>OZ007591.1:150887420-152356170 GCA_963931845.1 Maratus michaelseni | reverse complement strand
TAAGATTAATGATTAAAATTAATGCATTGTGTTAATAGTTGGAAGGAATAATTGAAATTTCTTAAATTTAAATTATTATTAAAGTAATATTTAAATTAAGTGATATGGTTTGCTTTAAGTTTGAAATATTGATAGTAAATGAGGAAAGCAAATTTGTGTAGAATTTAAATTAAATTGAAATAACCTTCAAGGAAGAACTGAAGGCCCAGAGAAAAAAAAAAAGTGCTGTGATTTACTTTTTAATGTGAGAATTAATTTTGAAATTGAAATATTTTATTGAAATTAAATTTAGGAATTTATGTGTATTTCATGCAAATTTTTGTTAGGTGGATATTTTTATGTAGTGATTGGCATCAGTGTTTTATTCAAATTGCAACGTATCAGTATTATTGTGTAAATTGTATTTTATTATTTAATGGTATAAATTTAAAATCTGTATTGCATAATAGTAAAATTGAGATTATTGTTACTTTGTTATTGGAAGCAAATTGTGGGGTATCATTGTTTAAGTAAATTTATTATTGTATTATTACTTATTTGAAATATGTTAAATAGTATAATATGTGGAGGTAACTTATGAGGGTAGGATTTGAGGAAGTATTAATTTGATATTGTGATTAAGTATTATTGTAGGGTGGTAATATTTATCAGTAGAAAGTATGGCTTTCTTACTAAAATTAAAAAAGGTGGATCTTCAGGCGATATGTGGAGAGTTAGGAATTGAGGTCTCGGAAGATGATACCAGGTTTAAGCTTAAGAAAAAGATAGTGGAGAGCGACGAATATGAAGAGGGAGCCGTTATGGAATTATCTAGCACTATTGTTACGGAACGCTTAGAACAAGAAGCGTTAGTAGTAGAACGGGAAAAGTTAGAAAGGGAGTTAGAACGAGAAAAGTTAGAAAAGGAGGAAAAGTTACAACGAGAAAAGCTAGAAAGGGAGGAAAAGTTACAACGAAAAAAGTTAGAAAGGGAGTTAGACCGTGAAAAGTTAGATAGAGAAGAAAGGACTGAAAAATTGAGATTGGAACATGAGTTAGAGTTGGAAAGGATAAAGATTCAAAGTTCGGCTAATAACGCTAATGGGACTAGAGAATCTAATCATGAGAGTAGCCTAGAGAAATTGATTAAAAGTGTTAAAACTTTGTCTATCAAAGTTCCAGAAGGGACTGAGGGATGGAATCTGTTTTTTAGCAGTTTAGAACGAGCATTCCAAACAAAAAATGTACCGGAAACCCAGCAGGCCGAAATTTTACTAAATATGCTAGGGGATAAGGCCGATAATTTGCTAATATACACGACTAGAGAACAAATTGAGAGTTATGAGAAGTTAAAGGAATTAGTTCTAAGGGAACACGAGCCGACACCGAAGGCGTGTTTGGAAAATTTCAAGAAGGCTAGAAGGAATCAAAATGAAACTCACGTATTATTTGGGTCACGTTTAATAGCAACGTGGGAAAATTACTGTAAGATTAGAGGTGCAGATACGTATGAGAAGGTTAATCAGTTAATTGTCACGGATAAGTTGTTAATTACGCTATATGAGGAAACCGCGACGCATATTGGATTAACTCAGCACAGTAATTGGTTAGAAGTTTCGAGAATTGCTAAGGAATGTGATAATTTCTTTGATGCTAAACAAAAATCTTATGCGGTAACTTATAAGGGCTATAAAGGTAAAGAGAGGTACGTAAATAATGGAGATTCTAGAAGGGAAAAAGATGAGGGGTTTAGTAGTAATTGGAGACAAAATGGGAATAATGAAGTTAGTCCATTTTTGGGTAGAAAACCGGAATATAAGAAACCTAATGATACGACGCCTATCTGTTTCAAGTGTTCTCAACGAGGACATGTTCAGCGATTTTGTACAAAAGGAAATAATGAGGGAAGTAATCAAAGTAATAACCGACAAGAACCAAGGGCTAGTATCAATAATGTCTCAGTGCGAGGAATTAAAGAATTACCAAGGGGAGCGAGTATGGCAAGAATCGGAGCAAGAGGGAATTGGAGAGCTAAAGTTATTGGAGAGAAGTTAAATAATCTCGAGAAAGTGGAAGTTAGTGTAAATGGGAAGATAACAAAAGGATTGGTGGATTCTGGTTGCCAAATTAGCGTCGTTCATAAAGATTTAGTACCAGCAGAAAAATTAAGAGGGGCTGGTAGCATCTACTTACAAGGGATATTTGGTAAGGCAGTGAAATCGCCATTAATTCAGTTACTTTTAGCTATTCCAAAACGCGGAGAAACTAATGTAATTCATCAGGATGTACTTTGCGCGATAATTGATAATAGTAAGGAACAGGTAATTTTACATCCTGACGTGGCTAATGAATTGTCAGGGTTAAACAACGAGAAATCATTAAGAGAATCGGTAGAAAGGGAATGTAAGGAAGATAGCAAGAACAAAGTGAAGGAAAGGGAAAGGATTGGAAATGATACGAGTGACGGTTATGCCGTAAAAACGAGATCGGTAAATTTACAAAGTCATGAGAAGGAAAAAGCCGAGGTAAAAAAAAGTAAGATTAATCAAGTTACGGAAAGTAGTCTAAATGTATTTCAGGAATCCCAAATGAATTGTAAAGATTTAGAGAAAGCTTGGGAATTAGCTGAAAATGAGAAAGGGTCTTACTATGTTGTAAATGGGTTATTGTATCATAAAGAGAAATTAGTAGATGAAACTGTAGCTCAATTAGTATTACCTAAAGTTAGAAGGGAGGAAATTCTAAAACTAGCGCATACCTCCTTATGTGGAGAACATCACGCGGTTAAGAAAATGTTAGAAAGAATCAAGCATTCATTTTATTGGGAAAATATGGCGGAGGAAGCTAAAATATGTTGCGAATCATGTGTAGAATGTCGATTAACGAGGGAAATGAATGTGAGTAATAAGGAGAAAGAGGAAATATGTCGACCTGCAGTTATAGTTGAGTTAGGGGACGGGAGTAAGAAACTAGTGTTTCAAGATGAAATGAGAGCATTTATGGCTAAAAATAAAGTAGTCGATATTGTCTTGGATAGTGACGGGGAGTTTGAAGACTGTAGGAAAGATCTGTTGTTAGAGCGAGAACAACTGGAAAATAAAGACAGGAAGGGATTCGAAATAAAAGGGTTAACCAATATTCAAGTTGGGGACATAAAATCAATCTTAAGGAAAAATAAGGTATTATTTATGGGTCCTATCGAACTGGTAGAAATGGAGAAAAATCGGATTGGTCGTAAGCCGGAGAGGGATAAGATAAGGCAGAAATTGTACAATGTCTTTATTACGTACAAAGAGGACTTGGACAGGCAAGTGCCTGATTGGTTAGAGGAAGATTTAATTGGGACATCAGAGGCAGAAGTTAGCCATTCAAGCGGGTGCATTGCGGAAAGGGATGTACCAATTAAGTTAACGAGGAAGCACTGGAAGGAAAAAGTTCCGCCTCCAGCAATCTCAGCCTAAGGACTGACATTGAAATGACATAATACTAGTGTAATTTTATTTTTTGTTGTGTATTTATAATTGTATGCACATCTTGTGTGTATAACAGTGTATTAGCATATCGTGTATTTTTTTTCTGTAGTTATCGCATTAGTATATGGTTCATTAGAGATGTCAGTAGTTAAATTTTCAGACACCTTGAAATATTTATGTAATTGTAGTAATGAAGAAACCTATCAAGGAACTGTTGAACTCTTCTCAGACATTACATAGTTTGAGGAAAATTCGCCCTTAAAAGGCATATTTTCCGCTAAGGTGGGGGGTGTCAGGTTCTTCTCTTTCAGTTGCAAGAGTTGAAAGCTATTCTTAAGGGATTAGCGTATTGTATATGTATCTATTGTGTACCGTTGAAGGCTTTATAAGAAAAATCTTAATCCGGAGGGTAGCTAGTTAGACACAAAGAAAAGAGGTATTTCCATGGCAAGGTGGTCTTGGATAGATAACAAAGATATTGCACCCTTGGATTCTAGGAGGACCGATCCATCAGGAGGGGAGGAAGTGTTGTCAAGATACCCTTGGGAACAAAGCGACGAACCCCGTAGAGAGGGGGGTGCTCTGGATAATGACCAGAGAGTAAGTTAGTTCTAACGTGGGAAGCGAAGGTGTAAGGTCGTTCAGAGTTGGAGCTCTGAGACCAGTGTTGAGTTCTAGCGTGGCAGCGAAGTGTGAAGGTTGGTTTTCAGAGAGCAGCTCTGAGCACGTGTATGGAACGGCATCTCTCTAAAGGAAGAGAGATAGCGTGTGTGAGATTAAGAGAAATCTCGGTTCTGAGTGAAGCAACGTAGTCTAACGGTACACGTAAAGCGTTTCTATAATTATTTTGATTTAATATTAAACCGGATACTTTACCTCCGAGTTTAAGTGTAAATACTGTTAATAAAGTGTTTGTTTAAGTGTAATAGAAAGAGTTAGGTTTTTCTTGAATATACATCACGGATCGTGCCCGATATCACGTATTTATATCGGTAGTGGCAGCATATCGATAGACCGGATTTATTTCGAAGTTGTGTGGACTGAGAAGTGGAATCCGACATATATATCATTGAAATCATTAATAAACAGGGTATTTATTCTCTTTTGTGTCGTGTAATCGTTAGTGTAGTATGTGAACAATCAATGAAATAGTTTTGATAATCACAATTTGCGTATTTTTTTTTATGTATATATGATTCTTTAAATTTTTTTAAAAAGCTTGAAATTTCATACTTTTTCAATAAAATTCAGTGTTGAACCAATTTTTTTCTTTGTTTTTCTATATTAGTAATTTCTATTTATTCTTTTTTACATTTATTCCGTTCACGGAAATTGATTTAAGTTTTCGTGTCGAAGAAAACTTTTTAAAATGATTATATTAGTGAATATTTTTGAGGAAATTTGTTAATTAACATATCACTTTTGATATGATTTTTATTTGATTGAAATAATCTAAAAATCAACATAAATTATGTTTCTATTCCAAAACCCTTCACATCTTTGAAAACAAATTGAAGTTATATGATATTTAAAAGAGAAATTAAAACGTGGTGGAGAATAAAGGTTCAAAAATGAAGAAAATAAGTAGAAAAAAAAAAACCTTTAACCATCATATATGTATTGTATTTTTATTTCGCAGTGCTACACTTTTAGTAGCTGTAAATCTATCAACAATATCAAAATGTTTATCATGCTTCAAAGACTATAAATAAAGGGACTATAAACAAAGACTATAAAAATAATTATACTATTCTTTAACACTTTATGCCCCAACAGTACTTTAAAGTATCATTGAAAAAAACTTGTTATAAAATTCATTTAATACATCGATTAGTAGTAATACAGTATACAATGAGTTAAAGATACTTTCCTTTATCTTATTCCAAAAGCATTGTTGATTGCACAAAACAAAAATATATTTAAAAGGATGATTTCTATTTCATTTGCATCTTTTCAGCTTTCTTGATGCTGGAAGATGGTGAGTTAAAAGCTTCAGTTCTGAAAATTTTTTGTATTTATATTCTAATATTTGTACATTTCCTAATTCTATAAATTAAAAATATTTTTTTAAATTAAAAAATTTGAATGGAGATATAAATATTGCACGTAATTCCTACACATTTAGCTTTGGTTTATTAATTTTAATTGGCAAAATCCTTCTAAAATTGATTGAATGATTATGTAAATCCTCTAACGTGGTTTCAAAAATTCACGAAAAATACTTTAGAAGATGAAATTTTCATGAATTCATATTTTGGGACATAAAGTATTAAAAATAGTTTCAAATCATCATTATTCTACGAATAAATTATCTGTACTTTTTACAAAGATTGTTGCCAACGGCTGATCCAAGGAAGTGGTCATGGGTTCATGACCGCTTCCTTGAACAAAGAAAACTTCTAAGGAATATTTTAAAAATATATATTAAATTATTTTAAATTTTCCCCTTGCTCAACTAAGAGAATCTTTCCGACTGTCTGAAGCTCTACTCAAATCCAAATTAGGCAATTTCTGAAAGATCCATGAAATCATTTTTAATACCAGATGCAAGACAATTACAAGTGCACGTATTCAGAACAAATATAATTGAATAGCTTTTTCCATTTTTCGATAAAGGCAAAGAAACTTTCGGGGAAATATCTGTAAAACAGGTGTTTTAATCTGAATTTCAGGCCACATCAGCCAATTGCTTCCTCATGACGGCATTTCTGTAACTGCCAAGTCTTAAAATGCTCATTTTAGGGATGATTCTTTGCCTTTATAAAAAAAATGGGAAATTCTTCAATTTCTTGGTATATCAATAAAATGTGTAAATTTTATATTTTTACTAAGGAAAATGACTTTCTAAAAGTTTCAGAAAAGTAGCCATTTTGGATATGGCAACTGCCAGCCTTTAATATAAAAGTTGCTTATTAAAAGATGTGATCCCCCCCACCTCCAAAAAAAAAAAAAAGGGAATCATGTCTCCCCGTCTAATTGCAGGGCTGGATCCGTCTTTGGTTGTTGCGTCGGGACACATTTTACTGATTTTTGCATGGATCGAGCCTTAAAGTTAGTGAAAATTTACGCATTTCAAACAAACATCACAAATGCTCGCTCACACATCCACATACATAATAAATGTTCTTAAAAATGTGGCAAACACTTCTGCACTAAAAACTTAGTAATTTCCGAATTACAGTGAATGAAACTATACGAAAAGAATATATGAAAAATATATTATTATTAATATCTGAAAAAGAATGTTTGAACTATTACTTTTTCATATGAAGTGAATGTTTAAAAGAGGAAATAAAATTTCTAATTCTATTGTTTCATTACATTATTTAAAGCTGTTTTAAAAAAAAGAAATACGAAAACTCATGCATCAAGATATAGGTTATAGAAAACTTTCCAATACTTCCAATATACTTTAACAAATCTTTACCGTTTAATAAGATGAAAGATGATGTCTACGTAAATAAATTGGAATAAGCATAACATATTTAAAAACCAAATTTCAGGAATTACCAACAACATTAAAAAAATATTCGAATTCTTTCGTGCATTCATGTATATGATAAATAGATTTGTATATGTAATGCACGAGCAGGGAAGACCGAGCTATGCTCGGTAAAAATTAGCTTTGAGTTTAAATATCATGAACCATGACCAAAATGATCCACTAATCAAATTTTCCCGAACATGTGACCAAGCCAATTGTTTTCTCGTGCGCGAAAATTCTGGATATAAAAAATTCAGTCAAATGGTCTGAGCCGTTATATTTAGATGCAATTAGCTTGACCCTGACCCATGGTGACCTACTAATCGAAAATTCTCGAACATGTGACCTAGCCCAATGGTTTTCTGGTGCCCCAAAGCGGTAAGATACAAAATTTCGTCAAAAACGTTAGAGCCATTTTTAAAATAAAGTTTGCATATATATATATATAAAACCACACACAAGATTTCCTCGTATTAGAATATATATAATAGAATGATAAAATTTTGTTTAGTTTGTAAACACATAGCGCAGTTTAAAATCCCCCTTTTGAAATTTCCGTCAATAAACGAAAATGTGATCGAGATATTTTGTGTATGATCTGTAGAATTTATACACACCAAGTAATACACAAAAACTTAGTTAAATTTAAAATAGCGCACCGCAACTGAAAACACACTTCCAGCAATTATTGTTAACAGACAGAACTTTAACAGAATTCTTTTGTGTGTCTCTGTAAATGAACAATGAATGATATGCACACAGCAATCTATAGTAAGAAAGTCCCATGTAATGCAACTCTCAGTGATATACATCAATTTCAATATATTTGAAATCGTATAACATCATTTAAATAATACGCAAAGAATTTTCCTCTATAGACCGTAATATAACAGAACTCTTTTGAGTGTCCCTTTAAAGTAACTATAAGCGCGACACACTTCATTTTCAATGCCGAACATGCCATAGTGAACATCAATAACATATATCAATTGCGGGACAATCTGAGTATATTTACGTGAGTTAGAGCACGGACAGACAGATAGACAAACCGAATTCATAAACACTTTTCAACTATGTAGGAAAGTGTTAAAAATAAAGAACAGAGACTCGCTCAACAGCGTGAATCTTTGCTGACATTATTACTCAATCACTTTGGAATCGAATATCGTTTTTTTTTTTACATTTTTATTTTAATATAATTTGAATTATAAAAGAATGGCTACTCGAATACAACTTTTTCCTGTTGTGTATAAAATCAATACAAAACACCATCTTTGCCATCGTTTTCCGAATAATGTTTTGCCTTCATAGGGAAAAAAAAAATAACACCTGAATATCTGTAAATAATTTCGTGCATTTAAAAAGATATATAATTGATTTTAAGAATGTGTTAGAAAATAAAGTTTAGACTTGAGCCCAGCGGAGCTATCTGAGAAAGTGTGATTGGAAACCTATCTCCTGTTTGCTAATCACATTTCTCGCGGTGGGGTATCACTCTCCCTTACTATCCGCCTGAGGCAAAATGTGTCTTGTTTTATGTTGTGGGATGACCTTTCTGTTTGTCAATCGGAAGCTTAGTAAATATCATTGGACTTTAAAAGTGTCAATCTTAGTCACAGGATACGCCTTACAGATGGCAACGGTTTTTCTTTTTTCGGCTATTTCGATCTTTCAACTGAGTGAAGTAGCCTCTTAACTAAAACTATTAATTGAATGAGTAGGGTAATTTTTACTTGCTACAATTTCTCTCTCTCTCTCTCTCTCTCTCTCTCTCTCTCTCTCTCTCTCTCTCTGTCTGTCTCTCTCTCTCTGTCTCTCTTAGTATTTTTTTTTTTTAATTACGCGACCTTTAAAATTTTTCATTTATTTTATTTTTATCTGCTTGCCAAAAAACCACGAACTTAAAATTTGCTGTTTACCGTTAACGATTTATAATATATATATATATATATATATATATATATATATATATATATATATATATATATATATATATATATGTGTGTGTATATATATATATATATATATTTTCTTCTTCTTAATTTGAATTAATAATGTTACATTTATTAGGACTACAATTTTAATTTGTAAATTGACAGGGCTCTTTGGTATCGGGATTTCAGGTATGTGGTCAGTTTCTTATGTTTCAATGGTTAAATTTTACTTAAAGTTTTATATATATATATATATATATATATGTATGTATGTATATATATTTATGTATATATATATATATATATATATATATATATATATATATATATATATATATATATATATATATATATATATATATATATATATATATATATTAACCCTCTGAACGTCTGAGGGCTTTCCTGCATTTTCACAAAAATGTTCATAAAACTAATTACATTTTCTTTCACGGTTTTTTTCTAAAACAGACTTTACATCTCTTTATCATACATATATCTTAAAATACAGTTCTATTAAAAATATTTTTGCCTACAGCTGATTTACGTTGTTTTGGGGAAACGGAAAAATACGCTTAGAGGGTTTTAAAATTACTTAAATTTTATTTTATATTTTCATACATTATTTACATATTAAACCATGGATATCAAGATGATTTGTTTTACAGTTCTTATATTAATATTTTCCTTTTCTTTTTCACTTCTTTTTCTCTTTCTTTTTCCTTTCCTTTTTACGAAAAATTATCACATACTTTTCTTGGTATACACATATATCTTCTTGATAATGGTCATACAAAATATATATAAAAGTTTAGATCAATTTATTTAATTGATAACTTTATTAAAAATCTTTTAATTTAAATATTTTTATTCTAAAATTAGTACTTAAAAAATATATAATCAAATTTCGACTTCCGGTTTTCGACCGGTTTATACGTTTTAGAAGGTCCGGAACACGATTTGAACGGTTTTAGAAAATGTCTGTCCACGAGTCTGTCTGTCTGCGACACAAAAGTTTTGTGGGGGCTGTAGCTCAAGACGGAATTTAATTGCACGGAATTTAATCAAACTTCAATTCACTTAGAGTTTAACATAAATGGGTGCTAATTCGGTTTTGATGTAAAATTCTCAGTCGATGATGGGTTTTTCACGATTTCCGCGACAGCTATATCTCAAGACCTAATGCACAGAATTTCATTAAAGTTCATATTTTGTTAGACCTAGACATAAATAGACGCTGATTAGGTTTTAGTGTGTAAATCGGCCAACAGGTGAGGCTGTTATGCTGCATTTTTCACGATTTGCACGATAGCTATGTCTCAGGAATTACCCGTAAGGCATGGTGACATCACGGCGACGTCACTGTGAAGTCACACTGTGACTTTGTGACAGTCGTCGTGACGTCACGTGACGTCGATGTGAAGTTACTGTGACGTAAATGCGAGGTCGTTATGACTACTTTGTGAAGTCACCGTGCGACTTCAATGTGAAAAATGTGACGAATCTGCATCGGATAGGGTGACCAGATTTTACTCGAATCCTTTACGGATTGTTCGGATCAAAATTTTTTTATGGTTCAAGTTTGTGACGTTTGTGACGACACTGCACCGGGTCGGGTGACCAGATTTTACCCGAATACAATTCAGAAACTTCGGATCGATCTTTTTGGATTTGTTTGGCTACAGAATAGATTTGGATTAGTTGTCGTGTGACCTGATTTTCGTGAACCCGATCTGACCCGAGTTGGGTATAATGTTTTTACTGTAAGTCTTGTTCAGAATAGAATCTTGCATACGACCAAGTAACCAGATTTTATCAGAAATTGTGTTACGATACAATTTCTGATGTCGGCTCGGATCTAGAGTCATGCACGAATCCGGTTATATACTTCTTGAACATGATTGAATGTCTACTTGAACATGAATGATGGTTGACTGGAACTATATTTACATTCAACCCGTAATCTTACCCTAACCCAACAACAACAACAACAAAAATTCTGTAGGCCCACAACCCGACCGAACATGATAAATGATTTCGCATAGATTCGGATAACAAGATTTCACCAAATACGGATAAGATCGACGATAAGGATTGGATCGGCAATCATTTTTTTAATGCAACTCGTATTCAAATTAAAACTTTGCATCTGATTGGGAAACCGGCTAATGTAGCCGTTAAACAAGAAAATTATAAATGTAAAATACGCATACTAATATAAAAATAGTAGATGAATCCATTAAAAATTATAATAAAATTAAATATTTTAATAATATGAAATTCTATTGTGCAAATAACCACTTTTAAAAATAACTTCGACTTCCATTTGTTTTATGTAACCACCAAAAATGTTGACAATAATTAAAACTATGCTATTTTGCTTTTAAGTATTGAAGTTTTTAAATGTGTATACTTTGCCATATTTCCCCTCGTTCAGTATCACGAAACTTTCTGACACATTTATGAACAAATTTTTAAACGCTTGGCACTTGCATGCCTGATTATTAAACCGATTTGGAATGAATAGCGTTTTCCATTTTTAGATAAATGAAATGTATAAGAGCAATTTTGGTCAATTTTGGTTTTTTCCGTTTCTGACGCTGCGCGTCGGAAATTCGGTTCAAAACACCGACTTTGATAGTGTATTCTGAAACATCTTTTGTCAAAAATGGAAAATGTCATTCTATTACATATATTCTGAATAAGAACACCTGCCAATTTCATGTGTTTCCGAATAAAAATGAATTCAGAAATTAGTTATTTTGGATTTGATTACAAATTTAATGAAAATAAAAGTATAGATTTTTAAATAAGCATTGTGAAAAATTTATATTAGGAATCCATTTAAATAATAGATCTACCTATTGTGCGATATTATTAAATAATAAACATTGTATCAAGCAATAAAACATTTTTCGAAGCAAATGAAATTTAAAACTTCGGATCATAAACGCAAAGAAAAAAAAATAATTTTTTTTCTTTACAAATTATTTTATTTATAGTTTTTGATAGAATAAATACTACATGCAGAGCTTAAATATCAATTTTTACTATAGAAAAAATTCGATAACATAACTGGAAAAATTACCTTAACTGAATAGCTGTTTTATTGTTTCATCAATATTCATTATTTTTGTGCACCTAATATTGACATATCTTGGCAACTAAATTTGTAATGAATTAAATTGTCGCAATTATTTCAAATATACCAGAAAATTATTTCTCAAAACCTCCACTAGCTAAGAAATTTTCAAATTGTAAATCAAATATTAATAGTTTTAAAAATTGCAATGTTTTTAATTACAATGAATAACTATGAAAATTGAACTGAGAAACGCAAAATATAAATACATTCCTCGTTATAAATAACACTTTACATTTAGAATATATATTGTTAGTAAATACTTTAAGCTTTTTTCCAAACCCTCTATTTAAAACATTAAAGATAAAATTTTATACAAGTGATTAAAAAAAAAAAAGATTTAAACATCTTAACATTTAAATAATGCACTATTAATGTACCATTACTAAATATGCACTATTAACAAAACTGCGAAGACATTAAAAGTTACCTGCTAATCTATAAGTAAAACCACCAGTTCTAGGGATTAAGTTTTAACTTTCGTTGAAAAATGAGACTCAAATCCACTGCTTTAATTTTCAAAGTGTCCAGCTTAGGTGTGTTCATAGATCTGAGATATCAAATATCACGCAGACCTTAATAACGCACCCAGCTAGACATAAGGATGTTAAAATGGATGATTCACTTTAAAACGTTAATTTACTTTCACGGTATAAATTCCACAATATACTTCCACAAACTTAAAAGCACCACACACTCTAATCCGCTAATCCGCCGATGAGAATAATCGTCTGCCCTCAACATCTGCGATCATGATCTGCGCAGTAATGTTTACCACAAAGTAACATCTAGCAGGTGTTTCCAGAAAAAGAATAGAAAGAAAACAGTTAAATAAAGACATTTCAAATGCTTTATAGTTTATATGGCTGACAAATAACTTCTAATAAAACTATAATATTCTGTTTTTATATGAGAGAGTTTAATATTCTTGGAAATAAGCTGTGAAAATTTAAATTTTTATATATTTTTTAATCAGTTGCATTTGTTTTAGGCGTCCAAAGTAAATATAAATTTTAAATAAAAATGGATTTAATAGTCTTTATAAAATAATTACGACATAAATATAAATACTATTCTGCAATCAGATTTCTTAAATACGATTTTTTCATTTTTTACACTCTATTGAAAAGAGCAATATATTTAACAGAGGTGATATCTTATTAAGCACTGACCAGTTTTGGAATAAATTGCTATAGGAATGACATATACTTTATGACATATTTTTAATTCGTTTTTGTTCGGAAACGCAGGAAATTGGCTTTTGTTTTTATTCAGAAACTCTGTAATTGAAAGACGTTTTCCATATTTAAGTAAAATCAGAAGATCTTTCAGAAAAGAATGTCAGTCAGCGTTTTGAACCAAATACCCGACGTAACAGGGAAAGAAAAGAGAAAAACCAGTCGTCACGTGACACGAATTGCTTATAACTCGATAAGTAATTTATTTATCAAAAAATGGAAAACTCATTTCGATTCCAAATTTCTTCCATAGTCAGTCCTGCCCATTTTATGCCTTTGCGCTTAAAAATGAGTCAGAAATTATGTAGCAGGTCAGTTGAGAACCACCTTAAATATTCAGTACAAGAAAAATCTTGAACGCGTTCGTAGGTCACCCCGAGCACCCCCGATGTCGAACTCGCAAAAATGGTGTCCTCACTTTTTAAACAGAAAGCTGATGATTGGGTTGAGTGGCCCCTCAAAATAATAAGAGATTGGAGATTTTTAAAATATTTTTAGTATCACAAAATTAGCAAATGAGTTCTATGCGGTGGTAGGAAAAAAATTAAATATTTGTATTTAAAATGCTAACAAATCTCTAAATCGCTAACAGTTTTATTAGAATGGGAGATCTATTTCTGAATTACTTTCCGCCAAAACCTTCCTACGTTACTAAATTTCTATTTAAGGATTTTTACCTGTGTATTATATAGTATATTTTGTTAAATTTCATGAAAATGGCAATGAAAATTGTAAAAAAATATCTGCCTCATATATGTAGACAAATATTTATTTATTATTTTATTTTGGAAATACAATATATTTAAATAATGTGTGACAATGTTTTTATTAATGATTTAGGTACATGACATAATTCAATTCTATATTTTATGAGTTTTTTACCAAATTCTCTCTCCGATCACACCGTGAAGTCACAGAGTGTTGGCATTTTGGTCATAGGTTTTACGTGACTTATGTGACTTGCAGTGACGTCATTGTAACGTCACAAAAATTTTTTAAGCTGTCAAAAAGTAATTCTCTTCATGCCATAAGATGTTCTAAAGTTTAAGTTTTCTTTAGATCTTCAAGACGTTCACATTTTGATCACAGTGTGACGTTACAAAGTGGTGTCATTTTGGTCACAGATGTGACGTGACGTACGTGACTCACAGTGACGTCACTGTGACTGTGCATGCTATGCGGGTAATGAACGTCATTTCAACCAAATGTCATATTATGTTATTAGACCTGCACATAAATAGACTGTTATTAGGTTTGGGTGTACATCGCTCAATAGGTGTCGCTGTTATTCTCTGATTTTCATGATTTTCGCGATAGCTATATCTCAATAACTAATGAACGGCATTTCATCAAACTTCATATTCTATTAAACCTGTACATAAATAGACTCTTAATAGGTGTGGGTGTATACCACTCAATAGGTGTCGCTGCTATGCTCTGTTTTTTACGATATCCGTGATAGCTACATCTTAAGAACGAATAGATTGTCACTTAATTTATGTAGAAGAAAGTTTCGTGATGGTCACAGCATGTTAATTTTACGCGTATCTGTAGGGGAAAAAAACCTTCATATTGTACGGCGATTATTTTAAAAAACTTATTCGTGTATCTTAATCACATATTGAAATTTCACGGCGATTGGCCGACATTTATGAAAAGTACAGCCTATAAAATCCCAAAAAGACACTAAACGAACAAGCAAACAAACATACCAGTTTTGGATCATGACAAAACTTATAATAGGACCTTTACCAAACCGACCATTTTCAACAAAATAAAAAAGAATCCAAAATCGGAGCATACATTAAAAAATGAAACATATATAATCCCTCAAGAAAACATAATCATAAACACACCTATAACATCCTTTATTAGAAGTCGGTTAAAATCATGTTATCTTAATTATTGATTGAAGTGACCTTGCTCC
Organism: Maratus michaelseni; assembly: GCA_963931845.1. Taxonomy (NCBI): domain Eukaryota; kingdom Metazoa; phylum Arthropoda; class Arachnida; order Araneae; family Salticidae; genus Maratus; species Maratus michaelseni. Next base: position 152,340,993 of record OZ007591.1, on the reverse strand, counting down.
GTTGTTAGAAATAAAACGACATGCAAAAATATTTCATGTACATTAATTTTTTTAGTGACAGTACTCTACATTTATTTTTATTGAAAACTTGTATAAAAGTATTTTCTACGCTGTAAAAACAGATGTTTCTTAACATAAGAAAATAAAATATAATTCGAATAACACCATTCGAATTACTAATGATTTCAAAAAACGTTCTTTATCTTTATAAATCACCGAAATCAATATATTTTCGAGGTATAAAGAAGCATTTATAAAAACAAAGTTTCTTTTTAGTGCCACTGATTATCGGAAACGTTTCAAGTAGTTTTTACTGTAAATTAATTATTTTTCTCAACCCGAAATATAGGTTATCCGGAAGTTATCTATTCTCACGTAAACATTTTCATGTCCAACAAACATGTTTTACAGACAAACATGATAAATTAACAACTTTAACATTAACATTAAAATCAATATTATTTTGTTCCACTTGCATGTGTAAATTCAATTCCGCAGCTGAAAATATTTAATTAAAAATTAATAACATCCTAAAAACCTATATTCCGGTTTGAGAAAACTTATTAGTACGGCATAAAATTTACCCGGAAATGTTTCCGAAAAATAATGTCAGCAAAAGAAACTTTGCTTTTGCAAATACTTCTTTAACTCGGGAGAAGTCGCGCATACCCAGATAATGAATGGTTTTTACATTGTCACCAATAAATACAATTAACAATCGTCACCTTATTCTGTCTGAGACAATTGTTACAAATTCTATGATAATGTAAATTGTAGATTACTTTTCGAAAAATAGTGTTGAGATTTGTAAAAACCGTACGCACCCTGGGGTATGTCATACCCCATGCGACTGTTCCTGGGTTAAATCTCTAAAATATACAGGTTTGTAAGGTTCCTATAGGTAAAGAACGATTTTCAGAATAATGGGTAACTCGGAAAAGTTTATTGTATATTTTCGTTCGTTGCATTTACATATTACATTTTCGTAGATAAAGAAACATTTTACTTTTTCTACAATGAAAGGTTTCAGACAGTGGTAAACACAATTTTTAGCGCATGAAATACCCACTATCATTCTAACGCAACATTTTACGTTGAATTCAAATATGTAATTGAAATCTTTCTATCATTCAGTTTTTGCACAATAACTCTTTTAATTATTGCTTTTTTCAGAATCTTAGTTATTTTGAATGATAGTTTTTTTATGTAAAAGAATATTTTAAACAAAAAATTACTATTATTAAGGCACTGGCTGTGTATTTCTAATAACACACAGACTGTGTATCTGTGCAATAATACACTGGTAATGTGCAATAATACACTGGCTGTGTATTTCTAATAACACACAGTGGAAGGGCCGGATGATTCATGCTCCGTTTTGTCACGACAGGCGCCAGACATGTCTGTTGTGCCAACAGATTGGGGTTCTCCCTTTGACTGTCCAAGGCAAAATTGTAATGTTGTTTTCTCTATATTTTATTTTACTTGCTAAAAAAAGAGGATTCTTCCAACATTATAAAAAAAATTAATTTTATATATGAATGTAATCTATGACAGTGTTAATCATATCTCAATGAATTAAAATTACATTATTTCCGTAGAATTATATTAATTTAAATAATGCTTGTATTGCAGGGAAACCTGGAGCTTAGTGAACGTATTAACACGGGTGTGTCAGTGAAAGAGTTATGCACGTACCACTGTTGTACAGGCATTTATCCAGCGATTCCCGCTTATATTTCAGTGTGTAAATAATTTGTATTACTAAATACTTACAAATCTGTCAATATATTGGCTAAATCAGCCGGATAATATCTGTTACATACGCGGAAACGTGGCACTTAACGATCAATGACGAAATATGATTCCACTAATTATAAAATGCTACGAAATGTATTTCGGTTGTAAAGAGGGAGATAAAAAAAAACTGTGCACCTCATATTTACTGTGTGTCCTGTGTTAAACCTTTATCAGAATGGGCTAGGGCAGGGTTAACGAACATTTTCACATTTTCGTGCCAATTTGCTTACAAACAAATTTTACGTGAACATGACGTGCCAACAACCAAAGGATTTATCATATCAAATAATAATGCATCAAATTATTTGAAATTTTGTTTTTAGGATAAAAAAACATAAATAATATCAGGGTAACACCAGATACCGGGCCTGCTCATTCGTTATAATGACGTCACAAATGGTGGCTGGCCATGGATCATCTTTAAACGGTGATTGGTACAAAGCGGCGCGCCCATCGTTTTGTGCAAATCGCTGAATGTCGTTGGCCGCGGCCAGCCACCATTTGTAACGTCATAATAATGAATGAACAAGCCCGGTATCTAGTGTTGCCCTGATAACATATGGTGTTATACTCTAGGAAGTAAACAAAAGAAATTTGCGATATCTTTTGTTGCACCTTAGATGGAAAATAATTGATATGAAATTCCTACTTAGTTATTTTTACGAGCATGCAAGCTGAACTGAAGTCATCTGATAAAAGGTTTCTACTCGAATTTTACATATTATTCATTTCTGAAAATAATGAATCCCAAGAAAAAATCTCAAAATAGCAAGTGGCAGATTCTTTTAACAGCTCTTAGCATTTGGAATTGAATTCCAAGTTGAGATAATTATATAGTAGGCTTTTTTACTTATAATCCTGGTTATCTTTTCTTTTCGATAATTTTCAAATCCTCTATTAATTTGAAATAACATTAAGCTGCAATTTAACTGTATTATAATTTTATTAAGGTGCATTTCAGTTTCTTCAATTACCAACCAATTTTATTTAGAAAAACGCTGCTACTCTGAATTCGGGCATTTTATGCAATTTTGATTTAGAAAATCATTCCATGCCGTGCCAAAAATATCCCTCCGCGTGCCATATTTCTCCGTCCCTGGGCTAGGAGTTATTGACACATAAAACACCTATCACTATGGTGTAGCGTGAACCACAAGATAATCATCACGTGAACAACAAGGACATCACACATCATATGTTAGTCGGCTATATGATGTGATTTAAAATTCATATTCTAAAATAAAAGCGTAAGTCATGTGACTGTCATCAACAGTTCCGGGATGACCGTTTCACTTTTTCATATGCCAAGCGGCCATTTTTATTCAAAATTATTTTTTCGAATAAAACTGCATAAAAGTTACATTTTAACGCAAAAGTTCATGATTTGTCTATTACAATCTTCCGATTTGGCGAAGGATTAAGGGAAAATTAAATTATGAATAAGTGTAACGTGTTGCAATGTTTAACATACATTTAAGGGAGACCAAACTGGTCGCCAGTTATGGCTAGTTGCATTGATAATGAGTCTTGCAGTTAGGCTATATTCAGTTTGATTGTTTTTTGCACAAATGAAATAGCTTGGACCAGAAAAATCATTATATCGAAAAGGAAGGGCTAAAGCGCGAATCATATATGCCTGAAGAGAAAAATTTTGTAGAACCTCTATTAGCCAACTCTGCATTACCATTAATCACTCAACAAAACCCTTTATTCAATAATACCATTTACTCTGCAATACCATTTACTCAACAATACCATTTACTCTGCAATACCATTTACTCAACAATACCATTATAAATTTTCTTGATATAAAGTTAGGACTTTTCTCGAAATAAGATTTTTCAAAAGATATGATAAATGCGAAGATCTATATGTGGGACGGTGAACCTATGGCACGCGTACTGTAGAATGAAATTATAGAAAATACACGAATTTAAACAACGCCCCCTAGATAAGAAAGCCTTGACACGCGTCACGAAAACGTCATACCAAGCAGGCAAAACAAAGACAAAAATTCGAACAACTTGCATGTTTCGATTTCATTGGCTCATAGAATTAATAATTATTCTATACGACTTATAGTTAATAATTCCACGATTCATCAAAATCGAAACATGCAAGTTGTTCGAATTTTTTTCTTTGTTTTTCCTGCTTGGTATGACGTTTTTGTGACGCGTGTCACGGCTTTCTTATCTAGGGGGCGTTGATTTAAACAATCTTGTCTATTTATTTCTTTTTTTTCTGTAATTGAAGAAATTGAAATGCAATATATTGAATTCCTGACTTTTTTGGTATGGGCTCAATAATTTATTAAAACAAGAGAAGATTTGGAGAACATCGAAGAGAAGGGATCATCAAGCATTATAAGCAAGAATGACTATAAAAAATTATGGCAACTTGGTATAAAATTTGCCATTATAATAATTTCCACATCTACATATGCTTGCGATAAAGTGAATTCATGGGGAAAGAGTATTTTGCACAATTCTTAAAATCTTTTCATGGCACACCTGTATGCCAGGGCACAGTGATTAAATATCGTTGCTCCAAAGGTATTGTGACCATTAGAGAAAATAAATTTCTTATGTGCTCATTGAAAGTATGGGCACAAACAACAAATGGCTAGGCAGGTAAAAGCATCCCTTGAAAAGCTTTAAAGAAATCCATAGGAATTCAATAATGTAGATAGAAATCCGAAACTCTTTCGTGTGATATAAAAGATTTTCTTTAGCTTTTCCATCGGTTTATCAAACATAAAAAAAATTCCGTCTTCATGTAAGAATGGAAAAATATTTTTCTCACCGAAAACTCATTGCATTTTCTAGATGAAGGAATATATCGATAATGAAGATGGGGAGGATGAGTATGTAAAATTAAATAATCCCAACCAATAGTATTTCTGTAAAAAAGAAATTTCTCTGCAAATCTTGATTTTAATGTTTTTTTAAAAATGTATTATATAGTTTAAACGAGAGCTGTACATTATTATGTAAGTTTTTGGCGCGTTTTGTCTTCCCATTTTATTGGAGATTAAAAAAACTGAGAATTAATAAAGCACAATATTGATATCAAACCAGCTTCACCATTTTAAAACTTTCTTGAGAGTGGAAAAAATGTTAAGATCTTGTTGTAAACCGCTGAGAATTAATATACAGGGTGATTATAATTAAATTTTAAGTTTCAAAACGCTCTAAAAACGAACCACTGATTAGAATGACGTCAAAATTGAACGGCGTATTATTGAAGAAGGGGGAAAGAACATGAACCAAAAAATAGTTCCAAATTTTAGCGACAGATGGCACTGTAAGCGTCAGAATTTCGACTACAAATGACAAATCGCAAAACAACGGCTAAGGCGTCAGTTACATGATAAACCAACTGTACTGTTCAGTGTGCATGACTGTACAGATGTGATACTGTTAGTTACGTAAACCCATCCACCACGGCAAGGTCGTATCACATCGGATGGGAAAAATCGGTTTTTAATTGTCCTGAGGCCAAAAACCGCATAAAAAGCATCCATCCAATCGGCTTTTAAGTTTCGCGAGACTGGCACAAAACATGTTCAATATGCTGTCCACCGTTGTGTGCAACAAGAATAAATCAGGAAACAGCATGTTCCACAACCAATCGAAGTGACACCGGGGTCAAGTTCAGAATGTGTTGCGCAATGCGTGTCTTCAATTGAGCTACGTTGGCAATCGGAGTACTGAACACAACATCTTTCAGATAACCCCACAGCGAGAAATCACACGGATTAAGATCAGGTGATCGGGCCGGCCGATAGTTGTAGGGAAATGACGACTGCTAATTCTAGCATTTCCGAAATGCCGCCTCAGTAACTGCTTCACTTGATTTGCAATGTGCGGAGGAGCGCCATCTTGCATAAAAATTATACTATCCAGACATCCACGCTGTTGCAGAGCTGGAATGACGTCATTACGCAAAAGAGACTCATAGCGCTGACCATTGACGATAACGGTAACAGGACCGAAATCACCCGTCTCCTCAAAAAAATATGGCCCTACGATAAATGATGCCGTAAATCCGCACCACACAGGGACTTTTGCAGGATGAAGTGGTACTGGGTTCGTTGCGAGTGGATTTTCTGTTGCCCATATTCGGCAATTCTGTGTATTGACATATTCCGTCAGATGGAAATGGGCTTCGTCTGCCCACAGAATTTTCCACGGCCAATCATTGTCCATTTCATGCGAGCAAAAAATTCCAAAGCAAAACACTCTTTTACTGGCAGATCAGAAGGAAACAACTCCTGCACATGGCAAATTTTGTACGGATAGCATTGCAGGATGTTTCGTAGAATGTTATGCACCGTGCTCACAGGCCTGTCCAATATTCGGGCAATTCTCCGTGCACTGCATGGTTGCACACCACCGCTCGACTCCTCCTGAACTGCTGTGGCCACTTCTTCAACTACCGCTGAATCACATCTTTTCCTTCCTCTACCAGACTGCACATCAAACGTACCTGTATTTTCAAATTTTTTCATCATTTTCACCAGACTCATGACATCATAGGTCGACCGCCTTTTTTCATACCCTTGAGGGTCCTGAACCTACTGGTGCAGAATCACCGTTCTTGTAATAAAGCTTTACAAGCAGAGAGCGGTCCTTCATTGAGACACTCATGGCGCACGTCTGAGACGCGAAATGAGGAAACGCCGTTTCCCCAACGCTTTTATAACACCTATTATAACACCATGAACATGAGCATGCCAGGTATTTTCATTTACATCTTCTGACGCTTACAGCGCCATCTGTCACTAAATTTTGGAAGGTTTTTTTTTTGTTCTTGTTCTTTCCCCCTTCTTCAATATTCTATATAATTGCCGTTCAATTTTGACGTGATTCTAATCATTGGTTCGTTTTTTAGAGAGTTTTGAAACTTAAACTTTAATTATAATCACTCTGTACTTTTGCTATCACATATGTTTTTTAAATCAACCAAAATACTCATTACTGATAAATGTATCTCAATTTGAGAATGTTTCAATAGCAAGGAAAATAATACTGATAACTATTATTTTCAGTGATTCATTTAATCACAATTCATTTCGTTCATTTAATCTCAGATATATTTGCCATTAAAAAATTTTTCTCTTTACTAAGTCTCGATTTAACGCATTTGAGCATTTTTTCCATTTTTAAACATATTGGGTAATTTCAATTTATAATGATAATCTGCATTGAAGATTGAAATGCAGATACAACTATATCTATATATTTTTTCAATTAGTAGTTAATATAAGTGTATAACGAATCCGAACACCAACAGATTATATTCTTCATCAATTGTTAAAAAGAACTGCTAAAATCTAATTGCAAAAAAATTAAAAGTTCTTCATTAATTGCTTTCAATTCAGGTGTATATGAAATCTAATTTTATAACCGATGGATCGAACTATTATTATATTTTCAAGACTCGCAAAAAATTTAGTTGGAGAAAAAAGGAAGAAATAAAGCTGATATGAAACATAATAGAAGAACCATAGTACTTGCAAGATTATATGAAGAAGAATCCATCCAAATAAATTTCAATTAAAGCAAGATAATTTTTCCTTCCATGATAACCATCTATTGTAAGAGAAACCATTGAAATTCTAACACGCGAAAATTAAATATGTATACAGTAATATTTAACTTACAAAAATTATGGGTTGAGTTACTCCATTGTTACGCGTATGGAAATAAACATCAAAGTGAAAAAAATTTAAATAACGTGAGTAATCAGATAGAGAATGTGAAAAACGCTTTTTGATCATTGCATTACAGCTCATGCATTTGTAGAGTATACTCAATTGTCTTGAAAATGGCTTCCGCGAATAGAAACATGTAGAAAGTTTGTGTGGATGTCCTTTCCGGTCCACTTTATTGAAGTTTAAAAAAAAATACTAAATCCCGCAGGTAAACGAGACAGAGGGCTGATAGTGAACAAGAGATATGAATATATGAATATAACGAAAACAATATTTGTGAAAAAAATAAATTCATTGGTTCCTAGTCTGAGCAGTCTTTGTCGGACAGTAACAGTAAAACTAAAAGACAGTTTGTATATAAAAAAAAAATCTGTTTTATTTAACACCATTTTTCAATTAATCAAGTATAGAATTATTTTTCTAGTCTAGAATTATCTTGTCTAGTATTATTTTTCTTTCCTGTAAAATAATTTAATTTGACAAATCATAGTTTTCTTTTATATAACTGTACTATAAAAATAGTTCAATTCATCAATTTCATAAGTTTTACTCCTGTTTGTATTCAGTTCTTTTAAATATAGTAAAATATAATCGTATTTAAAGACCTAGAAATGAATCTTTTTTTTCATTCTTTTATATAACTTATCTTGATTCAGGTATGTAAAGATGCAATTTTTGTAATCGAATTTACGCTTAATTCCTGATGCTATAAATTTCTAGAAATTATGTACAGAGGTCTGTTTTCAAAGACAATACAACATTTTAATATTTCTATATTTTAATTATAAAGTTAAACCATATTTTAATATATTATTCTGTTAGCTGGGCGCAGGTGGTAAATTGTCAAATATGTATCCAAGTAAACAATACGTTTACAACTGCATACGAGTTATAACAACAATGGAGTAAATTATACGTCAATACATGCTCACTAAAATATGCCAACTTGCTCCGAAACTGCAACGATTAAATATATGAAACACTAAAAAGTAGAAAATATAAATATAAAACAAAGAGTGTACTATTAAAAAAAATACGATTTTATGTTATTTTTTTCTTTAGAAATAAGAAATTTATATCCATATATCTACTGTAATAGCAAGATGATATTGGTCACTTTGGGGTCCAACACTGTACTTTTCGATATTACATTCTTCGGAAATACTTCCTATGACGTGCTAATATTGGCTAAATATTCTGTTTTCATCGTAAATATACATCTATTTTAGAAATATTGGCTTTTTAAAAAATATATTTGCAATGAAACGTAAACGCTTCTGCATAAAACGCTTCAGAAATATTATCTTTTCAATAAAAATATTGAGAATGAATTAGCGAATATATTATTAGTGAAATATTGATAAAGTTTATACATCCCAATATTTACCAAAACATGTCTTATGAATATACTGTTAACCCCAAATTGTTTTGATACTAGTTTTAAACATAATTAATTACAATTAATAACGTACAGCACGTGTAGAAAAAAGTTGCATAGCAAAAGTAAATCCTAGTTTGCCAATCAGAACAATCATTCTGCATAGCTTTTATGTTTGTAGAAATAACATCTTTCTGCTCCAATTGAAAGAGAGAGCTTCAATTTGATAGCATATGAAACTAACTTGCGAATTTATCAATACTCCTATAGATAAAAAGAATGTCCATTTCTAAACTAATTCATTTACTTTTTCTTTAGCTGTATTTTTATTGAATAAACTACGTGAAGGCTCAATTAAAATGTGCACTTTTTACATGTTTCTATTATTAATGTTTGTTTTATCAAGTATTTTTAATGTACGGCCATTTATTTAGTATAACAATTTTTATGCATTTTATTATAAAAATTTCTAATTATTTTTTTCTCATAATAATGCTCAATTTTCTTAATTGTTGCAGGTAACTACTCTGTGATGTAAGTAAAGAAGTGAATTGTGTAAATGGTAATCAATCATGTAGCTATACGGAAGGATCATGCTTCAACAACTGGAGCCTCTGAATGAATCATTCTCTGTGACGTCGTCTGAAGCTGATGATGATTACGATGAATCTATGGACCTTACGACTAAATGTCTTGTTGGAATACCTCTTGTCACCATCATATTCTTGGCAATCACAGGAAATCTTCTCGTGTGCCTTGCCATATACACAGACAGAAGGCTGCGCAAATTGGGCAATTTATTCCTTGTCTCACTTGCTCTCGCAGATCTCTTTGTGTCATCTCTTGTTATGACATTTGCCGTTCCAAATGATCTCATGGGATACTGGATGTTCGGGCCTCAGTTTTGTGACACATGGGTAGCTTTTGATGTCATGTGTTCAACAGCCTCGATTCTCAATCTTTGTGCGATAAGCTTGGACAGATTCATTCACATTAAAGATCCTCTTAGGTATGGAAGATGGATGACAAAACGTGTTGTCCTTCTGGCCATAGCAGCAATATGGTTGATGTCAGCATTAGTATCATTTCTTCCTATAAGCCTAGGATGGCACAAACCGAAGAAGGTTACAGAAACTTTGGATGAACAATCACGTCCACAATGTGCTTTGGAATTAACACCAGCATATGCAATCGTATCATCTATTATTAGCTTCTACGCACCTTGTGTCGTGATGGTAGCCCTTTATACACGACTTTACCTTTATGCTAGGAAGCATGTACGAAACATTCGTGCTGTTACTAAAACAAGTTCACCTGGTAATAAAGCGTGCGCAAATAACCATCATCATCATCACAACATGGATCACAAAGCTGCCATCACTCTAGGTTTTATTATGGGAACATTTTTAGTATGCTGGGTACCATTTTTCTGCATTAATATTGTTGCTGCCGTCTGTAAATCATGCATTTCTGACATCGTCTTTAAGTTTCTCACCTGGTTAGGATACGCAAATTCAGCCTTGAACCCTATCATTTACAGTATTTTCAATACCGAATTCAGAGAAGCATTTAGAAAGATTCTTCTAACATACCTTCAAGCTGGTTGTTGCTCGAATTCTGTTTGTAACAATGGTTCCTCACGTGACAGATGCGACACACGAAGGACGACACTTGCCAGTAATCATAATAGACCGCCATCTTCGCCTATCAACCCCGACCCTGTAAATCGTATTGAAATGCAAGGTGAATGGTCGGGAAAGTCTTCTGATGTCTAATTGTATTTTTCACTGCTAAATAATTCACTAGTGTCAATCTTGACTTGTTGATTACAACGTGAACATATTGATTTCACTTAAAGAACGATATAAAACATCCACAGTTCATTAAATGTATTGTTTTAGTGTTCAGAGTATCATAAATAAACAAAATGTATTTCGGAATTTATACAGGGTGGACATAAATTGGTAAATTAAAAAGAATGGTTTATTATGCTTAGTTAAACAGCCTTGCATTTGAGTCCATAAGCTTAAAAGATAGTGAAACACACAAAGTATACTATTTTTACAAATGAGGCGTTGAGAGGCAGAGTGAACCAATCTCGACAGCTGTGATTTTGAAAATAAATGCTTTCCAAATTTTGTACAAATTTTTGCGAAACTGTTTTAGGCTTGTTCTGGCAGTACCACAGGAGACCAAGGTTCTTCAGCAAGCATATGGGGATTACGTTGACAATGCCAGAATGGACTAGGCCAGTTGATCCACTCTTGCACTGGATACTTGATATCTAAGTTACGTTGTATCGTCATTTAAACTCACTCTATAGCTTGAATAGTTTCGAAATTAATAAGATTCATCATACAGCCAATAAATGACATGACATACAATGTTTTGACACTTAAAACTAAGTTTTCACAAAAATGTTGGATAGTCCACTCTGTTTCTCAACGTCTCAAAAGATGGCTGTCCAGCAAAAGTCCCAGCGGTAAATCAGCTCTTGTCATATATTTGTGAGCCTGTTCACTTCACTGAAACCAAGTGTAGTGCTAAGATGTGGTTTCAACACAATAATACATTTAGGATGCGGCGGGTCTGTAAATCTGATCTGTAAGAAAATTTAGGTCCCGGTCAACCCAGTTTCAGTTAACCCATACACTGAAATATCGGGGTGAAAGTTCTGATGATCCATGGAACAACGACTCCGCGACAAATTCAAATTGAGACTTGAATGAGCACTGGGATAAGAAGTATATCCGCAAACGTAGAATACAATACTGCTAATATATTACTGAACTGGTACCTTGCAATGAATATTCCGCAATGTTTTTGATTATGGAAGTGCCCGACTAATTTGTTTCCACCCTGTATCAGTTGATAGAAAATCCCAATATATACTATCTTGAACTCCATAATTTATCATAGTGTTAATCTTCATGACTCGCTAAGACAGTAAAAATAGATAAAACAGATAAAACTACATGATTCGACTGCTACAGCATAAATAATAGAGCTATTAAGAAATCTTTAGAAAAATAAATAGTTATACAGTTTTAGAAATAAGTTGATGGCAAGTTTATATAAGAATCATCTGTTCGCCAGTATTTTGCTGAAAATGGTATGTGTTAGTTATCAAGTAAGAGAGAGCTTAAATTGGAACAGTTTTTTCTTGAAACAAAAAAAAAATCAAAATGTTCCTAAGAATATTGTCTTACCTAAAACATTACACACACCATTTTTATGAAAAATAATTTAAATGCGTTATCAAAAAAGACATTCTTGAATTACCGAAAAAATAGATAAAAACATAAAGAAAATTTTAAATTACATTCACAAATTTTTAGAGTAAACTACACTCTTCCAAAAATAAAAAATTGAACAACTCATAATATTAATAACAGCAATATTTCTTGTATTATGCAATTTCACAGTATTTATATGAAATAAAATTGTTAACAGTTGAACAAAATAATTTTGACAAACATTTTCAACTTTTTCAAACTTTTGTTCACACACTAAAATTTTTGCTGCAAAGTACTATAAAGTTTTACGGAATATAGATTCTTGCATCACTGTAATAAAATAATCCTGCTTTAAGTATCGAGTTAACACGTTGACCCCCTTGCCGTATTAAACAAATGCGATTCACAGTATATTTCTCCAATGTGTTACATTAGCTTTTGACATAGAGCTATTGCGGAATTCGTGCAGGATGTAGCACAGCAGTTCCCCTTATTGGACGATTTACACCAAAAACTAATCAGCACCAAGTTATAATATCAAGGTTCTAACTGAATCTAAAGTTTTATTAAATTCCGTGCATTAGTTCTTGAGATACAGCGCACAGATAATTTTTGTCACTTACAGACATACACAGAGAAAGAGAGAGAGAGACAGACAGAGAGACTCGCTGACAGACTTTTTCTAAAAAAAGTCAAATTGTGTTGAGGACCTTCTAAAACGTATAAATCCGTCGAAAACTGGAATTCGAAATTTTTCGAGAATCCAATACTTTCCTCTTGTAAAAATAGAAGAAAGTAAAAAGGGTTTTCAGCCATATTCTTTAACCAAGGAAGCCTGGGTTGGATTCCCTAGTATTTTTAAATGGATAGCTTCTTTTCGAATTATAAGTGTTCAGTTTTTTTTAATGTGGAAAGACGTGAAGGGGAAAATTTCAGTTCTGAAATATTTCTATATTTATATATGAAGCTATTACATGTGTGGATTATCTAATTCTACAAAATACAAAATACAATGTTTTAGTGTAATAATTTGAGTCGAGTTCTAAATTTTTAATGAACAAATCTTCTAACGCATTTTTAACAATTCGGGAAAAATAGTTTGGAGGGTGAACTTTTCATCAATTAATAATTTAGGATGTAGAGATTTAAGATTCGTTAAAATTATTCAAGCACAAACGACTGTATGATCCGGACACGTAACAATTTACTTACGGCTGTTCGTCTTGGATGAATGTCATGGAAATCAAAAATCGTCGAACATGTGTCGAACAAACAGGATTAAATATCAGGCTAAAAATTTGTCATACTTATACTTAAGTAAGCTTCAATAATTTTATAATAATTAAAATCATTTTGTCACAATTAAGCAATCTTTAAATATGTTCGGAAGACCGGGGAAAAATTAACAGGTAAACAGAATACAAAATAAATCAACCTAATAAATAATTAAATAAAAAACAGCGATGAAATAAAAACGGCTGTCCGTCTTGCAATAATGTCGTGGGAACTAAAAATCCATAACTATACTCATTAAAATTATAATAATTAAACTAATTTTACAATAATTAAAATGAATGTGTTTCAATTAAACAACTTTTAAATATTTTAGCAAGACCGTAGCAAAACTAACAGGTTCGGTCGGACACAAAATACCTACAATAAATACTGACTCTAGTACTACATTAACAATATTAATAAGGTATCTTGAAAAACAGTGAGCATTTTATGAAAAATATTTGGTTTTCTTTTTTAATTTCTCTGTCACTGCGATGACTATGGAATGTTATGAGAATGATTTTAAGGAAGCTATAAAATATTTGTTACGCATATTTTCCTTGAAAGATGCATGAAACGGCTTTAAAATATATAGATAAAGTTGCTGGTGAAAAATTTATCATATGAACTTTTCATATAAATATAAAATGGCAATTTTGGTCACATCTGCATATACTGGCGACCACTTGGTTCCATTATCAGCAATTGAATTTCGAACCAAGAAATTGAAGTGATACATTTCATATACCAAGAGAATGATATTTTATGAAAACAAAACGTTAATCTGAAGTGAAATCAAGAATTGTAATACATATATTACAATAGATAGATAGTAATCTACTATACTTTTGTACAAAGAGTGGTCCACGTAAAGTATACTTTTGAATGATAACTATTATTATAACAGTCTCTTAATGTCTTTAATAATCATAGTAGTTTTGAAAACCTCTTTGACAAGTTTACAAAAAGTTTGCAAAAAATAATCTGGCCATTACATGTTAATCTATTTTATCATAAAAATAATGGTATAATTTTAATTTTGCTGTACAATTTTGAAAGTGTATAAGTTATGTATATTACATTCTTTATATATGACATTTCTAATTTAATTATTTTTTATAAAACATTTTGTATGGATGAGCTTATTTCGTATTGTATGATAAAGAAAAGAAAAAAAATATCCTTTAAAAAAATCCTAAAAATGTTTAAATGTAATGCCTTTCAAATGGAAAATATAACGTTATGTATAAACATATATTATAAACGTAAATTTTGCTAAAATGTGAAAAGATAGCAAACCAAAAAGATATTTACAGTATATATTTAAAAGATATATTATAAGCTCTATATCATTAAATTATTTTTAAATGTTTTGTACTTAGATTTTATATTATATGCTTCAATAAAACATGTATTTAAGAAATAGTATAGTATAAAACATATATACAACCTTATTAATGGATAAAATCTCCAATTAGAAATAGACTTTTAATTTCAGTGTTGTATTTGAAGTTTGGATGTATTAAATAATGCAGTTCTGTTGAATTCATTTGAGAATGCACAGTTTTTATTAGAGCTTACATTGGATGTAAAAATTCACACATGTCCGTTTTTAATAAGTGTAATTTATTTTAATTTTAGATGTATGAAAATTTCTTCATTAGTAAAGCATTTCTATGTCATGTAACTTATTATTTCATATACTTTTTTTTTTATTTCTGAATTAATAAAATCTTCTAATATAATACTCTTGTACAGTTTTAGTGTTGGAGTTTTATTTATACAAAACTGTTGTCAAATTGTTCAAATTGTCAACACTCGTTCTTTCTAACAAAGGATGTGAATTTTTCATTTGCTACACGCGTACAACCAACAGAGCAAAAAATGTCCAAGCCAGGGATCGAACGTAGAAACCTTGGTAACACGGAATTAAGTCTTTCTTTCATTGACCCATAGCTACATCCTTGACCGTTAATTTTAGAGGTTCCAAACCCAAAAATGTTTCAAACGTCGTTCTTAATCATGTGAATATATATTTACGTCAAATTAATTATTATTGAAAGCGACGAGATTACTGGCTCCTATAAGTTACAGTTTAGTAAAACTTTATCTATGTTTTAACTTTATCCATGGTTTAAGTAAACCATTGAAAACGTCACTTTTCTACGACCAAAACTTACCTAGTTATGATACTGTTAATTTTTGGAATTTTGATCGTTATCAGGTACTAAAAAGTGCGATTGTTCCGTGGGCATAGACATGCTATCGTGTTTCGTCTTTAATTGTTCGTGAATCTCATATGATAAATTGATGTTCGCGAATGTGCTAATTTGGCAGTTTTGCCACAACTTCTTCAAATTCATCGTAAAAGTAATCTACATCTACCTATGATTAAATAGTCATTTACGATCTTCTTAAATTAAATAAACATTTATAATTTTGTCATATTAAATGTACCCTGTAACATTGAATGCAGTGACCAACCATCGCAATGAAGAACTTCATCGACTTTATAAACATAAATGTTAAAAATAGGTTTGTTGAAAGCTTAAATGTCATTTTATAAATAAAATATTACTTAACAAAACATAAATAAATCATATCATATGAATTAAAATATTAAGTAACGATGAATATATTCCGATACACTAATAAACTGAGATAGCGGTATTTTCTTTCCGATAAATTTAGGCCATCAATGTCTATATGATGATATAGACGTTGCAAGATATATCACGATATTTTGAAAAATCTTACTATCACGAACAACAACTACTGCGAAAAACTTTGCACTTACTTCAGAACTTTCATACACCAGATATCATTGGAGTACTTTTGTGGGAAATAGAATCGAACCGGCAAATATTTGGCTTCGAAGCCATTGCTTGAAATGAGTGGTCACTAACCGGTAATCGTTGAACCCCGAGTGGTCCATAGAGAAAAAAACAGGACATCACTTGCATTTTCTTATGTTTTATTAATAATAAAACGAAAATTATATTCTAAAAAATTTCGTATATAAGTTTTAGTTTTGAACTTTAAGTTATTGGAGCCATTGATATTTATTTCAATAGATGTTTTCGTTATTTAATTGTAAAACAGCCATTTTTTTTATTTTTGACTCGTCATAAAATTAGAATACCCATTGCTGAGTGAGAAAGAAATTAATAATTGATTAAGTTTTCAACAATATATTTGTGCGAAAAGACTTCCTCAACAACAATCAAGATTCCGTAATGGTCTCCTTTTGAAATGAAAATGGCTGTCTGTCTTGCAGTTACGTAATGGGAATCCATGAACTTATGGTCAAAGATCCATGAACTTATTTCAAACAAACAGTATGAAATATCACACAAAAAATTGTCATACTTAAGTAAGCTTCAATATTTTATAATAATTAAACTTATTTTATAATAATTAAAATCATTTTGTTACAATTATACAATCTTCAAATATTTTACTTACGAATAAAGAGCCATTTACGATCTTCTTAAATTAAATAAGCATTTATAATTTTGTTAAATGCATTTCCTATTAGTAAAATGGAAATTTAACTAATTAACATTATTGCACAAATGTATCTGTTAATAAAATTCGTACTTCAGTTGTTCGCAGGATTTAAACGATAAATGTAATGTGTACAGTTTAATACCCACCAAACATGGATTTTCGAGAGAATATATTTTACAGGGCATGAATTTACAGACTTATGATTTAGTTTACGAATATATACATATGAAAAGCAATCAATTACTTTTAAAGTCGGTGCCAAAAAAACCCAATCGATAAATTAATAGATACTAGGTATATGAGTACACGATACAGGTACACGATATATTCACAATTCTTACTATTCTTAAAGTAGTTTGGCACCGACTTCAAAAAGTAATTGACCGTAATAAGTTATTCTACCCGACCGCCGCCCGAGACGAACATAGAGCTCGAAGCCGCAAGGGTCCTTCGATAGCTTCAGAGCCCCGGGATCAACCTTTCCCGAAATTTGAGGTGTTCAATATGTTCATTTTTCCTTTTAAATTTATCCGGTTTCAATTTTCAGATTTTTTTTCATTTTCTACCTGGCTTCCGCAAGCGTCTCGGCATAAAAGGGACGTAGCAAAGGACCATCATGGACCCTCGACCGAGTTCGTTGGCCAGCTTGGTCCGCCATCTTGTTTCAAGACGGTGGCCGCTGAAAATTTAAAACTGAAATAAATATACAAAAAAATAAAAATTCAAATTTATTTTCTAATAAAGTGTTACGCCTTAATACAAGGATACCAGAGCATTTTTTGTTTTGCCTCTATCTTAAAAAATGGCTGAGATAGAGCAGTTTGAAATTCTAGGGTGGCTGACATTTTTAAACAAAAGACGGCAGAATACAAAAAATGAGGGATTAATTTATGAGTTTTAGTGACCGTGATTTCTCTCAAATTATTATCTTACATTGTTTTAATGATTTTCCCAATAATACGCATAAAACTATATTCGTACCCGTAAGCTTCAAATTCTCGCAAAGCTTGGCGACACTGGGCGAAATATCGCCAAATTTCGCGACTAAAATAAGCCTTCATAAACGAATCCAACTTGGTTATAACTGAATAATTTGGCGAATTTCTTATTCAAATTCAGTATTAACGAATCTTCTGTAATCGGGTTCTTTGTATTTTTTTTGCCTGCCGCAATCGAGTAACATTAGATAAAATCTGAAAACGAAGATATAGGAAAGCTAACCTTCCGGCCGGAAGGACTTTTTACAGTGTACTCAGCAGCGTTGCCAATTCAACAGATTAAAAATATTTATCAGACCTTTCGAATAGTAATTTTAGCTGTTTTTAATTACAGAGATATACTGTTACCGAAGGCGAATATTACCAGTCAGACATTGTGGTAGATATTTTGAATAAACAAATCCGCTAAATTGGCATCGCTGAAACACCAATCAAGACCAACAATATATCTCTCAATAAACTGACAGATGTAATAATACATATCAAGTTAATATAATTTTGTACAAAGACACTGGGTAGCAATCCACATTTTCAGACGAAATTACAAAGAGCCTCGCTCCAAACTGAAACCAGATTTTTTCTTAAGGGAACCGTAGACCTTTATTTGAGCAAAAATCGACCCAAAATCGAAAATTATTTTTGTGTATTATTATTCTTCAGTGTGTGTTGAACCATTTTCGGAAAACTGCATGCAGTTGCGATGATTTTTCGCAACATTCTAAGCGTATAAATTTTGTACATAAACAATTTTTTGGTGCTTTGGTGAACTTTATATCTGTTTTTCTCAAAACAGATTTAAACGTTTTTTAGATTTTAAGAAATACTCTATGCGTCTTGATTTTTGTTCACAATCCATGAAATTGATAAGAAATAATCCTGATACTGTTTACAAAGAAACTGTGTAGGTATTTTAAAATTAGATTTCGTTAAGATAATTAAATTTGATATATAACTTATTAAAATGCAAAATTTGGATGAAAATCGAAATGGAATTCAGAAAAAAATCTCTCAAATATTACTTTATCAAGGGATTAAATAACTGATGCACGAATTGGTTTGTAATGCAGCTTTAAGTGATTTAGATGCCAAATTGAGGAAATATCTTAAAAGTTAAGTCGCAAGAAGCATTTAAAAATTTTGTTTATAAATTTTTATATTTTTTAATTAAAATATTAAAATTATATTAAGATTAGAAATGTTTTTAAGGTATTCTATATACTTATGATGAAATATATATAGGCATAACATTTCATATAATATGATGAAAAAAAAATCAATTTTAACGTCTACTTAATACTTTTCTAATTCTAAAATCTAACTTAATACCTTTAGCAATAATAAAATATTCTGGCGATCTTATCAACTCGTTCACATCGCATATGGGCTTGTATTAAATTAAGTGGAAACGGGAAATAGACACCATTTTTGTACAAATACACTTAGCCGGGGATTATTTTCTAAGAAAAAAAAAGTACTGGAGCATTATTCTAACACTCCGGTACTTTACTCTGGTACTTAATTAAAAAAAGTACCACAGCGGATATTCTGCAGTACAAACACCGGTAGCGAACACCCCCCTCCCCGATAACGAAAGTGTGCAATAGAAAAATAAATATCGCATAGTATTTAAAAATGGTTTCAAAAGTATTATTTAATTTTTAAACAACTTCTTACATAGACATAACCGTTAATCCATAGCACACATTTACTTTTACGAAAATTTACATTTCATCTATCAAAAGAGAAGTTTGCTATCAAATAAAAATATACCTCATACTTAAAAGAATTCTTATATATTTTCTCCTTCAACAAGCAAATATGGTGGACACATTAACAAAGTGCATTTTATGAATAAATGAATAAAATTTATAGCACCCAGAAAAATGAATTGATTAAAACTACAAAACATGTTTTGTTGAGTACATTTTGGTTGTTTTAGCGAAATTCAAGTAAAATTGAACCATTTTACTTGAATTAACAAAACATTTTTTGCTGACGATACAAAAATTGCAAACAACATTTTTTTTTGTTGATTCAAACAAAATATCCATTGACCTATATTTAAACAAAAAGTTTTGTTGGGTCAACCAAATTTTTGTTGATTCAACAAGACTTTTTTCTGGGTGAGAAATTAATATTTATATGCCGAAGAATCGAACAATGTTTTTCAATTCCCTATAAAAGGTGTATATCTTAAACCATATAATCGGTTACTTCCGCATAACAATCTTCCGTGATTTCGAGTCCCTGAAAATCAGGTTGAATTAAAAATAGGCACCGTTATTGGAAAGATTCGAAGCTTTTATATAAAAAGGGGAAACACTGCTCGATTACTTTCTACCAGAATAACAATGTATGGCAATTATATCTACTTACAAATAAAAGTGACTTCGTAAATGTGCAGAGCAGAGCCTTAACATGAGCAGCGTTAATGATGAAAAATAGAAAAAATCACTAATGTTATTTTCATACTCGTACACAATAGAAGAATAAAAAAAAACCTCAAACAAACAAAATCTCAAGCTGATGCTCGCTGACTACAAACAGAAGAAAATATGGGGTTCAATATCCAAATAAAAAATAAATAAATAAACGATCCAATTAAAAAATATCTTACTGTCACAAAAGAAAGTCGAACTGAAAGCAAATTCATTGTTCGACATTTTGAGTGACACCATATCAACGCGTCATCAAACATAAATCTGCAAATAAAACTAGAATAGAAAAAGACTATTTCTGTTTACTCTTTCTTCTGATCAAAATAGAATTAACATGATTTGAAATGGAATACATAATTTTTAAGAGGGAATCGTTTTTTTTTCTTCTATACATGATTAAATAAAATTTTGAATTTAAGAAAGATTGAGCTCGAGCCTGTCCAAATTCAAAGACTGATATAAAAATCGAGTCCGTTTCATCTCCAAATCTTGCGTGTGCGACACATTACGTCACATATTTGTGTTGTTACAAAAGACGGCAAAATATTGGAGATAGGGGGAAAGGAAAGGGTGTTTTAGGATTCGATTTACGGAAGCGTTATTGCACTGGGCACCGGAGCGCAGATTTATGAGCTCCGGTGAATTTTGGCCAATATTTAAATATTTACTAAAAACAAAGAAGTACAGGAGCTGAGTTCCGGTGGGCTCCGGCGCAAATTTAACCCTGCACTTAGCTCGACGGTCCATATTTCGAAATGTGGCTCGCAGTACATATGCTATCAGTGATAGTATTACTGTACAGTTTCATCAAATCTTAGAATACGGATTTGCGGATTGAGTGACTCACCCTGTGTTTTTAAATGAATAAGTGAATTGCTATATTTCTTTTGTTTGTAAAAATTGAGCGTCTTGACATGTATATTACCTCTCTCAGTTCGTCTCCACTGAACATAGTGTATTGTATGCCATGGACATCCTTTCCATTTAACTGAATATTCTTATCTATACGCGCAAATGTATATACATATGTGTGGGTATGCATGTATGCATACCATATTATATGAGTCATTCTCGAAGAAGCGTTACTTTTTCGGCACATGGCAGTTAAATTTTGGCAGATTAGTTTTCTAAAAACTGTTTTGGGGTTTTTACATAATACACCACATTTCAATATTATCAATTGCATTTCCATGCCATATATGTTTTTTTTCCCCCGAGAAGATCATTTTGATACAATTAAATGGGTGTTGTCGTTTGAAAATTTTGTTCTGGAATCGTAACTGCGATAGATCAATTGCTATTCACCTCATTTCCAAGCCCATGCTTTAACCCTTCTTTGCATGAGTTTTTCTTTTACAATTCCGTTTTTTTATACATATATTAAATATTAGACACCAGAAATTTTAAGATACATTTTTAATTTTGTTCAGCAACATACTTTACGGGAAATTTACTGGATTAATATTTCTGTATAAATATAGTGGTGGCGAAGAAGTTGATTTATTTATTAAAAGTTAAATAAAAAGTGATAGAAATTTACATCACTATGCAATTAAGGGTTAAGGCTGTTTTAAAATCAAAAGGAGTTACTTTCTGACACAGATCTGAATTCATTTTTTTTCGCAATTGCATGAAATTGGCCCGTGTTCTTATTCAGAAACTATGTAATCGAATTCGGATTTCCATTTTTTTGGTAAAAGCACAAGATTTTTCAGAATATACCGTCAAAGTTGGCGTTTTGAACCGAATTTGCGAACGCGACATCACGGAAAAGAAACGCCTGCCGACAACAATCGCTTATAAATCGATAGGTAATTTATTTAACAAAAAATGGAATGTACCATTCGATTTCAAATCACATCGATAGTCATGTCTGCTAATTTTATGCCTTTATGTTTAAAAGTGAATCAGAAAATGAGCGAGAAAGTTTCGTTTTATTGAGAAGGGAATTTGAAATCCGTCTGAATATATCCATATCCCAAATAACATCATGTTTCCTTGAACGGTACAGTCCCTAGCGTCTCATGAGCCGATAAAATTTCTTTATGATTGCAATGTAAATACACTGGCATCCAAAAGTTAAGATTTACCTGTTTTTTTAGGCTCACTATTAAAAGAATGAAAATAAAGGTAAAAAATACGATTTATATGAATGAGCATAAGTAACTTCAATAAAACCTTATGAAACAACTATGCCAATCTCTACTTTTTTTAAAGAATTATACGGCACTTATACGGCAGTCAAGAGAAATTGCGGGGATCACACTTTGGGAATTTGTATGTCATGCTTTTATGCTTGTTTATCTTGACTTGTTGGTGCCAAAATAGCGTTGTCTATATCTAGGAGATGCCGGGAATCGGATGGATGGAAATGTGATTATCACAAGCTTGTGCTGCTAGATTTCTAAATGTGTGTAGTAGTTTGGTCCAAAGACTCTGGGATCAATATGAATCCAAAAATTCAGTATCAAGAGAACTTGTTCTAGACCACTCATGGGTTATAACTGCTGCAAAAGATTGATTCATAGCTATTTTGGCCCGAAGGAGGAGATACACTACAACGGTTCAGCTCATTTCAGATCATCGTAACGCAACACAGATGACAATATTTGCCACTACGATGCACAAACGTCTTCGCAATTAAGAACTCCTATTCAAGACGACCCGTTGAATGTGTCCCTCGACAACACAGAAGTGCCCGTTTATGTTAGCCAAGAGAGGACATTACCTGGAACAGACTCCGTACATTCACAGATGAGTATCGTTTGCTATGGTGATTGATTCAGCTCGTGTGCTGATCTCGAGAAAGCAAGGCTTAAGATTCTACATATATAACATTGTTTAAAGACACAGTTATAGAGGAGGTGGAATCTCTCTAGTGGTCACAGTAACCTTCATGTGTGCCATGGAAGAACTCTGATTACTGTGAGCTATCGTGACGAGATCCTTGCTCCGTTTGTCACACCGGTGCTATTGGTGATGAATTAATCTTAATGGGTGATAATACCCGATAGCATTAAGCTAAAGCCGTTGATTAATTTCTTCAGGATCAAGGTTTGGAGCGAACAGAATGGTCAGCTCAATATTTGGCTTTAATCCGATATAGCATCTTTGGGACTTAACGACTTCGGAGTACGACTTACGAAAGGTGGCTATTGTAAGTCCTCCTCCGAAGTCGTAAAATGAGCTGGAATAAGCGTTGCTCCATGTATGGGCGTTCCTTTCCCATTCCAGCGTCAGATAACTTAATTGGCAGTATGAAAAGTCGCCACAAATACATTACAAGTAGCGTCGCACACATGTCTTATTAAAATCCGTTTATTTAATTTTTTTCACAAAAAACTGCCATTTTTTTTATTAAACAGAGGACTTTTGTAAAAAATAGAATTTTGTATTTGTAAATCATGCTTGATGTTAAAATTAAGTAAAATTCGATAAATAACTGTTTAAAGCAAATCCTTCTGAATTTCATGTTTTTATGTTCATTTCTTTTCAAATTAGATACAAAAGACGAGTTGTACCTTAACTTTTGGAGGATATATATATATATATACATATGTCTGCATACACACACTTATATATATATGTATGTATATATGTATGTATGCATGGATGTATGGATGTATGTAATACATAAGTATTAGTAGACTTTCTTAAAGGCAGCTGCTTGTAAAAATATAGGAAACCGATATTTTCAAAGCATGTTTATAAAGACATCACTAACAGAATATTGACAAAAAAATCTAATATTTGGCATTTTTTGTGTAGAACAAAAGCTCTATCTTTAGTATTTTTAAAGGAAAATGACAAATACTAAACTATGTCAAATATATTTTGCGCTTAATAAAATTTGCCAATATTCTTTGGAAAACGGCTTGCAAAATACTATTTCAAATCTATTTGAAAATATATAAAATGTGTTGCATGTGGAAAAATATCCAAATTTTTTTGAATTGCCATACTGCCCACAGTAATTCACAGATTAGTGTAAAACTTTTATGTTTTGTTTCTGTATTCGTTAACTATTACTTAACTGAAACTATAATCATGTTATTGTTCAAGTATAAGAAATAAATACATAATTTTTAAGTTAGCTACTAGCTTTTTTAAGTGATATTTTAAAACTGTAAATTAGCATTATCACTTTTTATTAAATTTCTCTTATTTTCTTTTACATTATTTGTTTGTATTTCCGCTGAAGTTAGTCGATTTACTGTCAGTTTATGACTTTAAAAGTAGATATAATAATAAATAATAAATGGAGATTCCATATTTTAAACTTAAGAAGGCATAATGTGGTTTATTTGGAACACTATCATCATTTCGTCTGGTGTACTAATGAGCATGGTACTTCACTTAATATTAAAAGAATATTGTGACCGCATTTTCTGAACCGTTTCTATATTGGACAGTATTGGAATGAAATATTACACCAACACTGAGGTATCACATTTTCTCAATATTGCAGCAGTACTGGGAAAACATATTTCGCCATTTTATTACCATTATTTACAATGTTATTATTATTATTATTTGCAATATTAGTGTTTAATTTAAAATTTTTCCAATATAAGGCAAATATTTCTGTAATACTAGCATTTCCCTACAAACGCTTCCGTATTAATATACATATTAATTGCCCAGCCTAAAATTTCCGTTTTATGCGCTCTTGGTAAAATCGATATCAAATGCAAACTGCCGCCATTTAACCTCTGTTTTTCCTTCCAAGATTACGTAACATATTGAATGCTAATAAGAAAACCCATTATTGCACAGTTTTACATCTAGCGCGAAAACATTAAATTTTCGACTTATTTTTCCTACTAAGTATTTGGCTTTTTTCTTTCTTCTATTATAATAAAAGAAAGTATTATAATCGATAAAATTTTTTACTTCCAGTTTTCGATGGATTTACACGTTTTAAGGGTCACATATCCCCAAAATTTGTTTTTACAAAATGTCTGTCTGTTCGTGTGTTTGTGTGTCTTACTTTGTACCAACGAAAAGTGTATGAAGTTATGCATAGATTTGAACCAAACAGCACATATATGTTTTTAGCTATGTCATGCAGGTCCCAGTTGAAATATGAGCTATTCCTCCGGAAGGAGACTCTCTAATAGCGAGTTTTAGGGCGTTTTACTTATTGTATCATCGAAAAGTGTACGGAGCTATGGATAGAATTGAACCAAGCTTCATATATAAGTTGTTGACTATAGACGTCAGGTATCAGTTGAAAATGGGGATATTCCCTCAGAAAGGGGCGCTGTGATACCGATTTTTGTGCAATGGTGCTAGATTTTTTTTCTTATTTAAGTGATTTTGTTATTTTAAGTTTTGAATATTTGACGACAAAATTTTATATTTATATGTAATGTACTAGGCCGAGGTTTATATAAAATTTTGGAGAATCAGCTTGAAGGTGGCGTTGTAATATCAAATTTAGGAGTGATTTTCCTTTTGTATCATCAGAAAGTCTATGGAATTATGGATATGATTGAACCAAACTTCATATATATGTCTTTGCCTATGGACATCAGGTCCCAGTTGAAAATTGCGTTATTTAACAGGAAGAGGGCGCTGTGATAGTGATTTTTGTACGATTTTTCATTTGTATCATCCGAAAGTGTATGAAGTTATTCATAGAATTGAACCGAACTTCATATACAAGTGGTTACCAAAATAATGGAAACATCCTAGATTTATCAGGAATTCTTTACTAATATGGCATAGGACCATCTTTGGCATGTAAAGCAGCTTGGATTGTGCCATTCCTCCGTGGAGAAATTGGGAAAGTTCCGGTAGAGATGCCGGAGGAGGATATCGATTCCGGATTGAACGCTCTAAAATAGACCATAACGGTTCAATTACATTGAGGTCGGAGGACTGTAAGGACCAAAGTAGACGTTGTACTTCATCCTCGTGTTCATCAAACCATGATTGAAGAAGTCCCGCGGCATGAATAGGAGCATTATCATCCTGGAAAATTTCGTCTCTTGCAAGAAACAAAGTTTGCATCGTAGGAGGGACCTGGCAGCTAAAAGTTCTCTATACTTCTCCCCAGTGATCCTTCCTATCAGGGTTACGATTGGGCCAGCAGAAAAACACTGCTGTCCATATCATGACAGATTCACCTCCATGCTTGAATGTTGGAAGGAGACAATCACGATCATGTGCTTGTGCAGATGTCTTCCAAACGTGCACCCATCTTTTTGTGGGGAAAAGTGTGAAAGAAGATTTGTCTGACCATATAACTGTCTTCCACTTATCAATCGACCAGGTTTTGTGGTTGTGGCACCACTGTAGACGACGTTTGCATTAACAGCTGTGACAAGTGGCATGAGAATTGCTACTTTGTAGTAAATGTTCTGTTTATGAAGCTGCCTCCTAACTGTAATTACTGACACTTTAGAGTCCAGATGTTGATTGAGCTCTGTGGTCACTTTGGCTGCAGTTTTTTTCTTTTTAGACATTACAATCCGCTTCAATACCCGTCGGTCTCGTTTGCTAAGCTTCTCCTTCCATCCACTATTTTGCTTTGACGAGTTTGTCTTGTCGTGTTGTGTGTACGCTATCATTACTTTAGACACCGATCTCTAGACACACCTAAAAGCTGAGATGCTTCGGTCACAGTTACTCCAGTCATTCGGGCTTCTACAATTTGGACTCGTTGAAAGCCTGTGAGGTCTGACATTTTAAACGTTTGAGAAAATTCCAAGACGTACACAACTTCACGGAAGCTACCTCATACTAAAATGATATATACTGTTTATATATTTCTTAAAAAACTGGCAGCTAGAACTATATTTTAAGGCTTACGAAGCGCATTTTTAAATGCCACTTTTATTCCCATGTGTTTCCATTATTTTGATAACTACCTGTATATGTGTTTGATTATGGCCGTCTAGTCCCAGTTGAAAATGGAAAGATTCCCCCGAAAAAGGAAGCTGTGGTAACGAGTTTTGTGCGATTTCTGTGACTTTTGGCAGTTTAAATGAACAAATTATGAAAATCTTTCGACGAAATTTTATATTTAGATGTAATATCGCAGGACAATTTTTACATAAAATTTTGGAGAAATTCGGCTTGAAGTATGATAGCAAATTGCAATCGATTTTCGGGGCGGGTGTGGTAGCTTTTGAAAATTTAAAGAAATTAGAAGTATTAACATGTATGCGATAGAAGAATGTTTTGAGATTGGCACATGCGACTAGTTTTCATTACATAAGCATGAATGAATCATAATATATATATATATATATTTTTTCTGAAAATAACAGACTTTACCTAATAGCATCACACTTCACATTAAGTTAGTTGTTCACTTTTGTTTATTGTGTGTTTTTTTCCGCAGTTAATATTAAACAGATTATTGTATTCTATTAACCTTTAAAGACACGGACGGCATACTGAGTGCGCCACTCGGTGAAAAAACAGCTGCGAATTCCACAATGATTAAGTGATTAACCTATGCACTTCATTTACTCTCTTTGCAAAAAACCCTTTAGTTTTCAACCATTTTTAAAAGTTGAAATTTGCAATCTTCTGCTCCTTTCATAATTGTTAATGATAAATGAGCACTGGTGCACAGATTACGTGGTCCATTTAATTATGCAATATATTCTATTTTCTTTCTTAATCAAATTATTTTTTGTAATAAATGTAATGTGTGTAATATTTATACTATTTCTAGACAATGCATTTAAAAATAATAACGTCTAAAGTTGTTGTTTAGACTGCAAACGACATTGGCGTATGGAGTACGCCTCCTGTGTTTTTATGTTACAACAAACCATCCGTGTTATAATAAAGTCTAATTAAATTAGTCTTTTTAGCAATTTGATTTTCATTACTTTACTATTCTACTGGACATTGCATTATCGGAACAAAATCCGATACTCAAACACAAAAAAATTATCGAAAGAAGTACGGGGAAACGCTCCCCTCTCGTTCAAGCATTCTTGTGCATTCTATCACAAATTAATGACAATGGGAAGTGTGAATCATAAGAAGGATATGGTCTCCCTAGCAGTAGTGAAGAAAGTGTGGAACGAGTACATAAAACCTTTTCTAGAAGTCCTACAAAATTAATTAGAAAAGTATCCTAAAAGTTGAATATAGCAAGATCCACAATACACAGAGTGCTTCATAAACGATTACGACTTTCAGTGTACAAATTTCAGATTCTGCATGCGTTACATCCGGATAATTATTCGAAACGTTTTAAATTTGCAGTTGATACGCTGCATCGTGTGGAGACCGATGAACTTTTTCTGAATCGAACATTGTTTTCTGTCGAATCAACGTTTCATGTTTCTGGAGCAGTAAATAAACATAACGTTCGATTTTGGGGCTCAGTACAGCCACACGCGCGCCGTACGTGAAATCGAACGGAGCAGTGAAAAGCTCAATATGTGGTGCGGACTGCTTCCGATCCGACTTCCGAGCAGCCGGACTTTTTCCAGGATGCTTCCGATCGCATCAGTGGACCTTTGTTTTATAGGAACAGATTGCTACTTCAAGTACCTACTTAGATATGCTTGAGATTTATGCATTACCACAACTGCAAGAACTTAAACTGAACATCATTTTCCAACAGGACGGAGTGCTTCCACTGACCATGAGTTGCTGAATAATTCATTCCCACAGCGTTGGATTGGCAGGGATAGCCCCATAGCATGGCCGCTCCGGTCTGATGGAATTGAAACAAAATATTCAAACAGCTGTAGCAATTGTTGATGTTAGCATATTAAAACGTTCGTGGATTGAATTGGAATATCGTCTTGATATTCTTCGTGCTACGAAAGGATATCATGTTGAAGTTTACTAAGGCAGTAGAAAAAAAACTTTTTGAGTTATTCTATGTGTTGTTGTAACTAGTTTTGCTGTAGGCATAGTCTTTTTTTTTTTAAATAAAATTTTGAAGTTGTACGGATCTTTTTGGGACACCCTGTAGTTTACACCATGCGGACTGTGCAGCATGTAGATATATTAATTAATTATTTCACGTTTTAAAGATTTATATCTATAACTATGTATTTGATATGTGTTACACCGAATTATTATTTTGTTTTACACAGTCAAACGAAAAGCATTTAATAAAATCTTTATTATTATGTCCTCAAAATTTAAAAATCTGGAAGATATTTAATATATATAGTATGTCAATCCAGAAAAAGAGGTCGTAAATAAAAACTTTTATATTGATAAAGATAAATTCATAAAATGGCGTAGAAAATAATATGCCTAGAGATCACAAACAAAAAAAAAATTATTGTGAAAAGTACTTTCTGGTGTAAAAAATATTAAGAAAAATATAAAATATTAAATTGAATTTGAAAATAATAAATCTTTTTTTATTTTGAAAACCACCCTAGACTTCTTGTTTGTCTTCTTGAATAATGCTTGGTGCTTTCTTTTTAGTAATCTTAATGTTTCATCATTAATAAATGACACTTAACTTCTTTGAACATGTGGATGTGTTTATATGCTTTCAAATATTATGCAAATCAACAGAGAAAATTAAATTTTATTAATTTAATATACTAGCTTTTCGAGCTGTTTTTTCACTATTATGAAATATCTTGCATTTTGCAACAGCGTAACTAATCAAAACACTCGTGACTTAAAATGTAAGACGCGCTCCCCCTCGCAAAATAAATTACAGTGCGCCTGCTGAAATTTTAATCACTGTTCCTCGTAAAGAAAATCAATTTATACGGGTGTTTTTGTTTTATCTATATATATATATTTACTTTTTCTTTCGATCTCAACATTTATTAGAAGTGTACAATATATCTGCCTACTTACTAACTATTACAATTAATTTTGAGATTTCTAAAAATTTACAGAACTTTTAAATATAATGTTCTTTATTTCGTAACTTATTTTTTTTCAATCGAGCTTTAAAGGTTTTTGTTAAAGAAAATTAAAAATCGATTTTAATATCATACCGTTGTACAACATTTGTTTGATTTCTGCATCATTCGTATAAATTTCTATTTTAACTAATTGTTTTAAAGTTTTGCAAATCATTATTAGAATCTTTAAATAAAAAATGATTTTTAGATTTTTTTTTGTTGTTGAAAAAACGACTTGAAATTACTTGCTTGGTTTCCTTTTACCCTTTAAAGTATGCAATGGCTATAATTTCTTTATAAAAAAAGAAAAAAAGTGTGTTATGCAAGTGACAGTTTAAAACAGTGATTTTATTCATTTTAAAAACATAGTCAACATATTTTTTTTTTCATTTACTAAAATGGTATTTGAATGTTTTTTAATACCTTAAAAATGTCGAAGAATATTGCGACTTAATTAGTACTTTCACATTTTTTGTCTTATAGATTTATCGTAACCTCATTATTTTAATTATTACGCTTCTATATTATAAAATAAAAATGTTTTCATAATAAATCAGCATCTGCAATTGTCAAGAATGTAGAATCATTTTCATCCTATAAAAAATCTCAATAAAAATAAAATAATGGCTTTTTTCTACATCATATAATGTAAGTTAATTATTTCAATAAATATACATCAAAGGTTAGTAAATATATTATGTTTGCGATACGATTTTATTTAATAGAAAGGAATTATAATTTATTTTAGAGTCGTTTGTTTCACAACTTAAAGGAATAACAACAGATAAGTTTAAAAAGTTGCCTGTAAAGATTTTGTTTGTTATTTATGACAAAAATATTTATATCTTTATCATAATCAAGTAAGTATCATATCAATTGCTGTATTGTAAATAATATGTCAAAACAAAAACAATTTTACAAAGCAACGCAAAATACGTTGTTAAAAAATTGGCACTATGTTGAACGTGCCAATTTCGGTAATGTTATCCCCCAAACGTTGATTTTGGTGATAATAAAATAACTGGAGATTCAAAATCTATAGAAGTAATTTTTTTGTCTTTGATGGTAAGTAAAAATACATAGAAAAAAGCAGATCTACTTTTATACAAATTTTCGTACGAATTGTCATTGTAATAGAACCTGTAAGAATATCTCTTACGATAATATAATTGAAAATTACATTGTTCCGAAACTAATG
The DNA here is from genome assembly GCA_963931845.1 of Maratus michaelseni. Taxonomy (NCBI): domain Eukaryota; kingdom Metazoa; phylum Arthropoda; class Arachnida; order Araneae; family Salticidae; genus Maratus; species Maratus michaelseni. The sequence continues at coordinate 152,309,587 of OZ007591.1, read as the reverse complement.
CGTTAAAACATTTTTTTAAATTTTCATTTAGTATGAGGAGTGTTCCAATAAAATACGTTCCAATTGTACAAATTGACAAGTTGGTGCTTTAGGTGGGAAATGCGCATGAACAAATATACAGTAAGCAAGTATGCAACGCGATGCAGCATGCATTGCGTTGCAAAATGGTCATTCTGCTTGCCTTGTTTGAATGTGGTAGTACGTTAGAGATGGCTGGAGTGATTACGAACCCATCCAAACCTGAGCAACGTGCAGTAGCACATTTTTTATTGGCAGAGGGAATGCAAGCCTGTTGGTATTCATCGGAGAATGGTTGCTGTGTATGGAGAAATGTGCTTATCAAAGACAAATATTAGGGATTGGGCTTGAATGTTCCGCAACAGCCGTGAGAAAACGACGAATTTGCCGCGTTCTGGTCAAAGTTGTTACCGAGACACTGACTAAGGATATCAACACTGCCATCAATGTGAACCGTCAACGAAGCATTCATGACTTGGCAAGTGAATTAAAAGTTCAAATACAAAGGGAACCAAAGTGACCAAAGGGAACAAAGTGCACAAAGGGAAACGAAGTGACCAAAGGCAACAAAGTGTACAAAGGGAACCGAAGTGACCAAAGGGAACAAAGTGTACAAAGGGAACCGAAGTGACCAAAGGCAACAAAGTGTACAAAGGGAACCGAAGTGACCAAAGGCAACAAAGTGCACAAAGGGAAACGAAGTGACCAAAGGGGACAAAGTGTACAAAGGGAACCGAAGTGACCAAAGGGAACAAAGTGTACAAAGGGAACCGAAAGTAACAACCGAAATTTTTCTTCGCCGACGGCATTTGACGCTTTCCCAAATAATTGGGATGCATGTCTCAACGCCATGGGTGACTTTTCCAAACAAATGTGTATGTTATAAGTTTAAATATATACTATTCTTTCTATTTCATTCAGTTTTGTGTTTCGTTTATTCATGTTGCTCCTACTAGAACTGTCGAATGGAACACGCCTCATATTTGCACTTTTTTATTATATTTAAGGAAATTTGTCAAAAACTATTTTTCTTTTATTATTTCTTTAAGTAGTTATTTTAAAAATACATACTGAAACTTTTTTCCCCAAAATTTCTATTTTTTTCTTAAAAGAAAAATAAATGAAAACGCCGATCGTTTCAAACACATGTCAATGTTTACATGTCTCTATTCTATATGATTTACTTTAACATACACGAAAAAAAAATATCTTCTTATATAAAATACCGTTCGATTCAGGCAGAAAATACAGAAAACCAATACTTATACGTGTATACTTGTAAGACATTCCTTGTTGAATTTTGATGTCTATAGAAAATGATCGATCATATTTTAAAGTAATAAACAATAAACTTTTCCTATATTTTAAAACGAAAATGTTATTCTTTTTCCTTGATTAAATTTTAGATTCCTTAGAAATGATTTCAAAATATTTAAATGAATCATACACCCAAAATGTGACAAATGTATTTAAAATTGTAATTATTTCCGTATATTTATTTATAATAAAATCGTTCTGAACACGGCAAACTCTAAAAACACGCTAATTTAATCAACTCTAAAATGATTACGGAAGACTGAATTATAATTAAATGACCAGTGGCGATCTTCTGTAATCGGGTTTCCATTCATTTTCCTTTCACTGAAGGATTTTAAGGGCGAAACAACTGCTGTCGAAAGAGTTAACAACTGTTGCCGTGATTGATTAAATAAGATCAATTAAATATTTTAAAATCAGCTTGTGTAAATTAGCTAAGTAAACGATATCGCTGCATCGGGGAATTTTATAATGATGTAATAAATAACTGGGTACTTATCCGTTATCCTGTCGACTACTATCCAAAAAAGAAAAAACTGTCGCCAAAATATAGGATTTAACGCCAAAAGTGCGTTACCCTGGCGTCACATGTTATGTCAAGGAGAGATTTTTATTCCACATTTATCAGTGGTTCCCAAACTTTTCGGCTCGCGGAGCCCTTTTTGGGAAGAATTTCTAAGGCGGAGCCCCTTAATCCCACCGTACTCTATCGTTTTCAAATTAATGTTTTTTTATGCCTATGGACAGGGTTTAATTTGCGCCGGAGCCCACCGGTACTTCTCTGTTTTCAGTGAAAATTTAAATATTGGCCAGAATTTATCGGAGCTCATAAACACTGCGCTCCGGAGCCCAGTGCAATAACACTTCCGAAAAAACAAATCCTAAATTACATTTTCCTTTCCCTCTCATCTCCAATATTTTGCCTTCTTTTGTATCAAAACACTTATAAATGACGTAATGTGTCGCTCACGTAAGAGATGGAGATTAAACGGTCTCGATATATGTCAGTCTTCGGGTTAATACAGGCTCGAGCTCAATCTGTCTTAAATTCAAAATTTGATTTATATCCCTCTGAAATCATTTTAATGCTATTTTGATCAGAAGAAAGAGTAAACAGAAATAGTATTTTTCTATTCTCCATAGCTGCGAACTATTAATTTTTTTTGGTGTTAACACTATTACCGAATCATAATCCTGAGCTTATTGAATCACAGAATTCTGCGATTAATTAAAATTAATATTAGGCAAAGGTTTCTATTTGGAAGTAGTAATAACTAAAAAGTAAAATAGTTTATAGCTAAATATACGCAGATAGATGTATTTAAAATTTTTATTTTGCTAAATAAAAAAACAATGCTTTAAATTAAAAAAATAAATGTATGAAATATAAATATGCAGATTGGAGTGACGGTGGAGGGGGGGGGTGCACTACGGGTGTTACTACGGGTAGTACTGCAGAATATAGGACTCCGGTACTTTTTTTTAGAAATTAAGCCCTGCCTATGGAGCAGAGAAAGATCTGATGGATAAGAGTCCGAACCATTAGTTTTCAACAATGTGCCAAGGTTGTCAGTTTGGCTCTTTTCTTGATAAAGAAATTCCGAATTCCTACTAGAAATTTTGAAAATTAAATTTTCTATTATTTAACCCCTTAACAGTTTTATTTAATACTAGCAAGCTACGCCCGCTACGCTGGTCAATTTCTCTTAACGAACCTTTAATCAAACAAAATATTGACATTTCATAATTCACTTTTATATTTTAACAGAATAATAAGGATACTATAATTTGTGACCCGTGCTATAGTCAATACATACGTCAGGACACGTCGCCCTTATCATTATCTTTTTACGCGTGAAGGTTTCGCTATGGTACTCTATTGTGAAATTTGGTAATTTTAGAAATTCAATAGTTGAAAAATCGCAGAATCATTAGATCATTTTTCTTTAGAAATTGTTCTTAGAGCGCATTTAGATCTTATAAATAACAATCATGCCGAACTTGAAGTTTCTAGCTCCTTCAGCATCGCAAAAATCGCAATTTTAGAACGTTTTTCGCTTCTGCACCCCCCTCGGGGTAGTGGCACCGACATAAAATATAGCCTATGTTGGAGCAGGGATTGTCACCATCCATTTGCCACCATCACTTTTGAAATCGCTTTAGTAGTTCCAGACATTCCATACAAATTGTAATTTAGAATGTTTTTAGAAAATTTTTTGCTTATTTAAGCCTTTTAAATTTCGAATTTTTTTAGATTTTGTTCTTATAGAGCATTTAAATCTTGTAAGTAACGACCATACAAAATGTCAAGTTCCTAACTCCTTCATTATTGAAAATATCATAATTTTGGAACGTTTTTCGCTCCTGCACCTTCTGCGGGCAGTGGCACCGACAAAAAATTTAGCATATGTTGGAGCAGGGACTGTCACCATCCATTTGCCACCATCACTTTTGAAATCGGTTCTGTAGTTTCAGAGATTCCATAGACATTGTAATTTAGAATGTTTTTAGAACGCTTCTTCCTCATCTCACCCTTTTAAATTGCGAATGTTTTTATAATTTGTTCTTAGAGAGCATTTACATCTTATAAGTAACTACCATACCAAATTTGATACTTCTATCTCCTTCAGTACACAAAAAATCGAAATTTTAGAACGTTTTTCGCTCCTGCACCCCCCTGGGGGTGGTGGCACCGACATAAAATATAGCCTATGTTGGAGCAGGGATTGTCACCATTAATTTGCCACCATCACTTTTAAAATCGCTTCAGTGGTTCCAGAGATTACCCCCTACAAACAAACAAACAAACAAACAAACAATCTTTACTACTTTATATATTAGTATAGATAAGGGGGAATTAGCCCCTTGTTCCCCCCCTTTATACTTAACCAATCAATCCCGAAAACTAATCAGAGATGCGCCTTAACACAGTGAACCTATAAATAAAATTTGAAGGAAATGGGATAATTCTGCATGAAAAACCCATTTACATAAATTAAGGGGGGTATTAGCCCCCCGTTCCCCCCCTTTATACTTAATCAATCAATCCCGAAAACTAATCAGGGAAGCGTCTTAACCCAATGAATCTATAAACAAATTTTGAAGCAAATAGAATAATTCTGCATGAAAAACCCATTTATATAAATTAAGGGGGGGATTAGCCCCCCCCCGTTCCCCCCTTTATACTCAGCCAATCAATCCCGAAAATTATCATGCAAGCGCCTTAACACAGTGAACCTATAAACAAAATTTGAAGGAAAACAGAATAATTCTGCATGAAAAACCCATTTATATAAATTAAGGGGGGATTAGCCCCCCCGTTCCCCCCTTTATACTTAACCAATCAATCCCGAAAAGTAATCAGGGAAGCGTCTTAACCCAATGAACCTTTAAACAAAATTTGAAGGAAAACGGAATAATTCTGCATGAAAAACCCATTTATATAAATTAAGGGGGGGGGGAATTAGCCCCCCCGATCCCCCCCTTTATATTAACTAATCAATCCCGAAAACTAATCAGGGAAGCGCCTTAACACAGTGAACCTATAAACAAAATTTGAAGGAAAACGGAATAATTCTGCATGAAAAACCCATTTATATAAATTAAGGTGGGGGGGGTGAATTAGCCCCCCCGATCCCCCCCCTTTATATTAACTAATCAATCCCGAAAACTAATCAGGGAAGCGCCTTAACACAGTGAACCTATAAACAAAATTTGAAGGAAAACTGAATAATTCTGCATGAAAAACCCATTTATATAAATTAAGGGGGGGGGGAATTAGCCCCTTGTCCCCCCCCCCTTTATACTTAACCAATCAATCCCGAAATGTAATCAGGGAAGCGTCTTAACCCAATGAACCTATAAACAAAATTTGAAGGAAAACGGAATAATTCTGCATGAAAAATCCATTTATATAAATTAAGGGGGGGATTAGCCCCCCCGATCCCCCCCTTTATACTTAACTAATCAAACCCGTAAACTAATCAGGGAAGCGCCTTAACTCAGTGAACCTATAAACAAAATTTGAAGGGAAACGGAATAATTCTGCATGAAAAACCCATTTATATAAATTAAGGGGGGGGGATTAGACCCTTGTTCTCCCCCTTTATACTTGACCAATCAATCCCGAAAACTAATCAGGGAAGCGCCTTAACTCAGTGAACCTATAAACAAAACTTGAAGGAAAACGGAATAATTCTGCATGAAAAACCCATTTATATAAATTAAGGGGGGGTGGGGTGAATTAGCCCCTTGTTGCCCCCCTTTTATACTTAACCAATCAATCCCGAAAACTAATCAGGGAAGCGCCTTAACACAGTGAACCTATAAACAAAATTTGAAGGAAAACGGATATTTCTATGAAGAGTTATCGCATTACGTACGTACATACATACATACAGAACCGACTGCCAAGCTCTCAGGGCTTGACAGCCAGTGTGATAACTGAAAAATCGCAATTTCAGAATGTTTTTTGCTCCTGCACCCCCTGGGGTTAGTGGCACCGACATAAAATATAGCCTATGTTGGAGCAGGGGTTGTCACCATCCATTTGCCACCATCACTTTTGAAATTGGTTCGGTAGTTCCAGAGATTACCCCCTACAAACAAACAAACAAGATTTACTCCTTTATAATATTAGTATAGATTACTATTATTGCACACAATAAATTAAAAATCAAGACTAAAAACCACTTTTTTTGCATTAAAATATCTGCCTTGTATAATCGAGATATGTCCGCCAAATACAGCAAAAATTATAGTTAAAAAATTGTGGTTTCTGAAAGCTTTTAGTAACGAAGAAAACGAACTCTTCTTACCCGACTGATGTTCGAGCAATACTGTTAAGGGTTTAATGACATCCATTTTTAAAATAAAAAATATTATTTCTGCATTTCCAGTATGAACTCGGAACTGAAGATCAAAATGGTAACCATGTCTCGGTCATGCGTTGCATTGGGGCTTACGTGAAACTATTATTATTTATGCTGAAAACCACACACATACAGAAAAAAGTTAAGTTGTACAGTTGTCGTTTACAAAGAGAAACTTCTGTATAATCCCAATAGGCTACTCGCAAAAAGAAAGAAAATGCGTAGGCCCAGTAGCCCATGAGTAATTATATAACACGTTTTCGCCAGTCCCACCCACCCGTAATAGAATAATGCGTTTACGGATTCTTTTTTCGTTCTTCTTTACATTTCTAGTACTTCTAAATATGTAATGAAAACAAATCATCTCTGAGCTTCTTCTTTTGAACCATTTTTTAAAAATACATTTAGAAGCAGATCATCGTTTTAGAGTTTAAGTGGGCGGGGCAAAATCTATAACCCGTATTGTTAGGTGCATATTGTTCACTTTTTGGGATGTTTGATTTGAAGTATTTAGCTATTAATTATAGTTTTGATAGAAACTTCTTTCACCATTGTTTTTGCCTGAAAATAGATATACGTTTAAAAACTACACATGTTAAAAGAACTGCAACTAGTAGAAAAACTTTACTAGCAAAACGGGATATATGTATGCGGTTAAATTTATGTCAGGGCGGGTACTCATTGACGAAAAGTCTAAGCAAGGTGTGGAGCTGAGCAAAAGTTTAGATTGTTAGTGTGATGACAAATGTAAAGAACCAATATATATTTTTAAATTACTACAGCCTTATTTCTGATAGGAAAATGCGGCATCATAACATAAGAATCTTGGCCAATGCCGAGACCAATTAAAACAAAATTTTAAAGAGGGGATGTTAAGTGATAGAAGATGTTAAAAAAATGCGTTTTCAGCAACATACATTGCTTTGAAAATTAAGTACAATTATGTAAAACAGCATAGAAAATTTAAATAACTAAGAATTAATAAAAATAAAACAAACAGATTAAAATAATTAAAGTTACTAAAAGAAAAAAGAAAACTATATACACAACGTATACAAATATTAAATGAATCTAATCAGCGGTTTATTAAATGATATACAAGATGTTAAAAAAAGAGGCGTTTTAATCTACAAATCAATACTATGAAAACAGTATAGAAAATTTAAATATACAAATAACATAAACAGATTAAAGAAATTAAAGTTATATAAAAAAAGAAATATATATACACAAATATATATACACAAATGTAAAATGAATCTAATGAGGGGATTTAAATGATACAAGATGTTATAAAAAAGATGTTTTAAGCGAGAAACATTGTTTTACTATATGAAAAACAGTATAGAAAATTTAAATAACTAAAAATTAATACAAATAACATAAACTGATTACAGAAATCAAAGTTATAAAAAGAAAAAGAAATATCTGTGCACAATATATACAAATGTAAGATGAATCTAGTGAGGGGCTTTAAATGTTACAAGATCTTATAAAAAAGACTTTTAAACGACAAACATTGTTTCAAAAATTAAATACAATTATGAAAAATAGAATAGAAGATTTAAATAACTATAATTTAATAAAAATAAAATAAACAGTTTAAGGAAATTAAAATTCCAAAAATAAAAATAATACAATATACAATATATACAAATGTTAAATGCCGATAGATTTTTTTTTATTTTGCACAACGTGTGACGAGCAATAACGTATAAAAGTGAAGTGTGAAAAATGTGGTTGAATTGTTTTAAACAGTTTTTTTTTTACATCTGGTGCAATTTTTGACAATTGTAAGCGAATGTATGGCTCTGCATTTATCCGGCTTCTGTACTTTATTTTCATACTTGTGTAAGCAGAGAATCCAGCTTGACAAAATAGGTCGTTGAGAATGGGAGTAAAATTAATTTTGCTCTCTCTGACACGATTTTGTATTCTTTTGTCAAATGACACCAAAATTATGTGATTCGTTGGTTTTGAAAAGAGATTTCTATATCGCTTTTAGATGTTAAATCAATGAGAGTATCGTATTCCTCAGAGCTTAAGCTGTGCGGTTTTTTGTTTTACACTGAATGGATTTAGTATCCATTTAAAATCGTCCAGCATCTTATTTTAAGCAGCTGTAAAGTAATGCTCAAAGAACTAAGTATAAATATATGAATAGGCGGACCTTCAACGAACAAAACTGTTCGCCCTTTTGTTCGGCAAGCGGAGATAACAACACTGGCACGCCTCTGCTCTTTCAATTCATGTTGTGCATTTGATTCAGAATACTATTTCTTGTAGCTTATTTTGAATCATTTTTTTAAATACATTAAATGCAGAACTATAAAATAAAGTAGTTCAAACCAAAAACATTATATTGTAAATAGATACATCTATAATGCAAATTTTTATATGATTTAAAATAATATATTATAGTATTTTTCAACCGAGTGATAGATGTATTTATTTTGATACAAACACACACACAAACATTCCTACATACTTTCGAAAAATTTATTTTGCAATATGCTAATTTCTTTCATGCTTTGTTTCTTTTCCTGGAACGCCGCGGAGCCCCTGAAAAGTATAGGCGGAGCCCCAAGGGCTCCGCGGAGCACACTTTGGGAACCTCTGCATTATTTTAAATGATATTTTACTAATTTATTAGTTATTTCGTTACTTTAAATAATTACGACCTTAAACGAAGTGCCATGATATTAAAACAGAAAAGGCGTTGAAAAAATTTTGCTATGCATAGAAAAATAAATTTACGCTGTTTTAAAAGTTGCAATAATAGATAAAAGATTTTGTCGAAATAAATTAATCTCTCGTGTAAATATATTTTTTAATTGAAACTGTTTAGAAATATTGTTATTTGAGCATTGTAAATATGACATAAAGTTCCCCATTTAATGCTTTGAACGAGTAATAATTTAATAATTTCTTTTTTTTTAATATTCACGCGAAAGAATATTTTTATTACATAATTTTCTACAATTACTGCTTTTAACACGTGATCATTTAATTATTTTTTAAAGTTTTATTTCTGTTTTTGATAGTCACGTGTAAATACATTTTTAATTGAAAGGGAATATCATTATGTGCACTATTTTATATATTGGCAACTACTGAAATACAGTAGAGTCCCGCTATTACGAACTAATTGGGACCGAACATTGTTCGGTTTAGAGGGGATTCGGAATAGACGGATTTCATTAATAATAATCAACGTATTGACTTGTTAAGACGTAAATTGAGTGCGGGGACATCAGCTAGTTTCAGCTCTATACAGCGTTGATCGACTCGTGGTGAACAGGTTCAGTGAAAGTGGGAAGGGAAGGGCAGTGACCCTCGATGACTCATCATACCACCCTACCTATCCCTCTCTCTCCTGCGTTCCAATAATTACTAACAGGGTTACTAAATTTCCGCTACCACAGAGTATTGGCTTATAGATTCCATGTTTTTCTTCCACTAGTCAAGACAATCGCTGGCTGTGAAGACGCAGAAGAAAGCTGTGTTGAGGAGTGGACTGCTGTTGACGACGATGGCTGCCAGGAGTACGAAGACGAAGACGTCGTAGCAATGGTGCAGGAAGTGATCAGCTGAGATCGACTCGGTGAACACTCAAACTGAACTCATATCCCACACAGACGCGGCAAATGCTCTTGACGTCTCCGTTCGCTACGTCGAACAACACGCTTCATCAACACCAAATGATGTTATATCCATGCGGCAATGGCGGAACATTGCATCCTCAAATCGATTCAGTGCTCTTCGTAAGAAAAAAAAAATCACTGACTTTGCTTCTTAAGTTTGTGTAAATTAGTTATTTTTTTGTTTTTAACAGTGATTAAAAATGATTGGACAGAATTGTATAAATGGAGCCGACATGTACTGTAAGTAACCACCTTTCATTCCAATTTGGTATCAGGAATTTTCATCCAGCTTAGGCTTTATGTATGTATCTTTTTAACTTCTTTGTATACAAATAAATGTACGTTTTTTCTCGAACTTCTCTTTCATTTTTCCTGTTTTTAAGTTACAATCGGTACTTTTTCTGAACTCTGTTCGGAATAGGCGGATTTTCGGAATAGCGGGACTCTACTGTAATGGACTCTTTGAAATATGAAATAGATCTCCATCAAAATAATGGAAATTTGAATAAAAAATTGAAATATAACCTCAAAAAATTACTCAAATTAAAAAATTAACTGGACACTGCAAGCTTATCAACTATATCCTTTTAAATTATGGTTAAATTCCTGTGCATAGTTTTTGTTCCTATAAAACTTTTTCAAGAGAACTATTTTGACCAATTTTAATATCAAATATCTCCTAAAATAACTCTTCGATTTTAAAACTGTCTACTTCAGCTTGTTTATTGAGCATTTCTTTATACAACCACCAGTTTCCATATTTTTATATGCAATAGTTTTCTGGATATTAGTCCAGAAAGAGCTCAATGACAGCTGCTGCGGCGGTGGTTACTTTTTTTTAATATAGAGAGATACTTGTACTTCGAGCAATATTATTTTCGTCTTTCAATAATTCATAAGATAACTACAATTAGTATTTATTTTCGCCAATGCCACGCAAGCCCCCCCCCCCCCCCCCCGTCATCCACAAACAAATTTACTTCCAAAATCGAGATGCGCTTGATATTAGAGGTTTTGGTTTTTGATTTACTGCCGCTGCAATTATAATGACTGTGTGCGTGTGCAAAAATGTACATGGGATGTACGAAAAGTTCTTTTTAGGAAACACGTGCAGGTTTGAAATATAATTTCTTTTTTTTTTAAGTTTTGTGTTTTTAATAATACTTAATAAGATTAAATTTAGGGTTCAATCATAGACTTCTCCATCACATTATGTCATTGCTGGCCATTGCATGCATCACGTGAAAGCATTGGACGTCTCATTTAGTACTGAAGTTTTAAAAGATATTCCGTATATAAACTAAGGCAAAGTGTCACCCCTGTCCCAACTTTCCAAACAACAAATTTAAAAAAAATGATACAGTCAATTAAGAATTGTTTCTATTCATCCGAAATCAAAATGTCAATTAACTACTTTTACTTTCACTTTACAATTCTTCAGTTTTTAAGGGGTTACTCAGCTCTGTTTCTATGAAATAAGGAGTTTGTAACCAAAATTTTCTGGTTTAAATCTGAATTGGCCGGAACTTGATGACCGTGAAAGGTTTCCAGATTTTACTGACACGACAGATGAGAAATCCCATTTTCCATCCAGAATTCCTCTCTAAAGTCATTCCACTTTTAGTAGTACAGTCAAAAACTGTCTTGTGTATAATTAAATATGTTCCTATCTCTTTATTTTATTATTTATCATTAACTTGAACATAATTAACTTGATGTAATTAACATGATCTTCTACAATATTTTCGCATGTTTGAGACACAGTGATTTTTTTTAAGGCGTAAGCCTTCTTGAATGAGATTCTTTAATGTCAATATACCCAGTGGTACGTTAGTTAATGACAGTAATCCGGTCGAGGATTATCGTTGTTAACCAAAACCTTTGTTATACCAAGAACGATTTTCCAAAAGACTTAATCGATTCATTTGTTCCGACCCCTCCCCACACACATAGTATATAACAACGAAAAATAATTATTAAGAATTTAAATTAAAAAGAACGAAAAATCACACGTCAAGCATAGATTATGAAACACTTTCCAACACTTCCACAATACTTTAACAAAACTTTACCAATTAATAAGGTAAAAGTTGATGTCTAAGTATAAAATTTGGAAAACGCATAACAAATTTGAAAACCCGATTTCAGAAATTACCATCAATAGTCGGAAAAATATCCGAATTATTTTGTGCAGCCCTATATATGATCTATAGATTTTTATATACACAACCTAGTGTGTTAAAATTTTATTCGAGTAGGAAACGTATAGCACAGTTAAAAATTCCTATTCAGCAATTTCCGTCAATAAACCGAAACGTATACGATATCGTTTGTGCTGCCCCGTATACGATCTACAGCGTTTATACACACCAAGTAATATATAAAAAATTAGTTAAATTTACAAATGCGTACCACACCTGAAAATGCACTTCTAGCAATTTATCATTCATAGAGAGTACTGTAACAGATTTCTTTTGTGTATCCCTGTAAATGAATGATGGATGCTATGTACGCCATACTCTGCAATAAGCATCTTGTAGTGCACCTTAGTGATATATATCAATTTCAATATGCTTGAAACAGAGTAACATCATTAAAATACACCGCAAATGATTTTTCTTCACAGACCGTAATGTAACGGAATTCTTTTGAGTGTCCCTGTATATAAACTATTAATGCTACACACTTTATTTTTTCAGTTCGGGCAAGGCAAAAGCACCAATTGTGGAATGCCTGACCTGAGTTTGGACAAGACAAGAATCGGTGTTTCAATTCCATGAAGCCCGAAGGAACTTGCCAAACATTCCATAGCAAACCTCAATAACACATATCAATTTCATTGCAATCCGGATATATTTACGAGAGTTAGAGCACGTACAGGCGGCAGAAGAGACATACAGTCGGACAGAGAGACAGACAGTTAAACAGACCGAATTCATAAACAGTTGTTAAAAATGCAGATAAAAGTGATAAAACTCGTAAAAAATGTCCTAAAATTTTGATAAATGTTATTTATTTATTATATTAATTAACAAAAAAAAAACTTTTAAAACGGAATTTTGCATAAATCCTTTTTTAATTACCAGTTTTCACCAGATGGACAACCGGGGTCACTTAATTCCATTTTAACAAATGGACCTGAAAGAAACATGCTTATGACTCTTTAATACTGCTTATTTTGTTAATCTCTTTCTGCAAAACTGCATGGGCTCTTTACTAAATAGATATACAGTTCTGAAAACATCAGATTCGTTTGGATTCCATTTCTGTGAAACGTTTTGTCAGGGTTTCTTAGTACCATCACATGTCTCAAAGCACCTGCTAAAAAGTGCCCTTATGGAAGATTTTTAGAATGTACAATTATCAGCTGATCTTTAGTTTGGATTTGAGATGTAGCTTTTGTTGAAGGAGAAAAATCAGCTTTATAAAATCTAATAACTCTGGTATATCTTCATATATACTCGTTGAAATACCAAACGCGTTATTTAAGTATAAAATGTTTTGTAGAGGCAGTTTTTCTCAAGATAGTTTTAGGCAGTTCGTTCAAAACTTCTCGAATCCAATCACTAAATTTATATTTACAGGCTTCTCTGTTATATATCCACAAAACATTGAGATTGATTTAAAGGTATTGAATTTTTTGAATGTTCCAGAGATTTTGTGAGTAGTAAATTAACATTGGTTTTACTTTGCATTCTCAAATTGTACTGATGTTAAAAACAATGTTAACCTATCATTCATTGGTTTTTGCCAAGGAAATGTTTTCCCTTCTTCTGTTATGAATATCCTGTTGGGAATTTTCTACCAAAATAACCCAGTCTTATCACAATGATAGACTTTTGAGATAGATATTTTTTTTCTGTAATTCTTGAAAAGATAATTATAAATTTATGTGCTTCTGCTTTGTCAACTCTAACTCCTTCTCTTTAACTTCTTTTTTCAAAGTTGTGTCATCGGATATTCAAGAGTCATTAATAAAATAAGTGTCGTTAACCAAGATTTGTTTTTCTATTTTGGCACAGTCATTCGTCATTGTCCTACCTACCTTGTTGAAATTTTACTCAAACTTGATAAAAACATTACAAACCAGAATTTTTATTTAAAACTATTTAACACATTTATTTAACTATAAACAGTGGAATAGCATTGAGAGGTTTCCTAATTGTGTTCAGCTTAACGCCCAATCTACGGATTGAATGTCTTGCTATAAAATGAGCCATTGGGTAAACGTATTACTGTAGTTATAAGACTACATATAGAGTTAAAGTAATATTTAAGGATACTAAAATACATGAAATAGAAAGTAAAAATTTTTTTTAAAAAATTGTAAAGATTAAATTTTTAACTTAGTTCTCTGTGGCTTTTATTTAACTTAATCATGAAACAATCTCTGGTTCGAATCGAATGAAATAAATTATAGAAACGGGTCGATTCGACCCATTCAGGGTACGAAGATTAACGAAATATGTCGGTAATTGAGATCGTGAATACAGCTACCACCTAATGTATGTATATACATATATGTATGTATATGTGTATACATAGTATACGTGTGTGTTTGTATACTAGATATATGTGTTTATACGTATGTATATGCATATGTATATATATAGTATATGTGTTTGTGTATAGATATATGTGTTTATACCTACATGTGTGTATATTTTTTCTATATATGTGTGTTTATACATAGTATATATATATATATATATATATATATATATATATGTCTCTGTATATATGTGTATATGTGCTTGTGTATACATGTGTGTGTTTAATAAGAATTTGTGACCTTTCCCCCAAAAAACAAAACCTGATCACGCTACGCCTATGTATATGTGGGACTTTTGACGAATGATATTAAAAAGGATATGTGATAATTATCTGTGAAAGCACCGTTTAATACTTTTTAGAATTTTTAAATTGATAACAAAACTCCTACTTTTTAAAATTACATTTTTTCGACTACCGACTAAATATGCAAAAAATGCCTTTGATGCAAATTACGTTTTGTCATTTTTTTTTCTTCTTTATAAGAAAAGAAAAATTCTGTAATTGAAATTATGTAGCATGAAATCTTTTTTTCTGAATATCCATGAAATACTTTATAAATATTCTCTGTATTTATCCTATTTCTTCGTTAAAGGTTTAATACTATGGGAATTGAACTGTATTTTATTAATAGTATATCTTTATTGTACATGTTTTTCTCGTTTAAAAGAAAACATATTATCGAGCTTAATTACATTGATATGTTTCGTGTAAAAATGAATATATCTATGTTATATGTACATTTTTTATATAAAATCTTACGAAAATTTTGTAAAATGTGAAAAATTTCGAGTTTATAATACTTTACGAATTTTAAAGTTTACATTGTTAAATATTATTAACTTCTATTACGCAAAAAAAGATAAAAATACATTCCTTTTTGAATTAAAGTCTAATTATTGCTTAAAGTGATAAAAGCGTAACACGAAATGTTTAAAAATACCTTTTAATATAGATTACATATGTTTCCTTCGATCTAACGGTGACATCTTCAGATCAAAATGATAAGAAATTATTCTCGCAAAGTTTTTGAAAATGGTAAACATAAACCTCGAGATCACATGTCCAATGCAGGTATGTGCTTAACTTGGTAAATCTGGAAAACGTGAAAATTATTATTTATTTTTATTTTTATTGCTTTTTCAATCTGTAAAGCATCGCGTGCCAAATTTTAGGTAATTCAAAAGAAGCGGATTCGTTGCAAATGTTTTCTTTTCGCAAATATATTTCTATTGATTCACGGATAATGGATGGGAAATAAACTCTTGATTGAAAAATTATTTTACTATTCTTAAAATCAATCTGCAACGGCTCTATTCTATATTGTCTAGCTAAGGCATTAGTTCTTCTGTCATATTTGATATCTGTCATATGTTCTTTTATTCTTGTTTTAAATTTTCTGTTTGTCATTCCTATATAGTATTGTACTGTTCCATTTACCTTGGTTTTTGTCTGAAGATGTCGCCGTTAGAGCGAAGGAAACATATGTAATCATTATTAAAAGGTATTTTTAAACATTTCGTGTTATGTTTTAATCACTTTAAGCAATAATTAGACTTTAATTTAAAGTTAACATTTGATTTTATTATATTATTTGTACATTCCACTTATTAAAGTTTTGGTGTTTTCCTTTAAAAAACAAAATAGTAGTATTATTTGTTGTATGTAACACATTTTCTTGAACATCTAATGCATATGGAATATGAAACACGATATCTTTCTTCTAAACATGAATGTGCTACTAACAACGTCTTTTAAAACAAATATTTTATTTTTCAGTTCTTTTATGTCCTATAGGCAGAATTTCACTGCCATTTTTTTAATAGTGTATTCACTTTTATTCACATTTTCCCTTCTTTTAAAGATCTCACGTTTCAAAGTTGAAATATACTCGCATGTTACTTAACGCGGTTTTCAAATCCAAGCTGGCTACTTTCTGAAGCATTTTTTAATTCATTTTTGTTCGCAGACGCATAAAGTCGACAGGTGTTCTTATTAAGAAGCTTTGTAATCGAAATATGTTTTTTGATTGTTCTGTAAGGCAGATGTTTCAGTAAATTCAACCAAAGTTGCCGTTTTGAACCAAATTTCCACAGACGCGACAGCGTGGGAAAGGATAAAATCAGCTATCGTTAGAAAACTAGTTGTTGGGAGCCACCGTAATATTTACCCATCATGGACATGCATAATATAAAATATGAAAATAAAACATGTGTAAACTACTTATAAAATGCATTCCTATTCTTCAAAGTTGAAATATACTCGCATGTTACTTAACGCGGTTTTCAAATCCAAGCTGGCTACTTTCTGAAGAATTTTTTAATTCATTTTTGTTCGCAGAAATCGTGGTTTCAATGAAATTCGAATGAAATCGTGGCTTGATGACATCATAAACTTTAAATGCTCTATTACTGAATTGCTTAAAAGAAACATCCTTATAACTCCAAAATTAATAATCATATTAACTAACGGTTTACTGCGTCGGATTAAGCGTCTCATTTCCAATTGAAATATCTTTGAATTGAAATTTGAATGAAATAGAGGGTCATGAAAAATCGAAGAGTGTGGTAAATAGGATTACAAATATCTCGGAAACTAATTATCCGATCAACTGCATTATTTTTGCAAAATTTAAGTTTTTTTATTGTCTTTTATATTCACTCCTTAAAATAAACAATTTCGAAAAATTGTATATACCTTTTATCAGAACGGATATTTCGAGAGTCCGAAAAAAATAGTTGCGGATAATCGAGGTTACTAAAATTCAATAAGTTTCTTCCCATTATTACATACTAAGTACATACCAAATTTCAAATCTCTATCTCAATTTGTTTGGGAGATAGAGAGCTTACAGGCACACAGACACACACACAGACAGACGGACGGCAATTTTTTTTTCTAAAAATAATAATTTTCTATATGTTATTCGGAATCTCCAGTGTCTGAAAGGTGTAAATCCGTCAAAAAAATCGATTTTCGAAACGAATACAAGACTGGGTAAGTAATAATCGCTTCTAACCCAAGATGTGATACATTTATTGAAAGAGAAAAAAACTGTTAGCATTCAACTGTTCGCAACGACAAATCACTTCAATAATCATGCCTGCAAGTATCATGTTTTTGCATTGACTAGAAATATAAACTAGTTTATATTACTAGTCAATGTGTTTTTGTGCTTAAAAATGAACCAGAAAATATGTCAGTTTTGAACGTCAATTGTATGGCGTAGTTGAGCCGTGAAAAATGCTTTTTGAGAATCGCTTTAACGAATGAGTGTGTGTATAATATATATTTTTCTATATAAGAAAGTTATATAATCTCCGAGTATATAATGATATAATTTTTTTAATCTGCGTAGTTAAATATCACTAAGCTTTACTAGCCAATAAAAGTCATTTGACACAATTTAAGTTTTATCGTTTTCTTTCACGAAATATGAAAGAATCATCTGTTGTATATATTGATATATTTCTTGGAGATTTTGTACATAAAATATGAAAGATGCAACATTTTTTTCTAAACATCGATATAGTATTAGTGATGTCTTTATATTCATACTCTTTTCTTATCGAATTTCTATATCTCTGAGGGCGGTACTCAACTGCATTTTAGCAATAGTAGATCTTTATTCATGTTTTATTCTTTTCTTAGACTTTTTTTTACAAAGAAAGTTGTAACATTTCATGGACAACTGAATGAATATAATTTACGTTTTACATAAAAACATCAAAAATTAAATATGCACAATCGGACAAAAAAAAAAAGAGAGAGAAAACACTTTGTACATTTTAATCTCCAAATTGTCACAAGTAAAAAACAGAAATAGTCATTCGACTGAATGTTATGTCTTTTTTCAATTTATGTTTAAAAAATAAGCTTAGGGATTGAAATTTTTCTTTTCTTTTCTTTTTTTCTTTTTTTAATGTGGATTAAGCTGCAAAATATTATTTAACAAAACTTTGCCAAAGATTAAGACATGAAATCAATAAATAAATAAGTATATTTTAGAACACCATTTCTAAATTTAATACAAATAATATGAAATTTGCGTAATATTTTGCTTAATCATTCCTTGATGCACTGCAATATTATGCAAAAATTTATATAAGAAACAAAGAATAAGCGGCCAGCAAAAGATAAAATAAAGATAAATTAAAATTACAACATAAAAGAAAAAAGAAAATCGCAGGAAAATAGAATGAAATAATATTATAAATTGAATGAAAATTTAGAAAAATATATTATGATATTTTCTGAATAAATTTACATTAATTAAAAAGCAAATGTATTGTAGTATAAATGTTAATCAAAATAATTACCAATGAAATTTGTAATGAAAGTATGAAAGTGGGGAAAGAATCGTTTTTTCATGGGAAAATTTGATACATTTAAGAATAGAGTAGTTTTTATTGCAGAATTTTTGTTGCTGAAAGTAAAACAAGAATCTGAATTTTATAATTTGAATCCCTTTAGATAAAAATTAAAGTGACATCTAATTCAGGATTTTTTTTTCTAAATTATTTCTAGTGAGATAAAAATTGTTTTTAGTTTTAATGCATTTTCTATCATGTAAGCATTCATTTTTGAATTTATAATGATATGGATATTTTCAAAATTTTGTTTCGGTATCTTTACAAACATACATTAGTTCTTTCATTAACAAATTTTATTCCCCTGTTATTCATTTTACATTAAAATAATAATAACAGATTTTTCTTCAATCATAGCTCCAAACGAACAAATATTCAAATTTGGAAATGTATGTCTTATTTAAAATAATTAATTTATAGAGTTGGAGTTCTTTTTTCATCAGATGGTGAGAAAACACGCACTACTATAGTTTCGAGACCAATAAATTAATAGCTCTCATCTTTAGATTAATCATTAATTTCAGAATATTAATTAATCTTGAAACTATAGTAGTGTGAGGTGTAATCTTTCCAACTTGGCAAAAAAGCTGGGGCCAGGATTCGAACCCGGGATCCCTTGGCTGAAGCTGCCAATGCCCTACCAACTGAGCAGTACCGGACGAATATGGCTGAACTAATTCATCCAGTTAACCTTAATGATCATAGCATCTGGTCAGCACAACAGAATATGAACCAGCACAACAGAATAGATCACAGGTAATGGAACCTCCAGTAAACTCTGGAAACGTGATTACTCTAAATTAATTATGACACAATTATTCAAATTGGTAAAGAAATCATATGAGATGTAATCTTTCCAACTGAGTGAAGAAGTCCAGGCCAGTATTCGCTCAGTTGGTAGAGCATTGGTAGCTTCAGCCAAAGGAACCTGGGTTCTAATCCTGGACCGAACTTTTTCGACCAGTTGGGAAGATTACATCTCATATGATTGCTTTACCAATTTGAATAATTGTGTCATAATTAATCTAGTATAGTAGTGTGTTTTTACTCATCATCTGAAAAAAATCTACTTCTACATATTTTTCATCTCCACTTATTTTATTATCCAAAATAATTAATTTATAATACAGAATTTTGTGGGAAATTTTCCAAACTAAGGAGGCATTCGTTTAGGCTAATTGTTGAAGAACAAATTTTTGAATCATCTTAATCTAAACGAAAGGTAATACCAGATTACAGGAATACGAATATGCAGCTTTCTCTTCGAACATAAACAACATTTATCAAATTTCTAGCCCCTAATTACCTCTTCAGGTTTCAATAAACATATATCTTCTCTTGAAAAGCCTTTTTTGGAAAATTTTAAAAATTTACTTTTCAACTGCGATTTACTTATTGGTACACTGTTAAAAACATTGTGCTCGGATGAACCAACTTTTGGCACTGCTGTAGCTGCAACCATAACATGGTGGAAACTCGTTTCAAGATTTGGAGCTCCCGTTGAACTAATATCTCCAAATGCTGGCGCGAGATTTCCTCATGTTATGGTTGCAGCTACTGCAGCACCAAAAGTTGGTTCAAACAAGCACAAAATTTTTAACAGTGTACGAAAAACCTATAATATTTTTATTGGAGGTATTTGTTAAAAATCCTTTGTCCACACATCAAGCGGAGATTAATATTAAAATTGTTTGTATTACATATGAAATTGATTTTTAAAGAAGTTAAGATTTATTAGTGACAGATTATAATAAAAATTAATAACTGTATGCTTGTGATTTTACATAAGGTATGTGGGAATAATACAGCCACCGCTGGTAATACGGCCACATGGTGGTTTCAGTGTCAGTTTTAACGTTTACCAGTAAATGGCTCCACTAATAAATGGATCCACTATCGTGAAAATTAATCCAAAAGATATTACAGCGGCATTTTGAGAGGGATTTGATGAATGATCTTTACTGTGGTAGAGTTTATTTGTACTCGATTGGATTTCAGGGCGGTCGTTGTTTTATTTAGATCAGGTTTAACTTTGTTTTCGTGAAGTTACTGAATAAGAAAAATGTAATCCATTACTGAATATGTTAGATTTTTTAATATTATTTAATTATATATGATATTTGTTTGTTCGTGCATCAATCAAAAGATTTTTTAGAAACTTAGCTGCAGAGAAAAACAGCCACTACGAACAAAGTAAGTTTGAGTTTTTTTATATTGCAAAACTGTGTATTTTGAACAGTCTTGACACTCATATATAATTTTCTTTGGGAATTCAAGAGATGGTTTCAAACTTTTATTATTTGACTTTTTATGAATATACTGGAATGTTTAATTAATTTTCTGGAATTCTTTTATTTGCATTCGATTTATTTCGAATTAAAATAAAATTCACTTATAAAAGTGATGAAATTATCTTTTATTTCTTTGCTCCTTTTGATTAAGTAAATAAAACTTAGTAATTGAACTGAATTTAATGAGAATAATAATAGTGGTCGAATTACCTTCATTGGCCATCCGTGACTAGCCAGGGTGGGAGATCCAGATGCTCTGGATATCATTAATTTCGTAAAGTTATTTTTGCTTTGTGTAACTGCAGAAAATTCTGCCTATAGGCAAAATGAAGAATATTATTTTAAAATAATGGTAACCAGAGACTCTGGACCTTCACACTACCTACGCCATGTTTCTTTTTTTTTTTTAAAGAGGTGTTTACGATATCTTAAATTCCAAAATGAAAATAAAAAGTAAAGAAAAACGCTTTTCACATTTTGATGAGCAGTAATAACCGCTTGTTTTAAAATTTTATTAAAACTTTACCACAATTATTATACTTTTAGTTTGAAATAAGAGCGGTCGTATCACGTTAAATTATCTTACAGTGATTTACATATAATATGGCATTATATATAATAATATTTCAAATTTACATGGAAAATATTTTTTTCTTTTCAAAATTATGCAGTTTACGTATAGTGATATTTCAAATAAATGCATTAAAAAAAAAACGGAATACAGATTAATTGTACTTTCCTTATAAAGTTTCCTATTTTTAAAATAGTGATGCAAACATATTCTAATAGTGTTCTGAAAATTAATTTTTGTTGTTGTTGTTGTTAGTTAATATTTCACCGACTTTAGTTCTTTTCATTATGTTTCTGTAACGAAAAATTTTTGAAATTAGATAATGTTAAATAATACATCTAACTTCTTTATACAAATTTGTAAATATTCATGTTAGATAAATGGATTGTCGCGGGTATTCAAAAATATACAGAAGTAATTACTTTTTAATTTTGCATTAAATTCGAAAACTTTTCATAAATTTAAAACTACTATGCAAATATATCTAACTTCATAACCAGCAATTTTTATAAATGTTTTTACGACTGATAACATTAAACAGAATATACGAAAGATTGGTAATTATTTTTTATTATTATTTCACTTGTTTTCTGTACAGAAAATAATAGTTTAAAAAACGCAGTAATTACATTTTATTTTGAATATTAATTTTAACTATATATGTATTCATAATTATTAGAAAACAAATAATATTAAGACTTTCTATCGTAAGTGATATGTTTATTTCCTTTGTTTGCATTTTTAACAGCGACAATTCTTTTGTATTGTAGAAGCATAAATATTCATATATATAATATATATTTTCCCAAATAATACTGGATATAATGAACCAAAGGTGGCCAGTGTGTCTAAGTTAACCCACTGTTCAAAAGTAAAATTAATTAAATTTTTAATCCCAAATAGTGCTACTGCATTGTCAATCATGTATCTGTAGTGCACGTGACTGAGTTTAAAGAGATCAGCTTGATCTTCCAACATTTTATGCAGTGATTTCACTTTTGAGGAGTAATCGTTCTAATTTCCTGGTAAAAATAAATTTTAATTTACATGCGTTTAAATTCTTAGAGCTTTGAGGTATGATACGTTTTCTGAAAGTTTATTTCCCTTTTTTCAATCACATTTACTTCAAGTCTAAGAAATGTATCAGATTAATACTTTTACGTCGTGCAAATGGTGACCATATGCATGTTCCCAAGGTGGCCACCTTGGAAAGCAATTGTGGAAATCAATGTAATAAGGGTGATTTTGAAAATTTCTACATAAATATCTGAAAAAAAAATTATTACCATTTATTGTTAACACCAGAGATCACTCAAAAAAAGTCAGGAACTCCCAGAAAAAAATCCCTGAACTACAATGCACAAAAAGTGCTTCAAGGTCTTTTCATGTCAAAAAAGTAGCAAGGGAACCTCTTTGCTACGCCAAAAAAATCATTCTTTTTAGTTCTAGTGAGGAGTGTAAGTCGTCTATGAAGAACTGTAAAACCACCAAAGAGATGAAGTATAATCAAACAAATGTGTCATAAGTGTCAACAAATCAACGGGGTGAAATGCAAAACGTACACCCGCAACCACAAAGCAACCATAGAAAAAATATGTTTCATCCAGTGAAACAGCCTCATAGGCAAAAGACGGACTAACGGCCATGGAACAAGCCCCACCCCATTAGTGCGCCAAGCTCTTCAAATAACTAACCAACTAAGTTGCACACAAAACCAAATAGTGGTAACAGCCATTAGGATTCAATCTACTGATAGTAAAAAGCGCATTCACGTAGCAATAAAGTGACAAAATGCAACAGTGTGCAACTACAAAGATAGTGACAACTATCAGCGACAAAACTCGCAATGTGACAAATTACCAAAAGTGACAAAGAAAAAAAAAAAAAAAAAAAAATCCCAATATGACCAATTCCAAAAAAGTGATAAACAATAATAATACAAGATAGTTACAACAAGATAAAGACAATGACAAACATAGCCCAACAGGGTCGAGCCAATAACAGTGACAGAAAACTTTAACATAAAGTAAACAAATACAAAAAAGAGACTAGCCCACAAACCATGACATGGCGATAACCATGACAACGACAAACCACAATGATACAGACAAGCCAATATAAACGGCAAAATCAAACACTGTAAACAAGATACAGGCAATGTCGCACGAAAAGAGATGAAAACACCAGCGATATCCTATAAATAACAATGTCAATAGGTATAGAATAACTGAAGGTACAAATAAATAATAAAGGTAGTTAATAGTATTTTTTTAGAATTAGAAATAAATTAAAGTTTGTAGTTAAGGAATAAAATCCAAGTTCAGCCCCCCTGTAAACTGCCAGGAAACTTTAGTATCTCCTCTAATTTTTAGTACGTATTAGTTAAGCAGATTTTAGTAGCAATTTTTAACTTAAATTAAGCTTTTCAGCACCTCCAAGGCTAAGTTATTGCTAGTTATAAACATTATATCATTTATTATATTTAGTTAGTATATAACCATTTGTCCCTCCCCTCCCATATTTATATTTATCTAAGTTATATAAATTATAAATATTAAATTATATATACATAGTATATAGCCGATGGTCCAAGCCCTCTCTTAATCTAGTAAATTATGCATATAATGTCCCCCCTGTAGGAATAAGCAACTCTGTAGAATATCTAGTTTCAGTTAAAATTATCACAGGGTAGAACTATAGGTAAATTAAGACAAACAACCAAGTAAAGTAATGGTACTTAAAGTGTAAAAGTAGCACCTAGTTTCTAGTATTAAAAGTGTTATAAAGTGTCTATCCCCATTACTTTTCAGACGCGACGATCATGTACGCTAATGGCGCCCGGTGCATGTATAATCCGTCGTGGATGTAAATTCTTCCACGTTCCCTGTGAATTACACCTTTGGTGGTGCCTAGTCAGGTGAAGGTCTTGTCACCAGATCCAGGTTCTAAATTACGAGACCAACTC
Organism: Maratus michaelseni; assembly: GCA_963931845.1. Lineage (NCBI taxonomy): Eukaryota > Metazoa > Arthropoda > Arachnida > Araneae > Salticidae > Maratus > Maratus michaelseni. The sequence continues at coordinate 152,284,989 of OZ007591.1, read as the reverse complement.
GAGTAAGCGATGGCGTGACGTAGGGATGAGCGATGCAGCGAGGAAATAGTAAATATCCCAACATCTCACACATGTCCGGCATGACTTCGCTACACTGCGCAGTGCTGAACCGTCTCATTCAAAATCAATTAGCAACCGGCCAACTAAGAAAAAGCAATTAAAGCAACAAACGCACTGAAGCCACGTCAGCCTATAGATTTAACAAACACATCTTCACCAAGCGGAGAGCAGGCGAATCCTGGCCCGTTGCCAGGTATCAACCCGTTAAGCTAGACAAAAGCCTGGCAGGTAGGGGCATGGTCAGCGGTCTAAAAAAAAAAAGAAGATTAAGAAGAAAAACTCGAAAAATATCAAAAGAAAGAAAGGATAATCAGAGCATAATAGTAAGCAAAATAATTTTCCGAGTATTTTTTTCACATTTTAAAAGTGATTTCAATACATGGGCCACCTTTAGAACACTATGCGCCAAAGGTGGCCCACAAGCTACAATATTTAAATGGATTTAAATGGTATTATAAAAGTTATTAACTTCATTTTACAAAGAAAAGTACACTGGTTATGTGTAAGAAATAGTGTAAAATTTTGCAAAAAAAAAAAAAAAAAAAGAAAAAGAAAAAGAAAGAAAGAAAATTCAACAACACACACCCAAGCAAAAAATTATAAAAAATCCTCAAAGCTTAACTATGGTCACCTTTGGGTTACATACTTTATAGATTAAATTAGATTGACGTCATTAATAAAGTATTCTTACATCATTTTGTTAACCACAAGTTGTTCTTTCTATCTTTTAAAATAAATATTAAACTTTTATTAAATTAAAATAAAATAATGCTGTATTAAACATTTATTCATATCACACATTCTTTAACTTCTTGGCTCTTATATAATATAAATAATAAATATAAATGTAAAGATAAATGTATGATGGTTATTTTAGGAGATCTCATAGTAGTTCGTTCAGTGTGAATGTTTTTATGTTTAATTCTAATTAATATAAACTTCTGTTAATAAGAAAATTAAAAAATATATATCAAAAAAGATAAAACTGACTTTTTTACAAACAGCCAAAACATCAAACAAAAAAAGGATTTTGATTTGAACTTACGCCCAAATTAAAAGAGGAAGTGGGTGTTCGTAATGTTCTGTTAGCAAAGTACAACTTTAAATTGTATAAAAAAAAAAGAAAGAAAGAAAGAAATGAAAAAGAAAAAGAAAAAATTTCTATGCATAAACTTTTCAGATTTTTGGAAGTCTGTTATATGCTATTCTTTTTCTTAATATTTATTTACTATTTTCATTTCACCCGTTTCTTTTCCTCAGCTGTATTCCTCTTGACTCACGTTCCCTTAATTTTATTTAAATTCTATTCCCAATAAACCTATTTATCCAATCTGCTTCTTTGCTATATAAACAGCGGGCTCTTGTTCATGCTTTTAACTTTAGTTTCGTTTCCCCCATCAACTTCTATTTGTAATTAATGTTAAGGACATCCCTTAATGCATAGGACTCATTGGATAATGGGAACATATTTTTTACAAACTGACCGAGCAGAATCGAGACTGGTTTTGTACATTATTACTCCAAAAGAAACATCGATGCAACTTTGGATATTGAGGTATCGAAAAAATGTCAGTGACAACGGTGAAGGGAAGTAAACATTGCACCACTAAAAACATGAGAGGTTCAAAATTTTGCTTACGGTTTTGTTTACCGATATTACCATATTATCATTCAAAATGTGATGTAACAGACCAGATTTTCAAGCGCGTCGTAAAACTTTAAAAATGATGTAATAAAAAGATCATTTGTTGAAGTATCGCAATTAAAAGTCAGCGTATACTTTAATTAAAGTTAAATGTTGTAAATATGACAATTTCTTCCCACATTTTGTTTGTTCTGAATAATTTACACTTTTGTACTAAAAAAATTGTCATTAACGGAAAATGATGTTTTCTCAAAATTAAAAGTTTCGCGCATTTCAAAATTTTAAAACATTCCATGCGCATTCCTGATGATCAGATTCCTTTGAAATTTATACGGCATAGCTTCTATACAATAATAACTAAATGTTAGAATAAAAACTTACATTTCAGCGGTATTTTAGTATTGAAGTTTATGTGCATAAGGCATATAGCTACTTAAAAAAAAAAGAATAGTTATAATATATAATTTTCTTCTTATACATTTAGTGAACTTTTATAATTCATGCCAACTTACATTGATATATATGAAGAATATCTCATAAATAAATATTGTCATATTTTATGCAAAAGAAATGCGTATGGAACATTTGAAAATCTGTCAATTTTTTGTCGTATTAAAATATTTAAAATGAAATAACTAAAAATATATTTAATATTTTAATTTCAAATTTTGTGCATTCGCATTTTAGCTTGTTCTTAACAATTCTTCCAAATTTCAAGGGAATTAATTAAAAATGTAAACATTTAGTTTACAAAGTCCACTGTCACCATAGAAACACCATTTAAATGTTTACATAATTTAATGTGGATTACTTCGATTAGTGACAAAAAATGGCTGACTTGGAAATCCGCACTAACGGTTTACTGTATATATATGATCAAAATTTCATATTTTTGCACTGATGATCGTATACTGAATGCTACCGAAATCACTATGAAATACTAGATAAACCATTCGTACTTAAACATTGTTTTTTTTTTTTTTTTTTTTTTTTTTTTTTTTTTTTTTTTTTTAACTTATACTCTATAGCGCAAAAAAATTCTCTAAGTTTTATACAATTTAAAATTGCAATATCTAAGAATAAATGAAATATTTTAGTACCAAGCCAGTCAAAATAATTTTAGTTAACCATTTGTTGTGAGTAATGTTATGAAAATGTAAGTACACTGTAAAAATAAAACGTGAATTGACGTAGACTTTTCCGATAATAATAATTGAACGCTTCACGTTTTTATTTGTGCATTTTTCCTCAATTCACGTATAATTCTAAAATCTAAGCTGTATTTCCGTAAAACTACGTTTGATTGAAAGCCACTGTGCCGCCAGTAGATTTTGTGTTTCTTGGCGTAATTTCCAAGTTGTCTATTTTTGGTTTGAATCATTGAATAATCGATGCAACCAGAAATTCTCTATTCTACGCTGAAATTAACTAGATAATCTTCGATCTAATCACAGAAATTACCTGAAATCAAGAGAGGTTTCCAGGCACCGTTTTCAATTCTACCGTATTTATTTTCTGTGCGCTCAAGTGCTCAGGAAGGTTATAAAATAAAATCTATATTCAAAAAACCAGTAAGGTAGGTGCCCCTGCTATATCGCCATCCCTCTATTATACGTTAGCTAACCAAAAAATTCGCTAAATGGTATGACTGAACATAGCGTGAAGGAACCTCCTAGTGTATCATGTAATCACTTGTCATTTAAATAAGTTGTGGAATTTCACGCCAATTTTTTATTTTATGTTTTGGATGTGATCGCTTCTTGTTTTCATCTGAAAAGTCTCCCATTTTTATGCACTTTAAAAAAAAAATAGTTAATGGATATCATCATACTCTTTTCAGTATTTAATTCTCTATAAATTGGTGCTGTTGTCCATGTTGTATATTTTACGAGTTGTTCAAAATTAAACGATTTTCGTGAAAGCTGATCTTCTCCTGATATGGCCATATCAAGTGTACCATGGAAACCTACTATAAAGACATTTTTAGTTGTTCCAATTGGGATAGGTAATTTGTTTTAAATTTTTTTTAAACTATAAAAGGATTTCACATTTTTTTCTAATTAAAAACTTAAATTCTAATGTCAGTTTTGTAAACAACTTCACTTTTGATGAAAAATCCTGTTTCAAATTCATTTTTGAATAACAAAAATAATTATTGCGTATCATGTTCATTGATTTTACATCAAAATTATTTAATTTAGCAGAACAGCATTTTTTAATTGAAGAAAATCATGATTTGTGAAACATGGAACAACGGTGGACATATCATGTGCACATGTTCCTCATATGACCACTTGGTAGACTTTTGAAATTCAGTTTTGTTTGGAGAAGTACACACCCAGAAAAAGGAATTGATTAAAACTACAAAACATGTTTTGTTGAGTACATTTTGGTTGTTTTAGCAAAATTCAAGTAAAATTGAACCATTTTACTTGAATTAACAAAACATTTTTTGCTGACGATACAAAAAAATTTTTTGGAATTGCAAAAAAAAAAAAATTTTTTTGTTGATTCAAAAAAATTTTCATTGACCTATATTTAAACAAAAAGTTTTGTTGGGTCAACAAAATTTTTGTTGATTCAACAAAACTTTTTTCTGGGTGCAACTATTTTCATTGGGAGTGCAATATTTGTTTTTATGAAAGTTCATTAACCTGACAACGTTAAAAAAAAATAAAAAGGTTTTGATTTTTTCAAAATGACGGCAGGTAAAATTCTTAAACTTTAGTATGGCCATATCAGGGGCACCACCTTATTTCGTAAATTTAATTTGTCAGGACGTACGTCTTCACGTATTTAATAAATTTTAAATGCTGCGTAAAATGCTATTTTATTTTAGGTTATTTAAATGAAACCATGCATTTTAGGTTAAAACTCTTCTGAGTTGAGGTTTAAAAAAATTAATGATACTGTAACTCATATGTTTCTTTATACAGAAAAAATGATAAACATATTATAGTATGAAACATACAGTGAATTATCGCAATTCGATTAAGCATTAAAAGTTTTTTAAATATATTTGATGAAGGAAGGCATAAATATTTTTAAAACGTGTATTTTACTGTTTGGCCGCAACAATCTGTTAAAACTAAAAATTTGAATACATTTTTTGCAAGTATTTTTTAATATGCTTATGAAATTAAGTATTTTGTTACTTCTGTCACATTGTTTTCATCTTTGCAGTTTAATATAAAAATAATTAATTTATTAACTTTCAGTATAATAAATATATAGATTTGCTGATATCTTGATGTTTCCTTAGACAACCAAATTTAAATTCACGACAAGCAAATTTTTGAGCGTTTCTGAAGAAAAATTATAGAAGCTATGAATTGGATTAAATTATGTAAAAATGAATCACCCAATTTTTTTTAAAGGAATGGGGATTTCAAAGTCAATAATTTTCTCCTTAGTTGAATCGTCGATTTCAAAAATTACATAAGTCCAAGATGTAAGATTTTTCTGGATTCAATAAAAACTGTGCTACATAAAGATGGAGATATTTTAAGAACTTTTCTGTGCTCACTATATTTCTTAAACATTTAAAAACGCTTGTCGGTTATCATTTTTTTCATTTTATAAGAATTAAAAAAAAAAAAACGTTTTAAACCTCTTTGGACATATGTTGTTCTTTACCTCAGTGGGATTAAATACCCTAGAAATGTTACAAATAAACTTTTAATCATATTTCTATTAGGTATTTGAGAAAATACGTCTGTATTTCAACTCTTAAATACTCTCACCAATTCACACAGCAAAACTTCCCCTGTGGTATATTTTGTACACAATATATTTCTAAATTTTTAGGAAACTAAATGAATCTTTTATAAGATTATAAGATTAATTTTAAATCAAATACAATTACCATGTAGTACAATTTAGAAAAAACCCATAGCATAGGCATATCTGACAATATTTTCGACCAATGCGCAATTATAACATGCATATTTAAATTTTAATATCCATTGGTTTAAAAAATACACAGTGCGAGTAATTAAGGATCCATGATTGACATTTCGTACAAAAGTGTCAAACATTACATATTTCGACTACTACTATTTTCGAATATTAATATTCAACTTATTAAATTGAATAATTCTGCAATTAAATAAAGCGAAGATCACTATTCGAAAATAATAGAAATTAAAATCTGCAATCGCTGGCATCTATTTATTAAGGCTCATCACCGTTTTCGATTGCATTTTCTTCTTTTTTATGTTGTTGGCCATTGAAATATACAAGGTTTGACCAATAGGTAGAAGGAATGATGAAATAAGTCTTACATTGAGTAGGCCTCAAATGGAAACTGTTTACCATCCTTCAAAATAGTCCCCGTTGTACACTGTACAACTTTGACAACGTGTGTACAAATCATCGAAAGCACTGGAAAACTCCTCCAATGGTACAGCTTTCAATTCCCGTGTAACAGCACCTTGAATGTGTGTAATGTCTGTAAATCTTCGCCGTGTTGATGATGTCGTCACAACATTCCTTGCGTTGCTGTTTTTGTTCCTCCGTCAGATGATAAGAAACAAATCGCGAACAAAGTTTGCGTTTTCTCAAATGGCGTGTCACGAGTTTTCGAACAGCTTCTATAGATATTTCCAATTAATCCAACAGCATCCCGATGGTTAATCGCCAATCTTGCTGCAACAGTTCACATACTCTCTCGATGTTTATCTCTGTTCTGCTGTTGGTGGACCCGCAACCTACGTTATACACGGCCGGTTCATGACTTTTAAAACGTCACCTGGAATCGATAATCTTTACACGGCGATTGGCACAAAAAGATGGGTTTGAAGCTTTGTACGAATCACCGAGTAAAGATGGTCCACCCTGTCTGACGTTTTAAACGCCATGAACTGGCCGTATAAAGCATGTGTCGCGGTGGACCGCCCACTCCGATGCCCGTCTTCGACACTTTCACAGCCATCACTAAACTTTTTAAACCACGCGTACATAGTCTTCAAGGCCATGGTTTCATGTCTGTACACCTGCTTCAGCATTGCGTGACTTTCGCCTATGATTTACCCTATTTATGAAAGAATTTCAAATTGATTATCTGCTCCATGACACGCCACAAAACCACCACACAAACAAAAGTCGATAATAAATTGTCGCGGTCGTTCTCATTTTCGAGTTGAGGGATGATTCACACCTCACATTGGTTACACCTTGTACCTTGGTATTGTCACTAAGTAATGATGTCTACAAATATGGTCCTACTTTCAAGGATACGTTTGCATAAAAAAATGCATTTCGAAAAAAAGTGAACCTATGCAGCTTTCGAAATCACACGATTGAATTCTACTTCAGTTTAATTATCTTAGACAAAGGTAAACAGCCTGTTAGAAATCTGCAATCACACATTACATAATTTAGTTCATTATTTTATTAAATCTTGATTGGTTCTCTTATCAGTAATTTCTATTGGCTGTCTTATTAAATATCCTTATTGGCTCTTTTCGAATCTTGTCTAAATGTTATAAATAGGAGTGATTTTCCCTTTATACTCACTGTGTTTCTTATTTTCATGTATGATATTCCTGCTGTAAATAAGAGCTTTAACATGCGATTAATCAACCTCTTTAATTAACGCAAACTTTTATCCATGGATATTCAACACAGTCATGAGTACTAACCTATGTATTTTTTTTCTTACAGAATAAGTTCAAATAGAAACGTCAGCAAAAATAGAATATTTAATTCTAGATAAACAAATCATGGTCTAGAAGTAATGATAATCCTTGCGGAACAATAGTCAAAAAGTAAGTGATTAGTCTTGGGAATCCATATTGTTAGACAACTGAATTAAATTCTACTGAAGAAAAAGCAAAACATTTAAAAAGAAAATTAGTTGATTAATTTATTTATCGCTATAGTTACCTTTCTGGCAATATTAAAGTTAGAAAAATTCTTTAATTAAAAATTATTGCAGTAGTAAAATATATTTAAGAGGCATTTTAAGGCAATTTTATAGACGATTCCTTTTTTTTTAGGTAGTAACTCAATAGATTGCAATTATTTTTAGGATCTTTTTAGTCTCATATAGTATTTACTTTATGTTACCATTTTATTGTATTTTATTTTTCACTCTTGTGAGATCAAATAAACGAGAAATTTATACTTAAGCAGAAATTTTATCTCGAGGAGGAAAAAATTTTCTTTGTTTAGAATTATAGCTTAATTCTTTATTAAAAAAGAGGTCAATAAGCATGTTTATTATCTTGAGAATCCACAATGTTAAACAATTAATTTAGCTCCTTCGAAGATAAAACAAAACGTGTTTAAGAATAATGAGCTGATGAAATTTGCATAGCTGTAGTTTTTTCTGGTAACTGTAGAATTAGCGAAAAACTTTTCATTCTTGCAGTCGAATACATGTATCCATGCAACACCTTTTTTAATGAACTTGTAAATTTACGTACTATTGGGCACTTGTTTGTTATATGGACCTTGGCAAGAGAAAAAAAAAATTACCTTGGAGAGAAAGGAAAATTTTCATTTGTGGTTCCTGGCAATATCTTCACTATTTCCTACACACTAACAATTTTTTCAATATTTATACATTTTTTAATATAAAAAATACATTTACCTATTTTTATGTACAAACAGAAGTACTTTACCGATTACATGTAATTAGTGGAAATTTTTAAAATACAAAATATATGATCAAGCATAAAAGTCAATCAGGTATGTTTTCGTAGCTGTTTATATCGTATGGCAAAAAAAATGTTACTTTCTGAAGCCCGAATTGCTCCAAGCTTTAAAAAACACGCCAAAACCCCCTATAACAATTAATTATCGACGATTGTATAGCTTATATACCCAATAGATTTCAACTACCGTATATTCTGGCATATAGCGCACACCTACGATTTGAGAATGTATTTTTTCTATTTTAAGGTATATTCACCGTATTATGCGCGATAACCATTTTGCAATGTAACCTTCATGAGATATGTAGCATGAAAATACAATAAAAAGCATTAATAAAGAAAACTGCTCTGTTAAATTGATGGCATTGAACTCACAAGCTATTCACACTAATTGTATATTATACTCTTATTTCAAAGAATAATACCCCTCGAAAAATAAAGAAATCTACAATAAATTAAGGGGGGGGGGCGCGTTAGCCCCCGTTCCCACCCTTTATACTTAACCAATGAACCCTCAAAACTAATCATGCAAGCTCCTTACCACAATGAATCTATATACAAAATTTGAAGAAAATCGGATCATTCTGATTAAAAAACTCATTTATCTAAATTAAGGGGGTTAGCCCCCCGTTACCACCTTTATACTTAACCAATGAACCCCCAAAACTGATCAGGGAAGCGTCTTACCACAATGAACCAATATATAAAATTTGAAGAAAATTCGATAATTCTGCAAGAAAACCCTTTTATCTAAATTAAGGGTGGTTAACTCCTCACCCGTTCCCCCCTGTATATGTAACCAATGAACCCCAAAAACTAATCAGAAAAGCGCATTACCACAATGAATCTATATACAAAATTTGAAGAAAATACGATAATTCTGCTTGAAAAACCCATTTATCTAAATCAAGGGGGTTAGCTCCACCGTTCCCCCCTTTATACTTAACCAATGAACCCAAAAAATTAATCAGGGAAGCGCCTTATGACAATGAACCTATAAACAAAATTTGAAGCAAAAAGGGTATTTCTATCAAGAGTTATCGCGTTACGTACATGCATACGTACATACATACGTACATACAGAACCGGCGGGCACATAGGCTCTCAGGCTTTGATAGCCTGTGAGCTAAAAACTATAATAACTAGTACAAACGTAAAGAAAATAAGCAAATGCTAAGTAAGGCGATACGCTACTGCCAGGCCTATATACTTGAATTTCCAAAACACGTTGTAAATCGTATTCTAGTTCATTTAAATAACCACATCTTCTTATCTTAATTAGTAATATAGAAATATAAATGTTTAAGCTTTCATTTTTATACCGGTGTATAACGCGCACACGTAAAATTGGACCAATATTCTTGCTTCAAAAGTGCGCGTTATACGGTATTTCAATATCAATTTTACAAAAGTATAGACTAGTTCATTTTAGTGTAAACTAATTTTTGAGTCTTTTGAGATAATTAAACAAACTTTTGCTCAAACAGAAAATCCGACACCAGAAAAGAAAAAAAAATTATCTGTAATTTTTAGTTAATCCTTACCAAACAGGCCAGTAAGTCACTGATTTCTCTTGGGATTTTAAAAGGCTACACAGCTAAATTTAGCTTATACGAACAAAAAACAAATCGATTAAGAGGAAACTGAGTTTATAAATATTTTTACCTCTATATTTGTTTTTCTGGTAAAGGTAAAATTATTATTTATTTTTAATTAAAAGTATTTCCAAAAGAATATGTAAGTCTATTTATTTACTTATGTATTTAGTTATTCATTTATTAAACAAATAATTTTATAGACATTTGAAAATTTTATATGTTCAATATATTTAAAGATTTTTCAATCAGTTTTATTCAATAACCAACGAATTATTTTATCAGAATATTTCTTTTTTCGAAACTTTTGATACCTCGTTTTTATGTGTAACTTTAAATAATGAGATTTTTGGTGCAAAATTAATGTTGTACTTTGAACTGTTGCAATTTTACTAAAAATGTATATTTTGTAAAACTGCTACGTATTTCACTAGATTTTGGATTAGAATTTTTTTTTGTTTCATTGTTCAAAGTTAAATCTACAATGAGTTATCGTGTCCACCGCTTCATCCTCTTCCATCGAATCGCTCCTGCCCATCTCCTGCACTCTAAAAACGACATTTTTTAAACTGAACAAAAAATACTCACATCTGAGTGTGTTGCAAAGTCAAAATGGCTCCGAATCAAAATTACTCAAATTTGAAACATGTATATACTCATTTCTGAAAACATGCACACACTCAAAAATAAAACATCATGTGCTAATATTTGAGTATGTCCATGTTTAAAAAATTAGTATGAACTGACTTATATGTGCTCATTTTTTATATGTCCATGTTTCAAAAATGAGTATGAACTGATTTCTATGTGCTCATTTTTGAGTATGCCCATGTATCAAAAATGAGTATGAACTGACTTCTATGTTCTCAGTTTTGAGTATGTCCATGTTTCAATATTATGAGTATTTTTGGTATTTCAGAATTGAAAGCATTGGGTAGTCATATTTGAAACAAAAAGTTTCATAACAAAATGAAAACATCTATTTACTGAGATTTGAAAGTGTAATTTTTCGCAGTGTGTTAAGCCGCCATTTTTTAATATATCAACTAAACAAATTCCAGTGTTATATTTTAATATATGCATAACAATTTACTATAAATGTATTTTCTGAAACGCACTTCATATTTCTTAAACAAATTCTCAAAAAGCGTTACATTTCAAAGTGTCAAAGTGGTGTTACCCCATGTTAATTAGTGGTGTTAATTATTGGGCTAAAATTGTACTTTTAATCGTAAAATTTTTTATCGTAAATACGATTTTAATCGTATTAAAATCGTAATCTTTTACCATGGAAGAGGTCAGCTCATTTTCTTAGGAGTACAGATTGAGAATATGTAAGATCTTCGGAAGGGCAGAAAATAAGTTAAAAAGGAAAATGAGATGATAAAGTTTTTTATTGCTGTAGATTATTTTCTTGGAACAATAAAAATTAGTAAAGTACTTTTAGTTAAAAATTCTTGCAATGTATCTCCAGGGTACACTGATTTTTAGAAAAAGTGCAATTGAATAGACGTTTTACTATTTCAAATTACATAATAGATTCCAATTTATTTCGTATCAAACAATTCCTTTTAGCAAAAATTTATTTTTTTATTTTTTCAAAAGAAATAAAAACAAGAAATATCTGCTTAAATAGAAATTTTGATTCTACAAAACAAATATATTTGTATGGACTTATAGTTTAATCCTTACAGAACAAAAGGTCATTAAGTCATTGTCTTCTTTAGAAAATCCACATTGTTCGACAATTAGATTTAGCCACCCATAAGAAGAAATAAACATAAAGGAAAATGAGTTGATGAACTTTCTTTTCTGGCAATATTAAAATTAGTGAAATATTTTTAATTAAAAGCTTTTGGCACAAAATATTAATCCTTCTGAGACACGAGAAAAAGACAAATTTTATAGGAGTTTAAATACATAAATATGCTATAAATTTCCAATATTTTATTTTAAATTTTGTACACGACAATTTAAGATTAGCATATATTTACTGTTTACTCTTTTAGGATCAATTCGTCAGTAATTCAACAATATAAAAAATAAACACCAGCTTAAGGTTGTTGGTCAGTCAGTTCTCATATTTCCGTCTCCAATGTTAAACCTATGGGTATGGACAGGGTAACTAGATACCGGGCTTGCTCATTCATTCTCATGACGTCACAAATAGTGGCTGGCTGCGACCTGCGATTGGTACAAAGCAGCATGCCCATCTTTTTGTGCCAATCGCTGTATGTCTTTGGTCGCGGCCAGCTACCATTTGCGACGTCATGAGAATGAATGAGCATGCCCGGTATCTAGTGTTGCCCTGGTATGGAATGCATTCGTATTTTTAAAATTCCCCATCAGAAAATTAACGTTGTTAACCACTTTTTTCTGTACACTCGTCTCAAAGGATGCCTCTTACTTTTTCGTTTGACAAAAATTTTCTAAATTACAGGATGGACATAATTAAAGTTAGAGTACTCAGTGTACGCTTTAGCTAGATCTAATTGCGAGAATAGAGCCAAATTTTGTATTACGACTAAACAAGGCCGAAGGATTTCGCGAAAAAAATAGTTCCAAAAATCGCCGCTAGGTGGAAATACGGCACCGTGTAAAAAAAAAAGAGAGTTTAAAAAATGCAGAATCAATGCTGAGATAAAATTAACTTTAATTTAGCACATTTAACGATTAAAATAAATCTCAATATGGCAACAGTTCTATTACAAAATGCCACATTTCCACCTAGTGGTGAATTTTAGAACTTTTTCTGCGGGATCTTTCATCGTCCGTCTTGTTTAATCATAATACAAAATTTAGCTCCATTCTCGCAATTAGATCGCGCTACAGAGCACACTGAGTACTCTAACTTTAATTATGGCGTACATGCTCACTTTTATGCGTTAATATGATAGCGAAACTTACACGAAAATGAGATTTTAACATTTAAAAATAATTGTAGAATTTAGAAATATTTTGTCAAACAAAGAAGCAAGAAATATCTTTTAAGAGGAGGTTCTACTTTTTTGGCCTAAAATTCTCGTGATTTTTACGATTTTTTTCCGGTTACAACGGAAAAGGTTTCCTCTTCGGATTCTTTGCATTATGTTTATTGACATTTCACTTATATACTTAAATTTTGTGTGTAAAAAATTATTAAATAATACTTTTTGTGCGACGGAGAGTATCTGAAGGTGCATGTCGTGAACTACTAATCGGGCATTTTTTTGCCGCCACAAGCGTTTGAAACAAATTTGGTCCCCAAATTATAAAAGGGTGTTAAATTTTCTGAAACCTTTATATCAACATTTAGTTTAAAACGTTGATTTTTGACAAAATGGCGGTCATTTGAACGCAAAAGGTAAAATTTTCTACCTTTTTTTTAACCTTTTGCGAACTTGAAAAAGTAATTACACTGAGAAAAAAAGGTTGATTTTACAGTATAATACTAGCATCCCAGCTGCGCGGCAGCGTATTACCGCTTATTTTACTGTTTATTACTGTTAATTTTATCGTATAATACTGGCAGCTGGAATACCAGTATTATACTGTAAAATCAACACTTTTTTTTTTCAGTGTACTCAATGAAAATTATACTTTTCTGTGGTATAAGCTCCAGCAAAAACAATAATCTTTCTTAAATAAAAAATAAATAAATAGGATATCGGTCAAATAGTTCTCGACAAAAATTGTTGCCCAGTTTGAAAACTTATTTTCGAGAAAAATCGTTTCGAGATGTTTCGACATGATTTCGAGATGCAGTGAACTTCGATCGTAGAAGCTGCACGTAGAAAGCCTTTTTCTGGCTTTTGCGATGCGTTCAACTAGCAAAAAAAAAAAAAAAAAAAAAAAAAAAAAATCGCAAATTTTGAACCGAAGAAGTAGAACTTCCCCTTAAAAATAGTATACAAAAAAATTGAAAATATTAATTTTCTGATGAGAAATACAAATGTATTCCATGATCATAAGTTTAACATGGTGATTCCCATCTTGCGACGTACGTCCCACAAGGGGGGGGGGGCAATCTGAGTATAGTCATTAACCCGCATTCTGCCAATTTTTTTGTGTGATTGTTTTGGAAAAGTTTAATGTTGTAGTCTAATAATAAAAGCAATAAATGAATAATAAGAAATGAGATGAAAAAATCAAGGAGTTTCATCTAATGTCTAAAAATAAAATTACAACTGTGAAGATCATATACATATGTATACATATACTTAAATGTTTTGATTTTTTTTTGTAATACAGTAAACACTGGTTAAGCAGATAAAACAAAGTTTTAAACACCAGAACTTTTTAACTAATTGCAGACTAGTTTCAGTAGAATTCAGCATACCGTCATCAGTGCACAGAACGAGGGAATTTTGCCCTACATGTTTTCCTGTATTTCTATTGGTCAATAAACCTATACTTTGTATACGCTTCTTCTTCATATATGTGGGATTATGATAACCAATATGTAGTTTCAATACAACAGAAGATTCTTCAAATATAATATAAACAAAAAGGTTTAATAAAATAATAGCATATACAACTGAAGATTCAAATACAAATATCAAACAGTATTATTATTTATGAACGTACCAATTTCCGTATTTTAATATTAACATTTGCAAGCTTCCCTGAGCAAAAATCCATCCACCGCTATGGCTCAAATCTATAGAACAACCGCTCGTGCAGGCGAGCGTTTCTTGGTATTGCGTGATCATCGCTTTTATCCCTGCTCGTGAAAAGTAATAATTCATTGAGTTCATATTATTGTTGCTGTTACTTCTAATAATTCCCACATTTTCGGTCATCCTGACGTTATGTCGACCTCGACAGTTCAATACTTCTCATAAAAATTTAGACACAAATTCAAACAAACAAACAGATAAGCATAAAACGAAAACATCCCACTTTATGCAGACGTGTTACTCCACGGCTTCATATATTCTGCAGCAGTTGATGTCTTGTTGGGACCATCATGGTCCCCAATTTTCTCTACATCATAACGGTCGCATGGCTTTACTTTAGTGATCTTATACGGTCCATGGAATTTTTCCTTTAATTTAAGTCCTGAGCCATACTGCGTCCTTTGGATTGCCACGAGATCATTTAACTTATATTTATTAGGTTCCTTCCTCTTCTTGTTAAATTGCTTTCTATTTTCTTCTTGTATTTTCAAAATGTTTTTTCTCGCTTCTTCTCTTACGTTTTCGCGTTCTGTCATCACATGGTTTAACTGTTCCTCTTCTAGTATTTCTTTAATTCTTATGTCATTTTTATTTTTCATTTTTACACCAATCATCAATTCAAATGGACTGTATTTTGTACTTCTTGTAACCGTACTATTGATGATTCTCTGCACATCTGATACATACTTATACCATTTCGTGCTCTCACTACCTGCTAGTTTCGCTAGCACAGGAATCAGGATGCTATGAATTCTTTCGATCTGTCCGTTCCCCCTGGGCATTCCTGCCGCTATTTTGACGTGTTGTATCCCTTGTTCCTTGCAGTATTCTGCAAATTCGTCTGATTTGAACGCTGGTCCCCGGTCTGTTATTATTCTGCTGGGTTTCCCGAACACTGTTTGTTGTAAGGATAACTTTTCAATGACTTCCTGCGCTGTTGTGGATTTCACTGGATAGAACCATGCAAACTTAGTAAAGGCATCTACAACTGTGAAGATATGCTGATATTTCTTATTTGTTGATGGCAATGGCCCAATATGATCAATATGGTAAGTGCTTAATGGTATATCCTCCTTAGGTATGGGTTTTAGGAAACCTTCGGATTTACCTCTTTTTTTGTTATATAGAATACACTCGATACAATTTAATACTACTGTTTCAACTTGTTTTCTAAGATTAGGGACGAAGAACTCCTTTTTTACCAATTCTTCTGTTTTGGCTATAGCGAAATGTCCTTCATCATGTGTCTTACGAATAATCTCTCTTTGCATCTCTTCAGGCACTACGAGTAAATCTCTTCCATTTTCGAACTTGTACAATACATTATTCTTGATATGATATTCGTTTTTCTCACCCTTCTCGACTAAAGATTTTATTGCTTTTAACAGCTCATCTCTCTCCTGCGCTATAGCTATTCTAGTTGCCATCTCACTTTGTGATCTTGTAATAACTAAAACAGTATTACGGCTCAGAGCATCTACGTGTTTCATTTTATTTCCCGCTCTATGCGTGATTTCATAATCAAATTCTTCAATGAATAAAGCACATCTTGCGACTTTTGGAGGCAATTCTCTTTTGTTTAGGGTTTTTTGAAATGCTTCACAATCAGTTACTATTTTGAATTTCGTACCTAGTAAGTAGTTCCTGAATTTCTTTAGAGCTTCAATTATTGCTAGTACCTCTAATTCATAACTGCAATATTTTTCTTGTTGTGGGGTTGTTTTTTTACTCATATATTGTATAGGATGGAATTTCCCATCATCCGCTTTTTGTAGAAGTACTGCTCCGAAACCATGGCTACTGGCATCGGTATGTAGTTCTAGTGCTGATCCTTGTTTAAATAAATGCAATACTGGTTTTTGCGATAATATTTCTTTTAATTTTTCAAATGCCTGTATTTGTTCTGTACCAAACTTAAATGCGACGTTTTTGCGTAATAGATCACTCAATGGTTTGGCTATTCGAGCGTAGTTTGGAATGAATTTACGAAAATAACCCGTTAATCCTAAATATGATTGCACTTGCTTTACCGTTCTTGGTTGCGGGAAATTTCGGACGGCTGATGTCTTCGATTCAGATGGCTGTATTGTCCCATCTTCAATCACATAACCGAGGAACTCTATTCTTTTCTTTAAAAACTTGCATTTTTTTAAATTAAGCTCTAACCCATATTCTGCCGCAACTTCAATCACTCGTTTCAATTTCTCTAAACCTTCTTCTTCAGTCTGCGATGGAATGATAAAGTCGTCCATATAAACAACTACAGTGCCGTCACGTAACAAATCTCTGAACACAGTGTTTATATATCTTTGGAACCAGTTTCCTGATGTACATAAACCAAAGGGGCATTTCAAGAACTCGTATTCTCCTTCGTGTGTCACGAATGCGGTGTATTTCCTACTTTTCTCCTCAATTTCGACATGAAAGAAACCATTCTTTAAATCAAGGGTTGTGAACACTTTTGATTTTTCTAATTTATCTAAAACATCTTCAATTAAGGGTAATGGGAAACGATCTTTGATTATCTTCCTATTCAACTTACGATAGTCTATGCATAATCTATATGAGTTATCTTTTTTCCTGACTAAAACCACTGGTGCAGCGTAATCGGAAAAACTGCGTCTTATTATTCCTTCGCTTAACCACTGTTGAATTTGGTTTTCTATTACTTCTTGTTCTTTCCAAGGAAATCTCCGTGGACGTTCACAAACAGGTATTTCATCAGATAAAATTATGTTCATCCGTAATCCTATGTCTTTTGACTTATTTGGTTTGTATTCCTTTACCAATTTATTTATTTCTTTTCTTATTTTCAAATTTCCCACGTGATTCAATTCAATTTCGTCATCATCTATGACACTCGCTAGATTAATCAAAAAATTATCTCCTGTATTATTATCGTTTTCAACTAAAATATTTTCATCACGTGAATTATCTATCGCTGACGCTTTCATTTCATCATTACTTTTGGCAGCATGATTCAATTTTATAACAGAATTCTTCAAAACTTCAATGTAACCTACTTGAATATCGTCACGTTTGCCAACGATTTTGATTCCTCTCTCGTCTATCGCCAACTTTAATTTGCTAATTACATCATATCCTATTAAAATATTGCAAGAGATTTCAAAACGTATAAATTTGCTGTTATTAGAAAACCATCAATACTAAATTCATATGAGAAATATCCTTTGGGGTAGACAATTCCATCTACACCGGACAAAGAGAAATTATCTGAAAATAATCTTGGCGATCCGATCTTTGTATAATATTCATAGCTCACTAAACTCACGTCACTTCCTGTGTCTATTAGGACGTGTGCCTGTTCCCCGTTAATATCGATATCTATCATTCGATCAGCCTTGGCGCTATTTTTGCTTTTGATTGCTGCGCAATGCACATATTTCTGATTTGATGATCGCCAATTTTGGCTCCTATAATATTGGCTGGAATTATTTATTTGAGTGCTATTTCCATTACTACATTGCGAAGCTACGTGGCCAAGGCCGTTTCATTTAAAACACCTAATTTGTGCCTTATTCCTTTTGTTTAAATACGAAGGTTCATTCGCATTAGCTGTATTATCTATAAATTGTTTCTTTTTTAAATTATCATCGCCTTGAGCTGGTAACCATGGTTTTAAATTGCTATTTTACCGCATTTTTAATTTCCTATCTTCAAAGTGGTGTGAAATTCTATTCATGGTTTTAACATTACGTCTCGCCGCGTCATAATCGTCTAGTTTATTTACTAATACATCTACATTTTTAATTTTTGGAAGATCATCAATAAAATGCTCTTTCATTTCTATAGGTAACCTCCGCTTAATTTGATCTACTACGATTAATTCTTCTAAGGATTCAAAATCAGATATTTTAAGAACGCTAATCCATTCTTCCAAATAATTTCTTAATTCAAATGCTAAATCGCGCCAAGTGGCTGAAGATTCTTTTTTATGTGACATTAATTTCTGCCTAAATTCTTCTGGCGTCATTTTGAAGCGTTTGAGAAGTAAATCTTTCACGTAATCGTAATTGTTCGCCAATGTTTCTGGCTCTCTAGCTATAATATTGGAGATTTCTAACGGGATTAAACTTAACAAATGTGTGACCCAATTTTCTTTTATTATGTTCATTCGAGAAATTTGTCTTTCGAATAATGCTAAATATAGACTAATATCACTTTTTCCATCAAAGTGAGCAATTACTTTAAGCAAATCTGGTTGCTTACCTGAACCAGCTATTGCAGGATCGTCGCTCACACTTTTCAAATTGCCTTGTAGCTCCATTTTTCTTAATTCGTATTCCAATTCAACTTTCTTTTCCTATAATTTTCTATCTGCTTCTAGTCTTCTTTCTTCCTTTTCTGCTTCTAGTCTTCTTTCTTCCTTTTCTGTTTCTAATCTTCTTTCTTCTTTTTCTGCTTCTAATCTTCCTTTCTCCGTTTCTTGTCTCTCAGCGGCAATGACTTCGAGTCTAACTTTAATGAAATTTTCTTCATAATCCTCTGATTCGGTAATCAATTTTATTACATCAATAACTCTTGCGCTCTGTGGTACAACTATACCTAGTTCATCACATAACGCTAACAAGTCTGCTTTTCTGGCTTTATTAAGAGCTGACATTACTTAACCTCTTTAAACTTCAACTGAACAAAGTATTATAGTATCGTAGATCTGATTACGGAACTTTTCTTCATATAATACTTCAGAAAAACAGTTCAACTTTTTCATATTATCCCGGTACAAAACAGCTTTATATCCATATCCCGGCAACGAGACCCCAAAAATAGTTGTGGGATTATGATAACCAATATGTAGTTTCAATACAACAGAAGATTCTTCAAATATAATATAAACAAAAAGGTTTAATAAAATAATAGCATATACAACTGAAGATTCAAATACAAATATCAAACAGTATTATTATTTATGAACGTACCAATTTCCGTATTTTAATATTAACATTTGCAAGCTTCCCTGAGCAAAAATCCATCCACCGCTATGGCTCAAATCTATAGAACAACCGCTCGTGCAGGCGAGCGTTTCTTGGTATTGCGTGATCATCGCTTTTATCCCTGATCGTGAAAAGTAATAATTCATTGAGTTCATATTATTGTTGCTGTTACTTCTAATAATTCCCACATATATATGGGCAAAATTCCATCATTCTAACATTTGAGTAATATAAAAATAATCCCATGCGTTGAATTAATTGAATATCAGTTCTTGAAAGAAATTAAATAGTTTAGAACTTTATGCTAAAATCAACTACATTCTGTTGATTTAGATTTTAAGTAAAAATTCAAATTAATGACAATAATGTTAGTACGAAAGTACTAATTTCTAAAAACAAAATATACAAATAAATTACCATACATATACAATTTCCATTTATTAAAAATATTAAGTCACTGTTTATTATATAATGGGACAAGTGATCTTTTACTGCATACTTTCCCAATGTTGCGAATTACTCCAAAATATCGTTTGTTGCATCAGATTTTGACTGTTAACTTATCAGATTTTGACTGTTTGCTGAACAGCAGGCAGCATTGTTTAAACATCTCATATTATCATTGTGGAATGTGTCATCTCTTCTCTTCACCGATGTCACTAACAATTTCTTGATCTCTCTAAAAAAGATGTAGCAGCAAAATTACTTTTAAAAAGTAACGTACAAAACGCGTGTTTTTAGATTCTTTTAGTTAATTTGAAAAATTTGTACGAATTATTCGACGAGTAGTACGCAATAAGCGATAGTGTTAACATTAATTTCAAATAGAAAATGATGGGAAAACAAAACTATCCTCATTAAGGATTGTCGTTTGAAACGTCAATTTCGTTGAAAATTAGCAATTTTTTTTTAAATTTGATTTTCTCATAGAAGAAACATTTCTGTTTCTAAATCTGTTTTTATTTTTCCTGTACGCCTATTAGAAATGAAATTAGAGACCTTTAAAAAAACAGCTGACGACTTTTATTTATACTGGAAGTGGAGATATCTAAACCGGAAGTGGATCGAAAATTGAGGTTTATTAAACTGTTTTCGCTCATTTTTAAGTTTTTACAGTTAATATTATATTTTAGCTGTATCTATAGCACAGCCTCAAAATGTTTATTTGTTTTGTTTTTTTACTACTTTATCAAGCTAAATTAGCGTTTTGTGCAAAATTTGATTTTTATTAAGTAAAGTAGACGACTATTGCTCTAACTCAAAACTTTATTATTCTATAACCATGACATTTTTTGAGTATCTATTTGATAATGTCTAGAGCGTAATGAAGTAAAGAATTGTTTCTAGGTAAATAATTTGTTAACATGTAGCTACTTTTATGAAGAATTGCACGTAAAATTACTGAAATTTTCTATGTAATTGTATATAATCAGCTGTCTTTTAGATTTCAGCATATTGGCTAGTTTTTAGTTCATTACACTCAAGAGTGTCTTATATGCATATGATAAAAAAATATTTGTGTTATATGGAATTTCTTTTTAAAGCCGAAGATGTTTTAATAAAAAAATGTAAAAATGACTAAAATTCTTCAATTTTTTAAAAAGTTGCATAAATATTTTATATTTTTTCATTATTTTTCCTATTTTGTATTATATTATATTTAAAAGTGCCAAAACAATACCAAAAATATAGTTTATTTTTTTAAAAAAAAGGCTTTTTAAATAGTCAGATAGCGATAAATATTAACATAACGACTTATAGTAGTAAACTCGAAAATGCTCCAAAAAGAATTAAATGCATAAAAATATAGAAATATGTGTAGAATAAGCAAGTAGAAAGCTATAGTTATAATTTTAGTGGTTTTTAAAGTGTTTATTTAATTTAAAAAGTTCTTTTAAACTCATATGAAAACTTTAAATGCGTTTTCTGAAAAATTAGATTTTCATCGGAAAAGGTAAACGACTATTGCTCTAACTCAAAATTGTATTATCCTATAAACAGGAAATTTTTTGTGTAGCTTTTCTATAATGTCTAGAGTTTAATGAACTAAAGAATTAGTTCTAAGTGAGTTATTTTTTTTTATATATAGCTATTTTTATGAAGAATTACACGTAAAATTACTGAAATTTTATATGTAATTTTATATAATCAGCTGTATCTCTTTTAGATTTCCGTATATTGACTAGTTTTTAGTTCATTAGACTCAAGAGTATCTAATATGCCTATGTTGAAAAAAGATTTGTGTTATATGCATTTTTTTGTTTTTGTTTTTAGAGCCGGAGCCGTTTTTATAAAAAAATGCTAAAAAATGACCAAAATTCTTCAAAATTTTAAAAAGTTGCATAGATATTATATACTTTTTTATAACTTTATTTTGTGTTAGATTGCATTGAAAAATACCAAAAAATGTGTTAAAAGTAGATTTAAAAAAAATTTCTCCGAACGTAGTCGGATACCTTAACAGGAGATACATCTTAATCGGACAGACAATCACGAGAGCCCACTATATTTTTAACCATGTTTTTAGATAATGTTTGAGTGTAAATTGGTAATATGGAGAATAAATAGTAAATATACAGACATTAACAAATTAATACCTGTTTTAATACTTCTGTATTTACGTAACTTTTATGGTTATTAACGAATTTTAGAATATTACACCAACATCTTCGGTTGTTTATTGAATAAGCCTTGGGTTTCTACTCACCCTGCTTGTGAATAATTTAATTAATCAGATTAAATTAATAATAATAATAATAATAATAATATATATATATATATATATATTTTAATAGTAAGAATTATACGTTACGAAGGGCGTATCATAATTTTAGAGATGCTTATCTGTCTCATAGCCGCAAAAAAGTTGTGAGCCGCTGGTTTAACATTAAAGAGGGGAATAGATCTTTAAATAGAAATTCTGACTCCGTAAAAACAAATATTGGTCTAGAACTTTACGTTAATCCCTACCTAACAATAGGTCAGTAAGTCAGTAAAAGTCAATGGTTTCTCTTGGGAATCCACTTTGTTAGATAACTAAATATAGCTTCTCCGAACAAAAAAACAAGTTGTTTAAAAAGAAAATGATGTGATGAATTTTTGATCGTTGGAATTTATTTTCTGATAACAATAAAATAGAGAAATATTTGGATCAGAAACTCTTGCAACGAAATACAATTCTTCATAAGACATCAGAAAATATGTGAATATTTAGACGTTTCACTATTTCTAACATCATTTAGATTACAAAAGTATTTTACTATCAATATTGTTCAGTAAATTGACTAGTCATTTTAGCATAAATTTTTACTCTTTCAAGATCAATTGAGAAAAAAACTTTTAATTAATAAATTATCTGCTGTTGTATTCTCTGCCGTAATATTTCATATTATTGACAAAATTGCAAGAGAAAAAAATTGCTTGATTAGTTTAGGAATTATAAATGGTTCGAAAACACACCATCAGCAGGAATCATCAAAAAATTAAATGTAATCAAATACTTGTAAAAGAGCATATCAAAAGTAGGAGTTAAAGGAATTCTTACTAAGATGAAAAAAAATTGTATCGAAATTCAATTTTTAATTATATATGACACATTAGCATATTATATTAACATTTAATATATTTAATATATTTAATTAAATTAACACATGCAGGCACGTTGCAATTTTTGCAAAGATTCAAAAATTTCAATTTCGCAATTTTCTTCCTTAATACAAAGAATTACGATTAGTTCCCAAATAATTTTAATTACTTAAAACAAACGTTCGGGGATCATTCCATGAGAACTGGCGTAGGAGGTCCCTAAATCGGTATAGGACATACATATAAATCTGAAATGGACATTTGCATAATGACATAATCAGGATTGCAGCAATTTGCGGAAAATTGTCCTGTCATTCAACTATTTTTATATATATAAAAAAAACAGTTACATAACAGTAGTTTAACCCTATTGTGCCCATAATATGGTCAATATTATAATCAGATACACTTCATAATATGACCTAGTAGCCGTTATCTTTAAAAACAGTCGAATGACTGGATAGTTTGTTGCAGATTTTTAAGTGTATAGTTGTGGCACTGGGGATTTTCCTGCAAACTTCACTGGTTCACAGTTGCAGCAAAAACAATAAAAATACCAAGTTTGTCATCGTAATGCTCATTATACAAGAAGCCTAACATAATGCAAATATATGATCTAGTACAACTCATTTTGCAGCATAAAAGAACAAAAATCAATACATCCATCATTATTTAGCCCCAAACTAGACCATAGAGATGTCGCGATATATTTTACTTTTACTTACTATAACTACTGAAGAAACTGCTTTCAAAATTTATCACTATATCAATTGATTACTTATGGACATGACATAGAGCTATTGAAGTCATTTCCTGCCTGCCTAAATGATGTATAATTATACATTATGATGTGTTAAATCACAAAGAAGACAATGTGAATCATAATTATACATTATGATGTGTTATTTTTTTATTATTTACCTTTAAGAAACATAAAAACACATTTTCTACCAAGCATTTGGCAATATATTTTTGTTTGAATTTTTTTACAAATTGATAATGCAAAAATGAAAACTCGTATTTTTGGTAGATGTTTGCTCATTTGAAAGTCTATCGTCCCCTTAAGGCGGGTTCTCAATAAAATATTTTCCTCCGTTCAACAAAGCAAAACTTTTGGACACATTTTTTAGCATAAAAGAAATAAATTTTCTAGGATGAATATGTTATATTATTTTCATTTTTCGATAAATGAATTACATCTTGCGTTATAAGCGATTGTTGTCTCACGACGGTATTTTTTTTTTCTTTTCTGCGCTGTCGCGTTCGGAAATTCAGATCAAAACGCGCACGTTGACAGCATTTTCTAAAAATATTCTGCCTTTATTCAATAACAGAAAAAATCAGTTTGATTACATAGTTTCTTAAGAAGAACACCTGCCAATTTGATATGTTTGCGAACAAAGAGAAATTTAAAAATTTGTCTGGAAGTATCCAGTTCGTATTTGAGAAAAACCTTAAATAGAAATTCCGCTTCACAAAAACGATATTTCGGGTGTAACACCAGCTGTAATCTTTGTTAAGCCAGAGGTTATTTATCCATTTGATTTTGATTACTATAACAATCCGAATTAAAACACAGCTAAATTTAACTGCATCAAAAAAAAAAAAAAAAAAACTGCCAGCAGATTAAAAAAAAAAATCTTTAATAAAAATTAATGCAATGTTTGATTTCTGTAGTTTTAATCTGGAACTAGCAATATATTGTCAATAGAACACGTTTATGGTAAATATATAGTTTCACTGAATAATATTTAAAAAATACAGAATATATATATTTATCCATTTAAATACTTCAAATATTCAATAAGTTTGAGGTATTTTAATGATTTTTATTGAAATATCAACTGGTTCATTGTTCATATACACACACACATATATATATATATTATATATATGATTATATGTATTTTTTCTAACAAATTTCATTTTTTTATCAATACATTAAAAAATGTTGCCCTCCTTCTAAATATCAGAAATAAAGCAATTTTTTTAAACATGCCTATATCCTACTACGACATTCAAATATTTTAAAATTACTAAGACACCTAAATTTAATTCTAACAAAGATAATAAAAATGCTCAGCAGATTTTAATAAAGTTTTAAAAGGAAAACGAGCTAATGAAATAAATGTTTGACTAATTTAGTTTCTTATTTGTTAAATATAAACTATTATTAACGAAAAATTCATGCTGCATTTCTATTGGGCATTATTTAAAAGAGACCGAAAAACCATTTTTATGAACGTAATACTATTTAAAATATTGAATACATTTAATATACACACATGCATAGCTAAATAATGAAGAAGGTATGAAGACCAACCAAGTTGCTCGAATACCAACTAGATCATTTTAGAGAAATTTAGACATATTTCAAAACTAGTATTTTTATTTATTTTTTAAAAAATAAACACATATGTTTTTTGATGTATTTAAAAAAAAATAAACACATCAAAAAATATACTTCTTCTAAATATATGAAATTGGACAGCTTTCTAAACTTGTCGATATCCTACAAGTGATGCCATATACATTCTTTAATCATCGATTTCCAATATTTTGATTGGCAGCATCTCACTACTTTTTCAAAGAAATAGAACTAATCCATTTTCCATTGCTTAATACTTCCGCATGATTATTCGCCTCATATTTCGTCCTTTCTCTCCAATAATTAGTGGCTGATTCTCGACGAGTGTTTGTCCCAAAATGGTCTTGCATTTTTAATATAACACTAATGGTTATTTGTTTTATTTAAGTTCTTAAAAAATGATTTTCTGTATAGCATTAAGATGTCAAAAAAAGTGTTAAATATGAAATTAATCGATATAAAAAAATACTGAATGCGTAAATGTAATTAAATGAACATGCAAAAAAATTATTTAAATAAATATAAGAATATATGCTTCTAGAACTGCTATACAGGGTGCGGAGAAAGTTTTGGATGGTCACAAAATCCATTATTTTTGAGAAAACTGTAAATGTCAACAATGTATTAACAAATATATTAAATTTAACATCCTATAAATAATAGAAAAACAAGATTAGATCTCAAAGTATCAGTCTTTTTCTTTCGTGCATGTCCTTAGCCGTTTTGGGACATCATTGACTGCGACACGAAGTATCTCATCGGTAAGATTGGTCCATTCCTTAATCAATTTTGCTTTCAGACCATCCAAACGTTGATGGGAAGTAACCCTTTGCAAAGAAAATTTCCCAAATGGAAAAATTAATTGGATTAATGTTGGGAGAGTCAGCAGGCTATTCATCTGGAGAAATGAAGCCAATGTTCTCCGCCCTTTAGCCAATTAAGATTCTTGCGCAAGCGCGTGCACGCGATGGTCTGGTGCGGAGTCTTTCTGAAACACCCAGAAAAGTATTTTTGAGCAAAAGGCTTGAGCACTTTCTGAAAAATCTCGTTCTGATAAACAAGGCATCCAAAATCTTTTCCGCACCCTGTAAAAAAATCGCCTTCTCCGTTGGAGTAAAGTGCGTATGTAAAATCTGACCTGCTTGGAGCCTTTCCACAGCCTACTTTGACACGGAATAAAACACTTGTTGTCAACAATTTAAAGTTTGTTAGTTGATGTATTAACGACTTGTTAAACACATTAAATTAAACAGCAAACAGTTTATTTTTTCAAGGAAATTTCCAATTGCAAAGCAACTCCACTCTCTGTGTATGAGTATTTGTGTAACACATCTTAAAGGAGCCTTGAAAAAGAAAGTTTATCCATAGCACAATAAAAATACTACAATAATATAAATAAAAAGATTGTGATTAAAAGGTGAGGAAAGGTCTTCGTCTCACGCAGGCAGAAGATTAAAAAGTTAATACAAGAGAAAACAAAGTCTATTTAAGCGACTGGTAGAAATGAACGACCAATCAAATTATATAGGATAGGCTAGGAAACCCTCTGTATTTTGTAAAATATTTTAATCAAATCTAAAATAGTAATTTTTTCGTCTGCTGTGTATAATTTAAGTCAATGCTGTTAATATCTGAAACTATAGCGACGGACAAAACCCTACCATTTCAATTGGATCACAAACGAGTGAGTTACATTTTCAAATGTAAGTAAATATACATATAAAAAAATAACAACGTCTATAAATATTAGGGAGACCTTCGCATATGGGACCTTCACAAAATTGAGCTGAGCTAAAAAACATGCATTTCATCTCATCAAACAGGCATTGATAATTTCGAATTTTCAAGTGAACATTAACATATTGACAGCAACAATATACCTGCTGTGGTGAAGTTCTTGGATGTCAAACACTACGAACAACGAACTACTACTACGGATGTAGGACTACGATCAACAAACCGGAATCTTTCATTGCTATTAACATTTGTATTGTTTGTTTAAATGTATTGCTGTAATATATTTTATAATTCTTTTGTCATGATTGTGTATTTTGTATAATAACGAGAGATTTTCATAACAAACCGTGTTAACCATGGAGCTTCTGGGTATAATATATGAAAATGAAATATCCTAAAAATACGGCGATCACAATAAAGGAGTTTGGACCATTTCGCGCCCAGAAATCGTTACAAAGACAATCAGAAATATTAACCTCACTTTGACGTGATCATAATAGTAAAATTCCTCAGCTTTATAAATGAGAATTTACGTTTTCCTTAGCACGTGTAACAGAAAACAACATTGACAATACCGAAAAATATTGTAGCATTTATTGAAATTCTATTTCGCATGGCACTATTTTTAAATAGATTAAACCTTTCCACTCATAAAAACTCAGTCTACAACGATTATATGAAAATGACGTCATTTTCCAGATGCTTACATTCGTAACTTGAGTCATGAAGTTTTGTTTGTAAAGAGAAATATCGCCAAAGTTGTCACCATTAAAAGAAACTTTATTGATTCTGATTATTTCAGTGTTTAAGCGCATAGTTCGATTACATATGTATTATTATTATTTTTTTTTATATTATTCTTTTATTTATTTATTGATGAAGTTTTAATTTTAGTAACAATTATTAGCCGGAAACAAATAATGAACGATTTATACTGTTTTAAGTGAAAATGTGTCAATCTTCCGTAAATGAGCTGAACGTGATAGACATAGATTTTTAAAAAATCAAGCGTGAAAGTAAAACTCCGTTTTACATGTTATAGATTTTTAGAAAAATTCTATTAGAAATATACATGTACGATTCTGAAATATTTTGTTCGAATACTTTGAATACTAAAGTTGTGCTGTGTCATACACCTTTAAAACCCTTTACTCCTGGTCCTTTCACATCCGTAGCTTTTTATAATTTAGAACCGATATTTTATTAATACCATTTTTATTCTTCTGCTTTCATCATACCCCAGGAATGCAACTATTTTTCACGATTAAACACAAGTTTATTTGAAAAGACAACACATAACAGGAAAACATAGAGCACACATATATATAAAGAATACCAGTAGCCGCAGTTACAATATTATTATTCGTTCTTTTACCAACTATATTTTATTTTCATACAGTGCCCACCGTACACATACGTCTTAACACCTTGGCCTCCAGCCAAACTCTATCCGTCTCTCCTACTCTGCAGTAGACGAGAGAAAACAAAAAGGGTTGCCATAAACCTGACGTCACCGGCATGACACTCCCCACCTAAGATTGAAAAAGGGGTATGCCACTTTGAAAATCTGAAATCCAGATTGGTGACGTCACACCACTTCCTTCTTTACTATTAAACTACTAATGAACATGAGGAACTCAATATACATATAAAGAAATACAAAACAACAATACTTATACTTTTTCCGGAAAAATTCTGGAAACTCCTGTATTAAACCTGAAACAAAATTCCTGCCCTGGTCACTCGCTATTACGCGCGGTATCCCTGTTCGCATAAATATTTCTAATAATGCATCGCACGTAGCTTTAGCCGTAATTGTTCTTAACGGGACCGCCTCCGGCCACCGCGAATGCTGATCCACTAAGGTAAGCACATATTGATATCGACGTGCTGAAGGTGGTTCAATTTTCCCAATTATGTCAATATTTACAACGTCGAACGGAAGTTCCGGTCTCTCAATTGGGACAATGGGTATCTGATCGCTAGCCCTGTCTCTGCTCCGTAACTGACAGTCTTTACAAGATTTACAATAGTCCTCTACATCCCGTGACATATTCGGCCAATAAAATGAATAACGAATTCTTTCTTTTGTTTTTTTCATGCCGAGATGATTAGCGAAAATTGATTCGTGTGCAATTTTTAAAATTTCCCCCTCCTTACCTTTGGTACAACTAATTGCGTAACACAATCCCCCGTGACTCTTTCTTTATGATAAAGCAAATTATCTACTATAACGAACCCGTTTTTACCATTTTCCGCGTCTTTGAAAGCACCCTGTAATGTTTCGCAATTCTTCTGTTACTCCCTGTATATACTCGCGTCCGATCCCTGAACCGCATTCAAATCTTCATTATTATCCTTCTTTTCAATACAACTAATCATTAATTCTCTTTCCGCGTTTTGATTTTCGCCTCGCCAACATAAATTTTCAATATTTATATCATCCCCCTCTGGTTGGTTGCCTTCCCCCTCTTTTCTTTCAATTTCATTTGATTGCGTATCATTTACTGGCGCCAAAGAACATTTCTGTCTATCATCTTCCAAAGGACATTCCTTTCCCCCCTCGTTACTAGCTAACTGTAAGATTTCGTAAACTGTCGGTGTTATAATACATGTCCCATATAATTTATCCGTAACGGCAAACAGTACGTCTACATTGTTATTAAATATGCAACTTGACTCTCCGGATTTTAAGGCTACAGGTAGTGTCATAAGATTAGCAATTATTTTTTCTCCAAAAGCCGATATTAGCTGAATTTTTGAATTTTCATTATTTCTAAATGAATCCGGTAATTGATTAGAGTTTATAACAGGTATTTCTGCGGCGCTGTCTAAAATACATTTTACTTCCTTCCCTTTTATCCACAAATGTTCAAATTGAAGTGGTTGCGTACTTATTGGCTCGTTTCCAAAACATTCAACCTTGGCGACTATTTTATCATCGTGTTTATTTTTTCCGACAAAAGAATCTTTTTTGTTTGATTTTGCAAACTTCCAATTTTATCGTTTTCTCTATTATTCGGACAAAATCGCAAATGCGTCGTTTGTTTACAAAGTCTACATTCTTTTGACGCGTTTGATTTTCTATCGCTACGAAAAGTGAAATTATTTCTAACATGGGGTGGTATATATTTTCCATTATTGTAATTTACATATTCATCCTGACTGCGGGGTTTTACCTGTTTATCATATAATTCCGAAAATGTTCTGCCCTTTGACGAAAACCAATTATCACATGCTTCCGAGATTTGTCGTGGTTTTAACCAATTATCTAATTGTTTTATCCTAACATAGCTTCGCGTCTCCGAATCTAGTGAACTTAATAATCTATCACTTACAATTAACTCATTAAGCGTGTCAAAATCATTTACTTTTCTCAATTCACAATAGAAATCCAAATTGGCTCTAAGTCTACTCGCGAATTGCATATGATTCTCATTTCTCGATCGTTTTGCAAAAAGAAAGTTTTCGAGACAGGCCTCTGGTGTGGGTTGAAATTCTTTTAAGATTAACGCCTTAACCTTTTGATAATCTTTCATTTCTTCCGTGTTTGCGTACACTAACAAGTGCGCTGCTTTTTCACCCACCAAATTAAACAAAATCTCGACCTTTAATTCCTCTGCGACATTTTTAATTTCGAATGCTTTCTCGAGCGACGTAAAAAATAAATTCCATGATTCAGGCCTGCTGGGGACTGTAATAGTCAAAGTTTTGACGCTTTTGATTAGTGCTTCTAACGAATTAGGCTTAGGTCCATCCACCCCTGTATCAGAATTTTTATACTCGTTCTGGATTTTAGCCATTTCTATATGAGCTTTAACTAATTCTAGCTAAATAATTTCAATTTCTAATAACGTATCTTGTTCTGTCTTAGACTTTTCTTTGTCGACTTTCGCGACTTCTGCCTCACACTTCTCTCTTTCTATGCGGTCTGACACCGTTGTATTTAAAATTTCTTTTATAAATTCGCTATCTTTTGAATACTGATCACTTCCCTCAATTAATGCTTTTAAATCAATTATCCTGTGCTCACTCTCTACTTTTAGGCCCAATTCCGTGGCAACAACAACTAAGTCTTCTTTCTTTAATCCTTTAATATTAAACATTTTTGTTTTTAGTCTTAGCACTTATTTATTACTACTATAAACATACTCTATAAATATCTATACTATCTCGTTTCAAATAAAGTTCATGCTACCAATAATGATATATATAAATCTTCATAAATATTTCTCAAACATTATTCTATTCTGCAAGTTCTTTCTTATTACTTCAGGAATAAACATAAAAAAAGAAATGCGACTTACTTCATTCAGAAATCCAATCTCTGGTTCGACGAACTAGAGCGTGTCATACACCTTTAAAACCCTTTACTCCTGGTCCTTTCACATCCGTAGCTTTTTATAATTTAGAACCGATATTTTATTAATACCATTTTTATTCTTCTGCTTTCATCATACCCCAGGAATGCAACTATTTTTCACGATTAAACACAAGTTTATTTGAAAAGACGACACATCACAGGAAAACATAGAGCACACATATATATAAAGAATACCAGTAGCTGCAGTTACAATATTATTATTCGTTCTTTTATCAACTATATTTTATTTTCATACCGTGCCCACCGTACACATACGTCTTAATACCTTGGCCTCCCGCCAAACTCTCTCCGTCTCTCCTACTCTGCAGTAGACGAGAGAAAACAAAAAGGGTTGCCATAAACCTGACGTCACCGGCATGACATGCTGTTTAAGCTTCGCAAACTATATCATACTTCGCATATATCGAATGAGGCATGATTAGGCTTGTGTCTTTTTATTTACTTATCTTATGAAACATTCATGTATCTTGTACGCATTCGAAAAGAAAGGCTATACAGGGTATCCCAAAAAGTTATAACACACTTTAGTCGTTTACCTGTTGGAGATAAGTAGGCAATGTAATTTACAAAATTGTTTAAAATAAGATAGGCAGTAAGTTTATATCTATAAAATATATTTGCTCAATTTTTTTTTCAAAATGTTTCGGGTCTTAAATTTTTATAATACACCACCTAGCCCCTAGACAAAATTGGTCAATTGAAAAAAATTTACTTTTGCTCCAAGAAACAACTTCAAAGCTTACAAGCTTACAAAAATCTGATGACATGCACCATTAAAATGAACTGACTCATAAAAAAGGAGGAAAAAAGCTGACTTGTTTTTGTAGATGTAAATTTCTAAGCTGTGTGAAAAAGATGTTTTTGTTTTTGTAACTGTATTTTTCTAAGCTGTGTGAAAAAATGTTGTTGTTGAAAAATGGTTTTGTAGAAATTTTTGTCGGCACGGAAGTGAGAGAATAAAGATATTCGTTATGTTTTTTAAGAGGACTGTTTTTCACGTATTAAAGTATTATTTTCTTTTGTTTTAAAAATGACGAAAGTATTAAAACGGGTAGTTTTAAGGTTTCGAAAATCGCTATGTATGTAATTTGCGATTTTTGATTAACTTTTAATTAAACATAACACATTCGGTTTTAAAGATACAGATATGTATCTACATGCTTGATGTAATGATGTTATTGCATCAAAGCGACTAATTTTCTAATTCATTAAAATTATGCTGATTGCATAAAAATTTAAAAAATCGACTTTTTGAAAGTCAATAGCAGGACAATATCAATAACGTAATCAAATTTTCTACCTTTCTTTGAGCACTTTTGAAGTTTACATTGTCTGCTTATTTCCATTAGGTATCAACATTTTTGTAAAGTCTTCTAAGCACACATGCGTACTGAAGCAAAAATGCTTTTTAAATGCCGGATGAACCAAAAATTCGTTAAAACTTTAAAAATTCATAATAGAGGAAGAAATTATGATAAAGAAGTGCGGTTTGCAAGAAAGAGCTCACAAGGTAAGTCGGATTTTTTTTAGCAGCAAAAAACAATTTAGTTAAAAATGTCACTGGTAGAGAGCGCTGACGACCCGAAACAGTTCAACAGTACTCTCCATCCATTTATTCTTGCAATAACAATTGTTCAACATGACCTCCAGAGCATTGTACGACACAACTAAGGCGACTCACAACGCCCGTTACAGCTGAATACAACGTGAAATGAATCGCAGAAACCACACGACGGATGGAATCTCGATAGAACGCTCGATCGGGTAATGATAACATTCTGAAAGCGATAGAAAAATCCTCGTGTGTCCCGGTCTTTTATTGCAGGATTAATTTGCATAATTCTGCCGAATCTCTCGCATGTTAGCGCCATTTACAGATGACTTTTTTAACTAAACATTTTTTTGCTGCTAAAAAAAATCCAACTACCTTGTGTGCCCTTTCTTGCAAACCACACTTCTTTATCATAATTTCTTCCTTTTTTATGATTTTTTAAAGTTTTAATGAATTTTTGGTTCACCCAGTAGAATATCACCATTTTATTTTTACAGAATGCTTTTATCTTCAATATTAATTTAACATTAAACATTGCTTTTTTGATCGTCACAAGTGGACGCACATACTTAACCCTTTCTAAGGCAGTACGTTTCCCATTTAAACCTCAAACTAGTTGACCCGCCCGGCGTTGCCCGGGCCCGTGATAAAACCTTAAATGAACCCCAAATAAAAAATACTAATAATTAGTGATAAAAGTGCTTGAAAGAAAACATTAAAAGAAAAGGCTTTTGTTGCCCAAACTCTTTGAAAAATTTAATGGTTATAAACAGAGTTTTACATATTTAATAAAATTTGTTAACTAGTAAAAAATATCCCCCCCCCCCCACGTCAGTGATTTTCAAAAACCGCAAAAAAAAAAAAAAAAAAAAAAAAAAAAACGAATAATTGATAAAAAAATAATAAGCAGCATAGCTGAGAATTATTAGTTACATAGTTGAAAATAGTACATAATTTAGAAAGATATTATAAACTAAGTTTTCTAATAAAACATATCAAAATTGTCTCGAAAAAAATACTGTAAAGGTTAAAGTTAGACAAATAATTCTGATTTTATTATTTTAAAATTTACATTTGATGAACTTATTTTTGCCAAATTAATAGAAAAAGTTGAAAATATTTTTTATTTAAATACAATTTCTGTATTTCTTAATATTTTGTAATTTTGCAACATCTATAATGAGGCATCTTATAAGAATTATGAGGGGAGAGAAAAAAGCGGTTTGTGCTCATTTTTTAGGTTAATTTTGTAAAAAATAAATAAATAAATAAATAAAATTTGCCGTATTAATTAACTTGGTCGCCAGTGGCTACCTGGCGACCGCATTTGTCAACTCCTGGTTTTAAATATAAAGGTTTTACAGCCCGTGTAAAAGTTACATAAGAAATATTGCTATCTGGTTGTAAAATAAATATATTTTCTTCCCGGAAAACGACCCTTTTTCAAATTCTATAGAAGTGGAGAACTCCCCTCTCTCATTTCCCTTTCCATTCCTGCCTTAAAAAGTGAAAGCGCCTCCCTCCCTTCCCCTTGCAATCCCCAATTTCCTTTTGTTCACCCCTCTCTCAAACAAAGCATGTGGAATAATGCATGCTTGCTCCGGGAAGGGGAAATAAACATAGAATTAAGAAGAATTTAGAAGGAGTATTTTCTAGCGGTAGGGTTGCAGGCAGTGCTGACCAATAGGCGAGCTACTCTTTCCCCAGCGCTGTTTGTTCTTCTTAATTATATTTCATGCTTTATTCGCTGTTCAAAAAATGTTGAGGCATGCGCAGTAAGGTCGAATTTCAATGAAAAATTAACACGTTTGCTGCTCGCTTTAATATATAGGATGCCAAATTTGTACTAGAATTTTTGAACGAAATTTTGATTTTATTATGTACATGACGAATATACATAGTGATCTGTTCATGTATATGCTTATATGAATTGGATATTTGCTAGGATAACTAATATTCAATAACATTTACAGAACACATAATACATATTTAATGAAAATAAGAAATAGTCATCAACTTTTAAGAAGTACTACTACGCATAGAGATCTTCGTAACAACTTCATAACTATAAATAATCATTTTACTATTATTTTCATTAAAATGTTTATAAATTCCGAATGAGGTTATTGCTGAATTATTATATTTTGAGTCTCCGACCTATGATGTCTATTCAAAGCGTCCTATATAAGTTTTGAATATTGAAGATGAAACCTGAGTTGTTTACTCTCTTTGTGAAACACTGAAAAATAAAAAACCACGATATGCTATAATTAACTTAATTAAAAAGTATAAACTAATAGAATAATATAAAGATATCCCATTTATTTTGAAAAATGAAACGATATTTTCTGTTTATTTCATGTGGTGCTTTAGATACAGCTTATAAGAGAAAAACGTGTGATACACATTGTAAAAATACAAAGAAAAGAAACAATGGATATATTTCATTTCAACTGATGAATAGCAAAATCTTTCTTTGAGTATTTTCTTTGCTTTCTCAACTTTTGCAAAACAAGAATATACTTTAATACATTTTATCCTTCTGAAATCCACTTTTGTTTTAAGACAAAGAATACTTGCTTTTATTTTTTTAGTTACAGAGCATGGCACTCCAAATCTTAATGTTTTTTCATCTTCCAGAACTAACACAACCAAGTAATCTTCAACATTGTGTTTATATATTGTCTGCATATTTCCGTATATTCTGTATATTGTCATATAAATTTTTATGAACCTTTAGATTAAAATGTTCAGAAAAAATATGTTATTTTTCATATATATGTATTTTTCAAATTGTTAATTCGCCATTATAATAAAATTTATTTTTTATATTTAATTCTATTAAATTAAATTAAGACATTTAAAACAAATACCAGTATTGTTACAAGAAATTAGTGTATGTAAAAGTACACACAAAATAAATAACAAATAATTTATAAAGATCATTATTAGAAGGTAAAACTGAGCTGCACCACCAGACTCCTGAGTGGCACCCGTTGAGCACATCAACCGTCGCACTCAAGTACTGAGGGACTTATAACACGCACGAGCATGAGAGGCCTCCCGTATGCGCTGCAGCCGGTAGGAGCACCGCCACATGCGCATCACTCCTATTGAACCCATGAGGTGACGACATAGGACATTGCGATACGCGATGGATCCCAATATAAGGGAAAACCACCACGAAAACACTTAGGGACAAGCCAGAATCCCCCAACAGCTTCGGAGCTGGACACCCAAAAGGGAACCAGGTCCTGGGCCATAAGTCGGGTTTTAACGACCCGCACTTGCTCTACCAAAACTCGAGGGATGTGAAGACCTACTGAGGTAATCACAGTTCCCTCTTGTAATGGATTATTAAAAGGTAAATTACATGTGCGGAATATGTTAATAAAGGCATATCGAAATTATACATGCATTGGTTTGGCAAATAAGTTCGTTCGGTTTTTATGGTTTTCAAAGTACATCGATTTCTGCCCATCTCGTATATTTTAATAACTTATATACTGACCGTTATTATCGCCGACCTATTGCCATATTTCCAAAAACTCCATAATACTGCGTTCATAAAACGTCTGTGACTTAACGGTGAAAAACTTCTCCGTGTGCGTTTTTACAACCCTCTTGTCAGAGAAGATTTCTCCGTTGAAAGAATTTTGCAGCAACCGGAACAAATGGTAATCGAATGGCGTCAAGTGCAGTGAATATGGAGGATGAGGCAAAACATCCTAGTCAAGACTCAACAACTTCTGCTATATGGTTAATGGCGTTTGGAGTCACAACACCTGTACGATTCACCAATTCTGACCGTTTTTCACGTAAAGCAATGCTCAGTTTATTTAAATACGAGCAGTATACGGATAAATCAATGATACTAAGTGCTGGTAACAGCTCGTAATGAAGGACAATCTTGAAATCATACTACACGGAGAGCATAATTTTCTTGGGATGCAGCCTTTGAAAATTTTGTGGTGGATTGTTGCTTTGTCCCCATGACATTTTTCGAACTACATTATCTTAGACTATTCTTTTTTCCATCGCTCGTCATCATTCGCTCCAAAAAAGGCTCTTTCTTTTGACGTTTCTGCAGTGAGTTTCAAATGGAAATGCGATTGATCCAATTCGCCCCGGACAATTTATGCAGCACTCAAACATTGAGATGGAAAACGTAACCCAGTAGGCGAAATGATTTTCCACGAATTTACAGGAATATAACACTGTAGCGATTTCCCGCACAGTTTGGGATGGATTCTCACCAACAATTGCTTTGACATCGCTCGAATAAATCTTGGTCGGGCAAGTGGAGCGTGGCTTGTCATTGATGTTGAAATCTCCAGAACGGAATTTAGTAAACCACTTTTGACACATCAATTACAGCATCATTCCCGTATACACTGCATATCTTTCTTTCAGACTCCGCCGCTTGTTTGCCTTTTTTGAAATAGTACAACAAATTATGATGATAATGCACGTTTTTCGCGTCCATTTTCACAGCTACGCCACGCACGTAATACAAATCTTTACGAAACACAATATTCACTCACAGATTACGTGAAACATAACCTTTCAATCGCGTAGTCGAGTTGCGCGGTGGCGCTAAGAAAGGGAAGGCGGGAACAGAATCAACTATCAGCGGACTAAAAACCGAACGAACTTATTTGCCAAACAAATATCTGTATTTACAGGATATATAAATACCTATTATGTATATGCATACACACATTATTGGTATATATATATATATATGTCATAAAGTTACAAAACGAATACATTCTTTTACAACAATGTAAAAGATGAAAATTGCAGACGGAAAAGAATTTAAAAGGGGTAATTCTACAATTTTTTTTAATGTTTTTTTCTAGTAAATGACAAAAACATCTTTATTTACAAACATTATTTACAAATATTCCAGATTATTTACTCCAGCTTCAACTCTAATTTTTTTATTTGAGTATTTTAATAAACTTTTATTTGCAAAGATCAAAAAAGAAAAGAAAAAAAAGAAAGGAAGAAATATTCATTATCTCAACAAAGAAGAGGTGAGCATTGAGGATACACATTTTTGTTAGATAATGTCCGGAGTATGACAGCCATCTTGAAATTCGCCATATTGTATCGAGGTCAAGTTTTGAAAATAGTAATGCTGACATTTTACATATCAGATAACACAGTCTCATTTTCAGAAATCTATTATATCAATCAAAATTTCTACATCTGCAATGACAGAGATAATTTAAATCCGAGATTTTTTACAGTAAGTTTTTAAGGAACATTTTGCAAAGTTACAGTGCATGTTCAATGTGTTGTTTTTGTTACAAAATACATAACTCTTAATGGGCTCAATATGAACACATATGAAAATTTGAGTACAGTTATTGATATGGGAATTCGGTATTCGTTGTTGAAGCAGATAATGTTTTTATGCCTCAAAATCGTATTTAAATTTTCACTCAGCAAGAAATTATTTCATTTAACACGTGTCGAAATCACAACGTTACTTTTTCGACGCATCCTTGATTGCCGAAGTGGCAGGTCTCGACCAAAATCCGCCGATACATTTCTCTTCACCGTTTATACCTTGCAGATCAACCAACGAAGCAAAATTTAGATAAACTTACTGCAAAAAACTGTAACCGAAAACTTTGAGAGCTCCAAACACATTTTGAAAAATAAGAGTAAAATAAACTACAGATGTCGCTGTCGCGCACACGGGTTAATGTTGACAATATGTTCAAATAAAAAATTGAAAAAAAGAGTCCCTTTATAAGAGAATTGTTAGTCCACTACAATAGTACACGTCAAGAGAAAGAAATTTTTCTATGAAATCTGGGATTGCACTTGAATTATACTCCTTGATTAAAAAAAGCAGGATGTTTTTCTTTAAGCAAAATCGGGTTTTCGTTAGTGACTTTGTAAAAAAATAAAGATATTATAATAAAATTAGAATTTTCCCACTTTGTGTGAAATGTGATAATCTCAAGTCGTGTGCTAGACATTTTTACTCTTAGTGACTAAACAGATATGAACTCGATGATTCATATTTTGGAATGTGTTTGCCAGTATCTATGGTATCACTGATTGAATTATTGTTCTTTTCTCGCACTTTCCGTCAAGTTATCACATTTCAAACAGAGTAAAGTGATTTTTTTTAAATATTCACTACAACTTTGCTTTTTTCAAAGTTATTAACAGAACCAGATTTCTGTTAGAGTGGAAAACACAGTACTTTTGAGTGAATAAGTCTATTGAAAATCTTGGTTGCATTGCAAAATATGCTTGTCTGTACGTTTACTATCACCCTTCCATATCTGTCGTCATATATACTGATCAACTTGTATATTTCAAAAAAATTCCTAAAAAAAATTTTAAACATAATGATGAATTGTTAAACTTTACTTGAAAATGAATTATATAAGTCAGTTTAAAATGTAAACATTTTGTAAATACTTCAATGCCTAAAATGCATGGAATGAATTACCTTTCATATGAATCGCTAAAAGTAACTTATTTCCACTGAAGTGTAATCAACCAAATATGACTAAAGTAGACATGACGAAACCCCTTAAGAATCATTTTTGAAAAAAATAAGGCTAGAAAAAACATTTCAAATTTCATAAGGTATTTTTTTAATAAATATATTCCATACAAATGTTTTTAAGTGTTATTGTAATGTTATGATTTTAACTTCAATAAGTTACTTAAAAATATTTTCATCAGCGTCAAAAAACTGATTTCGTGTATATATTTCAAGAAATATACATTTTCAAAAATGTAAAATATCTTCGTAATCGATAAGTTAAATATTACGTGATCAGGAATTACGTGATCAGTCGTGATCAGTCTAAACTCTTATAACAATTGGACAATGATACAATGCATAAATTATATTGAATAAAAGATCTTTAATTTGAATCAATAAATAATCGCACCATTCAATCAAATATGACTAAAGTAGACATAGTATATCATCTTCAGAGTCATTCTTTTAAAAAACTGAATCTAGAAAAGAATATTTAAAATTGTTGTATCAGTTTATTAAACCATATTACCATATGCCATAGAAAATTTTATGTGTTATATTAGCGCATTTTGTCGTTGATTAAACTTTAACAAATTGCTTTAAAATATTTTTACCAGCTTCGAAAATTTTATTTGATATATATTTCAATAAATATTCGCCTCCTGCTTGTCTAGTGGTTAGGACACTAGATTACAGGACATTGGCTTATAGACAAAAGGTGTCGGATGCTTATCCCAACTCAAATATGGAAGTTTTGGAGGTCGAATTACACTTTAAATGGAGTCCCGGTCTGTTTAGCACTCGTATGCAAAAGATAACTGTATCACCTGCAACTCACCAACGAACCAACAAATATATGCCGTAAAAAAATGTAAAACACATTTGTAATGTGTTGGTAATATATCATGAAAGTAATCTCCGCAAATTGATTTTTATGACAGTTTATTTACTTCATTTAAACTCATCAAGATAAAAAGTACTTAACTCAATTTCAAAGAGGAAGTGAAATCCATGATGCAATATGAAGAGGTTTTTACAAACTCGTGAATGTGAACTGAACAAGGAAGTAAGAAGTAAAATTCGTATGAATGACGTGAGTTGACTTTACGTCATTTCTAACCAATCAAAGAACTAAAAAATGACATCATATAAAAAGGACTAAATGGTTGTTTCTTTCTGCTATATAGAACTTTAAAAATAGAAGCTTTTTCTCGCGTATTGGAAACGAACATGTAATTTCGTTCTCCCTTAAATTAAATTAAATTAAACTAATGTTTAAAATTAAAATTATGTAACTATTAAATATAAGAAATGTAAATTAAATACTTTAAACTGTATAATGAATAATGTTTTATTAATTAACAATATTTTCACATTTCACAATCACATAGTGAATCATCAAGGATTTAAAACATAGTGTGTGCCACATATAATGGATAATTCATAACCATGGATTAATTACTGTACTTCATTAATAAACGGATTCATCGACAGGGAGACTGGCAGACCTGGCTCGCGGGAAAATGAGGAGTGACTATGAATGCTGAAAAAGGAGGTAAGCAAATATCTTACCTGTCTTTTGCTAAAGTACAATTGTTTATTTATATATTGCTAATTACTTTAGAGCGCGCAAAACTACTAGCTACCTTCAAAATTTACTAACAAGATTATGAGCTGGAATATTCTAAAGCAGTGGTTCCCAAACTTTTGGGCTCGCGGAGCCCTTTTTGAGAAGAATTTCTAAGGCGGAGCCCCTTAATCCCACGGCACTCTATGGTTTACAAATTAATATTTTTTATGCCTATGGAACAGAGAAAGATTTGCTGGATAAAAATCCAAACCAGTAGTTTCCAACATGGGGCAAAGGTTGTCAGTTTGGCCCTTTTCTTGATACAGAAATTCTGAATTCATACTAGAAATTTTGAAAATGAAATTTTATATTATTTAGCCACTTAACAGTTTTATTTAATATTACTATTATTGGACACAATAAATTAAAAATAAGGACTAAAAACCACCTTTTTTCGTATTAAAATATCTGCCTTGTATAATCGAGATATTTCTGCCAAATACAGCAAAAATTATAGTTCAAAATTTGTGGTTTCTGAAAGCTTTTAGTAACGAAGAAATCAAACTCTTCTTACCCGAGCGATGTTCGAGCAATACTGTTAAGGGTTTTAATGACATCCATTTTTAAAATAAAAAATATTCTTTCATGATTTCCAGTATGACCTCAGAAAGATCAAAATGGTAACCCTGTCTGGGTCATGCATTGCATTGGGGCTTGCGTGAAATTATTATTTATTGCGAAAACCACACACACACACAGAAAAAAGGTAAGTTCTACAGTTCTCAGGCTACTTACGAAAAGAAAGAAAATGCGTAGACCCAGTCGCCCATGAGTAATTAAATAACACGATTTCGCTAGCCCCGCCCATCTGTAATAGAATCATGTGATTGAGGATTATTTTTTCGTTCTTCTTTACGTTTCTAGCACTTCTAAACATGCAACGAAAATGAATCGCCTCTGAGTTTCTTCTTTTGAATCATTTTTTTAAAAATACATTTAGAAGCAGATCATCGTTTTAGTGTTTAAGTGGGCGGGGCAAAATCTATAACCTGTATTGTTTGTTAGGTGCAGCATCGTTCACTTTTTTGGATTTTTATTTGAAGTATTTAGCTATTAATTATAGTTTTGAAAGAAACTTTTTTTCACCATTGTTTTTGCCTCTAAATCGATATATTGTTAAAAAACTACTCATGTTAAAAGAACTGCAACTAGTAGAAAGACTTTACTAACAAAATTGAATATATGTGTGGGGTTAAATTTATATCAGGTCGGTTACTCATTTTCGAAAAGTCAAAGCAAGGTGTGGTGCTGATCAAAAGTTTAGATTGTTAGTGTGACGACAAATGCAAAGAACCGATATATATATTTTAATTGCTACAACCTTATTTCTGATAGGAAAATGTGGCATCATAACATAAAAATCTTAGCCAATCCGTAGACCAATTAATACAAATTTTTAAAGAGGGGTTGTTAAGTGATACAAGATATCAAAAAATGCTTTTTCAGCAACATACATTGCTGTAAAAATTAAGTACAATTATGTAAAATAGCATAGAAAATTGAAATAATTAAGAATTAATAAAATAAAATAAACAGATTAAAGAAATTAAAGTTACAAAAAGAAAACAGAAAACTATATACACAACGTATACAAATATTGAATGAATCTAAAGTGTGGTTTATTATATGATACAAGCAAACAGAGATAACAGCACTGGCGCGCCTTTGCTCTTTTGATTCACGCTGTGCATTCGATTCAGAATACTATTTTTTGCAGCTTATTTTGAGTCGAATTTTTAAACCACATTAAATGCAAAACATAAAATAAATTAATTCAAACCAAAAATATTATATAGAAAATGGGTACATGTATAATGCAAATTTTTACATAATTTATACAGTAAAGTCCCGCTATTCCGAACTTATTGGGACCGAACATTGTTCTGTTTAGCGGGAATTCGAAAGGCGGATTTCATTAATAATAATCAACGTATTGACTCTTTAAGGCGTAAATTAAGTGCGGGGACATCTGCTAGTACCAGCTCTATACAGCGTTGATCGGCTCGTGGTGAACAGGCCCAGTGAAAGTAGGAAGGGGAAGGCAGTAACGTTCAGACTGAATTTTAAGGCTTTCCTACCAAAAGACTTGCTTCATAAGAAGGGAAATCTGCCCCAGGGTTTAAAATGGACAAACAATGTCTAATTGTCTTAGCTTGCAAAAACATTAATATCAACTCACTTCCGGTGTATTATAAGAATAAGAAAAAAGCTTGGATGGAACGCCACTTGTTGAAGATATGGTCCGAGCACCAATTTGTCATTCAGTGCTTTTCGTTAGAAAAAAATCACTGACTTTACTTCTTACGTGTGTGTAAATTAGTTATTTTTGTGTTTAGCAGTGATTAAAAATGATTCTACAGAATTGTATAAATGGAGCCGACATGTACTGTAAGCAACCAGCTTTCATTCCAATTTGTTTTCAGGAGTTTTCATCAAGCTTAGGCTCTATGTATGTCTCTATTTAACTTCTTTGTATAACAATAAATGTACGTTTTTCCACGAAAGTCTTTTTAATTATTCCTGTTTTTAAGTTAAAAAAAATCGGTATTTTTTCTGAACTCGGAATAGGCAGATTTTCGGAATAGCGGGGTTCGGAATAGCGAGACTCTACTATATTTCAACACAGTGATAGATGTATTTATTTTTGACACACACACACACACCCACAAATTCCTACATATTTTCGAAAATTTTTCCCTTGCGATATGCTAATTTCTTTCATGTTTTGTTTACTTTTCTGGAACGCCGCGGAGCCCCTGAAAAGTATAGGCGGAGCCCCAAGGGCTCCGCCGAGCACACTTTGGGAACCTCTGTTCTAAAGAATATAAAGGGTAAAAAAATAAAAAATAAAAATATAGTGTCCT
Source organism: Maratus michaelseni (assembly GCA_963931845.1). Taxonomy (NCBI): domain Eukaryota; kingdom Metazoa; phylum Arthropoda; class Arachnida; order Araneae; family Salticidae; genus Maratus; species Maratus michaelseni. Next base: position 152,240,777 of record OZ007591.1, on the reverse strand, counting down.
AGAATCCTCGAATACTTAAAAGAAAATTAATTTTAGATATATTCTAAAATAGAAAAATGGCAACCTTCAAAGAAGGTAGTATAATTGAAAAATTAAATTCTAGTAAGTATGCAAATTGGAAATTTAAGGTGGAAATGCTCTTAATAAGAGAAGAGCTCTTTGAAGTCGTCACAGACGACCCACCTAACCCAATGACACCCGATTGGTTGAAAAAAGATAAAAAAAGCAAGGGCTGTTATTAATTTAAGTATTGAGGATAACCAAATCATCCATATTAAGCATTTACAAAATGCACGGGACACATGGAATACGCTAAAAAACATCCATGAGAGATCGAATCTCTCCAGCAAACTCTTCCTACTAAGGAAACTTTACGGAACAAAATTATCTGAAGGAGGAAATATGATCACACATATAACCAAAATATTAGAAATTATAGATAAATTATCAGCCATAGGCGAATAAATTAAATCTAATCATATTTCAGCATTATTGCTCTGCTCGCTACCTCCTTCGTATGACACCCTCATAACCGCATTAGAAGCCAGGCAGGAAGATGAATTAACACCTGAATTCATTAAGAATAAATTAAAAGATGAATTCAATAAAAGAAATGAGCATTCAAATACCGGTGATAATTCAAATAAAGCCATTAAAGCCGAAAAAAAATTTAAACCCACGGTTTATAAAAAGGAAGAAAAATACTGCACGATTTGCCGTATGAAAAATCACAACACAATTAATTGCAGGAACAATAAACATAAAACAACAAATTTTAAACAAAACAACAAAAAACATTTCTCTTCTTCATTAGTCTTTCAAAAAGACGAAAATAAGTTTAGAAGCGCGGATTCAAATAAACCGAACAATAAAAGCACAGCTTATTTCGGAACCGAAGAAAAGAAAAATTGCGCATTTTTAACTAACAAATCGCAAAATAAAGCATGGATCATAGATTCTGGCTCGTCCTCCCATATATCAAATGATGAAAACTTATTTTCTGAATTTATAAATAAAGAACAATCTAACGTCGTAATTACCAACGGCAATAAACTAAAATCCTACGGGTCAGGTAATGTAAACATTACCACGATAACCTCAGACGGAAAAATACACAACATAACATTAATAGATGTTCTACTTGTACCCGAAATAGAAACAAATTTATTTTCGGTAGCTAAAGCTACGAAAAACGGATGCAAATTAACATTTGAAGATAATCAATGTTTTCTAGAATATGAAGGATTAATTCGTTTAGAAGGAAGTAGAAAAAACAATTTATACGAAATTCAGCAAACAAACATAACCACAGATGAAAATTTCGTAAACATGATAACTAATTGCAAAAATAAAAATTGCATAGAATTATGGCATAGAAGATTAGGGCATAAAAATGTCGCGTCTATCAAAGAAATAATGACAAAGGAATTAGCATGCGGAATAAACATAAATAATTGTTCCCATAGTACCAAATGTGAACCTTGCATTAAAGCAAAAATAACTAACACTCCTTACCCAAAGAAAACGGAATTTAGAGAAAATAAAATTCTGCAATTAGTGCATTCCGACGTGTGTGGTCCTATTCAAACTCCAACCATAGGTGGGAAAAATTATTTTTTAACTTTCATAGATGATTACTCTAGATTTACGATATTATATCTCTTACAAAATAAAAGTGAGGTTTTTGAGAAATTAAAAGAATACGTTGCTCTAGTCAACAATAAATTTGGCAAAAAGCCTACAGAACTCAGAGCTGATAATGGTAAAGAATTTAAAAATTCAAATATTGATAATTTTCTAAAAGAAAATGGAATTAAGCGACAGCTAACAGTACTATAATCCCCAAGTCAGAATGGTATTGCTGAACGCAAAAATAGATCTCTAATTGAAATGACAAGAACATTGTTAAATGACTCTAATTTACCATTACATTTTTGGGGAGAGGCGATCTGCACCGCAAATCACCTACAAAATCGACTGCCGACTAAAGCCAACGAAAAAACTCCATATGAGTTATGGTCAGACAGAAGACCAAATCTAAAATACCTAAGAGTTTTTGGATGCAAAGCTTATGCACATGTTAAGAAACAGAAAAGGCAAAAATTAGATAATAAAGCAGTAGAAGGGATTTTTGTGGAATACGATAATTATTCCAAAAGATATCGTATATACACAAGCGGCAAAGATATTACTATAGCCAGAACGGTGAAGTTTTTAGAAAACTATCCGAGAAATTCAAATAAAGAAAAACGGCTAGAACTAAATATAGATGAAAACACTAGTGCCGAAAAAGAAAATGTCGGCTCCATGGGAAATAGAGCAACAGCGTTTGCGGAACCTTTTGGGCATTTGTTTCATCAAATTCTGAAGATGAACAAATAAATGAACCTAAAAATTGGCAGGAAATAATAAACATGGAAAACCCAGTAGAAAAAGAAAACTGGATCAAAGCGACGCAGGAAGAGATAGAATGTCACAACCAAAATAAAACTTGGACATTAGTTGACCCCCCGCCAAATACAAAAATAATAGGTTCGAAATAGCTCTTCAAAACTAAATTAGACGATAAAGGAAAAATACAAAAACACAAAGCAAGATTAGTAGCCAAAGGCTATTCTCAAAATTTTGGTATTGATTATTATGAAACATTTGCTCCAGTGGTTTCACATACAACCATTAGAACATTTTTAGCAGCCGCCGCCTATCATAAATTAAACATAAATCATGTAGATATTAAAACTGCATTTTTGTATGGAAATTTAGAAGAGGATATATACATTTCTCAGCCGGAAGGCTATGTTAAACCTAATCATGAAAACAAAGTGTGCAAATTAAATAAGGCTATATACGGCTTAAAACAGGCAACTAGAGCCTGGCACACAAAAATTTCTGAATCATTAGAAAAGTTAAATTTCAAACAATCAACTTCAGACACGTGTTTATTCATACGTAACACAAAAACCAGTAAAGCATATATTATCGTTTATGTAGACGATATTTTGATATCTGCAAAGGAAAATGAAATTAAAGAAATTATACAGAAACTTAAAACTGAATATGAACTAAATGATTTAGGTCAGTTAAACTACTACCTAGGAATTAAAGTCGAAAAAACAAACGAAGGATATAAACTAAATCAAAAAATTAAAATTGAAGAATTAGTTAGAAAATTTAAATTAGAAGATGCAAAACCTTACAAAACGCCCATGGAAACAGGCTACTTAAATTATGATAACGATGAAATACCATTGCCAAACAACATAGATTACAGAAAGGCAATTGGAGCGCTTTTGTACATCGCTACAGTAACAAGACAAGATATTTCAGCCGCCGTTAACATCCTAAGTAGAAAAAACGAAAACCCTTCACAGAAGGATTGGAAGGCAACTAAAAGAGTAATATCCTATTTAAATCACAATAAAAACTTTAAATTAGAAATAAATACAACACACCTTCCTAAACTAGAAGTGTATTGTGACTCGGACTGGGCTGGAGATATACAAACTAGAAAGTCCACCAGCGGAAACCTATTTTTGTTGGGGAAAATCCGTTATTATGGGTTAGCAAAAAACAAAATGTATAGCCATGTCGAGTGCTGAAGCTGAGTATATTTCAACAGCAAATGCGTCGCAAGAAATTTTATGGTTAATTAGACTCCTACAAGAATTCGACTTAGAACAGACATTACCAATAACTGTGCATGAGGACAATCAGTCCTGCATAAAAATGATCTAATCAGAAAAGTATACTCGTCGCACCAAACATATCGATATTCGATATCATTCCATTAAACACTTAAAGGACAATGGTACAATTAATCTAAAGTATTGTGAATCAAAGAACATGATAGCGGACATCCTAACTAAGCCCACTCCCAAACCTATCTTTGAAGTTCACAGGAGAAATTTAAATTTAAGAAATCAAATTCCAGAGATTAAGGAAGAGATTGTTGGTAATATATCATGAAAATAATCTCCGCAAATTGATTTTTATGACAGTTTATTTACTTCATTTAAACTCAAGTTTCAAGATAAAAAGTACTTAACTCAATTTCAAAGAGGAAGTGAAATCGATGATGCAATATGAAGAGGTTTTTACAAACTCGTGAATGTGAACTGAACAAGGAAGTAAGAAGTAAAATTCGTATGAATGACGTGAGTTGACTTTACGTCATTTCTAACCAATCAAAGAACTAAAAAATGGCATCATATAAAAAGGACTAAATGGTTGTTTCTTTCTGCTATATAGAACTTTAAAAATGGAAGCTTTTTCTCGCGTATTGGAAACGAACATGTAATTTCGTTCTCCCTTAAATTAAATTAAATTTAACTAATATTTAAAATTAAAATTATGTAACTATTAAATATAAGAAATGTAAATTAAATACTTTAAACTGCATAATGAATAATGTTTTATTAATTAACAATATTTTCACATTTCACAATCACATAGTGAATCATCAAGGATTTAAAACATAGTGTGTGCCACATATAATGGATAATTCATTACCATGGATTAATTAGTGTACATCATTAATAAACGGATTCATCGACATGGAGACTGGCAGACCTGGCACGCGGGAAAATGAGGAGTGATTATGAATGCTGAAAAAGGAGGTAAGCAAATATCTTACCTATCTTTTGCTAAAGCACAATTGTTTATTTATGTATTGCTAATTATTTTAGAGCGCGCAAAACTACTAGCTACCTTCAAAATTTACTAACATAATGAATAGTTAAACGTACGTGATCAGGAATTACATCGTGGTCAGGAACTACATAAGTCCAGTCTAAATTATAAACAATTTGTGAATACGTCAATGCTTAAAATTTATTGAATGAATGATCTTTATTTCAAATTTATAAAAGTACCCTTTTCTTTCACTGAAGTTTAATCAATCAAACGTGACTGAAGTAGAGATGATGAAATGTCTTAGAATTATTCAATTTAGAAAAGGTATTTAAAACTGTTTTAGGAATTTTACTAAATGCACAGCGTTTCATAACACACTTTAAACCATAAAAAAAAATCAACGTTGTAAAATATAGTTAGTCTTGTAATATCGGTAATATGTAAAGAGGAAAGAATTTATATCTTCTGTTCTCCCCAACACGCATATTAGAGAAAATGTCCTTATGTTTAAAGGAATTTTAATTAATAAACTACAACTATATGCTGAAACTTATAAATTACAAATTCTATTAAGATGCGCAGTCTAGAAAAAATTTAAACTGTCTCATAAAAATATTTATTCGATAAAGGAATGTATTATACTTTGAAAATAATAAAAAAAATTTCTTAAAACAACTAAGCTTAAAATATTGTCATAACTGTTTTGAAAATTTATATATTGCGATTAACAGGAGAAATGGGTAATTTTAAAAGCTTATCAAGAAACAGAGGTTGCAATCCATTTTTTTAGTCAAAAATACAGGATTTGGTTGGTTGATTCGATTTAATGGCACGAATTAACTTTAGGGACATGCTGAGCCAACTAAGAGGTAAAACAAAAACCTAGTATTATATTTAAAAATTATTACTTAAAAGCGTGTCCTAAAAACAAGATGATCGGAAACAACACAGTTTAATGAAAAAGGCAATGTGATAAAGTGTAATGAAAATCATTTAATGAAGGCAAAATACCATATTTAAGAGAAATAGAAAATATTTACAGTTAATATCTATACAATCTATAAAGAGACGATTTGTTAAAACACAAAGCATAAAATCTCCAAATAATACAGCATAAAACATGTCTATTTAAACCACAGGTTATTTAAAAACCACGTAAAATCACGTAGGCTCATATTCCTCAAAAACAGTACTTTTTTCACCTGTGTCCGAGTCATAACTGTAAGAGTCTGATTCTATAGCCTCTTCCACATAGTAGAGCAGCTGTTTGGAATGATTCAAAGTCGCAAGAGATGGGTCAAGACACGACTTCTTGATTTTTTTATTACCAGTTTTTCACTGTGAAGAGGCTTGAGTTGTGGTTTTTCTTGACGATTGTTTTTCTGTGCTCATGAATTTTGTTTTCCTTTCTGTGCTGTGGAAGCATCAAGTTTTTGCAGTTTGCTGACTAACAAAAGGGTAATGTTAATAATGTTTAGCAAGATCAAAATATTCTATTTTAACAGGTTATGATGATGGTGGCCAAAGTTCTAATGCAGACATAAGTCTTGTACCAGTGGCAGAGTGCACATTGCGGGGGGTTGCTTTATAGTGCTGGATGGTAATATCCCAGGTGAATTATTTGGTCGAAATGAACATTGAGTTTGGGTGTTTATGTGTCTTACGGATTTTCATTGTTGCTTGAATAAACTAGAGTAAGAAACTCCGACAGATAGAGTTCTGAATTTACCATGTTTGCGAGCATCAAGGTCAGAAAGTTTTTCGGTACAAAAATACAGGATGTTCTACTCCAAACGTACTCGTTTTTCTTTCATTAATGACGGTGAGAAAAGTAAAGCTATTATAATAAAATCTTGAAAAGACTTATCTTGCCTTGTGCGCAATATGATAACATGAAAACAAATGTTAAAAGTTTCTACTATCCGATCGAAACAGACACTAACTCGATACTCCTGCAGCCAGTACATACGGTATCACCAATTGAATTACTGCACTTATCCAGAACGTTTCGTAATTTTATACTATTTCAAACAAAACAAGGTAAGTCTATTGAACATTTAAATAAAATATATTCAATTTTCTCAGTTATTAACGGAATTTCGAGTTCTGTTAGAGGCAAAGACCTTGTATATTTGACTGAGAAAGTGAGTTGCGACCTCAGGTTCTATCGCAAATGACTTTGCCTTGACGTGTACTATTTCCCTTAAAAATCTTTCATCATATTAATCGATCACATTCTATATTTCAAAAACATATCCTAAAATGTGTAAAAAACCCTAATGAATAGTTAAATACTTCGTGATTCTGAATCTTTTAATCTGGTTTAAAGTGTAAGATTGTAGGTATCTTAATGTCTAAAATAATTATATTATAATACGTCTCAAAATATATAAAATATTTTAATGTATTTTTAATATAAATCGCTAAAAATACATTTCTTATTCACTGAAAGCTAATCAGCGAAATATGACTAAATAAGACATGAGAAAAACTTTAAGAATTATCCAATTAATTCCAGAAAAAAAAATATTAAAATCACCTTCCTAAATTTTACTATGAAATATATTCCATACGAAACTTTTAAATTTTATTGTAATAGCTTACATAAAAATATTTTGCACTGGCTTCGAAAAATTGAAATGATATATATAAGTAAGGAAATGCTTTTAAAAAAATGTAAAGTAGCTTTATAATGAGTAGTTAAATGTTATACGAGTAGTGATTTCATATGTCGGTCTTAATTGAGAACAATATGTGAGTGTACTTCCATGTCTAAAATACATTGGATGAATGATCGTTTATCTGAATTGCTATAAGTACATTTGTTTTCAACTGAAGACGCTAACTCCTCAGATATAACCAGATCTAGGCCACGGGCCAATAGCCACCACAATTTCTTTAAAGTATAATATGTCTTGTTTAATGCAGAAAATCTGCCATATAATGTGAAGAATACTATTAAAATAAATTGGTGACATTTGGCCCACTTGAACAGCAGTTTCATCCCTAAACTAGACACTGGATTACACACTTCTAGATTGATTCATTGAAAGAACTCAATCTAGAAAAGAATATTTATGAAAAGAAAGAAGAAATTATATTGAGAAATATTATTATGTATAAAGTTTTGACTTCCTGAATGATAAACGCCGGCAGAAACCGATCTGGATGACACTGGTCTTGAAAAAGGCCCATCGCATAATCTAGAGCTCCAGTCACATTGTCTGCGGCAGCTGTAGATTTTGCGATGGGTCTTTTACCAAGGCCAGCATCATTCAGATCGGGTTCCTGTCGGTATTTACTATTCAGAAAGCCCCAGTATGCAGGCATAGATTGACAGCACACCATGCAACTTCTCCCTCTCCCGCGTTCATTATGACTTTAATTTCTTCTATCCTTCTCTTATTGCTACATTTTATTTTTATGCAAAAAATTATAATAAAAATTTAATTGTTTTATTTAACAAAATATCAAAAATGTTGTACTACTCCTAATCGTCCTTTTTATTTTTTTAATCTATCCCTAATCTACCTTGCTAATATATTTTTCTTTTTCTAAGAGCTCTTTTTCCCAGCATTCTTTCATTTGTTACTTAATTATTTTCCCTTTTTTGATACCAGCAAAGAATAAGCTAACCATAAATATTTCTCCATCTGCTATTGCAACGGGTATGTGTAGTATTGACACAGGCTCCTCGGAGAAATTATCTTCGAAATTATAACAAATTTTGTGTGTAATTAAATTTTAATATGTAACTTTTGAATATTTTCACCAACTTAAAACAAAATGATTTGATATGTAAAAATCAGAAAATATCTTTGAAAAACATAAAACAACTTTATAATAAATAATTAAACTTTACGTGAGCTGTAATTTAATCCGTCAGCCTAAATTGTAAAAAATTTGTGAATACTCCATAATCTTTAACCTGAATTACTAAAAGTATTTTTCTTTTCCATTGAAGACACTAATCAATCAGACATGACTAAAACAGACAAGATAAAATATCTAAAGAACAATTCTTGAAAGAACTAAATCTAGATAAAATATGTTTAACTGATTTAGAAATTTTATATAGAAATATATTTCATAATAGGTTTTAAGTGTTATTATAACAATTTTTGTGTTTAATTAAATTTTAATAAGTTACTTAAGAAAATTATCAACAGTTTCGAAAAAATGATTTGATGTGTTGAATGATCTTGAAATGTAACAAGAAACATCTTTAAAAAATGTAAATCATCTTCGTAATGAATAATTGAACATCCGGTGATCAACACATAAATAACTCATTGTAAAATACAAGCAATGTATTTAGAATGTATGGATGAATAATCATTAATCTGAATTTTTTTAAGTTTCGTTCTTTTTTCACTGAAGATACTAATCAATCAAAGTCATTTTAAATTGTTTTATTTTGTGCTAAAATAGACGTCGTAAATCGTCTTCGTAATCTTTTTTTGGAAGAACGCAGTAAGGAAAAATTATATAAAACTGCTTTAGGAATTTTATTAAAAAATATTTTTCATGAACAGTTTTAAGCGTTATTATAATATATTTTGTCTTTGATAAACTTTAATAAGTTAAACTAAAATACTTTCAAGATCGTCAAAAAAATGATTTAATATATATTTCATAAAATAGCGTTTAAAAAATGTAAAATATCTACATAATCAATCAGTTAAACGTTACGTGCTCATGAATTACATAAGTGAGTCTAAATTGTTAACAGTTTGTGAATAATTCAATGCCTAAAATGTATTGAATGAATAATCTGTAATGTAAATCGATAGAAGCATTTTTTTTTCTTAGGTGAAGGCTAATCAATCAAATATGACTAAAGTAGACATGATGAAACGCCTTCAGAATAATTCAACTAAAAACTCGGTCTAGAAAAAATATACGAAACTGCTTTAGGAATTTTATTAAGAAATATATTCCATTGAATGTTTCTAAGCGTCACCAGAGAATCCAAAACCGATATTCTGAGTTAAGGAACGTAGATAAAATCCTTTTTTTTTAAACTTCAAACTCTAATACATATTTTACATTTAATATAGTTTTTTAGATAGCCCACTAACAAAATCAAAAAGCCTTTTTTAAAGTAAAAATATATTTTATGTATTCAAATAATGCTTTGAAATTTATTAAAAGTGATATTTGCGTATTAACCGCATACCACAGGTTAATTGCTGAAGAAATCGCTAAAGAACGCGAAACTTGTCTGACGCATTTTCTGACTAATTGTTAAACGTAAAGCGAGCTGGACTATTAAAGAGATTTGTAATAAAAAAGTTCTTTTCATTTTCCGATAAATGAATTACATCATGAGTTATATAAGAAATTGTTGTATCATTTTCCTTTTCCTGTGCTGTCTCGGATATTATTATATTCAGTTCAAAACACCAACTTTGACAGCATTTTCTAATAAAACTTCTGACTTTACCGTAAAACGAGAAAAGCAATCCGATAACATAGTTTTTTAACCCAATTGCTGACAAAACTATGTGGGAGGAGTCTTCGATATTTTTACTGAAATCTGTTTCCCACGAAAAATTCTGAAAAATAATATTTGGTAACTTTAATAGCAGTTGCCGAACAGTTGATGTCGGTTAATGGGCTTCCGATTTGCAGACAACTTTACGCCGAGTCTATTTGTGAGTAGAGTATGTTGTATAAAATTGAGTCATTGGGAGAAGTTAAGATGTAGTATTAACTACAAGATAAAAGAACAATTACAATGAAAAGGATAGATGTAAAGTTAAGAAAAGAGATGATAACAAATTTGGAATAAAAAAGTAAAGCGTAGGAGATTAAGGATAGATTCTAAATAATTGGAAGAAAGTGAAATGGTACAGCTGTAGTTACAACTAACAGCTAGTAAGTTTAATAGCAAAGTTTATGTCTTTAAATAAAGTATTTTGGCGACAAATTTTGAACTATTTATGTTGTTTTAAGTGCAAACGTGTTAATCTTTTGCAATCGGACTTCACGCAATAAAGAAAGATTTTCTAAAAAATCATGCTTGAAAATAATTTTTAAAACCATAAAAAAATCAGTAAACTGAGATACAGTTTTCAAACAAATTGCATTTAAAAAATTATCTTTTTCCTTATCTCGGTGTAAAAACTGAAATTGAGCGATATTTAGAAGTTAAAAAGATTTTTAATAAAAGCGAAATTTATAAGCAAGTTATCGTCAATAGGACATCAACGTTACTCACGGACAACTTTTTGTTTTATCATATAAATTGTAATACATTTTGTGTTTCATTAAACTTTGTTACAATAGATATATAAACGCAGAACCACAGATATGATACATATTTCATGAAATGTATTTTTTTTTAAACATCCTCTTAGCAACAAGTTAAACGTTACTTGGTCAGTAATTACATAAGTAAGTCTAAATTGTAAACAATTTGTGAATACCTCAATCTATTCAAAGAATGGTCTTTATTCCAAATCAATAAAAATAAGAGTTTTCGTTCACTGAAGTCTAATTAATCAAATATAACTAACTGAATTATACATTATAGAAAGCTTTAAGAATTATCCTTTTAAAGAAACTGAAGAAAAAGTACCGTCATTTCCGACGTATAATCCGCGGATCAAACATTCATGTTTCGACACACAAATTTTATTTTATTAAATGTAACTTTTTAGATCGCTGTAAATATTTGTCTTCAATTATTGAATAAATTTTCTGGGTCGAAACATGATTCTTTTATCCGTGGATTATACACCGGAAATTACGGTATTTAAGACTGCTTTAAGAATTTTACTAAGATATATGTTCTGCAGAATGTTTTATAAAACACTTTAAATTAAAAAAATATCTGTCCTAAAATTAATTAATATGGTAATATATATAAAAAAAATATTTAGCTGTTCACCTCACTTCAACACACATTCGAAAAAAAAATCATTCCATTGATGAATAGGAATTTAATTTACTGTCCTAATGCCAGGTTTTAATTTTTGATGACCATTGATAGTTTGCATGATCGAAACTATAAATTTATATTCTATTAAATGAAGGTTCTTTCTGTAAGGTGTATTTGATTTTTCTTTCTTTTTAACTATTAGGCTTAATTGATTACTTTTTTGTCTGGTTCAAACATGAAAACAAAAAGGTAAAAAAAAAGACACTAATGGTACTAGGAATGTTAATGAATTATAAGTATGATGCAAGCGATAACTTACAAGTTCTTTTCAGAACATGCCACAGTGTAAAAAACGATAAATGTTTCTTAATCTAGGTTAACCTTAAAAATCTTAATTATAATAAAACCACAAACGGAAATATACAGTAACCTCTTACGTTTTACACTCGATTACAAAAACTGTTCTCTGTCATTAGAAACCATATAAACCAATATAATTCGGGATTAAAAAAATCATTTATATGAAAAAAAGGGTTTATTTCGCTGCCACTGATTTTCAGAAAGATTTCCGAGTAGTTTTTATAGTGTATTAATCAGTTTTTATAACCTGGAAAATAGGCTTTTAGGATGCTATCAATTTTCAAGTAAACAATTTCATGTCCAACAAACAAGTTTTATGGCATGATAAATTAACAGGATTCAAATTAATATTAAAAGATTTATTATTCTGTTACTCTTGCATGGATAAATGAATTTATGCAGCTGAAAATGTTAAATTGAGAATGGATAACATCCTAATAACCGATAATCCGATTTGAGAAACTGATTAACTGGTAACTGGTAGTTGTCATAATGTTTTAATCAGTTTTTATAACCTGGAAAATAGGCTTTTCGGATGCTATCAATTTTCAAGTAAACAATTTCATGTCCAACAAACAAGTTTTATGACATGATAAATTAACAGGATTCAAATTAATATTAAAATATTTATTATTCAGTTACTCTTGCATGGATAAATGAATTTATGCAGCTGAAAATGTTAAATTGAGAATGGATAACATCCTAATAACCGATAATCCGATTTAAGAAACTGATTAACTGGTAACTGGTAGTTGACATAATGTTTTAATCAGTTTTTATAACCTGGAAAATAGGCTTTTCGGATACTATCAATTTTCAAGTAAACAATTTCATGTCCAACACACAAGTTTTATGACATGATAAATTAACAGGATTCAAATTAATATTAAAAGATATATTATTCTGTTACTCTTGCATGGATAAATGAATTTATGCAGCTGAAAATGTTAAATTGAGAATGGATAACATCCTAATAACCGATAATCCGATTTAAGAAACTGATTAACTGGTAACTGGTAGTTGTCATAATGTTTTAATCGGTTTTTATAACCTGGAAAATAGGCTTTTCGGATGCTATCAATTTTCAAGTAAACAATTTCATGTCCAACAAACAAGTTTTATAACATGATAAATTAACAGGATTCACATTAACATTAAAATATTTATTATTTTGTTACTCTTGCATGAATAAATGAATTTATGCAGCTGAAAATGTTAAATTGAGAATGGATAACATCCTAATAACTGATATTCCGATTTAAGAAACTGGTTAACCCGCTATAAAAACTACTCGGAAACGTTTTCGAAAATAAGTGGCAGCAAAAATAGCATTAGTTTTATAAATGCCTCTTTAAATCTCGAAAATTTGTTGTTTGTGAGAATGCTATAGATAAAAGAACGTTTTTCGGAAGCTTAGGTAACTTGGAATTGGTTATTACATATTTTTGTTACATGTTTATATTATATTTTTGTATATTAAGAACCATGTTTTTTTTTGTTTTGTTTTTTAACCGTGTGCGCAATCTAGAAAAAAAATCTAAAATTATCTTATAAAACTATAATTTAAATATAATTCCGATTGCATCCTAAATGAAAAATTAATCTTACGAAATTTAATCATGAGTAAGATTAGCCATTCTCATTTTCCATCAAGAAGCTAAAATGTTGTTTTATTGTGTTGTCCGGAAAATTCGTTCCGTTTGGGAAAATTAATTCGTACCGCAAAATTCTGCCTGTTAATTATTAGACATTAGCTATCGGAATTAATGTCTAATAATTAAATGATATAAATTTTACGGTGCGAATTAATTTTTCCAAACGGAACGAATTTTCCGGACAACACAATTTTTTAAAGATATTTTTACATCATGAGCAAGAGAAAATATAACAAAAAACAGGGTGCTTTGTTCTAAGATTAAGACAGATTAACGCGCATTACGTTAACGCTAATAAATATATAGGGTGTTTCACTACCATACCGACCAACTTGCAGGGGGTGTAGAGGGAACAGAGTCGACTCAGAATCACATAGCAATGCAGGGTCGAAAATGCCGTAGTTGCGAGCTATGGTTCAAAGAAGCAGAGAACAAGAAGAGAAACAGCGACATATTAATGGGACAGAAAACATTTTATTGAAAGATTGTACTACAGAGGATGTTCGAAATTACGACCAAAAGTCGTCTTCTTCTTCTGGGATCAAATGAAGAGTTTTATGTACGATATCCCCCGTTCCTTCAGTTGAAGACCTCGCCGATCGAATATCCTGTAGCTGCCGGGAGAATACGCGACACGCCAGGAATCTTCCAGAACGTAAAAGATTTCATGCAGCGCCGCTGTCAAGCTTGCCTGACGACTTCTGGTTGTAATTTCAAACATCTTCTGTAGTACAACGTTTCAATAAAATGTTTTCTGTCCCATTAATGTGTTTTTGTTTCTGTTCTTTTCCCCTGCTTCTTTGAACCATAGCTCGCAACTACGGCATTTTCGACCCTGCATTGCTATGTGATTCCGAGTCGTCTATGTACCCCTACACCTCTTGCAATTTTGTCGGTCTTTTAGTGAAACACCCTGTATTGTAACATTGCATTGGCAATAAAAAAGATATTATATGTGTTCAACATAATTTGTTTTCTATATATGAAATGTGGAGTCAGAACGATTAGAAAAGCTGAAAAGGGCAATCATCCGTTTCCAAATAATTTTGAGCTAAAAACTCCATTATCCGGAGTGTACTTTTCAGTACATGTGAGATCATTGACGAAATTGCAGTGCATTTATTCCAGAATTGCCCGCTTTTAGAATCATTTGTTTTGAATGTATTATTCATTCATTCTTATGTAAATGTAACAAGTGAAAATATTTAAATTATGTAATAAACGCATTAAATTATTTAATTAAAATTATGTAAAAATGAAACACATTTCGTGCTTTTAATATATTTTCTGCTTTCATTTTTTTGTAACTCAACAAATTTACGATTATTTTTTCTAGCTTTTACATACATGTAACATTAAAAATTTAAATTTTAAAAGAATTTTGGAAAATGCCTTCACTTATATTTCCAAAGGGATTTAAATGTGAATTTAACAATAATCGAATTTCTGTTAATATAAATCAAGAATTCTCTTTATTTTCATGTTTTCTAATGCATATATTTTATCCACTGCTTTGTAAATCAACAATTTAACACATTTTTTTTTTTTTTTAGTGAACTATAATAATAATAATCATAATCATAATCATTTTATAGAAATTTGAGGTAAATGTTAAATTAATTATTTTCTATTCAAAGTATTTTGTTAAATATTAACATAAAATTCGTTATGCATTGGCAATGCACATTTCAGTTTTTACATTGCTTGAAATATATACTTACATATATATATATTTAAATTCATATAACATACATATTAAACGTGCATAAAAGCTAGAATGGAAATTTGCATTTTTTTTTACTTCCTATGCAAAGGAAAAACAAATTGAAATTCGCTAATGTTATATAAACTATATCGGCTGCAATATTCAATCTTGCTTCTATTTTGTAAAGTAGACTCTGCCCCCTACGAGCTACGCTCGGCAGCCCCTATTCTGACACCACAAACTCTAAAAACACGCTGATTTGATCGACTCTAAAATAATTACGGAAGATTGAATTATAATTTAACGACCAGGGCGATCTCCTGTAATCGGGTTTCCATTCATTTTCCTTTGACTGGGGGATTTTAAGCCCGAATCAACTGCTGTTGAAACAGCCAACAACTATTTCCGTGATTAATTAAAAAAGATCAATTGAACATTTGAAAATCAACTTGTGTAAAATGGCTAAGTAAGCAATGTCGCTTCATCATGAAATTTTATAACGGTGGTATAAGAAAATTGTTTTCAGTAAGACGTTTTAAATGCATCGTTTCCAATATGACGTAATTTTCACTAAAGTTTTCTTCCTATTATTAAACGTAAAAATATACTTTTTAATTGAAGGGAGATATTATTTACGCTGTTTTAAAATTTGCAACAATAAGTAAAAGATTTTGTCGAAATAAATGAATCTCTCGTGTAAATATATTTTTAAATTGGAACTGTTTGGAAATATTGTTATTTGAACAATTTAAATATGGCGTAAGTTTCCCCATTTAATGCCTTGAACGCGTAATAATTTAAGTTTTATTTTCAAGTTTTATTTCTCTTTTTAATATTCACGCGCAAGTACATTTTTGTGACGTATATTATTTTCCATTTAACACGTGATTATTTAATTGTTATTTTAAAGTTTTATTTCTGTTTTTAATAGTCACGTGTAAATACATTTTGTTATGGAAAGGGAATATTATTATGTGCCCTATTGTACAAATTGACAACAATTAAATAGATGGCTTTTTCGAAACATGTAATAAATCTCAATTAAAATGATGAAAGTTTGAATGAAAAATTAGAAAAAACCCTCAAAATATTATTCAAATTAAGAAAAATAATTATACACTGCACAAGTTTATTAACTATATCCTTTCAAAATACTATTAAATTTTTATGCATAGTTTTCATTCCTATAAAACTTTTTTAAGAGAACTATTTTGGCCGACATTAATATTAAATAACTCTTAAAATAATTCTTCGATTTAAACAATGTCTAATTCAGCGTATTTGATGAACATTTCTCTATAAAACTACCAATCTGTATAATTTTAGTTGGAATAGTTTTCAGAATATTAGCCCAGAAAGACCTCAAAGCACAAAAAAAAAAAAAAAAAAAAAACAGCAGCGCGGCGGCTTTTTTTAAATTTTATTTTTTAATATAAAGAGATACAATATACGCAATTTTACCAAACATACCACGTCTAAACTATATATATATATATATATATATATATATATATATAGAATGACAAATAATGTAGTGCAATTCTATGAATTTTTAAAGACTTTGGTTCCAAAGCAGTTCTAAATTTATGTTTCAAACTCTGGAAGATAAAAATAGCTCCTTTTAGCTCAGTAGAAAATTTATGAAAGAATGTTTGTGAAGTTCGTTTCTTAAATAAATTCTCTTACTGACACAGTTGATGCAGAAAGCTAACTCTAGCTAAGTATAGCAAGAACACTAAAAGAAAAAAAACAGCTAGTGAAAAATTATAAAATAAAATAAAGCAGACAGAAGGAATCAATGGAAAAATAAAAATATCTAGACACGTTTGGTAAATAAAGTAATAATACAAAATGATTTTTAACAAAAGAATTATAACGTTACATGAGTTTTTATAATAAATAAAGTTAAATCTACGTAAGATGAATGCATTTCTAGCTGAAGGGAGTCCATTATACAAACTTATACCTTTTCGTATATATATATATATATTTTCCTTTACTCATTGAATTGTGTTTCTATATATTATTTCTATATGCAAAATCTTTAAAATAATATTTTTATTTTTATTTTTACATTTAAAATTGAACATATTTAAGATTAATATTTTTTATAACTGGATATATTTTCTGAAAGAATATCTCTTATACATATTTATTGAATAGATAAAAGAGTAATTATTAATTTGACTTCGAGGTTTTTAAAAATAAATTTTAATATTTAAAATATTTAAAAATGTTTAATTTATTTATTATAATAGTCGTATATTTTCAAACTTTTCTCTCAAAGTAAAATATCCCGAAGATATTTAACCGTATAACAGAAAAAGCAATGTATATAGCTTTAGGATCATTGTTCATAGCTTTATCTTTCACAGTCATTTGGATATAATAATTTAAAATATGAAATATCTTGAAAAAGATACATTCTGATATAGGAATATGGAAAAAACATTCACTTTTGAAACAAAATAGAACGTTACACAAACAGAGACAGTGCAATATAAACAATGTTATATCTTTAGATAAAATTATTGCATTTAAAAACGGTTTAAAAGTTTTCCGAGATACAAAAATTGCGAAATAGTAACAATTTGACTTTTTAAGCATTACTCCAAATCTTTTATAATAAAATGACTCAAACCGCTTGTAAATACGATAAATAGATAAAGATTTTATGTCGTATTACCAATAAATTTATAAAATATATAAAAAAATCCGTTTAATAAATGTATTAATTACTAACAGCAATATTACAAAAAATTGTTGCTAAAAGAATAATACGACTTTGCAAAAAACTTCGAATTGTTCTACGAATTATTTTTCAATAATTGTCTCCAATAATTGAATTCAATTGAAATAAAAACGTTGACTATTACTATGTTTCATCTTACCTTTGCATTTAACTTGGCATTGTGCCATTTCGCTTGGAAATGAGGTCGCAAAGTTGCAGCGCTGCCTTGGACCATGTTGCGTTTTTCTAAATAGGATTTTAATTAATATCGCGGTTTATTATCGTCATTTAAAAAAATCGTTATCAACAATCCTTGGATGATTGCGTCGATATGCACCTCAACACCCCCGCTGAGCGTTCACAAAGTAAAGTTTGTGTGTAACGGACAAATGCAATTTTCTCAAAAACTGTGACCTAGGATAATCGCTATAGTTTTCCTACAAGGTTTAAATAAACTCCTACAAACCCTAATGCTTCCATAATTTTAGTTTCAGTAGATTCGGAAATAGGGGAATGGACATATTTTTGCAGTGCATTTTCGATGATATCTTTAAACTGGCTCGTGCTCAAAATCCATTTCGAATAAATGACCCAATACCGATAAATCCCCCCCCCTGCCAATTTCAAGACTATAGAGCTGATTTTAAGATAGAATGCATGTTTGTAATTAAGAATAAGAAGGAATTTAATAGAAACAGAATTTTTAACCTTCTATATTAAAACAAGAAATAAGGATTTTTGAAAAATAAAATTTAAGGTAAGTGCAAAAAGTAATGGCCCATGTACCTATAATGGGTCATTCAATTTGACAAATGAAAAACAAGCTTATATATCACGGGCAACTAAATTGACAAGTGATTAATTAAATTGTCACTTTCATTGCTTGTGACTTTGAAAATGTTGACAACTTTTAATTTACGCGACGTTGTCAGTACGAGGTGTCGACCAAGCCTACGATGAATCTTTCTAAAATCGAATTTAAGGTAACTGCATCTGTAATGGGCCACTTACCTATAATGGATCATCTGTTTTAACAAATGTAAAACACGCTTATATATTACGGCCGCAAGCAACTAAATTGACAGGTGGTCACTTTAGTTGCATGTAATGGTGAAAAGCCTGATCAGCTTTAGCTTTCGAGATGTTATCAATACGATGCACAGTGGGGCGTTTTGATGATCTAGGTGGACAAAATTCATTTTTCCGATTATCTCGGAATTTAACAAGACCGCATATACTGGTAGCTAAATGTCTCTTTTGTCGAGATCCGTACGAGTTTTGTCGAAAAAACCGGATGTGTCGATTAACTACGACCGTAAAGAAGGCAGTTGATTTGAGAGACTTTCAACAGTTGCATTATTTTTCTGTAAGTTAGAAAGCAAGTCGTGACTTTTCTGTTTTATTTGAAAGCAGGAGTTTACTGGACATATGTCACATGTTTGTCACACGATTTAACCTATTGTTGTTTGAAAATAAGCGCCATCTTGTTTTCAAACTTCATCTTGACTTTTAATACAGTATTAAGCATTATTAAGCAATAAGCATTTTTTAAATCAAAGTGCCATTTCTAAAGTATTGAAAACTTAAGACAGCTCCTGCGAAAGTTTGCGAATCATTAAGTTATATTAACTTGAAGTGTGCGTCTGAGTGTTTAATTCAAATCTTGCAAGTCAATTTTCACCACTTTTAGCTATCCGACATGTGTAGTTTCAATGACAATACAATATTATAATTTAAATAATAATAATAATATAAGTAATAATATAATAATAATAATAATAATAATGTAAATAATTAAATAAGTCAAATATTTATCACTGTTTGGTTATTTTATTACTGATACATTCGAAAACCCAGCAAAATCTAATTAAACTTCAACGCAATAATTTTGTCCACCTAGATCCTCAAAACTCCCCACTGTGCGACGTGTCGACCAAGCCTACAAGGGAATTTTGTAAAATCAAATTTAAGGTAAGTGCACTAGTAATTCGCCATTCACTAATAAAGGGTCATCTGTTTTGACAAATGAAAAACAAGCTTATACATCACGGTCACAATTAACTAAATTGACATGTGACTGATTGAAATTGTCAATTTAGTTGCTTGTGACTCTGTGAAAGGAAGGTCCCCTCTAACTTACGAGACCGTGTCAATAAGAGGCGTCGAACAAGCCTACAAGGAATCTTTGTAAAATAAAATTTTATGTAAATGCATCAGTAATGGGCCATGTACATAGTAATAGTTCACCTGTTTATCAGTTTCTGTGTCACAAGAAACTAAACTGCCAGGTGATTGATTTAAATTGTCACTTTCGTTACTTGCTACTGTGAAACATAAGCTTGTTTTACATTTGTCATAGTAGAGGCTCATTATAGGTGTTACATAGCCCATTACTGGTACATTTACCATATGTTAATAAAATCGCGTATTGTAACATTGGAAAAGAAAGGTATTTGCACAATTTATTTAAAGAATTTCAGTCATTCTATAAGTAAATAGAACAGTTACTACTTTTCCTCTACGTTCGTACGTTACTATAGTAAACTATATAGTAAATATTGTATAGTTACTATATAGTAAATAGAACAGTTGCTACGTTTCCTCCGATCAAGTAAAATTATAACTGATTTCTCTCATTAAGTGCATAAGTGACGATTTAATCTTACGAAAGTACATCATCCTTTTATTACGATTTATTTCGATAAAAGTCCGCAATTAAACTATATATTGAAACCTCAAAATAATCAATTATTTTTCAGCTTTTACGCAATGACAAGCAGGATGTTGCGGAAATTACTTATTTCTAAAGAAGTTATAGAGAAAGGTAAATTAGTTTCCTTTTACTAAATAAAGTATTTACTCCTTTCTCACACTTTATGCTTAAGTGAGAAGGTATGTTTATTTTATGCAAGTGCATAACATTGATTAAAATTCTTCTTGCTCAAAATCCGCAAACAAGTAATACATCAAGGCATCAAATAATTAGTTAGCTACCAGCTTTTACGCAATGACAGGCAGGATATTACAGAAATTATATTTCTAAAGATTTAGTACAATATATCGGATAACGTTGACAGCATAAATCAAGTACAAAATAAATGACATATTTCATGAAAATGCGAATGACAGCAGATTTGAAATTTTAAAAATGAGATTAGATATACGAGAAAGGAGAGATTTTTTATAAAAAGTCTTTTCAGAGTTTTAGAAAAAAGTCGAACATTTTCTTTCATGTGATTTTATTAATATCATATTCACTCACGTAATTTTTTACTTCCATCTATATTTTGAATTCATTATTTCTGAAAGATTAAAAAAAAACAGGAAAAGCAAATTAGTAAATAAGAAATAGTAACTAAAAAACGGATTCATCGGCAGATTTTATTTAAACGCCAGATGGATAAGATTAACAAATACCAAATTAAATTAATTTATTGTTTAAATTTTAATTTACCTTCATGTGGAAAACTATATATTTAATACATATCTCCATGTTTACATGCATCCTTTTCTTACTTATATGCTTGTTTATATACGTAATACATGCTTTACGTAAAGCAACTTTTAATATACACGATAGGTATAACAATCCTTCTTTCAACAAATGATATTACTAGTGATTGTTTCCAACTAGAATCACTGATTTAACTACATAAATATTAATAAATTTCTTGGATTGGTGTAAACGTTCTTAGGGAATAATTTTCATTTGAGATTAATAACATGCATAAAGGAATCAGTAATAGATATTCCCCGCAATGTTCGAATGCTAGAGCAGAAAAAAGATTTAAAGACTAATCATTACTCCTATTCCAAAAATTTCAGAAAAAAAAAAATGAAAATATCCATTTGATTGGAAATTGAGCATTCTTTCAATTTATATGTTAAAACATAAGCTTAGACATGTCTTCATACAGAAATAGTACCAAACTTTGAAAGTTTCAATAAACACCCATGTTTGACAGCATATATATATATATATATTTTGGTACATTTTAAAATCGGAAAATAAACAAGAAGATATTCTATCAAATAGTTTAGAAATTATAATGGTTTAATGTTTGTTTAGAACTTCTTTAATATTAAATTCATTTTTAATCATTTCAAAACAAAACAAATTGCAATGTGACAATTTTTGAAGTATAATTAAACAAGAACGAAAAATAATGCGTCAAGCATAGATTATGTAACACTTTCCAACGCTTCCAACATAATTTTACAAATCATTACCGTTTAATAAGCTGAAAGATAACATCTAAGTAAACAATTTGGAAAACGCATAACATATTTAAAAACGTAATTTCAGGCATTCCCAACATATACAATATTCGGAAAAATAGTCAAATACTTTTATTCAGCCCTGTATAGGATCTATAGATTTCTATATATACTACATAGGATGATAAATTTTAGTTTAGTTAGGAAACGCGTAGCACAGTTTAAAATTCTCCTTCTGGAGTTTCTGTCAATAAACGGAATCGTGTTCGCGAACTTTTGTGCTGCCCTGTATATGGAATACAGAATTTATACACACCCAGTAATAGACAAAAAGTGAGTTCAATTTAAAATCGCGTTCAGCAACTTAAAACGCACTTCCAGGAATTATTGTTAACATACAGTAGAGAATTCTTTTGTGTGTCCCTGTAAATGAACGATGACTGCTATACACACACTATTCTGTAGTAAGCCTCTTGTAATGCACCTTAGTGATATATATAAATTTCAATGCGTTAGAAACAGTGAAGCATTATTTAATTAAACCGCAGACGATTTTTCTCCATAGACGAAATGGAACGGAATTCTTTTGGCTGTTCCTGTAAAGTAACTATAGGTGCTATGCACACCCTATTCCATATTAAGCTCCTTCTAATGCACCTTAGTGATATATATAAATTTCAATGCGTTTCAAATAGTGAAACATTATTTAAATAAACCGCAAATGATTCAGATGTAACGGGATTCTTTTGAGTGTCCCTGTAAAAAACTATAAGTGCTACACACTTCCGTTGAAATAGGGAACATGCTATAGATAACGACAATAACATATAAAAATTGCAGAGCAATCCGAGCATATTTACGGGAGTTAGAGCACGGACAGACGGCCAGACGGCCAGACGGCAGACAAACCGAAGTCATAAACACTTTTCAACTAGGTTGGAAAGTGTTAAAAACTACTTGGAGTAATGACCTGTAATTTGGGATTCGCCTATTTGAAGCTTCTAGAAATCAATCGATTTATGTTAAAAAAATTGTGTTTTCTCGAAAATTAATTTCGAAAATAATATACAAGTACTTTGAAATTTTACATGAAGAATGTCAGATTATTTTAAATAATTAAATGAGAGATAATTCATGAATCTTATCAATTATTTTCCAATACTTATCTATTCTCTTCCGCGCCTACATAACCCAAGAAACAAATAACAGGAATTTGTCGTAAGCAACTATGCCTATTACAACGTGTAATATTTTAGCTTTTTGTTACCAAATTATAATTTAAATATGTTAGATTAGCTTTATGTTTGTAGAATACATATTTGTTTTTTATCATATTCTTAATTTATTATTTAATTCGAAATATCAATAAATAATTAAGTAAATATATCTTTAAATATTACAAAAAATAAAAAAAATAAACAAGAAGAATTCAGCCTTTTTCATAGAAATAAAGGCTTTGTTCTACTTAGTGTTAGCGAGAACTTATAGTTTAAGTAAAGATAACAAAGTGTTTTTCAAAATTTTTAATCCTCTAAAAATCCAATTGTATGCCAAATGAAGATAAAACGTTTTGGTAGTTTTATAGGTTATGATATCAAATGTGCCATATGAAGTTTTATCAAAACATAATTTTTATATTGTAATAATAAAAATGATTGTACATTTTTTTTGTCATCCATTTGTATCCTATTATTGCAATAGAAAGTATTTTCATAATTTATTTAAAGTGGTTTAATCATAAATTGAACAACGAGAATTTTTTTCTAAGTAAAATTGCTTCCTCTTATTAAATAAAATGGGTACTTCTTTCAAATTAGTTCTTTAATGACGATATTTGTTTACTCTGTCCAAATTTATAATGTTTATTGAATTCTTCTCCTTCAAATCCCGCAAGCAAGCAAAAATCAGATATTTAAGTAATTATCTTCCAATTTTCACGAAATGATAGGCAGAATGTTGTGGAAATTATACATTTGTCGGAAAGTTATAAGGTTTATTACATCAGTATGATTTCATATAAATTAAGCACAAAATAAATTAACATATTTTACAAAAATATATATACTTGTTTTAAAATTAAAATTTAGATTGGATACACAAAAAACAAACATGTACATTTTTACAAACGCTGTTTTGAATTTTAAGAAAATTATTTCGAACTTTTCTTTCATACTGTCGTAGTATCCTATAACCTAGCATATTTTTAATCCCACGTTTTCCTCGCATTCCTTTTTTAAGAGAGAATCTAATCGTTCATATATTTTGCATGGAGAATCATATATACTATTTCCGATATCAACATATATTTTTCTATGCCCATGAAAACTCTGAGGTATCATGAGAAAGTTTTTTAATAGGCTTCGGACATAGTACATTCACATTTCGTTAAAAATGTTGTTTGATTAAAAATTGCAGTTAATTAAAAATGAATGAGTTTAAAAAAAAAGGTATCGGCAAATACTCTTAATGGTTGCAAGGCGAAAGTCTGGCACGGGTCTACTGGGATGACATAATTTTAAATACTGAATAAATTAAATTCACAAGTCGTCTCAAATTCTTTTTTCCAACGCGGCTGTAGTTAAGCTGATGTGACACATGAGAGGGGTCTCGAGTGTAATGAGGACTCCAATATTTGAAAAATCCGATGTAAAAAAAAAAAGTTTAATATTTTTGTTTAGGTGAGCGGAAAATTAACTATTTTTAAATTAACTATTACTATTAAATCTTGAATTTTAAAACTTATTGATTTTACTATGTTTCAGAAAATTAAGTAACTATTTGCATATAAGTTATGTGTAAATAATAGTCCAATACACGCCCTAGACCAGGGATCTTAAGTGGAGCGCTAAAAGTAGCGAAACTACAGTATTCTCTACTTTTTACAGTAGTTTGTAGTGTAGCGCATTATATTTTAAACAATGTAGTGTAGCGTGTAGCGCGATACAAAATATCAGTAGTTTGTTGCGAAAACCTGTGCTACTTTTGACACTACTTAATGGAAAAAAATGTGCCATTCTGCAAATCACGTGACCGAAACTTGCTTCTTTTGTGCAAAATTTGTTCTGTTCAACAATTTGCTAATGTTGACTGCAGCGTCTGGCAACGCATCCCATTAAATCATAGATTTTTTTTTCCATCGACACTTGCTGCTAAAATCAAGAACTAACCCACCAAAATAATTAAATTTCTTGCTGGGCAACACTTGTCTACTTACTCGTTACTAGGTCTTAATGTTTTAACGCCGGGTTTCTTATTATTCGGAATCGCTCTATTTACATATTTATTTCTTGTTTGCATATCGAGTTGTTTTTCTGTAATTTTCTAGGTTATAACATTTCTCTTAATTTTGCTACGCAATTTGTAATGTGTGTATAAATTAACATTTTGCAGACGAACCCAAAATATTTCCTTGTATGTTCTTGTAAACATTCGTTCTTATTTTTTTTAATGTCCTCGGTTCTGTCTCATTTATTTAATTGCATCCCAGCAGATGCGATATAACGAGGGGTCGCTTTATTATGTAATCCGTGTCTTCAATTTCCAGTGTAAATTGAGCCCTTTGACAAAATCTGAAAGTAGCGAAGTAGTTACAAACTACTTTGGAAAAGTAGTTTGTAGTCTCTACTTTTTAAAACAAGTAGTTGTAGTTGTAGTTAACTACATTTTCTATAAAGTAATTGTAGTTTTAGTTAACTACATTTTCTATAAAGTAGTTGTAGTTGTAGTTCGCTACAATAAAAAAGTAGTTTTTCCGGCCCCTGCCCTAGACAAAACGTCAAAATGACAATTGCAGCAGTACTGAGCTGTAAACGCCCCTATTAGAGCTTAGAGGCCTCTTAAGATGTCAAATGCAGTATACTTATGTATGGGATAAGTAGTGAAAACATAATATGTACTATGACTCACAACTTTTGTTAGCGTCCCTTTTCGGAAAAAATCGGTACCATGTTTTTTTTTTTTTTAATCTATCTCCTTGTCTGTCTTATTTCATCCATCCTCACTGCTCTATCTTCCTTAAAACTATTCTTATCCCCATAAAATATTGTTACATTGTTTAGGTAGAAGTGACATTAAACTTATTTTTAAATGGTGATTAAATTGGAAATAATATACGGAGACACCGTTTACACTAAAATTCGCGATTTCCTACGCTATTTGATTATATTTAAGATTATATTTCATGTAATGAATAATATGATATTTGCTACGATGTGATTTTAAAACTCATTATTTTTTCACTCATATTTTTTTTACAGTAGTGCATCGAATATTTAATTTTAACTGTCATTTGTTTTCAAATTTTCTTAAATAATTTATTAAGTAAAGCACAAACGTCTTCTTCTACTTGTACCACTGATGTATGGTGACTGCTGTTGCGTCATTGTAAGATAATGTCGTGATGTAAGAAAATGATGTAGATATGTAGTAATACTCTTCCCCTTCAGTAATACTTTCCTTTATGTAATAATATATACCACAAGACCAAACTCGGGTACCCATTCACAGAGCAAACTGCCCGATGTACAATATGTTGTTGAAGATAATTATTAATATAATAGATTTTTTTTACAGTTAATGTTTTACCTAGTCACTAACTACGTGAAAACTAATTTTTATGTGAAATATATAAAATATGTATCCAATTAAAAAATTTTTGAAATTTATTTAAAAACTGCCTGCATAGAAAAGTAGTCTACATCCTGATATCCTGATCTCGTTTATAATTTCTCTAAACACTTTAAAAACATATTCCGTGTGAAAACGGAAAATGTATTGTCAGCAAAGTTGCCGTCTATTCTCCGTTTTTTCACAAAACTTCCATTTTGTTATTCCCCTGTTTTCCAGGTAAAAATTTTCCTCTATTTAAGACGGAAAATTTCTCTTTTTAGAAATAAATGTGAGCAATAGAGCAATATGAAAAAAAAAAGATCTACATAATAATTATATATACTGATGCACATTTATACTGAACAGGTATTTGTATTGCATTTTGTCATACTCGTTTTTCATCGCCTCGCCTTCCTCTGGATTCAAACTTCGATACTTTTAATTAGAGGATAAATGCTCTGTCTCCTACACCATGTGGCCACATTCAACGACTTAATTATAAGCCAAAACATCAATTACGAAAATTTTGCTGGATATTTTCCGTTTTATCTCAATTGAGAAGGAACATTTCCGTTTGTCTGTCTTGGAAGGAACATTTTTGTGTTAACATTCAACGAGTAAAGGATAAAAATGAAATGCTCCGTTTTTTTCCGGGAAATGTACGATTTCCACTCAAAATAAAATATTTCCGTTAAAAGACAGAAATTTCACATCACTCGTATATATACGAAATTATTTTACAGTGTATACAAAGTTTCAAAGAAATACATGCGTCGATTTTACGAAACGTTTTTTTTTTTCCAGTTCCTTAGTTTTGAATATTTATTTATATTATTAAAAATGTCACTTTACATTATTGTATGACACAACCGTTCAGTGTTGAGACAGATTTTTTTAAAATCATGTTTGAAAATTATTTTAAAAAAGACATAAAAAAGTATTCATATAAATTTTATTTAAAAGTACATTTTTTTATTCTATTCAATGGTGTAAAAAATGAAATTAGCAGATACTAATTAGAAGCAAATATATATCGATAAAATTGAAAGTGATGACGCGAGTCGTTTTCACCATCGTTATAACATCAGTGCTAGTGACGGACAGATCTTTGTTTTATGGTAAAAGATTTCTACGCATAGATGCCTGCACATTTGACAAATTACTCCAAGTTTGGTGATATTTGCATTGCAAATTTTGCACCTCAAATAAGCAGCTAAAAACACTACCATCTTCGTGCTAAATGGCGATTTTAGCAAAATTCCTACTATAATATAGGATATATAATATCTGTGTAGTTTACCGCCCAAGCTCAGCAAGAATAATAGTATGTATTATATTTTAAATCGTAATATATACACGATAATGGTGTAATGTGTCAATAACTCTTCAGCTATATAGCATAGTAGTCCGTCATGCGAATATTTCGACGTCAAATCTGTTTTATTTTTTTATTTTTTGAGACTATTTGAAGGTTGAATTATCATTATCGTTTTGAAAAGAATTACTATTTGTTTTTTAGCCACAGTGTCGTTAATAATAAGTTCATTTGGACAAGAATAAAAATTTGACAGTATTCCACACGAGTATTGCGTTACTGCTTATCCATTTCACTTTGTGCCTATATCCTTCATTGTCCAAGAACACTTAAAAATATATTATTTGTAGTAAACATTTACGTACAATTTGTAGTAAGCAACGTTATGCCGTGTAATATAGAAGAAAAACAGGTCCACTTGGACTTTGAATTTAAAAAATCAAGAACTTAATTCTAAATACAGTAATCATCGGTAAAACGGATAGTATGTGGACATCAAGAATTGGTTTAATCGAGTGTCCGGTTTTAGAAAAGGTACGTATGTAGTCACGAAAAGCAACCCCTACTGTTACAGGCTATTTCGGGCATCGTTTATTGTAGAGAACAAGGAAATGTACAAATCCATAGCGAATGATGTCTACTATTAACTGATATCTTATGAATTAAGCTTTGAAAGCCGTCTACATATCAAAATTTGAACTAACGTTTACACTTTCACAATAAAACCATTCTTTCGCAAAACATTTTCAGTCTCCGTTAGAATTATCCCTACATAACCAATTGTAAGCCATTTGCACCAAGCGTTTTGGAATTACAATTATATAAACACTGTAAACTGGTTAAAGGTTTTCAGCAGAATTTTTGTGTCTGAACTTCTAAAATGTCTGAAATTCAGACATTTAAGAGTCTGAAACGGATGGTTAAAAAAAGAGGCACTTTAAAGTGTCTCAATTTTTAAGATACTTGTTTGCATCTAAATTTCAGAAAGTTGAAATGTCTGAAATATCGCCATTTATTTTACCCGGTCAAACAGCTAGAAAAAAATACACTAGTGATGACATCTAAGGAAACATTTTTGTTTTCGAATACGGGAAGATAATATAAGCTAACTTTTTTACCCAGGTAGGGGTCGAATAAGAGACCTACTGGTTACAAATCCATTTCCTTATCCGTTTCGACATCGAGACCACATGAATGAGTTATTTTAAATGCAAGTAATGAAATGATTCGGATTCGTGTTAATACTTTTATAGGATTACTTATATAGGATTATATGATGTTATATATTTTTATAGGATTATTTATTTTTATAGTAAAACCCCGCAAAAGTAGTGATTATGCATTCCGGATGATGATCATAGACCGTTACTCTACAATTGATTACCCTAATATTTTTAATTCCAAATGTAAGCAAAAAGATGAGGGGTTGTATAAAATATAGAATGAGAGACACTTCATTCTTATTATGTCAACTTTCATAAGCTAGTATATTTGGATACAGCCCCTCATCTTTTTGTTTCCTTTTGGGAACAGCGAAATTCTAGCTTATTCTATCAACGATTACTATCAGAATTTTCAAGCTATGTTTTTGAGACTTTCATAAAAGTTGGTCTATACATTTAGCTAATATATTATACACCGTATATTTTGATTGTATTCGCGCATGTGCAGTGAAACAATATTTAGTAAACCTGCTCATTTTTCATACAATTTTTATTATTTTTTAATTCTGATTGCAGGGTATTGTGTACAATTTTGTTTGTCATATTTTCTGAAAATAACTTGTTTTTATATTAAAAACTCTGCAAATTATAAGCAAAAAACTTGGTAAAATTTGGGACTGTTTTTATAAAAACCCGAATTTCTCTTCCAGTATACATGCTATCTTCATAAAAATGAACCCAAATTATTACAATAAGCGACTTAATCATAATCTATAGTTTGAATGCTTTTGCAATATTAGTTTCTACAGGGTTATCCAAAAGATATTCGTTTTTCTTCAATTTGTTGACGGACCCCTATGGGGTTTCGGGAAAAAATCTTCGCGGAAATGTATGACGTTCATCATGTTGTTTACACTCCGGAAGTTTCAGGATAATTCCTCATGTATCTTTCCAGATATTTAACAAAACGTCTAAAATCGCATGTGACCGGTCATCATTGGAAATACAGTGTATGTGGCGCCATCTAAATCATGATTTTGTTTTAATTAGTTCTTTCATTTAAGTCTGTTCTCAAATTCAAAGAAGCTACATTCTGACACATTTCTGAATCAATAATTGTTCGGAAAAGCATGAAATTGACAAATGTGTTGCCACGCGACACAAATCGCCTATAACTCGATAAGTAATTTATTTATCAAAATATGGAAAACTCATTTCAATTTCAAAATGCTTAAATATTCATGTCTGGCAATTTCACCTTTACACCAGAAAATGTGTTAGAAAGTTTCACGTTGTTGAGCAGGTCATTTGAGAAACACCTAAATGTACAATTTTGACATTCGATCTGTGGCCTAATCAAATTTAGTGGATGGAAAAATAATTTAAACAACATTCATCTGTTCGAAAACATTCTCTGATAGTGTTGACATATACAGTGATACGATTGTATCACAGAATATTGACATCTCGCATATGATACCATTATATCAAATTCAGACACTTAAGTGTCTGAATTTCTAAATATATTAATATCAGACATATCAGACATATCATCATTATTCAGTCATTTTTCTCAGTTCTTTTATACCCTGATCATAGTAAGTCACTTATGTCTTATGCGTCTTAAATTCAGACATCTATGATGTCTGAAATTTCACATCCAGACCGTTAAGTGTGTTCATTCCTTTTTCAGGCACTTACGTGTCCGAATTTAAGACGCCTCTATTTGCAGTGAAGTTTTGTTCCCTCTACTGTTAAATTACATTTCCATATTTATTTCTGTTCACGAAATTGTAATCTTATTAAGTTGATGTTTTGTATAAACATACTTCTTAATAACACAAAAATAAGTATTTTATTTTTCTAATTTGCATGATTTTGTGGTATGAAATATATTAATTGTTGCATTAAAATTCGAAAAAATTAATACAAAGTTTTACTGCAATTTATTGATAAAAGCTTCCCATGCACTTATACAATATTTTAGCTTTTTTATTAGAAAGGTTTATTTAAAATTTATTCTCTAAAAAATATTGATACGGACATGGGTTGGCTTATGAAAAATATATTGTGGATATGAATTCAAGATTTGAGTTTGGATAGAAACCCCTAAAATCGGTAAATTATAAATAGTTAATAATCGTACAATTAATATTAGAAAAAACGTGAAAAATGTTATATTTATGTTAATTAAAGCGTGTAGATTGCGCGAAATTTAGGGGTTATATTTGAAAAATAAAAAAATTGTGTTCATCATTCAACCACAAAAAATCCAATTCAATGTCGATATGTTAATGTATATATTTTTTCTATGATTTCCCAGAAAGTACGATAGATATTTGATATTTTGTTACAATATAATTTTAATATTGGAAAGAAAATGCAGTAACTGCATTATATTATTGCACTAATCAAAATGGTAGAATTTTGATAATTTCTTTAAGCTCTTTCAGTTATTAAATAAGTAACCAGAACAGATTCCATGTAAAATAGTTTCATCTTATTAAATAAAACGTTTACTCGTTTCTCGGTTTTAGTGCTTAAGTGATAAGATGTGTTTATCTTACGTAAGTTTATAATGTTTATTGAAATTCTTCGCTTTTAAAATCCGCAACCAAATCACATACCAGAATGTCAAAATAATTACCTTCCAAGTTTTACGCAATGACAAGCAGGATGTTATAGAAATTACCTTCATCTAAAGATGTTACACAGTTTATGAGATGTTTATGACAGCATAAATTAAGCGCAAAATAAATGAACGTCTTTTCTGAATTTATTGTATTTAAAATTTTAAGATTTACATTCATTGTACGAGAAAAACAAATACAGAATGATGTTTGAAATTTTTACAAAGAAAACATTTCAAGTTTTCTCGAATATTATATAATTAATGACATATTCATTTGCGCAATTTTCAATTCAATGAAGTGGCCACAGTTCCCTATTTTTTTTAAATCTGACTCCCTTTATATAGACCAGAAAGGTTTAAAATGACGACAATTGACTGAAGTTTGCTCGTGGATTACGTAACTGATTTAGACTATTACTTATTTTTGCATTTATTAGGTGCGTTCGTAATTATATAAATACGTAGGACATATAGCCGTCGTCTGGTCCGTCCGTCTGTCCGTATATGAAAGCACAAAAACTACCCAACCGAATGGTTTGAAATTTAATATATATAATCATTGCAGAATTTTGTCGAGTCATTTAAAGTATGAAAATTGAATCAAAACTTTAAAAGATATTAATAAAAATTTTCTTCATTCTATTAAATCCTATCATACGTAATTAATTCAATGATACCCCATGATAGGTAATGATTCTAGGTTTCCATGGTGATTACGTCCTATTTAAGATGGAGTCATATTATTTCCGTATTACTGAATTTAAAAACCGAATTTGTATACTAAAATTGTTTAGTTATAGCAATCATATCATGTACCGACAGGTTTTTGGCTATATGTTTCCGGAGAAATAGATATTAAATGGAAAAAGAGTCTAAATATGGATTTCAAGTTCTGAAATTTTCAAAGCTAGTTTACAATTGGAATTTTCAGTAAATGTCAACAAAAATAAAATGTTGCCAACTTAAAATGTACTTACTTTATTACGGAAATTAATAGTAACATAATAACAAGCGATATAATTCATTACACTGAAATAATAACGATGATTTTTTTTTTACATTGTCTTGTATTGGATATTTGCTCATAGTATATTTTTAATGTAACAGAATCGTAGTTAATTGTTTGTAAAAGTGTATTGGAAGTTAATATCATAAAATAAAATTAATATCAATAGTATGAAAATATGCACATAAAATAAATTTTGCATTCATGCATTTTTGCATGAGAGTGCAATAGCTATTGCACCAAGATCGGAATATGTATAAAACTAGTTATAGTAAGAACGCACCTCATTTGTCACGTTTAATGTACAATTTCCCACTTGTTTATTTATGTTTTACAGAAATTAAAATAATTTCTTATATTGTACAAAACGGTAACAAAAAATTTAATGTATTATACGACAAAATTAACCACTGAATTCTAGTTTTACCGTGATTTTTTAAGTCCAGATTACATTTGAGCTATCATTTCTTATTTACACTACTTATTACATTGTTTCTGAATTATTATATCCGATTTTTTTTTATGTAAAAAGATTATAATAAAAATTTCAAAATCCTTAAAAATTGATCTTATTTTTTCTATAACTTGAAAAACTTTTTTTTAAGGTATAGTTTGTAGAGCATTTAATTATCTTTATTTAAGAAGAAAGAAACATGTAAATGCGTTAACTTGTTCAATAGTTATCGCATCAAAACCACTGTATAACTGTGTTAAAAGTTTTGTCCTTATATAGGTATCGCCTATTCGCGATTCAACGCCGTTTACGGTTCGTAAAATCGTAATTTTATGATTTTTTCTATCGAATCAAGTGTACCACATTCTAATAAGTTCAAACATTACAAAAATGATAGTATCAAAAAATATTGTTATTTCCAGCGTATAATTCGGGCTCAAATAAAAATGTCAATTTACATAGGATATATGAGAAAAACAAATAAAGAATGCTGTTTGAGATTTTCCGCAAGAAAACTTTTTAAGTTTTCTTTTCTATTATTTAATTAATAAGTATTCATTTGGGTAATTTTCCACTCCGATGTAATGTTACTGACTTCCATTAAAGAGGACTGAAAAGTTTAAAATGGAGAAAATTTATTCAATTTTCGTCGTGGATTATGTATATTAATTTAGACTATTACTTCTTTTTGTATTTAATTATTTATGTTTTACAGAAATTAAAAATATTAGTTAAATTGTATAAAACAATAACAAGAATTTTTATATTGTACGACAAAATTAACCATTGAATACCAGTTTTATCGTGAGTTTTAAGTCCAGGTTAGATATTTTTGAAACATGTAAATCCGTTAACTTGTTCAAAAGTTATCGCATCAAAACCACTGTAAAATTGTGTTTCGAGTTAATTGAATTAAAATGTTGTCCTTTCATATGTGTCGCCTATTCGCTATTCAACCTTTACGGTTCGTAAAATGGTAATTTTAGGAATTTTACTATCGAATCAACTGTACCACATTCTGATAAGTTCAAACATTTCAGAAATGATAGTAGCAAAACATATCGTTATTTCCTGCATATAATCCAGGCTCAAATAAAAAATTCAATTTACATAGGATATATGAGAAAAACAAATACAGAATGCTGCTTGAGATTTTCAAAAAGAAAACATGGTACTTTCTGAGGATTCTAAGGATAAATAACTCTTTTCGGAATCGTGCTTAACTTGGAAGAAATTTTAGTACATTTTTGCTCATAGTTATATTATATTTTCATATATTAAAAAACATTTTCCTTTTTTCCCAGTGTTATCATTTACTGTACGTAAAAGTGTGGGATATTGGCACCTATGGGATTTAAGATGAATGCAGGTAATAAATAGTAAAGAGGTGCCACAGAGACATTGTGTTTTTCCAAACAACACTCTCAGATTACGCAATCAGGCATGCAATAAGAAAATATCAGTAAGAAACGATATCTTGATTTTTTTTTTTTTATTATTTTTAAAAATAATTGTGAAATAAGCTTTTGAAAAGAAAAAAAAATGTAAAATTTTGCATGAAGAATATAAGATTTCTCGAATAATCAAAAATTGATATTCTTTATGAACAATGTATAATTTATGAATTCATAATGTGTGCTATAAAAAATGACAGATTAAAAAATGGGCAAGTTATATTTATTAAATTTCATAAGATGGCATTGTTGAAGTTCGTAGACACGGGTGTTGGTATGTAGGTGTGTAGAGTGGAAGACAGGAAAAAAATCTGTAGCCAATTTCACAGACAAAACATACATTACATTATGTACAAGACGAATTAGTTATAGCCATCCTTGTCATCTGATGTGTTAGTCATCCAGTAGGTGATAAATACAAGTGAGTAGTATCAACGTGAGGTACGGGGTCAACGCGTCCTTCTGGTACGGGTGAATCAGTATAATCCTTGCGGGTGAGAGAGAGATTTTAAACTGTACACTGCAAAAAAAAAATTGGTGATTTTACAGTATAATACTGACATCTCAGCTGCCGGTACTATATCGTAAAATTAACAGTAATAAACAGTAAAATAAGCAGTAATACGCTACCGCGCATGCACGGTAACGTATTAACTGCTTATTTTATGTTTTATTACTGTTAATTTTACGGTATAATACTGGCAGCTGGGGTGGTAGTATTATACTGTAAAATCAACAATTTTTTTTGCAGTGTACAGTTTAGAAGTTCAAGTATGATCAGAGAGGTTGGCAATGACTCTCTTTTCTTTCACTTTCACTATTGGAAATTACAATGAAGAATTAATAAAGAGAAAAACCGTAGAAAATAAAACAATTGCGTGGAGAGTCCAGCTATTGAACCTGTAATCATTGCGTGGGTGAAATGTAAATTGGATGTTTGTGTAATTAATGAAAAATGATGCTTCCTTTATTCAATAGTTCAGCTAATCTGCATGATTATTGCTAAGATAAACAGGTACATTTTGGAAAATTTTATCATGTTGCATATTTCCCTTATGGATATGACAAAAAGCCCATATCTTAATTTACAAATCATTAAAAATACATTAGTGTAATTTTCCTTAACAAAAAGCCAAATTTCGTAATTATTCCTTTAAAATTTACTCTTTCGTTACATTCGTGAGCACATTTTTCCAATAATATCATTATAGCTGAGTTTTGATAAAGATAATTTCACTTAATTATTTTTAATTACAGTCTCTGATTACTCTTAATAAGTAGGAAAAATGAAAATGAAGTTTAAAAGTGTTAGACAACTGACAAACTTTCGAAAACAAAATTATATAGGAAAGTTCCCTTTGCATTTTCAATTACGTTGTATTGTATCAACTTTATGTGTTATAAGTTTATTAATTGCGCTGCTAAACACTGTAATTTTAACTGATTACACTTAAATAGAAAAAATACAGATGAATCAAACGATAACAAATAAATTTAAATGGTTCATTAATTTAACTTTAAAACTTACAATAGAATAATTTCTTTAATTACATGTAAAAAATACTTATAAGTTACAAATGATACTGGAGATGAAAATTATATAAAACTAAAGTGGTAGAAAAAATATAAGGACAAAATTTTATATTAAATTTAAAGTAACTTGCTAAAAGTTAGTGCTATTAAAGTAATTGTTGGAGGGTGAGACACTAATACATCAAAATTTTCGCTGTATGTAAAATATTTAAAACCCTAACATTTACTTAAATTGTTTATTATATAGAAGAAGTTTTTATCTGTATAAACACACTATACAGTTTTTTTTTAGTTTTTTTTTTTTTTCATTTAAAAATAATTAGCTTCTATACATTGCGGTTGTGACATATAAACAACATGCATTTCCACTTTGTAGTGCAGGATTCCAAATACCTGGGAATTATGAACTGGTACAATTTGTTAATACATTACTTAAAACAGTACTTAAACTGTAACTTGCAATTTATCTTGCTCAAAAGAGACATTTATTATCACATGATTTTGTTAAATTTTCTAAATGTTAAATTTTGAGTTGCGAACGTGACAGCTTTATTGCGGGTGTGACATGTATGATACATATATCTAAAAAAACAGACTATTTTCCGTAACATATAACTTTTAAAATTGTCTAAAATATTAAAATAAAAATTATTACATTTTTATAACAAATTTCATATATAGTATATTTATAGCAATAATTACACAAATTGTAACAATTATGATAACAAATTTACCTACTATATAACAATTGACACAATGACCTGCATAACAATAATTAAATAAACTATGACATTAATTATTAAAAACATGCATACTTTATAATTACAACATTAATTATACAAGTTATAACATTATTATACAAGTTGTATATTAACGCCCAATCCATCATTGAAGGTGTGACATTCATATAAAAATAAATTATTGCTATTCGTAAAGGATTTAAAGCCCAAGTTTTTATATCACATAGCCTTTTGTAGAAGTAGCTCTTATATACAGGGTGTTTCAGAAAGGACCCCTAACTTTAAAAATTAATAACCCGGAAACAGTGATAGATAAAAACATGAAACCAGTGGTATGTTTATTAAAAAAATCTTAAGAATCCTATACATAAATATCAAAAGTTAGTTAAAAATTGCGCCGATAGATGGCGCTGCGATAAATAGGCGTACCACATTAAAATTGATTCAAAATGTGCCCCTTTTACACAACAGACCTGTCGCAAACGAAGAATGAAATTGTCAGTGACTTTCTGCTGCTTGTCACCGGCCTGTCTGATGAATTTTTTTGAAAAGCTCACGAGTTGTTTTCCTATCTGGGCTTTTTGCGACTTGAAATTGCTTTTGAAAACTTCTCCTTGTGGCGGTAGGACTCAATTAGGGCCTCAAGTAGGATTTAATCGGTGGTACTTCAACACAATAAACACACGTTTCTCCACGGTATACATCACTTTCGGAATTATTTTCACTATACGCTAGTAGCGGTCAGATTTCAATGGCGAATTCTTCAACGGCTAGTCTTTCTATGCTTCTGAACTCTCTGTAGAAGTATTCTTAACGCTCTCAGCGCCATCTATCGGTGCAATTTTTAACTAAATTTTTAGATTTATGTATAAGATTCTTACGATTTTTTTAATAAACATACCACTGGTTTAATATTTTTATCTATCACCGTTTACGGGGTTATTGATTTTTAAAGTTAGGGGTCCTTTGTGAAACACCCTGTATCTTAAAAAATAGTGTATAAAGTTTTTTTTTTTTTAATTCTCACGTTTAAAAAAATAGTTTTATACATGTTGAAGGTGTGACATAGAAAGTTTTTAATTAAAAAAAAATCACTTTGTAATGCATACTTCTAAATATCTGCGAATTTTGAATTTAGGATAATAGACACATTTTTCATTCAGCAAGAACATATAACATATCATTCTAAAAGGAGCTGACGCATATCCATCTTTTTGCCCAAAATAACCACGATGTTGTAACACAGCTCAACATTAGTTTACCGCCATCGCTGGTTTTTACCGTTTCCGGCCACTGCCACCTGCCCTCCTCCACTGCGGTAAGCTAACCGGTTTTAGCTTGGTGTTCGGTCCGTTGGGTTATTAAATGACGGTATGATTCAGACTGTACTACTGTCAGCCGGTATATCTTGATATGTTAAAGAGTTTATTAAATTCCTACTATTAGCTCACACTCTCTCTATATATATCTTGTTCAAATTTTCAATCGTTAATAAAATATTTTCTATTCATCCATTCAAGTTCAAATAAATTTTTTTTAACTTGTACTGGATGACAATTGATGTTAATACAGTTTTTTCAAATATTAATTCATTAATTAAATTTAATTAATTAATTTTAATTTTTACATGGGAGAAAAAAATTACTCCCATTGTTTTCATAAATGAAATGAAAGATTTATCTCAAATGAGTGATGCCAACAAAAAATAAAATACCGCAACGATGATTGTAAAATAATGTTCAATAAAGATAACGTGGGACATTAATGCTGTACGGGTGTATTTTATATATTTATGACTAAAAAGTAGGAATTGACTTAATTTTTTTTTATATTACTTGTTTTATTATTTAAAAATGTTACACTGCAACCGAAAATATTTCCTCCCCCGTACTGTAACACCTATAACACTCTTCCCACCAAAGATAATGCCAGTAATAACGGAAACTGCTCAGTTATTGTAAATTAGACTTCTTTTCATCTGAGAAAAATACATCTTCCCAATTCTTGCCATAACCACGTGCATTTTAACAAATTGTATTCGATTAGGAGGAAGTGACTTGATTTGAGTAATTTTGGATGTAGCAAGACAATTCCAACAGCAATTTTAAATAATTAAATAGATTCAAAGGGATATCAAAATATACTTCTTATAAGCTTATTGCAGAAAGTATCTCTTATTATATCTTGGTAATACATTTTTCAGCGGGATAATGTCCCGATGAAAGTATCATCATCATGAACATTATGATTTAAAGCAAATGATGTCTCATTGATGCACGGTACTTCAATGGTGATTTTTAGCAAAAATGATTTGCAGTGCTTACACTCTAGGAACACTAACCGGACTGGGTATGAAACAATAAGAAACTTTTTACAAGTCTAACCTGGAATTTTGAGAGAGGTGTTGTCCCAGGACCTGAATTTATTTACGGGTCCAAAAAAACTTCCATATTTAGCAATAAATATAATACCAACAACCAGTCATTTGACCGGTACGAAATGAAAATATTTCGATTCTAACCAGAAATTTCTTCATAAAATAAGTAAAAATATAAATCACACAAAAGTGTATAAAAAAAAAGTTTAGTTTTAAATAAAAAAAATTTCCTGAAATATTTTAATAAAACTTGAGCAAAATTCCCATTATTAGTGTTAAATTTTAGTATGAATTTGTACAGATGCGTAATTGAATACTCAGCGTACGAGAGAAACAAATTCAGTTAAAAAAAATATGTTAGCACAGAAGACATTTCTAAAATATGGTGTCTGCTTCATAAAACTATCTTAGT
This sequence comes from Maratus michaelseni, assembly GCA_963931845.1. NCBI lineage: Eukaryota > Metazoa > Arthropoda > Arachnida > Araneae > Salticidae > Maratus > Maratus michaelseni. The sequence continues at coordinate 152,200,896 of OZ007591.1, read as the reverse complement.
ACGCTTCGTCGTCACAGTGCGGTTTCAGCGACCGCATTTATTTACGGGTCCATTAAAGCTTACATGTTTAAATATTAGTATGCATTTGTACAAATACGTAATTTGAACATTCAACTTAACCTCTTAACAGTTTCGTTTTTTTTTTTTTTTTTTTTTTGACACAATAAACTAAAAATACTGATTAAACGCCACTTTTTTCCGTACTAAAATAGTTACCTTATGTAAAAGAAAAATGTCTGTCAATTAACAAAGTGAAAATTACAATTAAAAAATAGTGGCATCCAAAAGCTTTTAAAAACAAAACAAACACTCTCTTTTTGCCCGAGCGGCGTTCGTGCAAAACTGTTAAGTGGTTAAAAAAGAAAACAAAAACAAATTCAGTTTTCAAAGAAATTTCGCTCAGAAGACAGTTTTAAAACATGGTGTCGTCTTCATACACACAAAAAAATCTCTATAGTCTTAGTGGACACAGTGCGGTCTCAAAGTCCACAGCTCCCCGGTTTAGAATTAAAGGGTCAGGTACCACCTTTCAAATGTCAAAAATTATCAAAAGTTTGAAAGCTTGTAATCTTTAAAAAATCTTAGTCCACTAGCAGAAAACTGTAGAGAAATATTTTAACACCTAAACACTTTTTAATTTCACTTTTTCAGAAATAGTATCAGACATGTTTAATTATTAATTATTTTAAGATGCGGATAGATGAAACACTTTCCTAGAATTGACACACTGCACACTGGATAACACTCACGCAATTCAATCGTAGGAGCTGTTTTTTAAGCATGTAGAATAAGGTGATGTAACAGTGTTCATTCGTGATCATAACAACATACTAGTCCAAAGCACGTTGCTAGTTCCAATTGTGTTTTGAATACGGCTAAAATCAGCTTTTGATCCTGGAAAATAATTGTGATTGCATTAAAAACAAACGTAATCGCTGAGTTCAACGTTTTTAACAAATTTGAACCCCCCCCCTTTTTTTTTATTATGAACTCGTTACTGTTTCAAAACTTTACATATTTGTAAAAATTCTGAGATTGTTTTAAAAAAAACTTGTATTTATTTAATATTGTATTTATAAAATTTTAAATATTCAGAATTTATTTATTTATTTATTTATTTAAAATACAAGCAAACCTATTTTTAAAATTTTAACTGAAGGATCGAAAGTTTTTGTCTTTGACTTTCCTACAATCATTTACTATATAAAAATACCGAACTTTTAGGAAAAAAATGGTTTATAATTTTTGAGAAATCGTGCGCAAGCTGCAAAAGAATCATTTTAAATAAATTTACCAATCGTTAAGTTCATATATGACAATAGGTAAAGTTCTTATCAAAACTTTGGTTCTAATTCAAACATTTGAATGCGGTTTTAGTAAAAACATTAGAAATTTATTAAATTTAATATGAGTAAATAAATATTATTTCGTTCATTTATAAATACCTGTTCCCTTAATTATTTTAAGATGTTTAAATATTCTTATAAAAAACATAACATTCAATAACATTTTTAGAATGCAAAAAGAAAATGAAATATTTTCTTTCCTCGAATTTTCTCCACGAATATTTTTTTAATTCATAATTTTCTGTTTATTAATTTCTTTAAAAGTCGCTGAGAACACATTGTATACATAATGGGCATTGAAATATATACATAATGAAATCACTGCATTCATTATTCATGAGTAGTAAAAACAGACAAGTAAAACCTTTTTCAAAATTTATTTTTACTATGTTATTTGAAGAAATTTCAAAAATAGTGTCTGTAGAAATTCTATGTGATGTGCAAACAAAGCTATTCTGTTATATCAGATCATATTGTCTGATATTCATATTGTGCATATGATTATTTTTTCGATTACAAAAGATTTGAGCAAATAAAATCATGCAACAAAAATTACTTTTAATATTCAAAAGAAATTATTCCATATTTGAATAGAAAATATTTATTTAAGAAACTGAGTTGCTTAGCAGAAAATCTATTTGCCGACTGAATAGAAAGACTGATATATACTATATCTATATATTCTTTATTCTACATTAATAAAGAAAACTCTCTTTTTGAATTTGAATTCGTGAAAATATTTGTATTCTAGCTTTTGAGTTACTTATATGCTTCCGTATATTGTGAATACCATTGGACTGAATTTGATCGGATATCTTTTCTTTTTCTGTCTGTGTTTGTGTTATACTAATTTTGTGGGTGCTGTAACTTAAGAACTAATGCACGGAATTTCATAAAATTGTATGTTTAGATACAACTTGACATGAATTGGTAATAACTTGGTGTATATCACTAAAAACATGGCAATGCTATGCCGTATTATTTCCGATGTGCATGATAGCTACATCATGGTTTCTAAGAAGTGGGATTGTACCATTCTTAATATTTAAGATTCGAATGCAAAACAACCTGATTTAATGTTTGTTCTAATCACTCCACAGCAAATGTTACACTGTTTTCGATGAGCTGTATAGTTGTATCTCAATTTGTTACCGAGAGTTATTTAATTGGATTGAGATAATTGAAATTCGAGAAAGTATTACAATAATTACAAATGTTGAAGGAAAATGTATTCTAATGAATACACAGATTTTTAGTTCTTTACATACGCCTTTTTCATACATCAGTGGTAATTTATATTTTTCTGGACATTTCCAACTTTTTGGCAATCTAATTATAACTTATCGTTTATAATTACATATCTGATTACAAATGTAAAATGGATGTTCTTTATTGTTTGTTTTATCTCTTTACGCTGAAGTATAAGTAAGGATAAGTATCATAGTTTAAAGAGGCAAACATGCGACAAAGGGAACATGAATGATCGTAAAGCTTGTAGTGGACTAGGACTAGCAACTATCTTATAAAGAAAGGCGTTCTAGAGTTTTGAAAGCGAACGTGATGTCACCACCTAACCTGTTTGCGCAACAACGACATGTATACTGTCTTTTACTTTAATTTTCAAAGTATGTTTGGAATTCTCGGAGTTTGCGGTTTCTGTCTTTCTCTGTAAATTTATGCAAATTTAGCTTCGCTGGTCTATGTGCAAAGTATATAAGTTGAAGCAAAAGAGTGTTTCGGGGAATTTGGGTCGAATCTTTTCCTAGTTGGTGAACAAAACCAGCGCTGATGAGCTAAAGCTGTGCTTTCGACACGTGTCAGCGGAATTGAAGTTTTGTTGTGTTAAAATTAGCCGTTTGGTAAGATCCTTTGAATTATAGTTTGGATAAAAGCTATTCGGCAACCACGGGCTACTAATTTATTAGAAGATAGATTGTATTACTGGTTTTGCGAGTATTTCTTGCATTTCAGCTTAAAGTATTGATTAACCGCAGGATTTATTAGTGATTTAAACTGTCGGTGATCTACACGTAAGTGGAACGTTGTTACGAGTATTTTAGTAAAACTTCTAGTAATTTCTAGGGAATCTTAAATTAGTGTTTGATTTTTATTACTCGGCAGATGACATAGGCCAAAATTTTTCAAGGGACTCTGTCACTGTCCTTGCCCGCTTAGCTTCAATAAAGTTGTTTTAAACCCTAAATCTGAGTAATGGCTCAATTTACATGTAGCGGCCTTGCCGGGTTCACTACAAGCTGAGGACTTTGGCGATAAAACGATTTTTTTAATGTTTTATGAAATAACAATAATGATGATGATGATGATGATGATGATGATGATGATGATGATGATGATGATGATGATGATAACTATCATTAAAGTTGTTATTATCAGAAGCCAATTGTTATTAATTACTATAATAATGATAACAATTATTATCATTATCACTTGTATGTGAGACATATCGAAAACGATTTAAAATTCACTACATATTAAAATTGAACAAGAACGACAAATTGTGCGTCCATCATAGATTTTGAAAAGTTTTCCAACACATTCAGAATACTGTAACAATATTTTACTCTTTAATAAGGGGAAAGATTATGTCTAAATAAACAATTGAAATAAAATGCAATCACCCTCTCGTAGAGATCCAGCCGTTAAGCATAGGAACTTTTCTCCAGGAGGAAAAATGTTTATTGAAAATTCATATTTTAGAATACAGATGTTGAATATTACATTACAGATTAAAATAAAATTAATACAAAGTTAGTTTTTACAATACGGGCTCAGATCACAACATTCTTAAAATAAAAAAAAATATATAAGAAAAAGTATAAAAGAAAACAATTAGAAAATTTAAGAAAAGAATACTTAATCATAACACAACTAGTAATTTTGCATGGTTCAAACAGTAAGCTGGAATAGGAACAGTATGAGTACAAAAATGTGATCAGTATGTGAACTATATGTATATGTAACGTAGAACCGTTCTTGAGCTTTTTTGGCATATGCATGTTGGGGAGAAGCGTTTTCCTATTTTATTTTTAAATGATGGGAAGCTACCGTGTCAACTGATGTAGTAATCTATGACTAGGTGTTTTGCAAATAAAGTTCAGATCCACTTTTCGTAAAATAATTTCATAAGTATCTCGGCCTTTTAATAAATATGACCAATCTTGCTGCCAATCTGTGACTATTTTTAGTCTAACAAATAATTTAACTTTTGAAATTGGGAATAAGAGAGTTTTCTTCTCGTTGTAATGGTCATTTGTGATAGCACCCTTTGCCAGTAAATCTGCTCTTCCATTACCCTCTGTTCAGCGTGCAATTTGATCCATGCAATTGTTACTTGTTTTTTGAATATTGACAATAAAGTGCTATATATTTTAGTTATTAAATAATTTCATGGAAACACTATTTTGAGGGCTTCTAGTGATGAGCGGCTATCCGTTAAGATGAGGAGTTTTTTATATTGTGAAGATGCGAACCAGTTTATTGAGTGTAAAATGGCATTCAATTCTGCTTGATAAATTGAGTTCAGGTTATGTAGTATAGTTTTTTAATAAATCGTAAATATATGTATTCTGGTAGTTTACTGTAAACGCTAATGCAGTACTTTGCTCCATGAGGGAACCATCTGTGTAGATTTTTAAGTCATAGTTATTTAATGTCGTTATGGAAATTTCATCAAGTATGTCAAAAAATTTTAATTGATTGTAATTTCGGAAATTGTAAGTTTTCTCTTTTAGCATTAGATTCGTTAATTTGTATATTTGAACTTTATCATTCAAGATTCTTCGTCCTTGTTTTATTTGGTAGCAGTTATAGTCATTAGTCAACGTAATATCTATTTGAGGAATGCCAGTTAGAACGCATACTGCGTCATTGGAGATTCCCCTGTATACCTTTATTAAATTTAATAGAGCTTTTCTCTGTATTGATTCTCCGTGTTCTCCGTGTTCCGTGGCAATTTAAACCAGGAAACCAAATCCCGTATCCATAAGCAATCTGTATAAAAACTACCGTTTTATACCATATTTTCAAAATATCCGGGTTGATTCCGTGATTACGAAAATTAAATCTTTTGAAACCAAGTATGAAGTTAGAAATTTTAGATGTCACATAAGTTAGATGGTCTAGACATTTAAATTTAGAATCTAATACTAAACGTAAGTAAGTTAAGTTCTTCGTAATATTTATTCTAATATTTTGCAATTTGAATATAGGTTTCCTGCGAGTCAGAAGATATTTACCAAATAAAATTGCTTTAGTTTATTGAGTTGAGATTTTTAAATTTAGAGAATTGCATAGATCAGAAAAGATTGTGATTCTTGAATTTGCTGTTTCTTCGAGTTCCTTTCTGGTATTCCCCGTTGTTATAATAATAAAATCATCAGTGTAAGTTAGTATTAGGGATTCTTTGCTATGATACTGTTTTATGATGTAATCCGCAACCAGAAGCCAGAGGAGGGTACCCAGACACGAACCCTGAGATCATCCTTTGTATGCTTGAAACCATTCTATAAATTTAAATCGATTAACTATAAATCGATTACAAATGTAGTTTTTTAATAGACATTTTAAGTAGGGTGAGAGAGGAGATTTGTCAATGATATCTGAAATAATGTGCCATTCCATGCTACTAAAAGCTACCTCTATGTCGAATAATAGAATAGCACAATATTTTTTAGAGAAAAGTGATTCCGTGATTTTAGATTTTAAAAGTTTACTGCGTAGACAGTACTTCTACATTCTGGGAAACAGAATTGAACATTATCTAGGTATGATGTGCTTTCCAATAATGTCATTACACTTGTTTTTATTAGTCTTTCGAGAAGTTTTCCCAACATTGGTAGTCAAGTTATTGGGCGATAGGATTTTTCAAGTTGAAGATCTTTATTCTTTTTCCTAAAGAATATAACTTGACCTTTTTTCCACACATCTGCAAAATGACCTAGCTGAAAGCATTTATTACATAAGTTCAGCATCATATCAGGAAATTTTTTGTTAGGTTCTTTACTACTCTTTGCTGGGAGGGGGTATAGGTATTTAATTATTTAACTTAACTTTAACTCTTCTTAATTATACATGTTTATAAAGAGTTTACTTGGCTCCGTGAACAAATAGTGGTTACCCAGATTATTTCCTCACATGCCTCCTCTGTAGTTAAAAAATAAAGATACCTCTAATTTTAAACTAAACAATTTATTAAGTTAATCACAAAAACATTACAAATAAATTGAAGAATATGTTTATAGTCCGACATGTTACTTAGATAGAATTTATTTACATACATTCTTATTTACCCAGTATAATGGGATGCCTAAATGATTCTCCCTATATACATGCTAAATTTAACTTCGGGTACATATTATAAAATTTCGGAATATTCATAAAATAAATCATAAATGTGTAAATCAGGAACAGAATTGATGACATCTTGAAGTCGGTACCACTCAGTAGTCAAATCATACACAATTACTAACTCAGTCTACGAAACGTGTGAGCTAAAACTCCAAATTCAAAATTTCATCATCAAAGATGATCAAAGTATCAATCTATAGAAAGGTATCTAGATTTCCCCACTGCAGTACCCTCTAACCAAAAACTCACTAACTCACTTAACCATCTCACCACTCTCTCCGTAATCCTCCTCTCCTCTTTTTTATTTCCCTTTTCTTCAACTCTTTTCCACCCCCAAAACAATCGCCACTTATTTTTATTCCAATCCTAGTCATCTTCATTCTTCCTCAGCCCCCTTAAAGCTACGCTAGTGGCTAGAATTTTCTTATTGTCCAAAACCCTGCCTCCAAATAAAATTATTGGATGTATCCTTCACTTGTATTGAATTTAATCCCGCCTACGATTACGGGGATCACATCACCCTTTTTCCCGCCAAAATCGCGCAACTCCTTCCTAAAAACCCAGGTGCCTAGAGAGAGGGCGTTCTTGTATCTGACCCAAACTCGTAAATTTATTTAACACTGTTAAGTATGACTTTTACTGTTTCCACACTCTTATAAACTTTCTTTTCTCACAATTGCCTTCTCGCCTCTCGATGTTATTAAAGTTCTACACCTGGCTTTTCTTCTCACACCTGAAGTCGCTTTTATTTTCAACCCTACCTACCTCACTCGAAGCCCACCTAAAATTCCTTGTATTCACGAATATTCCACACGCTGTATTTTATTCTTCTATAAGAACATTCCTAGCCCAACCTAGCCCTCCGTTGAGAAAAGGATATTCAAAACTTAATTTTCTCACGACTTGCCGATAGTTATCCGGCATCTTGTGTCAATTAGATCGTAACCTGGTGCTTTTTTGTTATCTTGCTTTTGGGAACAGTATTTGAGTTCTCTTATTGAAATCTGATGTATTTATTTATCCTGTGATGTTAAAAACTGGTCATTGGTGAATGTGTGGATGTTATTTGGAATATGTGTTCCAAAGTAGTGGTCTACTAAGCGGAGTTGAATTTCATGAAATTTTTCTGATTGTGTTGAAGTTTCCAGTACTGAGTGGATTAAGTCCGTGTTTTTCAGGTATTTTTGTTTTAGAAGCTTAAATGCTGTGACGTATATACTATTTGTTTTCGAGCAAAATGTTTGCCATGATGATAATTTGGCCTTTTTAATATCCTGTTTATATAGTGCTCTTGCCTTAATATATTCTGTTCTATATATAATGTTGTCTGGTTGGTGTCTATTTCTCTTATACAATGTGTTAAGCATGTTACACTGAATTCTTAGTTTGTCTGCGTACCAATTGGTGTTAAAGTTATAAGATTGTTTTTTTCTTTTTTAGTGTTACGTCCATTATGAAAGTTATTACTTCTTGAAAATCCTTCACCCAGTTGTTTAAATCCTGTGGAGTTGTAATTTTATCCATAGCAAGTTGCAGATTGTTGGCGTAGTTCTTTAATATGCTGTTGAATCTTTTTAAGTTTGTATATTTCGTTTTATAACTATGCTGATTTGGCAGAGTAGGTTCAGCATTGATTTTATATGTTTTATATAGATGATCGCTCAAGGAACTGTGACTGCCATCCACTTGCCATGAATCTAATAGATTTCTTGAAGAAAAGCTGCAGAGTGTTAGATCGGGTGTTCCCTATTTGTTCTTTTGATGATAAGTGAATTCAGTATTTAGATCGTTGACTATATATAGATCTTTTTGTGAAATGTAGTCCAACAGAGTCTCGCCCTCTTATGTTATTTTTTGAAAAAAGCATAACACATTTGAAAACCTAATTTCAGCAATTACCATCAATAACTGGAAAATTATCCGAATTCTTTTATTTAGCCCTACATATGCTGTATGTATATATACTACATAGTATGTTAAAATTTAATTCAGTTAGGAAACGCCATAGCACAGTTGAAACTTTTCCTTCACCAATATCCGTCAATAAACGAAAATGTACTGAAATTTTTTTTACGCAGCACTGTAGATGATCTCTAGAATTTATACACACCAAGTAATATGCAAAAAATAGCTACCTTTAAAAACGCGTATCTCAGCTGAAACGTCTTCCAGAAATCATTCTTCATAGACAATATTGTAACCAAATTATTTTGTATGTCCCTGTAAATGGACGATGGCACACCATATGCTATAGGAAGTATCTTGTAGTGTACCTAAGTGATATATACCAATTTCAATATGTTTAAACTAGTGTGACATCATTAAAATACACCACAATTTTTTTTTTCATTGACCGTAATGTAAGGGAATTATTTTGAATGTCCCTGTAAACGAACTATAAGCGCTACACACCAAACATGCCCTAGTAAACCTCAATGACATATATAGATCGTATGGCATTCCGAGTATATTTACACAAGTTAGAATACGGACAGGCGGCAGACAGACAGACAAATCGTGTTCATAAACACTTTTCAACTATGTTCGAAAGTGTGAAAAAACGTAATCAATTTTATCAGCAAAACATTAATCTAACTAAAATTTTGTTAGCAGCATTGTTAAAAATAATTCTTCTAAAGAGAAAGATAAAAATACGCATATCAAATTTCTCCAACTTAAAATTTTCAAAGCACGAGCCGTTGAAGTACTTGAGATTAATCTCTGTCTCGTTGCCGTTAAGAGTGTTGAAAAAAAAAACCGCTCTTTTTCCAGTACATGATGTTATCTTTATTGCGCTTGCTTGGTTGAAAGGCGACTATTAATAAGCCATTAATCATAGTGTACAACGAAGACCTCACAGATAACTTGACACCCTAAACAATTCCTTCTTTGCGGATGGAATGTAATCAAAACGCCTTTAAGTCAAACCCATTTCACATAGAGTTCAAAGAATTGCTTTGTGTGGATTCCGGAAGACCGTTCCAAATCAATCACAGGCAGTATGATTGAATAAAGACTTGTTTTTAGTATTTAAGATTAAGCTTCGTCAGCTGTGAAGCCATTTGTATAATTAGTGACATATACTTGTGGGCGGTCACAGCGTAAACGTTTTTCTCGTTGGTAAATACATTTTGTAATGCTAAGACAACGTTTTAAGATGCGATTTGTATATTTCTATAATTTAAACTGCAACTTATAATTTGTTTAAAATATTTTTAATAACGGAATATGTATAAGTGTACAAAATTTAAATATTTGATAAAACTAATTGTTTTAAGTTTAAAACTCTGCTTCAGTAAAATAAAGAAAAAAACAAGTGGGTAAATGTGATCGAAGATTGCACAAAAGGTTTCGTTTAATATTCCTTTCAAAACACTTTATCCTTTCTTTAATAAATCCAATTAAATTTCATTCCCCCCCCCCAAAAAAAAAAAAAAATCATCAGGTTTTTTATAAAGTAAAAATTTACCGGTCTATTTTTCTCGTTTTTTTTCAAATATCTGAACCGACACGATAGCGGGCGCAGTCCGCTATTATACTCTTTAATAATAATATCTGTCATGTAGACTAAATGCGATATTTATAAAAAATCAATTTCAGAACTAAAAATGTTGTATAAAAATGTTGACCTTCCAAATGTTAAAATATCCCAATATTTCCATAATCGGGTTTTTATCATGATTCAATACGTACCTCAAACTCATATATTTACTATTCTCTATTACTCATATTTATACTGTATTTGTATTATTCTCAAACATTTGAAAAATCCGTTAAACCTCCAATATGACGTCAGATTAATTTTCTTTTTATTTCTCTATTAACCTGCTTTCTGTTCTTACACATACTCATACTCCTTGTATTATTGGGAAATGTCTAAAAATTTCCGTTTTATTACCAATATGATGTCATATTATTTTTTTTTCAATTGGCGAATCTGTTTCTTTCATTTTCATTTTTCACGTGGAAATCTTTCAATAGAAAATTAATTAATGTAGAAAGAATTTTATTGCGGATTTTTAGTTTTTGTGGCAATCCTGTATTTTTATCCACATTAGAGTCTTACACAAATCTACCTCGAAAATTTTTTTTGGAGTCAACCAGATGCGAACCCAACGCAGGTTAACACAGTATTTTAATGAATTAATCCAAATTTAATCATAAAAATATACTCTATAATGATTTTTATAATGTCAATTTTATCTTTTACGTTGAAAAATAAACATTATATACTCAGTTATATTCCTAAAACATATTTTTTAAAACTTATAGTGGATGTTTTTTGGAAAAAAGGATACCAAACCCAACACGCAAGAGTCATAACCTAACCCTAACCCGAAACAATTAGAATCAACCAGACACGTAAAAAATATTAAGTCATCCCTATCCGACCCAAACCGCTGACTGTAATCAACATTCATATTAAATTTAATTGTAGTCAATATCGCTTATTTTGTCGCGCAAAAGACGATGTGACGTACCGAACGCGAGGTAGGTTGATGTTGTTGCAAGGTGAATAGCATTCTGTCACAGATTTGTAATTTAAAGAGCTTTTTATTTATTCAAGATAACTGTCGGATCTCCACCAAACAAATTAAATAAGAAAAAAGAAAATAGAATGGTTACGTGAGTAAAGTCAGACGCTAGTCTGTATGAACTACCTCAGAAGTCAACAATGACTATCTTTCTGCAAAGTCACTTATAAGAATAAAGCTCTGAGAGATGCACGTTCATTCCGTTACAAAAAAAATATGATCACCTACATTAACCTAAAGGTTTAGGACTTCAAACGACCAAGGGTTGGTCTTCCCTGATAATCTTAGAAATACACTATTAGCACCGAAGTCAATGCTTCTTCCACCCACGAGGACCTATCAATTATCCTCTATTAGAGCTCTCGGATAATAGTCTAGGCATTAAGGGATAAAAAAGAGCAAATAAAGGAACGTCTTGGTGTAGTTTTGAATTTTAGGTCCCTTTATGTTTTTTGGGTCGCTGAAGACGAATCCGAGTTTTTCCGACAAATTTTTTTCCGGGAAATACGTTTTTTTTTTTACAAAAAACGTGTAAAAAAAACGGACTTTTCTCCGTTTTTTTCCAAATAACTCCAAAACTGTGCAGTTTACGTGAAAGTAAGCAATATATAGATTAAAGAGAATAAAATTTCCTATATTTTATGTGCTGAAAGTTTTTTTCTCTGATCAATGGTTTAGCCGTGAGAGTGCCGCAAAAATGGGTGTTTAAAACAAAAAACTGTAAAAAAAAACTGTAATTACGGTACTGTATGTCAATGTAACATGGAAACTAACCATTTTACGCAAATGTTAACTGTTAATGATACTAAAGATTATATTTTTGACTATATTTTATGCATTTGAGGTAGAGGAAAAGTGTGGATCCGACACCAGGGTAAGGTGGGAGCAGTGGGGCAGATCCAGCTACTCTCATGAGTCGAGGGTGCTACTCCTTCGGAGAGCTCGTACTCTTAGAGGCGGTAAAATTGGGAGGTGTAAAAGACAAAAAACTGTAAAAAACGGTAATTACGATCCTGTACGTTGATGTAACATGAAAATTAACCCTTTTAAACAAACGTTGACTACTAATGATACTAAAAACTATGTGATTGACTACATTTTACGATGAAGTTGCCTGATAATAAATACGGCGACTCATTATGAATCATTATTTAACTATGAATTATTATGTACATTGGTAACAAACATTAGTATATTTACATGAAGTCAAAAGGCAAAATTCTTATTTCCGCAATCTTTTATTTGAAGGTCCCTGCTGTTCATCGACATCTACAACATAGAAAATAGACGTATGGAATTAGTGGATTTTTTATTTACTACCAATGTTATACAATAAATGTTTTCTTAATGGTAAATATTTCATGCCTTGTGGCATGGCTTGTTCCTCTTCCATTGGGTCCACGGATTCAATGGGTGGGCAATCCATCTCCAGCTCGGTTTCAGGGTATAACTCGTCTTCCTCATCTTGATTCACCACTGAGATGTTGTTGTAGTTCCCTTCGCAGTTCAGGCACATGTTGGAACAACAAAGACCTGCCTTCTTGCACCCACAATTTTGTCGGCAGTTCTTTTTGCACTTACATGATAAAAGCTTCAACAAAGAAGGGTGAGCAGGGGGTAGTAAAGTAAATACAGGTTCAAGGCCAAGATTTGTTTTTTTTTCCATCCCCACTCTTCAGCATTTTTTTCAACTCCCAGCCATTGCTGCACCTGGTGATATACTCTTAAAGAGTCTGCAGCTGCAGATGGTGGTAAAGCAGCAATATTTGAATTGTATTTAAATGCTGACTTCTTGTACGAAATATACCTTAGGTGGTTCAGCGAAGGCACATTCGTCCCACTATAGCCGTATAGCGAGAAAGGAAACGTTCCCCAGCAGCTGCAATCATCTCTTGAGTAGCGTTGGAGTCTTTAAATACTTTAACAGCGTCAGTAACATCTGAATTCTTCATAAGAGTTTGGAGGAACTTCATTTTTCCTTGCATAAACAGTGCTGATGTTGTATCACACCCGCTAATAGCATGTAGGAAAAGGACGTTTTCCGCAACCCTTGAACTCACAGCATTAATTGGAGAAAATATCATTGGAGAAACAGTGTCCTTTACAGGTTTTTAAAAAGAAAACGTTTTCAACTGTGTTTCAAGGACAAAGATTGTCCGAAGTTTCCTTTGTGTCAAAGAACGTAATTTTTTTTCTGTTGATCAGTTTAGGCTAAAAATGAAACTTTTAAGAACTGAAGTACGTTGCCAGCTCTTCTAAGCAAAAGTGTGTTTTAGTTATTTTATTTTTCTGTTATTAAAAAGGCAAATTAAAAAGTTTATTTTTTTATTATTATTTTATTTTTATGAGCAAATGGAGATTTTGGTCACAGACATACCATTTTTATTTATTTTTTAGCTATGAAGAAAACAATGAACCTCAGATGCATAAAATATAGTTTGTCATATGACGTACGTACAGTGCCGTAATTCCCGCTTTTTGTTTTTAACACCTATTTTTGCGGCACTTACTAATAATTGTTACTAATGTACATAATTATTTGTAATTAAATAATGCCTGATAATGAGTTGTCGTATTTATTATCAGGCAACTTCATTGTAAAATTTAGTTAATTCCACAATTTTTAGTATCATTAATAGTCAACGTTTGCTTAAAATGATTAATTTTTTATTACATCGATACAGGGCCATCATTCCCGTTTTTTACAGTTTTTTCTCTTTTATCCACTCCCAATGTTACCGCCTCTTAGAATACGAGCTCTCCGGAAGAGTAGCACCCTCTACTCATGAGAGTAGCTGGATCTGCCCCACTGCTCCCACCTTCCCCTGGTGTCGGATCCACACTTTTCCTCTACCTAAAATGCATAAAATATAGTCAAACATATAATCTTTAGTATTATTAACAGTTAACATTTGCGTAAAATGGTTAGTTTCCATGTTACATTGACATACCGTAATTACCGTTTTTCTTTACAGTTTTTTGTTTTTAACGCCCATTTTTGCGACACTCTTACGGCTAAACTATTGATCAAAGAAAAAAACTTTCAACACATAAAATGTAGGAAATTTCATTCTCTTTACTTCATATACTGCCGACTTTCACGCAAAATGCATATTTTTGGAGTTATTTTGAAAAAACGGAAAAAGTCCGTTTTTTACACGTTTTTTGTAAATAAAAACTTATTTCCCGAAAAAAAAATTTGTTGGAAAACCGCGGATTCGTGTTCAGCGACCCAAAAAACATAATGGGACCCAAAAATCAAAACTACACCAAAACTTTCCTTTATTTTCTATCAAATGACTGGACAATAGGACCTGCTCTGCTCTGTAGGAACTTCTAACACTCATTACTTCATTCCATTCCATCCTCTAACATCCCTTTTGTTTCTCTCGCTCTGGCCCGAGAGAGAAGGTAGGGGGTGTCGGCGTTGTTGCCCTCCGTGTTCCATTGTCCAGAAGGCGAACTCGCCTTCTTCCGCATGCTGATTCGTCGAGCGTTTTACCTTTGGAAAGCAATGCATTGCTACATGCCGTCTGATACTTTTCCTGGTGCCGAAACCGTTTAGTGATCTATATGAGCGTGCCGTGCCTAATTTTTAACGTAAAGTTCTTCCTTCGGAAATGACACAGTTTGCTTAAAAATAGCATTAGTTTCCCTAGTGTTTTCTGAACCACCTTTGGAGGGCTCTAGACCGTGAGAACTATTTCATAGTGAGACCCTCGCTGGGAATATTGATAAATGTACAATACTTCACAACGATATTATATTAATATTTTTGCGGTGTTTCTATAAAAAAAATACATACACGGTATCACGACTACTTTAAAAACGTAAATTGTGCTGCGTACCTTAACGCCAAATTAAAATTTCCTGACATTTCTCAATGTTTACAAAAGTTGAAGCCTATAACGTCAAAACAGAGACTAGCGAATTATATAATCTTATAATCCCTGTCTAAGATATGTCTGGCACAAATTTAAAACATTGTTTTGAGAAAATCACGTTTCAAGAAGTATCGCTCGTTCGTGCATTGTGTGACTAGAATTCATGTATATCTTATATGTGTTTGAAGTTTTAAAAATGGCTTCGAGGGGGAATTTATAAAATGTCGGACATTTAGAAAATGGAAGAAAAAATTATTTTTTTGAAGATGAAACGCATAGCCTGTTAAAGAAACTTCATGGGCGGAAGTGCGCCCTTGGTTTGACAACGAATAGTGTCATCTAGTGTATATCTTTAGACGATTTGAAAAGTAGCACATATAAAAATAAAGATGCAATTATTGTATTCTAACTTTAAGGTATTCAAATCTGAAATCCCCATTTTGTTTAGTTGTTAAAAATTTAATACTTGAATAAAGAGAAGAAAGTTTTCATTTAATTGCTTGGTATACAAGAGTTTCTATTTTATATCAAACTTTGATCATGTAAATACCATAGCTATAGCTCGGATGAATGAAATTAGTGCTGTAGTTCGTAGCCATGTCCAACAAATAAGAGTGAATTATGTCAGCCAGGATGTCGTTCGGGTAGCTCAGTAGGAAGAGCATTGGTACGACAAGCCAAGGTGCCCAGATTCGAGTCCTGGTACGGACATATTTCACTCTTTTTGAATAAACCTAAACTATGATACTCCAACTACTGAATATAATTAAAGCTTTGTTGAACATTTTCTTCACAATTTTATTTTCGTCAATATACAAACGAACAACAAATGAAAACACTTCTAATGCTTCACTGTATTCAAATAACATAATTTTTTGTTAACGTTTCTCACATATAATTATAAGAATAAATGTGCGCTTTTGTGCTTGAAATAAATTATTAATTTTATGTTTTACTTTGATAGAGAAAAAAAGTGATGTGTTAATAAAAAGACCTTGCTTTAAAGATTTCCTCGAATATTTCTTAAAGAAAACACAAGAATATCAAAATCATCTCAAGATGGAAGTGTTGATGAAGTACTTAATTAAGTGTGACAGCTCCCCTTTTCTATTACCAACATAAGAGTTATAAGAAAAAGATGAAAGGTTATCTACATAAAAACATATATTTGTTTTCTTTTTTGCGCAGCTGTTTTAAAGAATTACACGGAACAAATAGCTTTGTTGAAAAATGAAAAAGATTCAAGTGTGTTTTAAAATAACCCTTTTGAAAGTTTTTGTTTTGCTTATTACACTGCTATGTTAAAAATGATTAAATAAAGATACACTATTAAATAATTTCATGCAGTTAAGCTTAATTTTTCTTATCATTTTGAAGTTGAACATTTTAAAGTATCAAAATACTGAAATATAGACCTCTAATATGTTTTCTTATGTGCCTTATTTTTTTATTGCAATGAAACCATACATTTTTTAGCCATGTGAAAACTCTAAATATGATTTAACACATGCAATATAAGAGATGGTGCCTCCGTAACGCCTGCTAGTAAAGATAATTTTTGTAGATTTTTGTGAACAACATTTGATATTTTATTTTCCATCAGAAATCCTAATTAGATAAGAAAACTTTAAACAATACATTTAATAAAACCTGATTATTAGAAAGTCCAGCACATGAAAAATATTTGTTGTCTCTACCACATCACTCTTTTGAGTGAGCAATCCTGCTTGCTGTAGGTGGTTGTTAAACAAAGAAACAAGGTTTTAAATTATTTGAACTGAATGTAAAAATCAGGCAAAACATTAATTTTCAGAAAGACTGTTATTATTAATACTATTTTAATTCTGCACGGAAATTTTCAGAAAAATGCAAAAGATTTTCTTAGAAATCTTATTTGTAAAAAAAAAAAAATAATAATGAAATTTAAAATAAATAAATTAAAACAAAAGAAAGAAAAAACTGATTATTTAATAGTTCACCAGCTAAGTACTTGTCTCCTGTCGCTTCACACTACATTTGAAATCGATAACCTATTTTTTCATTTTCCCACAATGCCCATCAGTTCCAAAAATAATAGGATTTTGAGATAAACGCGTTTAAAAGTTTTGAAAGCAATACTGACTCTTCTAGAAACGGCGCAAACAAAATATTATTAATATTATTATTATTATTTAATTGAGTGTTTAATAAGTCTTTTTAAGCTGCATAGAGCGTAATAATATCAGATTTTTCATTAACAATAACCTCACGATCGAGGCAAATAGGTACATGTTCGAGGAAATCCAATTATGAGGGGATATTAGCGTTAAAGATAATTTTAGCATTTTGAAAATTAAAACTATGGCGGGAATCCCAAGAATAGAAGATTGGCAATAAAAGATAGAGAGATTTCTTGGTTAGAGACATAACGGAAGTGTTCTTTTAAACGGGTTTCGATATTTCTTTTAGTTTGACCTGTATAAGAGAATGACAACCTATACAAGGGACATAGATTTGCCATTTGCGAAGACGAGGAGCAGGAGACTTTGTCAAAGGGAACTTAAACTTATACATGTCAATATGTCTATGAGCAATAATTGCTGAAAGTGCGTTTTTATAATTGTAGTAAGCGTTTTTAAATGTAACTAATGTTTTGCATATTACTTGGTGTGTATAATTTATATAAATCATATACAGGACTGCACAAAAGAATTCGAGTACATTACCGCTTATTGACGGAAATTGCTGATGAAAAATTTTAACTGTGTTGTGAGTTTCCTAACTGAACTAAAATTTAGCATATAATGTAGTATATATGCAAATCTATATATCTTATACAGAGCTGCACAAAATAATTCGCATTATTTTCCGACTGTATGCTGAAATTGGATTTTCAAATGTGTTATGCGTTTTCCAGATTGTTCACTTAGACATCATATTTCACCTTATTAAATGTGGAAGTTTTGTTGTATTATACTGAATGCGTTGGAAAGTGATTCATAATTTGTGTTTGGCGCATGACTTTTATTTCTTGTTTTAGTATAGAAGTGGGAAGGTTTGTGCAACTTCATGGCTTTTGTTCTGCTTTCATAGCTTATAATTAATTCAGCAGAAACTGCACAGAGTTAAAGTTTATTAACATTTCAATTTATATTGTAATCTCATAAAAAAGAACTTTCTAGGGTTCATTTTATTCATATTTCGCAAAATTATAACTATTAAAATTATAAAAAAGCTATTATAATATAACTCATAGAGTGGAATAGGAATGATAATTCAAATTAAAAAATATATTGAAATTGTTTTCAATGATTACGAAAGTGTTTTCAATTCTATAAGAAACCTAGGCAGCGGCTTCCCTTGCCCTATCAAGGAAGGTCTGCATAAGCGCATACTCAGAAATTTTTGAAAAAATTACAGAATATTCTTCTCATGAGGATATATACGGGTACTTTCGTGTTATAAAAGCCCCTAAGGTTTAATCGCCAAGCGACCAAGATTTATCGAAAAATTGTAGAGCTTATATGACATAATAATATATAATGTATATAACATTTTTGACGTATATGACCAAGTTATAGTCATATATAACGCATATATGGTGTATATATATATATGACTTGTTTATGATGTATATATGACATTTAAGACGTAAATAATATGTATATAATGACGCATTTGGCACATATATGAGTATCTGGAGTATACAGGGTGTCCTCTCTCAACGATGATCAATGGCTAATTCCTAGACCGTTAGTCATAGACATATAGTAATATTGCAAAAATGTTTTAAATGAGGTAAAGAAGTATTTTAAAAGCGATTTGGATCAATAAAACCATTTCTGAAAAAGTTGCGAAATTAAATTTGTAAACGGTTTCCCGATCCTGTAAGTGATATTTAGTAAAAATTTCCTATTACACTAAAAAGTAAGACCAAAAAAACTCCCATTCATCTAACACTATAAAATTGACCAAGTAATGAAACTTCGAATTACATGACTTGTACCAGTTTTCTGCATCTGAACACAGATAAGTTGAGGATTATATACAAAGTGCTTAAAGTATTTGAAGAATTTATTTCGCGTGTATCTGTATTTTAAGTGAAAGTAGTCACATTGTACAAATATTACGATAGTGTTAATTTTTATTAATTAAGTTTCAGATTGGTTTAAAGAACTGTATTTTAACATATGGTTTTATTTGATAAGGAAATGAGTAGAGTTGCAAAAATCCGGTTTATTCCCAGGTTTATTTCCAATAGACCCTGTTTATTCCCATGTTTATTCCCAAAATACCCAGTTTATTCCCAAAAAACCCTGTTTATTCCCAGGTTTAAACCGGGTTTTTTCTAGCCTTTGCAACTCTAGACATGAGACTTTTTTTTTTTCATAATTTCTTATAACAAAATTTGTGTTATTTATTTAAGTTGTTATTTAACTTGTAACGTTTGTGCGTATGTCTTTCCAATTCATAATTTATACTCGAATTTTAATTCACTACCAAATATCCGATCGAGGTTAAATTATGCATATATATGTAATTCTGATGACAATATAATCCTTTTCTTATCTTAGGTGCATCCAATTTATGCTTATTTTACAGGAACACAAAAAAAATTCGGATACAATACTGTCGGCCTACAAGCGGAATTTTTCAATTAAAATCAGTGAAATTTATGTAAATTATTGAGATCCACAACAGCATTTTTCAAAAGGAAAGTTCGTTACATTTATATTTCTTTTGCATGGCCACACAGAATAAGTGAGATATATTACGATGTATGAGAAGAGATTACTTAAAATACATTTTAATGATATTATACTTTTTTCAAATTTAACTTTTCAGTTCTTCAAAGTAAATATAAAAACATGTTTTTAAAAATATTTTAGAGATCAAAACCAAAATGCAATTACTATTTGTTATACGAAATATAAAGAGTAACGGGAAAATTTTCACTATTGGACATAGAAAATGACGTAAACAACTTTATTTGCATTAAAACAATGGTCGTGTCAAAACATTTGCGCACTCAAATCATGCACACACAGATAATTTATAAGATTTAAAATACTTAAAATATGTTAATAATATTTTGACTTTATAAAAGACAATGTAAACACATTGATTATTTATGTTACTACAGAGGTGCCATAATTCAAAACACAGTTTTAAACCATCAAAACTATTAAATGTTAAAAATCCATGAGCTTTCGGCTAAACATTAGCCTTCCTCAGATGAACACAAGCCGTCGAGAAGACGCAGCTCCAAATGGCGCGCTTTGGACAGGTCCAAAATGGGCGAAACCAATCCACTATGAAATGGAGGGAGTGAAGGAAGATGGGATGATACCATTACAAGCTGGGGGGGGGGGGGGTTCAGCAAAAACCAAAAACCCCAGTGACACCCAGTACATTATACCATATACGAGGGATCTGATAAGATAATACATCATTACATGTATTATCACCTCTTTTCAAAATTTCTAGGGACTCTCTGATTATGCAACTATTATACTGTGAACAATGTGAAATTATTTTAGTTTTACTGAAAAATATATCAATATCTTTAGCTTGATTTTATCTGGATAAAGCAGTGGATATATTTTTCAGCCCATTTCAGTGGTTTCGCCCATTTTGGACCTGTCCAGAGCGCGCCATTCGGAGCTGCGTCTTCTCGACGGCTTGTATTCATCTGAGAAGGCTAATGTTTAGCCGAAAGCTCATGCATTTTTAACATCTAATAGTTTTAATGTTTTAAAACTGTGTTTTGAATTATGGCACCTCTGTAGTAACATAAATTATCAATGTATTTACATTGTGTTTTATAAGTTTGAGAAAGTGAATTTGTCGTTCGTATTATATGGAATTTTCTATATATTTTTATTTATATTTTGACTGTTTTTGTTTAAAAAATGTAATCCAAATACTATACTAAATTTTTATTGGACTACAAATATTTTGCACTTTGAATTTATGCAAAACAGTTTGTACCTTGGCTGCGTCTGCGCTTTAATCAATTTGCAGGCATTTATTAGATTTTGACGTTTGAAAAGAATATGTTTACCAACAATCAGTACTGTGAAATGGCATTACTTCATGGACAGAGCAATCAGAATAGGCGAGAGGCTGCAAGGATGTCTGTATGCTATGAAATTCCCGGATCAAAACCAACCACATCCAAACACTATAGCTAAAATTGTTAAACGTTTAAGAGAAACCGGTAGCTTTAATCAGCATCCTCGATGAAGTCGGTTCACTGGTTCAACAGTACTTCCGGAGGATGTTCTAGGGCACTTGCTCATCCTGAATGTAGTGTACGAGATATTAGCCGAGAGCGTGGGTATTCAAAAAGTCAAGTATGAAAAATTTAAAACAAGTGTGGTGCGTATCCATATTGACCAATACTAGGAAAAGAATTAGCATCAGCAGACAAGAGCGTCGTTTTAACTCTCGTAATTTTATTTTAAACAAACAAGATGAACGTCCATCCTTTCTGAAGGAAATTATGTGGAGTGCTGAATGCCAATTTACAAGACAAGGGATCGTAAATACTCAAAACATTCACTATTGGGCCCTGGAAAATCCATTCATTATTCGTCCAAACACTGAAAGACGTCCTTAATTGGGCCATTCATCTTCGATGACACTTTTATATCAGAAAAATATGCTGGTATTTTATATGAACCAGTATCTGATTCTTTAGAAGAGTATGTTTCATTACAATATTTGTGATATATGTGGTTTCAGCATAATGGCGCGCCAGCACATAGATCGCTTAACCCATTCGGGACCATGGTATCATATGTGCAACCTCTAAAAGAGCATACAGAAGTTGTTTTTGGCACCAGTAAAAAATAAAAGTAATATTTGCTTTCTCTAATTAGAGCATTTTTGTGATAGTTTAAGTAAAGGTAGCTTTTAAAAAAAAGTGGTACATTGACTTAACAAGTGCTTTTTGAATATAATATTATAGTATCTGGAGGTCCTATTGAATGCCTCCCTCCCAGATCGCCAAATTTGAATCCTTTAGATTTCTTCCTTTGGGGTTTTTGGAAAAATAAAGTATATTAAATAGAATCCACTAGTCGAGCAGATTTGTGGAATCGTATTTCTATGGCATGCAGATCTGTAACACCTACAATGTTGCTTGAAGTACAAGAAGGATTTATTTCACATGTATATTTCTGCATTGCAGGCGAAGGAAGCCACTTCGAACAAGTTTTAAGATAACTTTAATTTTTATTGATTAAGTTTGATTAATTAATCTGATAGAGTTTTAAAATATGTATCATTTTGTAAAGAATTGTGACTGTTGCTTTTCATCATTTCATTTAACTAAAAATATGTTATTTTTTCACTTATTTTTTTTCATACAAGTTGTATAGTTTGCTTTAATCTGTCAGACAGAAAATAGATTTCAAATCTGCATTCTAATGTCAATTTTACTCTCAGGTATTATTTTCTTTTTATATATGTCGATTATTTATATTTCTTAGTAAATTTGTGAATGTATTTCGCAGCAAAAAAGATTCTTCAAATTTAAACAGCTATTACTCGGTCAGTTTTAATCGTAGAAGAATGGAAATTTTATTGTCTTACTTGTTCGTGTAACAGGAATTTTTTATTAAATATCACTTATACTACCGAGGGACCGTATAAAAAATTAAATTTTGTAACTTTTTAAGACATGTTTTTATTGATCCAAATCGCTTTTAAAATACTCCTTTATCTTATTTAAAAAGTTTTTGCAATTGAAACTATATTTCTATGACTAACGGTTTAGGAATTAGCCATTGGCTAGCGTTGAGAGTGGACACCCTGTATATCTGCGTATATATGATGCATATATCATGCGAAGATATTGCCGAAATCATAGCTACAAGCTTGTTATAATCGTAATTGTAGGAACCGCTATAACACGAAAGTACCCATATACGTTTATAAAAAATGTTGCTGCGGAACCTCGATATAACGTCCGGAACAAAATTATGAAAATATCGTGTTTTTGGCGATTTATTACTGGTGGGCGACGCAGTGAAATTTAAAAAAACTGTGTTATGATGAATACTCTTTTACAAAACCCTTTTTCTACTCTTTATATTGAACTAGTTTAAGTAAGTTTAACTTAATTAATAATAAACTTTTATAACTACGCTTTTACCATCTATATTTATATGTATATATAAAGAAAATTAACGATCGTATTCTACGATTTAGAACGAAATTTAAATTGATTAAAAATACTTCAAACTAAAAATTAATGTTCGATTCTGAGTATTGTCAATTTAACTTCGATATTGTTAGTATCAGAGACAACAAGAGGAAAGTATCGTTGCCTTGGAAACAGAGACTTATTCAATAACAAAATTTATTAATGAGAGCGTTCATAATAGGGCAGAAACTGTTGAAATACACTTAAAGCATATATTATCCTGCCGGCGAAACCGTGTAAATCAGCAATACGCAACTGGTATATATATGTTATATAACCTTATAGGAAAAGAATAGTCTATTTAATCGTTTAAATTTAAATTCATAAAGTTCTAAGAATTTAAAAGCCCATTTAACAAAAAAAAACTTCAAATAGATTAAAATCGCTTGCATTTGGAGAGGAAAAAGTGTTGCTCGCTAAATCCCGTTTTTTGCGTCAAATACTAGAAAATATTTTATTTCTTTACAGATTTTCTACTGGGATTCCGCAGTTAAATTTGACTGGTCCTTTATTACGTACATGATTATATATATATATATATATATAGTTCCACTAGCATTTTTTTTAAATATTCAGAGTATGCGCTGTAAGGAGACCTTCCATAGATGGGTGTGCCCACCGCACATATCGCACACGCAACCAGTTGGTTCTTATATATATATATATATATAAGTTGGTTGTTATATATATATATATATATATATATATATACACATGGTCTTTATATATATACAGTGTGTTCCAAAATTCGACTGATAAATTAAGAAGTATGATAGAAGGCATCAAGGGGATGAAAACTTGCAAAATAACATGGGGTCGCTAACCAAATTTAGTGGGAGAAAATTTCAAAAATAGTTATGAAGGGTGTGACGTCGAGTGGAACAAAAGGGCCAATAATAAGCAGAAAAACATTTATATGAAGTCAAGCACGATTGCAATGTATTGCAGTTCAACTTCAGAAAGGTGGCAACGACACATTTTTATAGAAATTGTTGGAATTTGCGGCCACGAAGGTCATTGTACAGGTGACACCGACGGACGAAGGATTGCCGAACATAAAACATACTCCTATAAAAATGTCTCGTCGCCTCCTTTCTGACGTTGAACTGTAATGCATTGTAATCATGCTTTACGTCAAATAAAATGTTTTTCTATTTATTATTGGTCTTTTTGTTCTACTCGACGTCACACCCTTCATAAATATTTTGTATGATTTTCTCCCTCTAAACGTGGTTTGCGATTCCATGTGCTATGATAAGTTTACATCCTCTGATGCCTTCTATCACCCCTCATAATTTTTCGGTCTAATTTTAGAACACCATTTATAATATATATAAAAATGTGCATGTAAGATTATATATAATAAATATTATATATATATATTAATGTATTTTCCGTTACATTATGGTCTACATATCTAACAATAGATATTTTTAAATATATAGGAAATCATTCATATTAAAATCCTGTTATTGAAAAATTTCGAGAACGTGTGATACTGGTTCATGTTTTCATATAATTGAAAATAATATGATTTTTATCCTCATTAATAGCTTACCTGATTTTAAAGATTTTTAGTTTAATACCGACTTTTTTTTTACTTTTATTTGTGGTAATTATAATACATTTAATTACCGTGTAAATCAGCAATACGCAACTGGTATATATATGTTATATAACCTTATAGGAAAAGAATAGTCTATTTAATCGTTTAAATTTAAATTCATAAAGTTCTAAGAATTTAAAAGCCCATTTAACAAAAAAAAACTTCAAATAGATTAAAATCGCTTGCATTTGGAGAGGAAAAAGTGTTGCTCGCTAAATCCCGTTTTTTGCGTCAAATACTAGAAAATATTTTATTTCTTTACAGATTTTCTACTGGGATTCCGCAGTTAAATTATGCGCTGTAGGTAATTATAATACATTTAATTTCATGTAACCTAAAAGTTTAAAGTTACTTAACTGAAAATAGATCTTAGCTTTTAATTAAAAAAATAATAATAACTATTTAAAAATATGTTATTTTTAATTGTAAAGTTAAATTCTTAATATTTACTTTATATAATACGATAAAAATAAATACTATTTTAAAGTCTTCTACCTTATTAATGTACACACGGTATAGGGTAAATCCAGGTTAGATACCCATCGGGTTAGTTGCCTTGGTTACTGTATTTCAGATATTGGATGTGTGGCAGAGCTAATGACGTTCTTTTACTCTCAATTGTTATAAAACTGTAGTAGACGAACAATACATAGCGATAAAGTACTTCAAATAAAAATTATATTCATCAAAGAAGGTAAGTATGGGTTCTGTTTTATGTTCTGTTAAGATAGAGAAGAATATGAAATATAATGTTCTCAATACAAATTTTTCATGAAATATTTAGTGAATACTGTTGAAGCAGGTATCGCGTAATGTGTTAATTATAGGTTGCAGCCATATTTGTTCCTACTTCCTGAGCTACTGTATGAGACATCTATCCCGGATTAAAAATATATATACCCCACCTAATTCGGGATATATGCCTCACTTGTGATGTGGAATAAGACGCACCATTTATAATGATCAAATAAGTTTGTTTTGCGAGAATATTATTTTAATTCTTCGGGAATTATAAGAAAGAAATATGTTTCTTCTTTTGGTTAGCAATGGCCCTTCCGGGGGATCATTACCTAACAAGTCAGGGGGCGGTGTTACTAGTGATAAATTTTACATTTAAGAAATGATTAAAAAAATCATTTGTTTCAGTTCAGAAAGTTGGTTCAAAAGGGGGAAAATCCAGCACATTTTTAAGTGAAAAATGCCAAATACTTAAATAAAGTGTTTGGTATTTATAGCTCTGATCAGAACATTCTAATTCATGCCTCTCTAACTTACCCTCTATTTATATCAGAATATATTTAGAAGCACTAAATAGAAATCTAAATACCAAATAGAAATCTAAAATCCCTTAAGTATATCATGCTCACAGAAAATTCGAAAGACTATACCGGAGCACCATATTAGAGGTAAAAATTCCTCTTTATGTTTCTTTCTTTCTTTATATAATAGTCATTTTATTGTTGGAAATTTTTCTCTCCCCCCACTCCTCCTCCTTAATTTAAATTGCATAAGTTTAACCTTCCATAGAATATATAAAATATTTTGAACTCATTCATTATGAAACATAAAAATTTAACGCATTTAATTTAAGAATTTTAAATTTTCTTCCCAAATTATATTTTAGAGCCTGTTACATCGAAGGTAATCCCTCTTCGTTTAAACTAAACAAGTTTAGTCTTCATTAAAATTATCCGATTGGCTTCAAATTTTGTAAACCCATTTATTCGAAGAATTAGAAATGGCAAATATCCTTTGAAGTGGAAGTGTAATGCAAGATTAGTATACAGATCCTCTAAGCTCAATTAAATAAAATCATAAATATAATGTAAAGAGGATATTAAGTCAAATGCAAATCCAGCTTTTAAATTATAAATGTTAATTACCTACATTTCCTATTCTGTAAGATATGGGGCGTCTATCCCAATCAAGTTGGGTGTCTAACCCTGAGGTCTGGGATATATGGCCAAAACCATTGATTAATTTTTTTGATAAAAACATTATTTTATATGGTATTTATATTAAAGTAATGTTTTTAAGATGTTCTACATAAAATTTAGAGCAGATAGGTTACACGAGCATTTCAGAAATCATTGCTATAAAAAAGAAAAATGAAGGGGGTTAAATAGGGCAACTAACCCGGACTTACCCTAATCCGGCGTATAACGATTTAAGACTGTTTTGTATATTCGCTGCATTACGCGTATCCCCTTTTTTCAAAGAAAATTCATGAGATCTATAGCAGAAAATGCAATAAAGGGCATTAAAATGTATAATACTTATGCATTTGTATAATTGTATTATATATATATGTATAATTGTATAATACGTATAAGTATTATACACAATGTATATAACCCTACAAATGTACTTAATGCAAAGTGAGGACATACCCTTCGGCCAAGATGCTTGAATCTACAAAGCGTCTCCAGTTGTATTCTTCTTCATTCAATTAATCATTTCTTCTATTTTTTATTAATATAGGAATCTCCATCCTTAAGCTTAATTTTTAAGTTTTTACTTTTATACCCGGCGTATAACACGTATCTGTAAAATTTTATCAGATTTTTTGTTTCAAAATGCGCGTTATACACCCGAATATATATATATATATATATATATATATATAGGGTGGCCATAATTAAAGTGAACGTGTTTAAAGACCTCTACAAGGTAAACCATTTGGAATATTTGGAAAAGCTTTGGTATTTATCCTCTTTAGAGTGTGTGGAAACGAGTTATGCCATAAAATTATTAATTCGAAATTTTACTAATAGATGCAAGGCTTTACAAATTCGATAAAATCTGGTAGCCAGTAAAAATTCAAGTCGCCAGTAAAAAAAAATATATTACCTGCCCCCCTCCCAGGTCACTAATTTTCAAAAGCACAAAAGTTTTTTTTATCAATTGAGAAAAATAATAAGCATATTGTAGGATTATTAGTTACATAGCTTAGAACAGTTACATCATTTAGAAAGATAATATAAACAAAGTTTTCTAATGAAATTTATCAAAATTATTTATCTGTGAAAAAAATGTAAAAGCTGCATTAACCGGCATGTTCAGGAAATGCTGATTGCCGAAGGCTTCAAATGTCTGGATAAGTGAGTGCTGCAAAATCCATATCTGATGAAGAGTTCGTGGATGAAATAGTGAAGCAGGAAAACAATTTTGGTCTATTTTCGTGTCGAAGTCAGTCAAATAATTATTTTTATTAATTTAAAATTTGCATTTGTAAAACTTATTTTTACCAAATTAAAAATGCCAAAAATTAGTAAAAATGCCGTTTGTGCTCATTTCTTAGGTCATTTTTTGTACAAAAAATTATAATAGTAAAAACATCAGATTAAATAACTTGGTGGCCAGATAGAAAAACTTGGTCACCAGTGGCGACCTGGCGACTGCATTTGTAAAGCCCTGATGATGGTTACATGTGAGGGATGTTTTATTACCAAATATTAACAAAAAATAACTCATTTTAAATCAATATCTTTTAAGACAACGATACTCTTTAAACAGCGTGCGCTATAATTACTATGATTTTGATAAGAAAAACACTTTAAGCGTGGCTTATTTAGCTAAAAATTTAGACCTCATAAGGCTCTGCATGGCTAAAATCTTAAGATAAGAAAATGTGGCATTTGAAATAAAAAAAAGTTTCAAAAGTTAGCTTCCAGGACATCTCAATTTTATTTTTTTAATGATATACAGCGCCATGTATTGGAAAATTTTTAAATTATTTTTTTATTGCAGATCTTGTTTCCGCATGTTCTAAACAGTATAAATACCAAATCTTTTAAAAATATTCCAAATAGTTTAGCTTGTTGTAGAGCACTTCAAACACGTGTGCTTTAATTATAGTCGCCCTGCATATATACCTGGTGGTTATAATATAAGTATCACTATTTGGAGCTGTCTGAAGCTTGAAGGAATAACCCGAATGAAACCAAAATTGGTACATTTATTATTCGAGAAGGGGGAAGAAGACTGGAACAATAAAACAATTAACAATTGCAATAATCGCCGACAGATGGCACTTTTGAGTGTGAAATGTAATTTGTAATACAAGAACAAAAATTAAGTCGTATAACCGGATGACAAACCTAATTTATTGGAAAGTGTCACAGTGAATGTGCTTATGCTTTCACATGGCAGTGTCGTTCAATTTCAGGTTCCACGTGGCCATTATGCTGGAGGACACAATACAGACGGGGCACGATGTGCTCAACTGCGAAATATGTAGGAGAAAACATCAGGAGTGATGTTTCCTACATGTTGTGATATGCGATACTTTAAGTCATTGATCTTTGCGACACCTCTACGGTATACAACGGTACCATCTGTTGGCGATTATTGAAACTGTTTTTTTTTATTGTTCCATTCCTCTTCCCCCTTCTCGAATAGTAAGTGTACCGATTTTGGTTTCATTCGGGTTATTCCTTCAAGCTACAGACAGCTCCAAAGAGAGATACTTATATTATAAGTACCCTGTATATACGAAAAACTATTTTTGGAATTCCTTTTCAAATATAAAAGGTATAAACTTTGATATTGGTTACATTAAGAACGCGTTATTGACGTATGTGGAGAATATGTGATGCTAGATGATGCTTTGCTTTCATGTGATTGAAAACCATTAGTTTCGATCTCTAATGAGACGTGACTGGGTGATAGCTAGTTCATGAAACTGGAAGTGGGAGTTTTATGTTTTCGTAGTCATTATGAAAAGAAAAATCCTAAACTTTCAGATTATTTTCAAGGAATGCATTTCTCAGTAACGATGCTCATAAAAGAAAGTCAAAATGAATAGTGGAAGAAAACTTTTTAACACTTTCCAACATTGTTGAAAAGTGTATAATGTCTCCAGTTTACGTGTCTACCGTTTACCTACCGCCTGACTGTCCGTACTCTAAATCTTGTAAAAATACAGGAATTACCATTTAATTGATATATGTTGTTGAGATTTAATATGGCATGTTCGCTATTAAAAATGGAGTATTTATAGCTCATTTTCAGGGACACTCAAAGTACTTGGGGCATAACGCGCGCCTGTTAAACTTGATAAGTTTTCTTGTTTCAAAAGTGTGCGTTATACGCCCGAATACGCGGTATATGTAAAAAGATGCATGTAATATATATATATATATATATGTATGTAAGTAGACGATATGTAAATAGCTGCTTTACTGGAATTATATGAACCAATAATCGATGAACAACAAAATACGAACTTTAATTTCAACTAATATACTTTTGGTCAAAACTATACAATAAATTTACCTTATAATAATTCAGCTAGGCCTAATAGCGCCTTTACCGGCTATATTCATTTTTTATCTTACTTCATACCAAAAATTAGAAAACTGGCTCTTTGCCAAGACTCGTGATCCAAAGTATTTACAGCTCACGCATTTAAATCATGGATAATAGCATTAGAGTGTCAGTTCATTTGATGAACTGAAGTGTTCAAACTGAAATCCTACAAATATATATATATACATATATATATATATATATATATATATATATATATATATGTATGTATGTATAATGTATATACAGGGTGTCCAAAAAGTCTGGAAACGTTGGAATAACTCGAGAAATATACATCGGATTGAAAAGCGGAAAATGTGTTCAATATTTAAAACAAAATCTATTCTGGGATATCAAAGTTGCCCCTCCAACTCTGCTCCCTGGGGGTAAGGAAGGACAACTTTGAAATCTAAAATGATAACCCTCCTTTTTTATTACAGACTCCTGATTTACGGGGAAAAATACATAACTTTTGTACTTAATATTTTCTTCGGGAAATCGTGGATGGCGCTGTAATCGAGTAAAATTCAGTGAGAATATTTTCCATTGAAAAGTCTAGAAACGGTCGACATCTACGATTTTCCGAATAAAATGTTAAATACAAAAGTTACGCCGGTTCGGAGTATTTTTTCCCCGTAGAATCCGAATCTGCAATAAAAAAAGGGAGTTATCATTTAAAAGTTCAAAGTTTCTCCCCATTCCCCCCAGGTGGCAGAGTTAGGAGGGAGCAATTTGTAGTGGATTTTTCAAAAATATTGAACAGGTATTTTTCCGTTTTTTCAATCCGATGTATATTTCTCGAGTTATTTGACCGTTTTCAGACTTTTCAATGGAAACAATTCTCACTACATTTTTGTCAATTACAGCGCCATCTACGATTTTCCTAAGAGCATGTTAAATGCAAAACTTGCGTATTTTTCCCGTAGAATCCGAATCTGCAATAAAAAAAGGGAGGGGGGGTATCATTTAAGATTTCAAAGCTGCCCAATCTTTCCCACTAGGGGGAAAAGTTGGGGGGAGGCAATTTTGTATCCTTAGATAAAATTTTTTTAAACACTAAACGCATATTTTCGGTTTTTCAATCCGATGTATATCACTCGAGTTAATCGACCGTTTCCAGAGTTTTCGGACACCCTATAAATATTAATGCATTTTGCGTTACATTCTGCTCTATGTAGAAAAATCGTTTGTGGTGTAATTTAATGATGTTATATAATTTAAAGTATAATAAAATAAATATCCATTTATGAGATGCACTGAAACATGCTTTCTCTAGAATATGGAGTGCAAAGTATTTATCACGCTTTTACAGGGTCGCACAAAAAATTCCGTTACATAATGGTCTACGCAGGAAAACTGTTTCCAACGTATTTTAATAATGTTGGACTATTTCCAACATAATGCAAATGATATACTCTACTGAAGTTCACTACCAGATGTTTGCTGTAAAATATTATGCGCATAACATTTGTCGTTCATTTGCAGGACACACAAGATTTCCATTACAGTAGTACTACTTATTAGCGATAATTGTTAGAAGTGAATTTCAGTTATGAATGCGTTTTTAACCAAACTTTTCTGTACTACTTCTTGTGTATAAATTATATAGACCATATACAGGACTACACAAAACAATTCGTATGTGTTACTGTGTATGAACGTGAATTGTTGTTTTTTAATTGGGTTATGCATTTTCCAAAACTTCAAAAAATTTAGTATATAAAAAGGTTTATATTTTCCTAAATTTAGTATACTAAAAGATGTTTGCTGAATTAAATTCATATATAGGGCTACGCAAAGAACTGGATAGATTGCGGGATAGAAGTACTGGATAGAAGTACATTTCCAGTCGTTATGCATTTTTAAAAATTACTTACGTTAAGATATCTTCTTTCACCTTATTAAAGGGTGTAGTTTTGTTACCGTATTCTGAAAGCTTTGGAAATTGTTTCATAACCTATGTTTGATGCATGATTTTTTTTCCTTGTTTAAAATTTGTTTTGAAAGATTCACTTTTCTATTATCTTAAAATTCATTTTTTCAGAAAACATTTTATAAAATACTGAACAGATTAATATGGACAGGAAATATTATATGAGTAAGAGAATAACAGGTAAAATATTTTTCAACGTACGAATGTGCATTTCACCATGCAGACATTTATAGCAGTAATTCCTAAATAAAATGAAATTTTTTTAATGGTGCCATGAATATTTTAGTTGCATCAGACGAAATCTTTTAGATTGATTGTTTCTCAGTTCATCTGCACTCTATTTTTCAAATACAAATAGTATTTTATTTATACAAAGTATTTTATTCTTACAGGTTATTCCCATATATTGTTAATATGGTGTCTCAAATGTTATTTTTCTAAAATGATCTCTGTATGCAAAATCTTTACAAGGGCTACAAAAATCAATAATGTTATTTAGCTTCCAATCTTCTGTTTTGTTGTTGTTTCACATCAAATAAATCCAGAAATTTTTTAAATAAAAGAAGATAATTAATTACCACATAAAATAAAACGTTTCATTAAATATTTTTTTCTTCTCAGTTTATGGTTATTTCTGAAAAAAAACCCGGAAGGTGGCAGCGGTGATATTACCATGGTTTAATAAAATGCTCAAATCACGAATTGGCGCCCTGTTTTACTGATATCATACCAAGATATCACGAGACAGGCTGAAATAT
Source organism: Maratus michaelseni (assembly GCA_963931845.1). NCBI lineage: Eukaryota > Metazoa > Arthropoda > Arachnida > Araneae > Salticidae > Maratus > Maratus michaelseni. The sequence goes on along the minus strand of OZ007591.1, from coordinate 152,167,966 downwards.
TTATGTTGAACTAGAGGAGATCTACAACATAATAAAATTTCATTTCGAAATTCAATAACAAGATTATACCGCAATAATGATGAAATGGCACCTCTCCCCCCCCCTCTTCTGCTCATATTGTACCAAGATATGTCGAGGCAAACCAGTCATTGTTTAACGAACCCTTAATAATCTGTTCCTACATAATTAGTTCATTTTGAAACTTAATCGCCTTTTAATATACAGAACAATGCAATGTAAAATACGCTTATTGAGTCTAAATAGTGTTATATGACGTCATTTTCTATCATAAATTTTATTCTGTCGGAGTGTCCTACAAGAATAGGAAAGGCAGATTAAAATATTTTTTAAATATTTTGTTTAATATTTAATTTTAAACAGGCAGGTCAGTTATTCTTTCATGTACTGCTTGTCTTACATCATAATTTTAAATCGAAACTTGACTATGTACTATTTATTCTCCATATTACCAATTTACACTCAGACATATCTAAAAACATGGATAAAAGTTCTATTAAATACGTCCCACATTATCAAAAATGTAAAAAAGTTTCAAATAAAAACTGTCACCATTGCACAAAAGCGCTTTCACTCTGGCTAGAGTATCATTAGTTGTTAACTCTCAAGCACCTGATTCTTCACTATATATATGACCGCAATGATTGCGTGAACCATATCTTTGCATCCAAATTAATACATCCAAAGACGTTTGCAATGATATGGTTCACGCAATCATTGATTGCCACTGGAAAAAGATGTTAGAAGAAGGGGAGAAAAGCCGAATGCCGATAAAGGGAATTCTTCAACCCCCAGTCGTATATATAGTGAAGAATCAGATGCTTAAGAGTTAACAACTGATGATGCTCTAGTTAGAGTGAAAGAACTTTTGTGCAATGGTGACAGTTTTATTTGAAACTTTCTTACATTTCTGATAATGTGGGACGTTTTTAATGGAACCTTTAACCATGTTTTTAGATAATTTCTAAGTGTAAATTGGTAATATGGAGAATAAATAGTAAATATACAGACATTAAGAAATGAATACCTGTTTTAATCTTGATGATGTAGTCATTTTTGTCGCCGGCGCCCGCTCTATAGTACACTCTGAAAGACACTCTCGGAGGGCAATCCTTTACTCGGCCTAATCGACCGTAACAAACACTACCACCATCTCAGTACATTCTAACCACATTTCGTAAAAGATCCGTAAAATCTGCACCTATTTCATTTTAAATGATTCTGAGTTGTAATTTTTAAATCATGTTTTTCATTTTGTGTTTCTTTAATATATCAGTTTGACAACAATGCAAGAAATTCAACACATATTTTCCAATTGGCTTGATTTTTTTTAAATGAACGATCTTTATGAATTAAAATAAATAATTTATTTTTAAAATATAAAAGTGGAATTAGCATTAGTAATCATTTTTACTGTATTTTTACATACACGCCTGACACTTTATTTTTTTTTTCTTAAAATAATTATATTTTTCGAAAAATCTGTTTTCCTTATCGTAGTAGAGCACACGTGTAGGAAAAGTATAAAACAAAATTTAAAAAGTATGAAAAGTATGCAAAATGTTCGAAATTGAATTTATTTTTATTTGACTAACATTTTAAACATTGTACCATAAAAATTTCATTTTTCCTTCAGTAAATCATTTTTTTTTTCATAAATGCATTTAAAATTATGTTAAAAAGATATGAAAAATACTCAAATTAAAAAGAAAAACAGTTCAAAGGATACCGAGCTCCCTTAGCTGTACTCGAAAATAATTTTATAATACGATTACGAAACATAATGCGTTGCAAAACATAAGCTTCTTTCATTTGAATTCAGAAAGATTATACATAGGGCTGAATCCGCAACAACTAAGCCAAGCTATCTTTCTTTTTTGGCTGTCACATTTATCCAGGTCTTTGATTAATGATGATAAATCCCAAACTGGCCTCGCATAAAAAGTCGGATACATCATATTATGATGTTTCGTAAAAGTAGGGGAATTTTACAGCATAAAAAATCTGCCTTTTTATCAATTTTATAGTAGCATAAAAGCAACCATCAATAATGTTCATAAAATACAATAAAATTTTGCGGTAACTTGTGAAATGACCCTGGCGCTTTTCCGTATAAGAACTTAACTTTATTTCGTTAAATTTATAGATAAACCACTAACACATTTTCTTTTATTACTATATACAAATTTAAGAAAATGCGTATACGTTATGTACTTAGATTACCTCCTCAAGCCTCAGTTTTGAAAATTTTTGGTGGGGCTCAACTCTTTTTTACACAAATATGTGCATGCGAGTGTAAAAAAAAAAGATTACCAATTTAACGTTGTTTTTTTAAACTCCTTTTAAAGAAATGAAACATAATCGTATACTGATAAAAAATCACAAGTTCAATATAACATTAAGACAATATAAAAACTCCAATGTATAGACCCGTTTATAAAATGATACTCGCTGATCTTCGCGAATCGTTTATAATAAAATTACAACGAAAGTTGACTTTGAATAACGTCTTGTTTTTTGTTTTTTTGTTTGTTTTTTTCGGAATATGGATTTTTTTTCTATTTTAATTTTTTATATCAAAAGTTCAAATGTTGAAAATTTTATTCTAATTTTTAAAAAAATAGAACATAAAGGGAAACAGTTTTCGTAATGTCGTTTATCCCTATAACAAAAGAAAATTAAGAAAAAATGGAATATTTAAAAATTCTATAAAATACTAGAAAGTTAAAAAAAAAAAAAAAAAAAAAAAAAAAAAAAAAAAAAAAAAAACTAATTTTTTTTTTATTTTATATTAAAGGGTCTTGTACCTTTTAAACTCGCCGAAAATCAACAAAAACTTTCAAACTTTGAATTAGTGTATCTTCAGAACTTTTCTTGTGCATAAGCATGAAATTTTTGTTATTGACTAGCAAGCTACGCCCGCTGCGCTGGTCGGTTTCTACAAATGAACCTTGAATCAAACGAAATATATCGTTTAATTTGACCTTCTATTTGAAAGCAATCTGTATATTTACCTGGAATATCCTTCCACAATACTGAAAAATGACGTGATTGCGCTATTATATTTTCTAATATACAGTCAAAATTTTAGTTGTTAAGAACCAACTCTTTTATTTAGTCATTTACAGTTAGGGTTTGCTAAAGAATAATAAAACTATATGCAATATACTAAAACCATCACTAAAAATTGTCGAACTAACAATGCAAACAAATTAACTAACAAAATCCATTCAGTAGACGTTTTTATGAAGGCTAATCTTTGATAATCGGGTTCATCTGATTATAGAACTTTTCCACATAATTGTAAAACTAACAGAACGGTATAAAATATACTAAAACCATCCTTATAAATTATCTACTTAACAATGCAAGTCGCAAAAAATACGCCCAGTAAAAACTTTCAAAAAGGCTAATCTTTCGGAATCGGGTTCACCTGACTATATAACCTTCACACATGACTGTTTGACTAAGCAACGTAGAACAATATGTAGTACATTAAAACCATTCCTGAAATAGCATTTAACTAACAATACAATTCTCATTAAAATCCGTCCAGTAGAACTTTTTCAGAAGGCTAATCTTTCATAATCGGAATCAAATATTCAAAAGGCTAATATTTGATTAAAAAAAATGGTCACCCGATTTTCGAATTTCCCCCTATAATTCTAGAACTAAGCAACGTAGAATGATATGTTATATAATAAAACTTTCCCTAGAAAATTATCTAACAGTGTAGGTTCCATCGAAATCCATTCTGCCAAATCTTTTAAAAAGGCTAATATTTCAAAATCGGATTGAACTGATTGGAGAACTTACCAGAATAATTCTATAACTAAGCTACGTCGAACGATATGTTATACAATAAAACCTTCTCTGAAAAAATATCTTACAGTTTAAGTTCTACGAAAATCCATTCAGCAGAACGCGAGTTATAAGCAGCCGGAACGAAATTTCATATATGTAGAAGTAAATAGAAGTATATTGCCATTAATATAGTTTGCATTTGAATAAAAAAAAGGTACTTTTCGGTTAGCTGGGTGCCAGTGATATATGTACACACACACACATATATATATATGTATATATTCATACATATAAGTGTATATATATGTATGTATATACATGTTTTTGTGTAGATATATGTATGTATAAACATGTATTTGTGTAGATATATGTGTGTATATTTACATGTATATATATATATATCACTGGCGCCCGGCTAACCAAAAATTACAAAAAAAAATACTGCAAAAATGCAGTCGTACACTTTAAAAAAAACACCTTTTGGCTTAAAATCTCTCATCAAAACTGTTTTTCTTTTTTTTTATTTTCTTTCTTTTTTTAAAAAAATAAAATTCTTTTATTTTTCCAGATGTATAGCCATTTCAATTCTTTCTGCAACAAAAAACAAAACAAATGTTGGCTTAAAATCAAATTGTTTGAGGTCAAAAGTAAAATCAAAATCGTTTCAATATAGAAATCTTGCCCCTTGAATAAATGTTAAGCATTACGAACATTCCCAATCATGTTTAAATTAAATATTTTCGTTTTATAATATTTTCTCATCAAAACTCTTTTTTTTCTTTCTCTTTCTTTCTTTTTTTTTTAAATAAAATTAGTAACAGTTTTTCTTTTATTTTTCGACATGTATAGCCTTTTCATTTCTTTCTGCAACAGTAATGATCGCCAAAAAATTAGCAGTGGTAACCTTTTCGGCCAAAATAACAGAATTTTTTATCATAATTCTATAACTAATATACGTAGAACGTTGTGTTATATACTAAAACCTTCCTTGAAAAATTATCTCTCGAACAGTGTAAGTTCCATCAAAATCCATTCGGCAGAATTCGAGTTATAAAGGAACGGAACGAAATTTCCGTTTGTGTTTTATATATATAGTAGATTAAGCAGATTGTTCTTTTTGATATTAGACCATTAGAAACTGAATTGTCTTTTACAGAATTTCAGCATTGTTGAAAATAAAGTTGCTATTTTTTTTTATTCCGTAAGTCATTCCTCGCATGATATCTTGAGAACGTATGACTGGATTGCTATGAAATATTTTATATACAATAAGCACATATGTATTTTAAAAATGACCTTCTCTTAGATCAAAATTATTTCATTAACCATGTAAAAAAATATTTTTGTAAAAAATTTCAAAATTTTACATTTTTTAATAAATAAAAATAGTCATAACTAAAAATCTTATTATTGTAAATGTTTAAAAGTAGATGATTTTAAACACACATATGCGCTTATTATCTAACTCAAATTTCATAACAATCCATGCATACGTTCTCAAGATATTATGCGCGCAATGACTTACGGAGTAAAAAAAGAGCTATTTTAATTTCGACAATGCACAAATGCAGTAAAATATTAGTCAGTTTCTAATAGTATTATATTAAAAAGCACAATCTATTTAATTAATGATCAAAACTTTATGTTTATACATATAAAGGTTTTGAAAATACACTAATTCAAACTTTGATTGATTTTCTCGATTTTTCGTCGTGCTTAAAAGGTACAAGATCCCTTAAAAGAGAAAAAAAAGTGTCCATTTTAGAAATTATTGGTGGGGCTCGATCCCCACGATCCCATTCAACTCTACACTTATGGCTGAATTTATCTAAAAAACTAAAATAAACTTTCAAAGTATATGTTACCATTTAAAATATTATTTTTTTTTACAATTTTTAAGCATAATTTATGAATAATATTTAATAGTAAACATTATTTGCAGTCGATCGATACCTATATCTTTTTTATATGATATTTCCTTTTTTTTTTTTGTTCAAGTCTGAACAATATGGTTTTATAATATTATTAAATACTCGCCGCGTCTGGCGACCAGTTTCGTATCCCTTAAATTTATGCTGAGCATTGCAACATGTTATTTTTATTCATAATTTAATTTATTTGCTTGATCCTTCGCTGAATCGAAAGTTTCTTATAGAGAAATCAAGAAGTCTTCGCAATCATGGCAGCATTTCGTTTTTTTTTTTTTTTTTTTTTTTTTTTTTTTGCACCTATTCCACCTTTCTTGACAATAAACGCTTAACTCAATTAAGCATTTATGCTTCATGTCCGCTTGCTTATCAGTTGCATTAGTTTCACTAAATGCGGAGATTTTTAAGCCCATTAAGTAATCTTCCCTAATTGGGTCCACTGACAATTTCATATTTTTGCATATTTTTACTAATGCGATTTGGTGCAATGAAGTGTTTTTCTGTGAAAAGCCTTTAATGATATCTACATTTGCATTAAACCATATTGTTGCTAATATATTTTTTGCTCCACGCTAAACTTTGCTGTTAACTTGATTACGGAAGATTAGAAAATCTATCATTATTCTCATCTAAGCGTCTTGGATAATGTGTCATAATCGGGCTGCATACTAATCGACGTATTTTAGCGAACATGCTTTGACGAAACATAGAAATTTTGGAAACCACTTATGATAATCACATTCTCTTTATACTATGTTTGCCATCAGTATCGCTTACTTTTGACCCTTGTCGTGCAATCTGATTAAAATTCACCGACTTGCTTCTAAATAAAAATCTCTGTGATGGAAATAAAACTACCATCGAAAAAATATCATAGCTAATAGCGTCAATCTAATGTTATGTACTTAATAAATGTATACTAAATTATTATTTTGGATTATTTTATTTTTCTTCTAAATTTATTACCATTTTTAATGATGTTATGTATTTAATAAATGTATATTAAGTTAATGTTTTGGACGCAATTGGCCATTCACAACGGTAAATCTGATAGGCGATTAACAATAATTTTCGGTGATCTATTTTCCGAGAACGGGTGATACGTGAATACCAAATTAACTGACGATTCGTTTTGAAATTTGATTCATTAAATTTTATTAGATGAGTTGGTTTGTTTACATTTAACTTCGTCAAGAAAAGATCGTGAAGGAAGTTGAATTGTATAACAGTTTACCTAACACAATTTTGCAAAACTGCCACTGGCACGAATTATTTTTCTTATTCTAGACAGTGCTGCAAAATTCCTCTGCTGTCAAAGCTGTCGAGGGACAACTTGATTTGCGCATGATTAACTTCATGGTTTAATCTTTTTAACGCTCACGATAAACGAATCTCTTGCGTTTGTCTACTTTGATGGGATGAGATCTTGTGCTGTCAACCTAATTTCAACTGAAGTTATCTCAGAATATATACATATTTGAATGTAACTCATCTCTCAAACATTTTTTGAACGATCTTTCAAAAATTCATGCAGTTTTATGCAACAAAATACTTTTCCGTAAAAATGGCCGTCTCGCACATGAAAAGCGAAGCGGTCAGCCCCTAACTCTTTATGTCAGTTACATAAATTACACTATCTTAATATCGATGCTATATTATAAAATATAGATATATATAATGTGCTCTATTCATTTAATTGCCGGAAAAAAAATTGAGCGTGATAACAAAGGGTAATTTTCTTTGTTGTTACATTAGATACTATAATAAACATTTTAATATATACGAAACAGAAACCACGAACATAAGAGCAACTACAAATAATGCGGATAAAATACAAAAATAAATCCTGCCACAATGAATGACCATGACATTTTTCCTTATAAGAATTTAATTTTATTTCGGAAAATTTAGGGATAAAATACTAACACGGTTTCTTTTATAACTCTTTTATTTTATTGTCTGAGTGAACACGAAGACTCATACACAGCGCAGTATTACTTTGCCCCATATATAGCTACGATGGATATTAAAACCTTTCGTCAAGCATAACTCAAAAAATATTTAACGGATTTCGTTCAAATTTTTACAGCAGGTACCTATAAAGGTGACAACGACGTCTATTTATTACCAAGAATAAATGTCAAACCGTTTGGAAATTATATTAAAAAATAAATAAAAAAGCACAATTAAAGTACGTACGTCACGAAAATTTAGTGCATACGTCATTTTCACCGGCGGAGATTTTCGTAAATTCAAAAGTTTTCGGATTTCAAAAGTTCATGAAGTAACACGGAGCAAAAAAATATGCACGCACAGTGAAATACGAATATCAGTACAATGATCAAATCAGTACAATAAAGCATATTTCCATTTAATAAAAATGAAAAATTAATCTGGAATTTTTTCTGTTTGAAAGAAAAAAAACCCGCAATAACTTAATATTAGAGATTTGGCGCAAATCTCACCATTAGCCTATAGCTTTTTTATTTCGCGTGTGTAAATCAGAAACATTTCTTTGATGTTTAAATAAAAGGTTTTTTGTGGCATTATTTCTTCTTATTTTCTTTTCCTTTTTAGTATTTTAAATGGAATTAGTGAAAGCCATGTATTTTAAATTAAATGAGTAAAAGACATGTATTTTTAATGTATGTATTTCAAGTGAAATGAGTGAAAGGTTTATAGTTAAATGAAATTAATGAAATATTAAGATGTTATGAAAACAATATTTGGCGATTTATCAACTGCGCCAAGTTAACATGAAAGTACCAATACATATGTTAAATAAAAACAAGGCACATATGTCCTATACACACCACTTTGGCGCGATTTTTTTCCCGCCAATTTGGCGAAAACTTTATTTTTGAATATTAGTTACAAATTAGCGTGCAATAATAGCACGTGAATTTTTATTTATATATAAAAATAAAATAACGTAATAAATGAAATAGCTTCTATTATTTTAAAAAGGGAAATAAAAATAAATAAATAATAGTTTGATATAAATAAATATTGATATACATATAAAAATAATCTATGGAATTAAAATAAAAAAAAAGTAAATAAACATAACAAACAGGCGAGGAAAAAAATCGCGCCAACGTGGTGAGTATATGACATCTGTGCAAGGATTTTTACACATTTATCTGTGCTTTCGGAAATAAAAAAAAATTAAAAAAAAATACTTATATCAGGCGTATAATGTTTTGCATTTTTATATGGACCACTTCTCCATTTTAAGATTTTAAATGCTATTTATATCAGATATTTCTTTCCTGAGATTCCCACAAGTTATTTTCGGTAATTTTTTAGTTCGATTATTAATTGTTTACAATTTGCCCCCCTGACAATAACAATTATTTATCACAAAAATGTCTCTTAGTTTTGCTAAATATGTTTGTTATGTATTTTCATTACTTGTTAAAATGTCAAAAATGGCAATAAAATTTTATTTTAGCATCGTACTCATTTTTTAAGATGGCGCAAAAACATGGTTTAATAAACGTATATTTGGAAATATTTGAAAAACATGCTTTTCCACTCTCTAGAAAAATTTGGTAAGATGCTAAAACTGCCTATTAGCACCATTTTTAATTTTTTCCTCAATGGCGCCAACCAGCACATGATACGGAAATTTTCCCCATTCAGATACACAGACAAGGCTGGTCTCAAACAAGAGTAATGCTAGCAACAATATCTTTTTAACTCTATAAGAGTTACAAACAATAATGACATTAAATTCTCCGATTAGCTTTGGGCCCGATTACGGATGTTTCTCCTAAAAAAACTGTAGTAGAAGTCTTTTACATTTGTTTCGAATGAAGCTCTGTCACCAAAGTATTAATTAATAATACAAACAACATTAATATTAACATAAGGGCAAAAGTTTGAATTTAAGTGTAAATATTTAGAACCTTCCCTCCCCCCCCAAAAAAAAGTTACAGAAATTAATTTAAAATGGCGTTATGCCACGCTTTCTGACATAAGCAATTGGCTGCGAACCCGATTACGAAACTTTCACTTAACTTAATAACATGTATCTAATAGCCCTGACGGTACTTTCCCTTCCCAGCTATACGGACCTTGGGGCTTTTTTAAAAGCTTGACGTAGTTCGAGTTTAAGAAGTTCAGATTTACTGCTAAATGACATAAACTACTATGAAAATAAACCTGATGAATTATTATGCTGGTTTATGTATGTGTTTAAAAAAATTGCGTCTGATTACTCTTATTAGATAAATTACTCCAGATGACTCTAGATGACTTTACTCCAGATAAATTAAACAGATGAACGGCTTCTGTATACTAAATTGTTTAAATATTGGGAAGAGGTGGTGAGAGGTAGGGATACGTGTAAACAAACGGGTAGACAGACAGGTAGAGAGACGGATAGCGACATAGATAAGCTAACGGGTAGCGAAACGAATAGACAGACGGGTAACGAGACAGGTAAAGAAGAGGGTTGACAGAGGGGTAGCGAGATGGGTAGACAGAAGGGTAGAGAGTCGAGTAGTGAGACCGGTAGACAGGATGTAGAGGGAAAGGTTGCAAGACGGGTAGCGTGGTGGATAGAGAGACGAGTATAGAGATGAGTACAGAGACGAGTTAACAGACGGGTAGAGAGAGGGGTATATAGACAGACGGGTCGAGAGACGGGTAGTGAAACAGGAAGCGAGACAGTTAGAGAGACGGATAGACAGATAGGTAGAGAGACGGTTAAAGAGTAGGGTAGGAAGACAGACGGATAGTGAGATGGGTATACAGACGAGTAGCGAAACGGTTAAAGAGTAGGGTAGAAAGACAGACGGATAGTGAGATGGTATATAGACGAGCAGAGAGACAGTAGACAGATGGGTACGGAGAGCGACACGGTATAGAGACACGGCTAGACATACGGGTAGTTAGACGGGTAGACAGACGGTTAGATAAACAGGGTAGCGAGACCAGTAAAGAAATATATGTAGAGAGATGTGTAGAGAGAGTCAATCGGGTAGAGAGATGGGTAGAAGAACGGATAGGGAAACAAACAGATTGTAGAGAGAGACAGACAGGCAGGCAGAAGAAAAGTCTGGGGTTTGATGTAGTAAAGGCGCAGGGGGGAGAGCCTCCTAGAAAATAACCAAGAAGTATTATCTTTGAAATATTTTTTTTTTCAATTTCGCCGATATGGAGATTTAATGTAAAATTTATCTTTACAGAAATCATCGAAAGATTTTTTATGTACTTTAGTAGGAATTTAGTCTACAATTTGGTAATCAGGTTTGTAGTAAAGCATGTTATCAATGTGGCTTGAAGTGTACGAGTTTCTATAAATAGTTATTCAAATAAACAAGGAGGAATATTTTTTAATTCAAATGTAAATATTTGCTACAAAGAAAATGTTGCATTAATGAAATTAAATTTGCGTTAAACTACGCTTGCTAAAATACGCTCTTTGCTGCAAATCCGATTACAAAACTTTAAAAAGCTTGGCGATTTAAAAAATCCGGCTTTTTTTTCCCAAGTTTCTAGCAATACCCGCTTAAGAAAATGAAATGCTTCGCCAACTGTTATAAAAAAATATATATGAAAACATAACAGATATTTTTTATAGATATTTTGTAATTCTATCATTTAATTTGCTCTTTTTCATATATTGTATCTTCTTTATATCGTAATTGTTAACCCCATGTTCTCAGCAATATCACTCAGACTAATCCCTTTAGGGAAATCCTAGTTAAGAATATATTTTAGATTTAATGTATTATAAACTATTCAAATAAAAAAATAGTTCAAAGGATACCTTGTCCCCTTAACTGTATTCGAACCCAATTTATAGGACAAATTACTAAACATAACGGGTTACAAAACAAAAGATTCATTTCGTTTGAATTTAGAAAGATTATTCATAAGAATAAATGTGCAATAACAAAGACTTGATATTTTTCATTTCGGCTGTCACTATAATCCAGGTCTTTGATTAATGATGATAAATTCCAAGTTGGTCTCGTATAAAAAGTCTGATACGTTATATTATGATGTTTTGTTAAAGTAGAGGAATAGGTCTCAATTCATATAATAAAGTTTATTGTTTATTAAAAACTTCACGTTTAAACAGGGGCAGTCTGTGACCTAATCCTGTTTATTATCGATGTATATACATACAACCCATGGTCAGATATTCACCGATTCTAGCTGGCCGAAATTATTTTCCAACTTCTGCATGTTAAATTCAACGTTTTATTTAAATGAATGACATATTTAACTTATTTTAACAAAATATATTACATTTTAATTAAAATTTTCTTCGGATATGGTTAATTTTTATTGAAAATTGATTACTTTGAGATTTTAGAAGTGAAATCTGTATTTGATACTTTGTATGTATCATTCAATTAGGTAAAGCGTCTTTTAAGCATTAAGAGAGGTAACAGATGTGTTAATATTTAATAACCCCTTATTAATACTTTTAATGATACTTTGTCAAAAATAAGGAAGTTAAAGTGATAAAATTATTTTTCTATTATAGTAATAGTAAATGATTTTTTTTATATCTAATAATCTATTCGAAATTCAGACACAAGGCAAGCATTCGACAGCCTTAATGAAAATTTCTTAGAAATAAAATTAAATAATTCGTCATCTGAAGTTCTTCATACTGGCTCTCAGAATCTAGAGATTTTTCTTCTATTTCTTGGAAAATTAATTACGCAAAAGTTTTCTTTGGAAAAAAGAGCTGATTTATTTTTTATCAGGTGATTAAAGAGCTGATTTTTTTTTTTTTTGTTATTTCATTATTTAGGATAAGTCAACAATACCATATTAATAATTTCCTGTATAGAGGATTTTCTGAAGAACATCCTTGCATATTTAAGTCTATATGTACATGAATGTTTATTCTTTGCCTCAGCAGTTCCAACGGACAGAAGGGCATTCTACATATATGTATGTACTTTTGTATTGTATACTCTATTGTATATTTATTCTTATCTCTACTTAACAGAACCTTATGTACAGAGTAGGAAACGTAAGAGACTATGAAACAAGTTCTACGTTATGTTTTGCATTGTATCCAAAGTGAATTTGTAAAGTTTTCTGTGTCAATTTCGTAACCACTCGAAATTTCCAGCTAAATATTATATTTTATATGAATCTGTCATGAGATCTACATACAGCAGGCAACTTTTGTCCAAGTTGGGTTACAATTTTAAACATTTTGCGCTTGCAAAACTTTATGTGTTCTTCATTGTAATTTTCCTTTATAAACAAAACATTTTCAATCAAGTGAACCTTTTCGTTAACTTTTGGAGATTGTTTCTGCTGTATACTGGTGCAAAAGTTAATTTGTGTAGTTGAATCCTCGTGACTTTGATAAAAGGAAAATAGTACTTGTATTAAAATTTAAAAAATAATAATAATTTTGTCTTAATAAGGTGACAATTTTTAAAACTAGGGACAGATATAGACACAGACAAACTAACATTTACCGGAAAGATAATAATATAAATGAATATTTAAAGTATTCAAATTCGTGTCTAAAGAAATTAAAATAATTTGCAGATTACTTCCAAGGTAGAATTTCGTATGAAATTTACCCTTCAATAAAGAAATTGTATAATTATATAATTATATAAATTTTAGTAAACATAATTCTAAATAGAATTGTATAACTAGTACTAGTAGTAGTACAAGTAGTAATTGTAAACATAATTGTATAAATGATTCTTAAATATGTTTGTATAAAGAAATTGTATTAAGTTATAAAAAAACTCAAAATGAAAATCCCTACTTTGTGTTTATATAAATATGATAATATCTCCCAACCATTTTTTAAACCATTTCTCTAACGTAATGATAAATATTTAAAAATAAATAAATAAAAAAATATCTGTGAATTTGATTTCTTTTTCGTTTCTCTACTCGTTTAGTGTGTTACACACGCGAATAAAAATTAATATTTACTTTGAATATGTCAGCCTGGGATGAAATATTGTCATCAATTAACTGTACTTAAAATGTTTTAAAAAACACACGTAAAATAATATATTCGCTTTAAATAAGTACACTAAATTTACACAGTTTACTATTAATTATCTAAATTATTTGAATGTACATAGATTATTACATACGACATAATACTTATTTCTTGATTATTAGTTGCCAAAATAACTGGAATGATGCAAAATATTTACCTTTCTTTCAAAAACAAAAATCAGACGACATATTTCATTACACGTGATTTCGATCTTGTATTATGTTAGAAATAAATAAATAAATAAATAAATAATAAAACATGAATTAACTTTTAATAAAAGTTCTTAAGTGTTTGAATTTTATTTTTCATTTTAACTCAGTTTACTCTTATATAAAATTTAGCTCTTTTCACGCAGTTTTATAACAGAAAGTACATGAAAAAATGACTTCTAAATAAATTTCCTTTGCAGATAACCTTTGATCTCCTACACATAAGTCTCCAACAAACATCAGGAAGAGCAAAGCTGACACACTTAATTAAGTACTTTGTCAAAAGTCTGTTCTTCAGATGATTTTTGTATTCTAGTGCTTTTTCAAGTGCGTGAACCGAGCCAAGCATACATTTCTATAGCAGGATTTTTTTATGTCATTATTTTTCTTTTGTCCAAAATATTTTTTTTAAAGGTGTCTTATTATACAGGTACAGAAAAATTACTTAAGTTATTATTTGAAAATGTTCTAAAGAAAGTTTCCTACATATATTTCTTTTACAATTACATATATAAATATAATAGAAAACTTTGTCAAGATCACCATAAAATAATAAAATAATCCTAACAGGATCCGATCGTATAAATCGATCCTGTGTAAAGTTACACAAGTGGGAAGTGTAAAGTTACACAAGATAGAAGGTTGTGCATTACTGTTCGTCTAAACCAGCCATACTCAACCTTTTTCTCTCGCGGGCCGCAAACATATGTTTTCTGCGTTAGGTGGGCCACAAATATACGTTGGTTACGTTAGGGAGACGCAATACACTGAGCTTATATAGTAACATAAAAAAGGCGATTAAAATAGTACGATAACAAAACTAGTATAACAAAACAATGTAACAAAATTTGTATAATCAGTATTAGCTATATATAAGAATAAATCGTAGTAGAAGAATAATTCAGAATTTCTAATTTCTAAAGATAAAAATCAAGAGATTTTCATTGATAAATCAGACTTTTGCTCTATGAACAACTTTTTATCTTTTTAACATGTACAAATATATATTCCAAATTTAATTATAAATAATCGTTGATTAGTATTGAAGACTGAAAAATATAGTGCACACCACTTTAATGCAAATACTACATTTAAAAAGAACTTGACTGAGATATTTAGGATGTTTTAATATGATTTTACCTCAGTTATAAATAACGGTGCAGATTTTATCTTCCCACAAAAATTTGTAAAACAGCAAATACATTGAATACGTCTTAAATGCCTTTTATACTCTCACATATTTATAAATACATTATCCTTTTCTCAAATTTTTATAAATCTGGATTAGTTTTGGTTTGTCTTGGGCCGCAGATAAAACGTCGGCGGGTCACATGCGGCCCGTGGGCCGCAGGTTGAGTATGGCTGGTCTAAACCCCCCATGGTGTAAAGTAGTCCATCATTATCAAGCATGTACTTAATCTATTCCTAAGGAATATAAGAATACACATTATTTCGGACAATTAAATACACCAAACCATCATGAGTGAAAAATTGACCTGGGTCAGGACTCGAACCTGAAACCTTTCGTTTGGACTGGGACCTGGTGTTTTCTTTCGATATATTTTAGTATTTAAGAAAAAAAATCGCCATTTTGATGCTTGAAATCTTAACGACTTGAAACCAACTCCCGTAACCAATAATCGATTAGTGAATGCAATTAGGAAGTGAACAACCATTAGATAGGTAGAGCGTTTCAAATAAACAACCCATGTTTTTTTTTTCTCTGACTTGTTCTTCCAGTAAAAAGGATTTCGTATTTTCGCATTTTTGTTTAACTATTTATATAAGAACTCAAAAAGCCGAAATTTGTTTTATTGTTTTTAAAGTAAAATACAGTTTTAAAAAATTAATATAAAAATAAAAATTATATCCCAAGGCGAAGTACACCGGGAAAAATTTATAAGCTAGGAAAGGAAGGGAGAAGAAGATTCCATTGGAAGGAAATGGTGAAAAAGAAGGAAGAGCACAGGTATGAATGGAGTACAAGGTAAAATATAAAATAAAGAAGGGGGAGGTTTTGAAAATAATATAAGAAAGCTAAAGAAAAAAAGGGATTTTAAGAAATAATTAATTAAATGAATAAAATTTATGAAAATAAACAATTAAAAAATAATAAATAATAAAATAAAAGAGAATACATAATTATTAAAACGGAAATACTAAAAGAATTCAAGAAAAAGAGAAAAAAGAAAAAGGAAAAGCGAATATAAGAATAACTAAAGAACCTAGAGAATGAAAGAACAGTAAGAAGATAAAAAGAAAATTTTTCAAACGTAAAAAATAATAATAATAATAATAATAAAGTATAGAAATCGGAGTAAATCGGATAAAATCGTTGGAAGTCAGTTAATAAAAAAGACAATATATGTAAAATCCCTTATTATTTAGCTACTTTAAGAAAGAAATTGAAATTCAGTTAACGATATTCGACTGTCCTTTTTAGATGAGTTGCCATTTATTGACTGTTAAATTATGCAGCAGTATTTTTCTATCATTCGCGCATGTGCTGTTAAAAATTATGTCATACAAATACTCATATTTCATGAAATATTTTATATATGTATATTCTAATTACAGTAATTGTCTGTAAAGTTTCCTGAAAGTGGCGTTAAATTTGGTTGAAAATCCTGCATGCTATAAACAAAAAACTTGTGGAAGTTTAATGAATTTTTGAAAGAAACCTTTATATGTCCATGAATATACGTGCTATGCTTATACAAATAAACATAAACGTTGTACAGGACCAGATAGTCAGTCACGCCCTACAGCTACAGATCATTTCGATCTTTTTATGATACACTGATAAAAAAAAAATGTTGATTTTACAGTATAATACTGGCAGCTGGGATGCCAGTATTATACCGTAAAAATAACAGTAATAAACAGTAAAATAAGCAGTCTGCTTATTTAACTGTTTATTACTGTTAATTTTAAGCAGTCTGCTTATTTTACTGTTTATTACTGTTAATTTTACGGTATAATATTGGCAGCTGGGGTGCCAGCATTATATGTAAAATCAACATGTATATATATATATATATATATATATATATATATATATATATACAAATCATTTCTCTCAACTCGACTTAGTCAACATGTATGATGCATTGCCATGTGGATGTGAATATTATGCAGAAGTTGTGACATTTTAAGGATTCTGTATAATTATTGTGAGTAAAATATTTTATCTACACTTTACGCGTTCATATTTCCAATTTTATTATTTCAAAACTGTTATCTCGTGGTAATTTCCTGAGGTGTTAAATACGGTTTTTGGGATGATCGATGTGGGTGAAATATGTTGTATATTCTTAATGCTTTTTTATTTCCTATTTAAATATTTCCAAATTTTAATGTTTCCAATTGTTGTCTGGTAATAATTCAGTGTACCTGGATGATTCTACTGATCTTAGCATTATGCCAGTAGAATTATGAAACACTGAATTATTATTTAAAACACATGTGGGTGCATCCAGGCTGATGAGTACATGTGCATGTGTTTTTTCATATCCAATTCATATTTAATTCTCATGTGGTCCAATTTTCCATTGTATATGGTTCATATTTAATTTGTTAATCCATTTGTATTTACTTAATTGCAACTCCAATTTATAATTTTTTTTCCCTTTCTCTCTATTTCTTTTTTCTTTTTTCAGTATTCTTTAGGTATGAGTAAAATTTGGCCAATTACCATTGAAGCACAAGCTATGGTAATATTATGTTTGCACATGTTAATTATTAGCTATATGGTATTCTGTATACACAATATCATTAATTATCTCTTTGGAGATTTAAGTAGAATGATAATAGAACTTGATATGTTTTTTTAAATTCATAGATATTATAATTATATATATATATATATATATATATATATATATATATATATACATATATATATATTGCAGTGTACAGGGTGATCAAACACAATATTTTTTTTCTTTATTTTGTTGTTGGTCTCCTAGTTGATCATGTGACTAAATCTTCACTGAAAAATATTAATTCGAATATGTCCTTTAAATCTCTGAAGTTCAAGAAAAAATCGTCTAGTATTTCTCTAGATTTTCAGCAAAACGTCTAGAATCGAAAGTGTGCGGTTACTTTCAATCAGATAGTGTATTTGAGCCTAAAGTTACTATTCCTCTAAAAAATCAATTTGTGAGTTTTATCTGTAATATTCGGTGTTATTTAATTATCTTGTCTGTGTAAAAAAAACATTGAACAATTATTTAAAAACATTGAACAATTATTTAAAGTATTATTCGTAGTTTGGATATGAATAAATTAAACTGTTTTGCAGGATAATGTCTTTGAGGTTAGAAATTTGCATAAAAGTTAGTTTTCCATAAGAAAAAAATCTATAAAACTTTAAATTTATAAAAATAAATTCGAAATGCAACATCATACTTTGTGTTTACGTAAGCTAGAGTTACAAAGTTATTATTATTTGTTCAAATAATTTTAATGTAATATAGATTAATACGTATAATATATATTCTTTGATTATTAACGGCCAACTTTGCCTAAAAATACTTATTAACCGAACATTTTATTAAGTGCTTTTTAAAACATGCGTTTTTCAAACTGTCTTCCCATTCTAATGTATTCTAGGGGTTTTCTTTTAATTTGAGAAAATTACAGACGTTTTAAAATGAGAACTGTTTGATATCTTTTTTTTTTCTACAAAAATTTTACGAATTATCATGTTACTGTTAAAGTAGTGAAACATTACATACAAATTGGTATTTCTTAATATTAAATATTAAAATACAAAAGGGAAATTTGTTGGTAGATTTTAAATAAATGTTAAAAATTGTTTTTCTATATGTGTGTATGAAAAAACTGTAAATAAAATAAAATATAACGCAGATTTGTCAAATTATTAAACTTATTTCTTTTCTCTGAATATTTACACATTCTGAAAATTTTCAAGAATTACAAATGTAATTAAATATCCCATAATTATTCTTTTCTATTTCTTTAAAGATATATTTCAATGAAAAATACTTATTATTATGATTAATAACTACTCAAACAATTCTAAAAATAAAAATAAAAGTATATTTTGTAACATGAATTTTTTGAGGTTATAAAAGTTATTAAAAATATCAAAATACAAAAAGTATCTTCAAAAAATTTTGCAAAACGGTCTCAAATATTTAATTTTTATTTTCCGTCAATACTTAATTCTTCTCATATAGCTCAACAACAAAACATACACGATATATTAATAAAATTAATGTTAAAAAATAATAAATTCCTTTTCTTTTGTCCGAAACAAATTTCTTTTGTAGATAGCCTTTGATCTCTTACTCATAAGTCTCCAACAAACAACAGGAAAAGCAAAGATGCCACACATAATTAAGTACTTTGTCAAAAGCATGTTCTTGTGCTGATTTTTGTATTCTAGTGCTTTTCAAGTGCCATGAACTGAGCCAAGTATAAACTTCTAAAGTAAAAGTTTTTATGACATTCTTTTCTTGTCTCAAAAATGATTTATTTAAAGCAAGCTATTATAAAAGGTATAAAAATCTTGCAAAAGTTATTATTTTAATTTTTCAATGCAAAATCAATATTAGTATTTGTATACAGTTTAAATAAATACTTTTAAATTGTTTAAATAAAAACTTTTAAACTTATAAATTTTTAAAAATTTCATATGTAAGCAATACATAGATGAAATAAAGATAATGAATATAAATAAATTGTATTTATTAATGTCTATAAAACATTACCTTTGTTGTTTTTTTGTCGCGCAGGAAAATTTGCCAGTGAGAAATCGCACAGTCAAATCTGAAATGAAGTGAAAGTTCATATGACAACCCCGAGTCTTGTATGATTAGACCTTACATAGAAAACACAAACTAAGTATAATAGTGGAAAGTTATGAAAATGGGAATCACTGTTGCTTTAACATTTTATTTAGCTGACAAAGATGGTAAAAAACAAAGAAAGAAAGAACAGAATATGTACGGTTTAAATTTGAGTATCACATTTTTTAAGTAATACTTATTTTATTTTTATCTAATCATAAATTTCTAACGTTAAATAAGGTAAATATAATTTTTCGAATATCGAGGTACGCATCCTGTAAATATAAACAACATGGCAAAAATTCACCGGACACTTTCGGTTTTAGACGCTTTCTTGAATATCTACAGAAATCTTTAACAAATTCTTCCGAAACGTCAGGAATAATTGTTGTCTCTGTATTCTTGAAAAGAGTTGATGTTTGGACTTTGTCTTTTGTAAATGGGTGTTTCGGAATAAAACATGTAATATGCATTTCTGACTCTTTTTCATTTTTTCTTTTATCAATATATGAATTTTTTTTAACTCCATTGATATATTACTGAAAATCTGTCTACGTCATTCACACGTCATTCACATTTACTATTTTACGTCATTCACATTTACTATTTTACCTTGTTTAATGGAATGTGTGAAGCTTTTATGCGTTCATTTTAACGGTTTCTTTGTGACCCTACCACACTTAAACAGTTCTTCCAATGATTTCATCATAGTTATCATAGTAGTAGCGAAAGTAGATGGTTGGGGCGGCTGAGTTAGCGGAGTACAGGCGGTAGTAGGGCCGGCCGGATCCCTGCTTTCCTTTTACTGTCCTGACGCCTCCGACCTAGTCACCCTGGGGTGAGCAGATGGTCTAATTTTCTTTTATTGCTTATCTATATTTTTCATTTATTTTTTGCTAATATTATATGTTTTGTGTTTTTTTGTTCCACCGGCAAGGTGCTAGTGGTCGCCTCTGTAGTCTCTCCAGGAACCGAGCTGGCAGTAGAGTATTTCTCAGGTGGTGGCTTCTCGCTAGTCTCCAAGGTGTAGTTCGCTCTTGTGGGCTGCCACGCGTTACTTGGAGGATATGACATGTGACAAGCCTAGCTTGGGGAGCGGCCTGCTCCAGTCTCTCTCGGTTTATTGAATGGATTTTTATCACAGCTTCCGGAGTCTGTTTGAGAAACCAGGTGATGTCCAGTATTGGATGGGTGTCGCAAACTAACTGGTCTTACCCCCAGTGTTTCTTTATACTATCTAAATTGTAGTAAGACCTTTATTTTATATCTATACCTAAAAAGTGATAACTTTTAATACTTTTCAGGATACACAATAGTACAAAGAAATTTAACGTGAACAAATACTTTAATTTCTTTTCAGAATCATGTTACTAAAATTATTGTAACTTCAATGAGCTTATTAAATTTTATTAATTATGTTCGGTCTGCATATTGCAACGAAAACACGTTTTTAATTTGGTATAACGATACGCAAAATATTTAATCTTATTGAAATAAATAATGAATTTAAAATAAAAAAACTAAAACGACATTTTTACAAGTACTTGTTCCGTAAATTCACACTCCACCGCAAACACGAATTTGAATCGATGAACAACTTAATGATGTGCCTCGGGGAGTTTGACCTTTAATAACTTTTATCTCCATATAAGTTTTTAAAGTGCATTAATATGAAATAAACTAGTTCAAAAGTATGAGTTGGAAATTTCTATGATAAGTTATCTCTTTTATAATAGAATTTACCTTTAAAGTCGAAAAATGTCTTTAAGGTTTCAGTATTGAGAATTTTGCTGCATGTTCAAAATAGTTAGTTTAATACGTCAAAATGTAAACCAAATCTTATTTCTTTTATATATCATTTCTGAATATGATTTGTTGAAATTACACAAAGGAAAAATATTTATATTTCGTTGACTATTTGTTTTTTCATCAATATACAAGTAAAAAGTACAAGTAAAAATAAATATCTCATGAAATCCGAACAGTTATTGCATTTGCTAAAGATAAAAAAATCGTTTAACCATCTATATCATTACGTTCCGGTCCTCGGGTTGGGTAACTCAATTTTACCTGAACCGGAAGCCACACACGGTTCGGGTCATTGACTGCAATTTTTTTCGTTGCGGGTCGGGTTAGGAATTCTGTGGTTAATGACCCTATTTTTCAAAAAAGTCTAAAATATTTTTTCAAATGAAAAACTTTATGATTGAATATCAATAAGCCTATATATGTTATTTTTTCTTCATAATAGATTAAATTTATATTAGAGATACGGTTGTGGAATATTTTTTCATAATTGTATTAATTTATGGGTTATTTTTCTTTTATCCCGGTTTCTGATCGGGTTTCGTGTTGAATTGTTTTGATTTGAGTCGTGTTTCCCATTGACGAAAAAACTTTTCTCGGGTTCGAGTCAGATTTCGAATTGACCTTAAGTAGAATTTTTGGGTTTGTGTCGAATATAACCCGAACCATGGGGACTCTAGTCCGGATTGTGTTTGTAGCACAAAAAAAATGCTGCAAGATCTTTGTTTTATTCTCAAACATCTTTTCGATAATTTTGCTTTAAAATTGGATCTGATTACAGCATAAGGTAATGGAAGATACCTTCATTATCAAAATAATTGGATAATATCTAATAACTTCCTTTTTTCTAAGTCATGTTTGATGAAAATTAGGCAAAATTTTCTTTGTATATTCTTCTCATGTCGCCACTTCTATTCATGAAATTGAACTTTTTACGCAATGTAGAATAATATCTTTATAATGTCTTTATAATAATTTACGCAATGTAGAATAATGATATAAAAAAAAATTACAGAATTTATTTGCTAATAACTGGAATGGTTTTCCTTTCCGTTCATGTTTGACTAACATGAAGTAACTGCTGAAACCAGACTAGGCTTTGAGCAAAATAAATATATCCGAATTTGTTACTGGAAGTTCGAAAATTTAGCTAAAGTTTAAAAACAGTTTAGAAGAGAGTTTCAAACAGTTCCCCCGCTTCTTACAATCGCTAAAATTAGAGATAAATTTGACGCAAATGGAACTGTTCAAATGTTAACAAGCAACGTTCGGGAAGGTCGTGGTCATCAACAAACCATGTTAGAAACATGTGACGAATATTCAAGGAAATGTGGGTAGAACTTTTAAATTGAAGTCTCCATCGCATTTTAAAGTGCCTTCATTCGAAGTGTTACATTCAGAGAACAATACTCTCTCTTAATAAAAATGATCCGGACTGAAATGTAATTTGTGTAATCATTTTTTGAAATATATACATGATGTATGTACACACATCAATCTGCGAAAACGCGTGCAATTTTTTGTGCATCAATAAAAATTTCATATATAGTCAACCAAAGGACACTATAAAAAATTTACTTACCAATTTAATAATAGAAATATTCCCACCCATCAGCTATCCAGTTGATATATTTTAATATATCAACTAAAACAAAATGCAGTTTTCTACTTTAATACATTCATAGTAATTTAGTAAAAATTGATTTTAATAAACACTTCGCATTGCTTTAAAAGAAATTCCCCAAAAAACTTTAAATTTCAGGGCGTCAAAGGGGTGTTTCCCCTTAATAAACAATTCACAAGAGCAAAATAACTTTTTTAATAGTAATTGAGGAAAAAGCAACATAATGAGCAATAGTAAATTACTATCTGAATAACACGTCTGTTACTATTCGCCGGACGTGCAGCATTCCTAAATCTTCTAAATTTCCTCACACTATTTGAAAAAAAAAATCTTCGTAGTACATTACTTTAACATCGGCAGTTGAAGCCCACAATAAAGAATATCGTTTTAAAATATTGATAGGAAAATGGGCATATTTTAGGAAAGCTGCAACCCTTGCGTTAGCCAAAGTTTGATGCCTTTTTTTTTTTTTTGAGAAAGACTGTATTTATTATGATTCCTTGATGCTTCTTTATTAAAATGTACCCAAAAACAAGCTAGAAAGAAAGTTATTAGAAAATTTAATTTTATCGCGCGAAATATTAAAATTGAACAAATGTGCGGTATGAAGAAAATCATGCAAGGAAGATAAATTAAAATATATATCAGTAACATACCAAAACATTTTTGCGTTCAAAGGATACGCTTACAAACAATTTCTAAGTTTTAGAGTATTTAAAGAATACTAATAATACTTTCATTCACAAATATTTCTTAATAACCGATATTAAATTACTCAGTAGAAATTACTTTACAATCTAAATATTTTTCCTGTTCAGTTTATGAAAGTAATTACGCATTGTTTCAGTTACAATTTTTTTTTTTTTGTCTTCCTTTCATCCGATTTAAAAGTGTGAAATTTTGCGATGAAGATTTTTTTTTTAAATTTGAATAATAATGCATTCTAAGGAACTCATTTATTCAATTCCCTCATCAATGCCACCAACTTCTCTTTGTCACTTCACATATTATAGGCTCCGTGAATATTATAAAACTCTGAGAAAATAGTAGCTATCAATTTTCTAGAACATTTTTCATCAATATTTTGACTGTAATTTATGATGTTATCTACATTTAATGATTTCGGAAACATCTTCAGAATTGTAATTTCAGACTCTAATTTTTGCACCGTTATGTCACTCACTGCATAAAATTTGAAGGGTAATTATTTGGATACTACGGCCTTGATGTAACACAAAATTACATGCTACGTAGAGAAGGGAAGTTTAATAAATAGAAAATATTTATCATTTATATGTTCAGTAAAAATTCTTTAGCAATGAAACTTTGATAAAGATAAAGGAGGAACACTTTGTTTAATAAGACAAACTTAATTTTTCACCTTCTGTTTTTGGAAAAAAAAATATATTCTTCTTTATCTCCAAACTTTTGACACTCTACACATATCGCATTCAAAAGTACAAAATATTGCGATGATTTTTTTTAAATTTAAAAATAATATAGTCTAAGGAATTCATTCGTTCACTTCATCAATATCACTAACTTTTTCCTGTAATATAATATGTTCCATCAAAATTGTAAATCTCTAAAAATAGTAGCTACCCATTTTCAAGAATTTATTTCATCACTATTTGGACTGGAGATTTTGTTGTAACTTGTAATTTGGGAAAAATCTTTGGAAAAACTGTAATTTGGGCACCGTTATGTCACTACGTGAAATCTGAAAGGTAATTATTTTGACACTATATTTCCATGTAAAACAAAATCATATGCTTCACATTTGAGACAATTTTAATAAACATAACGAATTTATTAATTATGTGTAAAATAAACATGCGTAAGCTCTAAAACACCAATAAAGAGATATGAGTAGAAATATAATCAGATTTTAAAAAATGTTAAGAAATATTTCTTATTTGAAATTAGTTATTTATTAAACACGTTAATTTATTTTGCTCACTTTGCATCAAACAAAATTTTGAAATGATTGAGAAGTATTTCGCATTCTCAGTGTTGCTACCGTTGCCTGTTTTTTTAGGTAGCTTTCAATACAAAAAAGTATAAAGCTACCTATTGCAGCCGTTCGGAGGAAAGCAGTTCCGGAAAATTTCGATATATTTTCACCGATCATGACCCCCAGACCCCAAAATCACCCTCGTCCAAATGTTGATTTATATATATATAGATATATCCATATATATATATATATATATATGTATATATATATATATATATATATATATATATATATGACCTATGTCATACGATAACGCCCGTATTTATGAATCGATTTTGATGAAACTAATTGTGTGTATTAAGGTCACTAATGTCTCGACCGAGTTCGTTGGCCAGCTTGGTCCGCCATCTTGTATCAAGATGGCGGCCACTTAAACATTTAAATTAACTTAAAATCTAAAATAACTATACAAAAAAGTTAAAAATTCAAATTTATTTTTTAATTACGTGTTAGGCCTTGATACAAGGATTCCAGAGCTTTTTTTGGTTTACCTCTATCTTAAAAAATGGCTGAGATAGAGCAGTTTGAAATTCTAGGGTGGCTGACATTTTGAAACAAAACAGCACATTAACGCGATTACTCGCAAATTATTTTCTTTCATTGTTGTAATAATTTTCCCAATCATACGCATAAAACTATATATTCATATCCGTTAGCGCCAAAATTGGCGACATTGGCGACAAAATTGGCAAAATTGGCGACATTTGGCGAAATATCGCGAAATTTGGCGATCAAAATAAGTCTTCATAAATGAAGCCAATTTGGCTATTGCTCAATAATTTGACGAATTTCTTATTCAAATTCAGTATTAACGAATCTTTTGTAAACGTTTCTTTGCATTTTAGCTTGCTGTTTTCGTGTAACATTAGCTAAAATTTTAAAACGTAGATATAGGAAAGCTACCTTTTCCTCCCGGTACAGGCCGGAAGGACTTTTTTTTAATTATTTTTTCTATCACTATTTTAAAACAATAATCTTCGCAGTAGGTTTCTAAAATCTTTGAAGTAAATTATTATTAATAATTTTTTGAACTGATGGAAAATAAAATAATAATAATAATAATAATAAAGTCTCCAGTAGAAATCCTGCATTCTTTGTTAACACATTGCAGAGCTCATTTAAAAGTAATACGTGAACGTACATTCAAAAGAAAAAAAATATATACAAACGAATTGTATAACTTATTTTGTTGGAAATCAGTTAAAAATGTATTATCATAATACGAACTCCATACATAGGATTAATTGACAGGCTATAAAAATCATTAATATTTTCCCTTAATATATTTCTTTTCTAACACACACATTTTTTTTTTTTTTAAAGTACATGTAAATAATAACTTCAAAGCCCGTGCAGCTTTAGAATATTCTCATTTTGTTTTTGAAAATGACTCAGAAGAGTCGAAACATGTAAAACAACTAATAAAAGTTATTTTAATTTATATTATAGTT
This sequence comes from Maratus michaelseni, assembly GCA_963931845.1. Classification (NCBI taxonomy): domain Eukaryota; kingdom Metazoa; phylum Arthropoda; class Arachnida; order Araneae; family Salticidae; genus Maratus; species Maratus michaelseni. The sequence continues at coordinate 152,141,282 of OZ007591.1, read as the reverse complement.
GTTAATTTTACACCTTTAGCATTTAAAAGTAATATACTATTACAAGGTGTTATATTTTATTATATTGTTATATTTCTTTTCAATATTAAATCATCTAATAAACTTTAAGAAATACATTTATTCAAATAATTAACCGAACTATACCTCATTATTTCCAACCATTCGATATTCTTTTTTACGGAATTATTAAAAGAGATCACTTTATTAAAAGAGATAAACTTGTGCAACATATTTCACAAGTTTCTTTCTTTCTTTTTTTTTCTTTTCTTTTCTTTTCTTTCTTTTTTTTTTTCAAGCAAAATTGTAAAACTCTTAAAATAGTAGCTATCAATTTTCGAGGATATTTCTCATCAATATTTTGACTGCAATTTATGTTGTCATCCAGATTTAATAATCTTGGAAACATCTTCGGAAAGACTGTAATTTTTGCATCGTTATGTCACTCAATGCATAGAACTTGAAAGTCAATTATTTTCATACTATGTCTTTGCGTAAAACCAAATTATATGATCCGGACAGGAGATAATTTAATTAAGTGTTATAAATTTAACTCTTATGGGCTGTTCTCCTAGAAGCGTACAAAACAATGTCACATAATATTTATTAAAAAAACTAATTACAACTAAAAAATAAATTTTATAATGGGAATTTGGTGCAGTATATCGTCCACCGCCTAGTGGCGCAATCTTTTGTTGAGTTCTATGGCCATGATATCAGCGAGAATTGTTTCATTATTCTCAACTTGTTTCATTATATAAGCTTTTAAAAGAATTCTAGGAATAACGCTTCAACTTGTAATATTGCTATAATCGAAACATAATCAATCAATCTAGCATTTTACTAATGAAATGTCATAAGTATAAAAATCACATAAATAATGAAATTATTTCTTAGATGATGAATCGTTTCATATGGAAATACTTTCTTGTTTTCTTTTGAACAGAAATAAATAAGTAAATAAATAAATAAAAATAAAATGTAGCTAGTTGGTCTTTTGAAAATTTGTCTTAGCTGCATTTTGGTTAAAGGTATTCAGTACCTGCTATTTATGACAAAAATGTCGAATTTCTTACTTTTATCTTAAAATAAACCTTAACATATCTAGAACATTGTACTCAAATATCTTGACGATCTGATAAATGGTAAAGAAAATATGTCTTGTCTAATTTTCCGTATTTCTCTTTAGTATACCACTTTTGTAAATGAAATGTTTAAACTCATTTTTCTCAGTTCGTATTTTTTTTATATTCTTTATGTAATCAAAATGCTTCAACAGTAATTGAGAAAATTGTCTGATAATAGTTAATGGAATATGATAAACAATATTTTAAATGTATCTTTAGATTCTATGAGAGATAACTAAGTATAGATTTTTTTGATATTTTTGAAATTTTTGTTTAAAAAAATCTTTACTTAAATATATGCGATTTTCAAAAGTTTATTCTATGTACATCCAATTATTCATTTTTCCCCTTCTGATCTAATCTGTATATCAAAAATCCGATGCTTAGGTTTTGTAGAATAAAGTACCCTGGCTTAAGATTTAAAAAAAAAATCTAGTTTAAAATACCAAATTTGGAAAAGGAAAAACTCATTTTAAAATCGTTAATCATTTAAAAATAAAATCCATTTAAAAATATATATATATTATTTTATTAACAATTTAAGGATCTTTATTATCTGTAATGCTTCCGCTTTATTGAAATATGATCTCAAACCTATAATATAGGTGTTATTTACAGAATATATATATTTTTTTTGGTACTGAGTCCCTTACATTAAAGAAATATCCAATACACGAGAACATTGAATTTTACTGAAACGATTTAGTAATAAATTTTCAAGTATTTTCTCTTAAGTATAACTCTTTTTGAGAAAATGATCTTTGCATTATTCAATTTATAGTAGAATTAAAATTGCACCCTATTAATACCGTTAGAATTCTTGCATTATTCTATTTATAGTAGAATTAAAAATGCACCCTATTAATACCGTTAGAGTTCTTTTGGTTATGAAAAAATATTTTATATGTAATACTAGTTCTATCAATACTTTGTGTTATTCTGCTAATACTAGTTCTATCAATAAATTGTATTATTCTGCTGTTCTTTAAAGATTTACAATAAAATTAAAAATGCACACTATTAATACCGTTAGAGTTATTTTGGTTATGAAAAAATATTTTATATGTAATACTAGTTCTATCAATAACTTATGTTATTCTGCTATTCTTTAAAGATTTAAAGTGTATATATGTACATTTTTTAAGTGCAAATTTTTAAAAAAACTTTTAGACATATGTTTAAACCTTTTCAATTAATCAATGTAACATTTAACGTATAAAACTTAATAAATGTAAAAATCCAAATACTACCTTTGAAGAATCTTTTCAAAGGGAAGCACTTTAAGTACTCTCTTTTGGACAAAAAACATTTGGCCAATTATTCTCTTGAAAAACAGCGTTAGTCTCATTTTGGTTAATTAAAGGAAAATCTAGTATACGATGCCGTTTGAACTTTACGACAACGATTTACTAATTATTTTTCTATTCTTTTCCCACAATCGATGATTTCAAATATAAGATAGAATTTTTATACATTTATTTACATACACAGCTAGTAAGTTTTGTAACTATTATGTTTGAGTAAATGTATTCACATCAATATAGGATATTCGTTTTGAAATACGAAAAAATTAAAACTTAAATGCTGACGGTAAGTAGACGATGTTTAGATAAGTTTTTGGAATGGAGGAATAAAGTAAATTAAAATCAATAATGGTAATAATAATAATAATAAGAAGAAGAAGAATGCAGTTTCATTGTCTCATTCATGTAGCCTCTGGTAACAGATCAATAACGTTTAAAATTGAATAAGTTAATTAATCATAACTACATATTTTGTTCCATTGCTTCTGTAATGATTTTTTAATGTAGATTTTAAGTATTTTTCATAGCTTCTAATGTACAGCCTAAATACCTTATTCTGAGGGAAATTCAAAGAGCAAATTTTTAAAATATTCTATTTTGAACAAGAATGTAAAAATCTTAGCCAATATCAATCGTATTATGGGCACTGACTATTTAACCTTAAACATGCAAGATTTTATTCAGTAAGTGATGGAATGCTACAAAGTGATCAATTAAATTATTTGAATTTAAGTCTGACTGCATAGGATTTACCACTATATTGCTGTTTATTGATTAATATGAGTATTTTAAATTATCCGAGACGTATAGTATTTATTTTGCACCTATGACTCTAAGGATCTGATATGATAATTTATACTTAGAAAATTTTATTAGACAAATTATCAATTAATTATAGAAAAGAAAAAGTTGCGTTGTGAATTATTTTTGAAGTTCGGATCCTCTTTGAGCCAATTACAATCATCAAAGGTTACCTGCAGAGAGTTATGTAACGTTAAATAAATAATGGCTTATTTTAAAACCTAGATTGTAATATTAAAGAAAACATTTCCTAAAATAAAAGACTTAATATTAATTCAATAAATTAAGTAAACAAAATGAAAACTGACTAAAATTAATTGAATATAAAATTGAGTTTATTTACAAGGTAATTATAAACATATAATTAAAAACAAACATAAATGTTTAAAAAAAAAATTCAATCCTAGTTGAGAACTGTATTCTCAACGTTTATTTTCTGAGAATTACAGTTTATCTTACTGAATTAACAAATTCGATTTTGAAAGGCAGAGTTCCATACCCTAGAAGTATTTATTTGATTAGCCTTTTTATGTTTAGATCGGGGTAGGATCTTCATACACACGTAAATTCGTATTATTAAAAGAATATAGCTTAATTAAATAAAATGGAACAATGGTGAAGGAAGATTGTTTGTTACCTTATATTACTAGATAACGTTGACAGCAGGAGGTAATGGCTGACGCGTTTTCGCTTTTTCTTAGCGCGTACATTTCCATCTATTGGCACACACACTCAAAAATCTGTTTTTTAGTTAGAGAGCAGTCAACCTTCTACTTTTCCATCTTTTTTTTTGAATCTCAACTCTCAAGAAAAATCACATTCTTTTCGTGGAGCAAAAAAAAAGGGATGGAACCATTTTTCCCTTTTCACATAAAATTAAGGCCTTATACGTTTTAACTTCTTGAAAATTTGCATGTTTCGGCCATACCTCTGATTTTAGAGAGAGGACCATTGGCAGGCGGGAGAAATTTGGTACTCCCCTTGAGTGTTTCATAGGCCCGTCGGTACAATAGTGATTCCTCTTGACGCCGTGCTGTGTCTGGGAGGTAAAGATGCTTTTACTTGGGAGGTCTTCGTGCCTATTTAAGCTCTCATAAATAAATGTGTCATATTATTGTTCTGACAATTTTCTCCATGACATTTTTATTAGGTGTAGTTAAATCATTCGTGGGAACGGAAAACCAAATATTTCCTTGACTGCCGTGGTTCACTTTGTTCCATAATTATCTATCTGTATGCGCTGATCCTAAAATGGATCATTAATTTGTATTGTTCACTGTTCACTGATTAAAATGATACCAAATACTCTGTTAATATGCAGAAAATAAACCAAATACTTTTTTTTTATAGTGTGTGCTACTTTAGATCTAGATGGTGGTATTTCTCACCATCAGTAAGTAAGCGCACATCGATAGTGACCAAAATAAAATAACTTATCTTGTCTTTCGATCAGATGAGTTCGAAAATGCCATGATTTTGACGGAAATTGCAATTAAAGGGTAATCTTCTATTCGGAATCAACTACTCTTCAATCGTCAGATAATAATAAAGTACTTTAAAATTGCAGTAAACAACTTTAATTATCTCGTCGGAAAAACCCATTCATAAACTGTTTTCAACTCAGCTAAGTACATGGAATAAACGCCCACGTGAAAGAATGATTACCACGTGCTATCATGTGCTTTTTCCCAGTGACGTCATCCAAGGCTATCAAGAACTGAAAACTCTTTAGACTTTAGTCAGTTGTTGTGTGAATTTCTTTTAAAATGTAGCGTGTGAAAATGTCAGAGCGATGTAAATGCTCTGTTAACTTTTAATCAAGATACCGTTAAATGTTTAAATATAATATAAATATAAAGGTGAAGAGTGCTTAATTTAATTAAAACACATGTTAATAAACATTTTAATTTCAGCAAAGTAATAAAGTTTCAGAAATGAGTAATGTGCTGATCATCATCGATAATCATTTGGATTACATTTTGAATATGGAAACTCACAATGTGCTACGATATAACCCAATGGATAAACTTAAGGAAGGTTTGAACTTACAATCAGGTAAGCGAATGCATGCTTACTTAACTCTATTTACGAAGTATTGGTTTTATACAATTAAATAAACTATTTTACATATTAAATAAACTGCGCCGCCGACAGATTATGAAAGACTGATAGTATGTATTAAATAAAAATTTTAAGCACATTAGCTATATGCTGAAAAAACTCGCTTTATAGAAAATAAAAACGAATGCAAAGAAAAGCGATTCGTATTAAATTAAATTGAATATCTTTAAAAATAATTAAAGATAGAAAATAAAAATGGCTACATTTAAAGAAAGCCAATTCATCGAGAAACTAAATTCGAGCAATTATTCCAACTGGAAATTTAAGCTCGAAATGCTTCTCATTAAAGAAGACTTATTTGAAGTAATAAGTGATCAACCACCAACTCCTTTAAATGAGGATTGGAACAAAAGAGATAGAAAGGCGAGAGCTTTGATTAATCTAAGCATAGATGACGCACAAATTGTGCATGTAAAAAATTTTACCACAGCCAGGCAAACCTGGGAAGGTCTCAAAAGTACGCATGAAAGAGCAAATTTGAGTAGCAAACTGTATTTATTACGAAAACTGTACAGTACTAAACTGCCCGAAAACGGCAATATGATTACTCATATAACAAATATTCTACAAATAGTAGATAAATTATCCGCCATAGGCGAGAATATAAATGACTCACACATATCTGCACTATTTCTATGCTCATTACCGCCCAGCTACAACACGCTTATCACAGCATTAGAGGCAAGGCCCGAAGCCGAATTATCCCCAGATTTTATCAGAAGTAAACTCATAGATGAGTATAATCGCAGACAAGAAATGTCTGAACAAAACAACAGCTCTGAAAAGGCATTTAAAACACAAAGAAAATACACTTATAACGACTACAAAAGAAATTCAAAATATTGCAGTCACTGTAAGATGACAAATCATAATAATAGCGAGTGCTATCACCTCAAGAGCAGATACACACAGCACATCAAAAACAAACACACATATCAAAATGTGAATAACTTTAATAATAAAAATAAAGCTAAACCTTTTTCATCATCACTATGCTATGAAAACACAGAGAATTATAAAGAGAATACTGACTGTCACGATAACGCGAATGATCAGAAAATAAGCTCAAAAACTAATCAATCAGAAGATCGCGTACTAATAACAGAAAAATTAGGAAAACAAAACTGGATACTCGACAGTGGCAGTACCTCACACATTGCAAATGATAAGAGGTTATTTGATAAATTTAACAATTTTGAAAAATCATCAGTCACCATCGCAAACGGCAACAAACTCGAAGCATTCGGTTCAGGCGACGTTTTAATAAAAACGAAATCCCCAAATGGAGAAATAAAACGCACAAGACTACAGGAAGTCCTATACGTCCCAGAACTAGAATCCAATTTAATATCCGTAAGCAAAGCAACTAAAAATGAATGCAAATTAATCTTTGAAAATGACAAATGCGATTTAACGTTCGACGGTGAAATTTATATAAGAGCGAAGAACAAAAATAATTTATACATAATCGAACAAACAAACCACTCAGAAAATGCAGAAAACTATGCAAACGTCACACTAAGCTGTAATAATAATAAAGAATGTTTAGAAGTATGGCATCGAAGACTAGGACACCGTGATTATGAAGCAATCAAAACAATTGTAAACAAACAGCTAGCTACCGGAATAAAAATTAAAAACTGCAGACACAATAATAAATTATGCGAAACCTGCATCAAATCTAAATTAAACGACGCGCCATATCCAAAATCGGCTACAAATAGAGCAAACAAAGTTCTCGATTTAATACACAGCGACGTCTGTGGACCTATAAGTACACCAACACTAGGAGAAAAACAATACTTTCTCACATTCATCGACGATTACTCGAGATATACAACTATATACTTACTATCTAAGAAAAGCGAAGTAATTGATAAATTAAAAGAATACATTGCAATGGTAAATAATCAATTCGGTAGAAAACCAAAAGAAATAAGATCAGATAATGGAGGAGAATATAATAGCAACGAAATAGACAATTATCTAAAGGAAAACGGGATATTACACCAATTCACAATTCCACACAACCCGAGCCAGAACGGCGTGGCAGAAAGGAAGAATAAAAGCCTACTCGATATGACACGTAGCATGCTTTTAGAAGCAAATTTAAATAAACAATTTTGGGGAGAGGCAATACACACAGCGACATATTTACAAAACAGATTACCAACAAGAGCGAACGACAAAACTCCATACGAACTATGGAAAGGTATCAAACCTGATCTCAAACACTTAAGAACCTTTGGATGTAAAGCATTTGTTTACATTAATAAAATACATCGAGGAAAACTAGATAATAGAGCGCAAGAAGGTATTTTTCTAGGTTACGACACACGTTCCAAAGGATATCGCATACACACAAAAGACAAGCAAATAATAATTGCCAGGACTGTAAAATTCATAGAACATGAAATAAAACACTCAAACAACATTGAGGAAGATTCAAATCTCGAAGAAATCTCCACTGATGATAGAAATCAAGAAGAGAAGAATAAAAATTACATTGAAATTGACATTAATGATAATGAAAAACAACCATGCGAGTCCAAACAAACACAAATAGAACCAAGAAGGTCAAATAGATCTAACAGAGGAGTACCACCAGATAGATTTGTCTGTTTAGTTAAAGACACACAATCAAATGAACCAAAGAATTGGAACGATATCATGGAAATGAAAAATCCACACGATAGGGAAAATTGGCTCAAAGCCACCGAAAATGAAATCAAGTGCCTAGCTAAAAATAAAACTTGGACATTAGTCGATCCGCCACCAGGCAAGAAAGTGATAGGTTCAAAATGGACTTTTAAATTAAAACGCGACAACCTAAACCAAGTGCAAACCTATAAAGCACGACTCGTGGCACAGGGATACAGTCAGAAATTCGGAGTAGATTATGACGAGACCTTTGCTCCAGTTGTCTCTCATACCACAATCCGTGCATTTCTCATAGCAGCATTAAATCATAACCTTAAAGTTAATCATATCGACGTGAATACAGCATTTTTACACGGAAACCTACAAGAAGAGGTATACATGAAACAGCCGGAAGGCTATATAGCTCCAAATCAACAAAACAAAGTATGTAAATTACAAAAAGCAATATACGGGCTTAAACAAGCCGCCAGAGCATGGCACACGAAAATCTCTGAAAGTCTTAAAGCATTAAATTTTGTACAAAGTACATCTGACTCATGTCTTTTTATACGCGAAAATGGTGAAAACTCGACATACATTATAGTATATGTGGATGATTTGTTAATCGCCGGAAAAAACGAAGATATAATTGAATTAATAAACAATCTCAAAAGGGAATATGAATTGAAAGATTTGGGAGAAGTCAATAACTATCTCGGAATAAATATAAAAAGAGACGATAAAAATTTCTACTTAAACCAAAATTCAAAAATTGAAGAATTGGTAGATAAACTCAATCTTCAAAACGCAAAACCTTACAGCACACCTATGGAAGCAGGTTACAATCGACTCAACGATGATGAAAATCTATTACCTAACAATATCAAATTCAGACAAGCAACGGGAACATTACTCTACATCTCAACATTAACCAGGCCAGATATTTCAGCAGCGGTCGACATACTCAGCCGTAGAAATGAAATCCCTCGAGAAAAAGACTGGAAAGCAGTCAAAAGAATCGTAACATACTTAAACAACACAAAACACCTCAACCTGACGCTAAGTTCGAAAAATAAGCCTATTCTCGAAGTTTACGCAGATGCAGATTGGGGAGGTGATCCAGAAACTAGACGATCCACCAGCGGAAATATATTTATGTTAGGAAAATGTCCCATACATTGGACAACGAAAAGACAGACGTGCGTTGCTCTGTCATCAGCAGAAGCTGAATACATTTCTGTAAGTAACGCCGCACAGGAAATACTATGGATGATAAAACTCCTGGAAGATTTAAAATTACCACAACAGAAACCCATAACAATATACGAGGACAATCAGCCATGTATAAAAATGGTTGAAAGTGAAAAACATACTCGAAAAAGTAAACATATAGATATCAGATTCCACGCGATAAGACAACTCAAGGAAGATGGAATAATAGATTTAAAGTATTGTCCCACAGAATTTATGACCGCAGATTCACTCACCAAGCCCAACCCCAAACCTGAATTCATTAAACACCGAAACAATCTGAACTTACTTCCTTATCCTACATAGAAGATTAAGGGGGAGTGACGGAAATTGCAATTAAAGGGTAATCTTCTATTCGGAATCAACTACTCTTCAATCGTCAGATAATAATAAAGTACTTTAAAATTGCAGTAAACAACTTTAATTATCTCGTCGGAAAAACCCATTCATAAACTGTTTTCAACTCAGCTAAGTACATGGAATAAACGCCCACGTGAAAGAATGATTACCACGTGCTATCATGTGCTTTTTCCCAGTGACGTCATCCAAGGCTATCAGGAACTGAAAACTCTTTAGACTTTAGTCAGTTGTTGTGTGAATTTCTTTTAAAATGTAGCGTGTGAAAATGTCAGAGCGATGAAAATGCTCTGTTAACTTGTAATCAAGATACCGTTAAATGTTTAAATATAATATAAATATAAAGGTGAAGAGTGCTTAATTTAATTAAAACACATGTTAATAAACATTTTAATTTCAGCAAAGTAATAAAGTTTCAGAAATGAGTAATGTGCTGATCATCATCGATAATCATTTGGATTACATTTTGAATATGGAAACTCACAATGTGCTACGATATAACCCAATGGATAAACTTAAGGAAGGTTTGAACTTACAATCAGGTAAGCGAATGCATGCTTACTTAACTCTATTTATGAAGTATTGGTTTTATACAATTAAATAAACTATTTTACATATTAAATAAACTGCGCCGCCGACAGATTTTCCCTATATGACATATGTTTTTCCACTTACTGAAGATTAAGATCTTAGTAAATCACACAGAAGATCTAGCAGAGTCAAAACACGTTATTGAAACGGCACTTAAAAATAAGCTGTATATTATATTTTTTATAAGATGTTATGTTCGCTATAGCTGCAACAAAATTAAAAATCTGTATAATACATTTTCTTCCTATTGAAGAAAGCGTCTTTTTTCTATGCAGAAACTAGAAATTGTCTTCTGTCATATTTATTGGTGTGTGTTACCTTTATGACTAAAGTTACAATTTACCAATTCAAAATTTTTCGGCTTTTTTAGCTAAATTTATAATTTACAAACCAGTAAAAAATTCTCTACACTGAAAAAAAAAAATTGTTAAATTTACAGTATAATACTGGCAAAAAGATGTTGATTTTACAGTATAATACTGGCAAAAATTGTTGATTTTACAATATAATACGCTACGGCGCATGCGCGGTAGTGTATTACTGCTTATGTTACTGTTTATTACTGTTAATTTTACGGTATAATACTAGCAGCTGGGGTGCCAGTATTATGCTGTAAAATCAACATTTTTTTTTTTCAGTGTATGCATATCAAGACTATACGTGATAGATCGTTTTTAGTACTTTTCTCCCGGCTTGAAAAAGTACACAAGCAATATATTTCATTTTAAAGGGGCAAAATTGTTCTCGGGTTGTGTTATTAATATTGATTGCACTACTTTGCTATTTTTTTGTATTTACTCTTCAACTTCATAGCAAAATAAAGCATATACAATGATGAAATATGAGTGAAACCTCAGTGTATGTATATTATACATACATTGACCCGTCATCGACAACAGTACTGGAAATGCTTCGTTGGGGACATAAGTCGTAAAATATACAATAAACAAATTTCAGACCACATAAAAACATTGGAACACACTTGTTATCCACACTGGTGTGTTCTGTTCCGTACGCATATTCAGAAATCCGGATAATTACAGGAATTACCAAAATATTAAGGTTATGTTGTACAATAAAAAATCTTCGATAATCACTTTTATTTAAAAAAAAAATGTAAGTCTATTATATGTTGAAAATCATATAATTTTTACTATAAACAACAATAACAATAAAAGTACAAAACTTGCATACTTTTAGAGATCTTAGATAATTATGTCGAATGAAGTTAACTGTATTCCCAAAGTGAAAAATCGAATGTATATTTGAATTTTTTTGATAATTTTTATAACATACTTCTACTGCGTCAGTTAATGATATTCATTAAAGATTTTAATTAACTCGAGAGCTATTTTTAAAACTAACAAGAAATATAACTTAATATAATAATATTATTTCTGGTTTGTCTGTCTGTACACCTGTCCGTATGCTAACTCTCGTAAATATACTCGGATTGCCATGAAATTTTTATATATTATTGATGTTTAGTATAGAATGTTCGGTATTGAAAATAAAGTGTGTAGCATTTATAGTTAGTTTACAGGGTCACACAAAAGAATTCCCTTAAATTATGATCTATGGGGAAAATCGCTTACAGTGGATTTTATTCATTTTACGATATTTGAAACATATCGTAGCATCATCATTTGAAACATATCGTAACACCATCGAATCTATGCATATATATTGATATGCATCCCTGAGATGGACAACAACAAGCTTTCTCAGGAGTATAGAATAAGTAGCATTTATACTTATTATACAGGGACACACAAAATAATTCCATTTCCTTTATGATCTATAGGGAAAAATTCGTTGCGTCGCGTTTTAAGGATGTTATGAGACTTTAAATATAATGGAATTAAAAATGTGCACTTACATGCACTACAATGTAATTTTACACATTATGGAGTGTGTGTATCGATCTTTTACAAAGATGGTCGAAGGATTTCGGTTTCAGGGCGGATTATCGATAATTGCTATAAGTGCGTTTTCCGATGTGGTATGAATTTTGTGGTATGAATCACTTGTTAACTTTAAATTAAAGTCTAATTAATGCTTAAAGTGATAAAAACATAACATAAAATGTTTAAAAATACCTTTTAATGTAGATTACATATGTTTCGTTCGCTTTATTGGCAACATCTTCAGATCTAAATGATAAATAAAATATTCTCGCATATTTTTGAAAAATGGTAAACATAAAACCACGAGATCGCATGTCCAAGGCGAGCAGGTCCTTAAATTGGTCAAACTGGAATACGTGAAAATTATTATTTATTTTTATTTTTATCGCTTTTTCAATCTGTAGATTATCGCGTGCCAAATTTTAGGTAATTCAAAAGAAGCATCTTCGGTGCAAATGTTATCTTTTCGCAAATATATTTCTATTGATTCACGGATACTGGATGGGAAATAAGTTCTTGATTGAAAAATTATTTTACTATTCGTGAAATCAATCTGCAACGGCTCTTTTCTATATTTTCTATCTAAGACAGTAATTCTTCTGTCATATTTGCTATCTGCCATATGTTCTTTTATTCTTGTTTTAAATTTTCTGTTTGTCATTCCTATATAGTATTGTACTGTTCCATCCGCCTTGGTGATTGGGATTTCATAAACACCGGAAAGTTGATCAGGTTCTATTGGATCTGTTTTTCTACATACTATGTTTTTTAATTTTGTAGAAGGTTTTGCAATAAGGCAGATATTAAATTTTCTACGTTTATATTTTAATCTTTCAAAGAATCCAGGAAAATATTGTAAAGTTGATACTTTTGAGTTTCGTTCATTAAAAATTTTCTTATTTTTATTATCCATGCTCGTAATTAATTTATTGATAGTGCTGTCTTTGTATCTTTTTGCCTTGTATTCTTTTTGTATCTGTTTGCCTTGGACATGCAATCTCGTGGTTTTATGTATACCATTTTTCAAAAATATGCGAGAATATCTTATTTATCATTTAGATCTGAAGATGTCACCGATAGAGCGAACGAAACATATGTAATCTACATTAAAAGGTATTTTTAAACATTTTATGTTATGTTTTTTTCACTTTAAGCATTAATTAGACTTTATTTTAATGAATTTTTAGTGTATTACGTGGTGAGTATAAATTGTATGGATCACAATTAGACGGCATAATTCGTACCCATTACCGAAATGGACAGCAATTGCTCATAATGAACTTTAAATGTATTATTGGTTTTTAAATTGCTTATTTAGAAATCTTATTTAATTGTATCAAAAAATGAAATTTCTGAATAATATACTGTTATTCTTGGAAAGTATTTCAAAATTTATGCGTGAAGCATGATTTTTCGATCTTCTATAACACATAAATTTGTAGTGCTTATCGGGCAAATTACAGGGAAGACTACAGACGAACTTCAGTACCCGAATATCAGAAAAAAAAAGTTTAGAAAGCATGAAAGACAGTCTAGTTAAAATAAGAAACATTATTAATTAAAAGAAAGTAAAAAAAGTTTAAACTAAAATTACTGGAACTTACAACGTTAAAAATTCGTTTGACAGTGAAAAAAAAAAACATATTAAAACATAAAATAAATGAAAAAAAAATTCCTTGTTAGCTCAGTCTGGTACGTTTGAGACGGAAAACAGTTGTTAAAGCACTAGTTAATGTGAATATTTCAGAGCCAATGTTTTCAGTATCCTACGAAGTAGATAACATTTTCCAACAATTTCCTTGATGAACTTATTTCATGTGTAATTTAGGAATTTTGGATAAGCCCAGGAGAGATAAAATAGAGAGCTTTCGAGAGTGAAAGTCTAAAGACTGAACTGGTAAATGTTGAACTGTTCAAAACATTTCTTACAAAATGGATTTCTTGACAGTGAAAGAAGATCAAAGAACGCATTTTGCCCAGATAATAACTTAGTTCAAATCATTCTGAAAACTTCCCCTGGGAATCTTTGGCGCTTTCCCCAGGGAGGTGCGCCTCTCACTTTGAAAACCGCTTCCCTAGAACCAGAACCAATATTGTTAGGATCAAATACTGCACCCTAATTCATTCATCGGAAATAATTCCGAATTAATATAGGATTACCTCATCACGGTGGATTTTATTCGTTATTATTATCATTAGTTATACGTCATTATTGTTTAAACATTGTCTTTACACTGGAACTATTTGCAAACAAACACCGATATAATAGAAATATTGGTTTTATATTGGAAACACACTAGTACCTGTACCTATGGATTAACGAATGTATCGGCTAACTTTTTTTTCTGTTTTTCTGTTTTTATGACTTAGCTAACGAATGTTTTATTGTATGCACGCTTTAACCTAACACATAAGAGTTATGTATGCATTGCTAGCTAGCATTTCAATTGTACGGGAAATATCATTTTGCTTAATAGAGATTTTGGCTAACATATAAGACTCCGGAACGTATTATTTCGTTAGCCAAGGTCTTACTGTTATAGGCATATCAAAAAGACGAAATATTTCTTGCCTGTATTGCACCAATATTAGCAAACTATAAACTCTCCAATGGTTCGGCAATATTGTATGCCAATGTTACTGAAATTTTCCCAAATATAGTCAATATAATCAACGGTGGTTTGATACTGTTTTGTTACTAGGGTAATTTTGATAAACTTTCATAGTTTTATTGATGGATTTTGAATTTTAAATGCATTTGAGATTTGAGAAAGGATAGAACACTAGGTATGGAACAGCTAAACCTTATCTTTCGTTTCACCTGTTATATCAGTGGCGGTATTTGATTAATGTCGATAAATTCACAATCAACTTCGCATAAAATGTCTGATACGATTTTGTTTTGTAAAAATAAAGAAGACATTTTCATTAAATAAATATAGCAATTATTTCATAAATTCCTCAAAAGTTTTTTCTCGACACCTTCTCATATGTGAAAAAACGTATCCGAGTTCATATTAAAAAGTTTGAGAATGAATTTGAAGAAAAATAAAAATTATGCATCAAGCATAGATTATGACACACTTTCTAACACATTCAAAATACTCTACAAAAACTTCTCTGTTTCCGAAGGTAAAATATGATATATAAGTAAGCATTTTGGAAAATGCATGACACGTTTAAAAACCAATTTTCAGCAATTTCCATCTATATTCAAAAAGTATTTGAATTCTTCAGTGCAGCCCTGTATATGAACTATAGATTTGCATATATACTACATAGTATGCAAAAATTTAGTTCAGTTAGGAAACGCATAACACAGTTGAAAATACCCCTTTAGTAATTTCCGTCAATAAACGGAAATGTACTCCAATTATTAATGCTTTGCACCCCATATTCTACAAAAAGCATGTTTTAATGAGCTTCATAATTATATATCAATTTCCTCATGTTTCAAATGGCGTAATATCATTAAATTACTCAGGAAACGATTTTTCCCCACAGAACAATGTGTAACAGAATTCTTTTGTTTTACACTGTAAATGAATAATTAAAGCTTTGCACACCATATTCTACAAAAAGCATGTTTTAATTGGCCTCATAATTATATATAAATTCCATCATGTTTCAAATGGCATAACATCATCAAAATGCACTTGAAACGATTATTTCCCATTGACTGCGATGTAACGGAATACTTTTGACTGTCCCTGTAAAAAAAACTACAAGTACTACACACTTCAGTTGAAATAGAGAACGTGCTATAGTAAACGACAATAATAAACAAAAATATCAGGGTGATCCGAGTATATTTACGCGAGTTAGAGCACGTCCAGACGGCCAGACAAGCCGAAGTCATAAACACTTTTCAGCTAGGTTGAAAAGCATTAAAAACAGTTAAATTTAAATACGCATAACGCAACTGAAAATGAACTTCCAGCAATTATCGCTTATACACTGCAAAAAATAATTGTTGATTTTGCAGTGTAGTATGTATCGAATGTTTGCTGTATGCTCATAGTATGTATCAGTAATATATCGAATTATTCTGTGTCCCTGAAAACATGAACGATAAAGGCTATGCGCACCATACTTTGTAGTAAGCTCTTCTTGTATTGCACCTCAGTGACGGATATCAATTTCAATATGCTTGAAATAGTGTAAATCATTAAAATAAATCACAAACGGTTTTTTCCATAGACCATAATGTCATAGATTTCTTTTCAGTGTCCCTGTAAACGAACTATAAGCGCTATACATTTGATTTTCAATGCTGTAATAAACCTTAATAATATATATCAATTGCATGTCAATCCGAAAGTATTGACGTGAGTTTGTGTATAGACAGACACAAGCCGAACTCATAAACACTTTTCAAACTATGTTGGAATATATTAAAAACACAGGAAATATATAACAGCAAAATAAAGCATCGCATATATATTTCAGATCTCGTTTGTTTAGGAAAAAAAATAGTGCCGAAGCCTGGCAATGCGTTTGAGTGGCATAAAACAGAAATATACAGCAAGTTCTTTTTTTAAAAGAAAAGTTTTAAATAAATGTCATTTAAGATATTATCGTTATAAATTTGACAGCAATAAGAAAGGTTTTTTTAATGAAAATCGCATTATGATTATTCAAACGCCCTTCATAGTTTTTTTTGACGTATCGTTAGACATATATTCATGGCATTTCATTTCTTAGAAGTGATATCTAAGACTAAATGAGTAACAACAAAAGTTCAATACTTTTCGTTTCGGCTCTCATATCAGTACAGATATTTGATTAATGATGATAAATTCGAAATCGATTTCTCATAAAATGCCGATGTTTTCGTATGTTAAAATATATGAGATATTTTTATTAAAAAACTATAATAAAAATAAAAATATGCTTATGTAAAATATAAATATTTTACATAGACTCTAAGTGTCTAAGTTTTGTCTCTATATATCGCTTCACGTGTGATATACATCGTCTAGTTCACAGTAGAAAAATATGTAGAAATATTTTCAAAAACGCAGACAATAAACGATTGCGAAATAAAGCTACGCAAATACCTCAGAAATCGTTTGTTTAGAGATTTGTTTTATTTGAATCTGGAATAAAACATAAATACACAACAAGTTATTATACATACATATATATATATATATATATATATATACATCAGAAAAATGTTTTTGAATCATGAAAATTTTCGATTTCTGTTTTTGGTGGATTCACACGTGCTGGGATTTCCAGAATACGATTTGGCTATTTTAGGAAAACATCTGGCTGTCTGTGTTAGACAGTGTGTGACACAGGAGTTTGGTCTACAGTATCTCAAGAACTAATGCACAGAATGCAATCAAACTTCAGATTCACTTAGACCTTGACATAAATTGGGGCTGATTTGACTTGGATGTATATCGTCCAACAGGTAGCACTGCTATTCCGCATTTTTTACGATACTGATATTTTTCATATATTTAGATACTTTTATTTTTTCGATACTGACATTTTTCACCGTGATAGCTATATCTCAAGAGTTAATGCACGGAATTTCATTAAACTTCATATTCTCTTAGACCTTGACATAAATAAATTCTGATTATGTTTATGTGTATACCACCCAACAGTTGACGTTGCTGTAGTGTGATTTTTACGATTTCCATGATAGCTATATCTCAAGACCTAATGTACGGAATTTAAGCAAACTGCATATTCTGTTAGACATTAACATAAATAGATGCTAATTCAATTTTGATTTTGATCCCTCCATAAGGGGTGCTGTATAAATATTCCTAACCGTGTCCACAATCAATTGATGCAATTAGTGAGCGTGAGCGTGGTTTGCAGTACAAGGTTATTCTAAATGATGGACCCATTTTCAAAAAATTGTATTTATTAAAGTACAAATCCAAAATGAACAATCTTTATACCAATGAAAAGAGAAAGTTTCAAAGATTTTTTTAAAGACATTATAAATATTCAATGTGCCCACCGTTTGCTACACGGCAAACATCTACGCGATAGCCAAACTCGTCCACACACGAGAAAGCGTATCTGCTGTTACTGAGTGCATGGCAGCAGTGCACTCAGTTCGCAGTGGCCTATTGCCACACGACCTCTACCGGCCGCCTCTGGAACCATTACCGCTTTGAAAGCCGTGCACTCAGTAACAGCAGATACGCTTTCTCGTATGTGGGATGAGTTTGGCTATCGCGTAGATGTTTGCCGTGTAGCAAGCGGTGGGCACATTGAATATTTATAATGTCTTTAAAAAAACTTTGAAACTTCCTCTTTTCATTGGTATGAAGATTGTTCATTTTGGATTTGTACTTTAATAAATACAATTTTTTGAAAATGGGTCCATCATTTAGAATAACCCTGTATTATTAGCTCCATTCATGTACCTATTATACACTTTAAAATACATTGTTGCCAGATTCGCTCATTTTTTACGCTAACTTTTGGATAAGGACTCGAATGTGGAATATTAACCCTATGATTCTGCAATGAACATTATAACTGTAACTTATTTCCTATTGTGGAGCAATGCACCAAATTTCATATTTGAGTTTAGTGATTAAATTTGTGTATGTTGATCTAATTTTAAATTTTAATAGCTAACAGCCGATGCTTTTGGGTATTAAAATTTGCTTCAGATCTTCGGTTAATTCACTGATGATTGTAACTTCGCGTGAATTTTGAAGTAATGCACTATGCTTTATATTCATAATCGTTGTTATTATAAATTAATATATTAGAATGTTATAGAAGAAAGTTTTGTGATGTCCGCAGCATACTTTGTTCTTAAAGCTCAAATTCACATTGACTACTTTCTAACAGATTTCCGAAAAATAAATTAGATTGCCGCTTGAAAGTGAACCTGTCATTAGTTTACAAAGCACTGAATTAGAAACAAATAATGTATGGTGAAAATTAAAAACTAACATACGCTTATTATTTCACTATTTACATGTATACAATTATACTACTCCCCATTTCCATTGTAATATTTTGCAATTGCAATTAACATTTCAATAAATATTCTGTAACATCATTTTGTACGATTCTAGGAGAATAATGTTTGTAGCAATTTCTGTTACTGATTTTAATTTACATTATCGATTTGAATATAAACTTGTTTATTGAAAAGATGTATATTTTTAGACAAAACTAGATTTTAGAGCCGAAAAAAGACATTTTTAAGAGTTTAACGCTCAATAAAACTACCTTTCATTAAATATTTGAAAAAATAAAAGAAAGTACATGCAATTATGCGACTTTGTTTATTAGTTAAATTACGCCTTTTAAAAAAAATATTACAATTCGTTGTTTAATATCTAAAGTACAAGCAAAGAAAAAATAAGTTGATTTATGTTTATTTATTTATTTATTTATTTATTTTCACGATACATGTATCCGATTTAACATAAAGGGAGAAAAAAATGTCTCACTCTTTCTAAGTAAAAAAGGCAATACGCAGGGAATTTTTTTATTTACCTGACCAAAAGCAATTGAATGAATATGAAGCAATTACATGAAAAATGTTTTATTTTGTTGAAAGCAATAGTTTTAAAATCGCTCATAGGAAATAGTATAGTTCCAACAATCAAACGAGGTTAGAATACAAAGCATTCGATGAATGCCATCGAACATTTTGCGTGTTCCTCTAAACGAACAATAAGAACTACATATTGATTAACGAGCTAATCCAAGATGCTTTGAAGATCAATACACTGCCCGAATTAGGCACAAATTTGTTCAGTATTTCGGACGTTATCGTGATGACAAGATTTCAATTATATATATATAGATAGATAGATAGATAGACAGATAGATTGATTTATTGATTGATTGATAGATATACGAAGTGATTGCCATCTAAATAAATCAACCTAAAACAACAATTACTTATTGTTATAAACATAAACTCCTTTATCATATAATCAAAAGAAAAATTTTACATACTATTCCAACAGTCTTTTATTGGATCACAAATTACATGCAAAGCATTTGCATGAAATTAGTCCCTTTCCCCCCACGCCCCCCGTATTTTCACCATAAGTCATTATCATATTTGATTGTTGATTAAATTTCCAGACAGTTGATCACAATAATCGCCGCCAGGCCGAATGTATTATGCCTACCCCAATAACGGAAGTCTGCTGAGAAGATACCTCGACTACGAAGGTCTCATCAGAAAAAAATAAAATAAATATACATTACTTAAAAGACAACGAGTGTTTAATACATACGATCGAACGGAAGTTTTATGAACATTTAATCAAATATTGTTCTTATTAAATAAATACTTAACCCTTCTTTGCATGAGTTTTTCTTTTATAATTGTGTTTCTTTTATACATATATTAAATATTAGACACCAGAAATTTTAAGATAGATTTTTAACTTTGTTCAGCAACATAGTTCACGGGGAAATTTACTGGATTAATATTTCTATATAAATATAGTGGTGGCGAAGAAGTTGATTTATTTATTAAAAGTTAAATAAAAAGTGATGGAAATTTACATCACTATGCAATTAAGGGTTAAAAAAATATCAGTACAAGAACATCAAGATGCACTATAATGCATTCAAAGAACTCTGTAGCTCATGAAAATTGATCTGGCACAATGAAACGAATCATTATTTATATGTTGCTTGTAATTGATTGAGAATTGTGTCAGCGGTATATTTCAAAAAGATTCTTTGCACGCTCTTTGAAATAGGTTTGACATCAGATCGTTTTATATTACACTCCGAGTGTAAAGAAAGAAATGTTTAAGTGTCAATGTATCCATGAGACCGAGTTCGTAACGTGATTTACAGCTTATTAATAGTCTACTTTCAAAAGACGATTATTACGACTTTCAAAAGTGAGTGAAACAATGATAACATCATGTTATGAAGAATAGGTTTTTATCGCTCTTTCGGCAACGAAACCGAAGTTTTAATGTCCGAAGTTTTAGTACTTATCGCTTTTCAATCTTCTTTCCATTAAAAAGTTTAAACAAAGAAAATATGAGAAACATGAATGACGAGTTTTTATACTTTGCCTGGCGGATGTCGTTTTAACAATGTAACGAGTGTATGTATTCCAGAATTAATGGAAATATACATAAAAACACCCAAAATCGTGGAGAAAAATACATTGTTTTAGGGATTGTTGTGTTGCGAATTAAGACTACGATAGATATTCTTCATTAGGTATTTTCATTTGCTGAAGAAAATAATTCTTACATTTACTGTGTAATAAAAATTTGTATGTATGTAGTCTGTATTCTATAAGAACTATGTAATTATATAAGATATACGAAATAACGTAAAGTGTATGCATAAAATCACATAACCAAGAAAAGGTTACATGAATGTACGTAATCTATATATATATTACGCTATCGTACGTGGCACAGAAATCGCGATTATTTCTTTTTTGCCGGTGGCAACAAGTGTTTTGTTTTCACTAATTTGCAAATATTAAGAAAAGTATTTGATGTATCGATTTAAAACTCATCACACATTATGTAGAAAAATTTTCTGCATCGAAAATGCGATATTTGTAAAAATGGGGCTGTATTTTTTCTTATTTTTTTTGCAAAAAACTAGCTACTTTCTAAAAAGGAAAGAAAATAAAGTGCGAAGTCAAACCAAAAAACGCGCCATTTTGTTACCAATTTAAACATTAGCTCCATTACCTTATGCAATTTAACCTCATTGTTGTCCGCATCTTTATGACGTCAATGTTACTGACGCACATATTTGTGATTTATAATATAGAATAGATAATAATAAATGAATAAAATAATCTTATAGAGTGGAGATCTCCGTTATGTCTTACCTCTCAGTTTTAGAGATTCAAGATCGCTAACAGTTTAGCGTTGCATAAAGATGCATAGACTTTATTCTAAATTTTAAATTTTGAAACTTACAGA
Source organism: Maratus michaelseni (assembly GCA_963931845.1). Taxonomy (NCBI): domain Eukaryota; kingdom Metazoa; phylum Arthropoda; class Arachnida; order Araneae; family Salticidae; genus Maratus; species Maratus michaelseni. The sequence goes on along the minus strand of OZ007591.1, from coordinate 152,119,263 downwards.
AAATATACGTACCCTTAAAAACAGACAGAGAGTTAGCAAGGTGGCTGTTACACTTTGGCGAATGTCAAAGAGGGTGGGGAAACTATTAAGTTGCCCCCAATTTGCTATCCAGATATACAGGATTCAGTGCATCAACTTTTCAGTGAAATCGTTTTTAGGACAGTGACACCTCAAAAGCTTAAAGGAAGAGCCATACTAACAGCGACAAACAATTTATCACTTGAAATTAAAAATCGTGTTTTACAATGTATGCTAGGAACGGAAAGGGTTTATGAAAGCATTGACATGATAATAAATTATGATCCACAAGATCAACTTGCATATACTGGAGAATTTTTAAACAGTTTAACACGAATTGGAATGCCACCATTTTTATGCGTAGTATTTATACATATAATGCTGAAATTCGTATTCTAATATGCTTATATTTAAAAGAGTAGACACTATAGAGCGCAGATGCTCTGCGCGGGATCGACTAGTATATTTTATATTCCTTATTATTAAAAACTAGTTGACACGACCGTCGTTGCTCGCGCCTATCAAAAAATAACACAAAACGCGAAAAAACCCTAAAAATCACAATAAAAATCGAATTGAAAAAAAAAAAATAGCTGCAGAAATTACGAGAAAACTCCACTGTACGAAAAGAGAAAAAAAAATACTATATTGGGCTGGAAGATTGAAACCGAGCTAACCTTTTACTAATATTTTACTAGCGTGAAAAAATCGCCGCGAACCGAAAAAAAAAAAAGAAAAGAAAGAAAGAAAAACATTAAAATATAAAAAATTGCAGAGGACAAAAGTCACTATCTTGGACTAAAAGATTAAAACAAGATTTCTTTTACGAATGTCAAAAAATCTTCAAAAAACACAAAAAAAAAAAAAAAAAAAAAAAACTAAAAAAAATCACATAAAAAAGACATTATTTGCTATATAGGGATAAAAGATTAAAACCGGATTTAAAAGATTAAAATCCTACTAGTGTAAAAAATCTCCCCGAATTACAAAAAACCCGGAAAAAAATTGCTTAAAATCGTTAAACATTTAAAAATTAAAAATGAATATCTTACTACAGATCTTACTAAAACATTGTAACCGGAATTCGTTCACGAATGTCAAAAAATTGACGTGAAACTAAAAAAAACGCAAAAATTCGCAATAACAATTGTAAATGCAAAATGAACTACATAGGCTAAATATTGTAAACACGAATTCCATTTACAAATGTCAAAAAATTGCTAAATCGCATTAAAACGTCATATTAAAAAGGGCTAAAAATCAAAAATCACGAAGGACAAAATTCATTATTATCAGGATTAAAACTTAAAATGCAATTCTTTTTTCCGAATGCCATCAAATCGCTGCGGAAGTAGAAAAAATAATAAAAATCGTATTGAGAATTGCATTACAGATCACTAAATATTCAAAATCGCCGGGTGCAAAATTTACTATAATGGGGTAAAGCATTGTAATCGGAATTATTTTATGAAGGACAACAAAATCGACGCGGAACGGAAAAAAAATCTAAAAACCGCATTGAATATCGCATTAAAAATCGCTAAAATTTAAACATCGTACAGGACAAAATTTACTATTCTTAGGCTGAAAGTTTGAAACCGGATCAATATGAAAAACTCGTCTGAAATATGCCAAAAAAAAATTCAAAAAAGGAATTTAAAAAATATATCGAAAATTAAAAAAATGGCTTCCTAATAAACTTTATTGAAAAGAGAACTAAATTTACTAATATTGGGCTGAAAGATTGAAATTATTTTTATTAATGTAAAAAAATCGCCTCAAAACTTAAAAAACGCAAAAAAATCGCATAAAACATTAAATAAAAGAAAATCTAATCAAAAAATGAAATATCTGGCTTCAAGGGGCATAACTACATAAATAGAGGTATATTCATCGCAAATTCTGTCAATGTTAATTTTAAGACATATTTCTGTTTGCATTATTAATTTTTTAATGATCCCTAGATACGATCCATATAGTTTGTTTTTTATTTTTTAGTACAATCATATATATTATATCTGTTGTCAACATCCTTTTTTCTATGCTTTTTACAAAATATGTTACTTATGTAACTTTAATTATTATGTTACTTATGTATGTTTTTACAATACGTTTTTGAACCGGCTTCTGACATAAGGCCATGATAAAGTTTAAGAATTTTCCCTGCCATCATTTTGAAAAAAAAAAAAAAAAAAAAACATTTTATTATTTTTTTAACACTCTTAGGTTAATGGAATTTAAAAAAAAAAAAATTGCATTTCCACAAAACTAGTTTTACTAGTCCAAAAAAAAAAAAAAAAACGGAATTCCAAAAGTTTACTAAGTGGCCATCATATTAGAAACATGCGCACTTAATATTGCCACCATTGTTCCATGTTTTACAAATCGGGATTTTCTTCAATTTAAAAATGCTGTTCTGTTAAATTAAATGATTTTGGTGTAAAATAATTAAGCATGATACTATATAATTCTGTTTGTTATTCAAAAGTAAATTTAAAACAGGATTTTTCATAAAAAATGAAGTTGTTTACAAGTTGATATTACAATTTAAGTTTTTATTTAGAAAAAGTGTGAAATCCTTTTAGAGTTAAAAATAATTAGTTAAAACAAATTACCTATCGCAATTGGAACAAATAAAAATGTCTTTATCTTAGGCTCGCATGGTGCACTTGATATGGCCGCCTGGGTGGCCATATCAGAAGCAGGTCAGTTTTCACGAAAATCGTTTGATTTTGAACAACTCGTAAAATACACACCATCAACGACATCACCAATTGATAGAGCATTAAAAACTGAACAGAGTAGGATGATATTCATAAAACAGTTCTTTAAAAACGTGCATAAAAAGGGATACTTATCAGATAAAAACAAGAAGTGATTACACTAAAAGCATAAAATAGGAAATTTGCGACTCCACAACCTAGCTGAATAGCAAGTGATCACATGATACACTAGGCGGCAGGCTCCTTCGCGGTATGCTCTTGCCACTTAGGGAATTTTTTGATCAACTAACGTATAATAGGGGGATGGCCATATCAGGAACATGGCCATAACAAGGGCAACTACCTGAGTAACACTCATAGTTCGTTAAAAGATGTTTTTTTTTTTAATTAAAAATTAAATCAGCATTGTTTTCATAAATGAAATGAAAGGTTTTTCTCAAATCAATGTTGCCACAAAAAGAAACCGCACTATATCGTGCTCAACAATGATTAAAAAAAAATAAAGGTAAATACGCAGCACAAAAAAGATAAAGTCGGACGTCTCTGCACGGGCTTATTTTATATTTATGATTAAAAAGCAAAATTCAACTTCAAATGCTTAGAAGAAAAAGCCATCATCGATCGATCGAAGCAGTGATATTTCACGTGTAGCCAAAAATAAATGATATGGTTTATTAAATTAAATTATGTTTTAAATGTATTCAATGTATTTTCATTTTTCTCTCGTGTTTTAAACGAAGTGGATGACGTCATCCTTTAATACAGTTAAAATGCGATTGTTATTTTTTTTTCCTCGCGCATGCTTTTTGCTGTCTTTGATCATTTTTTACTATAACTTTGATGGAATAAATGAGATGATATTCTAGCTTGACTAATATTGTTTAAAGATATTTTTAATCCTTAATTTTTCTTTAGAAGTTTAAACCTGCATCTAAGAAATATTAGACTGCAGTGCGGAATCCTTGCACTGGTGCACTAGTAATATTTAAAATATAATCTTCGCCTTGTCTAATCGTGGAATTCTTAGATTAAATTAGGCGAAAAATACTACTTGGAATTACTGGCGTTAAAAATTAAAATGACGTTAGAAGGAGCCCTTCTAACGCCTTACCTTACGTGTCAATGTATCCATGACCGACTTCGTAACATGAGCTTTAAGTTACGCCGGGGTTGGCGAAGTTACTTTTTGCTTTTAATAGCCGAAAAAATGTCGGTCACTCATGATGAATGAAAACACCCCAATCATACAAGGGAAAAGAGGAAAATATGTAGTTGTAGCGATTATTGTGCTGCGGATCAAGACTACGGTAGATTCAACATTACTGACCATAGCTTGTAAATAGGTTCACTTCCACATCAGTTACTGTGTATTAGAATATGCTGTTAGTACGTATGTGTGTATGTATTTTATAAGAATTATATAAGTAATAAAATGTATGTAAGCATGTAAGATGTTTGAAAGTATGTAAGACATATGTATATACAGGGTGGTTAAAATTAAACTGACGGTACTCAGAGGCTCATAGCTCCGGTTCTACTGATCGGATCTGAAAGAAACTTCAAATATATATTATGTAGATTATGCCACCAAGGTTTTCGTAAAAAAAGTTTGAAATTTCGCTATGAGATGGCGCTGTATGGCTAAAACCATATGCAAATGAGTAGCTAATGTAATTTCGCTATAAAAACGATACGTATGGTTCAAAGAAATCATACGTCCGCAGTGAAAATGCCGATGAACAAGAAGGAACGCTCATTAATCGAAAACTTTTTTATCAGAATGAGAGCAACGCTTCGGCAGCACACCGTGCTTATCGGGGGATGAAAAATGCCCGTAAATGAAGTTAGAGGCACGATTCGTAAGTTTGAAGAAACCGGTCCCCTGGATGTTGCACCGGAAGTGGACGACGAGCAACTGAGCCGGCAACTGTGGAGGAAACTGCATTCAGAGCCGAAGCATTGCTCTCATTCTGATAAAAAAGTTTTCGATCAATGCGCATTCCTTCTTGTTCATCGGCGTGTTCACTGCGGACGAATGTTTTCTTTGAACCATACGTATCGCAGTTATAGCGAAATTACATTAGCTACTCATTTGCATATGGTTTCAGCAATACAGCGCCATCTGGTAACGAAATTTCAAACTTTGTTTTTTCTTACGAAAACCTTGGCCGCAGGATACATAACATATATTTGAAGTTTCATTCGGATCCGATCAGTAGAACTGTAGCTATGAGCCCCTGAGTACCGTCAGTTTAATTTTAACCACCCTGTATGTACCAACGAAAGACTACATGGAAATAATATATTACATCTCATTTATTTTTTTTAAATGCATAATGGAAATTAGATAAAAAATATCAAGATGTATAAAACATCCAATGAAATTTATAGCACGTAAAGCATCTTAAATAATGAAATCATTTTTTTTCACCTTCGCTAAGGTTGATTTAGAATGATGTCAACGGTATATATTCAAAATATTCTTCATACTCTGTTTGAAATACTTTGAAATCAGATCATTTTAAATTACAGACTGTCTGCAAAGAAAATGTAGCTTAAGGGTCAATGTATTCATGAGACTGTGTTTGCAACGTGGTTAATAGCTTATTAATTGTCGTCTTTCAAAAGTCAGTGAAATAATGATAACATCGCGTCCTGAAGAATAGGTTTTTATCGCTTTTTCGGCAACAAACGGAAATTAAAGTGAAATGTCTAACTCTTATCGTTTTTTAAGCTTCATTTCTATTGCGAATATCAAAAATATAAAATATGAAAAACTTGATACACGTGTGTTTATCTTTGTATCTTGTTGATTTAGTTTTAACAATGGGACGAGTGTATGCGCACAGATGTGTGTGTGCGCTCTACGATGAGAACTGGGGAAATAGAATATTTATCTGTCCTTGAATTTTGCTGTTTGATGCATAACTTGTTACAAAAAACTTTTGAAAGCTAGATAATGGATTATTATTATTATTATTATTATTATTAGCAGGCAAAACTACTTTTTGTTTTTTATAGCCAAAACAACATCTTTCGTTAGTGATAAAAATACTCACAATAATGAAAAAAGGCATTCTAGAAACTATTGTAGTGTTGAGGATTAAGACTTACGCTGTTAAATAAACATTAGTGACTTTCGTTTGTTGAAAAAAAGTGTTGTTACATTTATTCTGCATTGGAAAATACTTTATGTAAATATTTATGTTTTCATGCATAAGATACATAAAGTATGTAGAATATGTGTTTCTATGTAAGTTTAACGAAGGCATGTAAGATGTGGGTATGCATATAACCAAAGGAAGGAAATATGCATGTATTTAAACAACATATTACATGTAATTTATTATTTAAAATGCATAATAAAAATCAGATATATGTAGAACTGTCTCAAGACTCACTATAAAACACCCAAAGACGTTTCTAGCTTATGAAAACCGTTCTTGTATAAAGAAACAATACGTTTTTCATTTTACTTGTAATTGATTTAGAAGGGTGTCATGTAACGATACTTTTCAAAAAAAATTCTTTTCACGCTGTTTGAAATAGGTTTGGTATTAAATCGATTTATATTACACTCCGACTGCAAAGAAAGTGTATTCATGAGACCGAGTTTGTACGTGATTTATAGTTTTTTAAAAACTGTGTTTCAATAGACGAGCATTACGTCTTTCAAAAGTGACTGAAAAAATAACATCGCGTGTTCTGAAGAACAGATATTCATCACTCTTTCAGCTACGAAACGGAAGTTAAAGTGAGGTATCTAATATCCATCGCTTTTCAATCTTCTTTCCATTGAAAATATTTAACATAGAAAATATGAGAAACTTGATACATGTGTTTTCATTTTTATGATTTGCATATTTAGTTTTTAAAATGCCACGAGTATATAGTATGTTGCAACATGAGGATTAAGTAAATAAAATTTTTCTATCGGTGTCTTTACAGTTTGATGCATGATGCGTTATGACAGATTTTGTGCGATAAATAATTAATCATCATCCATATTATTATTAAGCAACTGAGTTGCATTTTGCTTTTTATAGCCCAAAAATATCAGTAATTTTTGATCAAAACACCCCAATTATGAAAAAACAAGAACGAAAAGTTAGGCGTCAAGCATAGATTATGAAACACTTTCCAACACATCCAGAAAACTGCAACGAAATTTCAACGCTATATATGATGAAAGAAGTTATATACGTAAAGAATTTAGGAAACATATAACACATTTTAAAAATCCAGGTTTAGTAATTATAGTCGAAAAAATAGTCGAATTATTTTGTGCAGTCCTGTATATGATCTATAAATTTTGATACATACAACGTAGCATGATATAATTTAGTGCAGAAAGAAAATTCACATTCAGCAAGTTTCGTTAATCAATGAAAATTCACTCAAATTATTTTCTACAGCCCTGTATATACATAAAGTCTTTTGTACACATCACATATTAAACTAAAATTTAATACAGGTAAAAAACACATAAGGCAGCAATTACCAACAATAAATGACAATGTATTTTGTTCTTTTTGTAGCTTTGTATATGAATTTATTTATATTCCACAAACTTCTATTAGTATAGTTCTAAATATAGTTCAGTAGAAAAATGAGTGACACAGTTAAAAACTACCCTTAAGCCATTCACTCATATAGTCAGTAAAATTCACGAATTCTTTTGTGTAGCCCTGTATTTGGTAAACAGAACTTATACATATTCTTTTGATGTACTTACCACGTACTATGCAAAAAATTGAGTTAAACGTAAAAACCCAAACTAAAGTTGAAAACGCACTTATCACGCATAGACTGTCGTTATCGTCCGTAGACTGTAACCGAATTCTTATGTGTGTCCCTGTATATAAACGATAAATGCAATCCACACCATACATTTCAGTGAACAATTTATAGTGCACCTTAGTGATGCATATAAATTTCATTATGTTGGAAACAGTGAAACATTATTAAATTACACTGCAAACGATTTTTCAAAGTAGAACATTGTGTAACAAAACTATTTTGTGTGTCCCTGTAAATAAATACTTTACTCCCCATATTCTACAAAAAGAACATTTTATTGCACTTCATAATTGTATATCAATTTCTCATTTTCATTATATTTCACATTGCGTAACATCATCAAAATGCACTTTAAACGATGATACTCATTGACTGTAATGAAACGGAATACTTTTGATTGTCCCTGTAAACAAAGTATAAATGCTAAACACTTCATTTTCAATAGGGATCGTGCATTAATGTCAATACGCACAGTAAACTTCAATAACATGAAAATTTAAGGGCAATCCGTAGTATTTTTACGATAGTTGTAGCATTATTAAATTACACTGCAAATGATTAATTTTACGATAGTTGTAGCACGGATGGATGGACAGACGGACAGACAAACCGAAGTCATAACACTTTTCAACTAGGTTGGAAAGTACATGAAATGTGAGAGTATATGAAATAATGTGAATTGTTCTGTTTGACCCTGCAAATGAATAATAAATGCTTTGTACCCCACTTTTTTCAAAAAGCATGTTTTAATGCGCTTCATAACTATATATAAATTTCCTTAAGTTTGAAATGACGTAGCGTCGTCAAAATGCACTTGGAACGATTATTTCCCATTGACTGTAATGTGCCGGAATACTATTGACTGTCTCTGTAGAAACACTATAAGTGCTACACACTTCAGTTAAAATAGGGAATATGCTATATTAAACGACAATAACATCCAAAAAATTCAGGACAATCCGAGCATATTTACGGGAGTTAGAGCACGGACAAACGGCCAGACAAACCGAAGTCATAAGCACTTTTCAACTAGGTTGGAAAGTACATGAAATGTGAGAGTATATGAAATACCATTTATTAAAGAAGACGGGTCGAATAATTACTATATTGGCATGAGAAACAGGAAATTTAGTTTAGGGAAAAAAGAGCATATAGCTGATATTAAGTATAATAGAAATACCACAGTCCTGGCAAGATTATATCAAGAAGAAACCACTCAAATAAATTTCAATGAAAGTAAGATAATTTGTCTATCCAACCATTACAATAGAAACCATAGAGATTATAGCATGTAAAGATACAATATGTAACAATGCAACATCATTTAACTTACCTAAATTGTGGCTGGAGTTACTCTCCATGGTTACAAATATGGCAATAAACTCCAAGTAAAAATAAAAAATAAAGTGAAAAATTGGGAAAAATGAAATGATAGAGTTTCAAATAAATAACTTCATAGACCGTGCAATTGTAGAATATTCTTATTTGTTTTGGTAAGAATTTGCAGTTATCAACTCCAAAATCTATTTTAGTGTTTATAATGTTTTTATTTTACGTTTTTTAGCAATGAAAAGAAGGCTGTTGTATTATTTTAACTCAAATTGATATATATTGAAATCATACAAGGTGAAATTTTTATGAGTTGAAAGAAAATTTTTACAAGTTCCCAGGCGACTTTTTCCCTGGAGAAGAGTCCCGGGAGTGGAAGGTAGGAACTTTTTTATCTTAAGTTTCCAACATATTAGTAACTAAGCTATTTTGGACATCTTCAGTCAATTTAGCTGGAACACAGGATGTGCGGGTTCGAACCCATGCGGCGCTCTTTGGCCTAATCGTTCAGTGATTCTGCAGTTTATTTTCGAACCTGCGTGAAAGCTCCATAAAAACGTGTTAGGTTCGATTAGAAAGACCTCCACAGAGAGCATACCTCCTTGGTCTACATGGTGGCACAGATAATTAGCTATAACAATCCCCAACACCGGCCGATTTAGCAGCTTAAGCCAGAAAGATCGTAGACTTGACTCCCGGCCGGGGACACTTTTTCACTTAATGAAATTTCGACTTCTATGATTAATAATGATTTAAATTTTAAAATTAAAGCTGTTTGAGGACAAATCATACAGGCTAATATATTCTGTTATTATATAATTACAAAACTTGTCCAGTTTATTCACTCTAAATATCTGAATATGTAATTTAGTGAAAATAAATATTTAGACTAAATGGATATTTAGAAAAGATTTTCTATCAATCTTAATAGTTTTTTTTTATTAAAAAGTATGATATACATAATTTAAACAATCGTTAAAAAATACACAATTATATACAAAATACAAAAACTTCTGTACTTCAGTAACAGATTCTGTAAATCCTGTAGTTTCATTACCCATTCATTTAAATAGATTTCTTAATCATCAATATAATTAAAAAAAATTCAATTTATGCAATCTAAAAATCTGAATTCTTTTTATTAATTTTGTAAAACACCATAATTCAATCAAGCTTATTCAAAATAAATAATGAGCTTCAAAGTAAAAATGCAAAATAAAAAGAGAAATTTTCTCCTGAGGATACGTAATCTAAATTCATATTAAAAAATACGAAAAAAGCTATCGATCCTCTGAACAACTTAATGCGATGCCTTCAAGGATTTTGATTCTTTAAGAACTTATGACTTCTTATCAGTGTCTCAGTACGTATTAGATTAAGCAGAAGGTGAACTTTACAAATTATTTCCATTTTTAACGTTATTTCAGCAAGAAATTCTTAAAAAAGTTGTTCTGTACATTGAATTCTATAAATATATATATTTTTTAAAGTAATTTGCTTAAACTTTAAAACATTTTAAAGTTATTACATTAGCCCATTTTTATATTACATATATTGGGAGATACTAAAAAAAGTACGACATGTTGCTTTGGACTTATTTGACATGATGCCAGTATTTTCTCAAATCGTGGGAATTTGCCTTTTTCTATCTACAGACATGGTGCAGTTTCTTGTGATTTCTTGTGTGTGTGTGTTTCTCGTTATTTATAAAATAAACCTATAACTTAACCAAACCACTCTTTGAAATAGAACCTGAGATTAGTTTTACAAAGCACTGAATTGAAAATAAATAATGTAAGGTATTTGTACCTAATAAGGACAGTGCTCTCAATATGGACACCACTAATATCTTTAAAAGTAACAATTTTGATCGAGAGATGGCACTACATGTCCGTGAAGAAAAACAGTTGAAAAGATAATTAAGCCTGGAAAGTGCAAAAAAGCGCGTTGTTCGCCATTTGGAAGGAAACTTGTTGTTTCGTGGTGTGCTGTTCGTAATTACAGGTAAGTTTAAATTCTTATTAGATATGGTAAAATTACTTTAAATATTGAAAAGTGGAGTGTTTTAGAAAGCTGATAAAACATATTTTCGATTGCTATTGCATATATTGCTTTAAAATGTTTTCTTTGTTTATTTATTGCAAGATTTCGTAAAACTACGCCCGATTCGCAATATGGACACCTTATGTCCACATTGGAAGTACAGCAAGTGAATCTGCAGACAGATGCAATAAAGCTAAGCAAAACCAACTATATTATTTCAGAATATTTTGTAGTAACTGAGTTGCTTTGCATGGGTCTTCAAAGAGCCACAACCGAAAATGATCGCCCCCCCCCTTCTAAAGTGCATGTTCTGAAGATATTTACTGTCGCACCCCCCCCACCCCGCAATACTTTAAGATATATTTTTTTATCCCCTCTCCTTTAAAATCCCTTGGAAGAGTGGCTCTTCCATACAGCCTGTGTAGTAGGTCAATAAAGAGCCACCTGTCCTTAATATGGACATGCATGCCCATAATAGGGACAGGTGGTTCCTTATATGGACACTTGTAAACATTTTTTTGTTTTTATCATTTAAATTAAACCAGAATAATTACAAGGTCGCTAATTTTAATAATGATAGTCAACAGTTCAGGGATAGTGGTCATATATTTTTGGAGTCCTATGACGTGTACACGGGTGTGAATAAAATAAACTTTTCCGTAGGGTGTCCATATTGGGTACAGGTACCTTATCATGAAAACAAAAGTTTTAAATTAACTTTATAGACCAAATAAGTTGAAAAAACTAGGGTTATGACATGATTTAGACACGCTATTCATATGAAAATTAATATTTTTTACTATTCAGTTATTTACATATGTATTGTGCGGTTATACCACGGCATAATTCCACCTTTTCAATTCAATATATTTTAATAAATATTCTGTGACATCGATTAGAACGTTTTTAGTATTCCTTAGAAATAAAGCCAGTAAAAGAAACATGGAAAAATGAGTCTGTGTTTATAGATAAAATTTAATATCATCAATTTTGATTTAAATTTTAAAGTTAAATCTTTTCATAGAGAAGTTTATAATAAGACAAATATTATAAAAGATTTTCTAACAACATTAAAATTTGGCAGTAAAACCTTGTGATATACAAGTTGTCCCACTACATAATAGACCGGAAAAAAGTTGGTTTAGGAAATCAATTATATGAGTATGCATTTCAGCTCTGTTTGGAAGTGCAAAGACGACATTTTTAGCGCCGCCTGTAATGTAATTGTTTTGATTTATTATCTCCTGTAAAGTTTTATAAAACTAGCATTTTCTAAGGCTACCTTCTAGTAAAACAACCTATATAATTAAAATATTATTTTAAGTATGCAGTCATTAAAGTAAAAAGAGCAAATAATTTTTACATCAATAAATTTTTAAGTTTCGTCACACGTTAATTTTATTAAATTTAGAAATCTTCAATGAAATTACAAAAATTATTTATTCTAAAAAACTGAATTTCTTTTATAATATTGTAAAGACGCCGTAATTTATTCAAGTTTATTCAAAATAAATAATGACTTCTAAAGTAAAAATTTAACGTAAAAGGAGAAATATTCCCAAAAGAATGTTTTACCTAAATTCATATTAAATGGCAACGAAAGCTATCGAATCCCTGAACAACTTTAAGCGACGCCTCAGGGATTTTGATCCTTTAATGACTTCTTATCAGTTTTCAAGTACGTACTAGATTAAAATAAGCTAGATTAAAAGTATAATTTCTAAAACTTATAACGAAAAAATATAATTTTCAAAAGAAACTCTACGATTATGATAGAGAAACGTTTCTCAGTGTTCAATGTCTTGAGTTACAAATTAAAATATAATTTAATTTTAACTATGGAAATAGATATACTTTTGTTTATTTTGATAAATAAATAGATTGTTCTTCTGTGTTTCAGTATATCACGAAAAAATATAATTTTTTTCTTTATGAAAAGTTTTTTTTATGAATATTAGTATAAAAAACTAGGGTTTTCAAAATAATGAAAGTGACCCTTTTCAATGGTAAACATAGAAGTTTCATCTGAAAACTATTTATAATGTATTACGTTATTGTTTATTACATGCATTTATTATTTTATATTCAGGCTCTGTGCAGTTTTCAACCAGATATTTTTTGGTATCCAAACTTGGTTATTTTTATACTTTTGCTTATATATATATATATATTTCACTGTGCCACGATGCCAACTGGTTCGCATGTGCATCCGAAATATCCGATCATCTTATTTTAATGGCAAAATTACGAAATCTAAAAGTGATTTTTAAAGACTATGGTTCTTATTATTAAATTCAAGTTAAGAGGTTAGCATCGTTGTTAACTAAAATATAAAGTTTCTTAACCTATGATTACTTAGTTTTTTAAAGGAAAATTACTCCCTATCCATCTTTGATGTAAATCCAATACAAAATCCATGGTGTTATTAGAATATTTCAGTATCTAGCAAGAACCGCTTTTATAATTTCTAAAATTTCTAAGTACAGGAGAAACTAATGTAAGAGCTTCGATGTTAGCTCAATTCTTCATGTTGAATTGTCAAACTCTCACAAGTGTGAAGCATTCAGTTTTACTTTTCTGGTATCTCTAACCGTCTCAAAGGCAGAGTTAGACAATTTGATAATGGATCAATTCACCAAGTTACACGTACATTCAAAATTTTAAAGATTAATTTAAAATTTTCTTCTATATTTTTCCGGTGCGTCGTTTTTAGTATCTTTAAGAAAAGTCTCAGATCAAAGTACAGGGTGATTATAAAAAAACTATCCCGATTTATGAGCCTTTAACTGTCATACCGTTCACAGAAACTGAATGAAATTCTGGCCTAAAATATTTTGAGGTATGCGCTCAAGAATCATGTGAAAAACAACAGTTAAATTCTAACAGTTACGGTTACAGTGACAAAATTTCGAAAATTTCAAATGGCAACACCTACTTTTTTTATTGGAATGTGATCTTCATAGTGAAAAACCATAAAAAGCGTTGGAACGGTACCTGTAGCACGAAAATCACCGGCGCTAGACAGACTAAGAAGAACAGTAAAAACAACCAATAAAGGACACAGAGAAGAAACAGAAAACAAAATATTTTATTGTGTTTCATACATTTTCCATTTCACACACGACGACACTTTACATGCGGCAGATGGTGGATAGCACTGAACAATAAAATGTTTTACTTTCTGTTGCTTCTCTGTGTCCATTATTGGTTGTTTTTACTTTTCTTCTTAGTCTGCCTAGCGAAAGAACGTGAGAAATTTTCATAAAAGTTTTATAGAAAGCCTTATATTTCAAAGTTTATGGTTCGGTGTAATTAGAAAATACGCCGCCGTTATAAGATGATTCCATTTCCAGCGTCTGGGCCACATAGCGCATCAGTGTAAATTTACCCTTGTATGTGCTCGTTGTACTGGTGATCACAAAGCTGATAACTGTTCAATACCAGCTTTGCTGTCGTAATTTTTTCGATGTTCTGACTTGGAAGTGCACCCTGGATCCAACACTTAAACGCACCACTTACGATGATAGCTGTCAGGCTTATAGATCCTCGCATGGAAGGTCTCGGTCTTCATGGTTCAGCCATTAATAGTTAGTGCTCCAAAATGTATAAAGGTTTCTTCAAATATTTTTCATGAAAGAAAATAGTATCTGTATTATCATCTGTCATGTAACATATTTCATATATCTTGTTTTTTGTGTTCTCCTTCATATAATTTTAGTCATCTGAGTTTTATGCTTTTTTGCCTTTAAGCCTGTGTTCTTAACTGTTGCTGTATTTTCGTCATTGTTTTTAATTTTTGTTACTTCAGATCAGTGTCCCCATCTTTTGATAAGCGTTTCTAGTGCATCTTCTTCTAGTGATAGAAACTGTCAGGCCGTCGTATTATCGTCATTGTTTTTATTATCCACTGCCCAGTGTTCATCTACTGTTCACCACCCCGCTCTCTGTCGCACATACCGGTAGGCTCACCAGTAGTCGGGTAGCGCAATCATACATTCATATAGCTACGAAATCAAAGAAGCAAATAGCAAAGAAAGTATAAAACTTTTGAACTCCTATGAACACATAAAATACTTCATATTTAGTATATATTATTTATAGCTGTACTTTTTAATAAATTTAACCATTATATCTTATACAACAAAACCTGTGAAAACGGAATATTTCAGGAGAAGAAAAAGGACAGACAGGTTTTCATTCTAACAGATATAATTGTATGGTATTACATTCCATGTGGCCATGAACGACTTTCAGTTTAAAGTTGAACTCAGCTATAATTGGAAGCAAGCATAATTGCTGAAAAAAATTGGAAGAATAGGATTAAATGTTGAAATAATACTCTGAGAAATATAGTTCATTAATAGAATACTTTTTCACCGAGCTGGAAAAAAGAGACCAGGCCGAATTCAGAATATAGAACTTTGGTTTAAGCTGCTAGTACCCTTACTAACTAAGCTATCCTGGACCAATCCAGCGTACACAGTTCACTGAGACAACCTTTTGGCAAAGACATCTGGTCTGTTATCTGAAACAGCTTGACAGTCTGAACAGAAGATAAAGGAAACTTCAATAAACGTTAGATATGTAATTACATTTTATTATTTAAACACAATCATAGTGATTGATAAAGAAATCATACACTCAGAAAAAGAACTGATTAAAACTACAAAACATATTTTTTTAGTACATTTTGTTGTTTTAGCAAAATTGGAGTAAAATTGTAGCATTTTACTTCAATTAACAAAACATTTTTGCTGACGATACAAAATTTGTTTTTGGAATTGCAAAAAAAAAAAAAAAAAAAAAAAAATTGTTGATTCAAACAAAATTTTTTTGACCCATATTTAAACAAAAATTTTGTTTAAATATAGGTCAATGGAAATTTTGTTTGAATCAGCAAAAAAAAAAAAAAAAAAATTGTTAAAAACCACTTTTTTTTTGCAATTCCAAAAAAAATTTTGTATCGTCAGCAAAAATGTTTTGTTAATTGAAGTAAAATGGTTCAATTTTACTCCAATTTTGCTAAAACAACCAAAATGTACTCAACAAAAATGTTTTGTAGTTTTAATCAATTCCTTTTTCTGAGTGTATATACTATTTCTTTACCAGTGACTTTCATATGCAGATATTTATTTCAAAGTAATCCGCTGACTAGTCATCAATCATCTTGTATAGAAATATTACTGAACTATTGTGTATAATAACTGGAAGTAATATAGATAACAATTTTTGAACAAAATTAGCATAATAAATAGTGCATTAAATTCAAAATACACTATATGGTCACCGGAGACTTTCGATTTTAGATGTTGTGTTAAATGTCTAGAAAAATATTTTTGCAACGAAGGTTGGTCACGAGGGCAATTCGGAGACCAATAACAAAATAATATTTGCGATCGATGTGTGAAATAAAATGCTCGGAATTATCTGCAGCTTTAGCAAAAACTTTTGTAGATCTTGTACAACATTTGGGTTCATGTGTGTAAGAATAGCCTGTATATTCATGGAAATATAAATGTTTCTTTAAAAATTACCAGAAATGTCAGGAAGTTTTGTGGAAAATCCATTATCCTCGTTCTGCTGGTTTTCCAAGAAGAACCAAACCATCAATAAAAAATTTAAATTAAAAAAAATTAAAATTGATAACTTGTGGAAAATTGCTTATCATCCAGCTACTTTTAGTAAACCAATGCAATTCAGCTGTTGGCCTATATAGTTGACAACTAAATTATGCAAATATATTTATGTTATCCTTCGCGCGTGCGCATGTAAAAATTACTTTATAAAAATGCTTATAGTTCATCAAATATTTAATTTTTTTCTAATTGTAGTATACTGTTTCTACTGTACTTTTTAAAGTTTCCTAAAAGTAACGTTAAATTTGGTTGAAAATCTTGCATGTTATAAACAAAAAACCTGTGCAAATCTCTTGAAATCTTTATATTTCCAAGCATATACGTGCTATGCTTTCATAAATGAACACAAATGTTGTAAATAGTCATGTGCTACAGCTATAGATTATTTCGAACATTTTATTTTACAGGGGGATCCTATACATTATTTTTATTCAATTTGCTGTTTGACCCCTAATTGCCTTTCTAATCAAACCTTAATTAAAAAAATATGAAGTCATACATTTTTTTTTCCTTTGTATTACTGAAATTCTAGAAGAATTCGTCAAATATTTCTCTACATATTAGACAAACCATCAAAATTCGAAAGTGTTCGGTGACATTTTGCTATATACAAAGGACGTTCCATAAAACTGAGAGTAAAATCATAAAAAATCCAGAAATATATTTACAGTAAAAAATGCATCATTTTTTTTTTCAAAATACCTTACCTCAGATGATATACAACTGTCCCAACGTTCAAACCACGTTTTAAAACAAGTAGAGAAGCCTTTTTCTGCAAGCTGCTTCAATGAACTCTGCACTGCTGAAATAACTTCAGAATCTGTATTAAATTTTTTGCCACGGAGCTTCTCCTTAAACGTCGGAAACAGCCAGAAATCGCATTAAAGTCTGTTATTATAGTCCTTAGGAAATTCGGATCATTTTGAAGTATATGTTTCCACTCACAACATTGGTGAATTCTTGTTTCATTTGTTCTTTAGTAAAATTATGAGGGACTCAGCTGGAACAAACATGGCGAAGCTGTAAATTGTTGCGTAGAATGTGAAACATCGAAGTTTTTGAAATGTTAGTTGATACCGCTATCTCCTCACATCTCATTCGCCGATTTTCTTGCAAGATTGCCCACACAGTGTTAACATTCCGATCATTCATAACACTTTCTGGTCGGCCAGGCTTAGAAGCCAGTTCTGCTGAAAAACGTCCTTTTTTGAAATTACCATGCCATTTAAAAATCATAGACTCACTAAAACATTTGTCTTTGTAAGCTTCTTTCATTAACT
Organism: Maratus michaelseni; assembly: GCA_963931845.1. Lineage (NCBI taxonomy): Eukaryota > Metazoa > Arthropoda > Arachnida > Araneae > Salticidae > Maratus > Maratus michaelseni. The sequence goes on along the minus strand of OZ007591.1, from coordinate 152,101,434 downwards.
TAACTGTTTCTGGAGTTGTTTTGCCCAAACGATAGCAAAATTTTATGGCACAACACATATCGTTTTTTAACTCTGAATCACTCACCTTCATCTCTATAGGGCAAATAAAAGCAGTTATTTAAAAAAACACGAAACTAGAAAAATAAAATCGTCTGCTTCGTTTAGAATATTTATAAACGTACAGTTAACAGTTTGCAAAAATCGTCTGCAGTTTTATTTTTTAGTTTCGCGGTGTTGCCGCTACGTAAAAAAATAACTCTCAGTTTTTATGGAATGCCGTTTGTAGAATAGAAAGCATCCGAATAAGCTTATGTACCGGGTGGAGAAAACGGATTAATCTATACTAATTAAAGAAAGTTTCTGTGTGTGTGTGTGTGTGTGTTTGTTTGTTTGCCTGCGATGGCTACCAAAATCTAACCCACCTAGAAGTCTGAACATTTAGGTGTGGATAGCCAAGGCCTGGCCTGGTGCACCTGAGTCTCAGAATTGAACAAAAATTTTAATTAAAAACTGATCAATAACTCATCCCTTGTTTTGCGAGCCGGCTTTCAGAACTCACGCATGCGCAGAACCGGATTTACCACAGCGAACGAAAATGAAGAACCATTTGCAGGAAGAATGCGTTTATTTCGCAATTCTGTTTTAAATTCTTATTTAAACCGCATGGGTGTGGTCTTTAAATACCGCTTGGTTTATTTAAAGACCAAAAGCATATTCTGAAAGATCGCATTCTTACGTCTCCAATGCCGTAATAAATTTGAAAAAAAATTATGTTAACCCTTTGAAAAATATTTTTGAAAAAGGGTAGTTTTCCCGGGCTTTTGTTTTCTCCCTTAGGTCAACGCCCCTCAATACCACAATTTTAGAGATACAAACAAAACAAACATATGTCATAGAGGTGAAACCTTCTTCTAATAGACGATATAATTATTTTTTTTAAATACGGATTTAACTCTTTCAAAAACACCGGCAAACGCATTTCGCGCCTTACGAGAAGATTTTTTTCTTACGCTAAAAGTTACTAAATGTTCGTATTTTGACACAATATTTTTAGAACAACAGATTTACATCACCTACAACAATTTCGAAGCGTTCGGATGAGAACAAGTATTTAAAAAAAAAATAAAATCTGAGATATTTTCGGTGAAAAGCCATAATAACGGGATGTTTTCCGTGGTCACGCTCGGCTTCGGGTAACGTTTTCACTATTTAAAATGCATATATTTCCACATGTATTTTATAGAGGACTTGGAAACAGTTATATTTATAAACGAGTAAAATTTCAGAGAGATCGGACGACGAATACTATTTTTTTATTTTAACGGACCCGACGCGAAAAGAAAACATATTTATTTTACAGCCAGATAACAATATTCCTGACGTAATTTTTACACGGGCTGTGTATTTATGACCATTGAAAATTGCAAAGGGTTTGCACAACAAAAGCTATTTTTTAAAACTATATAACGATCCTACTTGAAAAAAGAAGTAAATGTTTTTTACGATTTTGCGATTTTGTCATTAAGGATATAAATTGATACAAAATCGGGTGACATATATAAAATCATACAAATTTGGGGTTTATTTAAGGTTTTATAACAATCCCGGGCAACGCTGGACGTGTCAGCTAGTACACAATAAAAGCTACTCGGAAACGTTTCCGAAAATCAGTGACATAAAAAGAAGCTTTGTTTTTAAATATGATTTTTTTTTAAATCTCGAAAATATATTGGCTTCTGCGGTTTATAAAGATAAAGAACGCTTTTCGGAATCTATAGTAACTCAGAGTAGGTTAATGTATACTTTCTGTCATGGTCATATTATATTTTCTTAGATAAAGAAACATCTGTCTTTTTTTACAGTAAACATTTCTCAGCAAGGTTTTCCGTGTTAGAATGCTTCTAATTAATTGTTATTTTCTTTCTGCATGTATTGTTTCCCCTCAGATTGTTAAAAACAAGCTACCAATCCAAAATTTTGGTATTATTGAGGCAACTATTGAACATGCATATTTTATTTCACAGTAAACATTTCTCAACAAGGTCTTCCGTGTTAGAATGCTTCTGATTAATTGTTATTTTATTTCTGCATGTATTGTTTCCCCTCAGATTGTTAAAAACAAGCTACCAATCCAAAATTTTGGTATTATTGTGGCAACTATTAAACATGCATATTTTATTTCACAGTAAACATTTCTCAACAAGGTCTTCCGTGTTAGAATGCTTCTGATTAATTGTTATTTTATTTCTGCATGTATTGTTTCCCCTCAGATTGTTAAAAACAAGCTACCAATCCAAAATTTTGGTATTATTGAGGCAACTATTGAACATGCATATTTTATTTCACAGTAAACATTTCTCAACAAGGTCTACCGTGTTAGAATGCTTCTGATTAATTGTTATTTTATTTCTGCATGTATTGTTTCCCCTCAGATTGTTAAAAACAAGCTATCAATCCAAAATTTTGGTATTATTGAGGCAACTATTGAACATGCATATTTTATTTCACAGTAAACATTTCTAAACAAGGTTTTCCGTGTTAGAATGCTTCTGATTAATTGTTATTTTATTTCTGCATGTATTGTTTCCCCTCAGATTGTTAAAAACAAGCTACCAATCCAAAATTTTGGTATTATTGAGGCAACTATTGAACATGCATATTTTATTTCACAGTAAACATTTCTCAACAAGATCTTCCGTGTTAGAATGCTTCTGATTAATTGTTATTTTTTTTCTGCATGTATTGTTTCCCCTCAGATTGTTAAAAACAAGCTACCAATACAAAATTTTGCTATTATTGAGGCAACTATTTAACATGCATATTTTATTTCACAAAGTCTAACAGTTCTCGGGTACACAACTTTAAGCAGTTGTTCCATAATAACTGTGAGATATAGCTTTTTTAGTAAATTTAGACTATATTTTTACTTTTTACTCTCCTTACAAGAAAGTATTGGATTTATGTAAAATTTCGACTTCTGGTTTTCGACGGATTTATATGTTTTAGAAGGTCTTGAACACGATTTTACTGTTTTTAGAAGATGTCTGTCTGTATGTGACGCAAATTTTGTGGGATATCTATATCATCAACTAATGCACGAAATTTCATCAAACTTCATATTCTGTTAGACCTTGACGTAAATAGATGTTGATTAGGTTTTAGTGTAAATCGCCTAACAGGTGGAGCTGCTATGCCGAATTATTCACGATTTCTGCAATAGCTATATCTCAGGCACTAATGCGCAAAATTTCATTAAAAGTCATATTCTGTTAGAGTTTGTCATAAATAAACGGTAAGTTGGTTTTGATATAACTCGCCCAACAGGTGATGCTGCTATGCTGCATTTTTGACAGTTTCCGCGATAGCTATATTTCAAAAACTAATGCATGGTATTTCACCAAAATTTATATTCTGTTAGACCTTGACATAAATAGATTCTTATTAAGTTTGGGTCTATACCGCCCAACAGATGTCGCTGCTACACTCTTTTTTTCACGATTTTCAAGATAGCTATATCTCAAGAACGAATAGATTGTAATTTAATTTCGGTTGCAGACGATTTGATTTATATAGAAGAAAGTTATATGATGGCTACAACATACTAGTTTCAATTGCTAAATCCATCTTGCAGATAGATTTAAAAAATTCAGTATACCGTCAGTCTTTTATCAATCCCGGAAATAGCGGGATTTGACATAAAATAATTTCAAAAATTTTGGGTTCAAAAATAATCCGGGATCACGGGATTACGGTATCCCAAATCTCGGAATCGTAATTCCTAATCGATTTCGGTTAGGGTTAATGTTTCATAACATAAACATATTTAGAACAAATAAATATGTTTATGAACTTTCTTTGCATTTTTTTTGAAATTACACTAACTTTTTTAGGACACCCTGTACATAATGGCTGAAAATCTCTGAGTAATAAAATAAGCTTAAAGTAGTATAAAAATGGTCTCCAGAGTACTTAGAATGTAAATGTAAAAGTGAATTCCAACTTGAAAAATATTGCTTCACGCTGACTTAGTCATTAATGAATTAAAGAAAAGAGATGACAGCTTAAATCTTATCTTATTATGTTTACCAAATTAGTAATTAAAATTCTCCATGCGAAAAAAAATACATAGTATTTCGTATTAGTATTAAAAGAAGCTTTTAAGTCATGGTGTGTCATATAATAGAAAACAGACGTTTATTTTTATGTATTGTAATCTTGGTACATAATTTAAGTAATATGTTATACATTATTTTTAACAGCATAGAAATCTCAGTAATTGTTGTTAGTATATTATTTATCTCAAGTTATAAAATATGTTTAAAAAATACATTATATTTAGACTGAAAAATAAAAATAAAAAATCATACTCTAGTTTTTTTTTTTTTTTTTTTTTTTTTATATATATAATTAATTTTAAACAATCTATTTTGACAATATATTTAGTGATCAGCCAAATCTAAATTTTCATAACGAATGTTGCTTCCGCAACCAAAAACTGAAAAACATTCATTAGAAAAATGTATCGACATTTTTACCTCAACATTAATTAAAATTAGGGATATAGAAATGCACGTATCCAGTATCTATTAAATATGCAAACAATGATAAATAAACAATAAACCTGGAGAAAAAACTTTGGATATTTAGACAATATTTACCAATATCCCATTAAAAATATTATGTTATCTTACATTTAAACTGCATAAAAAAAATCAGTACAGTAATTATTATTTAGTTTATCTCAACTTAGAAAACATCGAAGGGCAAATGTTAAAAACAAATGCATTGAATTCAAATGAGTGATCGGATATTAATTTTCAAGTTTCAGGAAATTCTGCAGCTTAATTATCCTTCTAACTATTAGCTAATTTTAAGTATTCGTGGTATATTTTACAAGTGCAACCGCATAGCGAAAAAGCACTGATTAGACAGATTTATCACGAATTTTACATCTGTACTTTACTAAAACCAAGCCTTAAAAATATACTTATCTATTAATTACCCAGTCAACAACGAGAAAATTTTAAAGAAAAGAAATGAGAGTTTAAATATTTACTATCAATTATGTTTACCAGTTCAGTAATTAAGATTAACCATGCAGAATAATCAATAAACTGTATATATTTCGCTAAGTATTTAAAAAAAGCTTTTACGTCATTGTGTTCTATATATAGAAAGCACAAGCGCGTATGTATGTGCAAAGGGTTTATATTTATAATGTAGAAAATTATTTTTGTATTTTAAAACTTTATGCATTTTTATCGTATTAATTCAAATTTTTACAATAATTATCTTCATGTAGTTTTTTAATTAGAACATAATACACATTATAATTTATATTATAATGTTTCCATGCGCAGACTCTTGTGAGTTTAAATTAAATTTTGGGTAATGTTGCAATTTAAAATTCATAACATTTATTGAAATTCATAGTTCATAAGAACACATTCATTGTTATTAAAGTAAACATGCGTGTAACATGATCTATAAGAGGGAATTTATAAATAAAATAATCTGTTATTTCTTATATATTTTCTTTTCTATTTTTTTTAAATAATATTACTGTTACATGATAAAAAGAGATTAATTTTAAAAAAAGAAGAAATATTTTGTTGTTATTGAGCCAGTTTAAAGACAAACTTTTGCGCAAATAAGAATATACTGCAAGATTTCACATTTTAACAATATAGATATATTTAACTGTACATGATATATTTAACTGTACATGATACTGTACATGATAATTAATAGCATAAAAATATTAGAATATTGTTTTGTTTATCGCAAGTCATAAAACATCGGAGAGAAAATGTTTATAACTAAAAAAAAATTATTCAAAATTTAATATGATTTCCAATAAAAACAAAAATGAAGTTTATGTCTCTGAAACCCATCTCTAGTTAAGTACGGCACTGAAAATATTTGAATTTACATTATCATCAATTATTAATTTTTGAGCAAAATTTGAGAAATATCGATTCGATAAATTTGTCATTTTAATCAAAAATCTAAACAGACGAGTTTTCTCCGGAAACCTGCCTCCCGATGAGGTACGACAATGAATATACATGAATATATTTCCGTACTAGACTGAACTTGTGCGCAAAATTTGATCAAAATCTCTTTGTTTATATGTTATTTTAATCATAACTATAAAAGAATGTTTTTATCCCTATACATTGCTCTTAATGAGGTACGGCTCTGAAAATACATGGATATTGCATTATCATACACAAAAAAAACTTGTAGGAAAAGGAAAATTTATTCGGCGAAAGTTAGCCAAAATTTGATTGTAAGAATTTATCCAGAAATTCAGACAGACAACAAACAAAATTAAATAAAAGCGTGTAAAAACCATTGCGTTAAAGGCAAACACGAGAGTGAAGAGTAATACTGTAATATCAGATAGAAATGTGCAGTTTATCAATACTTTTAACGATTATCTAATTAATCTATATTAATAAAAGAGTTTTTGTCTATGTGTGAGTGCGTGTGCATATTTGTTGGGGATGACTACGGAAATATGTCACACGTAGAGGTCTGCAAATTTCTATAAGAATAGATAAAGACCGATCAAATGCACCGAGGCTCAGTTTTTTCCTTTTTGATAAGTAGCCGATATATTAATTAAAAATCGTGATCGAACGCTCATTAACGAAATTCCATTGTTCCGGCAATCGTTTATGCGTATGTCCCGATAATCTAAGGTATTTCGTGTACAGGCGTAGTTCCGCTTTTCCTTCATTTTGAAGTAGCAATCGCCCGGTTCCCTGTGGAGTTACAAAAAAGGAAATTAATACGCATGGTATCTAGAATACCGTTCTAGATACCGTGGTAATCCGGTTTGACGGCGCCTTTCCTATTGTAACGGAATCTGTATTAATATTTACTATTTCAAAAAATATATTTTCTGAAAACCCGGCTAGAAAAAAAAGAAAAGTAGACAGTTATCGATTTTTTTTCCCTCTGAACGATACTTTTCATTAAAAAAATATCAGTATTTACTATTTCAAAATCACATTTTCTGGAAATCACACACTCACACACACGCTCACACGCTCACACGCACGCACGCACACACACACACACACACACATATATATATATATATATATATATATATATATATATGTTATATATATATATATATATAGCAGTAGTACTAGTAGTATATTTTCATATTTTCCGTTTTTTCTTTATTTTGAAATTGTCATCCGCCTGGCCCCAAATGGAAATACAAAAAAAAAAAAAAAAAAAAAAAAAAAAAAATCCACTTGCAGCAGATTCTTTTCTGCTCTCAACGGTATCTTTCATTATAAAATTTAATATTTACATTTTCAAAAATAATTCTGTATATCAGCCCTTTCTGCAGCAACAGCATCTTAATCGCAAAACCTGAGGTTTTTTTTCTTCTTCTGTGACTTCGGACATCCGCCAAGGTTTTTTCGTTCTTGTTCGCGTGGTAGGATTGATAATTGTTTTTAATACATGGATGCAGAAAATGTGTGTTAAAGTTATCAAATTTTAATAAATCTGCACTTAAGTGCAATTTCTTTTATGGTGCTCAACAGTGTACCCCCCGTAACTGCAGCTGCAGCTATCCCTTCCGGAGAAAAATATCTGAATTCAATACTGATTTTAGGTATATCTCAGGTTATTATCCCGAGTCCCAGCAACGCCGGGCATTCAGCTAATTTTAAATATAATTGTGACAGCTCCGACTGCCTATATTACGTATCAGTCAAAGCTGACAACATATAAATAATCAATTTGATACTATTGATTTCTAAAACTGTAGTTAAAATAAAATTGGTAAGATACAAATTTTCTTACCTCTAAATTCCAACGGGACATCGGGGCTTCGAATCTTCAATAATCCATATCTTTCAGAAAACAAAACGTGTTCACGAGAGACAATTCTTGACTCTAAAATTCAAAAGTATTTTTATACATTTATATTTAATAACGCACCTCACAACGAAAAAACACAAACATAATTATTTACAGTTTTTGAACTGAGCGAAACGCTCTCAAACAATCATAATCACAAAACTAAACTAAATTTCTAATAAAAATATTCTAAACAGTTACGGAATAAACATAATGTTGCACGCATGCGTCACAGTCTCATTGTCTCTTTATCAGCAAATCAAAGTACATTTTTACTTCTACACTGCGTAGCTGTAATTGTCCTTTGATCTTGCAACACTAAGTAGAAAGGGGTTTGGATGATGCAAATGAAATGTATTCCAAATTAAAACAATAATCATAAAGAATAGTAGGGGAGAATTGGGAGACTTGATCCCTATGTCTAAAACCAGGGAAAAATGCAATTAAATCTCTGAAACCGGCAACACTAATAAAAGTTTCCTTATCAACAGATCTGACAGCAGAATTTCATTTACCCTTTTTTATTTTTGTTGTAAGAAAAGAATATCTGATTTCTTACAGTCAAACTTCTTTTTCAGTAGGTAGTTTATATTTCTTAGTTTTTGCTAAATATAACTAAATTACTTAAGTTGATTGATATAATTTACTAACATTCCTTACTGCTTAAATGTCATTAATTAAACCCAATACAGTTTCTTTACTTTTGATTTAACAATTATTTTTCCAACACATGCGCATTAGGGACACTTGATCCCCATTGTATGGGGAGACTTGATCCTGGGGATCAAGTGTCCCCAAAGTTAAGCTAAATTAATGTTAAATTTTATTGCCCTAATTCTAATTGTGACTTTCAAGACACATTTAGACAATATCAATATTAATTAGACTATGGTTATCTTGATTTTGGATGGTTGATAAATATAGAAAGTTACCATATAGCTGCAGATGATGGTTAGCAAGCACATAGTGACTGTGCAAGATTTGTTTTGTTGTTACTTTTGGATTATTTTTAAGTCAGAAACCTATTTATAAATTAGAAACGTATAATTCCATTTAATATGTGTTATGTAACCAAGTCTTAAACACCTTATGTCTATATATATATTGAGCTAAAAATTTAATTTGTGCAATAGAGGGTTCATTTTATTGCAGTGATTAAGAACTCTGTGTTTATCTTTACTTTTTACAGTCATGCGATGTATTTATAAACCTAAAAACGTCTTCAACCCAGAAAAAGCATCAATGTTGCAGACTTACAGGCAACATTGAAGACTGTAATAGGTGGATTCAGTTTTAAAAGTGCAGCAAAATCCATTCATATTAATGTGATGACTTTAAAACGTTATGTGGAAAACAAAAATCTCAAGAAAGTGACATTTCTTATGAATCAAATTATAAGCACTCCCAAATATTTTCACTTAACAATGATCTTTTGAGTGTATATTTTAAAACATCACGTAAATTAGATCATGGACTTACTCCTATACCCACTAATCATCCTGCTCAAATAATAACAATTTATCGAATTTTTGAATTGAACGGAATTGCCTATCCTAAAGCCAAGATGCCAACTAACATAATAAATTGATTTAAAATAACTGGCATGTATCCCTTAAACAGGACTATTTTTTCTAAAGATGATTTTTTATCATCTTCCGTCACAGATCAACCATTAACCCCAACAAGCAATAATACAATTACAGTTAAACCAAACATAGTGACTCCAGAAGACATACAAGCTTTCCCTAAAGTTTAATTATCCAAAACGGGAAAATGAAAAAGCTTCAAAAATTTTGACAAGCACACCAACTAAAAGACAGACTGAAGAAGAAATACAACATTGCCGACTGAATAAAAAACATAAATCAAGAAAAACTCATTTCATCTCAAGAAAGAAAAGTAAAAACAATAAAAATGAAAGCTCCCGAATCTTTAGAAAGTGAGGGCAGTTGTAGTGTTCATGATTCAACCGAGCCAGATTCACTTGATGAACATTCTGATGAAATTATCAAAGATCCACAAATTTTGTCAATTGATGAAAGTGTCTTTGTCATTGTGCGATTTCTATGAAAGAAGAAAATTAGTCATTTCGAAAAATCATGAGGAAGATTTCATCATCTGAATGCAAAATTGCAAAATCAATTTTCTAAGAAAAAGAGGACTTAATTCCGACCAACTTATTTATCCCGAAAATGTTTACATTAGTCTTGTGGGCAGTGACGAACATTGTCAAAAAAGTACCTAAACCAATCATGCTTGGTGGAACTCTTCAAACTGCAACAATTTTAACATTTACGTTTGACTTTTAAAACTTTGAAAATGTTTTTTGATCATTAATTTTAGCAATAATAATCATTAATATGGAAAACAGTGATTTTTACCAAATGTAGAATTTTTTGTGTGTTTTTTCCCCTTTTTTACATGTTAGTCAACAATAAATTTGATTTCTACAACTTAATTTGAATCATTTCAATGCATCTGTTTGAAGGATCAAGTGTCCCTTGGAAAGGGATCAAGTCTCCCTGTAAGTGGGGAGACTTGATCCTTTTTTTCTTTTTTGGAAAACAATTTATATTTATTTTAAAAATGGTTTTTCAAAAATGAAAAAATTACTACATCATTAAAGACACATAAGCCTTTAATAATAACTAGAAGCATTAAAAAAATTGTTTTTTTTTCTAAAATTAAAATTAAAAACTGAAAAAGGGATCAAGTGTCCCAAGTCTCCCCTACACCAGGAACCAAGGAACTAAAAATCATTTATTACAAATTGTATTAGTAATTTCACGTCTATATAGAGTATGGAAAGCGCATAAGTCTAGTAGCCTTTTAATTTGTGAATGAATGCAGCTACAATTGTAAAAGTGGTGTCTACACACAGGTACTTATAATCTATACTAATATTATAAAGGAGTAAAGATTGTTTGTTTGTTTGTTTGTTTATAGGGAGTAATCTCTGGAACTACCGAACCGATTTCAAAAGTGATGGTGGCAAATTGATGGTGACAAAGCCTGCTCCAACATAGGCTGTATTTTATGTCGGTGCCACTAACCCCAGGGGGTGCAGGAGCAAAAAACGTTCTAAAATTGCGATTTTTTAGCTATCAAACTGGCTATCAAGCCCTGAGAGCTTGCCAGCCGGTTCTGTATGTATGTATGTACGTACGTAATGCAATAACTCTTCATAGAAATATCCGTTTTCCTTCAAATTTTTTTTACAGGTTCACTGTGTTAAGGCGCTTCCCTGATTAGTTTTCGGGATTGATTAGTTAAGTATAAAGGGGGGGGGGATCGGGGGGCTAATCCCCCCCCCCCTTAATTTATATAAATGGGTTTTTCATGCAGAATTATTCCGTTTTCCTTCAAATTTTGTTTATAGGTTCACTGAGTTAAGACACTTCCCTGATTACTTTTCGGGATTGATTGGTTAAGTATAAAGGGAGGAACGGGCTAATCCCTCCTTAATTTATATAAATGGGTTTTTCAAGCAGAATTATTCCGTTTTCCTTCAAATTTTGTTTATAGGTTCACTTTGTTAAGGCGCTTCCCTGATTAGTTTTTCGGGATTGATTGGTTAAGTATAATGGGGGGAACGGGGGGGGTCTAATCCCCCCCCCTTAATTTATATAAATGGGTTTTTCATGCAGAATTATCCCATTTCCTTCAAATTTTGGTTAAAGGTTCACTGTGTTAAAACGCTTCCCTAATTAGTTTTCGGGATTGATTGGTTAAGTATAAAGGGGGGAACGGGGGGATAATCCCCCCTTATTTTATATAAATGGGTTTTTCATGCAGAATTATTCCGTTTTCCTTCAAATTTTGTTTATAGGTTCACTGTGTTAAGGCGTTTCCCTGATTAGTTTTCGGGATTGATTGGTTAAGTATAAAGGAGGGAACGGGGGGCATATCCCCCCTTATTTTATATAAATGGGTTTTTCATGCAGAATAATTCCGTTTTCCTTTAAATTTTGTTTATAGGTTCACTGTGTTAAGGCGCTTCCCTCATTAGTTTTCGGGATTGATTGGTTAAGTATAAAGGGGGGGAACGGGGGGATAATCCCCCCCCCCTTAATTTATATAAATGGGTTTTTCATGCAGAATTATCCCATTTCCTTCAAATTTTGTTTATAGGTTCACTGTGTTAAGGCGTTTCCCTGATTAGTTTACGTGATTGATTGGTTAAGTATAAAGGAGGGAACGGGGGGCATATCCCCCCTTATTTTATATAAATGGGTTTTTCATGCATAATTATTCCGTTTTCCTTCAATTTTTGTTTATAGGTTCATTGGGTTAAGACGCTTCCCTGATTTGTTTTCGGGATTGATTGATTAAGTATAAAGGGGGGAACGGGGGGCTAGTACCCCCCCTTAATTTATATAAATGGGTTTTTCATGCAGAATTATCCCATTTCCTTCAAGTTTTATTTATAGGTTCACTGTGTTAAGGCGCATCCCTGATTAGTTTTCGGAATTGATTGGTTAAGTATAAAGGGGGGAACGGAGGACTAATACCCCCCTATTTTATATAAATGGGTTTTTCATGCAGAATTATTCCGCTTTCGTTCAAATTTTGTTTATAGGTTCACTGTGTTAAGGCACTTCCCTGATTAGTTTTCGGGATTGATTGGTTAAGTATAAGGGGGGGGGGGGGCGGGAGGGCTAATCCCCCCTGAATTTATATGTATGGGTTTTTCATGCAGAATTATCCCATTTGCTTCAAAATTTGTTTATAGGTTCATTGGGTTAAGACGCTTCCCTGATTAGATTTCGGGATTCATTGGTTAAGTATAAAGGGGGGGAACGGAGGGGGCTAATCCCGCCTTATTTTATATAAATGGGTTTTTCATGCAGAATTATTCCACTTTCCTTCAAATTTTGTTTATAGGTTCACTGTGTTAAGGCACCTCCCTGATTAGTTTTCGGGATTGATTGGTTAAGTATAAAGGGGCGGGCGAGGGGGCTAATCCCCCCTGAATTTATATAAATGGGTTTTTCATGCAGAATTATCCCATTTGCTTCAAAATTTGTTTATAGGTTCATTGGGTTAAGACGCTTCCCTGATTAGATTTCGGGATTCATTGGTTAAGTATAAAGGGGGGGAACGGAGGGGGCTAATCCCGCCTTAATTTACATAAATGGGTTTTTCATGCAGAATTATCCGATTTTCTTCAAATTTTGTATATATATTCATTGTAATTAGAGATTTACCTGATTAGTTTAAGGGGTTCATTAGTTAACTATGGGGGGGGGGTAACGGGGGGATGACCCCCCCCCTTAATATATTGTTTATTTGTTTATTTTTCGATGGGCTTATTTCAAATTCTTTGAAATAAGAGTATAATATACAATTAGTGTGAATAGCCTGTGAACTCAATGCCCTCAGTTTTACTGGGCAGTTTTATTTTTATTTTTTATACTGAAGGAACTAGAAATTTGAAATTTGTCATTGTAGTTACTTATATAATGTAAATGCTCTCTAAGAACAAAATAAAAAAGAAATTGAAATTTAAAAGGGTGAAATGAGCGAAAGCGTTCTAAAAACAGTCTAAATTACAATTTCTATGAAATCTCTGGAACTACAGAACCGATTTCAAAAGTAATGGTCTCAAATTGATGGGGACAATCCCTACTCCAACATAGGCTATATTTTATGTCGTTGCCACTAACATCAATGGGGTGCAGGATCGAAAAATGTTCGAAAATTGCGACTTTTTTATACTGAAGGGGCAAGAAATTTGAAATTTAGCATTGTAGTTACTTATAAGATGTAAATGCTCTCTAAGAATAAATTTAAAAAAAAATCGAAATTTAAATGGGTGAAATGAGCGAAAAGCGTTCTGAAGTCATTCTAAATTACAATTTCTATGGAATCTCAGGAACCACGGAACCGATTTCAAAAGTGATGGTGGCAAATTGGTGGTGACAATCCCCGCTCCAACAGCCTCTTTAATAAAAAACTATGCGTTGCTGACGACTGGGTTTTTCGCTAATTGTTGCACCAGATTAATCTCGGAAAATGAAACATTTGAAGTTACTGAAAAAAATGATAGCTCAAAAAGTATTTGTCAGAAAATTGTTAGACAAACTGCGTTTGAAAGGTAAAAAATTGTATTTTTCTTGATATAAATTTCAAATCTAATGATTATGCCATTTTTCAAATATTGAATTTCAAAAATTATCAAATTTTCCAATGGAGTACCATAGCGAAACCTTCATGCGTAAAAAGATAATGATAATGGCGACGTGTCCTGACGTGTATATTGGCTATAGCACGAGTCACAAATTATAGTAGCCTTATTATTCTGTTAAAATATAAAAGTTATTTATGAAATGTCAATATTTTGTTTGATTAAAGGTTCGTTAAAAGAAATTGACCAGCGTAGCAGGCGTAGCTTGCTAGTATGCAATACAAAATGAGACCACTAGCGTCAGAATGTGAAACATAACAATTCTATCTCTAATGTTATTAGAGATATTGAAAATAAGTTAGGAAGAAAAAAGTTAAGAAATTGTTCACAGTTGTTGATTTAAAAAGAAATACAACTCCATTTATATGAACAGCCTAAACAGAAAGCGAAAAGTGAGAATTGGAATTTCTGAAATTATAGTGTGAGAAAAACGTATGAGAATTAAGTAATATGATTAAAACACAAGAAACAAAACTTTGTTGTGTAAATTTGGATTTTTTCACCTTTGTGCGCAGTATACATATGAACAAACAAAAAGCATTCATTCCTACCAAAGCAATGATGCATAACGCACCAATTGACATTCGCAGTTTTTGGTTTTGGTTTAAGCTAATGAAGCAATGTGTGTGATTTCGTACTAAATCAACGATTCTGAACAACTTTTTTAATCAACTGTATTAGATTTCTTGAATAGTTCTAAGATAGGTATCACCATACGTCCTCATTTCGCTGCCAGATGTTCTTCGAATGGTTTTAATGTGTAGCACATACTCTCTTTCGTATGTTTAGACACCGCCATTATAACTGTAGATACACCCGTTCACATATTTTAATGGCTATTCATCTTATATATTTTCGTCCTTATATAAAATATACTACAGTAGCCCTTCGTTATATCTTTTTCAGTCGGGGCCCCCGAAAGTAACTAGTTCTACTTTAAGCAGACATAGGTAATTTTACACTCCGTGTGGTTCTCTATCGTCAATTTTATTGTTCAAATTTGAAGATATTTATAAATAACCATTTCGGATATCATAGTAAGAAACATTTACTTGTAGGTTTCATGATTTTTCCAATGAAGTCAATTGCCTTACTTCATTGTATTGACAAAAGAGCGTGAAAAAAATAATGGAGATTATTATGTCGTTATTGATATCATTTTCTCCAAAAAATTTAAAACATGTTTTAAAAATTTGTATAGATGACTTTTAGGACTGTTATTCAACTCCTTAAAATGGTTGAAAATTATATTTTTAAAAGGAAACCGTGTATTATAATTTAATTAATTCAAACTTTCATAGAAGAAAGTAATTTCATCCGTGAAAATGAAGTAAATGAAAATGTGTATTTCCAGTCCGAAAAGTGTAACAGTTTACTATAACTATATAAAAACCAGGTAATTATAAAAATTTAACTTTCATATTGTTCATTTAACCTATTTGATTTACTTACCTAATCAGATATACTGTACTTTATACAAGAACACTAGCCGGTCTTCGCCCGTCTAGCCGGTTGCTTCTCAGTTGGGCCCAAATACATTCTGCAGCGTACTGTCTTGACTTCCCTTGGGGCCCAAAAATTGCATTTTACATGCAATCAGAGAAATTTAAATAAAATACTTTATTTTAAACTATACGGAAATAACTATATAATATATAGATAGATAAAAGCACGTAAATATATAATTCGAGACATTAATAAAAAAAATTCCATAATCAGTCTGACAAAATACTACTGGCCCTGTGCTTATTTATCTAATATGAGCGAAGAGCTTTCAGATGAAATAAATAAAAATGGGATTGTCTAAGATAAATGGCAATCATTGTAAATGGGTACTGTCACGCCCATAAATTATTAATGAGATGATCAAAATAACGGGGCCCTGTGTATTTCTCAGCCATACATCGTTAATGCAGCGATCACTATAACGTGTTTAAATTATTTTGCGTGCATAAATTATTAAAATGAAATAAATTTAACAGGACCCATTCTGTTGCATGCTTGTTATCTGACTATACGGTAATCACCATAAGGCATCCTTGTGCATACCCTAGCTCATAAATATGGCAATCCGTATTTAAATCGCAATTTTTTACTTTCAAAAAATGTATTTTGAAAAAAGGTGGAAGAGTAATATTTTGTTTAAAATTTTAAAATCAATCGTTAAAAGACGAAAATTGAATAAGAATTATAAAATGGGAAATTAAAAAATATATTCCTTGGAAAAATGTCACACAAAATATATAATAAAAAATCAGCAATAAGTTTTCTTCTTCGTCTAATCTTCCGCAATCGGGCTCACAGTCGATGTTGCCCACAAATTTGCTAGCTTTAAAATCGCTGAAATACATGATTAACTACTTTTTTTGTAGATTTGTAAAGCGGGGTTTATTCTTACTTGAAACTGCTGCTGAGATATGGCATAGTTACCTAAAACTTTCGACACACAATGTGACCCCCTTGATGGATTATTATCTAAAATTGTTGAAATACATATTTAACTATTTTTAGTATATTTGTTATCCTAAATTTCCCGCTCCTACCTATTACTGAGATATGGCAAAATGACCTAAGACTTTCGACCCCCATTTAACCCCCTTTAGTGGTTGAATTTCTAAAATCGCGGAAATACATGTTTAAATATTTCTTAGTAGATTTATTATTCTAAATATCTGATTTCAAGCTCCTAACTAAAAATGCTGCTGAGACATGGCAAACATTCGAAATGATCTAAAATGTTCGACCCCCATTTAGCTCCCTTAATGGGTGAATTTCTAAAATCGCTGAAATATGTGTTTATTATTTTTATAGCAGATTTGTTATTCTGAATTTCACTCTCTTATCCAAAACTATTGATGAGATATGGTGAAAAGGTGAAATCATTGAAAATTATAGACCCCCCATTTAACCCCCTTAGTAGTTGAATTTCTAAAATCACCTAAAATACATGTTTAACTGTTCTTTTGTAGATTTGTTATCCCTAAAATCACGCTCCTACCTAAAAATTCTATTGAGAAATGGCAAAATGACATAAAACATTCGACCCACTATTTAACCCCCCTTAGTGACCGAATTTGTAAAATCACTGAAATGTTTAATTATTTGTTTAAGGAGATTTGTTATCTTGAATTTCACGCTTTTTTCTAAAACTGCTGATAAAATATGGTGTAAAGGTGAAATCACCAAAAATTTTCGACCCTTCATTTAACCCACTTTGTAGTTGAATTTCTAAAATCGCTTGAAATGCATGTTTAACTATTCTTTAGTAGATATTTGTTATCCCGAATTTCACGCGCCTAACTATAACTTCTACTAAGATAAGGCAAAATGGTGTAAAACATTCGAACCCCATTTAACGCCCCCCCCCCTTACTATCTAAATTTCTAAAATCGCTGAAATACGTGTTTAACTATTTTTAGTAGGTTTGTTATCCTGAGTTTAATAATTTTACCTATAATTTCTACTGAGATATGGCAAAATGACCTAAAATATTTTAAATCCTATTTAACCCCCCTTAGTTTCTGAATTTCTAAAATTGCTGAAATACGTGTTTATCTATATTTTTTGTAGATTTGTTATCCGGAATTCCAAGCTCTTAACTAAAAATACTGCTAAAATATGGCGAATAGGCAAAATGGCCTAAAATTTTCGACCCCCATTTAACCCCCCTTAATGCATGAATTTCTAAAATCGCTGAGAAATGTGTTTAATTATTTTTTAGTAGATTTGTAATCCTGAATTCCACGTTCCTGCCTAAAACTGCTGTTGAGATATGGCGAAACGGCAAAATGACCTAAAACTTTAGACCCCCATTTTAACACCCTTAGTGGTTGAATTTTTAAAATCGCTGAAATATGTGTCTAACTAACTTTTAGTGCATTTGTTATCCTGAATTTCGCGCTGTTATCTAAAACTGTTGTTGAGATATGGCGAAAAGGCAAAATGATCTAAAACTTTAGACCCCCATTTTAACACCCTTAGTGGTTGAATTTCTAAAATCGCTGAAATATGTGTTTAATTATTTTTTTAGTAGATTTGTTATCTTGAATTTCACGCTCCTACCTAAAACTGCTGATGAGATATGGTGAAAATGTGGAATCACCGAAAATTTTCGATCCCCATTTAACTCCATTAGTGCTGGAATTTCTAAAATCGCCTGAAATACATGTTTAACTATTCCTTAGTAGAATTGCTATCTCTAATTTCACGCTCCTACTTAAAACTCCTGCTGAGATATGCCGAAAAAACGAATCTAAAACTTTCAACTCCTCCCTTAGAGTGTGAATTTTCAAAAATCCTTTCTTAGTGGGTGCCTACTTTGTGTAAAGAACATGTCTTCCAAATTGCATTGTTCAAAGACAAACGGTTGAGGCTCGGCGTTGATTATGAGAAAATCAAGCTACTCTTTTATAAGTATAGATTAATGTTATAAATCTTGTATAAATGTAAAATAAAATTACACATTTTCACCAAAAGATCTCATGGAATGCAAATGTAACACATCAGGTTTCCAATCAACTAGTTCATAATCATAAGACATTAAACATATATTTATCTACTAGTTATTCAGATAATGACAATTTCAGTAAGAAATAAAACAACTAAAATATTTTTTCCTTATCATTAGACAATGAAGTAGAAAGTTTTAATCTTTACAATATTCGATTAAAAAATATTTTTTCTAACTATACTTACTCGCATAAAAATAACAGTATAGTAATTATTACTACGTTTATCTGAAGTTAGAAAATATCAAAGTGAAAATGTTAAAAACCAAATGCATTAAATTCAAATGACCAAACAAATATTAATTATCTGGTTTCATGGAATCGTGCAGATTAATTACCCTACTAACGATCAGCTAATTTTAAACATTCATGGTACGTTTCACTAAAGCAACCGCAATACGAAAATTGCATTGATTACAGAGATTTATCGCTAATTAATAGCAAGCCTAAAAAATATACTTTTCTATTAATTACACAGACAACAGCGATAGTAAACATTAACTAAAGGATATCTGAGTTTAAATATTTACTATGAACTATTCTTACCAGCCAGTAATTATGACTAACCATGCAAAACAATCAATAAACTATATATATTTGGTATAAATGTTTAAAAAGAACTTTTACGCTATTATTCAAAAAGTACAAGAACATATTTATGTGCAAAAGGTTTATACTGAAAAGTAGAAATTGATGTTTGTTGTTTAATAGATGTACAAATTATTAAAAAAATAAATTATTTTTCTGTTGTAAAAAAAGAAATTTAACACTTTGAAACATACTAATTAAATTACACAATATAACATATATCTTGTCATGTTTCAAAATGAAATAGCTTGAAAGTCGAAGCTAAATATTGAGTAATTCTGCAATTAATAATGTATAATAACCATTTTAGTTCACAATTCATAACAACACCTGCGGATATAATTAGAGTATGCATTCGTATAATGTGAATTATATCAGTGGTCTTTTAAAATACTATAAGGTGGATGTTAGCGATGGGCAACTGTCTATACTTCTATAATCGAGAACAATCGCCATCGTAGAAAATAACAACCCAAGGCAGTCATTGAATCGTTCCCAAATTCTAAAATTGAGATATTTTAGAATCGATTGTTTCACCGAGAAACTACATTTGCAAAGACTAGGAAAAACCCGGTTTAAACCTGGGAATAAACCGGGCTTTTTGGGAATAAACCAAGTCTTTTGGGAATAAACCTGGGAATAAACCGGGTCTATTGGAAATAAATCTGAGAATAAACCGGTTCTTTGCACCTCTACGAGAAACTAAAAACAGCAATTGCAAAACTTAATGATATAAGGAAGGCATGTAAATTGATCCGGCAGGAATTTCGACCGTACTGTCGGTCCGATTGCTCGATAATGTTGCAATCGCAATAATTTATTCCCAAGTGAGGTTTAAGAGGAAAATAGTGATGTATGATTGGTTGATCGATGTTAAAGGAATAAATAGATCGTGGTGAGGTCGCCGCAAATTGCATTGCATCTCAGGGAAGAGCAGATAAGGAACATATTAGACTTTGCAGTTGACGTCGCGTCGATCGGCCGGTTACGGGAACTCACTTTTGTTTCTTGAAGCTGTATAATTTTTCTTACTATAGCTGATGTAAGAACTTGGACTGATGAATCTTGTAAACAGTTGTATTATTTTTGCTATGCGCTTTCTAGGAAAAGAGAAAGTAATTGGAAAATTTTATCCTTTTGATGAAACAATCAGCGGTTTTCACGGAATCAGACCGATTTTCTTTTATTAGATTCGGAACGGGACGTACTAGTCGTTACTTTTCTGTCAACAGACTCGAGCCGGCCGGTCCTAGATTTTTTTTCTTTTCTTTCTTTTTGCCCCCTTTTTTTTCTTTCTTTCTCTCTCTCTCTCTCTCTCTCTCTCTCTTTATATAAAAATAAAAGTGATATTGTATTTTTGTTAATGGAATCTTTAAAAGTTTGGATTTAAAAAAATCAAAGAGAAATATTTTTAAAAATAAATTATACATATATTTTAATACAGATTCAAAATTGTGATCTTTTTCTTTCTTTCTACACTACATTATTTACTTATTTAGTTATTTTTTAATTTTCACTCAATCTTCATTTGAGTACAATTGTCTAAAAATGACCATAGATGTTATATTGCCACAATGAATGGCTTGCAAACATATAATCTGAAAAATGCTGTACTTAAATATATTCACATAAATATGTATCTAATATAATTTTAAAATAATTTTAATTGTAGGATAATGTTGGTAAACAAATGTGGGCATTTTTTGAAGAAAATGAATCGGACGAGGTCGGAACCACCATTTTTATATTTGAATTTTGATCGTGTCTGCCCGGGCCATCAATTCCGAAAAAATAAACGGTCTGACGCAAGCCAAGGTCGTTTTCATTCGGGCCGGGCCTGAAGGAGGAGTTCGTGCAGACCGATTAATTATCTCGAAAGTTTATGAAGTTACCTTTTCTGTTCATCACAAATATCAATTTCTTGAAATAAGGATAAGAAAATTCTCTTACCTTTTCAGAAGGTGCTCTCACCGTTTGGTCAACGAATTATCCATATATTAGTTAGCTGAAAGTTGTAGTAATCCTTATGCGGGCGTTGGCACATCACATTTCACTTATTTACATACTGCTAAAAAACTAAGTAATTTAATTAGTATGTGGACACTAAATAATTTGGACATCTTTCTTATATTGGACGTATGTATTCTTAATTATAATACATTTAGACGTAACAATGATAACAATTAATATTTAAATTTAAATTTAGATTATAAAGCATTATATAGTATAATATATTATATCTGAGCTTAGAGGCTCACGTATGTTCTCGATTACATTTTATTTAGGACTAAAGTATAAAAATCATAATTTCAGATATTAAGAGTTTTTTACTTTCGTCATTCTTACATCAGTGGAATTGCACATTGCAAGGTTTTCCCTTCAGAATGTAATCAGTCAATTAAGTTCTTTATTTCTTGTTATAATTATTGTTCTATCTTCAGCATATTTCACATATAATAGTTTATCAATGTAGAGTGGTTTTCTTGATCGTTTGTCTGACGTTGAGTGACTATTAATTTTTTATAATTTGTTTTCACTACGCGATGAAGAATGAGTTGATTGTTCCGTGTTTTTCCTCTTTTGATTATCAAGGTTCTTTTTTATATTCTTTATTTCAGTAGAAGTGAAAATATATTTTTTTTTATCTTTAATTTCGTGGATGAGGTTAATATTTCTAACAGGACCGAGCTTGGGGGACTCAAAATTTCTTCCCGTATTTTACATGAAATTTATCTGGACAATAGAGTGAAATTCTGCAAAATTATGGGTATTGAAATATCTCTCTATATTAAAAAAAAGTAACCACCGCTGCGGCCGCCGCTGTCAATTAAGATTTTGTGCCTTGAAGTCTTTCTGGACTAATATCCAGAAAACTATTGCAAATAAAAATTTAAAAATTGGTGGTTTTATAAACAAATGTTCGATAAACACGCTGAAGTAGACAGTTTTTAAATCGAAGAATTATTTTAAGAGATATTTAAAATCAAAGTTGGTCAAAACAGTTTTCTTATAAAAGTTTTATAGAAACGAAAACTATGCACAGGAATTTAAACATAATTTGTAATTATATAGTTGACAAGGTTGGGGTGTGCAGACTGCAATTATTTTTTCAATTTGACTCTTTGTTTGAGGTTATATTTAAATTTTTTATTGAAATTTTTCATTATTTTGACGAAGATTTATTTCATATTTCATAAATTCCATTATTTGAATCGTTGCCAATTTGTAAAATAGCGCACGTAATAATATTCCCTTTCAATTAAGAAATGTATTAACACGTGACTATTAAAAACAGAAATAAAACTTTAAAATAATAATTAAATGATCACGTGTTCAAAGCAATAAATGTAGAAAATAACGGAATAAAAAATATACTTGCGCGTGAATATTAAAAAGTTAAATAATTTAATTATTCCGCGTTTTCAAAGCATCAATTAGAGTAAGATTAATTTATTTCGAAAAAATATTTTATCTATTATTGCAAATTTTAAAACAGTGTAATTAATAATATTTCCCTTCAATTAAAAGCTATATTTTTACGTTTAACAATTACGTTTAAATCAACGAAATAACTAATAAACTGGTAAAATATAATTAAAAATACAGATAAACGTTGAATTAAAGATCACTCGATGACATAACTACCACGCGTAACGCATCTGGTATCAATTGAATGCGACGCCACAGATATGCACTTTTGGCTTTAAATCCTATATTTTGGCGACAGTTCATTTCTTTTATAGAAAGTAGTAGTCGGGATAATGAAGTAATACCCAATTTTCTATAGCATCGTTATAAAATTTCCCGATGCCATGACATTGCTTACTTAACCATTTTGCACGAGTTGATTTTCAAATGTTTAATTAACCTTATTTTATCAACAGTTGTTAGCTGTCTCGACAGCAGTTGCAAAAAAGCCGACAGCAGTCGTGTTTAAAGCCGACAGCAGTCGGCTTTAAAATCCCTTGGCCAAAGGAAAATGAATGGAAACCCGATTATAGCAGATATTACAGCGAGCAGCCGATTACACAAGGCCAATTATAGCAGCCAATTACAGCAGGTCGTTTAATTATAATTCAATCTTCCGCAATCGTTTTAAGGTTGATCAAATCAGTGTGTTTTTACAGTTTGTGGTGTCAGAACGGGGGTTGGCGAGCGTAGCTCGTAGGGGGCAGAACCCCCTAGTAGTAAAAAAAAACAAAGAAATTTTTCGGGAATTTTCTTCTTTTTCAGCGGAAGAGGGGAAGGGAAGAAAGATCACATCACAGAAAGTATAAAGGTCTTAGCAAAAATAATTTCCATGATAATGGTTTTCAGAACATAGGAAATATCTGCGTGGATCGGGTTATAACCGTCCCGATCGCAAAAATTCTATTTGAAATCAACCCGAACCCAAAAATTCAACCAGAAGCCAACATGGAAACTAAAAAGAAGGAAAATGAATCATTTTTTAACGCCTCCCCACAATGTTATTGAGCTTTACTATGGGATGTTCGGTATTGAAATTGAAGTGTGTAGCACTATAGTTTCTTTACACGGACACTCAAAACAATTCTGTTACATTACGGTTATGATGAATAATCATTCGCGGTTTATTATAATGATGTTATACTACTTAAAACAAAGTGAAATTAATTGCCGAAACGTCAGTGAAGGCTTACTGTTGAGACCCGAAAAGTTTTTGGTTTCTGTCTGTCTGTTTGTCTGTTTGTCTGTCTCTTTGTCTGTCTGTCTGTCTGTTCCGCGATAACTGCCGTAAAAATGATCCGATTAGGTTGATTTTTGGTGGGTATGTTGGTGAGATACCCGGAATTAGCTGTATAGTTTTTGGTTAAATTTGGTTCATTCGTTCGAAAAATAGAGAACATTTCTTTTTAAATCATAATGCTTTCCTATGGGACTGCAGACGATTTTCAAATTTCATTTTTAACTGAAATGGAAATCGCATATTTGAATAATGGATTTCAACGTAAAATTATGGATGTTGATTTTCGATATGGAGGTTTTAAATATATCCAATAATTTTGAAAAATTGATGATACATTTATTAGAATTGAGATATTAATTGTTTAAATGATTGGAAATTTTTTTGCATCTGTTCCGGAAATATAAAACTTTTATTTTCATGTTTTTTACAAATTTTAAAATGCATTTTTTTTTTACTTTTCTCTTTAATTTATCAGTTGCCTAGCAACGATATTTCAAAGAAGATAAAATTAATAAAAGCAACACGCACTATTTTGTTCCAATAATTTATTAGCAAAATAAATTATTTTTGTATTCTATTGACATAAATGAAGAATTTATTTTAATACAAGTTTTTTTTTTTTTTTTTTTTAATCTAAAAAGTTACAAGAATAAGAAGTTCATAAGAATTTCAGAATATCATTGCATAAACCGTGTTTAATTTAACGTTTCTAATTTCTGAAACCTCCGAAGAATTGTATATGCCTGTAAATATGTATGCAATAGAAAAAAATTAAATTGCGGATTGTAAGATGCTAAATAATATGAAAAGTGAGATTAAAAAACAGTGACTTGAGCTGACGTTGAGGCTCCTGATCTGCAGATTTACTAGTATATATCACTGAGGTGTACGACAAAAGGCTTACTATATTGTATGATGTCCATAGAACTGTTAGTTCCTTTACAGGGACACTCAAAAGAATTCCTTTAAACTAAGGTCTATGGGGGAAAATCCCTTGCGGTTTATTGCCGAAACGTCAGTTGAGGCTTACTGTGGAGACCCGAAAAGTTTTTGGTTTCTGTCTGTCTGTCTGTTCCGCGATAACTGCCGCAAAAATGATCCGATTAGTTTGATTTTTTGTAGGTATGTTGGTAAGATACCCAGAATTAGCTGTATAGTTTTTAGTTACGTTTGGTTCATTCGTTCGGAAAATATAAAACATTTCTTTTTAGGTCATAATGCTTTCCTATGGGAATTCAGAAGATTTTGAAAATTGTCATTCATTGAAATAAAATGGCGCACTTGATTAATGTATTTAATGTGTAAGTTATGAAGGCTAAAATTTATCAAGTCAGGTCTTAAATTATTCAAATTAATTTGAAATTTTGTTAATACATTCGTCAGATTTTTTAAATTAGGTGTACAATGTTTGGTGCAATTTTATACATCTGTTCTAATAATATAATACATTTTATTCTATCATTTTTTGCAAATTTTAAAATGTATTTATTTTGATTTTCTTCTTTAATTTAATCGTAACCTAGCAACTACATTTTAAAGATTATCAGAATAATAAAATTAAAATAACTCAAACTATTTTGCTACAATATTTTATTCGCAAAATAAAATAGTTTTGAGTGATTTTAATATTATATTGAAATAAATGAGAATTTATTTTGAAACAAGTTACCTTTTAACTACTATAGAATGATAACCGAAACATTTTTACATGAGATATTCATTTTCTGGAAGGGATATGGATTTTTCGTGGTTCAAAATTAGTATTACTTTTAAAATAGGATATAATATCTCGAACAACGAGATGGTTAATCTAAAGAAATTAGCTTAGTAAAAAGCATCCATACAGCCTCAAATAGCACTACTACTGGAAACTGAGATCATACAAAGTTATCAGAAAAAATACTTTATAGCGCCAAACCATGGTTGTTATTTAGTGAATTTGCAGTGGGCACGATTATGAATGATTACCCAATAAGTTTAAAAGTTTCTAAATAAGCCTATTTTGGGGAGATTTTAGTATGCTATTGCCATCGAGTTAGATCAGGATGTACTTAGGTAAAAGAAATATTATAGAATGACCATCAAAACTGTTTTCCGAAACAAAAGTTACAATAGCACTAGATTTCTGAAATAGATATAAGTGAAAAGATTCAGTTTACATTTCCATAAGTTGCTTTTGTACACGAGATATTATTCAACCTATTTATCAGGTGCGAGTATTCCGTAGTTGGCAGGTAAGTAAATATTGCTATTTAGACATTAGGATAACATGAAATTATTTTCGAAATTTTTGATTATTCTAATAAAACCACTGTGTAGAACGAAATCCAAGATATACTAGAATCATTCACACAATCAATAGTAAATCACGAATATAAATTTGTTAAGATAAGGGGGGGGGGGGTTCATAAAACATAGAATAACATAGAATAAGAAGTTCATAAGAATGTCAGAATATTATTGCATAAACCGTGTTTAATTAAACGTTTCTAATTTCTGAAACCTTCAAATTATTTTAAAAGCGTATAAATATGTATGTAGTAATTTAAAAAAATTAATTTGCGGATTGTAAGATGTTAAATATTATGAAAAGTGAGATAAAAAAAAAACATTGACTTTCAGAGATGACGTTGAGGCTCCTGATTTGTAGATTTACTAGTTGTAATAATACTTCACTATTTTAAACGTATTTAAATAGATATATATCACTGGGGTGCATTATAAGAGACTTACTCTAGAGTATGATGTCCATTGAACTGTTAGTTCCTTTACAGGGACACTCAAAAGAATTCCGTTAAATTACAGTGTATGGAGAAATATCCCTTGCGGTTTATTTGAATAATGTTTCGCTATTTAAAACACATTTCAATTGATATATATCACTGGGGTTCATTATAAGAGGCTTACTACAGATTTTGGTGTGTATAGCCTTCATTGTTCATTCACAAGAACATACAAAAGAATTTAGTTAAAGAGTAGTGTCTGTTAACAATAATTGCTGGAATTGCGTCTTCAGTTGCGGAACGCGTTTTTAAATTTAACTATATATTTTTTTCATTTTACTTGGTGTGTATAACTTCTAGAGATCATATACAGGGCAGGACAAAAGATCTCGAATACATTTCCGTTTATTGACGGAAATTCCAGAAGGAGGATTTTAAACAGTGCTATGCATTTCCTAACTGAACTAAAATTTAGCATTCAATGTAGTGTATATACAAATATATAGATCATATACAGAGATGCACAAATTTTTTAAAATTTTTTTCCGAATATTGTTGGTAACTCCTGAAGTTGTATTTTTAAATGTGTTATGCATTTTCCAAATTATTTCCTTAGTCATCATCTTTCACCTTATTAAACAGTAAAGATTTGTAAGAGTATTTTGGAAGTGTTGGACAGTGTTGTAAAATCCATGTTTGACGCATGATTTTTTTTTTGTTCTTGTTTAAATATAATTATGAAAAAATAATCTACACTTTTACCTCTGATATGTTTTTTTTTTCTTTTATGCTAAAAGATATATAGATATACAGTATTTCGCGGGTCAGGTTAAGTCTTTCCCAAGCCCGCAAATTCTTTTCCAAGGCAACCTGCATTCCGATGTTAATCTAACACAAAAAAAAAAAAAAAAAAAAGGAAAAGAAAAAGAAAAGAAAATCTATCAATGCGCAACCCGGTTCGGCTCGATCAATTATTGAAAAATAGTCTCTAATCCTAATCTTAGGCAAAATGATAACGCATTGTGAGCAGATTTCCCTTTCTTTTTTAAAACAAGAAAGAAAAAGTGGGCGTCAGGCATAAATTACGAAACACTTTCAACACATTCAGAATACTGTAACAAAATTTGACTGTTTAATAAGTTGAAAGGGGATATTTAAGTAAACAATTTGGAAAGCGCTTAACATTTTTAAAAACCTTATTTGAAGAATTACCATCAGTAGTCGAAAAAATATCCAATTTCTTTTGTGAAGTCCTGTATATGATGTATAGATTTGCATATATGTTCCATAACATGCTAAAATTTAGTTTAGTTTGGAAATTCCCTTTTAACAATTTCCGTAGTAAACGGAAATGTACTCGAAATCTTGTGCGCAGCTCTGTTTATGATCTACGAGCAGGGAAGACCGAGCTATGATCGGTCAAAATTAGCTTTGAGTTCAAATATGACAAATGACCAAAATGACCCATTCAAATTTTCTCGAACATGTGACCAAGCCCAATTGTCTTCTCTTGTCCGAAACCCGTATGGTAAAAAATTTAGTCAAAATAGTCTGAGCCGTTTTTTAGATAAAATTAGCTTGACCCACAGTGACCCAAAAATGACCCACTAATCGAAATTTCTCGAACATGTGACCTAGCCCAACAGTCTTCTCGTTCCCTGAAACTGTAGGATACAAAATTTACTTCAAATCCTCTGAGCCGTTTTTAAGATTAAAAATAGCTTTAACCATGATGACCCACGACCAAAATTACCCACTAATAGAATTTTCTCGAACATGTGACAAAGCCCAACGGTTTTCTCATGCCCGAAAACCATAGTATGCAAAATTTAGTCTAATTAGTCTGAGCTAATTTTAGATAAAATTAGCTTGACCCACAGTGACCCAAAAATGACCCACTAATCGAATGTTCTTCGACATGTGGCCTAGCCCAATGATTTTCTAGTGCCCGAAACTCGTAGGATACAAAATTTAATTAAAATCGTTAGAGCCGTTTTTTAGATAAAATTAACTTGACCCACGTTGACCCAAAACTGACACACTAATCAAAAGTTCTCGAACATGTGACCCAGCCCAATAGTCTGCTTGTGTCCGTAAATGGTAGGATACAAAATTTCGTCAAAATCGTTAGAGTCGTTTTTAAGATAAAATTTGCTTATATATATAACCACACACAAGATTTCCTTGTATTAGAATATATGATAGAATTTATAAACACCAAATTCGAGTAAGAGGCAAAAAATTAGTTAAATTAAAAACGCACACCACCACTGTAAACTCACTTCCAGCAATTATCGCTCATAAACAGTACTGTAACCGAACATTTTTGTGTGTCCCTGTATATGAGTGATAAATGCTCTGCACACCTTATTCAACAGTAAGCATCTATTTGGTCACCTCAGTGCTATATATCAATTTCAATATATTTAAAATAGTAAATCATTAAAATTCACTGCAAACTATTTTTCCCATATAGCCAAATGTAACGGAATTATTTGGATTGTCCCTGCAAATTAACTTTGAATGCTACACGCTTCATTTTCAATACCGGACACGCAATAGTAAATCTCAATAACATATATGAATTGCATGGCAATCCGATTATATTTACGCGAGTTAGAGCTCGGATAGACAGACAGGCAGACAAACCAAATCCATAAACACTTTTCAACTATGTTGTAAAGTATTCAAAAATGCATCATAAAAATGGATAATATATTTCAGTTTCCATAACTGGTTGTAAAAAAACAAATAATTAAATACTAAGTTATGTTTCAAAATAATTAAATACAGTGTTATGTTTCAGAATAATAAGAATATTGCAGTTTTTTATTTCACGAATTATCATCGCTATTGTTTATAAAAGTTAAATTACTGTTGGTACCTAGATTGAAGTAACAGAAAAAAATTCAGTTCCTGTGTATATATTTCTTTTAATTACGAGAGATACAGGGTGGCGACAAAACAGGGAAGTTTTCATGGAAAATACAAGCATTTTCTTATAGAAAAATTCACCTTATTCAATTACAGGATTAACTAAAAATTTTTTATACGAAAATACTGGTATTTTACCTAAAAAATTCTGTGATATCTCGCGACTCTGAGCTAGTCGTATATAATATTTAAATTATCGTAGGCTGAAAGGAAAATACATTTTCAGCAGTTGATTTGAGTTTTTTTTTTTTTTTTTTTTTTTTTTTTTTTTATGTGCATCATTGTCAAATATGATATTGTATTTAAATTTCCGAAGCAAATAAAGGTCTTGATCGACAAATGACAACATTATATAATACATTACTTTAAATTACTTCATATACATTACTATATACACTTCAATGACAAAATTATAATTTTTCAACGGGCGCACTTTTTTTTAGATAAGTAGGCGTGTGACGTAATTTTTGCGATGAATAGTTTCGCCATTAAAAATGCAAGATTTCTCATAACAGTAATAAGAGACATGTTAGAAGAGCAATTTTACGTATCAATAATAAAATTTGAAATATAATTCCTGTGTCATTTGTGAGAAGGAAGTTCATACCAAAAATAACGTTTGCCTAAAATTTGCGAAAGCGCGCCGCCAATTATTGACCGTAGACAGTACTGCAACCGAATTATTTTGTGTGTCCTTGTAAATGAATGATAAATAGTTTACACACTGTATTCTGTATTAAGCATTTTTCACTCCACCTCAGTGATGTATCAATTTTAATATATTTGAAATCATGTAATATCATTAAAATACACCGTAAACGATTTTTCGAAATAGACCGTAATCTAACAGAAGAACAATAAATTCTATGCACAGTATATTCTATAATAAGCATCTTGTAGTGCAGTTTGGATGCATATATCAATATCCATGTGCTTAAAATTGTGTAGCATCCTTAATATGCACAGCAAATGATTTTTACCACACAGACTGTAATGGAATTTTGTTTGTCCCTGTAAACGGACTTTAAATGCTACCCACTTCATTTTCAATATCGAACATGTCGTAGTAAACATCAATAACATATATTAATTTCATAAAATTCCGAGTACATTTACGCGAGTAGGACAGAGACAGAACTCTCAAACCCTTTTCAACTATGTTAGAAAGTGTTAAAAAGAGCACTACAGTGTTAAGGTTCAAAATATAACAGTTCTGATTGTAATAACGTTAAAAAAACATTACTATTGGATTCTTTTTTAAATACATAGAAATGCTGCAAGTATGGAATAATGGAGGGCTGGTGGTCAGCGGGTAATGGGGATCACTTCAAAAATCTACTTGTTTCTGTGAATATGATATCTACCGGGCGCTATTACGCTTGCATTTCCTAAGACAAATGCTGGAAATACTGATCCAGTGGCATTAGCTGCTTTAGAGCAGACATACTCAACCTGCAGCCCGGCAACCTATGCGGCCCGCGACACATAATCATTAATCTCTCTTTAAAAAATCAATTGAGAAGTACATAAAAAAATTTTAAGACCTTCACTGCTCTTTTACATGTTTTCATGGGAAGACAAAATCTGTCCTGCTATTTATAATCACTAATTAAAAATTATCTTAAAACATGTTCACGGCCGTTTCGTTAGTCAAAAGTGTTTTTTTTACATGTAGTTCTATTTGTGCTATAGTGATGTATATATATTTCTTAATCTTCAACACTGAACAAACGTTATTTCAAATTAATTAAGTTTGCACTATATATTCCTAAAAAATACTTTGCATTAAGATAATGACTGTTTCATTAAAGAAAATCACCTGATTTTTTTTAGAAACTTGAAACTGCTGCATTGTTATATTATTACGTTTATACTTATCATATAGCTAATAATGCCTATTAGGGTTAAACATTTGCCGCAGAAAAAAGTTTTATATCATTCATTCCAAACAAAAATCTTTGCGGCATATTTCAACATCGTCATGAATAGAAGTTTACTACGAAGTATATTGTTCGGAAATAGTACTGTTAAATTTATTAGTAACATTTCTTCCGCGACAAACCTTTAATCCTACTAATTATATTAGCTTTGTTAGACTACTTTTGTTATCTTACTATTTTAATTAACCTTTTTTAACATTATTATACAAGTGTGTTGCGGCCCGCGAGAAAAGAAGGTTGAGTATGGCTGCTTTAGAGAATTAAGGTGAAGGATTGTTTGTTTTTCACTTCTGACTAGTTATTTTTGTTGCTAAGAAAGTAAGCTTTTGTCTTTTAACATTTGGATATTACATTGTAGTTTTCGCATATAACTATTATAACTTATTTAAATTCATTTTTGTCGTTATTAAAGATTTCAAATTTGGGAAAAATTGTATGTAAACATGAGCAACTCTAGTTGGGCTAATACCGATCAGTGACCGGAGGGTCAGTGAATACAGAGGGCACTGGGATATCTTCTCCTTTCCAAATGTTGAGGATGCAGGTATCATTGGTGCAAGTGACATTGTTGAAAAACTGATTCGATATGAAAAACTAAGATATTAAAAAAATATATTTAAAAAAAGACATTAATTTTCATATTTTCTCCTGATGCAGGTATAAAATTTGATTGAAAGGGTATTAAGTATAATGAATGTCCATTAAATGTAGAGATTTTATTTTAATTTTTACATTTAACTTATATAATACATCAAGCTTTGTTGATAGTTATCGTATTTTGTGACATTTATCCCTATGACCGCCATTCCCCACAAACTTGACCTGTATTACACGACTTATGTGGGAATGACAGTCAAAGGTATACTACTGGCCATCCAAAATGCCACATCATGAAGGAATGCAAATAACGGAATGATATTTATTGTACAAATACATTATAAAGGGAAGGACAGGGGATTACATTTTCAGAAAATTAGGAGATATAGATCCAAAGAAAACACTACCCAAAGCACCCACCTCTGGCCGCAATAACAGCATTTATCTGCCTAACCATGGAGTCAAAAAGAGATTGGGTGTCATGTACGGGTACATCAGTCCATGCAGCTTCAACACTATGCCACAGTTCATCAACCGTAGTGACGGGCGAGTGGTGGGGTGGGGGGCAGTCGCTCAGAAGCGATTGACAGAACATTTTCAATTGGTGAGAAATCAGGAGAACGTGCCGGCCAGGGCAACAGTCGAACATGTTCTGTATCAAGGAAGGTCAGGATAGTACGATCAACATGCGGTCGTTCATTGTCCTGCTAAAGCGTAGAGTTGCGGAAGCATCTAATATAAGGCAGAACCATGGGCCATAACACATCAGAAATGTAACGGC
This sequence comes from Maratus michaelseni, assembly GCA_963931845.1. Lineage (NCBI taxonomy): Eukaryota > Metazoa > Arthropoda > Arachnida > Araneae > Salticidae > Maratus > Maratus michaelseni. The sequence continues at coordinate 152,068,578 of OZ007591.1, read as the reverse complement.
TGCTGTTGAAATTGCCGACAATGCGAACAAGAGGTTACCGACACGCGTATCCAATGACACTTCATACCGTCACTCCAGGTAATATGGCAGTATGACGATTCGAATGCAAGCTGGCAATGTGCGTTTTCCACGATGCCGCCAAACATGGATGCTGGCATCATGATGCTGCAGACAAAGCCTGGATTCATCAAAGACGACGTGAGACGCCATTCCTGCGTCATATACAGCATCATGATGCCAGCATTCATGTTCGGCGGCATCGTGGAAAACGCACATTGCCAGCTTGCATTCGAATCGTCATACTGTCATATCACCTGAAGTGACGGTATGAAGTGTCATTGGATACACGTCTCGGTAACCTCTTGTTCGCATTGCCGGCAATTTCAACAGCAGTCGTTACATTTCTGATGTGTTACGTCCCATAGTTCTGCCTTATCTTCGATGCCTCCGCAAATCTACGTTTTAGCAGCACAATGCACGACCACATGTGGCTCGTACTATCCTGACTTTTCTTGATACAGAACATGTTCGACTGTTGCCCTGGCCGGCACATTCTCCTGATTTCTCACCAATTGAAAATGTCCTGTCAATGGCTTCTGAGCGACTGGCCCGCTACCACTCGCCCGTCACTACGGTTGATGAACTGTGGCATAGTGTTGAAGCTGCATGGACTGATGTACTCGTACATGACATCCAATCCCTGTTCGACTCCATGGCTAGGCAGATAAATGCTGTTATTGCGGCCAGAGGTGGGTGCTTTGGGTAGTGTTATCTCAGGATCAATATCTACTTATTTTTCTGAAAATGTAATCACATGTCCTTCCCATTATAATGTATTTGTTCAATAAATATCATTCTGTTATTTGTATTCCTTCATGGTGTAGCATTTTGGATGGCCAATAGTGTAAATTTTCATTAACTTGTAAACTACATGTCTTCTATTTCATCTACAGATTTAAGACTTATGAAAAATTAAACGCAAATAACTTGTTGTTGAATAGAGGCCAAAATGATGACAACACATAGATATAAGACAAAGTTATAGATATTCTTCTTAGGTGAATGCCATTACCCCGTCCTCCCATAACATAGACACGCAATAGAAAGATAAAACAATTTCCATGTATGAATTTAAAAACATTAAAAGCAGCCATATTCTTTATTTAAATAGCCTAGCCTGATAGGAAACCACATAGTCAGCAGACTGCTTTAAATATTCTTTGAAAAACGCATCATCATCAAAACTGTGAAAAAGTTTCATTTAGATGTTTTTATCCGTCCTTTTATATAATGGAGTTATTCATATTTAATGTATATTGTTATATGATATGAATATGCAAAGTCTTTTAAGAATTTTAATAATATTAGAAATTAGAAATATCCATTTATTCTCAACTATTCTAAACCTTTTTAAAACACTTTCGCACTTTAAGTAAACATCTATGTTTTAGAAATAAGTCGAGCTTTTTGAAAGTTATTAAATTCGATAATATAAAATGAAATAGGAAAACTGCCTTACTTGCAGATTTTAATTATATGCCTAATGGACTACTAAACACTGTTCATTCTTATTTGAATACATATATTTTGTTCCCCCTTTTGTATGAATGGAACCTGCAGATGAGGCAAATTTTTGACGTTTTCAGCTGACAATCTCTTTGCAATTTCTTTTTCGTCCTTATTCTAAAATCGGGGTACCATTTCCTTTTGTACATATAATGTTTTCCTTACATGGTATGGAATGACAAATAGAATATATATTTCAAAATGAAAAACAAAATCATTAGGACATAAATACAAGAAATGGATGATATATCTTAAACAAAATAACACATTTTAATTCATTTTCCGCTTCGTCCTTGTTCCAAAATCGGGATGTCTGTTCATTTTGCAAGTATAAGGTTTTCCTTACATGGTATGAAAGGACATGTAGAATATATATCTCTTAATGAAAAACAAAATTATTAGGGTATAAATGCAAGAAATGCATGATATATTTTAAATAAGATCAGGAATTTTCATTCATTTTCCGCTTCGTACTCGTTCCAAAATCGGGATGTCTGTTCATTTTGTAAGTATAAATTTTTTCTTACATGGTATGAAATGACATACATGAAATATATCTCAAAATGAAACAGCAAAATCATTAGGGCATAAATACACTGCTCAAAAAAATTAGGGGAGCAAGCAAATAAAAGAAGAGAACCGTGCAAGACAGCCATGCATGGGTATAAAATGCAGAATACACGTGTATCAATTCGCAATACAGAAAATAAGACGCAAAAAAAATTGTAAGGGAGCTTTAATTCTTTGAAAGGATGGACAGAACATGAAAAGATTGTTTACGGCAACAATTTGGTTACACTTAAATTAAAAAAAAAGACAGTATTCTTTTGTAATGATGCAAGTCGTTTAATATGGCATGTGGTCCCCTCTAACAGCTAATACTGCTGCACACCTGTTTTCCATGGATGTGATGAGGTTATCGATAAGACTTTGAGGAATACTGTTCCACTCTTGAAGAATTGCAATCTCCTTGTCCCAGACAATAAAAGAAAGCCTTCGTCTTGCTGCAATGCGTCGTCCGAGTGTGTCCCAAACATGCTCGATCTGATGCATGTCAAAAAAGCATGCTGGAAATTCCATACGCTGTATTGTTTCTGTTTCAACCATGTTCTCCAAAAGACGAGCTGTATCCGGTCGCATGAAAATAAAGGAATCACCATGGGTGAAGCGTAAGGTACTACATGAGGTCTCAGTATCTCGTCTGTATACACTTGCGCCGTCAAAGTGTCATTCCGAATGATATGCAGGTCCGTACGTCTACCTATGCTGATTCCAGCTCATATCATGAACCCATCTTGTCCGTAATGTGATCTTTCACGAGCAAATGTGGAGTTATTTCGAGTGCCCCTTTCCCTCCATACAAAAACACGTCGAGTTTCACACTCCAGACTGAATAGGGAAGCAGCATTTGACTCCAATCCGTTGCGTCCAATCTTGATGTTCAGCAGCCCTATTTCTTCAGGCCGCACAGTAGCTTGTGGTCAACGGAATACAGACCATTGGCCTACGTGCATAGAGAGCACCCCAATGAAGCATATTTCGCAGTGTTTGGCTGGACACCCTTTGTCGTGTTGCCAAGAGCTACCGTTTTTGCAACTAAGTATCATCCCCTTTTCTGTTTTGACGAGCTGTTAACAGGATATATCGGTCATCAGTTGCTGTGGTGTACGTTTTCGACTTTGCCCTGGTTGACATCTAACATTTCCTGTTTCTTGGAATCTATTCCACAGCCTTGCAAGGACATTTCTTGCAACTCCAACAGCGTCCGCTACACTTCGTTGTGTTTGCCCGGATTCAAGTCTATCTCTAATACGCCAAGTCATGGATTCCGGTAAATCATGTTGTTGTGACATTTTGAAATCACCCTTTTCTCAAAACAAAAGCTGAGCAATTGCATTTCGCAACTGAGACAGTGAAACAGACATTTCTGCGAAATCCTGATTTCTTCACTTATCTCCTTTTTCTGGTTTTTGACATCATAAACTTTGATTTGCATATGAAGTTTTATTTTTCTGTTTTCTGCTGTGCTTTAAATTATGGAAGTTTTAATTTAAGTTACTTATTGGCGTAAGTGTTTGTGTAATTTCGTTAAAACCATGTGCTCCCCTAATTGTTTTGAGCAGCGTACAAGAAATGTATGATATATCTTAAACAAAATAATGCATTTTAATTCATTTTCTACTTCGTCTTCGTTCCAAAATCGGGTGTCTGTTCATTTTGTAAGTATAAGGTTTTCCTTGCATGCTATGAAATGACATACATAATATATTTTTCAAAATAAAAAACAAATTATTAGGATTAAGTATAAGAAATGTATGATATATCGTAAAATAAAACCACGCATTTTAATTCATTTTCCGCTAATTGTTTTACATTTAAATAAATAACGAATATACTAAATCTTAATAAATATGCATTTAAATTAAGGACTTGGAAATTAAATAATTAAAGACACTCCGATAATGGAATCTTTATCGCAGAGTCCTAATTTTGTATTTCCGCTATACGGGAAGAGAACAGAAAACAAAAAAAAATAGCTAGGGACTCGCAATCAATAGGGGCATTGTAGGAATTTTTCTGTATAAAAAATGGCAACACATCAATTGAATTTTTTTCAACTTTCATTTGAACATTTCTTCAAGGTAGCTGAATGTGAAAATCAATTAAAAAAACTTCCATCTTCCATGCGCAGGAAAATAAAAAAAGGTTAAAGGTTGGTAGATTTTCTGTCTGTATCTGTCTGTATGACTGCTACATGGTAAAATATTTTGATGAGTACATTTTAAATTATATGTAAAGAGGAGTGTTTACACATATTGGGAACGACGTTGATGTTAAATTGAGAAACAACAGTGGAATAAAATCTGGCAACATCTATTAACGTGATGACTGAAATATTGGCTGCTATGAAAAAATATCGTCTGCTACTGAAATGGCACGCGAAATAAGCGAGTGGCTTGAAGGTCATATATTTGCTCTTTTCAAAGAGAATTATTCATATTCCGTGATTAGAAATAATTTAGCAGGTGATAAGTGTAAAAGAATTGTCACAATCGATTAACAGTGGATTTATCTAAATGACTGTAATAAAAGGATCGATTTATTGTCGGAAAAGAGGCCAAAAAGACTTATACAACTTTGGTACAAACACTTTGGTACAGAAATTTTCTCTAAAGGATTTATGGAGATTGCTGGAATCTCTTACAACGGAAAATTAAAGGTAAGAAAAGTTGAGAAAAATATCACAATTAACTCTAATTATTATCAAAACAATGCTCTAATTCCTTTTTTTAAACAAGAAATTCCAAAACTTTATCCTACGGACGTTAAAAGTGTTGAGCTCCACCAGGATAAAGCACGCAGCCATACATCCAAAAGTACAGTCACGTTTCTCGAAAAATTGACAAGAGAAACTGGAATGAAGTGTATACCGTTTATCCAACCAAGTCACCAGGTGTTTCACCAATGGATTACTGTGCCTTTGGATTATTAAAACAATCTCGTGCGAAACGCCAACCAACTACGTTGAGTGCAGTCTGGAAATGTGTGGTGGATGAATGGGAAAAAAATCGATTTCCAGTTTTACAAAAAACATTACTATCTTGGAAATCCCGCTGTAAAACGATAGTCCACAACAAGGACTGCCAACATATTAAGAAATAATTGTTTTAATTTATGTATTTTATTTTTGTTGTCAAATTCGTTCCCAATATGTGTAAACACCCTCTGTATATATATTTTAATAATATTACCTGCTACAAAATGTAGGGGTAGACTAGAAGCGGCGGTCTAAGCAAAATGATTTTTTGTTTTAACTTTGCAGTGATTTTTTGTAGAAAAGAAGAATTGTAGCAATTAAAAAAAATTAAGAAACATCACCCTCGGACAAGGTAAATATATAAGCTTTTATTTTAAAAAATTCAAGGAAACCAGTTATCCGTTGCCCAGATATTTCCTATTCCGATTTAAAAACATTCTTTTGTGAAAATCACGTTTAAACAACCATTTTAGTCATTGTTTATAAAAAGACCTGACAAATATTTATACATAATTAGCATAATTATAGTATATTTTATTTTATTTTATTTTTATTTTTATTTTTATTTTTGTTTTTATTTTTATTTTTATTTTATTTATTTATATATTTATTTACTATTTCAGAGGGGGGGGGGGCAGCTTGTTTTAAAATGATCAGAAAATATTGCTCTTTCACCAATATTTATTTTTTGAAAAATCAGTTTTCTTTTAAATTAAATGTCACATGCTTTCTTAACGAATCTTGATTCAAAGTTTTTTTTAAACTTTATTAATAATTAAAATCTGAATAGAACTGAAATATTCAAGAATTACAATATTAACTTGAAAATAATTTATTTCCTTAATCACATAACTTTTGCACTTGGTGTATCGTTAAGGCGGATTTTTACTTCAAAATAAAGTAACCAATTAAGACATTTTAAATCAAACAAGCTTTTGCTATTTTCGGCAATGGATTTCACGTGTTATGAAATTACATGTTTTGGAACACATAAGTTTGATTTAAAATTCTATTTGTATTTTTGTATAATAATGGTACTTTTTCCAATTAAATTTTAAAATTTATGTATTTTTAAGTCATGGAAGTGACTTTCCACATAATATATGTGAACGTTTTATCTTTGGAAAAGCATTACGTATGCAGGATGCTTCAAAAAAGACAGGGCAAATTTTAAGAATTTGTAAAGCATACTACAACAAACAACATTTGCATTGCATAGGAAAACAGCATCGTAATCCGTTTATTCAGTCAAAAACACATAGTTTGTCACACCAATCCAAACCTAATTAATATTCATAGCTTTAACAAAAATAAAGAAATTTAAAAAAAATTCAACAAAAATACATTCTTTTGGGTGAAATGCAATGATATGAATTGGGATGGTAGTATGAAGCATTTCTGTAAGTGAAATTTTTTGTTCTGTCAATTACATTCGGCAATAGGGAGCGTTCCCAGACAGCAAAAGATGTCGAAATAACTTCGACTGTTTATCCGAATTGCAGGCAAAATGTCGATAATCGCCCGGTGACATTATTATGATATCAATAGATCACCGCTTTCTAAGTAGTTCAATGCTAATATCACCCTGATCAACAACATCCCCTGATTGAGGGATTTGACTAGATGATACATATTACCAAAAATAATATCGGGCCAACTTCAAAGGCGATGGGTACCCGAAAATTTCTCTCCCCACTAATATACAGGGTGTTTCACTACCAAACCGACAAACTTGCAGGAGGTGTAGAGAGCACAAAGACGACTCGGAATCACATAGGAATGTAGGATCGAAAATGCCGTAGTTGCTATGGTTCAAAGAAGCAGAGAAAAAGAACAGAAATAGCAACGCATTAATGGAACAGAAAACGTTTTATTGAAAGGTTGGACAACAGAAGGTGTTCGAAATTACTACCAGAAGTCGTCGGGCAGGGCATCCATAGCGGTACCACATGGATTCACTTACGTTCTGAAAGATTCCTGGTGTGTCGCGTATCCTGCCGGCAGCTACAGATATTACAGCGGCGATTCCATATGTTATATTGTTTCAGCTTCATATTCTCTACAAGACGAGCTGTATGCGATCTGGCATTATCATGCATGAAAACAAAGGAATCAGCAATGTCTGCAGCGTAAGATATGACATAAGGTATACCTTTGACACTGTATACCTTTGGGCCGTCAAAGTGCCATTCCGAATGATATGCAGGTCCGTACGTCCACCTATGCTGATTACAGCCCGTACAATCAACCTACCTCGTCTGTAATGAGATTTTTCACGAACGAATGTGGTGTTATTTCAAGTGTCCCTTCCCTCTATTCTAAAACACGTCAGGTGTCACACTCTAGACTGAATCGGAACCTGTCACTAAACAACACTTAGCTAAATCGCGTTGCCTCCAATCTCGATATTCAACAGCCCACCTTCTTCAAGCCGGTGAAGGTGGGTGACAGTGAAACAGACGTTTCTGCGAAATCCCGATTTCTGCACTTGTCTATCTCCTTTTTCTGGTGTTTGACGTCATGAACTTTGATTTTTATATGAAGTTTCTTCTTCTGTTTTGTTCTACACTTTAAATTATGGATGTTTTATTTTACATTACTTATCAGTGTAAGTATTTGCGTAATTTTGTTAAAACCATATTCTCCCCTAATTGTTTTGAGCAGTGTACTTCTCGTGATACTGTTACACTTCATACAATGAAAGATAAGTCAGTTGCAAATTTCATTAAAACATTTACATTAATATTAAATTTTTTGTTCGTATTGGAGTGCGACACCCGGTATTTTCCACTTAATAAATAGATTGCAACTCTGGTTGCCTATACGAATGTTTTTTTTTTTTTTTTTTTGTTTTTTCCCCATCGGCTCTAAAAAGTTTTTCCAACATTGTCCTGAATTCATGAGAAGCAAAGGCGACTTTTTATTTAAGAAATGTTTTTGTAAAGATGAGAACTCTACTGTTTTAGGTTTGTTATTATTCATTCTCATCAATATTATATGAATGAAAGGGAAAGGTTTAGTGCATTGTGGGCAACTACAACATAACAGTGAATTTCTGTAAATATTTCTGCTTGCTACTTAGGGAAAAAAAAGTGTAATCCACTCTTTTTTTTACAGTTTCAAAAAAACATGATCTCACAATGTTCATAATAAAATACATATAGCACGGTATACAGAATGTTTCAAATTTAATGGTACAAATTGTAAGGACTTATAGAAAATCGTTTGCAAGAATTTATAGAAACACATTTTTTGCCCTATAATACATGGACACATGTGAAGCGTCACAGTCAATGTTGCCAATCTGGGAATTTATTTTATTCAAAATATCTACCAGTATTTCAGAATAGTAATCTTCGCTTTATTTAATGACAGACTTTTTGTTACTAAATAAAGCGAAGATTACTACTCAGAAATTGTTGTAGATATCTACTATATATATAAAATACAAATGGAAATTTCGTTCCGACTGCTTATAACCCGAATTCTGCTGAATGGAATTTGATGGAAAACTTGCACTGTTACAGGGAAGGATTTAGTATATAACATTTGTTCTACGTAGATTATGATTCAATTATGATGGACAGTTCTGTTATGTTGGATGAAAAGGTTACCATTCGTCATATTTTGGCGACCATTATTGTTGGTGAAAGAATTGAAACGGCTATACACCTCGAAAAAAAAACTGTTGCTAATTTTATTTAAAATAAAAAAGGAGCAAAAAAAAAGGTTTTTATGAAAGTTGATATTATAAAACGAACATATTTAATTTAAACATGAAAGGTAATTTTCGTAATACTTAAAAAAATATTTAGTCTGAAAGATTGCAATTCAAACAATATTTGACGATTTATCTTTTGCGACAGGTTAAGAAAAATGCATCTGAAAATTTGATTAGATAAAATCGGAGTAACAATTTTTCTTTATTTGTTCTTTTTTTTTTATTATTATTTAAATTTTATTTTTATCTAACTTCTCCATCATATGACTTACAGAAGAAAGTAGCAAATGTAATTATAAAAATGACTGTACTTGTTTTGAATAAAAATATTCTCCAATCTGACAACAATGGTTATAGTCTTGGTTCACAATTTCTTTCTGTAACATCAAAATATTTTTTTTATGTTATATGTTCTATGTATGTAAGATGTAATTGTGTATGTAGGCCTGTAAATAATTTACAGTAAATATTTTGTTCGCCGTCCGTCTTTTAACAGCCGGGTTCTATTGTTCGTCACTCATTAGAAATAATACACAACGTGATTCTAAATCATTTCGTCATTATTTGTTAATTTTCACCTGATGTTTGTGTAGTGAAAACGCTTCTGGAAACATATAATTAATGCTGTTCAGTTTATAAACCAAACTAAATTTTATTAAATGATTCAATGCAAATCATTTATCATTCAATGCAAACAATAGACTAGATCAGGAATATGCAACATTAGCTCCAAGTGGGACCAGCGGACGTTTTTTTAGTGACACGTAGACTGAATTTTTGTTTTTCTCTGACATTTTGAGTTCATGTTTAACTTATTTGGAAATAAAATAAGTTAAGAATTAGTGGTATACATAACTACTATAAACATGGAATATTTTATGTTACAACTGATGTCGTAGCTTTGTTTGAAAATGTGTTAAATTTAGTAATTGTGATATTTTCACAATATGCTTTAATAACTTATTGCAAACTTTTAGAAAATTGTGAACTTCATGGTGTCTATACTGATCACGAATGACTGATCATCACATTAACTTCATGGGTCTTAACTGATTCACATAGAATTTAAATTACTTTTGCTTGGCAAGGAATATATGGATCTTTCCTTATACAAAAATATATGTTTGCTTAGTTGAGGAAATGTTTTATTTGCATTATCTATAGAAGGACAGCATTCTTAAACTCATTCATTAAAACTTGTTAAGCAAGTTGTTATTTTTCTAAATAAAATGGGATTCGTTCAATATTATTTGTTCAAATATCATGCACTTTATACATACACGAAATTTTGCTGCAATTGTTATGACACACGAATGGTCTTTTTAACATAAGTTCTGCAAACAATGGTTAAATATTGCCTACCCAGACATTTCACCAGCAATGCAATGAAAATCGGTCAAAAACTTACAAACAGTGAAGCTGTCTATACGTTTATAAATGGACTGAAAGTTCCAGCTGCAATAAAAGCAGATGTTACACTGTTATTGCTCCTACATAACACCCCTCAGTTTAAAGGTAACGGTTGAAACACAGCGGTAAAAATGATCTGTTGACAATAAAAAACAAGTTGGAAATTGTACGTCAAACGTTACAAACGAGGTGCGTTCGTACGCACGTTTTAGAATTAAATTCATGATATCCCGTGCGTAGAACGGGTTAAACAGCTAGTTAAGTATATATTTTATGACACTGTTCATACAAATATCTTAACTAGTTATATAAATATTCAGATATATATGTATCAGCTAGTTATATAAATATTCAGATCTTGATGATTTTTAATTCTGTGAAATGAATTATATCGTCTGCAGATTAATTTCTGTAATAAAATAAGTATCTCGGTCGCTTGACGATTTAACATCCATCGGAAGCTCATATAACAAAAAAGCACCGATTTAAAAAAAAAATCAAATTTCTTAATAAATATTTTTATTAATATCTCCTAAAGTTTTGATTCGATTTTGATAAAATTTGAAATGTCTCGACAAATTTATGCAAAGATAATATATTTCAAATTGCAAACCATTTGGTTGGGTAGTTTTTGCGTTGTTATATGCGGACAGACAGACAGACGGACGGACAGACAGACAGACGGACGGACAGACGGACGGACCAAACGACGACTATAGGTGCTACGTATTTATATAATTACGAACGCACCTAAAAACAAAAAAAGAAAATGACAAACTGTCTGTAAAATCTATATTGTCTGTAAAATCACATTGTAATGTACTATTTCATAAATATGTTTTCAAATTTTTACTTTGAATGAATGTTAAAAATCAAAGCATTATGAAAATAAAATTCATTGTAATATCGTAGAACAAAAAGTATATCTCGCACTAATTCTGACGGAAATCGTCATATAAAAATTTGACTAGTACCAGTGAATACGTAATAAAGTCTACTAGATAATGCTGTGCTTAAATGTTGCTTAGAGGGTCGTCTACATACAGAAATTGGAACAAATTATAAAATTTTCAATATTAACAACTAATTTTACTTACCCATCATACGTAGTATAGGGTAAGTCTTGTAATCGTTTTGAAAATCGAAAAAATTTTTTTGACGGATTTACACGTTTCAGACACTGGAGATTCCGAAAAACATATTTTTAGAAAAAATTTTTTGCCGTCCGTCTGTGTGTCTGTGTGTGTGTCTGTGTGTGTGTCTGTGTGTGTGTCTGTAAACGCTCTATCTCCCGAAAAAATTGAGATAGAGACTTGCAATTTGGTATGTACTTAGTATGTAATAATGGGAAGAAGCCTATTTCATTTCAATAACCTCGATTAACCGGAACAATTTTTTTCGGACTCTCGAAATATTCGTTCTGATGAAAGGTATATAAAAATTTTCGTAATTGTTTATTTTAAGAAATGAATATAAAAGACAATAAAAAAACATAAATTTTGAATAAAGCATGAAGTCGATCGGATAATTAGTTGCCGAGATATTTGGAATCCTATTTTCCACACTCTTCGATTTTTCATGACCCTGTATTTCATCCAAATTTCACTTCAAAGATATATTTTAATTGGAAATTTGACGCTTAATCAGATGCAATAAACCGCTAGTTAATAGCATTATTATTTTTGGAGTTATAAGGAAAAACCTCTTTCAAGCAATTCAGTAATCGAGCATTTAAAGTTTGTGACGTCATCAAGCCACGATTTTATTTGAATTGCAATGCATTTTATAAGTAGTTTACACATTTTTATTTTAATATTTTACATTATGCATATCCATGATGGGTAAGTATTACGGTGGCCCCCAACGACTAGTTTATATCGTATTTGGATTATTTGGCAAATGTTACCTTCAGATACCAAACGCAAAGTCATAGATAAAGTAGTTTAAACATTATACAGGTTTAACAATTGGAGCTCCTAATGTTAAATTTATTTTCAATCGTTCAAAACAGATTGTAATGTGGTTAGTTTTTTAAGCATAACTCAAAAACTATTTGGAGAAATAATTTGTAATTTTGGCTTCGCACAATTAAAGGTTCTAGAAATTTATTTCTGATAAAAATAATAATAATAATAAATAAATAAATAAAACATAAGTTACACTTTATATTTATTTTTCGCATGTCAATTTCAAATAGTACATATTTTAAATTCATATTCGAAAAAAATGTGAGCTTATGAGTTTTTAATAGAAATCGATTTCTATAAGCTGCAAATGTGCAAATCCAAAATTACACCACATTCCACCAAGAAATTTTCAAGTTATGTCTAAAAATTATTTATTTGCCTAGAAAGTAATTTTTATATGTTAAACAAGTATTTTTTTTAATCGCAACCACTCTAATGTGTGAACAAGATTTACAAACAAGATCATTTCTTCCTCTTTTTTTCCGATTAAAAATGTCACATTTTTGCTTTATCCTTTTATAGCTGCATATATGTGTATATAGAAACCGTATTAAAAAACAAGACTGATTCGCATAAAAAAGAGAAAAAAAAAACATCTACAATGAGGAGTTATAGTATTTTCTTCATAAAATGTAATACCTAAAAACACTTTAAAACTTTGTATGCTTTCTTGATAAATCTGAATTTGAAAGGAAAAAAATATTATTTTTTTAGAAAAATGTTTTTTATATTATGAGCTATTTGTTATAGTTCTTTTTGTACTAAAGCTGTAGTAGATTATTTTTTAGAGAAATCTGAAAGGTAATAAATAATGTAGTAGAATAGCAAACATTTTTTTCTCGTTTCAGCTGTCATATTAATCCTTACATTTGATTGATGATGATACATTTTTTTTCTCATATAAAACATTTTACTTTACTATATAGTGTATATAATAAAAATGTAAGATAGCACTTACATCATAGAAAAATATTATTTTACATTTTGGAAATGTCAGCTTTTAAATGACAGCGTAAAAATAAATCTAAGAAACCTAATATGTATGATTAAATTTAAATATACAGTTTGTATAGCGTATAAATAACACAACCATTTAGTAAACGGTTGTAGCTACGGTTTTAAAAGTAGTGTCTTCACAAAAGTTATTAAAGATGTGCAACACAATGAGACCACTCGCAGCACGGATAGCGGCAACATGTGAAATTTAGCTATACTATTTCAAAAACTACGAAAGTGGTTCCCCATCGTCGATTTAGATGGAAATTAAACAACTGCGTGAATAGCCTAAACTGAAAGCAGAAAGTGAGAATACGTCATCGTTTTGGCAAGACCGAATGATTAGCGGGCCTTGTCAACCAATTCGGACCTAGACAATATTTTTTCTTTTTCTGTTTAAATCATGTTGACTGTTTTATACTTATTTTCACACATACCTTTTTCTCACAATGCATTTGTTTGTAAAGAAATCAATATTGTAGTATAGTCTGAAATCACATATAGTAAAATTAACTTTTCGCTTTCTATTAACTCTGTTTACCCACATAAAGTGTCATCCGTACACTTTCTTTCTTGGCATATGTCTTTGTTTCCAAACAATGAATCGCGAAATTCGAAAGATATCGTTTTCTGAGTCGCGGAGAAAAATGACCATAAAAGCAGCTAAAGTGATCTGATATAACAGCTGTATTCCTTCTTTATATGTGTGCTTATTCTCTATTGCTCAAATTCTTGAATCACTTTATGCCTCTTCTCCTAGTTTTGTTTCAAAGAAAATGTAAAATTTGGACATATTTCTGTACTATGGATTCATATAAAGCAAACAGACTTCTTTATAACACCATAAATTTAACATATGTGCTAGGCCTTTCGAAAGAACTTTGTCTTTCTTCATCAGGTGCAAAGAGCCTTCCAAGTGGAACTGTAAAGAAGTTTGTTTGCTTTATTATATCACACCATTGTGTAAATTATTTTAATATGGATTTAGACTTTAAATAACTCGAAGATGGTTCACTTCTAGAACGGTACATACAATACATAAAGAAAAAATCGAACGATGTGATGGCTATAACTTTACTTCTGGTTAATGCAAGAATAAAAAGAAATACACCGTTTTAATTCGTATAAATTTGTTTTATATTATATCCAGACACATGGCAGTGTGTCAGCCAAGTTCGTCTGACATACTAGTGTGTTATTACACGAACCATTTCGAGTTGTTTTCGCAAAATTTCGGCACTCTACTACTGAAAATCTATTTGACCTACGTACTTGTAATTTTAGATGTGTAGTAAGGCCCCCTTAATTATCCATAATCCAAAATTTTATAAATAACGAATCATTAGTATCCGAGATAATGATATTTGAAAATGTCTGATAATCTATAATTTTATCTCTGACTCACTCACTCATCATAATGATCTACTGCACCAACAGACTTCAAATTTGGTACGAAGTTCGTTTACACTATAAGGAATCGAAAGAAGAAATTCTGAAAATCGATTAATTACCCACTTGGGGTGTCCATTTTTACTTTAACGTTACGTCTATTAGGCGAAATTTAAATTTGCCAAAAAAAGCGCCAAATGGTGAATCCCGGCTGACCTTGCAGCAAAATCACATGATTATCAGCCACTTTTGGCTAATTTCAGAGAATTAATTTTTTGAGTAATGGTGCATAAAATTTACCTCTTTAGACACATTGTGAAAACACAAAAGTATCTTGAGAGGATACGTATATCGAAATACGCATATATTTCGAGACATCCGCAGATGAAATTCGTCTAATCCCAGAATTAAAAATGTAAACAAAAGAGAGTCATTCCTATGATTCAAATAAATATTGATCATGGATGTGTGGCTACCATGGGTCTAGGCAGTGTAGCTGTGGACAGCCTTGCGGTGTCTCGGAATCTCAACGCCAGTGCTACGGGTACTCTATCGATTTTCGCTGCGGATAAAGGTACTCTACTGATTAACGCTGAGTATAAAGACAATGCTTGCAGACGACTATAAAGTATCATTTCGATGTCTTTCGATAGCGGCACGAACTTTCAAACTGTTAGATACGGAGGGTTTTGAAGATGCAAATTCTTGCTATGATGTAGTTTCGGTGGACGAATTTGAATTTTAATAATTACTGCCTGTTTACTTTCAAGTTTGTATGCTGCGTGTCAAATAAATATTATAATTAAGCAAAGGTGCATTAGCATTTTGTTTTTAAATATAGTTTGAGCCAATAGTTTCTTTCACCAGACTAAAAACCTACATTAGTAAGGGCTAAAAGTCAGCCGGATTTTCTTGTTAGTGCATGTTTAAATTTTATACTATTTGTTTGATATTATTTGAATAGCTTCGACATTTTATTTGTAAATATGAATCGGACTGTTGATTTATATGTTAATGAGTCTGTAAAGGTAAAACATAAAATTATGTCAATATGATTATTGTTATTTCAGAAATAATAAAAATTTCGAATCAATATATTTCGTTTTAAAACAAACATTAAATGCAGCAGTATTAAAATACAGATTTCTGCCGCAAATTGACAGCCAAATATTTTGTTGTAGGAAATGTAAATTAAATTGAATGTTGCCTTGTGAATAAAATAGTCACTTGTAAGCACATAAAAACCATTAAGTAAAGTGTTTAAGTGTATTGTAACTGTACAAAAAGTAATGATATCTAACAAAAACATAACTGTGAAAAAAAGGAGCCAAAAAAAAAAAAAAAAAAAAAAAAAAGTGATATGTAAGTGGGTACCAAGTTCAAATAAAATTTGATAAACAAATAACCACACACATACACTTCCGCTCGTCTTTGATTATCACTCTAGCGACTCCCACTCCCGGAAACCTCAATACAGACTAAGGCCGGACAAAGAGACAGACACACTTACGCTTGTCGTTGGTCATTACTCTAGAGACTCCACCCCTTTCAGGAGCCTCAATACACTCAAATCAAGGCCTCCAAACATGAACAACAAGTTTTGATATAATAATGTCATTAATAAAGACAAATTAGTCTTGCCAGGTTCTAGATTTAATATTTATTATTAATATGCTGTCAATAATTTTTTTATTTTTAAACAATTTAAACAATGCTATAATACTTCAGTAGGTGAGTTTGAGTGAATTTTATTCAAACTTGGCACCCACTTACATATCACTTTTTTTTCTTTTTTTTTTAACAGAACTTGATTCTTTTTTTCACAGTTATATTTTTGTTAGATATTGTTTACTTTCTTATACGGAGTCATCTACATATTAAAAATGAAGCTCGCTACTAAATGTTTAATAGAAACAGCATAATGTTATTCGATATTTAAGTTGAACTGACTAAAAACATCGAAATATAAATGTCATCAATTTTAAATGATCACTTAGAAAGATATATAAATTATTGAAAAAAAAAAATATTTCAACCCTAAATCAGAAACGTCCATTATTTACTCAAAACTCAATTTATTACTTTTTTTTTAAATGACACATTGTAAAAGCCTAAAATAACGCGCAAGCAATATTTCGTAAAAATAAGTTTTCGAAATATAAATTATCAATTAATAAAGCTATTATTAAAATTTCATAAACAGTAATACATATTTTTTTCGTCTGCTTTAGAGTCAGCATGTTCGACATCCATTCCCCCCCCCCCCCCCTCCCAACATAAATTTTCACTAATGTCAAACCATTAGTTGTCAAATGATCAGGAAATATGTAAAACTGAAAACTTTAAAGGACCCTAATTTAGATCAAAGATCAAAAAATGTTTTCTGTTATTTATGTCTGCTAAATACAGCAATATGTTTATGGATTTCCTTATGAATACTGTTACTCTTGTTAAAAAATTATTGTTACATAATTTTTAACGCATTTAGTATCAATATCTCTCAATCATTAAAATGCAATAAATTTTATCTTATGCTAGTTATTGTGTTTTTCAAAATAGAACTATGAAATTTTTTATTTTTGATAGCTGCGGCATGACAAATTGAATGCAGTAAAACTATATAGGGCTTCGTATTCAGATTTTCAAAGTTCGTATAAAAATAAATATGTATACGGCAATTTCACTGAATCACGTTTATTTCGCGACTTTTAAAATTGCAGTTTTGATTACTGTTCATATTTGTTTCCATTTTCATAAAAATATATATTTTTTTCATACTGCTTATTTACATTAATTAATTAATTCGTAATTTATCGTACGCTTTAAAAACCGTCAATATACTTATATTTTTCTTTAATTATTACATTTTTATTTTGTGATTTGTTTATTTTCCATCCAATCACGGAAAATCTCCAATTTAAACTAAAAATTATATAAAATCTGTAATCAAATTTGCATTTAAAAATAATAATAAAGGGTTTCCTGCAACTGGTCTGCCAGTAGTTGCACAGTTATTTAATAAATTTTCAATTTTTTTTTTCATTTTCTCACAAACGACGGGAAATTCTTCAATCTAAACTAAAATTGACTCGAAAGTCTAAGTTTTATTTGACTGATTTTACGAAATTTCCCTGAAATCATGCAGGATTTCAATTAACCGTGAGGATTACATTTTTCTGAGCTTTGGCAGATTATTTTATGTATTTAACCACATTTTTTTTTTTTTTTTGCTAAACACTATACTAATTTCAAAAGTAATTTTTTGCTAATTTTAATCAAGAAAATATTTTTCCTCCGTCATAAAAGATGCATAGACTATGTTAAATTACCTGCCCTACACAGTTGATTATATTCTTTTTAACTGTTATTAACAAAATTAACTAAATTAAACGAAAACAAATATTTCTCAGTTAAAAAAAAAGCATTAAAATAAAATAAAAAATAAAATCAGTGTACAATAAATATTTAAACAACTGTGGAAAATGAACTACAACACCATCTTCCATTCCCTTTAATTTCTGCATGTTTTTTCTTAGCATGGTTTTTTTCTTTCTTTTTCTTTTTTTTTACCCATGAAAAATGATTTGCGAAATGAAAAAGATACAAATAATCATTTTCTACATTACGAACCAAAAACTCACAAAAACCAGCTAAAAAGATCTGAAATACGAATGACCGTTTTTATATTTGCTTAGATAAATCTCTTTTGCACAAATTATACACGGTTTAATCCTATTTATCTCTTTTACGCTCAGTTTGATCTGAAACAGAAAACACAATTGGACCGTATTTTCGGTCCAGATTGGAAAATGGAAACGACTACTAGACGCTTTAACATAGAACAATAAGGTATAATCTTGGGAGAAATATATACACGCCCCATTAACCCTTCTGCTAATCATCGTATAAAAATTATACTTGTGCCAATCCATTGGGAATAGCATCTATGTACTTTAAATGTCATTCACGAATTGGGATTCGGAGGAGTCGTCTGTCTATACATATACTTTGAACTAACCTTTAAATTTTTAATGGAAATACACAGTTTTGAATAAATATTTTGATTCTACTTTTAAATTTAGTCCCAAATATCTAGGTATAATCCATTCGGACCAAAACCTTTGGAAATAAAATTATTATAAATCTTTTCTAATGTTAAATTAATGTTATGAGAAAGTAGATTAAAATCGGAAACCTTATTAATAGTTGAGCCAGAATTTCTAACCCAATTTAATGAAACTTCATGTAAATACGTGCACTTTTACTTGTATAATAATATCGTTACAAATATCTGATTATTTTATCACAATTTTGTTAATAAATGCTTTTCTACATAAAAACCAAATCCTGTTCCCATATTCCACCGGTGGGGTAAGACCACGTGGATATGTTAATCATATAGGAAATAAAGCAGTATATGCATTTTTCTGATAAGTAACAGAAAAAATTATAATACAACTTTACTAAGAAAGTTAACTATTATTATTTTAAAAATGAATCTAATGAACTTTTATTTAAAAATAAAATGATAATTATCGTCGTTACTCATAACAGAAAGAATTTGTGAAATTATGGAAACGAAGTTCGCTTCTCTATTAGCTTTAGAAAATACATATTCACATTTGTCCTTAATTATTTTCAGCATTTTAAGCATTGTTTTCCAATATTCCTTTTTACCTCAAATAGGATATTCGGTTTTACCCCAAGAGAATGATGACCGAAAAGCAAGCCGTAAAAATGTGCGTAAATGTTAGAAACAATTTTATTAAGGTAAATAAATCCCTATTAAATGTGAACACAATAACTTAAACAGTTTTGTTAACTTTAAATGTGTTCAAATTTAACATCAAAACAAAAAATAATAATTGTAAGTCGCAACCTTAAAATACGGATATCAGTTTTAATATTCTTCTTAAAACTACTCCGATATTTGTGATACTGAATATCTCCGAAATTCTTAATAAAAAATTCGTGAAAAAAATATATTAAGGCTATATTGAGGATCTAGATTCGTGTTCTATGTCACAAATGTTCTCTAGCATTGAAAATTTTAAAGTTTGTATTTATTTTTAAATGGAGATTACCCCCCCCCCCCCCAAAAAAAAAAAAAAAAAATCATAGTACGAAATAACAGTAAATGTTATTCCTAACTGAATGATATTTTCATTTTCATGCAATTATTTGTGACTGAATTTCTGTAATCTTGTGTATACTTATTTTCCACTATTATAATGCATTTAACACTAGATTTACCAAAGCAGCTATTTTAGCTGTTTTTTAATTTCATTTAGAAAATAATCATATTTTCTTAGCGAAAGTTAGTCTCACTGCTTCCAATGAACATATCTATTACTCTCCGGAGTGTCATTGCGTCGTCTGATTGCGAGACGTCTTGCGGCGGCCACTGTGCGAATATTATCCCTGCGATAACTGAAGAAACCGGATTGTGTGGTTTGATGCACAGTTTTTCAATAGTCGCGAGATTAGTTTGCTATTGTGCCTGAGAAAGTAAATTATATGTTGGGATAGTTGGTGTCAACTAGCATTACATAAGTTGCAGTTATCAATAACAGAAAGAAGTACTTTTTATTGCTATCGGGAAGAAGTGATATTTGATGTAACAAGATAAATTGAAGTGTTTATTTTTAAGTATTTGCATTGCCGTAAATTTATGAACAAAATGTCGAGGGGAACTGATTTATTGAGAAAATTCACAACATAAGTGAGAAGTGTTCTGATATAGAATAAGATGCAACACGTTTTGAACAACTATAATCGGAAAATGAAGTAACTCACATTCAAAGTGAGACATTTGAAAGTGAAGATGACAATGAAGAATCGGTCACTGAAGATGGACATGAGAATATAAGCAATATATCTGGAAAAATGTGCAGGATGTTTAGATTTTTTTCAGATTCTAATGAAGAAACTGAGAACATCTCCGAGGAAATTAAGATTGCTGCTGATGGTACTTGTGATAAAAATTAAAATGCGAAAGCATTCCTGAAAGATCATCATCTGAAAGTGAAGATAACAAAGAAGAATCAGTCTCTGAAGATGAACATGATGATATCATCATTATACCTAGAAAAAGGTATAATATGCGATTTCGTTTGAATTCTGACGAAGAAACTGAGAACGTGTCTCAGGAAATCGAGATCGGTGCTGATGGTGTTGTGTGATCAAAAAACTAAACGACGGCGGCATTCCTGGAAGATCACCTTCTGAATGTGAAGATAATAATGAGGAATCGGTCACTGAGGATGAACATGATAACAATCAATTAAGAAAAATGTGTAGGATGCGATTTCTTTCGAATTCTGATGAAGAAACCGAAAGTAGAGGGCAGTTGAGTTTTGAAAAATTATTGGAGAATATCACTATCGGACATACTTAGATTTTTTGGAATTTCATATGCCCGTGGAGCTTTCGGAGAAAAAATTTCAAATTATCGAATTTGTAGTCTGCAAGGTGGGGACTAGCAAAATAGTGTGCAGAAATATATTTATGGAAATTGTGCGATTTACTCATTTTAACAAAAAAGTGAAAGAAGCAAACGCCCACAAACTTCTAAATGTGTCTTGATTTCGGAAGTATGGAACAAATTCATTCTAAACAGCGAAGAATTATGGTTAAAACCTGGCAACTCTGGTTTACACCAGGGAAAACTATAAAAGTTGCTGGGCAATTATTGCCTAAAAAATCTAGATGCAGATTTACGCAATATATTCTTAATTAACCAAATAAATTTGGAATTTAATTCTGGCTGTCATCAGACGTTATTATCAAAAATGTTGTAAATGATTTTCCCTATTTGGGAAAAGATGAACGAAGAACATTGTCAACACTTTTGAGTAAACATACTGTTTTGAATCTTTTTCAGCCTATCATGAAGTGCTCTTCGACATCTTTTTCGACATATTCATGGTCAGTCTTTATTTGGATCGTAACATCACAAATAAATAGCTTGCTAATTCGTGTTGTTAAAAACAATAGCCAGATTCTCTTCCAGTGTATAGATGCATATCAATGTATATAAAAATACAGAGTCAAGCTTACTTGGAAAACGATTTTTATTTAACGTAAGAGTTAAAAACGTGAGACGTCCTCTTGACACTCAAACAAAGCAGAACTTCAAGCGATGAAAGTTCAGTATCAAGTAACGTTTATAGATGCCAATAATCTTTATCTGCGTTTAGCCATGACGGCAAGGAAAAATATCTCGTTGGGCACAAATGTATATTAATTTAAAAATAGATATACGCCAGAAGGTTTACCACATTGGCCGGTTCCTCCTTCGCGAATTTATCTGACACCACCCATAAACACGCAGCTTCCTCAGCAACCCAAGATGCACCAAGAATAGAACATTATTTTCATTTTTTTTTATTTTGTAGTATTAAAATAAGTGGCTTAGGAAGGCAATCAAGCAATGGCACAGATACTAAACTGTTAATAATTTCGTTTATATCTCGAAAACCGTAAACAAATGAAAATGAGTTACTACATCTAAAGGAACAAATAATCTTTTTATCTGCGATAGAAAAGTATAAAAGTTATTGAATTTTGAATGAGACAGAAGGGATTTCGCTTCTCTAAATACCCAGCCTATGAGAATTAAAACTAATAGCTAAGGGCACAATTAATTCAATAAATTTTATACAAAAATATATGATTCAATCATACAGCCATATGCAAGATGTGGATGAAATATTACGGCCAATAATTTATTAACAAAAGAATGTCACTAGCATCTAAACTATTAGCGTCGCAACTATTAGAGGAAATAAAAAGGAATTAACAACAACAGCAAAACGAAAGAAAGATAATATGACACTGCTATATAAATCGGGGAATTGTGTTCTTTCAATATACAAAATCAAACAAAAAAAAGATAGAAAGAAAAGCAATTCTAAGTTCTAAGATAAGTTTCCGAAAATTGATAAAACTGATTAAAAAAAACGTTTACTTGATTATAGTATATTCTACAATAAAACAAAATTTGGGATTTATATGACTGATTAAATAGCCAAAAAATAAATAGTAAAAGCTAGATCTCGTATATGTCTCCTACAAATATTTCACAATATTTTAGATTTGGCTACCATAAATTCCTGGATTTTATATAAAGAAATGACAGGAAAATCATATACAACGAAAACATTCCTTGTTTTAACTGGCAGAACTGTTCTCCAGTGAATATGTGAATACAGGACAGAGAATTTCAACAGAAACTCGGGACTCACAAAGCTTAGCTACAAAATCAAATACGGGGCATTCTAACTGTAAAGGAATGCTGGAGAGAGGATGGAAAACAATTTTTAAATATTCCAAGCTGGCAATCAAAATTTATAAATTTGTTTAATGTGCTTCATGAGCAATCATAATAAGTATTAAAAATAAAAACAACTCCAACAAACCAAAACAAGCAGTTGCAAAAAAAGTATAGTGGTTTCAAAAATTATTTCACATTGCGTTGTATCAACAAAAAAAAAAAACAATTACAATTAAATCTTTAAAGATTAAAAAGAATTTCCAGAAGAATCTTTGTATAAGAATCATAATGTAAATAATGAAATATGAGCACTCACCAAGAGAACCTGTTGTGTGTATCAATACATATGATAGAAAAGGCACTTACCGTCAACCACTTTACCCAGATTTCAGATTAATTTCAAAATGCAGCAAGAGGATATTTAATTTGTTTGGTCTTTTATTTCACATGTTTATATATGTTTTGTAAAAAAAAGAATGTGGTGTGGAAAGTCACCCCCCATAACTATTGGTCATATGCTCCCCCTATCCCAGCCCCACACTTCACTTTCCCTACTAAACAAGCTGAAAACACGTCTCTGAGTAAAGTCAGCCTAAATTGGGGTGGATTAACAACACTTGTCATGAAAAAGCTCGTTTAATGACACAAATAATATTTTTCAAGATGACTGAAATATTAAACAGAATTTTAAAAAATACTGATTGAAATATTGAACATAATTAAAAATACTGATTGAAATATTGAACAGAATTAAAAATACTGACTGAAATATTGAACAGAATTAAAAATACAGACTGAACATAATATTGCAAAATAAAATATTTAAAAAGATGAAATATTGTACTCAAAGTTGTATACACCACTTCTCTCCTTGTTCTTCCATAATAAGTTCCTGGAGGTCCTCCTTCCGTCCAAGATCTGATCTATAGACGGTGTTCTGATCTATATATGACATATCAAGGCAACAATTCGCCAACTGCAGAAACGGTAAACATAAGTGATATGCACCCTTTTCAAGAGTTCATAACTCTTTCTGAGTATTTGCAACACTGCGAAATAACTACTAGCTTTTTGACACAGGGTTAGTCCGGTTGGTCTCATCGAAATTAGGGATATTTTCCTTTGGTCTATAGTTATCTTTTAAAGCGTCTTCAGAATGGTCAAAACATTTGACAAGTTAGTCAATGCTAACAGAAGCTCTGGTTCGGGATATGTTTTGGCACTTTCTAACAATTAAGTTATCTCGGTGTCGCTGCATAACAGAAAAATACCGATTTCCGCCTGGTAAATTCTTTGTGATCTCAGCCGGACAAAGTGACCTCATATTTAAGAAACCCCGACTTAATTATAGATACCTTGCCTATGCCAATTTATGAAAATATTTACTATTTTCCTATTTACCGATTTAGGGTTGACACTGCTCAACAAAATAACACTGATCCAATAAACGTGAAAAATGGAAACAAAACGTGTTCTACATTTTCATTATATTGATAACCAATAGATACAAACAAAGATACCTTGTTTTTTTTATTCGCTGGGCGAAGGAAACTTTGAAGATCATATAATTTTCTTAACTTCATGTATTGATGAACATTCGACCAGGATCAAACCTAAATTTCCGAAACTGTTTACTCGTCTCTTGCGGGCTTCTTATCTTTATATAGAATGACATGAAGCCTAACAGCAACACTATCGGTACAGTATGTAACGACAATAGAGGGGATGAACTCTTTTTCCCAAAGTTGGCAAAGTCGGTCTGGTGGGCAAAGCGACCTCGGTTAACGATATGCACTCTACACTTTATTTTTATCATCACAAACATTTATAAAAGAAATATTAATATATTCGCTGAACTGTAGTTCACTATTTGTAAATACTTTTCACTATATTAAAATATATTCACAGGCTGACAGTCGATCACATTATGTATGATGGCCACAGATTCTAAAAGTTAATTACCTTATTATTCTCAATAATTTCTCATTAAAATAGTAAAATACACCAAAGCATCATAAGGTCATAGTTTTTTTTTATATTATTAGATGGTAAAGGTCACTTGTATAAAAAAAAAATTAAACACCAAATAATAGTTGATAGTACATATATTGCAGTGATGATTTTGCGGAAATGTCACTGAAGCAGGATAATTCTAATGAATATCAAGTGTTTAGATTGGATTATAAAATCACTTGAATGAACAATAAAATATTTTAAACACCAAATGCTGAGCAATATTAATATGTTGCAGTGATAAATTGGCGGAAATATCACTAAAGCCGGCGAAATCTTATATCATATTAAGTGTCCGTCGATGATTTCATGATGACATTATAAGCTGTGCATTAAATGAGACGCTTGATATCTTTTAGTATTAATTATGATTTGGAGCAAAATTTTAGTAAAATAGTTATTTACTTATTAGGAAGGATGAATTTTTCAGATAGACCGTAGAGATATATAGATATATTAACGAATTTAAATAACTAATACATTAACGAATTTAAATAACTATTATTTGATTTCAGTAAAGAAATATTTATTTACTGTAAAGATTGATAATTTATTTTAGATATTAATCAAAGTTATAAGATGAAGTTCTTACTGAAGTTAGAAATATTTATTTAATGGTGAAATTGATCATTTATTGTCGATTTAAATTAAGTTAAAATATCGTTGATATTAGAATATAGAAATAAATATTAAATTATCAGAATTAATTAGTAAGATCGTTATTTTAATTAAATTCTTATGTATTTTTCAAACATATTTGAAGATTAGACCTTAAATAGTAAAAAAAATATAGAAAAATGTTACATTTCGTAATACTAACAAACTAAGATTCTGTCAAGTACAGTTTTGCCACAATAACAAAACAAATAATATTTGTGATAAATGTAAAAATATGCTAAATAATATAAAATAGTATTAAAAATTAAGTTCAAATACAATTATGCCCTGTATTAGTTACTTTTCATCAAAATAGTCATTTTGACTACTTTGGTAGAAATAAGTACATGTTAAATTTCGGTCATTAGTATTAATTTTATTGTATTTGGGCTTTATTAGCATCAAACTTGTTTTACAATAACACCCATTTACAAAATAATAATTTTCCACTAATATTTATTACAAAAGCCATTTTGCTTATACAATAGTTACAAATTAGGCAATTCTTTTTAAATCTTACGTGCTAATTATACTAAATAAAAAGCTTGTTACAATTTCTTTCATTTGTTACAATTTTTTTCATTATAAAATCCACTTCACAAAACACAATTTTATTTTAAATTTGTTTTGTATCAGAATGATACTAATATGTAAGTTTTCATATACTCGATGACATGTAAAGATTTTTGAGACATTCAGTTAAGGCCTAAATGAAATTATTTAATTTAGATTGCATGCCATAAAGTGTAAAAATAAAATAAAATAAAATAAAAAATTTAATATTCAAGTTTTCTTATGTGGGAAAAAGTTTAAAGTACTTCAAATTCTATTGAAACAAAGCAGCACATACAGAATAATGAATTTCAAATTTAATACTATCAAACACATTAGTCTGTTATAATAAAACAAATATTTTCCTTAATAGTTTGATTACAGGACAGCACTAGCAACTATTTTTATATTCAACCGTAACACAGTTTACAAAAAATTTTCTTCGTAGTAGATAGCGCTTGATAATATTCTAGCATATGCGTAGTGTATGGCAGAGAATACAATTCAAAAAGGGGTACTAATAGAATAAAAAAATAACAGTTGGAACGTTCTGTATACCCAAGCCTGTAGTAAAAAGATTCACACTAAACATACCAGAAATTTTAGTCAAGTTTTATAAAAATGTCTTAGCACCAGAATTTTTACTTTTATTTTTTTATATTTTTAAACTTATTTCTGTATGATGTATATTTTACTTATTTTATGAAACATTTTCTGGTTCGAATCAATATTTGTTACCGGTTTAACTACCTGTTGTTGGTATGTTTAGTGCTAATAATTGAATAGCATGCAATAATATGAACAATACAGCTTTACAAAAAATATTCCTTAAATTGCCAACGCTAATTTCTTTCAGAGCATAAGTTTGTATTTCTAAAAAAAAAAGTTAATTACGAAATTCAAAAGATAAAAACTAGAACTTACACAATAATGTGTTACAAATTAACTGCTATATGTCAATAATTTTGCCTAATCAAAATTATCTAACTTAGACTGCTTGCAATAAAATATTTAAACAAAAAATCCACTGTGAAAAGGGTCTGTGACTATCTTTGTAGATATTCACATCCCTAGAGCATTGGTAAAACAAATACGGGTCGGGGGAACCTGACTTATGATCTGCGATCCGGCTCCCGAAGCTGTCCGGGGACTCTGACTCGTCCCCAAGTGTAAGTATCCCACCCTTACTCCCAAGAAGGTAGGATCCACCACATATTTGCAACGACCTATGACGTCCATTCTTGGGGAATTGGGGGTGGTCAGCAGGTGGTGGCGCCCACACCGACCGTAGTGCTTACAGGAACTCCCCTGGTCGAGCACGTTAAAAGGTCTCATGACATGGGCACGGCGGTTGACGTGCCTCACAGACCTCCATAGGCGGCTGTGAGGCTACGGGAGCCGGATCCCAGGTCCTTAATCAGGTTCCCCCGACCTGTATTTGCTTTACCAATGCTCTAGGGATGTGATGATCTACAAAAATAGTCACAGACCCCTTTCGTAGTGGATTTTTTTAATTTAATATTTTATGGCGACTCAGATTTATACCATATTCAAATTGGAAAAATTGTGCATTCCTTAAATGTAAATTTAAATAAAAGAGCACTTAAAAGGTAATACATTTCAAATGTAATACTATCTGATACAAAGCTTGTCATAATCACGAAAAATAAAGCTAAGTAGCATTCAATAAGATTACTGATGGAACATTGCAAAATATAATCTTGAAATTTTCACCTCAAATCTCTTTCTTAGCATATTACTTATTTGCTAAGTGGTGTTACAGTATTCGATAGATAAAAAGAGGGACTGAGAATACAGGGACTTACTCACTTAGTAACGAATACAGGGTGTCCATAAATTATTGTCGAGATTTCTTTACCTCATAACTTTTGATTTAAGAACGTTACGAAAAATATTGTTACATATTCGTAAAGTACAGCTGAAAAAGTTTTTTCAGTAGTACAAATAAAGTTACATAGGCGTAAAGTTGAAATTCAAAACGTTATTAATCAAAAAAGGATTATAATCAAATAATAACTAATTTTAAATACAAATGCGTGAAGTTGCAATTCAAAACGTTATTAATCAAGTAACGATTGTAATCAAATAATAATTAATATTAAAATTTTATCAAGTTTATCAAAAAGTTATTAATGAATTATGAGTACAAATTTAAATAATTTTTGCATAGCAGGCGTTCGTGGCACATAACAACGTATCGAGACGGATAAAATTTTATAATACTTTAAAATTAGTTATTATTTGATTATAATCTTTATTTGATTAATAACGTTTCGAGTTGCAGCTTTACGCCTGTGTAACTTTGTTTCTGTTATTAAAATATCTTTTTCAGTTGTACTGTACGAGTGCGTAATAATATGTTTCTCCATGTTCTTAAATGAAAACTTATGAGGTAAGAAAACCCCGACATAATTATATATACTCTGTATATGCCAGGTTCTTCCCCCCTCCCCCCCCAAAAAAAAGGATGTTTCCTGGGATTTTTTCTTTCTTGAACTACGATAAATCTATCAACTCAGGGGTTTTTTTGCACTACATTAATTGAAGTTTAGACAAGCTACATTATTTTTTTTAGTTCGTAATATTTGAATTTTTGCTTTATATGGCGGAGAGTATTGGCCATGTAACTCACAACTTCTAACAGGTTATGATATGAGAATCATATATTAAGTTTTAACAAACCCTATCCTTTATTTAATTTATATTTTTCCCCTTCCTTTGTCAAAATTTAATCGTGTTATCTTTAACTTCAAACAATAAGCCCGCTGTAATTTATACCCTTTCCCTTTTTCATTTTCACTTATGCTCGATCACTAATATCTCACGGCTTTTCGATTAAAAAAAAAAAAAGAAAAGAATTAAATCAGCACAGATGCCTTTTCGTAATTTTACTTTCCGTAGCCAAGCTTATAACACAATATGTTCATAACGCATTTTTGTGGCCACAAAAGTTATGCGAATCTTCCATTTGGCCCTAATGCATGCCCTTATATGGTAGTGGTAAGAACTCAATCAATCACACCCATGTCTAAAAATATATTCTCATTGTTAAAAGCACATACTATTTTGTCTGTCGAAAATCCGTTCTCATGAGAAAGATATTTGTCGGTTAGAGTTGCCGTGGTGATATTAATTTTTGAATCAAAATTCGTCCTGTCGCCAAAATCTGGTGACCCTGCTGGGTAAATACCATTGGTTATGCCTATCTCTGTCTGAAAGTATTTACGCCTAGACATTCTGTTGCAACCCTATTTTGGCGAGATTCTTGTCAGTGCAATTCCAACTTGTGTTGTGGAAACACTTCACTTCGCTTTCTGTCTTCGCATAATAATGACTGCTTAAGAGCGGCCTTTCTTGTTTACCCTCTTCTGCCCTGGAACATCACATGTATGTAAAATAAAATTCTGAAGATATACTGGAGTTTTTCTGTGCTAATTAAATTCGTACCTGGATATTCCTTATTCAATCACTCGAACAACTATTAATATTATAAAAATTATGGTGCCATACCAGCTCTTTTCTCCAGTTTAAACAAAAAAAAAAGAAGTTAGTCTTGGCAGAAGAGGGGACGCTTTTTTTTCTTCACCTGCACTCTCCCGTGATCTCCCGTGCTTTGGAGAATCAGCATGCATACGGATTAATGGAATCTTTCTGCCTACAATTTCCTGGTTTTTAGAGACTTTCCTGTGCTGTGGACTATCATCATGCTTAGGGGGGTCCCTGTATAATTGAAAAGTTTTTTGCGAACTGCCTCTTGATGTGTTACCCAACTGCGCCCAGTGCCTGCCAACCCCCATGCTCTGTGTCCCGTGCTCAACATGCTGCCATTTGGAGCCATGTGTCTGTGTCCCAGTGCTGCGAACTGTGGTCCCGGTTTCCATACTAAAGGTGTGCCTTTCGTCTTTTGTGGATTAAACTAGAAGTTCATCAATTTTCCAACCTGCATTCCTCCGTGTTAATCTATGCACGACTCCTGTGTGACTGTGCTTCATGCCCTATGAGCCCCCGTTGTTTCTGCCCAGTATTCTGCAACGCGCCCTTCCATATGCTGCAAATTATTTTTCCAATTCGTGATAATTCAATATTTATCCAATATATATTACGTCTATAAGTTTTCAAGTTTGCATCATTTGTGGTGTGCAGTTTACTTCGTACGTAAAATTCCGCATATATATTTATCAACCTGTTCAATTCAGCTAATGCATCGGCAAACATTTTCTATCGCCTTTACTTTTCTACACAATCAGTTACTAAATGTTCACGTTCCTCCTAAGTGATTATCAAACTTTGGATCTCTCCATTCCTTATGCTGCAAAAATTTTTCTCGCCTTGGTGGTTTACAAAGAACAATAATAATTAGTTCCTCTTTCCATATGTCGAGTGACCTCAGTCTGTTGCACAGCTGATCAGTCTAAAGAAGTCGAACTTTGATACGTTCTGCTGCCATTCAACTTCGAAATCATCTTCACTGTTACTCGCGTGAACCTTGCACTTTAGAGTGAAACAATTTCATTCATGCTATTGTGAAAGTGCTTTATTAAAGAAACTTTACGCGTAATTTTCATTGCCACAACAAACTTATTAAACTTATTAACAAACTTACTATTCCAATGAATCACATTAAATAATACTTGGCTTTTCTAGATAATGCATTCTCGCTGCAATAATTTATTTCATCATTTTATTTTAAAAAGGACTTCAGCGTAAATTTTTTTTCCATGAATAAGTGTCTTTTAAGTGATAAATTAACAATAAAATGGATATCTGCTTATGTTACAGGTAAGAGTTTTGTTCTTAAGATGTTGACAAATAGATAAAGAGAATGAATAGTATTCTTTTTCGGATTGTCACTAATAGATGCATCAATAATGATTTATTTTAATAATTATTAATGCAATTACAACCAGAAACGTTTTCCGTTTTATTACATGGTCATATGTTTTGATAATGATTTATTAGATTAATATTAAACAACTTCTGATTATTTTCTGTTTTTTGCCATATTATAGGTAAGTTGGTAAATTATATTCTGTATGTAAAAAAAAAAAAAAAAAAAAAATTATTATTAAATTAAACATTCTCAGGAGAAATTTTAATAAAAAATAAGTGAATAAGAGAATTTTTGCATATTATTGATTAATTCTAATTTTTTTTTCCTTTTTCCTATTATGCAATGACATTTTTTTTCAAATATTGAACGTATTATTATTTTGAAAGGAGAAATGATAAATCTATATGCATTTCTTTTAATATTTTTATAAAGGTTTAGATATTTAGAAGAAACAATATTTATAACGAAAGGTATAATATAATTCTTATTATCTCTCGAAGGTTTGCCTAGATAACACATTTTTTTTATGACTGAAATTTTATTTAATATATTGCATGAAATTATTGATTTATAATAAGGCAGACATACTTTTTCTATATAAAGTTCATATTACTTTTTATTTATCTGCCACAATGAGTATTGCAGTCTGCAGAATGAGCGATTAATTTATTTATGTATTTACAGATATTTTTCCAAATTGTCCTTCTTTTGAAAATTAAGATATCTCTTGGTTAAGAATAATAAAAAAAAATATATATATATATATGGATAATAATAAAAAGGAAAGATAATATATTTTTGGTGTGAATAATTGTTCATTCTGGAGATATAGGTATTTTGTTCTTGTGTTTTTTTTTTTATTATTTTTCATTAAAAAAAAGAAAGAGAGATTGCATTCATTTATTTATTCATTTATTATATATATATTTTGCTTCTAAGTAATTTTTTGCGGTAAAATATTTTCTGGTAAGTTACTGTGAATATTTTAGGTAAACAAAATTTTCCCCACCTGAATTTTTTAATTTTTTAAGGTAAAGATTTATTTAGCTAATAATTTATTGCAAACAAAATATTTATATTTGCTCACTCGTTAGCCAAACATGGCCAGCAAACTAACTTTTAAAGTGACCAATTTTGATGGTGAACCCACCTTGTTAGAGTTTTTTTTTAATCAGTTAAGAACATTGGCCCGTATACAAAAATGGAAGCACGAAGAAGCAATTCAATTTCTGGGTGGGAAACTCACAGGCCCAGCATTAACCTTTTTTACGCAAAACCCTGAAATATATAAATCTAATGATTTGGATTTCGTCGAGAAAGAATTCAGAGCATTTTTCGCTCCCCCGAGTAAAACTGCAGCACTGGTTGAATTCAATAATCTATTATTATTGCCAGAGGAATCGATTAGAAATTTAGCTCATCGCATAAACACCCTCACTGCTCGCGTCCATGACACTATAGCAGATAGAACGGCTCTTGATAATATTAAATTTACAAAATTTATTTCAGCAATTCCCTCGAATTTAAGGGTAAAAATACAAGAAGAGGGAATATCAACGTATAAACAAGCGGTAAATAGAGCACAAACTCTCCAGGAAATTATGCAGAACGAGAAAATATTGCAGCCCTGCGCGTCATCTAACTCTGCAGACTCGATCGCCCTGCAGTTGAAATCACTAAATGAAAAAATTAACGCTTTGTCGTTAACAGGTAGCGAGAACAAAAATAACACCCATAATCAACCATCTCGCCCACAAAACTCGCATGATCAGTATAAAAAGGACTTTAAAACAAGACACACTGGTCATAGATATGTCCGCACAAATAAACATAACAAATCGAATTCTCCACCCACTTGTCAGTTGTGTTTGAAACGTGGACACACTGCAAAATTTTGTTTTAAATGGAGAAGATCAAATGCGAATAGAGGTGGATATCAAAATTACAAATTCAATCCAAATTTTCGCAAAAAAAGTAATCAGAAAGGGGAATCTTTAAACTATTAAGGAGATGTAATTTAGCTGATGGCTTTGCATCTCAAGATAACATTTTAACATCAGCAACTTGCCCTACATTCCCATGGTCGATTGATGAAAATCTTCCAAAAAATTCTAAGGAAAGACTAGTCAATTCGGTCGCTTCACAGACCACAGCAAACATAAAAATGACCAGGAATGGGTCGTCACAAACAGTGCACAGATCAACTGAAAGTTCATCGCAAACTGCATCATCAAGTGACGAAAAGAAAGTTGAGGTTATTTCAAATGTGAATAATAGTTCCCCCAACACTTCCCCTCATAAAGGCCTCTATAGCAAGAACAGACACAATTTTACTTTTGGACACAGGTTCAACAATATCCCTTTTATCACAGTCCCTTTTCGATTCCATTAAGAATAAACTTAAATATAAAAGGTTAGGCACAACAGTTACTCTTAAAACAGTAAATTCCGATGTTGACTTCACCGCATGTATAAAAGCATCAATCAGAATTCATCACAAATCTTTTAGTCACAGTTTTTATATTGTTGACATTCCCGATACCTCTAGTTTTCAAGGAATATTAGGATTTGATTTTATTCATAAACACAGGATCATAATTGATGTTCACAGAAATAGAATGTCAACAAATGAATTTCATGTGCCATTACTTAGCGCGTTAGCTGATGGCAAAGACATAAATCGTCTAAGTGAACATGTAAACTCTCCGTCAAATTCATTCAAAACGATTCGCCTTGCACATAAATTAAAACTTGAACCACATGAGAAAACATGGATTTCCATCGACACTGATTCTTTAAACCCTTCAATGCAGTACTGTTTTGAAAGTACTATTTCTAATAAACAAATTATTTGTTATGACAGTCTGCTAGGTAACAATAAAGATATTGAATCGGTCGATCAGGAAAATCATAACAAACACCTACAAAAATCACATCTATACGTATTCTTACAAAATTCTTCTAACAAACCAGTACACATAAACAAAAATGCACGAATAGGAATTTTATATGAAGTTTCAGAAATTATGGAACCATCTAAAAGTGACAATTTTTCACAGACCATGAAGTCAGGCGACAACATCAACAGCTTCAATATTCAACCTCATGATAATTTACAACAGTTTATTTGCAATTATATTCAAGCTTCAGATGAGGTCTTAAAAAAAAGAAAGGAAGAGTTAACAATACAGGACTTCAAATTGGAACATCTAGACACTCAACAAGCAAAAACCTTAGGCTCATTATTGTTAAAATACTACAGTTCTTTTTCTAAATCAATGAAAACATTAGGTCACACAGACAAGGTTATTCCAAATCTCAAATTCATTAATGACTACCCAATCAAAACACTACCTTTTCCGGTACCACAATCATTACACCAAGAAATGAAAGAGCAAATAAATCAACTTCTGGAAGCAAATATTATTGAACGTAACTGTTCAGAATGGGCATGTCCTATTTTGCTGGTTAGAAAGAAGTCTGATGGGTCTGCAAAACAAAAATACAGACTAGCTCTTGATTTAAGAATGCTAAATTCCGTCTTACAAGGATCTTCATATCCACTTCCCAAAATACAGACAATTATTTCAAATTTATCTGCATATAAATATTTCACTTCGTTAGATTTTCAACAGGCCTACCATCAGATAAATTTACCTGAAAAATATCAAGATCCACTTACATTCACATGCATATACGGTACTTTTCGTTTTAAAAGGTTGGTTTTCGGGTTAAAGAATAGTAGTAGTTTCTTTCAAAATTTAATGGAAGACTATTATTGATGAATTAGAAATAGAAGGTATTTTTGCATATCAAGACGATTTGATCTTTGGTTCTAATTCTTTTGAGGAAACATGTGCAAAATTACAGAAAGTACTTGAAATTTTATCGAAATATAATTTAACCCTCTCTCCCAGTAAATGTTCATTTCACAAAACCGCTGTTGATTACTTAGGTTTTCACATTGAAAATCATTCCATTTCTCCAGTCCAATCAAATATTGTCAAAATAAATTCTTTTCCTACCCCGACAACAAAAAGACAATTAAAAAGGTTTATTGGTCTGGTCACATTTTACAAATCTCTAGTGCCTTCTTTTTCAAAAATTATCCAACCACTTATAGATCTCACTACACCAAAAACAACATTTAAATGGACTCAAAAACATCAAAAATTATTTGATCAAATGCAACAGGTGTTCTTTAAGTCTCCCATGGTTCGTTTACCCGATTGGTCTAAAACTTTTTATGTAAACACAGATGCGTCAATTATAGCCATAGGAGGTGCTCTGTTACAGGAACATGAAGGACAATTACTTCCCATTGCATTTTTTTTCTAAATCTCTTAAACAGTCTGAAAAACGTTATCCAGCACTAAAACTTGAATTAATGGCCATTTACAAATCCGTAATCGCTTTTAAATACTACCTATATAACAGAAAGTTTGTAATTTTATCCGATAGTGCTCCTTTAAAAAAATACAAGAAAACAACTAATCCCGCTGACATAACAACTAGATGGTTAACAGAATTATCAGAATATACATACACTTTTGATCACATTCCCGGTTCTTCAAATGTACTTGCAGATTATTTGTCCAGATGTTCTTTCGAGAAAAACACAGTTGACTTAAATTCCAACCCAGAGCTTATCAATGAACCATATGCATTGCCAATTGTAGATAATGATCTTCCAGACACTAATAATGATCATTTATCATACAGTACACATTCTCTAAATTACTTAGTTATTGGTAACAAGGATCAAAAAGACCCTTTATTGGAAATTTCAAATGAAACATTTGTAAACAACAAAAGAAAGACACAAAATTATCCGAAATTTACAACGAAATTATGCAAAACGGCTCATCGAAACAGTTCCCTGTGTACTTCATTCATCCCGATTCAAAGGTTTTAATGTTAAAAAAAGAAAATATTTGTAATGACACCTTTTCTTACCACATTATTGTCCCAAATTCATTAAAAGCAAAAGTTCTAACAATATGTCATTTTTCGCATTTCGGATTAACAAAAACCTACGCATTTGTCACAAAAAAATATTTTTGGAAAGGAATGTATGCTGACACTCTAAATTTTGTACCGTCTTGCACAAAATGTTTACAGGCAAAACATCATAAAACTCCACTTGCTCCACTACAACCTACATACACACCTACGCATCCAGGAGACACAGTCAGTGTCGATTTGGTCGGTCCCTTTAGTAATGGACAGTCGGTATTGACAGTAATTGACCATTTTTCTCGACACCTAGAACTCTTCCCTTTGCGTACCATCACTTCTGAAAAGATAATTAAATGTTTATTCAGTTACATAACTATCTTTGGAAGACCTTCTGTAATATTGTCAGATTTGGGAAAACAATTCACTTCACACATATACGACAAATTTAACGACACATTAGGCATAAAGGTGCGTCATTCCAGCGTAGCGAGGCCACAAAGCAATGCCGTGTCAGAGACAGTTAATAAATCAATTAAATACTCTGTTTCTACTTTACTTCAAGAAGGTCACACTTTTGAAAATGCTTTATCAATTCATAAATCTCTTTATAATGGATCTCTACATTCCTCCACAAAATATTCTCCCAACTTGCTTCACTTTGGAAGAGAACTATCCTTAATATTTGATACTTATGACCATAATGTCAATCAAGTTCTTGACAAAGATTTTGAAGCTTACAAATTATTACAGGATTTAAATTCTATTTACAGGAAAGCATACAATAACATCAAAGACTCTCAAAACAAAAGAAATGATCATTTTCAAAAACGTGCTAAACTAAGAAAAATTATGAACAAAGATATTGTATATTGTTGTGAGCTCGGGGTTCGAAAGGACTGATGCCAATACATAAGAACAATAAACAGGTTTTATTCACTATAAACAGTGCAATACGATCACAAATATCTTCTGAAAATTACAAGATATTCAGTAATCTTCAAATCCAATAAAAGCGCAGCAAAATTTCACACAGAAACAATGCGTTCAATACGACGTATCAACGACAAAATCGATCCGAGTAACACAGTTCTCAATGCAAAGCCTCTCGTATGAATTCAATCGCAGTTGACAGACAACTAACTAACCGGACTGGTGGAGGTCCCTTATATAGGCTTCAGAGATCTTTCCAGATTATTCCAGAGCTTTCAGATGCTAGAAATTACCAGAAAGTGCTTTAACTTTCGATAGAGAACCAAAGCGAGAAAGGATCCCAATGTACAGGTATAAGGGGGGGTGGTTGCACAAAAAGTCGCCAAATCCGTCGCCAACTTGGCGACATTTGGCGATATGTCGCCAAATTTGGCGACAAAAATAAGTCGCCAAAACCATCGCCAACTTGGCGATAAACCCATTCCTTGGCGATTTTACCATAGACTTCCATTATAAAGATGAGGGTGTAAGGTTGTTTTCCTTGCAAACCATCTGAGGCCTTTAGCATTGAGTTACATGATGCTCAATAGGAAATACATTAATAATACTGCAATTTTCACAATAATAAAATAAAATAAATTTAAACAAATGGAATATTTACAGATATATACAAAATTCATAACATTGCCCCCCTCTCAAGGACTGCACGTCCCGGGGAGTTCAACCCTTGATCGGAAAGCAAACCCGTTGCCAACAAATGCTATACTATTCAAAACACTTAATGCAAACATGCAAAATAACAATTAAACACATTCATAATGCTGAATTATACAAAATATACACTTATTTAAAAAAAATTAAATTAAAGCATAGACATCATTACATACAAGTATTTAAATAATAATAACATTAATAATGATAATGCTAAGCAAAAGAAATTATTACAAGACCATGGTCATACTAATATACATTATTTACATTACACTATTTATAATTAATGAACTAAGTACTATGGGAACTATGTACTATGGCCATAGTATGGAGCTAGCCTGTCGTAATGAACGACTCTAGGCTTCGAATTTGGTGACTTTCGGATCCGAATTACGACATCGTTCAGTCTGTTTAGGACTGTATAAGGACCGTCCCAGTGAGATTGCAGTTTGGGAGAAAGTCCTTTACGTCGAGTCGGATTATAAAACCAAACCTTGTCACCTTCTTTGAATTGATGTCCCGTGGCTTTCGTGTCGTACCTGGTCTTCATCTTCTCCGTCTGTATATTGATCCGCTCTCGAGCCAAGTTGTGGACGTCTTCAAATCGTGCCTGGAGATTCTGCACGTATCCCTCTGGCGATGAAGGCGCATCTGGAGGGCGACCAAAAATCAGATCACAAGGTAGACGAAGATCACGACCGAAAAGCATCTGAGACGGGGAATAGCCGGTTGTTTCATGGACGGCGCTGCGATAGGCCAGACGAAACAAGGGAAGTTTTTGGTCCCAGTCTTGTTGATTTCTTGAGACTAGCAGTGAGAGATTGTTGAGGATGGTACGATTAAATCTCTCAACCATGCCATCCGATTGTGGATGTAAAGGCGTCGTCCTAGTTTTGTCCATTCCGAGAAGTTGACAGAGACCCTCAATCACAGCAGAGATGAAATTTCTCCCCTGGTCAGAATGCATTTGAAGGGGGACTCCATACCTTGATATCCACTGGTGTACCAAGGCATCCGCAACCGTAGAAGCTTCTTGATCAGGGATGGCATAAACTTCAGGCCATTTCGTGAAGTAGTCCATGACAACAAGGAGGTATTTGTTGCCATCAGCACTTCTTGGCAGAGGGCCTAGGATGTCAAGGGCGATGCGTTCGAAAGGTGCTCCTACATTGTAGAGATGTAGTCTTCCTCGGCTACGTTTCTTTGGTCCTTTTCGAGCTGCACATGCATCGCAAGATTTGCACCATCGTTCGACGTCAGCTCTCGCTTTTCCCCAGAAGAAGCGCTCTCGGACTCTGTGTAATGTTTTCATGACTCCAAAATGGCCACCAGTGGGACTGCCATGTAATTCTTCGAGGGTCTCTGGGATTCGAGATCGAGGAAGTACCAACTGCCACCGAGATGTCTTCCCATCTTCCGATTCGAATTTTCGGAACAGGACACCATTCCTGACGTGGAGAGAGTTCCAAAGAGCCCAATATTGCTTCGTCGTAGGACTGTAAGTCGAGATGTCTTTCCAACTGGGCTTCGTGCTAGAAGATTCTAATAACTCCAAGATTGGTTTGATCTCAGAGTCTGCCATTTGATCTTCTCGAATCTTCTCATCACTCCAGGGATCTGGTGGCGTCAATAGTGAAGTCTTCGTCTGGCGTATGACATATTCGGGATTATACTTGCTCTCCGCTCTGGCACAATAGCGACAGCTCTCGGGACACGGTCTTCTTGATAGGGCATCGGCGTTTCCATGCGATGAGCCTTTGCGATGCCTGATGTCAAAGTCGTATTCCTGGAGCCGTTGTATCCATCTGGCTACTTGGCCCTCTGGGTTCTTAAAATTCATCAGCCATGTTAGGGATGCGTGATCAGTACGAAGTAGAAATTTCCTGCCATAGAGATAGTGATGGAAGTGTTCTATGGCTTTCACTATA
The DNA here is from genome assembly GCA_963931845.1 of Maratus michaelseni. Lineage (NCBI taxonomy): Eukaryota > Metazoa > Arthropoda > Arachnida > Araneae > Salticidae > Maratus > Maratus michaelseni. The sequence goes on along the minus strand of OZ007591.1, from coordinate 152,029,114 downwards.
GCTAATAACTCCTTACGAGTGACGCAATAATTCCGCTCTGGTTTCGATAAACATTTGCTCCAGTATGCTACGACTCGTTCTTGGCCATCTATTTCTTGGGAAAGTACAGCGCCGACACTTTCATAACTGGCATCCGTGTCCACAATGAACTGTTTCTCGGGGTGCGGATAGGTAAGGACTGGAGAGGATGTGAGAGCTTCTTTCAGCCGCTGGAAGGAATTCTCGCATTCTTGTGTCCATAGAAACTTCTGCTTGCTTTCAGTGAGCCTATGCAATGGTCTTGCGATGTTGGAGAACCCATGGACAAACTTTCTGTAATAAGTGCATAGTCCCAGAAAGCTTCGCAACTGATGGACATTTTCCGGACGCTTCCAGTTCTTTACTGCAGACACTTTTTCAGGATCTGTTCGAACACCTTCAGCTGAGATGATGTGTCCTAAATAATTTACTTCGCGTTGGAAGAACTTGCATTTCAGAGGGTTCAGCTTTAAATTCGCCGCTCTTAGCTTCGTTAACACTTTTCGAATATTTCCAAGATGTTCTTCAAACGTGCGGCCACCAATGATGACGTCATCTAGGTAGATGAGACAAGCTTCAAAAGTCAGGCCTTTTAACACTGTCTCCATGAGGCGCTCGAACGTTTCTGGAGCATTGCAGAGGCCGAACGGCATAACTTTAAATTGCCAAAGTCCTTGTCCAGTAGTAAATGCAGTCTTCTCTTTGTCATCAGGATGGATCTCTACCTGCCAATATCCACTCTTCAAATCAAGTGTGGAAAACCATTTATGTCCTGAAAGAGTATCTAGTGTGTCGTCTATTCTTGGTAGAGGATAGCTGTCCTTCTTCGTGATATCGTTAAGTTTACGATAATCCACACAAAATCTTGTGGAGCCATCTTTCTTTCGGACCAACACGATGGGAGAGGCCCACGGACTTGATGACGGTTCGATGATGTCACTATTCTGCATCTCTTGTAAGAGCTTAGAAACCTCTTCTTGTTTTGCGAACGGCAAGCGTCTTGGATGCTGTTTAATCGGTGGATGGTCGGCAGTATCAATTCTATGACGTGTCAGAGAAGTGCGACCTATATCATTCTCGTTTTGTGAAAACACATCCTTAAATTCCTGGAACAGTCTTTCTGCGGCATGTTTCTGTTCAGGAGATAAATTTTCATTTCGTCCAATTACAGGTGTTAAACATGTAGGCGGCTCCGATAACGTCAAGCTCGGGTCTTTGCAAACACAGGTAACTGGAGCACAGGTTGCAAGCACTTCACCTTTCTGGATAATTCTAGACTTTTCACTTACGTTCGCAATCCTCACAGGTATCACATCTCTCGACAGATCTACCAGCTCTGATGCTATTAGCACTCCCTTTGTGCTCTTCTCAGGATATCCAGTCAAGCCATACTGGAAAATTCTTTCGTTTCCAGTTCATCCAGGTATCATCATTTCGGTCCGAGGAGGGATGATAACATCTGCCTTGGCTGTGATCCGTTGAATAGACCCGGACTCATTTCCAAGTTTGAAAATAGTGACATCTTCTTGAGCAGAGCGTAACTCATTATTCTTAAAATCCAGTGTAAATCCATGCTCTTTTAAAAAGTCCAGTCCGAGTATGAAAGGGTCTGAAATATCGGCCACATAGACTGTATGGTGGTAAGCGGCGTTCCCAAACTTTATTTCCAGTGTCATTCTTCCAAATATGTCGATCTTATCTCCTGTCACAGTTTGAAGGATTACACGTGGCGGAGTCCAGGAGAGTTTTTCTTTCAGCCGCTGAGCTAGATCTTTCCGAATGATGGTCACATTGGCTCCTGTATCGATGATCATATTACAGGGCAAATTATTCACACTTCCGACTAGAAAAACTCCGTTCTTGCCGCAACTTCTTGCAGAAATTTCACATACTTGAAAATGAGGCTTCTTAAGATCTGGAAACCTCCGCCCCGCAAGATGGTCAATAATCAGTTTTCTTGCTCCTCCGTTAGCGGGTGAGCTATTACCATCGGTGCTGGGTCGTCTTGGGCAGTCGATTTGGATATGGCCTTCTCCACCGCATCTCCAGCACTTGATCTTCCTGTAAGGTTTGTTGGCCATTAAGGAGTTCATCTTTCGCATTATGTCATTCATCTGCTGCTGTAAGCACTCCACAGCTCTATCCGACGTCTCAGGCAGGTTGGCTGCTCGCACAAAGTGTCGATCTTTCCTAGTAGCTTGCTGGGCTGCCTCGAATTTCAGAGCGTAAACCAAAGCCCCTTTTAAATCATTGAGATCTGCAATCCGGAGTGCTGTCTGGATCTCAGGGTCACGCACACCATCAATAAAATATTGCAGAGCTAAACTTTCTCTAATTTCAGTCGGACAGCCAGGATAAGCAAGGTGTGAAAGTCTCTCGACATCCGTAGCAAGCTCTTGCAGGGATTCAGTGGATTTCTGCTGTCGAGATTTGAGCTGGAGTCTGCTATATTCCTTCATGCATTTCTCGCCAAAACGCAATTCTAAGGCACTGACGAGCGTTTCAAAATCCAGCGGTTCATTTGCAGGCAAAGTCTGTAGGACGTCGGCAGCATCAGCTCGTAGAGACGCAGCTAGCTGGCAAGCCTTAGTCTGGGAATCCCATTCATTAGCGTCCGCTACGATCCCAAATTGTGTCTTAAAAACTGGCCATGAGGATTTTCCGTCATAGGTCGAGAGTTTAATACAGGAACGTGGAATCATAGATTGATACTTGACATCTTCGGTATAGTTTCCGGCAATTATCTTTTGTTTCTACACATTTTCCAACTCTTTTTCTACACTCTCTATCCTTTCTTCGACGGTCTTGGCGATCTTTTGAACTTTTTCTTCTACTCTTTCTTCAACGGTCTCGGCGATCTTTTGAACTTTTTCTTCTACTCTTTCTTCTACGGTACTGGCTGTCCTTTGAATTTCTTCTACCTTTCCTTCTATTTCTTGAAATCTTCCTTCAACTTTGTTTTCCACGCCGTCAATTCTGTCATTTAAAGATGTTATTTTATCCTCTATTAAATCTTTCAACTCTCCAAGGTTGGTTGACATATCCTTCTTCATTTCATCTTTTAAGTCGCCAAGGTTGGCAGTCATTTTCTCATCCATCGCTGACATATCTTTTTTCATTTCGGCCTGATTCGCAGTCATTTTCTCCTTCATTTCTTCTTTTAACTCGCCAAGGTTAGCAGTCATTTTCTCATCCATCGCTGACATATCTTTCTTCATTTCTTCTTTCAACTCGCCAAGGTTCGTAGCTAATTTCTCCAATAATTCTTTCAGTTGACCCTCCATTGCTCTGGTGATCGGCATTCAACCCCACTCCTGACACCAAATGTTGTGAGCTCGGGGTTCGAAAGGACTGATGCCAATATATAAGAACAATAAACAGGTTTTATTCACTATAAACAGTGCAATACGATCACAAATATCTTCTGAAAATTACAAGATATTCAGTAATCTTCAAATCCAATAAAAGCGCAGCAAAATTTCACACAGAAACAATGCGTTCAATACGACGTATCAACGACAAAATCGATCCGAGTAACACAGTTCTCAATGCAAAGCCTCTCGTATGAATTCAATCGCAGTTGACAGACAACTAACTAACCGGACTGGTGGAGGTCCCTTATATAGGCTTCAGAGATCTTTCCAGATTATTCCAGAGCTTTCAGATGCTAGAAATTACCAGAAAGTGCTTTAACTTTCGATAGAGAACCAAAGCGAGAAAGGATCCCAATGTACAGGTATAAGGGGGGGTGGTTGCACAAAAAGTCACCAAATCCGTCGCCAACTTGGCGACATTTGGCGATATATCGCCAAATTTGGCGACAAAAATAAGTCGCCAAAACCATCGCCAACTTGGCGATAAACCCATTCCTTGGCGATTTTACCATAGACTTCCATTATAAAGAAGAGGGCGTAAGGTTGTTTTCCTTGCAAACCATCTGAGGCCTTTAGCATTGAGTTACATGATGCTCAATAGGAAATACATTAATAATACTGCAATTTTCTCAATAATAAAATAAAATAAATTTAAACAAATGGAATATTTACAGATATATACAAAATTCATAACAATATTTAAAATCAGTAGATAAGTTTAAACCAAAATATTCTGGACCTTACATTGTTATACACAAATATTCACCTGTCTCTGTTTCAATCAAACGCTTACATGCACCTGATGACTCTGCTTTTAGAGTACACATTGATAGGTTAATCATCGCTCCACCAAGAAGCGATCACTTACTTACAAGTCATGATGGTTACAATAATATTAACTTTCCAACTTATTCAACACTTTATAATTTAAGACCTAGAAAATAGCTTATAATTTTATAATTGTTGTATTTTGTGCAATTTTTTTTGGTTTTGTTCACACTTGTGTATATTGCTGCGCACAATGTACTGATGTTATATCTGATGTTTCCTTGTGAAAGTTCTCGGCTGGTCCAAGTTTGTTTCATCAAGGGAATGGCAGATATGGCAATCTTGTTGTGAACATTATCTTTCATATTTTTGGGGTGTTTGCACATATACACTTTAAAAAAAAAAAAAAAAAAAAATTTCTCCGTCTCAACTTTTTGTCATGTCATATATTTTTTTAAATCTCATAAATAGTTATAAACATAATTGTAGTAACACTAATTGCACCAAAATAATTTTGCCTCTTAAGGTCAGTTTTTTAAAAATTTTAATAATGCTAATTAAGTGAATATTTTTTACCTCATGACTTAACATTTTACTGAACTTGACAAAACTCTCTCTCATTACTCTAGGATTGACTTTTATTCGACATACACTAGGTGTATATATTTTTATTTTTATTTTTCTAATTATTCCCTTTCGGAGTGGTGATCTGTTCAAAATTATTGCCCTTAGGATTTTCCACCCCATTGTAATGAGAGACACATTCGAATTGGTATTCCAATTCACCTTAAATCCCCTGTCAAAATGAGTATACGAGACTGCTCCTCAGTTTGTTGCATTACTGCTGCGGGAGCAACGGGGTCTATGTTGTGACAACAATGTGGACCTCGCCCTAAATATTCCCTCCACAAATAAGGCAATAGTCCTAAACTTGCGCCATTACACTTGTCCTTAGACAAGATTTAGGGCAGGAAATTTTTTTTTGGATCGTGCGTCACTTTCCCTATCCTGTCATGTGCGAATGCACAAATTTTTACTATTTTTAAACCCAAATTTTATTCATTTTTATCTTCATCATTTTTGTATTTCATTTTTACACATGTGTAACTGTAAATGTAACTGTAACTGTATCTTATCTTATTTTTATATTTTGTATTTGCATTTATATATTTCATGTTTATTTGATGCAAGATTACATATATCATTATTTTGCATTATGTTCGAACAAAGAAAATTTTATTGTATTGTAGTTGCAACTTAACATAAACTTATATGTTCAGAGTTATGAACATTTTAAATTCATTTAGCATGCTTACGACCAGTTATCAGTAAAATAAACATTAGTTGATGGTAATGCAACTTTTTGGTCATATTTTGGTCATCACTATATATGTAGAGTAGTTAAACTGCTATATGTTCCGGAACAGCAAATAACAACAACATCTACTTCTACAAAACAAAACTCTTATGAAGCCATGGACTCAACTAATAAACTAGTGTGTACACTATGATGACCAGTAGCAAAAATTTTGGTATACCATTTCCATTTTCATTTCCATTTTCATTTTCATTTTTGATATTTGTATGTGTTTATATTTTTTTCTTATATTGTGCATTGATTATATGTAAACTTTCAGACGGAGCATGCCTGAAATTTAAACCCTAACAAATTATTCTTTTATCTGAGCAAACGGGGGAAATATATGATATGAGAATCATATATTAAGTTTTAACAAACCCTATCCTTTATTTAATTTATATTTTTCCCCTTCCTTTGTCAAAATTTAATCGTGTTATCTTTAACTTCAAACAATAAGCCCGCTGTAATTTATACCCTTTCCCTTTTTCATTTTCACTTATGCTCGATCACTAATATCTCACGGCTTTTCGATTAAAAAAAAAAAAAAAAAGAAAAGAATTAAATCAGCACAGATGCCTTTTCGTAATTTTACTTTCCGTAGCCAAGCTTATAACACAATATGTTCATAACGCATTTTTGTGGCCACAAAAGTTATGCGAATCTTCCATTTGGCCCAAATGCATGCCCTTATATGGTAGTGGTAAGAACTCAATCAATCACACCCATGTGTAAAAATATATTCTCATTGTTAAAAGCACATACTATTTTGTCTGTCGAAAATCCGTTCTCATGAGAAAGATATTTGTCGGTTAGAGTTGCCGTGGTGATACTAATTTTTGAATCAAAATTCGTCCTGTCGCGAAATCTGGTGACCCTGCTGGGTAAATACCATTGGTTATGCCTATCTCTGTCTGAAAGTATTTACGCCTAGACATTCTGTTGCAACCCTATTTTGGCGAGATTCTTGTCAGTGCAATTCCAACTTGTGTTGTGGAAACACTTCACTTCGCTTTCTGTCTTCGCATAATAATGACTGCTTAAGAGCGGCCTTTCTTGTTTACCCTCTTCTGCCCTGGAACATCACATGTATGTAAAATAAAATTCTGAAGATATACTGGAGTTTTTCTGTGCTAATTAAATTCGTACCTGGATATTCCTTATTCAATCACTCGAACAACTATTAATATTATAGAATTTATGATTGTTTTTCTCACAAATCAGTCATCTGAAACTAATTTTTGAGTTAGATTCTGAAAGATTCTGATATTTTCTGCATCTTATACCAACAATATGTATCACTTTTGATAATTAACTATTTTTATAAAGTACTAATCTTAAAAATTAAATTTAAAATTAAATTCTATTTTAAATCTAAAATTAAATTCTATTTTTTTTTCATTTGGCAATATTTTAATTTTTGCTTCTTCATGACGGAGAGTATTGGCCATGCAACACCAAACGGGCGGTTATTTTTCTCATGACTTAGTTATTTGAAACCAATTTCTGAGTTAGATTCGGAAATATTGTGATATTTTCTGCAACGTATAATAAGAATATGTATCACTTTTAATAATTAACTATTTTTATAAAGTTCTAATCTTAAAAATAAAATCTACAACTAAAATGTTATTATTTTTTTTTCAGTTAGCAATATTTGAATTTTTTGCTTCTTATTACAGAGAAGTATTGGCCATGCAACTCCAATTGAACGGTTATTTTTCTCAAGACTCAGGCATCTGAAATGAATTTTTGAGTTAGATTCTGATATTTTTCATAATTTTATGCAAACAATATATATCATTTTTAATTATTAACTGTTTTTAAAAGTACTAATCTTAAAAATAAAACTTAAATATATATATGCATACTAGGTGACCCGCCCGGCGTTGTCCGGGCCCGTGATAAAATTAAACAAACCTAAAGTTTGTGTGATTTCATATCTTTAACCCGATTTAGTATGAAATTATTTATTTAAAAATGCTACGCATACGAGGAAAATCCTTTTTTTCCACTTTCAGCCGGTAGGTGTGCATTCTGATATAAATGAACCCCCGAAACGTGTTCCCGCTACCTGCGGCACCGTATAGTAGGCGTACAGTGCACACGCTGCAAAATCTTTTCGATCCACCAGGGGGCGCACTCTATTCCAAACAAAACTCCGACACGTGTTCCCCTCTACCTGTGGAACCGTATAGTAGGCGTGCAGCGCACGCACTGTAAAATCGTTTAGTTCCACTTTCCACCGCCAGGAAGCGCAATTTGTTCTATGCGAAAATCCGACATGGGTACCCGTTGTATCAAGGGAGTTGAATGAACCAGTTCCCGCCGAAATCGGGCCCATATAACTCGATAAAATTATGTGCCCCCTGGCGGTGGAAGGTGGAACTAAAATCTGTAACGCAATCGAAAAACAAGTCGAATCATCCAAAACCGTTGTGATCGGGTCCATAGAACATGAGATAAGAATGCAAGTGCTCAACAACAAATTGTTTACTTTGATTGTTGGTATACATCAAGTAAATACGGGTTGTGTACTTTTATCAGGAACATAAATTTAATTTTTACAAAAATCGTTATTTGAAATTTCCGGTATTCTCTATACGTAACATTTATAAAACGCTACGGGAGAAGCTAAAAATGTTAAATTTCGTGTAAATCAGACCAAGGCGTTAAACCCCTCCCTCCCCATACCCGCAAATATACGAATAATTTGTTGAAGAAAACCACCTTCTCCTACATTAACACGATCATTAAAACAAGAATTATAATATTCTGATAATTAGAACATAACGAAGACGCTATGCTAAAATAGCTGCCAGATGCTACCCTTCTCATCCTCAATTTCAAATTTATATCTTAATTAGTTATATTAATTTTGTTCAATATTAAAAATTGGCAGTTAATTACTTTCAATTTCGTAAACTAAATGAAGTGATCGGCCAGAGAAACAGATCTCTTTGAAGTTCAGTTTTAATGAAGACAGATTTTCTTGGATTTGTTTGACTGGCGCCGCCAAATTTTTGGCAGTTTTTTTTTGCTAAAATTAAGAAAAATTACCGGCCGAAATTTACAAAAATTGCATTGTCGGATGCAGAAAATTGTTCTACATATGCTCAGAAAATTTTATATTGATGTCTTAATTAGTTTTCTTAGAATTCGCTAATTAGTAAATGAATTTCAAATTCATTCATTTCTATTTGCAAATCGAGAACAGGTGTTCTTTTCTTCAGCCATTTTGATGAAAAAGATGGCATTTTCGATGCGATGTTTAATGAGATTCTAATTAATATCTTGGGTAATTATCACAATATTAAAATTCTGAGTCTTAGGTTCATCAGATCAGGCTTTGTACTACCTAAACGTAAATTTTTAGACTTCTAGGTGTCCTAGATTTTGCTGGCCATCGCAGACAGACAGACACACACAGCGAAACTTTCTTTTATTCGTATATATATATATATATATATATATATATATATACAGGGGTCGGAAAAACTACTTTTTGTTTGTAGCGAACTACAACTACAACTACTTTATGAAAAATGTAGTTAACTACAACTACAACTACTTTTTAAAAAAAGTAGCGACTACAAACTACTTTTCAAAAGTAATCGCTACTTCGCTACTTTTCGCTACTTTAGTTATCATCGCTTTATTTAATTACAGAACGTCTGTTATTAAATAAGCCGAATATTACTGTTCTGTAATAGTGGTAGATATTTTGAATAAAAAAGTCCCCAACTTAGCAAAACTATGATCACCTTAACTGAAAACTCACCCACTTTTCTTCTTTCTGAAACTAAAAGACAAAATTAGTCAAAAATAAAATTGTTAAATTAAAAAACATGTTTATTTATTTTTAATAAAAGTTGACTTTCAAAATTAGAATCCGTTACACAAGATCGATTTGGGCATAATATATTAGATGCAAACGAAAATAATCTTTCAACAGATGCACTTGAAGGAACAGGAGTATTGGTTTTAATAAGGTCTTTATAAGGCCTGTTTGATACAATTATATGCCACAAGTGATTCAGAAGGTTTCAATTAGTGATGGGAGTATTCGAATTCAAAATGTCTGAGGTCTCGATTCAGCCAAGTTCTCAAGTGATCTCGATTCGGACAAAAGTATTCGAATACAAGCCACCTGGCATTTATGTCAGTAACGAAAACAAAAACTGTGGTTTTCATAGTGATGGGAGTATTCGAATACAAAATGTCTGTGTTCTCGTTTCAGCCAAGTTCTCAAGTGGTCACGATTTCAGACAGGAGTATTCGAATACAAGTCACCTGGCATCTACTATCGGCGACGAAAACTGCGGGTTTCGACTGTTAGTTTAGTTAGCGGGACTGACTGGAGTTTTCTATGGTTTCATAAGGTGCGCCAGCGAATGCTAGACTACTCGGCGCTGTTTGATACTTTTCTCTGGAATTTTGCGGTTAGCTGGATGATCAGCGCTCGATTAGTTTTGAAATTTTGTTTTATTTTTTTAAGCGTACAATCAATTCAACTGATATACATATATACTTTTAGTTAAATCGATCATATGGATTTTAATTTAAGAAAACGATTATAATGAATAACATTCTGTGAATTTGTATTTAAGAAACGTAAATATAATTCTTTTTTTATTAAATTTTTAAAAAATTTACGATCAAAATAATTACTCATAGTGGAAAATAAAATTGTACGTTCGTAAAAAAAAAAAAAAAAAAAGAAAAAAAAAAAAAAAAGAAAAGAAAAAGAAAGAAAAAAAAAAGAAAGAAATCTTGATTTCGCTAATTAAAGAAAAATTCCTTACTTTTACGGGCGTATGCAGGGGAGGGCCGGTTCTTCGCCTTCTAAATCTTAGAAAATAATAAGATATAACTTGCAATACTAAGAGACATGGACGTCGGCAGAATTATACATTGGGACGGGCAAGATTTTGGAACACGTGCGGCAATGGGCCACAGTCTAGTATGCTTTTAAAATTGCAGAATATAAACAGGAAATAATCTAAACTAAGATTTATTTTTTTTTTTGTCAGAGTTATCATGCAAGATAATTTTTAAACTTATAAACATAAAAAAAAGCAATACAAGAATTTATCAATTAAGAAATACTAAATATAAATAAGTTTTTTTTTTTTTTTTTACCAACATGTTTTTAAAAAGGAAATTGAAGCAGTTCTTTTTTCCGTTAAAGGGCTTTGCCACCCTGAATCTTTTTTTTAAAGATAAGTTTGAAACACCTGAGCATTAACAGGACAGCAAAATTAAAAAATCCCTGAAGGCTCGGCCTACAGGCACAGGTAGATTTCGAAGCTCGCAGACCGTGAGGTGCCTGTTTGTTAAGAATTGCTGAAGAAAGGAACTTTTTGCCATGATGCGGCATTTGGAAACGCCCACTTCAAAACCTAACTTGTTTGCAGGCGGAGCCGGCAGGGATTGTTTTTGTTTTAATTTTTTTTTTGTAATGTTTCCAATGAGGAACCCCACCATAAACCTGATAAAATAAAACCTGCTTAAACGAACATGTACAGGAAATTCCATTTTAAATAGCTTTTTCGTCTTAAAAGGTATAAATGCATGGAATTATTTGGCTAGACCATGATTTTTTTCCGTTTACAGCAGAATTCCATTATAAACAGTCTTTACTGTATTAGTAAATAGATATGTTGGATAGAGTACTTTTTTAGAAAATCTATATAGTATTTTCTTACAATTTTATTATTTTTCTTTTACAATATTTTACAGTAGTATTACAGTTTATGATGCGTTGGTAACACCTTTTCATATAAGGACTTCTATAGAAATTTAAAATAATGAAAATATAATTAAATTTTAATCCAGTTCATGAGTTAAATCGCCGATTTTCTGACGCTATTGAAATTTTTGTTATTGTTTTACAATTTAGAAAATACTTGTTCTATAAAACATACATAAATAAATGACTGCATCTTTGCTATGTGCGTTCGGCTGATTTTAAATAAAAGCTGGATTTTGGTTCGAACGTTTAATGCCTCCTGAGCACCCCCATCCCCCTCCTAGCCAGTCCGTAAAGACGTTCAAGCAACTTCTGACTTTTGAATTTTATTATTTGTTAATTATTTTAATTAAATTTCTTATGTAAAAAATACCATTCTACTTTTTCTGGTATTTATTTAAAAACCAGTACCAAAAGTCGGGCCCCCCTAAGAGACTCGGGCCCTGGTAATTTGTAACAGCTCTACCCCCCTCTGTACGGGCCTGGCTATAAGGGTTGGACCTATAAAAACGTGTCAATATAAAAGTTTTAGATAATATTAAGAGGATTTATAATAAATTTAAACGGATTTGATATCTTCAGAATTGACGAAGTCATGAATTTTTTTCTTCTAAACCCCCCTTCCCCCCCCTTGGGGCCATTTATAATGATATCAAAAATCTGTCCTACATAAATTTTCGGCCCTTTTCCTAGAAGTAATAATAACTTTAAACGGATTCAATACGTATCATAATTAAGAAATTATGGGGTTTTTTCTGTTTTCACGAAAAGCCCCCTCATCCCCCCCCCCCTAGTTTGATTTTGCCCATTAACGAACTTGACCGAGATTTTATGCCTCTTGATTTTATGTATTAGTTTGGAAGAGATTTGTGCAGAATTATGGGAGTTATCGTGTCCATAAAAAAGTGACATAGATAGATAGATAGATAGATAGATAGATAAAGTTTTCAACTGGGGGTGGTTTTGGGTTCTGGGAGTTATAATCGGCGTAGATCTGCAAAAATGTTTCAAAAGTTCCAACTTAGGGGAGAATGTAATAGGTAGTATTTCTTCGAAATCTACCTAAAATTATCTTACCCTGGGAGGGGGTGGTGTAGGGTTCAATGGGATAGAGTCATCCAGACAAAAAATTCTTGCCTTTTTTTTTTTTCTAATGACAATCGTAATATTTATATCAAGACTCAAAAACATTAAAAAGAAAAGAAATTGTTCTGCAGCTGTAAATTACAAAACGTTATCATAAACATAAGAGAAGCGTTTGTACGAAAAATAAACATTTCATTTGCTGAAAAAGGCGCTACTCATATTTTTCTAATAGACCTGATGTGAATCTGACACGTGATCATAAAAAAAAAGCAAACGATTTTACGTAGAATAAACATTCGAAGAGTGAAACAGACGAAATGTCGTCCCTCATTTATTAGTTTGAATGAAGTCTGGAGTAGTTCTTAGTGCTACTACATTTGAATACAAATAATCGATTCTGATTTCGATTCTGAAAAGTTTTCGAAAACTAAGGTATCGATTCTTAAAAGATCTCGAATCGGCCCATCACTAGTTTCAATGTCTCAGATCCTCATATTCCCCTTGCTTATGTAACGTTTGATGTATTCGTATTTATTAAATATCTCCTCAGGAATTTTACTGTTGAACATTAACTTTTTTTTTTATGTGTACTGTTCTTAAAGGATGTTTCTTTTATTTTATATATATATATATATATATATTTTCCTTAGTTGTCAAAATATTTCTTAAAATATATACTTAATTTATTATTTTATTTGTTAAAATCTTAACAAAATTTAATAATATTTCAACACTTTAAATAAAATTAAGTATATATTTTAGAAATGTTTTGGCAGCTAACAAAAAAGAGACATCCTTTAAGAAGTGTACACAGAAAAAAGAAATTAAAATTATTAATATCCTAAGAAGATATTTTAAAAATACGAATGCATCACACGTCCATAGGTTGAACATTGGTAAGGAGAATTTAAAATCTCACGCCTTAAAACAGCGTGTTTATAAATTCTACAAGGTTGAACCAGAAGTTAAAGTATAAATACGAGTTTAAGTTAAAAACAAAGTACGAAAACTTACATACGAATGAATAAGAAATTATAACTGAACAGGAACGAAAAATCGTGCATCCGGCATAGATTATTAAATACTTTCCAACACTAACAGAATATTACTAAAAAATTAAATTTTTTTCTTACAATGAAATCGATGATACTAGTTCCTGTAACCGAATTAGTTTCTGTGTCTCTGTTGTAAATTAATGATAACTTCTGCACACTCCTTAATCTGTCGAAAAAATGTTGTACTGCACCTCAGTGATCCTTTTTAACTACCTTATGTTTGAAATATCATTCATAACATCATTAAAATGCATAGCAAATAATTTTTCACCATACATCATAATACAGTTGAATTCTTATGTACGTCCCTGTAAACTGTATTACTGCTTTTTATTTCATATTCCCGAGAAAGTATGATGTAGTCCACATTATTGATGTAAACCAATCTCATTATGCTTGAAATATCCTGAAGGTAATTAAATGAGCCGCAAATGATTTTTCCCCATAGACCATAATGTAACAGAATTCTTTTGCATGTCCCTGTAAGCGAGATATAAATGCTACACACTTCATTTTCAATACTGAGTATTCTGTGGTAAACTTCAATAACATATGAAATATTCATGGTAATCCGAATATATTTACGAGAATTAGAGCACGGACAGGCAGAGAAAGCGAATTTATAGACACTTTTTAATTATGTTGGAAAGTGTTAAAAAGAGGAAATTTGAAAACAAAAATTGTAATAATCTTACAAATTTATGAGAGTGAAATAGCACTGTAGCGGTTCAGGTGGTTCTCAAATTCCTTGCTCAACAACGCGAAATAATAAAGGCATAAAATTGGCAGGTCTGACTATTATGGAAGCGATTTGGAATCGAAGTGAGTTTTCCTTTTTTTTTATATAAAATAAATTACTTATCGGGTTATAAGCGATTCGTGTCACGTTTTATACCTTTCTCCTGCTGCGGCTTCAGAAATTCAGTTGAAAACGCCGACTTTGACAGTGTTTTCTGAAAAATCTCCTGTCTTTACCAAAAAAATAAAATAAAGAATAATGGAAAACGTCTTTCGGTTACAAAGTTTCTAAATAAGAACACCTGCATTTTCATGCGTTTCCGAACAAAAATGATTAAAGAATGTGTCATAAAGTAGCCAATTTGGATTTGAGAACAACCTTAAGAGCGGATAGACCTTGGTAAATTTGAATATACATTATTTTTTTTAAATAGAGTCATATTTATTTACAATTTAAATATAGTTCCTGAAAGCAATTTAAAAACTGAACAAGATCATATAAACTTGCATAAGTTAAATCCTAGCATTTCTTTTCCTTTCTATCTCTCTCTCTCTCTCTCTTTTTTTTTTTTTTTTTTTTTTTCCTTTTGAAAATCTGAATTTCAACACACAGGGCCTTAGATTTATTCTGGAGACAAAGATAAAGATATTTCACTAAAACACCAAGCTAACCAATATCAAATCATATATAAAATTATTTTAGCGATAAAAATCCTGTGCAGCTGAAGTAAAAATAAATAGTCATAAAAATAAAATTAAGCAATCTTAGGTATTTTTTAAAATAATGTATTTTTATTTCTAACCACCTTTGTTTTATCTATTGGAATCTTCAACAGGAAATAATGCAGTAAATTAATTTGTATGCATACATTGGACAAATATTTCACAACGATCAAAAGACGTATTAATAAAATATTTTTTTGCGATAATAAACAATTCGATAAGAATATTTTCTGAACCTGGGATCTTAATTCGAAAATACTCTTTTTAATGATTTATGAATTTTAATGAATAATGATTTAGATATTCAGTGCGAGATGCGATCCAGTAATTATTATTAATAAGGAAAATGCTAACTCACCTACATGTACAACTTCAGGTTGTAAACAGATGATTTTGATACTGATAACTTCTTATTAATTGGACAAAGTTTACATGCTACAGAATAAGTACCACTTTCTTGTTGCTCTATAACTTCAGAATATTCATTATATGCCGACCCGGGGAGATCAATATTATTTTTGTCTGTCATTCATTTACATAAATCTCAAAAGAAGAATCCCCACATTAAAACACAAGATCTAATAATGAGTAAGAAGACAAATGGTTGCCAGTAAGAAAATAAATTGTTTTGATGAGTGAGTACTTTGCGGTTTTTATCAGCAAATCCAGCAAATAATACATCCCGGGCATGCTGATGCTTTACGTTTCAGCTGCTAGTTTGTTTGAAGAGCAGAAATCATTCCTTCCTAGTTCACTTTTCTCTAATAATAAAATGATGTGCTTCTTCTTTTTCTGTGCTTTTTAGAATAATATATATATATATATATATATATATATATATATATTTAATTAGAGCCTAACGATTTTAAATCGGCAGGAAGCGAGAAGAAATTTTGTTCGAAGGGGAATATTAATATTTTAGATGATTGTATTTATTTAATGTTACTAGACAGCAAAGAATACGGAACTTAAAAAAAAGAAGAGTTTTGAATTTTGTATAGGGAGAGGGAAGGAAGCTTTTAGGGGAAGGGGGATAATTTATATTACTGATTATTTATCGTCACAACAGAGCACTATTTAGGGCAGAAGATTTTCTTTAATATATAAAAATAAAAATAACTCAAAGATCTTAGATTTATTTATATGCTGAGGGGGGGGGGGGTAAATTATGGAGGTTAGGGGACAATTTAGATGATTACTTATATATTATTATTAGGTAGAAACGAAAGCGGCCATTTTTTTTAAATAAAGAGTTTTAAATATTTGAAACTGTATGCTGGTGGAGGTGCAAAAAGGGCAGCGTAAATTTTGGGGACAAGGAAATAATTTTTATTTATTGTCATTAGAGAGCAATAAATGGAGTGAAAGATTTTATTTCTGTATAAAAATAAAGATTTAAAAATACTTTAAACTCCTTTGTATGCTACTAGGGGAAAGCGTGAATTTGACAGGTTAGGGATAATTTAGATGATTTATGTTTAGATGAATCCGTTTTTTCTCTTTCCCTTATATATATATATATATATGGAATGGCTTGATGGGGGTGGGAGGCAAAAGGAAAAAGAAATTGGAGTCAGAAAAAGACTTAATATAGCCAGACGACTATATTTTGAAAAAACAATCGTAGTCGTATAAAAACACATTATATTGAAAAGATTTCTATGGATTTAAATGACAATACACTAAATTTCTGACACCCAAACTGTGAAAATGACAGTTAATTTGTGACCGTGCCTGTCGTCAATGGAAAAATCTATGACACTGCAACTGAGATTTGTCGCTGACATTCACAAATTGTTGCAGAGAACATATTTCGCACAAAATAAACGAATCGTTCTCACGTGATTTGAAGATTGGCACTTTTTTCCTCCCTCCTAAAGTAGCGTCAAAAGTAGCATGGATGCTCGCTACAAACTACTGATATTTTGTATCGCGCTACTCGCTACACTACAAACTACTAGAAAAAGTAGCGGCTACTGTAGTTTCGCTACTTGCAGCGCGCTACTTCCAAGCCCTGTATATATATATATATATATATATATATATATATATATTAAATAACTTTTTTATTAATTATGAACTTTTAAGCTGAATGTTGGTACAAATGTACAGTAATTTCTTTAAAAATTTTGAAAATAATAAGTTTACAGAGATTTGATATGTTTAGTTTGCGAAAACAACAATTTGAATATATGAAATACAATTTAGTGTCTAGGGTGATGAATAAAATGCTTCCTTCTTAGACAAAACTAATGTATTTTAATTCTGAGTCAAATACTGAGTAATAAAAGTGTATACAGTATATTAATATTAGGTTACAATTTAAATAAATCATCGTAGTTAGCCGTCTGCTAAACTACGAGTGAGGAGAATTTTCACAGTCCATTCCTTCCACATCTAAAGGCATTCTGCTCTTGTTCTCACAGTAGAAAACGTACAGCTCATCAATTTCTAACATTCGGAAGTTGAGGTTCTATTTCAAGAAAGTGTTCCCACCATACTCGCTTAGCAACAAGAAATGACAGCATTTTCCCACAAGAACCCCTAATGTAGTTGATCGCAGTCCAGAACGAATTGCTGATATACATTTCGCATACCTGGGGCTGGGAACAAATTAATAATCAAACCTCAGAATTCATTTCGAAGTGGCATACATCAGACGGATCTTTTTCGAGCTCTTAGGACGTAGAGCCAAACCACGACGAATCGGACAAAGGATCCGATATAGTTATTTATTAATTATAGCCTCAGTCTCCTTTTACATATATATAATGTAAATTGCATTCCCTAACTTCTCTTTTCGCATATTTGTATTTTCTAGGTTGAGTGTCCAAAACGTGTTTCCCTAAATGCGAAATGCTTAAATTCGTTCAAACAGAGCAGGTACAGAATTTCAGATTTAATGCTATGCGACACAAAGCCTACCATGATTGCTGTCATAATGTTTCTGAAAAATCAAATATCATAAAAAAGGTAATTTATGAAGCTTTAGTGAACACAATCCTTAAAAAACACTTTCTAACTTCTCTCTCAGAAAAATTTCATTTACCTTAAAAAAGGGAAATACGAAGTTCAAAAGATGAAAACCAATATTTTTAAAATACGACTGAAAAATATCTCAATAAAACCACCGAAATATCAATGAATGATTATATATTCCCCAGCGTAATCTTTGAACCAAAATCTTTAGTTTACTCTTCTTCATATCTATATCTGTGAGTTCACTGTGTTGAATTCAGATATTTCATCCCGGAAGGGATTTCTGGAGATTTGGAGGAGGGGAGGGGGCATTATGGAGCTTCATGAGGAGGGAGGAGATGGATTTACACTTCTAGACCGTATTTTTCCACAAATTGCCAAATTTTCCAGAGAGACATTTCAATTTTCCGAAAGGAATTGATGATATATTAACTATTTTGACGCGTCCCTGTAAAAAAAACCATACACGATACAACGACTATATTAAAAACGTGAAATATTACTGTATACTATATTACCATACTCAAAATTTGTGACGATTGGCCAATTTTTAAGGAAATTAAACCTTATAAAGTTTTTAAAAAGTTAAGAAAGTCCAGACATACAAATATATAATTTTTAGGTCCTAATGAAATTGAAACGGGAGCGAAAACAGAACGGGACTTTTCTAACAAAATAATAGTATGAAAATCAGAGCATTTGTTCAAGAGCTATGCATGGATATACGTTAAAAACACTATTTAAATAACCATCTTTCACCGTATAAGTCGGTCAAAAATGAGATTTCAAATAGAATTAATTAAGGTAATTTAAATGAACTTCTGGAATAATGAGCACATTTAATTCTTTTTGTACTTATATATTTTCTATGATAAATTTAATCTTGAAGATAATATTTTGATAGTGTTTAATTATTATTAAGTGTTGCATTACTCCAATTATGCAATATAATCTAAAAGAGGAGATAAAACTTAGCCATCTTATAATTTCTATACTTCAAAATGAGATTTCAGATAGAGTGAAGAAAGGTAATTTAAATGGATTTTTAGAGAGAGAGAGAGAACAATGAGCACATTTATTAATAATATATATTTTTGTTTTATACAACGCTGATTACTTTCAATTGTTTAATGATAATTTTAGTCTTAAGGATAATATTTTCGGAACGTTTATCTTAAATATATTAATCCAATTATGAAATATGCTCTGACAGAGAATATAACGCTTGTTCATTTTATTCTTCTATAGACTGCAAAGTAGGAATTGAAATAGAGTTAGGGTAGTTAATTTAAATTCATTTTGTTAACAAGGAGTACGTTTAATTTGTTATATGCTAACTTTAGTTGAATCAAAAGTATTTCTACAACACTAATTGAAAAACATTTTTTTCATTAATGTTTATCAAAAAAGTCACTTCGCTAGTGCAATATGCAAAAAGTATGATAAAGTTTCTTACTTTATTCCCAAATTACATCGAATCGAATTGCTTACATTTGTTTTCAATGTAAAATTCCATTCACTGACCGCATTTATTTTCTAAATTTATGCATGTACGGTGATTTACCTTTTAATATAACACACTCCAGTATTGCACCTGCCGTTTTTTAAAATTGACTTGCGTTTGTCTTACTAGTGTATGTATTATTTAAATTTTCATTAACGCTGTTTTAGGACACCCTACAGACATCCCATTCAATAATATTAATATGCTGCTTTAAATAAAATAATCTTTAAATAATCATAAATCATAATCCTTTAATCATAAAATAATCTTCTTATTCCCTCTCTGTAAAAAAATGATCGAAGTTCAATAAATAAAAACTATCGTTTCCTACTTTGCAAGGGAAATTCTTTCCATAAAACCTCCAAATAGATCCGAAATATCAATGAAGGATTATATTTTCCCGAGCGTAATCTTTTTTACTCAAGCTCTTCAGTTTAATCCTCTTCCCCTCAGTTCACTCTGAAAGGGAATATGAAATTTGGTCATCTTATTTCTTCTAGACTACAAAATGAGAATTCAAATATAGATATAAGTGATAATTTAAATAGATTTTTAGAGAAAAAAATGCATTTACATTTCGATTACTTAAAGAGAACACGTATATTTTTAAATCGATCAAAAATCAAATATTTTTTTTTATTCTTTGATATCTAAATTTAGTTAATTTGTAATATTTTTAAAAACTTTCAAATTTTAGAAAAAAAGAACAGAAGATGAATTATGGTAAAAATAAACTGTAGCGATTGCTATAAGTGGTGTGAGGATTGCTTATTTTTGAAGTTATTTTACTCTGAACGGAGGATTTGCTTTCTGCACGCAGGATTTATTTTAAATATCAATTTATTTTTTCATGAAATGTTAACGCCGGTTAATATAAATGTGTGTACGTGAAATATTCTAAATTTTAATCGTTCTTTTAATCTATATTACGAAACAAAAACAACGCTGACGTTAATAACGCTTACATCAAATATTAAATGAAGATGACGAATTATTAATTGACGATGGCAACACCTGACAAATAAATTTCTCTTTCACTGTAAATATTTTAAGTTCTAAATATCGCAGAATTTCAAATTTACACCGTCGAATAGCAAGAAAAATGCAATTCAGCATTTATTTCTCGCTAATATTACATAATGAAATTAAAATTTCACCAAAATAAAATATGAAAATAAAATACTATAAATAAAATACAATTTTAACAGACATGTAATCGAACTAGGCGCTTAAACATTGAAATTATCAGAATTAAAATGGTTGCTGTCAGTAGCTAAATCCTTCGCGATATCTCCAGGAAATAACTCCTGGCATGTGGCTAAAACGAAAGTATCGCTTTTAATGAATTTCAAAACTGTATTTGAATGCATTGTTGATGTTTTTTATATAAAAAGGATTTTTGGTGGTGTTAGTACGGAATCTAAATATATATATATTAAATGTAAAGATCTATTAGAATTTTCAATTAAAAATTGGTTTTCTCCTATGCTCTTTAAACTGACCAGCCCGTGTTCGATCGCCTAGTAATATTAAACACGAAAGAAAAATCATGCGTAACGCATAGATTATGAAACACTTTCCAACACTTCCAGAATATGTTAACAAAAATTTACCGACTAATAAGGTAAATCAAGGTGAAAGTTGATGTCTAAGTAAACAAGATCACCCAGCCGCAGCACCAACCTGTAAGGGTTTGCGGCGTAAAAACTCAGGCGGTAGTTTCCCCTTTACCACCCTGCAATGTCACAGCTCAAAAACGATCCCGAGACAAAGGGTTGTTGTAATTAAACCAAACAAAATAACAACACCCCACCAACTTACAGAGAAAACACTGCTTCACGCAGGGAACTAGAAACATAACGAAGCGAACCGAAAACATATCTCTATTAAAGCTAATTTACAAACTAGGAAATATAACAGACTTTAAAGACAGATTGGAGAGTTACATCTGTCTCACTAAACCTAATTCTAAAGCTAAAATAAACGATAAATATAAATACATAGCTTCCCATACAAGGCAATTACACTAAATACAATTACCAATTATATAGCCACTGAAATCACGAATTTTTTGTAAGGAAACAGAATAAAATTACAGAGCATCTCACCGCGGACAGTTACAGGATATTACATGCATGTGTGTGAGTAGCATGAGTTGTAAGTAGATAACTTGCTACCTATATGCATATCCACCTGAAAATTCAAAAGTCAATGTAGATCACCAGAATTTACAACATGCAGTATTGATATAGTTGAGGACATTACTGCAGAAACCATGCCAGAGCAATTAAGAGTGAGGTTCCTTGAAAATCACTGATCAGCCATTTACTGGCCGAGATCCAATGAGAGCACCGCAGCAAAAAATATAGCAACAATAGTCTATAACTGTAGTAAAAATAGCAGCCAGAATTGAATGTCAATGTTAATTAACAAGTAAAGGAAATTAAAGGAAAGGTATTTGGAAAACACGTAACACATTTGAAAACACAATTTCAGCAATAGTCGGGAAAATATCCAAATTCTTTTGCTCAGCCTTGTATATGATTTATACATTTGTATATATACTACATAGTATGCTAAAATTTAGTTCAGTTAGAAAACGCATATCACAGTTAAATACTCCTATTCCGCATTTTCCGTCAATAAACCGAAATGTATTCATTATATTTTGTGCTGCTCTGTATTCGATCTATAGCATTTATGCACACCATGTAATATGTGAAATAATTTTTTAATTTAAAAACACGTACCACAGCTGAAAACGCATTTCCAGCAATTATTGTTCATAGACAATACTGTAACCGAATTGTTCTGTCTGTTCCTATAAATAAACGACGAATGCTATGCTCACCATATTCCATAGTAAGACTCTTGTAGTGTATCTGAGTGATATATGTCAATTTCAATATATTCGAAATAGTGTAACATCATTAAAATGCATCGCAAACAATTTTTTCCATTGACCTTGAATTATTTTGAATGTCCCTGTAAATGAACTATAATCGCTACACACTTTATTTTCAATACCAAACATGCCATACAGAACCTCAATAACATATATCAATTGAATGGCAATCGGAGTTTATTTACCTGAGTTAGAGCAAGGACAGACGGCAGACACACAGACGGAGAGACAGACATTTAGACACACAGACAGACAAACCGAGTTCATAAACGCATTTCAACTATGTTAGAAAGTGTTAAAAACGTTTGTTTTTGTTTTAAGAAAGTTTCTGAATTTCCAGCTTTTATGTCATTTTAAATATTTATATGTTATTAATAAAATAATACACGTTTTGTTTCAATAGAACACCTTTTTAATTATTAGGTGCGTTCGTAATTATATAAATACGTAGCACCTATTGTCGTCGCTTGGTCCGTCCGCATATAACAACGCAGAAACTACCCAACCGAATGGTTTGAAATTTAAGATATATTATCTTTGTAGAATTTTGTCGAGACATTTCAAATTTTATAAAAATCGAATCAAAACTTTAGGAGATAGGAATAAAAACATTTATTAAGAAATCTGATTTTTTTTTTTTTTTTTTTTTAAATCGGTGCTTTCTTGTTTTAGGAGCTTCCGAGGTTGAATCGTCAAGCGACCGAGATACTTATTTTATGACAGAAATTAATCTGCAGACGATATAATTCCTTTCACAGAATTAAAAATCATCAAGATCTGAATATTTATATAACTAGCTATAGTACGAACGCACCTCGTTTGTCACGTTCGACGTACAATTTCCAACTTGTTCATTGTATTTCTGTAAATATATAGGATGACTCTTCTCTTATCTTTGATCTATAATAATTAATTCCTAAACCATTAGATTTAAAGATGTAATTCACAACTCCAGATTGCAAAAATGTTTCGAATATTGTTCTGCATTATATGAAAGTCATGTATTCTTCATTATATATATTTTCATTTAAGAGATAAATATTTTAACTGTGGCAATCACACATACTTTTTTGATAAAAACTTCTCACTTCCTTACTGTATTTTTAAAAGATAGCTTATAAGAGGATTATATAATTTTCTTAAATTTAAACTCAAGCACTATATTATAAGAAAACAAGAACGAAAAATCATGCGTCAAGCATAGATTATATAGCACTTTCCAACGCTTCCAAAATAATTTTACAAATCATACCGTTTAATAAGCTAAAAGCTAACATCTAAGTAAACAATTTAGAAAACGCATAACATATTTAAAAACATAATTTCAGGAATTTCCGACATATACAATATTCGGAAAAATATCCGAATACTTTTATTCAGCCCTGTATAGGATCTATAGATTTGTATATATACTACATAGGATGATAATTTTAGTTCAGTTAGGAAACGCGTAGCACAGTTTAAAATTCTCCGTCTGGAGTTTCTCAATAAACAGAAATGTGTTCGCGAACTTTTGTGCTGCCCTGTATAGGATCTACAGAATTTATACACACCACGTAATAGACAAAAAGCAAGTTAAAACGCACTTCCAGGAATTATTGTTAACAGACAGTAGAGAATTCTTTTGCGTGTCCCTGTAAATGAACGATGACTGCTATACACACAATATTCCGTAGTCAGTCTCTTGTAATGCACCTTAGTGATCTATATAAATTTCAATGCGTTTAAAATAGTGAAACATTATTTAAATAAACCGCAGACGATTTTTCTCCATAGACGTAATGTAACGGAATTATTTTTACTGTCCCTGTAAAGTAACTATAAGTGTTATGCACACCCTGTTCCATATTAAGCTTCTTCTAATGCACCTTAGTAATCCTTATATATTATTTCTCCTGTCAACATCCCTTTTTCTAAGAAAATATGAAACGCAGAACAACGAATGAGATACCATATGAAAGGTTTTAGAACCGGCTTCTGACATAGCCCACTTAACAATTCGTTAAAACATGTTTTTGATTAAAATTTGCTGAAAATTAAAAATTAAATCGGCATTGTTTTCATAAAAGAAATGATTTTCCTGAAATTATTGTTGCCAAAAAAATAAAATACCACATTATATGATGCTCATAGCAATTATTATAAAAAACACCGCGCGGGTTTATTTTATACTTATGATTAAAAAGCGAAATTGAAATTGAAATGTTTAGATTTATATTTCTAAGTCCCATGGTTTTCCCGAAGCGGATGACATCGTCCTCTAATGCAGTCAAAATACGATTGTTATTTTTTTTTCTCGCGCGTGCAGATACTTTTATCATTTCTTTTTCTTTAGAAGTTCAAACCTGCATCTAATAAATATTACATATTGATAAAAAATGATACTTTTCTATTATCCCGTCGACCACTTTTCATAACAAAAAACTATCGCCAAATAAACGGGAGAACGTTGCCATTGGAATATCAAAAAAAAAATAAATAAATAAATAAAATATAAGAATTTAAGGACACAATTGTTATTTTAATTAATAAAATAACTACTAAATCAGTAAAACATAATGAAAAATACACGCAAATGTCGAATGTAAAACCACTAGATGACGTAACAAACATGCATAATGATTCTGACATCAAGTAAATGGGACTGCATTTTTGGCGTTTAATCTTACAGTTTGGCGATAGTTTTTTGTTATGAAAAGTGGTCGACGGGATAATAGAGAAGTTACTAAAAAATATTAGATTTCAGTGCGAAATCTTCGCACGGGTCCTCTGGTATATATAAATTACAATGCGTTTAAAATAGTGAAACATTATTTAAATAAACCGCAAATGATTTTTCCCCATAGACCGCAATGTAACGGAATTCTTTTGAGTGTCCCTGTAAAAAAACTATAAGTGCTACACACTTCCGTTGAAATAGGGAACATGCTATAGATAGCGACAATAACATATAAAAACTGCAGAGCAATCCGAGCTTATTTACGGGAGTTAGAGCACGGACAGACGGCAGACGGCCAGACGGCAGACGGCCAGACAAACCGAAGTCATAAGCACTTTTCAACTAGGTTGGAAAGTGCTAAAAAATCGATAGACAAATAACTGCCTCAGATTTATTTAATTTTTACCATACAGTTATGTTAAGCTTATACGATTAAATAATTGATTCAAATAGAAATAACACACGAAAAATATTTGAAAGATAATTATGAAAAATAAAATACGGCTTCCTCTACTTAAAAAGATTTAAAACTTATTTTAAAACCTCAGAATTCATTTTTTTTTTTTTTACTTTTATGAAAAATAGAAATATACATCGTATTGAAAAACGGAAAAATACGTGTTCAATACTTTAGAAAAGTATATTTAGGGATATCATTTTAAAGCTGCATTCAGCATAAAGCTGCCATTTTTGTAAAATATTCAACACTTTTTCCCCGTTTTTCAATTCAATGTGTATTTCTTGAGTTATTCAACCGTTTCCATACTTTTCAATGGAAATTATTCTCACTGCATATTACTCGATTACAGCAGCATCTACAATTTTCCGAAGAAAATGTTAAATACAAAAGTTACATATTTTTTCCTGTAGAATCTGAATCTGGAATAAAAAAAGGGGAGGGGCTTATCATTTAAGATTTCAAAGTTACTCCCTCTTTCCCCCCAGGGAGCAGTGTTGGGGGGGCAACTTTAATATCCCCAAATAGAGTTTTCAAAAATATTAAACATGCAATTTTCCATTTTTAATCCGATGTATATTTCTCGAGTTATTCGACTGTTTCCAGACTTTTCAATGGAAACAATTCCCACCAACCATCTACGATTTTCCGAAGAAAATGTTAAATACAAAAGTTACGTATTTTTTCCTGTAGAATCCGAATCTGTAATAAAGAAGTGGGGTTATCATTTAATATTTGAAAGTTTCCCTTCTTTGATATCCGTAAATAGATTTTTCAAAAATATTGAACACATACTTTCCGTTTTTCAATCCGATGTATGTTTCTCGAGTTATTAGACCGTTTCCAGACTTTTCAGACACGCTGTATATAATATATATACATTTCCGACAAATTACCCAACACAGGAAGTATATTAAAAAAATTCTTAACACACACCTTTTTTCAATTTTTTAGAAAATGTTAAATTATGCCAATTTCCTTCTACTACGCATATTAGTACTATACATAAATTAAATAATATATTTTACCCTGTAAAATTTTTTGCGGAAGTCTGATATATATTTTCCATCTTATTCAAGTGCTAGAAATATGTTTTGCTTATCACTTGTCACGTTTTCTCAATTTTCCAATTTGAAGCAAAATGCCGGGCTTATGCTGCCATATACTGCCCATTTTGTAAACTATTTCAATAAAATGCACTAAAATAATACCAGAACACCCGCCGTTGACTTTTGAAAACTTTACATTGAGCCAATAGTAAAGCATGGAAAATTATTTGGCGATGCGTTGGTAAAGTTAAAATATTGAAAATATCATCGGAACTGATAATTTTTGGGCATTTGTAACATCCTATTAATGGAATACTTAAAACTTTTTTTCTAAGCAATCTTTAAATTAATTTACTTGAAGATGATGTTCGAAACATTTTTATTTATTTGTAGAAAAAAAATACTTCAGTTAACTTTTGTCATTATTATTTACATGATAAAAAGGGGCATTAAACATTTACTCAAAGTTAGAATGCGCTTCTAATGATTTATAAGTGAAACATTTATCAGAAACTCAAATAATTTAACGAATTGTCGTTACTATCAGGTAACATGTAAGAAATATCAAAATATTTATTTTCTAAAAATTGCGAAATTTGTATTTATAAGCGGTATTTGGTCCTATAAGTTATAATTTTATCCAAGCTCTAACATGTAAAACAGTAAATATTTTATTTTCTACGACAACTTACTTAGTTTTGACACTTTAAATTTTTTTAACCTTGGCGTTTTATGCAATTAGATATAGAAAAACCTTTTCTATTGCCATAAAAAGCTAAAACTTCTTCAAATTCAATATATTACATCTCAGTAAGTTTTTTCGTATAAAATTAGAATTTTTACTATTTTACTTATTAGGGCATGGAGTACTTTTTTCTAAATATAACCTATAGAACCCAAGGACAGTATAAAAATCTAAATTTAATAACTTTTTAAACTATAACAATTATGACAAAAACGGATATTCATATGATGAAGAACAACACTTGAAATTTGTTTTGAAATTGAAATTATATATAAGAGAGGTGAATTATATATGTATAACTATGTATAACAAATATATTTTGTAAGGAAATGCAACTTTACGACAATAAATTTAATTACAAAGTAAAACGTATACTATGGTAGGCTGTATGTTAATGATATTTCTGTCAATTCGCACAATCTTGAGAAAAATTGACTGAAAGTTTTTACAACACGCCTGGCATGGCCTGCCAGAGAACTACAACACGCTGGTCGCTAAACCACTGGCGCTATTTTCATATAAAAACTGTCTTAGCGGTTTCTCCCTCTATAATGAGTGCAATCTAAAGAGAGTGAAAACATATTTACGTGTCATAAGTTTTCTGCAATAAATCGTTTTATTTTGCGTATACATATGTAATAATAGGGAAAACTAAATTAATTTCTTTTAATAAAATATTTACGATATTTAATTCATGTTAAATAACTAATTTACAACATTAACAATTCATTCACATTGTCTTATATGATCTTTCGATAAAAATAAAATATATATTTTTAAAATTTTGTATGATGCCTTGATTTAGAGTTACGCCTCTAATAAGCGGACCGCCAAACATGATGCGCACAGATTTTGATGATTTTAAAGTATGTTGTACGGGTACATACCCCTAACTATTCAGGTCAAAGGTTTCTTTTAAATGGCCCTTAATTTTTGAGAAATTTGGGGTTAAAGTTCAGCATGCATTTCAAATACCGATTAGTTTGTCAATCTATACAATGTCTACGTGGCGCAGAGTTACACTGTTAAAATTTTGCAGCAAACTGTCCAGTCATTCGACCGTTTTTATAAAAAACAATTACATAACCGCAATTTAACTCTTTTCTGACCATAATATGGACAATAATATGGCCAGAATAGAGTTAAATTATGGTTATGTAACCGTTTTCTATAAAAACGGTCAAATGACTGGACAGTTTGCTGCAAATTTGTAAGTGTAGCGATCCATTCAGTCTCGAAGGCGAGGGTTCTGCCCTGTGCTGTGAGTTTTTTCTTTTTTAGCTCAGAGACTATCAAAGCCTGAGAGCTAATGTGCCCGCCGATTCTTTATGCATGTATGTACGTATGTACGTAACGCGATAACTCTTGACAGAAATAACCGTTTTGTTTCAAAATTTGTTTATTCGTTCATTGTGATAAGGCGCTTCCCAGATTAGTTTTTGGGCGTTCATCGGTTAATTATAAAGGGGGAATGGGGGCTAACCCCATTTAATTTAGATAAATGAGTATTTCATGCAGAAATATCCGATTTTCTTCACATTTTTTATATAGGTTCATTGTGATAAGGCGTTTCCCTGATTAGTTTTGGGGGTTCATTGGTTAAGTATAAAGGGGGATACGGGGGGCTAATCCCCCCTTAATTTAGATAAATGGGGTTTTCATGCAGAATTATCCGATTTTCTTCAAATTTTGTATATAGTTTCATTGTGATAAGGCGCTTCCCTGATTAGTTTTGGGGGTTCATTGGTTAAGTATAAAGGAGGATAAAAGGGGCTAATCCCCCCTTAATTTATATAAATGAGTTTTACATGCAGAAGTATCCGATTTCTTCCAAATAATTTAAATTATTGTAATAAGGCGCTTCTCTGATTAGCTATGGGGGTTCATTGGTTAATTATAAAGGGAGGTGGGGGGATGAGCCCCCTTAATATATTGTCGATTTGTTTATTTCTCGAGCGGCTTATTTCAAATTCTTTGAAATAAGAGTATAATATATAATTAGTGTGAATAGCCTGTGAGCTCAATGCCCTCAGTTTAACTGGGCAGTTTTCTTTTTTTATTAATTAATTTTATGTTTTTAACGCGTTACAAGTTTTGCGCAAAAATACGCATTCTATATCTTTTAACTTTTTAATATTTTCCTAATAAATTCCATTGACATTTCAAATTTTTCATGAAAATTTATATTTTTTACGCAATTTTTAAACTAATATTTTTGTCGACTAAAATCCAATCTGATTTATGTTTAGATTTTTAAAATTTTCTATTATTTACCTTTTATATTTTAATAACCGTTCTAAAATAATACTTTTTTTTTAATTTTATGGAATTTTAAATGAAAATGTATCATTTTTTCAAACTTCTACAAGATATTTTTCATCTCAAATCTTAGAACCGTATGTATGATTAGGTAATTCCAATAGCATATCTTGAAAGGAGTAATAAAATATTAAATCACTAACTCTTTTATGCAAGTTTTAACCAGTTATATAAATTTTTAATGTCATCTAAATATATTTAACTGTAAAGTTCAAACTTAACATCATTTTTGATTTGTACAAATAAAATATAATATATTACATTTCAATTTTATTTTACATTCTAACAATTAAAGACACTGTTGATGTCATACAGAAAAATATAATTAGAAATGAAAAATCGTCTGTAAATTACAAAACACATAAAAAGTATATGAAAAAAAAAAAGTCATCTGCAATGACTTTTACGATAATATCAGAACAAATAAAATTTTCTTTTTAATGATTTTGTTCCGCTTCTTTTGCAGACAATTACCACGTTTGAAGTAATTTGTTTTTCAACTTTTAATGCATTTTTAATATATTTATCACAATTTAAGTATTTAAAGAATATATAATATGTCAATTTATCTATTTTCCCAATATTGTTAAAACAATATTTTTAATTTATGTAAAGAAAATTTTTAATGGTGATTTTTAATGCGATATTTTGTTTTGAATATTTTTACGATATGTATCGCGCAATTAATACCATCTATACTATTATATAAAGAGGAAACGGTGACTGACTGACTGACTGGGTGACTCATCAACGCCCAGCCGAAACTACTAAAGTCAGGGTCACGCAATTTGGACTGTAGATTGCTGTTATGGCCTAGGCAAGCAATAAGAAGGGATTTTTGAAAATTCCCACTCGAAGGGGGTTAAAGGGGGGTTCGAATGTTTTAGGTCATTTTGCCATATCTCAGCAGCAGTTATAGGTAGGAGCTTGAAATTCCAGAAAACAAATCTACTAAAAAAATGATTAAACACCTGTTTCAGCGATTTTAGAAATTTCCCCCAGAAGGGGGTTAAAAGGGGGGTTCGAATGTTTTAGGTCATGTTGCCATATCTCAGCAGCAGTTATAGGTAGGAGCTTGAAATTCCAGAAAACAAATCTACTAAAAAAATGATTAAACACCTGTTTCAGCGATTTTAGAAATTCCCCCCAGAAGGGGGTTAAAGGGGGGATTCGAATGTTTTAGGTCATGTTGCCATATCTCAGCAGCAGTTATAGGTAGGAGCTTGAAATTCCAGAAAACAAATATACTAAAAAAATGATTAAACACCTGTTTCAGCGATTTTAGAAATTCCCCCCAGAAGAGGGGTTAAAGGGGAGTGGTCGAATGTTTTAAGTCATTTCGCCATATCTCAGCAGCAGTTATAGGTAGGAGTGCGAAAATCAGGAAAACAAAGCTACTAAAAAATGATTAAACACTTATTTCAGCGATTTCAGAAATTCCCCCCCAGAAGGGGTTAAAGGGGGTGGTCGAATGTTTTAGGTCATTTCGCCATATCTCAGCAGCAGTTATAGCTAAGAGCTTGAAATTCCAGAAAACAAATCTACTAAAAAAATGATCAAACACCTGTTTCAGCGATTTTAGAAATTCCCCCCAGAAGGGGGTTAAAGGGGGTTTCGAATGTTTTAGGTCATTTTGCCATATCTCAGCAGCAGTTATATGTAGGAGCTTGAAATTCCAGAAAACAAATCTACTAAAAAAACGATTAGACACCTGTGTCAGCGATTTTAGAAATTCCCCCCAGAAGGGGGTTAAAGGGGGGGGGTTCGAATGTTTTAGGTCATTTTGCCATATCTCAGCAGCAGTTATAGGTAGGAGCTTGAAATTCCAGAAAACAAATCTACTAAAAAATGATTAAACACCTGTTTTAGCGATTTTAGAAATTACCCCCAGAAGGGGGTTAAAGGGGAGTGGTCGATTGTTTTAAATCATTTCGCCATATCTCAGCAGCAGTTATAAGTAAAAGCGCGAAAATCAGGAAAACAAAGCTAATAATATGATTAAACACTTATTTCAGCGATTTCAGAAATTCCCCCCAGAAGGGGGTTAAAGGGGGTGGTCGAATGTTTTAGGTCATTTCGCCATATCTCAGCAGCAGTTATAGGTAAGAGCTTGAAATTCCAGAAAACAAATCTACTACTAAAAAAATGATTAAACACCTGTTTCAGCGATTTTAGAAATTCCCCCCAGAAGGAGGTTAAAGGGGGGGGGTTCGAATGTTTTAGGTCATTTTGCCATATCTCAGCAGCAGTTATAGGTAAGAGCTTGAAATTCCAGAAAACAAATCTGCTACTAAAAAAATCATTAAACACCTGTTTCAGCCATTTTAGAAATTCCCCCCCCCCCGAAGGGGTTAAAGGAGGGGTTCGAATGTTTTAGATCATTTTGCCATATCTCCGCAGCAGTTATGGGTAGGAGCTTGAAATTCCAGAAAACAAATCTACTAAAAAAATGATTAAACACCTGTTTCAGCGATTTTAGAAATTCCCCCCAGAAGGGGGTTAAAGGGGAGGTTCGAATATATTTTAGGTCATTTTGCCATATCTCAGCAGCAGTTATAGGTAGGAGCCAGAAAATTCCAGAAAACAAACCTACTAAAAAAATGATTAAACACCTGTTTCAGCGATTTTAGAAATTCTCCTCCCCCCCCCCCCCCGAAGTGGTTAAAGGGGGTGTCGAATGTTTTAGGTCATTTCGCCATATCTCAGCAGCAGTTATAGGTAGGAGCACTAAAATCAGGAAAACAAACCTACTAAAAACGTGATTAAGCATGTATTTCAGCGATTTTAGAAATTTCCGTCCCAGAGGGAGTTAAACGGTGGTGGTCAAATATTTTAGGTCATTTCGCCATATCTCAGCAGCAGTTATAGGTAGGAGCGCGAAAATCAGGAAACAAATCTACTAAAAAATGAATAAAACATGTATTTCAGAAATTTTGGAAATTCCCCCCAGAAGGTGGTTAAATGGGGGGGTCGAAATTTTTAGGTCACTTCGCTATATCTCAGCTTTTATGTAGGAGGGCGAAATTAATTAAAACAAATCTACTAAACAAATGATTAAACACGTATTTCAGTGAATTTATAACCCCCCCCCTGAAGGTGGTTAAAGGGGGGAGGGTTCGAAAGTTTTAGGTCATTTCGCCATATCTCAGCAACAGTTTTTGGTAAGAGCACGAAATTCAGGAAAACAAATGTACTAAAAAAATTACATTGCCTACCCGTGCAAAGCCGGGACGGGCCGCTAGTATTTAATAAACTAAAAATGTCGATGCCAGTGATGGTAAATATTTTTATATTTCAGTAGTTAACTATTGCAATATATTTAGAACGAATCAAATATTAAAAGGATATATTATTTTGTTAATTTTTCCTAATCAATTAAAAGTATTTTTAACAGAAAATGCAATTAAAAAAATATGCATTATTTCATAAATATGATAAATAAATAAAAAAATAAATATGCATAAATATAAAAAAAATATAGATAATATAGAAATATAGTAAAAAATATAAATTTTCATGGAAAAATTCGAAAATTTAAATGTAATTTATTAGGAAAATATCAAACAGTTCAAAGATGTAGAATTTCTAACTTTGCATAAAACTTGTAACGAGTCAAAATTATGGAATTCATTAAAAAAGAAAAAATTCAAAGCATAGGACAGAACTTTGACTTTCGAGACTGGAAGCGCGAACGTTAGCTCTCCGCCATGGAGACCTTGTTCAGAACGTCCAAGTAATGTGTATTTGAAACGCATGCTGAACTTTAACCCCAATTTCTCAAAAACTAAGGGCTATTTGGTTGCTTGATTTATTTTATGACGGCATATAGGCCCTAGGAGGGAGTGCCCTACGTGGGGGGTCTTTCTAAGGGATCCTAATCCATATTTACGGCAATGTTCGAAGAAAGCCACGGAAAACTTCGAACGGTTAGGTCGACGACCGCGACGGAGGTTTGAACCCAGCTCCTCCCGTCTACCAGCTTTGAGAGCGGGACCTCTCAGCCACTGGTGGGGCCTAAGGGCCATTTGAAGGAAACCTTTGACCTGAATAGTTAAGAGTATGATCCCTACAACGTACATTACAATCATCAAAATCTGTGCGCATCGTGTTTGGCGGTCTCCTTGCAAGAGATAAATGTTTTTACTGTGGCAGAAAGTATTTTATTATTATTATTATTATTGATAAAAACTTCTCTTTTCATTACTCTATGTTAAAAAGATAGCTTATATGAAATAATATATATTAATTTCTTTAATTTTAAACTCATGCACTATTATAAAAAAAAGTTACGATATCAGGAAAATAATTGCTTTAGATTTATTTCACTATTTCTATACAGACATGCTAAGCTTACGATTAAATAAATGTTTAAAAAATAAATAAGAAGAAATATATTCGAAAGAGAACTTTGAAAAATAAAATACGGCCTTCTTCTGCGTAAAAAGATTTAAAACTTACTTTAAAATATTGAAAATGTAATCGGAACTGATAATTTTGAACATTTTGGTGCATTCATAACATCCTGTTAATAAACTATTAGAAACATTTATTTCAAGCAATCTTTAAAAAGAATTTACTTGAAGAGGATGTCTTTGCGTATGTGTAGGAAAACGGTACTTCAGTTAACTTTTGTCGTCATTATTTCCATGATAAAAGAGGCATTAAAAACTTACTCAAAGTTAGAATGCACTTCTAATGATTTATAAGTGAAACATTTATCAGTAACTCAAATAATTTAAGGAATACTAACAGGTAATATGTTTAAAGAAATATTAAAGTATTTAGATAAGTATCATGTATAAGCAACATTGTTTAAGTCATAAGCAAATATTTAGAAGACTCGTAGTAACTTCTAAAAGAAGAAAAACTGTAAAAAACTAAAGGTTCTACTCTGTGTAAAAACTTTTACAACATTTTTATAACATAAACGATATCATATAAAGATATCTTTTATAAACTGGCTATGTGTTAAATATTTACGATCAGCATCTGCATACTTTTTTCAATATTTTGTTATTTTACCCTATTATTAAAATATTTAAGATTGACTTTCTAAAGAAACTTTTAAATAAATTTACTTGAAAAGATCCTTAAACTACTTTATTTGTTAGTAAGAAAGAAACTGTATAGTGTTAATACTTCATTTGACCGTTTCAGCATAATTATTTTATCGATAAACGAAACATTAAAATTTCCCTCGAAGTTTTAATTTATTTATATTAGTTTGTAGTGAAACACATATGGGCAATTTTTCAAATATCTGCAAATCCATTTATTATGTTGAGATATATCGAAAACAGTAGCAAATAATTAAATTTTTGAAATAGCAATATGTATATTGTGTAAGTTATAAACAAATGTTTAGAAAGTTTAGTATTTTCTTAAAATAAGAATATGGCTGGGAAGAGTTACAATAAAACTTAAATAAAATGTGGAAAAGCTTTATCAATATTAGAATTTTTACAATAAAAAAAAGGTTGTACTTTTTTTTTCAATGTTCCATTAGTTCATCTACCTTACGAAAAAAACAAATATTATTTCGCGAAACTCTTTTCAGTGAGTTTACTTGAAGAAGTTTCTAAAATTTTTTCGCATGTTTGCAGAAAAGCTTTATTTTATTAGACTTTTTCAGTTACCATCTGTCGTATTTATTCTCACAATAAAAGATATATTAAAATTTCTTATAAATTAGAATATACTGTTAACACTTTAAATGAGATATATATCAGTAATTTAAATATCTTTTATGATTTATCATTACTCATATGAAATAGATTTAAAGTAATATGAAATAATTTAATTAACTAATAGCACTTAGTAACAATGTAGGGATAAACAAACATTGCTTTAAATAAAAGTATAAAAATGTATTTGTAAAACATTCCCATATTAGATAATAAGGCTTCATCTAATTAAATAGTTTTTAAAACTATTAGACCTTTCCAGTTAGACCTTCTAATTTTCTTAATAAATTATTCTTAACTATTAGACCTTCTATTAGGCATTACCTTATATGTACCTAAAACTATCTTAACTATAAAATATAAAGGAACCTAGTAATGGGAGACCCGCTGTCTTTATCATCGTACTGAGCGATCGTTATTACACCAATCACTATAACGTGGGCATATTGCTAATATGCGAAATCAAAAAGATATGTTTGTAAAATAAACACATTTAGCCTCCAGAAAGAAAAAAAACTAACCTGGAACTTCCGATCGTGTGCCATAAATCGTTAAAACAAGATTTACTATAAAGAAGATCCTTCATCAGTACGCAACATCGTAAAAATTATTTTTCTTTGTTAAAACGTGCAAATCGTAAAAAGATTAAATAAAAAAATCTAGTAAAAAATGAATGCTTATTTTTTTTCACAAAGCAAAACAAAACAAAAAAAAACTCTGAAAATTTCTGCTTATGCAGAAACTTTTAGTAAATAAATTCCAAAATACGCTGGCGTTAGTACACTAAAATGGAAAACTTATTGGATAACGAAATCTATTCAGAAATCGCAATCCTACATTATCAGTACATAAAAATAGCTCCATCGATATTACATGTTCCGGAATTAAAAGGGAAATATTCAAAATAAATAAATTTCTGTCTCTTAGAAATGTAATCGAGGAAAAAACAGAAAGCAGAATCTTTTCGAAATCAAAATCTTAGATTTGCAGTATCTTTCTCTTGACTATAACAACCGGTATGGACTTTCAGGCAAAGTGAAAAACTTGTATTTCTTTTGCTTTCTCGAAAAATTTACATCGTCTTTACTTTCTTTTTAAATTAGTCAATATAACTGCATATTAATATATTTTTATAATGTTTCCCAAATGTCCCATCTATACAGGGATATCAAATTTAACTTTCGATGACAAAGATTAAATACCGTAATCGTTTAATAAAAAAAATCCTCATATTCGCAGAAAAAATAATAATTTTTTAAATTGTGAAAAATGCAAAAAACGCTGTAAGAATTCTGTACAAGCTCTACTGAAAAACGATAAAGTGTACAAATTGAGCTAAAATATTGAATTCGAATTATTTTACGACTGGCTGAAATCGAAAACAAAAGCGAGAAATCACGCCTTTAACGTAAATTTGAGGGCGAGGTTCATTGGGATCTGTTTTCGTCTATCTAGCTAACAGAGCTTGAGGACCAGTACTTGCGGTAGAGCTCTGCCCATTGCCAGAAGACAGGCAAACACGTACACGAAGACTTAACTTTATTGGTATAGCTTCATACTCATAACCCTTTCAACATTTTGTGGTTTCCATTATCCTATTGCAGAAAATGCTTCGAATTTCCTTTATAGACAAACTTTTAAATGATTTTACTTGAAATATTTCTCACAAATATCTTTGTACGTTTGTAAAAAAAAAAGCTTTATACTAATAATAACTCAATTCACTTTTTGTCATAATTACATACAAAAATCACACAGTACAGAATCGATACCAATTTTATCAATAAACTAATAAATAGCGTTGACATTTCAAATCAAAGAGTCAAAGATAAAATACTAATATGAGACTTAATCGAGCCCAATGTTACTTAAAAGTTGAAATTTAAAATATAAACAGATGCTCAAGTATATGCCCAGTATATGGTTTAATATCCTGAATATTAGAAGATAAACGTACAGTAATCCCTCCCTCCCTCTGTTTCACATAAGTTTTCAAATTGTTTACATTTTCAATCAAGGTATTCATAGAAACCAACTCAAGCAACACCCACTAAATAATGGACTTTTTCACCTCAAGAAGAAACTAATGTTCAGATACGCAAGGAATTTTTTTCTCTCTGAAGATGGTTGCGGTGCCAACCAAAAGTTCTTGGAGGATTTTTTAAACATATTTTAACATATATTTATATTTTAATGTCGCCTTTAAAGTAACATTGAGCTCTATTGAGTCTCATATTGGTATTTTATCAATATTAATTTTATTAACTAAAATTATATTATAGTGCATGAAATGTGTTCTCTAGCGTTCTGTGAGTAAGTAGATTCGTTGGAAGTCGGCTTAGACACCGTTTTAAGGCAAGAATAGATATTTTTAATACTACTCTGAAATTTAAAGATATTCAGATATACCACGCGTTTTTTTTATTTTTCTACGAAATGGCAAGTTGTCGGTAGTAAGCTCCGATGCCGGTGGTGAGATTTGTTAGAAAAATACGAAGTCAAGATGATTTTCGAATAAGGTAGGTGAACCAAAGCTGGCCACAGTTAAGTTCGAGGATTTTTTATAATTTTCTGGTTGGGTGTGTGTGGCTGAATTTTTGCTAGTAAAATTTTACACTTATTTAATTACTTTTACAATACTGCTTCAAAATTGTAGCTTGTTGGCCACCTTTGACGCATAGTGTTCCAAAAGTGGCCCATGTATTGAAATCACTTTTAAAATGTGAAAAAATACTCGGCAAACTATTTTGCTTAGTATTATGCTCTGGAGATTCTTTCCTTCTTTTGATATCTTTCGACTTTTTCTTGTTAATCTTTTTATCTTATAACACGAAAAGACACTGAAGTCACTTTTTGTGCACGGTAGTTCAATTTTCTTCTGTGAGTTTCTGATTTCTTTTGGGTAACCTATGGTGATAACAATAAATGGTTATAAGTTTTTTAGTTATTTATGTAGAAAGTTTGAAAATCACCCTTACTACACTGATTTCCACATTTGTTTTCTAAGGTGGCCACCTTGGGAACATGCGTATGGTCGACGACGTAAAAGTATTAATCTCATAAATTTCTTAGAATTGATGTAAATGTAGTTAAAGAGAAAGAAATAAGCTTTCAGAAAACGTATCATAACTCAAAGTTTTAAGAATTTAAATACGTGTAAATTAAAATATCTTCTTACCTGGAAATTAGAACGACTGCTCCTCAAAAGTGAAATCACTGCATAAAATGTCGGAGTATTAATGTGATATTTTTAAATTCAGCCACGTGCACTGCAGATACATGATTGACAATGTAGTAGCACCATTTTGTGATTAAAAATTAACTTAATTCTGCTTTTGTTGAGTTGGCAACCTTAAGGACACTGGCCACCTTTGGTTCCCCCACCTTTGGTTCACCCACCTTTGATCTAGGAAGGTTTGGTAAATAATTTTATTTTGGTGGAAACAGTGAGTTTTGAATGGTGTAAATGTATTTTATTAAATTTTCTACTTTAAAACTTCTTTTAATTTTTAAAATATAGACGCCGCCGGTTAAGGGACTTTCAACTGTCTGAACTTTTACAAATGTTAGTAAATTTACCAGTTAGATTTCAGTATAATGGCATGTGTATTAGAATATAAGGTGTACTTTTTCTGGCGTTCCAGTTCTGATTGTAGTTTCAGGAGGTCAGTAAGATGATTTAGTTGTAAGCATTGAAATAATGGTATCTTCTGAATCACGCATTGCACAAAATTGTATATTTAAAGAGTAATATATTAACGTATAAATAAAGTAATTCTTGTAGGAACTATCACGAAGTTGTTTAAATTTAGTGATCTTAAATTCAGCATGTTGATTTTGTATACAGTCAAATTGTTATAAGTAAGGGAAGTTGCAGTTAAAGTTTTAATTAACTTATAATTTTTTTATTTAAAGGCATCAATGTTTGATTTAAATGAATCTGTCTTTTTGCAACGTTTTAAATTAAGAACTATTTATTTTATTTTTTCTGAGCCAAGCAATCCCACCCTAAGTTGGAAATAAACTGACTTTCACGATTGTTCATTTCATGAAGTTTAATAATCATTCTAATGGCTCATGGGGGCTTTTATAATGTTCGGAAACATGTCCTTGTAGTAAATGTTCTGAAAATGTCAAATTAAGGAATTTCTTCACAGGATCTTTATAGATCGTTACATGGAAACTCGGCTGCATTTAGTGAGGATTTTTCTGTTTGACAATAAAATTTTTAATAGTTCAAAATATTCCATATTATAAAACCACATAAATGTATAATGTTCCATAGTTGAGTACTTCTTATAACATATTAATAAAATAATTACAAATCCGAGAAAACGAAAATTACTAGACTGTATATACGCGCTGTTACCTTTCTAACGGTGCAATCCGTTTGAAAAAAATATCAATATTAACCCTTTGAAAAACAATTACTTCGAAGAGCCGTTTCAGCAATTTTTCTACATTTAAAAATAAATCTGCATCTGTTTTCATGAATAAAGCACGAAAAAATAAAAAATGTCCACTTTTATATAATACCTTTTGTTTTCTAACGATGTCTTTGTTTAAAAAATATATTAATATTTACTATTTTTTAAAATGCACATCTGGGAGTGACTTCTAGAACTCTTTTCACGCATTCGGTAGACCTTTTCTTTCTTTCTCTCCCCGCTCTTGAATATTTTCAGATTGGTGTTTTCTTTGTGCGCATGCACTGGAAATCCGACATCTTTAACAGAGAGGAGAGGGGGGGGGGCGTTATATTATTTAGGTTTACTCAAGAATGTTTGGTCAGAATTGAAAATTTAATATGTCTAAACGTCAGAAATAGAAATTACTATAAATCACTATTACGAAGGTCCCTTAGTTCGTTTGAATAGCTTTTCATTTAAAAGTTTAAAATCATATGAATTTGAGGGTATACGCTGATGAAGGCAATGGGGCTCCCATCACTAGGTTCGATTGGAAAAAATTTCGTTTAAATATACTAATTCATTCAACAGTGCTTTTAGGTATACTTAAGATTATTATCACGAGCCGGGATACGCCGGTATTTCGTTTAAAAATATAAAATCTAAACAGGCCGGAGCATGCGTAGCACTCCCGGTGTACGCTGCCGAAGGCAGTGGGGCCCTTAATTCTAGGTTTGTTTTGATATATTTTCATTTAAAAATACAAAATCCTACAAATTCGAAGGTGTATGCTGGCCGTAGGTAGTGGACCCCAACATTACTGTCAAGGTGTTGATGGCCTGGGAACGTGTGTTGCGGCTTTTGTGACCAATAATAAGTTTTGGATGCGCGGCTGAAAAATAATCTATCTGAAGCACAGCCGTAACAGAATGGTTGTCTCCAAACCAAGGGAATGTTTTCTGTAGAAAAATCAGTAGATATGCAAAGCAAAAAATGAAGAGTCCATGGGTGCTTGCAACGTTTTTTTTCTCTTATTTGGATTATGACAAAAATGTTGAAATTGGAGGGGGGGAGGGGTGGACCTTTCACACAAAAACTAATAGAACTTCTCTATGCAGCGTTAAGTGAAGTCTGACCAATTATTGCGGTGCACATGTGCGCCAGCATTCATCATCTATTTTGCCAGATGTACATGTGTATCAGTTTAATCGCCATTCGTAATTTAAGACGGTTTAGTAGATAGCTATATTAATTTTGCCATGGAGATATACGACAGGCATGCAATACTAGGCGCAGTATCCAAAAAGCATGATTTAGAAGAGCAATCCTGCAGACTCTTATGGGAACAGCGGAAAAGTAATATAGGGTGTGAATAGATTTTAATGAGAAGTGTGAGACTGGCAGTTGGAAAATATGCACTGTTTGCACTCTAGTTACAACGGACAGTTAAAGTTTGATAGAAAAAGCCCCGCAGATGTAAAACATCTGTAATCTTTGATAGAATTTCGAAGCAGAGATTGCTATTAAAAGAATACCATAGAATCAATGC
Organism: Maratus michaelseni; assembly: GCA_963931845.1. NCBI lineage: Eukaryota > Metazoa > Arthropoda > Arachnida > Araneae > Salticidae > Maratus > Maratus michaelseni. Next base: position 151,987,924 of record OZ007591.1, on the reverse strand, counting down.
ACATGTTAAAATAACCGTCGTCGCATTTTAATTTAGAAGGAAAATAACCTTTATGCGGTTAATGAAAGATGCGTAATAAATGAAAGATTTCGTATACATGATTAAATAGCATATAGCATGGAATAGTTATGACTTTAATTTCGAATATATAGAATTTAAATAACGTTATAAATTAACTTTTAGAAAATATTAAGGAATTATAAACTTTGAATAAAATGACAAATATATATGATCTCTACATCAAAATTACATTTGTTTAGAAAAATTTTCGTTTAAAAATATAAAATCATTCTACACTGATTTTAGGTATATTTATGGTTATTATCACGGACGCGGGCAAAGCAGATCGGGCCAATTAGTTCTTAATAATTGCAATGAATAAGCTTGAAGCTGCCGCGTTCGTCCGACGTATTAAATTCTTTAATTTGCTTTCCCATTGCGCCTTGACGCAGCGAACTAGTCAATGCATTTAACTTGTTGGGTTTTGCTTTTAACTTTTTTCCGATGCTATGTTACGTGCACGAAGATATAAATAAATTATGTTCTATAGATTATATTCAATAGAGATATTCTATTACCATGGTTCCGTGATTAACATTCCCAACAGTATCTTCTTCAAGAGGAGCAGCAGAGCGCGATTACGCCTGTTCCACGATATGAGGTAAGCCTCCTACAAACCGGGTTGACTCACGCGACCATTTAATTGCCCGTAAGAGGAAAAACAATTCACCACAAGTGGGCAAAAAATGCTTGATGATTCAGCCTGTATCATAGTAGCCTTAATATGAGGCGGTGGACTCTTCACGACAGCTGCTACTCGCGGAACAGACTGAATAGCGCCCCCCATCAAGATTGCCCGGAACGGTAGTAGACCCAATCAAAGAAGATCTCACCGGATAAATTTAAAAGCTAAACTCAATAAGTTAAAGACATCCATCAGTGGATTGGAAAGAGCTGGGACATTTAACGCATCGAAAGACGGCGGCGGCTTTGAGGTCACTCATTGTTTGATATGGCGCATTTTGTTATTATTATTTCGCATGACGTTAATGTCTTTTTATCAAAAAAATCAGTTTTTCAAGAAATTTAATACGCCACCTATCAATCATTTGAAAGTTTCGAAAGACAAAAGGGAAATAAAATGATTGACAAATAAATGTGTTTTAAGTCTTACATATTCCTCTGCAAGTCACGAAACGTTTTCAATAATATACCATCCTTTTACTTTTCCGACAGATTTATTCTCAAGGAACGTGACGAAAATACCTGCTGTCTTTCCTGGAGATGTTTAGTTTTAAATTTTGAAATGTGAACCATTTTCTCCTCTCAAAATGTCTCCATTCCATTTCCTTAAAAACACATTGCAAAAAAGTATCACGAAATACTCTTGTAATATTAATGCGTATTTTTGTACAACAAAAGGTGCTGTTTTGCTTTGAAGTTTCGAGATGCAACAGGTTCAGATTTAAAATTAGATATTTAATTAGATAAAGACAGGTATTTTTAAATTAGCTCTCTGATACATTGGAATCTCGTGTGATGTTGTATTGAAAAATCAACTCCTAGTGAACTATGTTTATTTTAAATTTTCGTTCTGTGTCATACAGAACTTCATATGAACACTGTAAAACAAAACCCGTCAAATTTACGACAAAAACTGCTGGCAGCAATGTTGGCAGCAGTTTTTACGTAAAAATCGCAGTAAAATTCGATGTAAATTTTATCGCATATTTTCCGTCATTTCAACGGGTATAATTGTAGTAAATTTCACAGCCATTTTTCCGTACAAATTACCACAAAAGTTCTGTAATTTTAACAGTCATATTTCCGTACAAATTATCACAATAGCTGCTGTAATTTTAAAAGCCATATTTTTTTTAAAATCATTGATCATCAGCTTTCATTTTCAGATGATTATTAGAATAGTCATAAAGTTCATCGTTTGTTTGAAAAACATTGGAATTCATTATTTTATATAGAGAAATTCAATCCAACATTAAAACATTTCTTTACTGCTTTGTATATGATATATATAAGAATTCAGAATTTATTAATAGAAATTTTTTTAATGTGGCAAAACTGAGACATCAAATATTCATTATAATACTATGTGTAAATACATATATATAGAGAGAGTATATTTGTAGTACTAAAAATAGAAACACTTCAATTCTGAAGGGCGAGAAGAATTTAGAATATATATATATATATATATATATATATATATATATATATATGTAAATATGAAGAGTTATTTAATAAATAAAGGTGATTACTTTCAATAAAAGAAGACACTTTAAATTAATTAAGATGTTATATTAAACTATTTACACTACTATGTACAAAAAATATAATAATAAGCTCTAATAGTCGTTCCAATACATCTTCTCTATTACAATTCTGTTATACTTCGTTTAGCTACACTTGCGTCTTGTTCCTTCCGAATCAACTCATCTTCTGATTCTGGCGGGCAGTTTTTCCGCTGAAGCCTTGGTGGCGCTGTCGTCTGTTCTTATCAAAAGAAGGCGGCGCTGTTGTCCACCGCGCTAGAACTCTGCTTGGATGTACTGTTGCCATTCCGACACTCGGCCATTCTGCATGCCATGACCTCATGGCGACGTTGCCAGGAACTGAAAATTGAAAAGGAAAAAAAGCAACAGCAAGGGAAAACAAACATTTTTTTTTCAAACAAATATATATAGCAACTGATGAATATTGGTGATGATTTTTCTTTGTTTGTTCGTCTTCATCGTCATCAGACCGTCTTAGATCGTCTTAAAAATTCGTCGTCATCTTATAGTCGTAACATTCATCTTAAAATCACCTTATCATCTTAATATTACCACATATTCGTCGTATGAATTTAACTGAATACATCATTTCGTCTTGCTGTATACATGTTAAAAATTTTCATAACTGATCTTCGTAAACCAAATTGAAATGAAATAAATATTAATACATATACACTTGAAAATATAAAATAATAATAGTATCTTTCTTGACAAAAATGGAAAACACAAAAATATACTTGAATAATAAAATGATAGACGTCGTGTAATAATATAAGACAAAAATATAGAAAATATGTACAGTATAAGAATAAAAAAAAAGCGTTGAATTTCATCTTTTACGTGGTTGACCACGGTTTCATCATATCAATTAACAGCACTAAACACCACATTAACATCGTTACAAGATATTTCTTCTGCATCATCTTTTTTTTTTTTTTTTTTTTGTATTCGTCTTTTCTTTCTTTCTTTTTTTTTTTCTTTTACGTCTTATCTACTTATTCGTCTTACGTCTCTCTTTTTTGTTCTTAGGCTTCTTTCTTCTTTCATCACAATTCATATTCACAACTACATACAGTTTCGTCATTTCTTCGGAATGAAACATCATCTTCAGAATCAAGGGGTTTGTCTGGATCGATACCATACTTGTCAAAATCGGTAAAATTGTCATCTACGGAAATTTCGATGTCATCTTCAGAATTTACATCAAATTTACTTCTACTTTTTTTCAGGAGAGAGTTTCTATCACCAGGCTTCTCGTTATTAAATTTTAGTTTCCATTTGTTAACTACAAAATCTTCAAAAGAATTTTTGTCTGATTCATCTTCAAAGTCATCTGATGGTTTATAGACAGCTTTAATTTTAGAAATATTAGTAATCAATTTCTTATTACTTGACATTTTCTTAATTTTTCTCAAATGCTCTTCATTTTTTACTTCTAAATTCGTTTTGTTTTCATTTTTGGAGAAACATGCCATTTTTTCTTTATTTTCAAAATCTGCGTAATCTGAATCATTCTTGAGGTTTTTAGAATTGTTACTTCGCTTAATTTGTTTCTTAAGTGTAATAAATTCGTGCATCAAATTTTCGAATTATTCCTGGGAATTATCTAACTCTCTTTGAATTCTTCTTTTGGAATCTTTTATTTTGGAACAGCCGTCTTCAGATTCTTCTAACTGCTTTTCTAATTGTTTAGAACGATGTTTGGCTTTCTCTAAACGTACTTTATATGCTTCAGAACATTTTCTTTCTTCATCTAATTGGGATTTTATATCGTGAAGGCGCCTCTCTAATTTTCTATGTGATCTGGCGATCTCTTGCCTTTCTGCTACTTCTTGTTCTAATTTAATTTCCATCTCACACAATTGAGATTCTAAGGATGTTATCGTAATTCTTGTTTTTGCTTTTTCCGACAAAAATGCTTCTTTTAATTCAAGTACTTCTGTTTCTAACATTTTATAGTTTATTTCGGCTTCTTTAACCTGGACAATCAAATTTTGATTTTCTGAGCGTAATTCTTGAATTTCTGTGAAAGGATATTTAAATGGCAAATTTTTGTTCTTGTTTTGAATTCGCGAGGAACTATTTTGGAGTGTGGCAGAATAAGGGTTAAATTTAGAAGTTACCATTACATCACTTGAATTAATAACATGAACCAAATAATTGTTAGAGTCATTTTCATATTTATTTATTTTTACAACATTGCCAGAAATAATTAGAATACCTTGATTAATTACGTCAGTACCAATAATCATATCAAAATCAATGGAATTATCATCAATCACAAAAACAGAGGTTTGAAATTTAGAATCATCGATTTCGATTTCTGCTTGAAAAGAACCAAATGGGATGTATGAATTTTTACCAAATCCAGTTAAACGCATATCTGTTGCTTCTAATTTTACAAAATCTTTAATTTTATTATAATTACTTCTTTTCAAAATTGTGCGTTGGCTACCAGTATCAATTAACGAAAGTAAATTTAATGAATACAGCTTAACATCTTTAAGAATTAAATTTTGAGAACTCGTTACAACATTCACTTGAGAACAATCATTCGAATTTTTTACATCTTTTGTTTTATCATACTGAAATGATTTGTGACCATACACATTGCAAGAAAAACAGAGGGGACCTTTATCTTTATTTCTACAGTCTATACTCACGTGATTTTTTTGGCCACAATTGTAACAGAACTTAACAGTACGATTTTTGGAATTCTGGGAATTAAATGATGACTCAGCATTATCAGGTTTAACTTTAAATTTAGGAACAAATTGTTCATTGTGTTTCGGTTTTTCATCTTGAAAATGGCGCTTATTCTTGATAAAGTCGTTTCGGATTTTATCGTAAATTTTTAACTTTTGTTTAAATTCTATGATAGTTTTACATTCATAAAGGATAGATTTCTGAAAAACAGAACCAGGGATACCTTTAATTATGTATTGCATAAGAGCAGAATCTTCGATATTACCGCGGGAACCCAACTGCTTCATGATTAGAAAATATTCATCTAATGACTCATTTTCATTTCATTTTCGCGCATTTAAAATTTCATGTAACTCAGCAGAATTATATAATTCCCCAAATTCGGAAAGAAGCAACTCTTTCAACTTATTCCATGAATTTATGTGACTCTCTGTTTGAACTAATAATAGCGCTTTACCTCTTAAAAATCTTTTGGCGAATAAAAATTTATGCAGTTCAGACAAATTAAAAATATTAGCTACATCTTCAAAATCGGTTAACCATTTACGAATACTTTGAAAAGAACTGCCGTCGAACGGCGCAAGAACAGTTTCGATATCATGAAAATTTACAGTAGTACTTGGTAACACATTTTGAACTGGAAAATGCTTGTTAGCAGAATGAGAAAATTCTTCGTGAGTGCTTAAAACACTCGAAACCGGTACATTACTTTGATTATTTTCAACATTATCAGGATTTAACTCAAAGTCAGATTCTACGTCACTTTCATTTTGTAAGATATTAGCTTGTAGCAATGTTAAGTTTGAAAGATACGTAATTAAACGTGTAGCAATCTCAACTAAATTTCCCTCGCTATCAACACAGAGTAGATTGCATAAAGTAATTAAATCATTCAAAGAAAATTCGGCTTTAATTTTATCGACTTTCTTTTTAAACTCATCTGAATCTGTGACAAGATTAAAACCGGTAAATTCCCGTATTCTTTTCCTATTCGAACGATCTCCGTCATTATCATATAAAAATCGATGTAAAAGTTTAATCTTATTTGTCTTTTCATTCTTTAAAACAGTTTCCAGTTCAGCTATCTCCACTAGTTTCATGATTAATTTTGAAATATACAAAAGAAAGAGAAGAAGAAAAAAAAATGAACTCACCGCAAAAATATATCCTTTAGATAAAATGAAGAAAATATAATTCTCCGTCGGCACGTCATATAAGAACAAAGGCTGCTTCAGTCTCTCTTTATTATTTTTTCTTTTCCTTTATCGTAGAACAATTTTGCGTCGTCATTTTAGCACTGTAAATAATGCGTAAACAAAAAACAAATTAACTGGCTTTCGTCATCTTGAATGCTGGTTTAGGAATTTTCATGTATAATTCCAAGTGGTGTCGCATTTGTCTAGGGGTTTAATTCAACCGGCGAGCTCCCATGTAAATATGAAGAGTTATTTAATAAATAAAGGTGATTACTTTCAATAAAAGAAGACACTTTAAATTAATTAAGATGTTATATTAAACTATTTACACTACTATGTACAAAAAATATAATAATAAGCTCTAATAGTCGTTCTAATACATCTTCTCTATTACACTTCTGTTATACTTCGTTTAGCTACACTTGCGTCTTGTTCCTTCCGAATCAACTCATCTTCTGATTCTGGCGGGCAGTTTTTCCGCTGAAGCCTTGGTGGCGCTGTCGTCTGTTCTTATCAAAATAAGGCGGCGCTGTTGTCCACCGCGCTAGAACTCTGCTTGGATGTACTGTTGCCATTCATATATATATATTAGATAATTGGACTAGAATTAAAAGCTTACGTTTATCTAATACAAATATAAAAAAACATTTGTAATTAAACACTGATATATAAACAATGCATGCTCGTAAGCGTACGTTAACACACCATTTTGCTCGCTTTCGCAGTCGCGCGGGAAAAAACACGTACTCAAAAGTAGAAGTTCCTTGCGCAGATCATGCTAGTAAAATGTCTTTGCGCGCAGGCGCCGATCAGCAAAATGAACGATGTGATCTGATTGGTTGTTCGCATGAAAGGATGTTGAAATCGAAAACACTGGTTAAATATACTGTTATATTTGCGGTATTTTTATCTACGGAAATATTACGTTGCGATCTACTGCAATAAAGGCAGTGAATTTGGCAATCATTTTTTTACAGTGAAGTTCTTCTGAAATACGAAATGGTAGCTGAAAGTACATACGATGTGTCACTAAAAAATGGGTTCTCAAAATTGAATAAAAAGCACTCAATTTTAAATACGTCACGTACTCAAAATAGCTCCGATCCAAATAATGTACTGAAAATTGAGAAACACATGTACTCACTTTTGACCCCATGGATGTATTGAAATATAAACTGGTATGTACTCAATTTTGATTCTATATAGATAAATTCAAATATGTACCGATTTTTGATCTCATGATGTATTCAAATATGAAATGTTGTGTACTCATTTTTCATCCCACGGATGTGATTGAATATGAACCATTATGTACGCATTTTTAGCACTTTCTGTTATGTCATCACATTTCATACAAAGCAAACTAACTATGTCTGCTCAAAATCTCTCTAACCTATCGTGAGAAAAAATTCGGATTTATTCGGAATGCAACATCCTGTATTTTTACATTATTTCATAGTTAACTTAACTCGGTTCGTGTTTGTAAAGATGGAATTTCATTATCTACATTTCACTCATTTCCCGATATTCTAGAATTTAAAAATATATATACACAGGTATGTTTTCGATGACAATTTAACATTTTAATATTTTTAGATCTTAATTATAAATTAATAAATTTAAGTTAAATCATTTTTAGGTGGTAAATTTCCAAATATTCTCTATGGTTAAAACTGTGTACGAGTTACAACATCAATGCAGTTAATTATGAGCCAAACTACGCCAGCTAAAATAGGCCAAATGGCTCTGAAACTGAAACAATGAAATAGTTTAAAGAGTAAAAAGTAGAAAATAAAAAATGAATAAAATATAAAGAGTGCAATATATCTTTTATAAAATTAACGGCTATCATTTAATAGTTTAATAACTAAATTATGAAACTATATTGAGAAGACAATTTATATATTTTTGAATAGATAGTTTAAATAATTTTTTTAGAAAACTTCATGTCGAGACAAGTGCGCACAAATGAAGCGTGGATATGTACCCCAAATTGATAGTAATAAAACTGTAATTATTACTATAATAAATCAAGATATTAATTGAAATTAGGAATGAAAAAGGGATTGTTATTCTGAAAATAGTTATACTTATGTATTCAGTTAAGAAGATTAAGGCAAATCATACTTCCGTATATTTGACGTTAAATCCTGAAACTAATCCAGTTTCACCTTTAGAAAAATCGAAGGATTTTCGGTTTGTTTTTGCTAAATAGGTAATAATTCATATATAAATAACAAACAAAATTACCATAAAAAATAATATTAAGTTTTGGAATAAAAAATTTTTATGAAAAGCGTAGGAATATGAAATAATTGCGCAGCATCGTCGTCAAAATTATTACTGCGAAGTGTCTTTTTTGGAGGTCCAAATCATATGTAATAAGTTGAAAATGCACTGTAAGATAGTTGCTGAATGTAGACTATAAGTAGAATGTTCCAAAGTTATTCAGAACATTTCTTCCAGTTCCACTCGAGAGTTAAAACTATCGTATTGTGTAGAGAATTTTTAATGAGGAGGATAACGTTCTTGATCTTAAATTCGTGTCCTTTTTCGCCGGAGTAATATGTAAGTAATAAATTTGCAGTAGTGTGTTTTAGTATGAGGCTGCAAACATTAAGATTATTTTCATCAGTCACACTACTTCGAGGATGACGAGTTTAAAAATGTATTATAAGATAGTTGCAGAATGTGGACAAAATTTTCCAAAATTATTCAGAACATTTCTTCCAGTTACGCTTGAGTTAAACACTATCGTTGCGTAGAGTATTTTTAGGGAGAAGATAACATTTTTATCTGAAATTTGCGTCCTTTTAAGCCGATAAGCAAGCTTTGCCTCGTCTGGTGAAATGATTAGTATGTTAGTAGTACGTTGGCAGTAGTGTGTTTTAGTATGAGGCGGTAAAAATTTTGAATGTGTTCACCAGTCACACAGCACGAGTTTCATTTCCAACAGCTTTTCATCCTTCAGCGAACTTCTTATGCAATCGTTTATTTGGATTTTTATATTACAGATATCATAGAGCTAAACTTTACGTATGTGTAAATTGTCAGTGAATATTACATTTTCGCTTGCAAGAAATATGATAACTATCCTTTATGCATGAGAAGTGTGTAATCATTCCTTTCCGTGTCTCCTGATATTGTTTGAATGGGCCTGCAAATGATGAGCTTGACGTCCCCACCAACAAAAATTTCAAGTCTCAGCGCACTGTCGCATTTCCAGAACTTGTGTGAAAGACATTCAAGTTTCCATTTAATTGATCATCGTGTTTTCATTGAAAGAAAATAGGAATAACAAACTATCCTTTAATGGTTTATAACTGTGCTGTGCGTAAAAAAGACAACAACTTTTCTTCCCAAATTTGTCAAATTTTGCTAAAATCAAAATATTCTTAGATTCTAATGTTATGAATCAGAAATTAAGTATATGGTTAATATTAGGGGTATCCGTATATAAGGTCTCATTTAAATACATTATTTAAAAGCGTATTTATTTAAAGTTGTTAAAAATAGGATAGCAAACATAATAAATAGATGAAGGACGTCATAGAAAAATATGGTAACTAAACTGGTTAAAGGCTACTTAAAAATAGGTATTAATTTTACATTTAATGAAAAGAAAATAGACTAATATTTGGCAGACCAAGAAAAATCGGCCCCGAAGAAATAAGACGTTGTAATCCAGGTAACAACTTCTAAGATTTTTTGCCACCACCATTTTTTAATTTTAATCTTTGCCTGATCTAATTATAAATATCTATGATTAAATAAGACGAAAATTACTATTTGGGAATAGTGCTGACAAAAATCCTAAATGTCAACGTATTTTACAATGGCTTATTTCGGCGGAGACTGTTTTCCGTGGCCCACCCTGTGAATGGAATAGCAAAAACGAAAATAGAAAAAAGACCTTCCATATGTACTATATGCTGTCCGCATACAGTTTTTTTTTCCTTTTTTTTGTGACACATAAAATGTCTTCTCAAATGATAGCTGATGTTCTGTCATTTCCTGTTTGACAGTACGGAAATAAGAAACGCTTAACATGTACCTGAAGAACGTGAAATAAAAGTCCTTTTTTATCATTGAATATTGATTTAAAATATACTTTGAAACATTCTTCCCATCCTTGTCTATTTTTCTTTCTTTAGAATCAAAGAATATTTTCAACGGCAATCACCTTTCTTTATCGTAGAATTTGTGATATTTTTCTAAGATTAAATAAGACGAAAAAAGTCTATTAAAAATCGTAGTAGAACTGTACAGACACTAATAATTTTTACATAAGTTTAAAAATACAAAATAAAGTTTGAATGCCGTGGCATTCAAACTTTACTTTTATATATTTAAACTTATGTGAAAACTAGGGTGTGTAAAGCTCTATTATGATTTTTAATAGATTTTTTCGTCTTATTTAATCTTAGTAAAATATCATAAATTCTACGATTAAAAAAGGTGGTTAAAAATTCAGCGATTTTAATATTAAATGGAAAATTCTAATCTGAAATATAGGTGTCATACTTCTATAATTTATAAAATAATCATTTGAAAGACAAATAGGAATTTATATTTAGAATCAATTAAATTGATAGCTGATATTTCAATTACACGGCCGCTATTTAAGTTATGAATATTATTAATCAGGTATCACGCGTGAAATGATATAAAATAACTTATCAAAATAGAGTAACCACACATTGCGTCCCAGAGAAAGGAAAACACTTTCCACACTATCAGAATATTGTTAAGAAATATTATTTGTGTTCAAACAATGAAATGTGATAAACAAACATTAAAAAATATCCACAACACAGTAAAAAAATCATGTTCAGGAATTGCTGTCCATAGCTGGTAATGCGTGATAATTCTATATCATGCAACACTGTATATGAAATGAACACCTCATAATACACTAAAAATAAACATTTTAAATGCATATCACAGCTTATAATTTAAATCCAGCAGTTATGGCTCATACTCAGTTCTGTAACCGAAATCTTTTGAGTGTCTCTGTAAATAAACGAAAACTTCTACGCAGTCAATAAATCTACAGAAAACATACTGTAGTGCACCTCAGTAAAGTACATCAATTTCATTAAAATACACTGTAAACGATTTTTTCCCAAATATATTTATGCAGTAGAATACTTTTGTGGGTTCCTGTAAGCGAACTGTAAATGGTACTTGCTCTATACTCTCTATAAATCGTGTTGCCAGCCACCTAAGTGCTGCATATTAATTCTTTACGTTTGGAACAGTGCAACATTATTAAAATGCACTGAAAACAATTTTTCCCCATTAACCGTAATGTATCGGAATATTTTTGATAGCCCCTGTAATCTAACTATAAATGCTATACACACTTCATTTTCAATACCGAACATGCGATGGTCAACCTCAATAACAAATATCATTTACATGGCAATGCGATTGTATTTACGCGAGTTACAAAGAAACGGAAAGACAGACAGACGGACAGACAAACCGAATTAACGAACACTTTTCAACTACGTTGGAAAGTGTTAAAAATTAGAGAAAAGTAGGTTAAATAAGAGGCAAACGGGGTAACAAGAGAAATAAAACATTTTGTTTTTTGTTTTTTGTTTTTGTAACGAGAAAAGGGTCTTGCAAAAAATATATTATTTTCCACAAATTTGAAGAGGCTTTGAAAACATTTATAAATGTTAAAGTCAATTTTTTTTTCAATTTTACCTAAATTGCCCGTTTTTTATTATCCTCTATGGAGTAATAAAACACGGTTCTTTCAACATTCATATAAAGATTATGTTAAATTGAATGGGGGAGAAATGATGATAAAAGGAAAACTTTTCAACATAGCTTGCCCGATTAAAAAATTGAATATCAAGTTTGATTTACAGAAGGTTAAAAAAAATATTGAAATTACAGTACATTTTTTTTTATCCCACACTTTAATGTACAGCTATAGATATGCGATTAATGCAAAGTATAAATGAATCACCAGTTGGAAGAAGGGAATAAACGCCACTTTTTGACACATTCATTTTTCTACACTTTTACATTCTTTAGACGTAGCGCTTAGTTGTGAGTTCGAAGAAAAGAACAAAAATCATTCGCTTCGTATAGATTCATGCGGCCATAAAAATAGTTAGTTGGAAGAAGGAAACAAATCCTTCCTTTATTCCCTTCTTCCAACTATCAACTGTACGAGTATAGAAATAGTGTTTCTTTTTGCCTGGTTTTTTTTTTTTTTTTTCGTTAAAAGACGAACTCAGCTGATTTCTACACTTACCATGAGGGTGAAGCTAAACGGGGCCCGGATGTGTGCAGTTTATTGTGGAAAACTATACAGAACATGGATCCCTCTGTCAAAGAACTACACATTTTTAGCGATGCTTGCGAGGGCCGAAATAGAAATAACACCCTTATAAGATTCTTTCTCACTCTTGTTGCAATGAATCGCTTTGAGAAAATATATCAATACTTCCCTGTGCGTGGCCATTCGTTTTTACAGTGTGACAGAAATTTCGAGACCGCTAAAAGACTCATTAGGAGAAAGGACAGAATTTACGTTCCAAATGAATATAATAATCTTATTTTGGCAGCAAAAATCAGGGGGTTTTCAGTTAAACCCATTACTTCTAACGACCTACTTGATTTTAAAAACTCATGGCAGTGATGTTTCAAGAAAAGCTGTAAGTCATTAAACAAGGCAACAACATTCAAGATTTCGCAATATAGAAGCTTTGAGTATAGTTCAAGTCATTCAAGTCATAGAGGTTACTTGACATGTTCCGAATTTATCGATGGTTTCATTAAAGCTACATTTTTGCTCCAAAAACCTTCTACAAACCCGAAAATACCCGAAACTCCGGCATATGTTACTAAAATACCCTTAAATGAGAAAATAATGAACAACATATAATCCAATATATTGCTGACGAATTCAAAGATTTTTACGATATTATTCTGACCTGGCCAACTACAAGATCCGAAAGTGAAGAAATAGATGAATAATAGAGTGTCCTTACGTTTTTTCTAATAAATAAATAGTTTTTGTCATTATATTGTTTATTATTTAAAATTATTTTGTATATAGTATACGATAAATTGGAAGAAGGGAATAAATCCAACACATTTACATATACATATATAGATAAATATTATATATTTCAGCCAGCTCTATTAGTAAATAAATCAGAATTTGTATTTTCTTCATTAGCATTGATACCACATGAGCCTATAAGTTGAAAGTAAAAAGTTATAAAGTTTTTTTTAATTATCTCCATTCTTAATTTTTGGATTTATTCCCTTCTTCCAATTGGTGGTTCAAATGTACTTGTACGCGCATTCTGTAAAGAATGCATGTATTTTGGTACAACTTCCTTAACCTCAAGTTGCGTAAAGACGCTAATGAGTCATTTTCTCTCATATATGGTTTGATAACTTAAATAACGTAACAATAAAAAAAAAATATTGTCATTGTTTTATTTTTTTTTAAATTTATATTCAGAAAAAAGTTTTCTTTATGCTGTGATAAGTACAATAGCGAAAATTCACTTCTTCTACGACGAAAATGAGGAGTTATGATACTCTGAAGTTTATGAAATTTCGAAGCTTCCCGGCACTAAAACGGATTCCATCTGTTTTTAGTGCCAGAAAACTCCAAAATTTCATTAACTTCACTTTATCATAACTGAGATTTTGTCATAGATGAATGGCATTTTTACTGCTGTACTTATCAGAGCATAGAGAACTTTTATAGATATATTTTGTTAGACTTATAATTATATAAATATTAAATTTCGTATTTTAAAATGCATACAGTACCTCACAAAATAAATGCCATACCTAAAAGCTACACGTGATTTGCATACTTTTTGTATTTGAAAGTGTGTTTGTCTCATCAGCGGTTTAGGACATAATCGTCAGAACATATATTTTGAATCACCCTGTATATACTAGTAATTGCTCATTGGCTGTAAAGTGGGTGTACTAGTAATTGACTAGTGACACAGAAAACTGTATAAAACGAAAATTAGTGTATAGATATGTTAATTTTGATTTTTATATCCAATGAGACACAAAGCGTTATAAAATAAAAATATATTGCACTGGTGTGTTCATTGTATTTGGTATATCAATCAAAATTAACAAGTCGGTTTATTAAGTTTCTTTTATACAGTTTTGTGTATCACTGGTCAATTACTGGTGCACTCACTCTATAGGGATGTTAATGAACGGATTACATATATCGTCATGCTTAAATAATAATTTTTATGCCTCCGTAAATGCTTATTAGTTATCCTTTTAAAATCATAATTACAATGACTGTCGAGTATTCAGATTTTTCTCTATCCCCGAAAAAACTAATTTTTTTTCTTTAAAAAAATATTTTATTCCATCTTTATATAAAATTCCTAATTTTACTATCAAATTAAGTTCTTAATTTCAGATTTATTTTATTTATTATAATACTTTGCTTGACAAAGTTAAACTAAGATTTCGTGTTAAAATTGTTTTTGGGGAATTCCGACGGCGTTTCTATAGTTTTTATTACACACATCGGGTACTTTAGGAAGCCATATGATAAAAAAATAGAAACATATTTTTTTTTTTCGAGTTAAGTTTACTGTTTAAATTATATCCTTAATTATTTATGTAAAATCTCTATTTGGACGTAAAACGATGCTAATAAATCATTGTATCATGCATATCATGCGATTCATAATAGTCGTTTTTATTTAAGATTTTTCTGTAATTAAGTATTAAGTATCATACATATATATAATGCTCAAAAAATTAAGAAAAATACAGAGCCTCCCCTAAATGGACATACTGTTAAAGTTAAATAAAGAACAAATTGCAACAGCTATTTAAGTAAATTTTGAAGGAGTATAGGAATTAATTTGATACACATGAAGTAGGAATTATTTTAATATAATTGCACCAAATGTCATCGGCAGATGGTGCTTCGCTATCTTAAGATCGAACGCCTATGATAAAGATCATATACATATTTTCATTATTATTTTAAATCTATAGTTCCATTATGTTTCCTAATGCTTAATTTATTTTTACTTAAACTCTTTCTATTTTAAAGATTAAAAGTAATTTCATTTTATCAAATACATTAGAGATTCTTTTCTTTCATTTTATGCCCTGTCTTTACTTAACCTCAAAAATGAAACTTCCTTTCCAGCATATAAATGCAGCTGCATGTATTCAATAAGTACGTCAGATATTTTGACTTATACTTTTAACTTTATTCTCTGTCAGGAAAATTTTATGAAAACTACAAAATGGTTTTTACTTCTTCACTATTGTCCAAGCATAACATTAACATCCTTGTTTAAGGTAAGTGCAGTCTTTGATTACTTTCCAACTACCAAAATTCTATTATCTCATTAATGTATTCATTTCCAGAAAATCACATCTGCCCTGATCCTCATAACATCCATTGGGTTGCCTTAAAAAATGAAAAGAAATTGCCATAATTCGCCTAGCATTGCAATCCTTTCTTTTCTTCTCCCCCACTAAACTAATATGCCAAACGCCTAACTGCCATAAATTCCTTCTGGCGAAATTGTCCGATGCACATGTATTCTTGGCGCTGTAACCAAAGTGTTAACGCACAAATGTACCACAAAATTAGATCAGATCATCTCTGAATTTTAATAAAAAAAGATCTAATTATTAAATTAAGCTAAGGAAGCCGTATATTCACCGTTGTTTCATCGTATATCATGTGCAATAAATATACTTTACAAGGATTTGACTTCTCTTCAATGCTTCTTTGTTTTAACATCCTCAGGATGAGAACGCCGAGTTACTGCCTTTGACAACGCATCCATCTTATTAGTACTCTTCACTTCTTCACGATCACCTATGCTTCAGTTTGTTCAGAAAAGCTAATATGTCCAGAATTTCCTTTTTCATTCACTGATAATTTCTTCATCGCCTTCGAAGCACTAGTGTGTGCCACGCACTCCGAAGCTTATGTCAATCCAATTGCAACGCTCATTTCAAATTACTCGTTTGCATTTCAATACTTTTAAAAGATTTTTTATACATAGGATACATAAAGTCGATGTCTGACTGGGTGGTTTCCAACTTTGTCGATTATTATTATTATTATTTTTGCAGTTCTTTTCTCGAAGGACTGTATCACTTTCGGAGCCGGTTCCAAAATATGTAGTTCTGGTGTATTACAAATTATGTATGTATGAAATGTAGAAGCATAAACGGAGATGTAAGACTTCACATACACAGGGTATCCTAAAACTGAATGACGTAATGGAATAGTAAGCAATTAATGACAGTTACTAAAGTTATTCATGCAAGAGATAATTATGTGAAGTTAATGAGTCATTATATCTCGCACATTGTTAAATGCTAATTTTTATTCAAAATAACACTCTAATTGCGTAATAAATATTTAATTATATATATTATACTCCTAATAACTAAAATTACCCATTATATTGTTTCACGGAAATGTATAATTAATATTAGATTTACCTTTATTATTATCTCACTATGAAAAACTTTCAACTAGGTTTCATATTTAACATATTTTGGAAATTCTAACAGCTTTTTTAGTAACTTTTGCTAGATAAATTACTCCATAGCTAACTGTGATAATTTAAGCTAGCCATAAAATTTTTAAACTGACATAGATTTAATTAATTTACAGTGTTTTATTAGTTTCGCAAAATTTTAAATATATCTTGAAGTGGGATGTGTAAAGATTCTAATGAATAATCATATCTCGTGTACTGTTGCATGATAATTTCTATGCAAAATAACTCTCTAATTGCCCATTAAATATCCTTCACGTATACTTGTCAAAGATTCTTTGCATAATATCTCTAATTAAATTATTTCTCAAAAGTATGCAATACATTTTATGTTTACCTTATTTATTATCTTACTTTGCTTGAAAAACTTTGAAATCTGTTTTAATATTCATTTTCTTTTTTCTAAACTGCGACAGCTTTTTCATATATTTTAATAACTTAATTATTTTGTAATTTATGTACTGGAATAAGTTATCCATAAATTTAAATATGGCATAGATTACAGTTTTTTAATTACGTTTACTATTTTGTTCTTTTCTCATATATATATATATAATCTCTAGTTGGGTGAATAAATATACTAATAATCGAATTGCGTATATCGTCAGATTCAAATTGCCATTTTCATTCAAGAGAGTTAATGTCTATAAAACATGCTTAAAAATAATTTTAAAGGCTATCGAATATTAATAATGAAAGATATTCACATAGCATATTTATTTTATTTAATATGCTTATTTTATTGCTTTTTAAATATTCTTCACATATTTGACTTATCCTCCGTTATATAAAATTGCTAACTGCGTATTATTCTTGCGGTGGTATGTAATGAATTTAGGTTCATTTGTTATATTATCGTGATTTGTTTAAAACATATTTTACAGTTTTTTTTTTTTTGTTTCTTTTAAACAAAATACTTTATAAGTCATACATTGGATAATATAACTGCCCATTAAATTTGAAATGCTACAGATTAAATTGTGTTAGTCATGTTTATTACTCTGCTAAATTCCTAATCTTTTATATATATATATATAGAAGTACTAGCTGTTACCCGCGACTTCGTTCACGCAACATTAAAAGAAGAATAAATACATTAATTAAGCAAAACATTTCACTCCCGATAATTAAAATCGTAAATAATTAACTAACTCTTTATCCATTTCATAGGAGACAATACGGTATTTTTTGTTATAGGGACTTTGACATAACCCAGTCTTAAAAAAGTGCAATTTTGTGCCAAGTAATCGCGAAAATGAAATTGCAACCAATGCAAAAAAAGGAGCGCCAAATAAAATCGTGGAAATAAACGAATTGGGTAAAAATAAATGTCAATTTTACCTGATAAAGAATTTTACTTCTAACGCCTTTGTGAAACGTTTGAACAGTCATCTTTCAAAAATAATTAATTAGAAATAGTGTATTCTTTTTCTTTAAATTCAATTCTGCCTCCTTGGTTTAATGTATAGCTGAAACAAATCTTGTTTTCTAAATGACAATATGTTGACAGACAATTTTTTAATATTTAACAAAACATCTAAAATCGGAAGTGCCCGGCGATTTTTGGCCATATTCTGTACATCTGTCTCATAAGGATAGTACAGATATACAAGATGCAAAGTAATGTTTATATACACTGAAATAATCCTTGAGCGAATAAAACAAAAATTATCTAACAAGCCTCTACCTATAGTAAAGCAAATATGCGCTATCATATGAGCGTATATATACCGCAGCATTTCATAGTGCCGAAGTGTTTAAGTTATAAACCTTATATCAAAAACTATACGAATAAGGAGAGAACAATTACACAAATGTAGATCGTTGCCCGATTTAGTATGAAATAATGTCTGGAATGTAAGAATTTCTGTATTAAAAGCAGTGAAATGTGAATGTTTCGGTATCTAATTACCACCAGCTTAAAACGTCACTAATCGCTTCTATAAGTAGTATTAAGCTCTAATAAGTATGGCATTGTAAGGCAGATACTGCAAGCAAGACGCAGGTTATTTTAACCCTTTCAGTGCGGAAATTTTTGGGGGGTTAATGCCCTGTGCGGGATATTTTGACCAAAAAAGCGACATTATTTATCTGAGTACAGGGCAGAATTTTCCGGTACAAATTGATTTTCCCAAACGGACACGACTTTCCGAACGACCCAATACAAAACTAAAAATCATATCTTATGGTTATACGAAAAGCACGCTACTGGTTTTGGTTATAGCCAAATTACTGCACTACGCAGGCGCAATACGTCATCACTACTAAGCCCATGACGCACTACAGTGAGCACAATACACGCCGTGAACGCCTAGGCGACTTTTGTCGACGCTTAATGTAGTCTACAGCACCCAACTCCTAGACGTCGACATTAGTCGACTCCCGCACTAAAAGGGTTAATAAGCAAATCAAGTTAAGTATGCTCAACTTGTCCATCAACGACACCAATGCACTATACGTGTGCATGTGTATTGCTGTGGCACTATTTATAAGCAATTAGTGACGTATTTAAACCATTTGATTGAAATCTAAAACATTCATATGTTAGTGCTTCTAATAACTTTATTGTTGCATAAAATATATCAATTCATGACGTTCTACACATCTACTATATATATAAAACACAAACGGAAATTTCGTTCCGTTCCTTTATAACTCGAGTTCTGCCGAATTGATTTTAATGGAACTTGCACTGTTCGAGAGATAATTTTTCTGGGAAAGTTTTAGTATGTAACACAACGTTCTACGTATATTAGTTATAGAATTATGATAGAAAGTTCTGTTATTTTGGCCGAAAAGGTTACCATTGCTAATTTTTTGGCGATCATTACTGTTGCAGAAAGAAATGAAAATGCTATACATGTCGAAAAATAAAAGAAAAACTGTTACTAATTTTATTAAAAAAAAAAAAAAAAAAAAAAAAAAAAAGAAAAAAAAAGAAAGAAAGAAAGAAAGAAAGAAAAAAAGAACAAAGGAAGAGAAAGGAAAAAAAAAATAGTTTTGATGAGAGAATATTATAAAACGAAAATATTTAATTTAAACATGATTGGGAATGTTTGTAATGCTTAAAAAATTATTCAAGGGGCAAGATTTCTATATTGAAACAATATTTGGCGATGTATCTTTTGTTTTTGGCGATTTTGATTTTACTTTTGACTCCAAACAATTTGATTTTAAGTCGAAAGGTGTCTTTTTATGTTGCAGAAAGAATTGAAATGGCTATACATCAGGAAAAATAAAAGAAAAAACTGTTACTAATTTTATTTTTTTTTTAAAAGAAAAACAGTTTTGATGAGAGATTTTAAGCCAAAAGGTGTTTTTTTTTAAGTATACGACTGCATTTTTGCAGTATTTTTTTTTGGTACTTTTCGGTTAGCCGCGCGCCAGTGATATATATATACACATATATCGACACAAATACATGTATATACATACATATATATATATATATATATATATATATATATATATATATATATCATCATCATCATCATCAACAACCGTTTTCAATCCACTGCTGGATGTAGGTCTCCCCCAGATTTTTCCATTGTTGCCTGTCTAGTGCTTTAGTCATCCAATTAACACCGGCCACTTTTCTGATTTCGTCACTCCATCTTACTTGAGGTCGTCTTCTTGGTCATTTTACATCTCTGGGATACCACTGTAGGGTGTTTGTGCTCCATCTATTGTCTGGTCTTCTTGCAATGTGCCCAGCCCATTTCCATTTTAGCCGTTTAATTCTCTCGATGATGTCAAAAACTTTCGTCTGACTTCTTATCCACGTTATTCTCTTTCTGTCTCTTCTGGTTATGCCTAGCATACATCTTTCCATACCTCGCTGTGTTGTTTGTAATCTTTGTACCATCCGTTTTGTTAGTGTCCAAGTTTCTGCTCCATAAGTTAGTGCAGGCAAAACACATTGGTTAAACACCTTTCTTTTCAAACAAAGATGCATGTTACTCTTCAGAATAATATTGTTCTTCCCAAAAGCACTCCATCCATTTCTTATTCTTCTATTGATTTCATTCATGATACTGTTGTCTGATGATATTTCTTGTCCAAGGTACACATAACTTTGCACATCTTTAATCTCAGTGTTGTTGTAGACTATTTTCTTTTTTGGTGCAAATGAATTGAACATCACCTTAGTCTTTTCGAAGTTTATTTTTAATCCCACATTAATGCTAGCTTCTGCCAAATCTTTTAGTATATATTGCAATTCTTCAGGGCTATTACTGAAAGAAAGAGGAAACAGATTGATTGAATTTGCAGAATGTGAACAGATGTATATCATGAATTCATTTTTCAAGAAAAAGCCACAAAGGAAATGGACATGGCGTAGTGCAAATTGCTCAACAAGTGAAATCGACTACATCTTGACAAACAAAAAGCATCTTATTCAGGATTTCAGCGTTCTCAATAACATCAATACAGGAAGCGATCACAGGTTAGTTAGATGCAAACTGTTTTTAAATACTAAAGTGGGAAGAATGAAGCTTTTGCAATGCTCAAAGAAATCAGTCGATATTATAAATATCCAGAAACATAAAGAAGAATTTAATTTAGAACTTAAAAGTCGTTTTCAAGTACTTCAATCAATCTTAGAAGAAGAACAAGATGTTACAGTAGTGAACAAGAAAATAACAAATACTCTACAAGAAATTGCAAGGACGATAGCTGGTGAAGCACAAGTAAAGCAAACAAAGAAAATAACAGAAGAAACAAGAAGCTTGATGAAGAAACGCAGAGAATTTAAAATGAAGAAAAACTATCCTAAATCAAGAGTTGAATATGCAAAATTATGTAAAACGGTAAGAAAATGTGTTACAGAAGATATCAGAAAATTCAACTGTGATCTTGTCAAAAAGTTCTAGAAGATAACAAAAGTTTAAAATCAGCTAAGCGCAAACTGTATGTTGGAAGAAAAGGTATTTTTGCACTGAAGAGAGCAGATGGAACAATCACCAAAATCAATAATGAAATAGTACAAATTGTCGAAAAATTCTATAACGATCTATATAAATGTGAAGATCAAAAAGAAATCAACCTATGTGATATATATATATATATATATATATATATAATTATAATATCTATGAATTTCAAAAAACATATCAAGTACTTGTATCATTCTACTTAAATCTCCAAAGATACATATATATACACTTATATGTATGAATATATATATATATGCATGTATCACTGGCGCCCGGCTAACCGAAAAGTACCTTTTTTTAAATTCAAATGCAAACTATATTAATGGCAATGTACTTCTATTTACTTCTACATATATGAAATTTCGTTTCAGCTGCTGATAACTCGAGTTCTGCTGAATGGATTTTCGTAGAACTTAAACTGTAAGATAATTTTTCAGGGAAGGTTTTATTGTATAACATATCGTTTTACGTAGCTTAGTTATAGAATTATTCTGGGAAGTTCTAGAATCAGATCAATCCGATTATGAAATATTAGCCTTTGTAAAAGATTTTGCCGAATGGATTTGATGGAACCAACACTGTTAGATAATTTTCTATGGAAAGTTTTATTATATAACATATCATTCTACGTTGCTTAGTTCTAGAAATATAGAGGGAAATTCGAAAATCGGGTGACCATTTTTTTAATCAACTATTAGCCTTTTCAATATTTGATTCCGATTATGAAAGATTAGCCTTCTGACAAAAGTTCTACTTTGCGGATTTTGATGAGAATTGTATTGTTAGTTAGATGCTATTTCAGGAATGTTTTTAATGCACTACATATTGTTCTATGTTGCTTAGTCAAACAGTTGTGAAGGTTATGTGTGAAGGACATGTGAAGGACATGTGTGAAGGTTATGTAGTCAGGTGAACCCGATTCCGAAAGATTAGCCTTTTTGAAAGTTTTTACTGGGCGTATTTTTTGCGACTTGCATTGTTAAGTAGATAATTTATAAGGATGGTTTTAGTATATTTTATATCGTTCTGTTAGTTTTAGAATTATGTGGGAAAATTTAGATGAACCCAATTATCAAAGATTAGCCTTTATAAAAACTTCTACTGAATGGATTTTGTTAGTTAATTTGTTTGCATTGTTAGTTCGACAATTTTTAGTGATGGTTTTAGTATATTGCATATAGTTTTATCATTCTTTAGCAAACCCTAACTGTAAATGACCAAATAAAATAGTTGGTCTATAACAGCTAAAATTTTGACTGCACATTAGAAAATATAATAGCGGAATGACGTCATTTTTCAGTAATGTGGAAGGATATTCCAGGTAAATATTACATATTGCTTTCAAATACAAGGTCAAATTAAACGATATATTTCGTTTGATTCAAGGTTCATTTGTAGAAGCCGACCAGCGCAGCGGGCGTAGCTTGCTAGTTTATAATAAACAATTTCGTTTTCTCTCATAGTTTACGAGATAGTGTTGGTAACTTCTAAATTTCTCTACAAGTAGGAACTGCACTAACTCTCATGATAGCGCATAATCGTTTTACTATACACTCTTTTTTCCCAATACTAGCTTAATCCGTGAGTTATTTGAATATATCCAGACATTACTTTACACCTGATATGTGAAGAATTGTATCTTGGACTATATCCATGTCCATCATACACTGTAAAGAATGACAAATGCTTCTTAATCTACGAAAATATAATATAATCACGAATAAATATATAATATAAACTCATTCTTGTTAACCATGATTCTGAACAGTGTTTCTTTATCTTTAGAAACCTCAGACATCAATGGAATTTCGAGATTTAAAGAACCATTTATAAAAACAAAATTTCTCTTGCTGCCCGTAATTTTCGAAACGTTTACGAGTAGCTTTTAAAGTGTATTAATCAGTTAGTTTTCTAAGCCCGGAATATAGTCTTTTCCGATGATCAATTCTCAAGTAAACATTTTCATGTTCAACAAATATGTATAACAGACAAACATGCAAAATTAACAGCGTTAACATTAACATCAAAATTAAGATTATTTCTTTACACTTTCACGTATGAATTAACTTATGCAGCTGAAAACGTTTACTTACGAAATGATGGCATTCGAAAAACAGGTTTTCCAGGCTGAGGAAACTGATTAATACACTATAAAAATTATTCGGAAACGTTTCTGAAAAATACGGGCAGCAAAAAATACTTTGCTTTTATATATATTCTTTAAATTTTGGAAATGTATTGGTTTCTGGGGATTCAAAAGACAATGGAGCACACTTTTCGGAATTTCGGATAACTCAAAAGATTATATTATATTTTCTTTTGGGGTTATAGTATATTTTCATAAAATAAGAAACATTGGTCATTTTTTACAGTGTATGCATATGACTTGTGGTAACAAATGCGCTCTTTTTTCACTCATTACAAGTAAAAATGTAGATAACAAAACTTATTCATTTTCTTCACGGTATTCTTTGCAATATGAATATTTCAATAGTTTCAAAGAGGATTAAATATAAAAAATACATGATTTTCATTATTTCAAAACACTCGTAGTTTTTTCCTTAAACATTTATTTTATCCCATCTTCAGATAAAAATCCTAATTATGCTATTTATCATTAGCATGTAATGAATTTTATGCGTGCCGTATATATTACTTTATTAGACTGATCTCTTTAGAAATAGACCTATTTTAATCACTTCCTTTATCTATCTTTCTACATATATAAAAATATATATAATGCAAAACTCGTCATCACGTAACCAAAATATTGAATCTAATTGGGACAATACATTGATCGTTCAGGTATCTGGGATGAGTTCTTAAATCAAGTATGTAGCTCTTATAATTCGCTTACGGGAACACAAAAAAGCAAAACATCCAACAGTTGTCATTATGATAACAATCGAAATTCTGAATGAATTCGTACATAATTGCGAATTGCCAGGTATCTGGGATGAATTCATCAATCAAGTATATAGCTCTTATAGTTATTTTATAGGAACACACTGAAGTTTTCTGTGGCATTTATTAAATTGTTTGAGTTTTAGCTTCGTATGGGAGTCGGAAATATATTATCTTATGGACTACTTTTATACTATGATTTCAATAAGTTTTAATATATTTTTATATAATTGGCCTATATTTATTCAATTACATTTGGTAAGCTAAATTTAAAACTTCCCTGCAAATAAGTTTTCTCACCAAAATAGCGAATTTCGAAGGAGTGAGACCAATATGTCTCATTTTGTTTTAAATCTAATGTATATACTTTAAAATAAAGAACAAGGAAACTAATCTACACGTTTCGTTTGCAAAACTTTGAAATAGATTTCTCGCTTTGATTTGTTTCTAAATTTCTGACAGTTCTTTTATAACTTTTGCGAAATAAATTACTCCATAATTCATACATTGGAACAGCTAAAGTTAGCCATAACATTTGCATATATGGCATAGATTAGATCTTCTTAGTCACGTTTAATATTCTGTTAGTTTCGTGACCTTTTACATATAATCTCCAGTTGGATGTATAAAGATACTAATGCGTTATCGTATCACGTATATCAACAAGATCAAATAGTCCTTTTTATTCAGGATACCTTGGTTATTTTGTATTAAATATCCTTCACTATACCTGTCTTCCAAGGATAAAACAATTATATGTGAAGTCCTTAACATATATTTTATACACTTTTCATAATACTTGTGAAAGTAAATATCTATCTATCTATCTATCTATCTATCTATATAGAGAGCTTTAATTTTAGGGTATTGAAGTATTACAAAAAATGTGGTTATAACGCAGCATATTTGAATAGAAAATATTATTTGTTGTTGTTTGTTGTTCAATTTGTAAAAAAAGAAAATTAAAAATTAAAAAATTAAAAGATAGTGCAACATAGATAAACTTTTTAATCACGTTTATTATTCTCTTAGTTTTATAATCCTTTATATAGGGTGATTCACTACCAATGTGACAGACGTTAAGTGGTCATAGAGAACACTGAAACAAATAAATTTTTGTATTGGAAAACTGGGTCGCAATCCAATTATTCAGTTATAAATACAGGGTGCCTAGCTTCAAGTCGAACCTAGATTTTCGTTCACAACTTTAACATTTTTGAAGATAAGTTATCAATATTTTCAAAAGACTTGCTTAACAATGTGTAAAATGAGATGATTACAGGGTAGTGCACTGTAATTAGATCAATGACATACATGTTCTGTGAACTACATCCCAAATTACGTAGTCTTTAAATCCGTGTTGTTTAAATGCTGATCGTGGCAATTTCCAGCAATGCTCGGTATTTTATCACATTTCATAGAAAGTAAAGTCTGTTGAAAATACTGTTACAATATTTTCATTATTGTTAAAGTTATAAACAAAAAACCGTTTTGTCATGGAGTAAGAGTTCTGTATTTATGACTAAATAAGTGGATTGAGACTCAGCTTCACTATACAAAAAATGTTTGTTTCAGTGATATCTATCACCTCTTAAAATTTGTCGTAACTGAATCACCCTGTGTATAATTTCATGTTACATGTGCAGTGTATGCAGCAAGTCCATCTAAACTTTACAGTTTCATTACAAAAGAATAAAAAAATAAATTTTTGTTAAGATTCGACTTTTTTTAACAGAAAAAATAGTTGTAATTCAAAAGTCGCCAATTTTTCAAATAAGGATGTGTATAAATAAACTCAGTACTCGGTGGATCCTTTGTGCGCCTAATTCTTCAATTTCTGGATGCAGCAAATTATTGCGTGCTTGTAGTAGTTTTATTCTTTACACATTTTTGTGATAGAGATTTTCGCAAAGCGTTAATTGCTGTAAATTCGTTGACGACATTCATAGTCAACATTCGTCAGTAATTTGTCCTACATACCAAAGTGATAATTAAATACAGTGAGGGATCCACCAAGTCAATTCTTTTATAATCATCCTCATTCTACCAAGAAATTTAGTCGTATGAGTCCCCTATATCGGTGACTTTTGAAGTATAATCGTTTTTGTTGTTAAAACATTCTTCATCTTGAAAGTGCTTTTCGTGCGAATCGCACTTCTGTATCCTAATCTATTATCTTTTTTATGATTTTTTTTAATTTATGACTTTTTCTGTATCTTGTATAAATATACTAATGAATCATCTCATCGCACATATCGATAGTTTCAAAATGGTCATTTTTATGCAGGATACCTGTTAACTGCGTATTAAATTAATTTAGATACATTTATCCTATAAATATAATAGAAATGTATGAAATATCATTATTTCACACAGATTGATGCCTTTCATAGAATTATAAATTGAGATTAGAATTACGCCTCAGTAAAATTAAGGAGCTAATGATTATACCTATATATTCTTCATATTATTGTTTACTTCATGAACTTTTCTATAGTTACAAGGACTACGGAATCAGTATAATACATTCTTATTATTTTCGAAAATGTTCACAATTCTTTCTTTAAAAAATATTTAATTATATCTATATTTAAAATGTCTAATATACCTTTTAACAGAGTTACGAGAGGGAACGTGACTACCTCTGTAGGTTATCACACCCCTCGAGTTGTGGTAAAGCAAGTACGGGTTGGAACATCCCGACTTAAGGCCTAGGGCCTGGTTTTCCCTCCTGGGATTCCAGCTCCGAAGCTGTTGGGGGACGCCGGCCCGTCTCCAAGTGTCTCGTGGTGATTCTCCGTGGTTTCACCGCGTGTCGCAACGACCTACGTCGTCTCACGTGGGTTCAAGGTTAGAGGGTCCGTATTGGTTCGGCTCTCTGACCGGCTGAAGCGGCGTAGCGACACAAAGCTGCTGGCGCAATAAAAGTCTTTCAGGACTTGGGTTCGGTGGTCGATTGCACGTGGTGCGCTCCCTCATGGGCGCCTGCGGCGCATGTTACTTTATACATTTTCACAGACTAATAAACTACTCTAATAAATTTTCGGTTTACCTTATTTATAATGTTATATGGCTTGCAAAACAATGAAGTAGATATGATATTAAAAATATTCTTTTCTAAATTACAAAATCTTTTCAGATATTACTAAGTCACTCACTTTTTAGCTCATACATTGAGATAATTTAAGTCAATAATAAAATTAAAAAAGGTATATAAATTAATTTTTTTAGTCACGTTTTCGGTTCTGTTAGTTTTGCAGTTTCTTACATATAACTTCTAGTCGGTTGTTAGAGTCTAATGTATCATCAGATCACGTATTTCGTTAAAAAATTCTGTACGATTGTGTATTAAATACCTTCAACGTATTGTCTTATCCCCTTTACGTAAAATTCTTTATTATCTTATTTCATAGAAGTGTGTACTGAATTTTAGTTTTATCTAATATATTATCTAATTTGTTTAAAAAACAATGTTTTGATAATTCTGACAGCTTTTTAACAACCGCTACTAGATACATTACTTCGTAACACATACGCTTGCATAATATAAACTTATCCCTCAAACTTAAAACGTGACAAAAATATAAATTTCTTACAAGGGAACGTTTCCAACCCGTAAATTAAGAAAAAATATGATAAGTTGGGATATAAATGGCACATGGATGTACGTAATTAGCAATTTTCTTTTGCTACCCAAATTCACATTAAGGGTGTTGATAAAAAAATATTTATATTTTATAAAAATCTTGTAAATTCCGCAATGTGAAATAAATCTTCGGAAAGCGATTAAACTTATCTCAGCTTACAGGTGAATAAAACAATATAAATCTTCGTACTAATTCGGAAGTTTAAGGGACTTAGAAAATCTATACCAGTCACTTCAAATGGCAATACGTCTTTAACTCTAAGTGTGGAAGGTGTGGAATAGCTTGATAATATGGTTAGCACTGAATGCTTGACAGATAACACATCACCTTATTATTTGTTTTACTTGTAGCCTATAGTATTTCTATAGGAACATACAATTTTCCTATCATCTTTAAAACTTCTATTTTGGTTACACTATTATTCTTATCGTCATATTTTGAAAGATTATGCAAATCAACTTTCAAATAATCTTCTTGTGTATTCCATTTATAACTTAGAACTTTGTTATACCCAGATTTTTGATGAATAGTGTAGTCTTTTAGGTCGGAATGTGACTGAAGACTTTGGAAAATCGTAGTCCAATTGCGTATATTTAAATTAGCATCTTTCAAAATACTCTGAACTTCAGTACATAATTTTAAACTTTGAGATTCTCTGTTCACACCAACCAGTACATGATCGACGTGCAGACAGTCATTATGTAGGTCAAATGTTTGTGGAAGTGAGTATTTGTATTTACTGATATGGGTTTTATTGTTGCCGATAACTAAAATGAACTAGGCTTCGCTACGAATAAACACTGGTCATTCTCAACTTTCACTCTGACCCGGGATTAAGGTATAGTTTCAATCCATAAAAATCTAACTGCATCTGTGACTGCTGGATCTAGACTGAATTACAGGAATGCATGTTCCATGGCCTTAGTGACTGCAGTTTTATGCGATCGAAACCGAAGAAAAACACTATTGTTAACTAGGTGAAATATTTTAAAATATGAAAAGCATTTGCACTAGTTTTATAATGTTTTTTTTTCTCTTTATTATTTTTTCAAAACAAGATTCTATCATGATTCTCAGAACAGAACATGCATTTATTTTCAACATTCGTGCTCGAAGTAGCCGATGTAGGCATTCTGCAGCATTTAGCGTAGCATATATATTTCAGAAACATTCTATCAATTGTGTAATTGCTTTAAATTAGAGGATTTACTAACAGTGGGAAATTTAAAACGTATTAATGGGATCTAGTGAACATTTATTTTTGTACCGTAGAGATTCTCTAACATTTTTACAGCCATATCATAATTTTCCTCAGAAATTTAAATTGACAATCTTTGAATGTCTATTTGTGCCAATGATTTTAGGAGACTTTTCAAGCATGTAAATTTATCTATTTTACCCATCTCATAATTGTAATGCAAAGTAGATTTAAAATGTCTGTAAGAGTCTTGCCAGTTCTCTGGATTTCCATCGAATTTCTCAATGTGCAGCTCAGGCAGGTTAACGCAAATTTTATGCTAAGCCATCCAAAGCAAGTCTGTGTTCGTTCTACTAACAGCAGCAGTCAAATCTGAAATAACATTACTTTCTCCTTTCTGTAAATGTTTCTCTTTAAGATTTAATTTAGTTTTTCCGGAAATGAACTGTTCTATATACATGTGATTGTATTCGAAATCTGACTCTAAAACTCTTTAAATATTTTATTTCTCTCTCAATAGATTTACACAAGGTAAGAAATT
This sequence comes from Maratus michaelseni, assembly GCA_963931845.1. NCBI lineage: Eukaryota > Metazoa > Arthropoda > Arachnida > Araneae > Salticidae > Maratus > Maratus michaelseni. The sequence goes on along the minus strand of OZ007591.1, from coordinate 151,957,942 downwards.
GGATTAATTTTCCTTAGTTGCACTTTTTTTTTCTTTATCCATTTTAAATGATATACACAAATATCGATCACGACCGAAGTAACACGGAACAATCTAATATTATTAACAGTAATAAGTATTGTATCGTAATATATTAAAAGTAATGTTTAATCGAATTCTTAATAATATTGAAAAGTTGTGAAGTTTTTTACGGGTCGATGGTGAATTTTTGAAGTTTACTCCTTAACCAATAATAGAAATGCAACCTTTTCCTCATCGTCAATTATGAATGCACGAAATTTTTAGAATGCCGATAGTAATTTGTTACATGTAACTGAAAACTAATGGTTTTACTTACACAAAATAAAAATTTCTGGAATGTCTACATATATTTATTATATATATTTTTTTAATTTTTGTTCAAAAATCTGTTTAAATATTATTAACAATTGATATTTTGTTAGTTTTCGACAGAAAATATAAAAAGAAGCAATTTATAACTGAATACATTTTCTCTATCTCTGACCATTATTAAGTAATGACATTATATCCAAAAATATTCCGGGGTAAAATTTATCCCCTTAAAGGAAATATAGGAATAAACAAGAACGAAAAATCATGCGTCAAGCATAGATTATGTAACACTTTCCAACGCTTCCAAAATAATTTTACAAATCATACCGTTTAATAAGCTGAAAGATAACATCTAAGTAAACAATTTGGAAAACGCATAACATTTAAAAACACAATTTCGGGAATTTCCAACTTATACAATATTCGGAAAAATATCCGAATACTTTTATTCAGCCCTGTATATGATCTATAGATTTGTATATGTGCTACATAGGATGCTAAATTTTAGTTCAGTTAAGAAACGCGTAGCACAGTTTAAAATTCTCCTTCTGGAGTTTCTGTCAATAAACAGAAATGTGTTCGCGAACTTTTGTGCTTCCCTGTATATGATCTACAGAATTCATACACACCACGTAATAAACAAAAAGTGAGTTAAAATTAAAATCGCGTTCAGTAACGTAAAACGCTCTTCCAGGAATTATTGTAAATAGACAGTAGAGAATTCTTTTGTGTGTCCCTGTAAATGAACGATGACTGCTATACACACAATATTCTGTAGTAAGTCTCTTGTAATGAACCTTATATAAATTTCAATGCGTTTAAAATAGTGAAACATTATTTAAATAAACCGCAGACGATTTTCCTCCATAGACGTAATGTAACGGAATTCTTTTGACTGTCCCTGTAAAGTAACTATAAGTGCTATGCACACCCTATTCCATATTAAGCTTCTTGTAATGCACTTTAGTGATATATATCAATTACGATGTGTTTGAAATTGTGTAACATCATTAAAATAAACCGCAAATGATTTTCCCCCATAGACCGTCATTTAATGGAATTCTTTTGAGTGTCCCTGTAAAAAAACTATAAGTGCTACACACTTCCGTTGAAATAGGGAACATGCTATAGATAACGACAATAACATATAAAAATTTTAGGGCAATCCGAGCCTATTTACGGGAGTTAGAGCACGGACAGACGGCAGACGGCCAGACAAACCGAAGTCATAAACACTTTTCAACTAGGTTGGAAAGTGTTAAAAAGTATTTGCGTATTACATACCTCCATAAACTCCATATATTTCCAAAGTTTCATAGTTTTTTTTTTATTATTTGTGGATGGAGAATGTCTTCTTGTTAGTTAAGTTTACTATTCTATTAGTTTCGTGAACATTTATATGTATATATATATATATATCCTCTAATTTGACATGAATAATGAATATTCTAACCAAAGCATGTCAACAGTACTCTTAGAATTTTTAAATACATCAGTAATACTATTTATGAGGTTTGTTGCACTTGAACTTTTAACTTCCAAGTCCGACTTTATTGCATCTAAACTTTCCATTTTAATAATCTCAATAGAAAAAATACCTATCAAAACGACATTTTATCGAAATAAATGCGCCACACATGGTAAAAAAATATATTTATATTTTTAATAATTTACTCTAACTGGTAAGAACACTCTCTTCTTAATAGTATACTTATGATTATCTTACCTCATTCGTGGGTTATGAACGTTTTTATTGATGGTCGATCTCATTCATAAGTATTATTTTTATTGAAGACTGCATCATTAGATGGAAAGCAATTTAATTGCGTATAAGGCGAACACTGGCACACACACACACAAAAAAAAAAAAACTTACAGTCTGCATATTATCATTTCTTGATTAAACTTCTAATTCAAAAGGAATACATAGAGCAACTTAATAAACAAAAGTTCTACAGTTTAATTCACACATTTTCTCGTCTGCGGGCCAAGGGGTCTGCAACAGAGTTAGAAGCTATAACAGGGGGAAATTTTATCCTGGAATATTTTTTAACAATTTCATTTTTTTTTCTTTTTTTTGTTATTACTCATTAATGGCAAGGCAAGAGATAGAGAAAATCTTTTAAGTTAAAAATTGCTTCTTTTTGTTACTTCTGTTCGAAAACAAAATATCAATTGTTAAAAATATATAAAATATTTTTTGAACAAAAAATAAAATAAATAAAATAAATACATTTTATTGAATTCCCAGCCATTCTTATATTATTTTTAGAGAAAATACGATCTTTATCATATTGATTTTTGTTCTTGCCTATAAAATAATGCATAAGAGTATGTGTTAAATAAAACAAATTACAATTAATAGTTGTACTTTTTTTTTTCTTTTTTTATCCATTTTAAATGAAATACACAAATATCGATCACGACCGAAGTATCGCAGAACAAACTGATAGTATATACAATAATAAGTATTGTATCATAATATATTAAAAGTAATATATATATATATATATATATATATAATTTTTAATAGAATTCTTAAAAATAATGTGAAGTTGTGAAGTTTTTTACTGTCGATGGTTTACTTTTGAAGTTTACTCCTTAACCAATAGTAAGAAATTTGGCGTTTTCCTCATCGTCAATTGTGAATGCACGAAATCTTTAGAATGACGATAGCAATTTGTTAAATGTAACTGAAAACTAATGGTTTTACTTAAACAAAATAAGAATTTCCGGAATGTATACATATATTTATTATATATATTTTGTTAATTTTTGTGTTCAAAAATCTGTTTAAATATTATTAACAATTGATATTTTGTTAGTTTTTGACAGAAAATATAAAAAGAAGCAATTTTCAACTGAATACTTTTTCTCTATCACTGACCAATATTAAGTAATAATATTATATCCAAAAATATTCCCGGGTAAAATTTATCCCTGTAAACGGAATTTGGGAATCAAAAAGTATTTCGTATTACATACCTCCATGAACTCTATATGTTTCCAAAGTTTCATAGTTTTTTTTTTAATTTGTGGAAGGAGAATGTCTTCTTGTTAGTTATGTTTACTATTCTATTAGTTTCGTGAAAATTTATATATATATGTGTGTGTGTGTGTGTGTGTGTGTGTGTGTATATATATATATATATATATGTGTGTGTGTGTGTGTGTGTGTGTGTGTGTATATATATATATAAAACTTTAAGTAAAATTTAACCATTGAAACATAAGAAACTGACCACATACACTGAAATCCCGATACCAAAGAGCCCTGTCAATTTACAAACTAAAATTGTAGTCCTAATAAATGTAACATTATTAATTCAAATTAAGAAGAAGAAAAAAAAAATAGAAAATAAGGAATGAAATATAAACCACATGAGTATATACACAAATAAAAGCTTATAAAGTAATTTACTTTTTCAATGGCAAGAAAATCACATTTATAAGCAAAGAACGATTGTTTTCTGTATATGATACCAGCTTTTGCTAAATATAGTGCCATATCTCGCCCGAACAATCGCTGAAACAATATTGAATAACAAGACCTTTACAATGAAATATTATAAATTATACATACAATTTGAAAAGGAGTGTGAAAAAGAAGAAAAAAAAATATATATATATATTACTTATATTAATAATATCCCAAGATATTTAGTATATTGTGAGCACATGTACAAAATTGTATCCAAAAGAAGAGGTTAAATTCACAGTTAAATAGAGAATACTTCAGATCATAAATTGTATTCTACAGTTACAGTTATTTTTATTTAACTACATAGTTTACAACATTTTAAAAAATGTAGAAAAAAAATTATGATATACATATAAATAAAAACCATTAGTTAATTTATTTTAATTTTAATTTAATAAATTAAAATATATAATATTACTTGATAATTTGAAAGTATTTCATAGATATTATTACTTCCATACTAAATTTCCAAGTTTTAATATTTTAAATAAGCTATACTACTGCCATCTATTGTAAAAATATTAGACTATTTTAGCATACTATCAAATTCATTATATAATTTACTTTTGCTGCTGACATCTGGTGTACAGATATTCTACTAAAACTTTAATATTGTATGTATAATTTCTTATATGCAGCTGTAATGTAGTGTAAATATATTAATTTTACTAGTTAATATTAATGATATATATAGAGAATAAGAGTTACTAGTATAATATATTTTCTATTTTAACTAACCCATTTAAAATATATCTTAATTTAACCCAAACATTAATGTAGAATCCATATGATGCTTTCATTTTATAAATTAGTATTATACTTAGAAATAACATAGATTATTCAATATGGCAATGCACTTATTGTAATTTAAATCCAGCTATTTAAATAATATCTACCATGAAAAAAAAATATTAAAAACACAAATATTAATTAAATTAAATGATCTAAAAATAAAATAAAATAAATAATATAAAACTAAGAGATATGTTTATTAGTGTACTATATTTAATAAATATTTAATATTTACTAAAATTAAATATGTTTAACATATTAATATTATATTGTATTGATTAACCCATTGTAACATCCTTGATAATTTTAACTTTTGTTACAACCCCAATAATATTAACTCCATATAATCATAACAACAATTATAGAATTCGCCCACATGTAAATTTTAATTTATGAATGACTTTTAACTAAGATGATCCTATGCAGCACATGCTCTTAATATGAGTTATATTTTAGCGAAATATATCAACAGTCAAAAGTTGAAAATTAACGTTAAATTTTAAAATACGAATGACATTAAACTAGGATAATCCTATGCAGCAACGCACACAATAGGATTCATAGTTTAGCCAAATATATCAACAATCAAAAGTTGATTATCATTTTTATCAAGGAGATTTTAACAAACAAACAAAAAAAAAAAATACAGACATTTAACCCAAATTAAATCTATATTTATATGTGTAAAATTGATTTAACTAAATAGTAAGGATATCCATAAACTTGTGCAATTTGAAGGACATGTTTTAAATTTTGATTTTTAAAGTTATTTGAACAAAGATTATTAATTCTATGTGCGAAATTTAGTAAAATATTTACAAATAATGATTTATGTATACATGACAAATAGTTAGTAAATAAGTTAACCTTAAAAGTAAAATCATTTCGCTTGTCATAAATGTTATATATATCCTCTAATTTGACATATGAAGATATTAATGAATCTTCAGATCTCGTATATCGTTAAACTATTATCGTTGCATAAGATATCACCCTAATTGCGTATTAAAAATATTTAACGCATATTTGAATTATGTCCTTTACTTAACATTTCTAATTATATTATATTTCACAGAAATGCGTTATGCATTTATGTTTACATTAATTACTATCTTATTTTCTTTCTAAAACTTTAACTAGGCTTCTTCTTTATTTTATTTTATTTTTGAAATTGTGACTATCTTTTAATAATTTCTACTAGGTAAATTACTTTTTAACTCACACATCAGAGTAATTTAAGCTATCCATAAAATTTGAATCGTGACAGAGATTAAATTTTTCGAGTCACGTTTGCTGCTCTATTAGTTTCGTAATATATTACACATAACTTGTCGTTGATTTTTAGAGTTAAATGAAACATTACATCACGTATATCGTTAAATGATCCTTTTTATTCAAGATACTATTCTAATTACATATTAAAATGGTCTTGGACACAAAAATCATGAAAATATCATATTTTCTTTCTTTCTTTCTTTTTTTCTTTTCTTTTTTTTTTTTTTTTTTTTTTTTGCTTAGAAAATATTCTATAGTTTTTAGAATAAAATGACGCAAGCTGCATGTAAATACGATAATTAAATGAAAAGTTATAACACTTTTCATACTCGTATTTTAATGGCTTTGTTCGTTTTAAAGAAAAGTTTAAATCTTTTTATCTCATAATTTTTTTTTTCAAAATTCATCATATCTAAATTGATATAAAACTGACCTCCGCCACCAGGAGCCTGAGGGACGCCCGTCAGTGTCTCAACCGCATCATAAAAGGAACATATACCACGCACGACTGGAGGCTTGTCTCCGTATGCGTTACGGCCGTCGGTGCACCGCCACCTGTGCATCACACCGATTCTATCAAGAGGTGACGACATGGTCGCCACGATAGGTGGTGACTCCTGCGCACAGCGGGAGCCCCCACACGGACCCTTGATGAATCGCCAGAAGACACCCGACGACTTCGTCGCCGGAACCCCATATAGCAACCGGTCTAACCCTAAGCCATACAGTGTCTCACATAAGTGATGGGACACTTGTGCTTTACAAAAGGAAACTAATCAAATAAATTAAAAAAACATGTACACATTTTTTTTGTGGGTGTGTTTCATACTTAAATTTAGTAAAGATTATTACATAACATACATTTTGTCAAAATATTAAAATATTAATTTAATAAAAATACAAATGTTTAGAACGGAGCAAAAAATAGCTCACATAAGTGATGGGACACCATTATATATGCAACAAAAATCGTCTGAAATAAGCAATAAAAATATTTTTTGGGGTTTTATTTTTACTTAAAAGCAATTGGCAATAATTTATAAAATCGTCTGCAGTATTTCTCTCCAGTTTGTTTTGGAATTTTTGTGTTTTTTAGCTCTGTGTAGTCATGAATGCTAAACGAAAAGAAACTTCGCCTGAAATTCGAAAATTAGTTATTAATTTGCATATTGAACGTGGAAAATCTATTAGAAAAACTGCTGAAACAGTTAACTTGAGTCGTTCAACAGTTTTCAATATCATTAAACGATATAAAAAGAATCATATGATTCAGGATAAAAGAAGACCTGGCTGACCATCAAAGCTATCCAATGGAATAAAGCGAATTATCGTTCGAAATATTAAAAAAAATCCAAGAATTAGTGCTTCAAAAGTTGCTGCTGATTTACAAGCATTATATGGAATAATTGTTAATCCTGAAACTATTAGAAGGGTAATTCGATCTGCTGGATATCACGGTAGAGTAGCCAGGAAAAAATTCTTCGTAAGTGAAAAGAATAGAAAACTCAGACTAGCTTTCGCAAAATCCAACATAAATAAGAATTCTGATTACTGGAATAAAGTTATATTTGCTGATGAGAGTAAATTTAATATATTTGGTTCTGACGGTAGAATCTTGGTGTGGAGAAAACCCAGGGAAGAACTTCGCAAACAGAACTTGGTACCAACAGTAAAACATGGTGGAGGAGGAGTTATGGTATGGGGGTGTATGTCGTCCGCTGGAGTTGGTAATCTTGTTTTTATTGACAGTATAATGGATCAGTACAAGTATATTGATATTTTAAAGCAAAATTTGAAATCTTCAGCACGAAAATTGAACCTTCATAACGATTTTAAATTCTACCAGGACAATGACCCCAAGCACACTGCTCTGAACGTTAGACTCTGGCTGCTATATAACTGTCCTGAAATAATAAAAACACCACCACAATCTCCAGACTTAAATCCCATAGAGAATATTTGGCAAGAATTGGAATCAAGAATTCGCAAACACACCATTTCTTCAAAACAACAACTAAAATCGGTGCTTCAAGAAGAATGGGGTAAAATCACTCCAGAAATCACAAAAAAAATAGTCGAATCCATCCCAAAAAGATTAAATCATGTTTTAAAAGTAAAAGGAAATCCAACAAAATATTAAAACCTTTTAAAAAGTAAAATTTTTGGATAAATATTTGATGGAAAAGTAAGTGTCCCATCACTTATGTGAGCCATTTTTTGCTCCGTTCTGAACAATTGTATTTTTACTAAATTAATATTTTAATATTTTGACAAAATGTATGTTATGTAATAATTGTTACTAACTTTAAATATGAAACACACCCAAAAAATTTTTGCACATGTTTGTTTATTTATTTTATTGCAGTTTCTTTTTATAAAGCACAAGTGTCCCATCACTTTTGTGAGACACTGTATGTCAAGCTCTCCCACCGAACGACTCTTACTTTTCCACAGCTTCCGAATATTGAATCCTAGGGAAAGAGGAGACAACTTTTTTTTTTTTTGGGGGGGGGGGAGTGTATAAAAGGTAAAGTGAAGAAACTTCGTACATTTTTTCTCCGGATATATATTGATTAAAATGTTTTCGGTATTTTTTAGTTTTGAAAGAAATTTTAGAAATAATTATTGATTTCGTACTAAAAAGAACAGATAAAAGAAAGCGTCTTTAAAAAAATATATAAATTTTTAAACAGCTATTTTTTGTAAATGCTGGTGACAAATTAATATTCGTTCATTTCGTTATTTAAAAAAAAATAAATAAATAAAAAAATAAATAAATAAAAAAGCTAAAGCGTCGTTTTTCAGAAGAAGCTATTTTAAATACCCGTAAAATTAATAATTTTAATTTTTAAAAATAAAAAAAAGATTATGACTTTCCACTTGAAACGGAATATGTGTTTACCGTACACTCTCAGAAAAAACTGTAAATTTATGACCGTTTGCCCTTTAATTTTCACGGGCAACAGCCTTATTTGATTAAAAACGGTCTGATCCACTAAATAAGCGGCCTTATCCCTTAGATACTTAGAAAATTAAGAGCAATCCGCATATTCTTAGAGTTCTAGCCCATATGTTAGCAAAAATACGGTTCGACCCCACACATTGTCCTCCGCTAGGGCGTAACCCTTCATTTTACTCGTGTTTCGAAAATTTTAACCCGCGAAAACAGCGATCCTGTGATGATTATCTAACGTGCTACGTACTACGGAACAGTAAGTAAAGTGTTATTGTGTTTTAAAGTGCATTATATCCTGTGTATTATAATGCTGTATTACTCTGCCCCGTAAAATTACGGGCTGCACAAAATGATGGGCATGGATTTTTTATTTTACGGGTATCACTGGAATCTCTGCTGCCGGCCTCTGCTCGTAATTTTACTGCAATTTTTTTAACAGTGTATTTAATCGTGTATAATGCGCCCTTTTCCCCCAAACTTTAGTCCTAAAAAGTGAGATGCGCATTATATATGGATTAGACGTTAATGTATCCAATTCATTGCATAGCCCTGCATATGAATTTATTTTTACTTTGCAAACATCTTTGAATGTACTATATTTAATTAAGCAGGAAAATGCATTACACAATTAAAACCACCATTAAGCAATTCATGCCCATAGACACTAAAACTTTCGAATTATTTTGTGTAGCTATGATCTATAGAAATTGCACACACTATGCAATATGCGAAAATTTACTTAAATTTAAAAAACCCAAACTAAAGATGAAACTCCACTTCTAGAAATTATTGCTCATTGACAGTACGGTAACCTAATTCTTTTTTGTAGCACTGTAAATGAATAATAAATGCTACACACTCTATATTGTACAGTAAGAATCTTATAATGCACCTCAGCAGTGTATACAAATTTCATTATGTTTGAAATAGAGTAACATCATTAAAATACGCTGCAAACGATTATAACCCGTAGATTATCATGTAAGAGAATTCTTTTATGTGACCATGTAAATGAATGATAAATGCTTTGCATTAATATTCTACAGAAAACATGTTTTAGTGTACCTCATAAACGCATATCAGTTTCGTGTAACATCATTAAAATACACTCCAAACAATTTTTCTCCTTAAACCTTAATGTAACGGAATTCTTTTGAGTATCTCCATAAACGAATTGTAAATACCACATACTTCGTTTTCAATAAGGAACATGTCATAATAAATCTAGATAAAACATACCAATACCTCAGAAGTGGAAATAGTTACACTGTTAAAACTGAAGGTGACAAACCCGTGCCGTTTGGGTCCCCGGGGTGAAAAAGCGGTGCCATTTGAAACCCTAGCGTGCCATAGATGCTGGGAAATGTGGCTGGGGTGCCATTTGGCCACTTACTGGGTGATTGAGGCAATTTGGGGGCCGTTCACTACGTACAGCTCCAATTTTGGCAGTTCCACCGGGCGACAGGCATCTTGCGCATGATCTGTGACGTGTTTCCTGTCATTTTCGGACGTCACAAGGGAAATATGGCTGCCTTTGAATTGTAGTGTATCGTTGCCGCGCGAGATCCAATTTTATTAATAACTAAATAACGCCAGTTATGGCGAAAAAATAAACCAGGGGAGTAAACAAGAATAATCACACTTTATATACAGGTATGTGAAATGTTTCAGTGTGTTTGTATATAATGTTTTATTATTATATAAATTTTAAATATGTTGTATTACAAATGGCTCCATGCATTTTTTTCAAGCAAATATATTTTAAGTCATAATCTTGATGTGGAAAGTTGAAATTTTTATCTCGTGCAAGTAGAATGATGTTGCCTTACCTATGTGCTTGTGTTTTAAATTATTATTTAAATAGAGCTTATAATAATTTCATTTTATTCATATTTTTATCTAATGAATTTTCTCGCACAGTTTTTGTTGCTTACCATCTAGAAATAAATTTAATGATGCATTGTAATAATAATAAAAATGTTGAAACATAAGTTGTTATATTTAAAAAATTGGTAGCATTACAATTGCTAGTTAATTACAATTGCTAGACAAGGGGGGAAGGGGTGTGCTTTCATTTGTGGGGTGCCGCTGGGCAACTTGGAGTAGAGGTGCCATTATTCTCCCCTGGGGTGCCATCCGTTCACCCCTTGAAGCACCCTGTACTAGGGGTGCCATCCTTTCACCCTAGTTAAGGGTGCCATTCTGGCTCCCCTAGAGGTGTCACCAGTGAGACAAGCCTTTCACCCCTAGGGGGTGCCATGTGTCACCTGTAGTTTTAACAGTGTATAGAGTGCGGATGGATATAAGAGTTATAGAGTGCGGAGAGAGAGACAACCCGAATAGAAAAACACTTTTCAACAATATTGGAAAGTATTTAGTAAAATAGCAATTGCATTTTTTATGCCAAATTTTGTTATAAGCAAATATCAGTAATACTTTGTGGTGTTCATATATATATATTAAAACTAAGTGCGTGAAAATTTTCTATATATATTTTGTATATTCCGAAACTTTAAATTTATGGTATTTTAATTTTTGAATAAAAATTATGAATCAGGATTTCTGCAAAAAAAATTTTCTCAAGTACCCTTCTTCTCTTTTGCTGAATTAGCATGTTCGCATTGTACACGATATATATTTTTTTCTTCTTTTTCCCTATCAAAATAGGGTGCGCGTTATATACGAGTAAATCCAGCAAATACACATTTCAAGAAAGAAAAGAATAAAACATGTTTTTATCGGGATGGCAAATAAGTTCGTTCGATTTTTAAGGTTAAATAAACACATTTATTGTACACTCCGTATATTTTATTCAATTAAATATTGACTGTTGTTATTGATGATCTTTTGCCATCTTTGCACCTACTTCATAATGCCGCGTTCATGGAACGTCTGTAACTTTTCTGCCAAAAACATCTTCATGTATGTTTTTACTGATATAGTGAAGGTTTTACTCATTCAAAAACTTTTGCAGCGACCAAAGCAAGTGGTAATCGGATGACGACAAGTCCGGTAAATATGGAGATCGGTCAAAACTTCCAAGTCAGAGCTTAACGATTTCTGCCGGGTTGTTAATTACTTGGAGGAAAACAACACCTTTACGATTAACAAATTCTGGCTATTTGTGGCGTAAAGCATTGCACACTATATTTAACTACGAGCATTATACAGTCGAATCAATGATTCTGCCTGCAGGTAACAACTCGTAATAAATCACACCTTTCAAATCACAGCACACGGAGAGCAAAATCTTCTTGGAATGCAGTCCCGCCATTGAAGTTGTTTGCCGTCCTCGATGCTATGTCCCCATGATCTTTTGTATTATTCTAGTAGACTGTATTATTCTAGTAGACTATACATTTTTCATCGTCCGTTACTATTTGTTTCAAAAAAGTCTCGTTCTTCTGATGTTTGACCAGTGAATTGCAAATGGAAATGTGATTGATCAAATTTGCATCGGTCAATTTATCCGGCATCCAAATATTGAGACGGCAAACGTATCTCATTTGGCGGAAATAGTTTTCCACGCTTGTATGGGAAATATTTAACTTTGTAGACTCCCGCGCAGTTTGAGATGAATTAGCATCAACAATTTCCTTGACATCGCTTGAATCAATCTCGGTGGGGCGACCGGAGCATGGTTCTTCATTCATGTTAAAATCCCCGAACGGAATTTGGTAAACCACTTTTTACACAGACGTTCTGTTAAGGCATCATTCTCGTATATACTGCCTATCTTTTTTCGAGCCTCTTCCGCTCGTTTGCCTTTTTTGAAATATACAACAAAATATGACAATAAGGCCAGTTTTTTGCGGTAATTTTCATAGCCACGTGCCACGCACGTAATACAAATGTTTACATAACAAAACATTCACTGAGGGATTCCGTGAAACGCAATATTTCAATCGCATAGTCGAGTTGCGCGATGCCGCCAAAAAAGGGAAAGCGTCGACGGAATGAACCATCACCCGACGAAAAATACGATCCAATAAATAAAGAAAAGAAAATATTGTATGCCGGACAACTTTGAATATTGTTAACATATATTTGTCTTATTCCTTTCACACTGCTCATTATATAATTTTACCGACCTATGTCATGAAGTTTGGGTTTATCTTATTTATTAGCAACAAAATGTTATGTCGCAACGGATTTTTCTGTCGCATATATATTTGCAGTCCATCTTTAGACGTGTGACAAAAACCAGTTTCTATTTTCTATCGGTCAAGCATCACTTCTAAACATCGAATAATTTCAGCTTTCACATCATCTAATACGATAAAAAATGTACTTTCAAATGAAATTTGTTTGAAAACTGTAGCTCAGTTTTGTGACATTTTATAAATAATTTTAAAATAATTTTCAAGCGAGCATATTTTGTAAATCTATCACAACAATAAACATTTGTTTCCTACAATAATGTAAAATAACTATTGATAGGAATAACACAAATGGCTATCGATTGCCCAAAGGAAGTTAAAAAGAGAAAAAAAAGATTTACCATAATAAATCGCACTTTGACTCTGAACTAATATCTGGGAACAAAAACACAGCTTCATGTTTATTATTTATTTAACTAACATCTGCCAATAAAAACACAACTTGTCGTTTCTTTTAATATAAAATTAATAACAAATAAGTAAAATTGATTAAAATATACGTTGCATCAGTGGGAATTGGGTTTTAATTTATAGTTGTTTTTCCATCTTAACATGTTATTAATCAAAATTATTATTGTCTTACTTAATTTGGAAATTTCTCGATTAAACTTCATGCTTATTTATTTATTTATTTATTTAGAAATTGTAATAGCCTTTTAATAACTCTTACCCGATAAATTAATGTATAGCTTATACATTGGAATTACTAGGCTATACATAAAAGTTGAAACGTGACAGAGATTAAATTTTCTGAGTTACGTTTACTGTGCTATTAGATTCGTAATCCTTATGTATAAGTATAACCTCTATATAGACTTCTAAAGCTGCTGATGAATCATCATAACACGTATATAGCTATGTTCAAGCAGTCATTTAATTCAAGATGTCTATGCATTTGCATATTTAAATATTTTTATAATATGATACAAATTTAAAGTTATTTTATTAATCTTAATTATTTCTTCGAAAAAAAAAAATCTACTACTTTTTCCTGAAATATTTAGTTACACAACTTCACAGAAATATATAATGAATTTTAAGCTTATATTATTTATTTTACTTTATTTAATAACTTTGAAATTATCTTTTATACTTTAGTTAATTAATTATTTGTGAAATTATGACAAATTTTAACAGCATTTACTAAATAAATTACTTTTAAGCTCATACTTTGGGATGATTTAAGCTAGCCATAAAATTTTAAATCTGATATAGATTTAAATATATAACGTGCCAATAAAGGAAAAATCAAGATTATAGAGAAAGGTAGGTTGAAGTTTTAAAATTTTAAACAATCGGATATATAGGAAAAACACAGGCTGGGAAAAATTTATTTAAAAGCTACAATTCCGAATCATAAGGAAAATGGATTCAATAAATATCTTTTTCACATATTTATAATTATCTGGTCTTTACGTAACTTCGTCAGTATATGCTACGTAAGTCTGAATACATTTTAAGCAAAATATTGGACATTTTCGTCATTTTTCGCCAAATGAACAAGGGTATCGAGCTCCCTTGAACATACAAATTAATCATCATATTACGTTTATTGGTACAATCATTTTATTCAAAACACCTCTTAAAATATGTATTAAATGTTTTAATGCATATTTGTCTTACACCCGTTTCTTCTTTTACAGAAGTATGTAACGAATGAATTTTAGTATTACATTATTTATTGTCTTACTAAGTTTGTAAAGCTTTTAAATGTATTTAATGTATATATCTATTTATCTATTTATATATTGGAAATTGCAACAGCTTCTTAATAGCTTTTGCTAAATAAATTGCTTGATAATTCATACACTAGGATAGTTTAAACAAGATATTAGCTTCGTAATCCTTTACATATAATTTGTAGTCGGACGTGTAAAGGTGATAAGGAGGCAACATATCACGTATATCGTCGCTATCAAGTGATCATTTTTATAAAAGATGTCTCTATAAATCCGTATTAAATATGTTTCACATATATTTATCTTGTAAGGATAAGACATATACATATGAAATTTTGAATCTTAACATATATTTGCACTTTTCACATATGTTAAACTGTAAATGGAAATACATCTTTTTTTTGTGCTAATAAGATTAATATAGTCATCGCTTTATTATATTTTAAAAAAAGTTTTAGTGCAGTATATATAGATAAAAATGATATCGTTTTGTTGTTTAATTTCTAAAAAATGTAAAAAGCATATAAAATATTACATTGAATCTGTCCCTTTCTATAAAATTCTGTCCTCAATATTATTTATATTGATATTTAGTTATCAATATTCATTTCAAAGTTAAAATATCATACAACTAGAACATAAGAATGAGTTAGGCTTACCTAAAAGGTCCTCTTTCGAGAGATAACAGGCGATTTTAAATTCTTCTGTGTTTTTGAAAGTAAATGTTCATAATATTTAAGTAGTAATTGAATCTACACAATGTACAAACTAAATCTACACTAAATCTACACAAAAATATATATTAGCGATCACAAACAAAATATACATAACGTTTTCGCGCACATCATATATTTTTCTTAAATAGTACATCTTAATACAGTGTCTCACAAAAGTGATGGGACACTTGTGCTTTATAAAAAGAAACTGCAATAAAATAAATAAACAAACATGTGCAAAAATTTTTTGGGTGTGTTTCATATTTAAAGTTAGTAACAATTATTACATAACATACATTTTGTCAAAATATTAAAATATTAATTTAGTAAAAATACAATTGTTCAGAACGGAGCAAAAAATGGCTCACATAAGTGATGGGACACTTACTTTTCCATCAAATATTTATCCAAAAATTTTACTTTTTAAAAGGTTTTAATATTTTGTTGGATTTCCTTTTACTTTTAAAACATGATTTAATCTTTTTGGGATGGATTCGACTAATTTTTTTGTGATTTCTGGAGTGATTTTACCCCATTCTTCTTGAAGCACCGATTTTAGTTGTTGTTTTGATGAAATGGTGTGTTTGCGAATTCTTGATTCCAATTCTTGCCAAATATTCTCTATGGGATTTAAGTCTGGAGATTGTGGTGGTGTTTTTATTATTTCAGGACAGTTATATAGCAGCCAGAGTCTAACGTTCAGAGCAGTGTGCTTGGGGTCATTGTCCTGGTAGAATTTAAAATCGTTATGAAGGTTCAATTTTCGTGCTGAAGATTTCAAATTTTGCTTTAAAATATCAATATACTTGTACTGATCCATTATACTGTCAATAAAAACAAGATTACCAACTCCAGCGGACGACATACACCCCCATACCATAACTCCTCCTCCACCATGTTTTACTGTTGGTACCAAGTTCTGTTTGTGAAGTTCTTCCCTGGGTTTTCTCCACACCAAGATTCTACCGTCAGAACCAAATATATTAAATTTACTCTCATCAGCAAATATAACTTTATTCCAGTAATCAGAATTCTTATTTATGTTGGATTTTGCGAAAGCTAGTCTGAGTTTTCTATTCTTTTCACTTACGAAGAATTTTTTCCTGGCTACTCTACCGTGATATCCAGCAGATCGAATTACCCTTCTAATAGTTTCAGGATTAACAATTATTCCATATAATGCTTGTAAATCAGCAGCAACTTTTGAAGCACTAATTCTTGGATTTTTTTTAATATTTCGAACGATAATTCGCTTTATTCCATTGGATAGCTTTGATGGTCAGCCAGGTCTTCTTTTATCCTGAATCATATGATTCTTTTTATATCGTTTAATGATATTGAAAACTGTTGAACGACTCAAGTTAACTGTTTCAGCAGTTTTTCTAATAGATTTTCCACGTTCAATATGCAAATTAATAACTAATTTTCGAATTTCAGGCGAAGTTTCTTTTCGTTTAGCATTCATGACTACACAGAGCTAAAAAACACAAAAATTCCAAAACAAACTGGAGAGAAATACTGCAGACGATTTTATAAATTATTGCCAATTGCTTTTAAGTAAAAATAAAACCCCAAAAAATATTTTTATTGCTTATTTCAGACGATTTTTGTTGCATATATAATGGTGTCCCATCACTTATGTGAGCTATTTTTTGCTCCGTTCTAAACATTTGTATTTTTATTAAATTAATATTTTAATATTTTGACAAAATGTATGTTATGTAATAATCTTTACTAAATTTAAGTATGAAACACACCCACAAAAAAAATGCGTACATGTTTTTTTAATTTATTTGATTAGTTTCCTTTTGTAAAGCACAAGTGTCCCATCACTTATGTGAGACACTGTATATTCCGTAGTTACATTTCTAGTTCAGTTCATAAAGTTCTAATGCAAATTCATTAGTCAACAAAAAATATCGTTTGCGCGAGGTGAAAAATAAAAACGATTAAATTTAAACCATGGAAGTAGCGATAAAACGCAACAATTTGTAATTTTATTTTTATATATTTTCTGGTATTTTTCTTTGTATGCATATATTTAACTTTTTATAAGTTCATAAACTGAACAGTTCCAAATTTTAACAAGAGAAAACAGCTTTTTAATAGCCTTTACTAAAAAAGTTTCTTCATAACTCATAGAAGTGCTTTATATTACTTATCTTCTTTTGGAATGTTCATTTCTAAGCAATGAATTACAAAGCTCGAAAAATAGAGGCAGATATTTTTTTAAGACGTAGAAATAAAATTCCCATAAAACCAGCTAAAATGTGGTGAATTATCAGTGAACGATCATTGGTTTACCAGCTTAATCTCTTGCCCAAACTCCTCGTCTTAATCCTCTTTATATCTCAACTACTCAGTTTTATTTGAAAAGGAACTGGAGATTTTGCCATTCTTATTATAGATTCCAGGATAGAAACTCAAAGAACTGGAAGATGGCTTAACTTGATTTTTAGAGCAGTAAATGCATCTAATCTTGCTGTATTTTAACGTGATTGTCCCTGAAAGTTATTTTATTATATCATTTTATTTATTTAATTTTTATGGTTGTGGACACTTTTAAAAATAGTGTAATATATTATAGCGTAAAATTGTACATAGTATAAATATACATAAAAATATTTTCTTTCCTAATTAATCCATCATTGTTGTTTTTCACATGAATAAAAAAAAAATGGAGAAGATAATTCATATTTTTGTGTTCTAAACACTAGAAACTAATCCAACTGGAATGAGTGGATTTTTTTTTTCCTAGAATCATTTTAAATTATTTTGTTTTTCTGGCGTACACATATCACAGGGAACTATTTTCTTCTTTAATTGATTAACTGTGATCTTACAAGTATACCAGAAATGGAAAACATACATCAATTAATATTTCCATTTCTATACACAACAAACTAATCCAAATAGAGTGAGCGGGTTGTTATCTTGGATAATTTTAAACTGCTATTTTATTCTTGTGTATTTCTAAAATTTTCACTAGAATTTTTCGACAGTGAAATCAGTCTAAGCGCTTCTTCCTGTTTGTTATTTTTCTACTAACTCTAAATAATTTCTCAATTATCCCCCCCCCCCCTCCCACCAATAAAAAAAGAAAAACGTATATATCTATATTAATTCTTTTACATAATTTTATTATTTTACGTTCACTAGTTTTCCTCAAAATTCTGAAAAGTGTGTTTTTTACGCATAGAAAATACGACCCTGCTCCTTCCCCTTAAACGAAATGCTGACTAAAGTGCTATAATATATTTTAATATTTTAACTCCAAATTATGAAATTCCACTGTCAGTGGAAATTTTGGACAGTGGAATCAGCTTGCACGGTCCTTTTAGCTAGTCCTTTTGTCAGTCATTTTGCCAGTTTTGTACCTCTAAAGAAGATATAAATTTTTTAATAGGATTTTAACATTATCACAGTTTTATCATTCTTTGTATATTGGTTTTATCATAAAAATTATTAAATATTATAAATTTGATTTTTTTTCTCAAATTTTGAAAAATCCTTTTTATATTATCTATATTTTAAGGAAAATTTTATTATTTTAATTTTTACAATGAAATAAGGAGATGTAAATATTTTAATTTTACAAAATACAGTAACTTTTCTTTTCAAAGTCAGTGTTAAATATTCAAAAAAGGGTAAGAAAACGTAATACAGTGTTTATTTTTCTTTTAAAAAAATTAAAGCGTATTTGATTTGAAAGGGTTTTTTTTCCCCCTCTAAATTTTTTTAATCGAAAATCAGTCCATTTAATATTTATTCTCAGTTACTTAAAAAAAAACACGCGTGAGTAAAATAAATAATTAAACAGCATGGAGGCATTGTGATGCATTATATTGAGTATTTTTTTCCTTCGTATTTTTAAGACAGAAAACAAACAAAATTTTCAACCTGAAGGAACTTTTTATCCAGTCCGATATTATCAAATATATCGGAATTAAAATTTGTTTGTGTTAAATTATGGAAAATATTGTTCAATATTCGATTTTTCTTAAATTAATATCTCCAAAAATATTATTAAAAAAAGCTTATATGGTTTTTTTTTGTTATTTTTAGTAATAGAATAGCTGGGCAAAATATTGTCAATTTCTGAGTTATCAAGGGCCAATATATTCATTGATTTCAGATGGAATGACCCAATTATTGGGATTAATAACTTATGAACTCTATCAATACAGAGACAAAAAAAATGAGTAAAAGAATTCAGAAATATCATTGCCATGACCACCCTAGGATGTTGTTCGAATAAAGAAGAAAAAGAAGAAAAATGTATTGAACGTTTTTCATCTTAACAGATATAGGGGAGAGTAGCCATATTTGGACCGCCGCGCCGGTTTAATTGGACCGTAATAGGATAGTTTTTTTTTTTTTTTTTTTTTTTTTTTTTTAAGAATGCTGGAATGTGTTTCTTTATGCGTGGCGGTGGTATATTACTTTTATTTCTTATTACTTAAATGAATTTCTCTAAACAATAAACAAAATACATTTACTAAAAGTACTTTAGAATAGTATCATACATCAGTAATTTTTCTGAGTACTTTAATAATAAGTAAGTGGCACACAGCTCATTAAAAATGATAAAATTATTCATTTAATAATTAATTCATGCACACGCACGAACACTGAATTACAAGAAACTGAAATTTTACTAATTAATTCGCCACTATTTAGCAAGTAGATTTATGTAACTTACGCCATAATCGTATTTAGAAAGAATAAGTGGCAATTAGAAAATATAAACTTTTTTTCCTGTGCAAATTTTCTGTTACCTGTGTAAAAATAAAAATTACATAATTATCGAAGACCTTTTATTATAATTTAAC
Organism: Maratus michaelseni; assembly: GCA_963931845.1. NCBI lineage: Eukaryota > Metazoa > Arthropoda > Arachnida > Araneae > Salticidae > Maratus > Maratus michaelseni. The sequence continues at coordinate 151,937,718 of OZ007591.1, read as the reverse complement.
ACATGTAATGGGAAGAACTATAATTGGCATATAATGACTTAAAAACCTTCATTTGGGGTCATAAAATTAATTTCAGGAGACGAATAATTAGATTTTGATGCTTAACTTTGTGGCAAAGTTGTTTAATTTTAGAGTGTAAGTGAAATAGTTAAAATCCGTTACGTAATTTGGGGTAATTTTATGGGGTAAAGCAAAACTGGAAATATCATATGTTGTAATACAATTATGGAACATTTTAACTCTAAGACAGAATAAATAAATAACAGAAATAACATAAAGAAAACATGAGGGTAGCATTGAAATTAACATTACACAAAAGATTGATATTTTTTAAAATAATAAAAATCATGCATTAAGTATTAAATATGCTACTTGTTTTTATTTTTTTCATTATAAAATGTTCTATTACAGCTTTTATGTGTCATTTATGTCGTTTGTTTGTTTCCGACCTTATTTTTAAGGTTTCGTTCATCTGACGAAACCCTATTCGTCTCCTTCCTCTGTCTGTCTGTCTCCCTGTCTGTCCGTCACAGAGTTCATACTTGGAAATTGCATAAGTAAGAGACTTGAAATTTTGCGTACTTATAGCTGAATACCTTCTATCACACGACAAATCATAAAACTTTGAAGAAGTTTAATATTATTTTAATTAATTAAAAACTCATTAAAAATTTTCCGATATTTCACTCTTTTTAATAAAAAGAAACTGGAAAATTCATTTCTAACTACTTTCGTAGTCCTGGCGAGGCTAGCAACGATCCAATCAAAACGTCGAATTCAACCCTCTTCGGACCTTGCAAAGAGAGTAGCTATTTTCACACTCAAAGTAATAAAACCGCAAATAATACCAGAAGTGGCATATTTTAGGCTTTCTAAAATTATGAAAACTATGCATATATTAAAAAAATTAAATCCGAATATCAAATTTTCGTAAAACTCGGTTCATAGTTTTCTGAGATATTAATTAAAAAATCATGAATAAAAAGGGAAAATGATTTATTTTTATTTCATATATAAGTACACCTGGAGACATTTGAGGGTGTCGTATTGAATTTACTTCCGCCGTTTCTAAGGTCCTCACTTTCCGAAACAAAAGTGGAAAAAAAATCAACAATGGATCGAATAAGTCTTATTGGTAAAGTGTATTAATAAATGATAAGGATAATTATAAATTAATGATTTGAATTTATTCATTCAAGGATAAAATGTTTTGAAAGAAATATTAAACGAAACTCTTTGAGCTATCTTCGATCACACTTACCCACATTTAATAACAGAAAGAGAAGTATGTTTATGATTCACTCATTTTAATATCGAAAAAGAAAACCCCCACATTTTTTGAGCTGTGCCCCATTGTAAATTAAGGGTCTGGTATGACTGGTATGATGCCAGCAAATTTCATTTTTATCATTAAGGAGTTCAGTTGAGTTGAGTTCATTATTGACGGCCAATTATCTACACATGGGATATAGGCCCGGGGGTAGTGCCCTTCGTGGGGGTCTTTCTAAGGGAACCTAACTCGTATTTACGCATGGATAAATCCACGGTTCGAAGAAAACCACGAAAACTCCGAACGATTAGGCCGACGGGCGCGATTGGGATCGAACCCAGCACCTCCCGTCTACCAGCTTCGAGAGCACAACCTCTCAGCCACTGGTGGGGCCTTTATCATTAAGGAAAGATTCAAATTCATAAAAAAATCCTGATATATATATGAAACAAATTAAAAAAATTTTCGCCGTTGGCCTCATCAAAACTATAATTGTGTGTAAATACCATTATTCTAAATTATTTTCTCGTTCCAGTATTTCGATTGTCAAAATTCCATCTAGCTAAAAATACTTTATTCTAAATTCATTCTCTTAAAAAAATGGCTCTGATCGCGATGTTCTATTAAAATTACGCACTTTTGTTTCATTAAATAAATGCATCCTAGAATTCAATTCTTTTAAAAACACCAATCTCCCAGCTAAAAATATTTTAACTCTCTTGAAATAACAACTTATATCTTTTTATTTTCTTATTTTTATTTCCCTATGTTTTCTGGCAAAACAATATTCTTTCTCAAAATTATGAAAGCTACTTCAGTCTCAATGTAAAAATTATCTTGGCATCTTGCCCATGCTCGATAAAACCTACGTATTTTTTTTCTTTTCTTCTCTTCTTATTTATTCGAAAGAATTAGATTTTTCGGAAATGTTCTAGAAGTATTGTATTCCCGAGGTTTTTTTTTTTTTTCAGATTACGGTCATATAGCTTCAAAATCAGAGCGCCGGAGAAGTTAGTCCTATAGCGCTGATTGGTCGAAAGACTGTTTAATGAAAATGTATTCTGGGCGTTCAAGAAGAGATATACGTGGAGTTTCCCGCGTTAGCGTGAGATTGCTCCTGGATCCGGTTGTACATGTAACCCCGGCGTGTACTTCACGATCATGGAATAATCTGCTTGGCTGCCGATAGATGGAAAAAACAACTGCTTTAAGAACAAAAATGTCTTACGGTATTAAAATCATCATGTATGGATTTAGCTTCGTAATTAGTAAAGCATGGCCATTTTCTTTTACTTCGAATAAAAAGTGAACTGGAGCAGCCTGTCTCTTATTTGCATTCTATACGTACACTATGAAGTGAATTCTCGGCGCCCTACTGCAAAATCCTTCGGAGGAAGCCCTTGCCTGGATAATGATTCTACAAAAATTACGGTGATACAAGTTAAATCGTGACATTATTCTTTTTAAAGTCGACAAGGATGGCCAGATATTTTTAAAGTCTAGCGGATATGCCAGATAAAGATGCTTTTGTTCGACAAGGTGCGGTGTATGGACTTCAGCTGTCACGACAGTGTGGTAATTTAGATCGAAATATTTTTGTGTCGCTGATTTAGAGTTCTGTAAACATCGGAGCGAATTAAATGGAAAAGTATTTGATGATTTACTATGATATGGACATGCGGCCAAGTAAAAAGAAGACACGGTAGTTGTAAGTTGAGTTTTTATGGTTGATATTTTTATTTTGTGATTTTATGCTGTTTGAATATTTTTTATGTGTTTTTATTTTATTGTTAATGATTATTTAAATTCTATTGTTATTTAAATGTTACTAAGATCGGCGCTTTGTAAATAAAATAGAGTACCTTCTTATATTCATATTGATAAAAGTAATAGGAAAATGGATGAAATTAAGATGATTGCATTTGACCCTGATTCGGGAATGTGGATTCAGCAGTGGCTAGAATATTTCAACCATATTTGTAGAAGCGAAAATAAGAATGAGGGATGGAAAATTAATCATATATCTCAATATCTTAAAGGGGAAGATCGTAATGTGTATGTTAATGATTGTTTAAACTGTGATGATTATGAACAAGTTGTAAATATTTTAATAGAGAGGTTTATTGACTTAAAATGCCCAAAATGTTCTGATTTTACTACACTTAAACTGGATAAATTGAGTGATTTAGAAGATTACTAGATGGAACCCGTCAAAACTTGACGGAAAAAAAATTACTATAACAATATCAGTAAAATAAGCTTATTTATTAAAAAAAAAGATATATAAAACAGTCTTTCAAATATTTTATTTTAAAAGTTTTTCCATCAGTGTAATACAGTACTATTTCCGATGCATACTTCAAACAAACAATCTATAAACAACTGTGTAATGCAAATCAGTTTGACATTATACTGCCGTATTCCCCACTGCAAGAAAGAAAATTTTATGGACCAATGAAGTATCATACAAATAGTATATCCCTACTTTCATCTCATATTCAGTAAATAAAAGAACATAGTAAATAAAGCACACATTCCCCCTCCCCCTGTGATAATTTAACCGAATGAGCTCCTATGCGCATGCGCATTGCATCTTCCCAAAGATATCGTTGTAATTCGACGTTAAAAAAAGTTTTAAAATGTTTAAATGAAAAGTTTTAAAATGTCCTCTTTAATCATTGTTCGTTTCAAATCAATATCTTCTAAAACGCATCCATTTTTTAAGGTATTTAATTTTTATGTAAAAATGAAGAATTCTTTTTACAATAATAAATAAATCTGCAGATGAAGGAGATTTTTAATGCTTTCAAGTGTAATTTATTTGTATGGTTTCTTCGATTCCTTTACATAATCAGGATGATGACTCCTTTTCCATCACAGTCGGGGATCGTTTCCCTCTTATGCAGTTAAATATCCAATAGATCTTTAAAAAAATAATAAAATACAGTTCCTAGCATATTCTGATGAAATATATACATCAACGAATTCAACATATCAATTTTATATTAATCATAAACTGAATATAGTATATATATATATATTTGACAGATTTTAGTTTAGCGCCAAAATGGTCTATCTTATGGATAATCTGATCTTATGATTTATCAGGTTTTTTTATTAATATTTTTTTTCACTTTTCATGATGGTTAGGGAAATCTATTTTCAACTGTGGCAACTTTCCCAGGAGCTAACATTATTAAATCAAACTGATGGTCATTGTTGAGATAAAATTGGAAAGTATTTCATGTTTGAAAATTATTTATAAAGTCGTTAAATTAAGCGGCAGTTTTCCAATAAATTTCAATGGAAAGCTATTTCTTTTATAATTGATGATGTAAGAATTAAAATTCTAGAATGTAGTAAAAAATTGAGATTTGTAGTATTTAGAAGTGATGTAAGCGCAATGAAATCTAAAGCGATAGCGCCGTTTGTTGTCACAACCGTTATACATTTCTAAAAATTGCCACTGTGTTTTGGCTGTCGTCCAAATGTAGACTACCATTTTTTGACATCGAAAGAGAAGTGAAATAGGACTTTGCCGCTAATAAGGAACTGTTAACCCGTCAGCACATGCGCCTCTTTCCATTACGTTACTACACGCGCGGGATAAAATTTACCCCAAAGGGTTTTCTTGTGTCAATTTCCCACCGGTTTGATTATAAACAAAAACTTATATTTTGAAATAAACAGTAAATCAATAAAGAACATAATTTAATTTAAAATAAGAAGTTCTTTTATATTTAAAGCAAAAAATAAATAAATAAATAAAACCTAGCACTAAGATTTTTTTCTCCATAGCATTACATACAAAGCTTTTACAATCCGAATTCAGCCATGAAAATACAAAAAAAATATATAACTGATATATCGAAACTGTATGTGAAAGAATTGTAAACGTTTAAAACGTAAAATTTTCCTATCATTATGCATTACGTTATAACACGCGTGGGGTAAATTTCCTCCCAATTGACAGTTTATAACAAAAGAATAGAAAATCTACAACCGGTGGTAAATTCCTTTTATCCACATCTTGATATCATTCAGCTTGAAAGGTAATATGAAGCTCAGAATGCTCACGAACAATTTTCGCACATTTTTAAGTAATAGTTATGAGCTGGGGTAGATTTTATCCCAGGGCGTGTGCTGACGGGTTAAATGAACTTATAACAAACCTACCAAAATAGTTCCTATAGAATATTAGCCTTACACTGTTTATTCTAGCTAAAAATACAATCATTATTTCTAGTTTTTTTTTTAAACCATTGGAGAAGTGGGTGCTGCTTTCGGTCGAGAAAGCACCAAATGAGGTTCGAATTTTACTATTTTAACCGTTTTTAACGAAATTCTGTAATTTAGAAGAATTTATCTTTGAATAGGCAATAGAAATGCATAAAAGCGTTACAAAAATGTTAAAGTTATAAAAAGAATCGATGCAAATAACAAAAAAAGGAGAAATTTGTTACTTTCGTGTTATAGCGGCCCCCAAGGATGAAATATTTTTGTTTCTGTTTTCATTAATATATTACAAATTTGGTACTTTTGTGTTGTATCGGCACCCAAGGATGAATCGCCAAGCGACCAAGATTTATCGCCAAATTATAAAGCATGTATAACATTACACTAATATATATATATATATATATAACATTTCTCGACGTATGTGGCCAAGTTATAGTCATATAAGATGCATATATGATGTATATATATGACATGTGTATATGATGTATAAACGACATATAAAACGTAAATAATATGTGTACAATGACGTATATGGCACATATAGGAGTGTTTGGAATATATGTATGCGTATATAGAATGCATATATAATCTTTGCGATGATCTTGGCGAAATCATAACTACGACCTTGGCATAATCATAAATGTGAGGGCCGCTATAAACCAAAAGTACGGTAATTTTTTATTTACTTATTTTTTTTTAACCATAACATTATTTTTAATCATTTTAATATCCTGAAATCTTTTACTTTTGTGATTTTTTTTCTTAAAAAATTAAATCTTCTAACCTATAATTTAAAAAAAATGTAATTAAGGAATACAATCAAGATGAAGCAACCAATAAAGGCTCCAGTTCTAATCTTTAAAATTAAAAATTGAAAAATCAATTAAAATGACGTCATGTTGACACAATCATATAAATTTTTCTTTTTAGTTTTATCAATGTTACAATGCATTTCAAGCTAAGCATAACGTCATTTTTACCGGCGAAAACTTTTCACACTTACTTTATATATGTTACTTTTATGCGTAAATACCATGTACACAAATAAAAATATATTTATATTTAATTGCAATGAAAAATGGCATCAACAAAGTTATAATGTATAATAATAAAATAAACCCAATGAACAATATTCCCGTGACGTCACAATAAATATGAATTTTTATTCGCTTATAAAACACGCGGATAAATAGTTTTACCGGAATTTAACTTGCAAATTAAAAAATTCGGTCTAAAAGCCACGTGCTTTTAATGTTATTTCTCTTTATCCTCTCAACCATAGAGTTCAGAGAATAAACTATGTGCCCCGCAACAGTGGGCGTTAATCCGATTGCTGACTTTATGACGTCATAAGCAGATGAAAAAATTTAATTGAAAATTACGGCTAATTAATTAAATTTTCGAACAAACGAATGCATGATAACAAATCTGTGTCCAAATATCTTTCATTTAAAAAAAGAATGATGTAATTTGATGCAGTAGTTTGTTCTCACGGATTGTCGAAAGAAATCGCTTAGTGTTTTAAATATATAGATTTTAGAAGAAAGGTAGAGTTAGGTAGGCAGTTAAAATTATGTGAAACGATTCTATTACAAGGATTGACTGATGGATTACGACCAGAATATCAAAATTCCATCAATGTAAATCATCCTGAAAATACCACTGACTGGTATAGGATTGTGAAACAATTTGTTGAAGTTTCACCATCGCTCAATACCCGACAACCAATCAACCAACCATATCGTCAGCCAAATTTTTCTGCTCCCAGTTTCCCAATGCACTCTTTTCGGCAAAATTATCAGCCTTTCCGACCACTTAGGCAAGAATATGCTCCTCGGAATTGGCTACCAGCACGACAATTTAATCAGAGATCTCCTAATTATAGGAATCCTGTACAAAACAATCATTTTCAAAACCTTTATCCAAGCAGACCGTGCAGAATTTGCACCAATAAGGGGGTCAGAAATGCTTACCATTGGGAAAGAGAGTGTGTTTTTAGAAGTAATACTACTCCCTCTGATACTCCTAATTCTTCTTCTTTTGCTTGTAATCCTGGTAATGAGTGACAATTAATAGTGTATGGGTACACCCCTAGTTATAATTTACCTTGTATTGTGGATAGTGGTTCCACAATTGCCATTTTACCATTGAAATTTGTAGTAAAACTTAATGCTAAAATTGAGAAAATACCTACTACTATTATTGGTCAGGCAAAAGGGTTTACGGAAATTAATCAGAAGTGTAGAGTGCTCATCAGGGTTGGGAAAATTAGTAAATGGGTAGATTTTCTAGTATGTAATATAGATCTAAATTATGCATTATTGGTGTTAAAAGAGTGTTCGAAATTTGATTTAACAATTAATTGTAAACATTGTATTGTCAAACAGTCGAAAAGAATTGTAAATAGAGGTGTAGCCATACAAAATGAGAAAGCACTCCATTTTTATATTATTGATGTTAATAAAGTACAACAAGTGAATAATGAAAGTATAAAATTTGAAAATGACAGTAGTAATTTTGAAAATAAGTATGATCATTATAACAAGTTTAAATTTTGTCAAGTAAATAAAAATTTTGAAAGTAATGAAGAGCATAATGATTTGGATTTTTATCATGATGAACAATTGAATTTTGAGAACTGTGGTAATAGTATAATTATGCAGTCAAATGAGGAAAATAATGACTATGAAGTGCAACCAGATTATAGAAGACTCATGACTCCTTAAATTTCTCGCGAAGTTAATAATTCTAATTGGGGAGATAACTAATGGGGGAGATAAATTTGATTCAAAATAGGGATTTAAGGGAATTAATTCAAGATTACATGGATTTTTTCGCTAAACATAAATATGATGTGCGTAGAATTAATATTGAACCGCAACGCGTTTATATTAAATCTGACCTACCAATATCTTTGAGGCCTTATAGAACTTCACCAGCTGAGGAAAAAGAAATTCAAAATCAAATTCAAGGATAGTTAGAAGCAGGATTAATTAAAGAGAGCAATAGTCCTTATTCGGCTCCTGTCACTTTGGCTATGAAAAGAGAGGAAGGCAAAAAGACTAGATTATGTATTGATTATCGAAAATTAAATGCAATAGTGAAAAATGATGCCGAGCCATTACCTCGTATCGATGGTATCTTGGATAAATTGAGTGGTGCTCAGTATTTTTCAACTTTGGACTTAGCCTCCGGCTACTGGCACATACCCATACATCCCGCAGATACTGAAAAATTAGCTTTTGCTACTAGCTCTGGGTTATTCGAATGGTTAGTCCTCCCATTCGGTATAAAAACGGGGCCCCCACATTTTCAATAGAACTATTAGAAGAATCCTAAATACATACAAAATAGATTTTGCTTGCCACTATTTCGATGATATTATAATTTTCTCCTCCTCTCTAAAAGAACATCTTGATCATTTAAATCAAATATTCAAAATTTGTCAATTAGAAAACATTAAACTCAAATTATCCAAATGTAAATTGCCTCAGACTAAGATTAACTTTTTAGGATATGAAATTTATGATGGCATTCTAACTCCTGCAAATGCAAATATTGAAACTATAAAGAAATTAAAACACCCAACAAATATTAAACAATTGCAAAGTTTCCTAGGATCAATAAATGTTTATCATAAATTTATAGATAAATATGCTCAAATTCGACAACCTCTTAATAAATTACTTAGAAAAAATACAATATGGAGTTGGACTCCAGAATGTCAAGATTCTTTTAATAAATTGAAAGATGCTTTAATCCAAAAACCTATTCTTAAAATTTATGATGCAAAATTACCGCTTCATATGTTTGTTGACGCCTCACAGATGGCAGTAGGTGCAGGGCTTAAACAACCAGATAAAGAGGGGTTTCTGCATCCAATTGCTTACCATTCAAGGAATTTGAAGAGTTATGAACAGAATTACTTCATTACAGAGTTAGATGGTTTAGCGATTATTGACACTCTTGATAAATGTTATCATTACTTTCATGGAGTCAGGTTTACTATCCATACTGACCATGCATCTCTAGTTTGGTTAAAAAATGTTAAGAATCCTAGAGGAAGATTATTCAGGTGGTCTTTAAAATTAAGCATGTTTGAGTATGAAATCAAGTATGAAAAAGGGTCAACAAATGTCGAAGCCGACATGTTGTCCAGAAACCCTGTAACTTTTTTCAACCAGCATATTAATTTATTATTAGATAAAGATGAATTAATAGAGATGCAAAATAAGGAAAATGTAAATGATAGGAAATATCGATCAGAGAATGGAATAATCATACTTAAAAACATGCATTTCGAAAAGTGGTAGTACCAATGGCTTTAAGAAAAAAATTATTACACATTGCACATGAGAATTATGGACATTTGGGTATACAAAAAATGCAAAATTTAATTTCTCCAAACTATTATTGGCCTAATATGACAATAGATATAACCCAGTATGTAAAACATTGTGACACTTGACAAAAAAATAAAAAACCCAAAACAAAAAGATTTGGCTTATTACAAGCTCTACCAGCTACAGATCAACCTTTTGAGTGCCTCTCTATTGATACTGTGGGTGGATTTAATTATTATAATTCAACAAAGAAATTTTTACACATAATAATAGATCATGCCACAAGATATGTCTGGGCTTTTCCATCTAAAAATGTTACATCAGCCACATATATTAATTGCTTAAAACAAATTTTCAATAGTCAAGTTTCCCAAACAATACTCAGTGATCGGCACAAGGCATTCCGGTCACCTCAATTCAAAAAAATTCTCATGACACATAACATTAAACAAAGATTTACCTCTTCACATCATCCAGAAACGAATGGGATGGTTGAAAGGGTTAACCAGACAGTAGTCACTAGATTAAAATGTAAAGTAAATTCAATCTCATCTAAAATTCCATGGACTCGGTTATTAGATCAAGTCATTCAAGAATACAATAATACTCCTCACTCCATAACTAATTTCCCACCAGCAAATCTATTTTATGGCAAATGACCTTATAACTCTCATTTAAATCAAAATTATTATCCACCTGTTCAAGCAGCACTAAAAATTGCAAAACAGCGTACTAAAGAATTTCATTTCAAAAATAAAAGGTTATATGATAGGAAATTTGTTGTGTGTCCTTTAAAAGTAAAGTTGGAACCCACTTTTTCAGGTCCATACAAAATCATAAACAAACTTTCAGAAGTGACATATGAAATAGACAGATTTAATTATGAAACTAAAGCCAATTCAGTAATTGTACATGTTTCTAAATTAAGACCATATTATTTTCCAGATGATTTCAAATTATTTCATGAAAATACACAAAAACCAACACAAACAACTTCACATACAGGTTCACAACACGAAACATTAGTAAAAACAATATATTAATTTCTTTCAAAAGTTTTTATTTACAATAACAGAAAAAAAAACTTTCTAAAATTAAAAATAAATTCTTTTTACCAGGTATATTCTTGGGTCGACACAGGGATACTACTTGTGTAATTCAATTAACTTTAAATATAAACAATAACTTCTCAACGTTACTAGATATCTTCTAGCCTGATCAACTAGTTTTGGTACTTATTTTTGTTGAGTCTATTAAATTTAAATTAAATATTCTATATAATTACAGTTTTTAGTAAATATTATTTCTATTATTTAATGTATTCGCAGTAGCTATATTTAATTTGTTTAATACAGTAAAGGTCTTGAATTATTCTTGAATGCTGATATTCTGTATTAGTCTAAAAGTTGATATTGTGATATTGTAGTGAAATGTTTTGAAGAGATTAATTGAAAAATAAGTATTGCAATAGTGTAAATATAATAGTTTTATATTCCAATTCTCTGTCATCTATCTATCTAACAACTATTATTATTATTATTATTTGTTAATATTATTATTATTTTGCTTATTACTTAAAAAGTGTAAAAAGAAGCATATGATTCTACACTTAAATTTTGGTAATTAGCTATACCCGATTATGTCATAGATTTTAGTATTTAAAAGAAGAGTATCAGAAAGGGATATTATTGTTCACAATTGTTGGTTGAGTGAATCCTATCTAAATATTTGGGCATCTAAATTATTTAGCATTGGAAAAATAATATATTGTTAATTTTTTTATGCACAATCCAGCTAGCAAAAAATTTATTTCCTTATCTTTTCAAGTAAGGAAACAAACAGATTTTGCTATGTATTCTTATTTTTTCCTCAACCAAGAATTTTATGTGGAATGTAATATTTACTGTGATATATTACTAGAGTAGTTATTGAATTTTGTTGATATTATTTATTATTTGAAGAAATTTATTAATGTTATTATTTATTAAGAGAATATATTAGAAAATGTTGATGAATTTTTGTATATCAATATATGATGAATTTAAGAATATTAGAATTTTGGTACCAAGGTTGTGATATACCTAAGTAGTGTATATACCATGAAGTGCAATATGAACATAAATAAGGTAAATACAAAAAGTTACTGATTGTGACAAAAGATAGCTATCGCAAATACTCCACTCATGAAATAAATTAGCTCTGATCTCTAGTGTGACCACGAAAAGAGTGGCACCATAGATTAGAGTGGGGTCAATCCCAAACCACAATAGAGACGAAAAAAGATTGAAATTTAGTGAGAACTGTTTTGAGACTGTTTAAGACTACGGAAGCTTCAGAGTTCAGTTTTTCAATTAGTATGTATAGTATTAGTATTCTTCAGTTTTTCAATTAGTATGTATAGTATTAGTATTCTTCAGTATCAATGTAATTCAGTTTTTCAATTAGTATGTATAGTATTAGTATTCTTCAGTTTTTCAATGTAATTAATTTCCAGCTTTATTATTTATTATATTGAATCCTTTATGTATTATGTTATTAATATTATTTATTATGTTAGTTATTTCTTAGTTTATCTTGATGTATTCTCATTTATTTACACTTGCAAAAAGTAAGTGTTGTTGTAAAATTTATGTATTTTAGGTTACGCTTTACTCTAAAATTTTTTCTAATTTCTATTCTTCCAAAATTTTAAAGCAATTGCTTTGTTTGTGACTCTTGGTGATTTAAAAATTAAAAAATTTTTAGAATTTTTTATAATTTAGGAAAATTCTCAATACTTTTAGGTCACTTATCTGAACTGTTGTTAGGGAACTGCTGTTCAGATAAGCTTGTTTTTTTTTTTTTTTTTTTTTTTTTTTTTTTGGGGGGGGGGGGAGAGATATGAAACAAATTAAAAAAATTTCGCCGTTGGCCTCATCAAAACTATAATTCTGTGTAAATCCCATTATTCTAAATTATTTTCTCGTTCCAGTATTTCGATTGTCAAAATTCCATCTGGCTAAAAATACTTTATTCTAAATTCATTCTCTTAAAAAATTGCTCTGATCGCGATGTTCTATTAAAATTACGCACTTTTGTTTCATTAAATAAATGCCTCCTAGAATTTAATTCTTTTAAAAACACCAATCTCCCAGCTAAAAATATTTTAACTCTCTTGAAATAACAACTTATATCTTTTTATTTTCTTATTTTTATTTCCTTATGTTTTCTGACAAAATAATATTCTTTCTCAAAATTATGAAAGCTACTTCTAGTCTCAATGTAAAAAATATCTTGGCATCTTGCCCATGCTCGATAAAACCTATGTATTTTTTTTTCTTTTCTTCTCTTCTTATTAATTCGAAGGAATTAGATTTTTCGGAAATGTTCTAGAATTATTGTGTTGCCGCGTTTTTTTTTTTCAAATTACGGTCATATAGCTCCAAAATCAGAGCGCCGGAGAAATTAGTCCTATAGCGCTGATTGGTCGAAAGACTGCTTAATGAAAATGTATTCTGGGCGTTCAAGAAGAGATATACGTGGAGTTTCCCGCGTTAGCGTGAGATTGCTCCTGGATCCGGTTGTACATGTAACCCCGGCGCGTACTTCACGATCATGGAATAATCTGCTTGGCTGCCGATAGATGGAAAAAACAACTGCTTTAAGAACAAAAATGTCTTACGGTATTAAAATCATCATGTATGGATTTAGCTTCGTAAAGCATGGCCATTTTCTTTTACTTCGAATAAAAAGTGAACTGGAACGGACCGTCTCTTATTTGCATTCTATACGCACACTATGAAGTGAAATCCTTCGGAGGAAGCCCTTGCCTGGATAATGATTCTACAAAAATTATGGTGATAGAAGTTAAATTGTGACATATATATATATATACAATTTTTGAATCTTTATAGTGTGTAGAATAAGATCTTAGAATAATTAGGTGAAACTCGAATTTTTTAAGGAATTACAGACAGTTAAACAGAGAGCGACTAGGCTGAAAACAGGTATACGAGGATCGGTGAGATACAGCTGCCCCCGCCCTGAATTCTTTATTTTGTGGGTCATCTAGGAATAGCAAACTAACTGAAAATTGCAAAATATAACGATTAAATAAAAATATATACTCTTTTAGATAGCTTCCAATTAAAAAAATAATCTGTTTATCTTTTTACCTTGCTGATCGTTTTACCTTTACCTTAAAATTGGCTGCGACATAGCCGTTTAAAATTCCAGAGCCGCTGACTTTATGAAACAATCTGAAACGTGTGATGCGATAGCACCACACGTTTCAGTTCCTCCTTCTCCCACCAAATAGCAGTAATCACTTGGACTTTGTAAAAATGATAATTTTATTTGACTTCTTTCAAAGTTTAACTTCTTTCATGCCATACATCATAAGGAATTATCGTATTTATCAACTGATTTCGATGTGACTGAGCATATGTACAGGACATACCAAGACTTCGACCGAGTTCGTTGGGCAGCTTCATCTGACATCTTGTTTCAAAATGGCGGCCATTTAAAAAAAAGTAACTCAAAAGAATTCAAAATGATGTACAAAAAAATTACAAATAAACAAACATTTTTTATTTCACGTTTTTGAGCTTGGTACAAGGATTCCGGAGCATTTTTGGTTTTACCTTTATCTGACAAATTGGTTGAGATATAGCAGTTGGAAATTCTAGGGTTGCTGACATTCTGAAACAATTTGAATTTTGTCATGCGATAGCACTCGTATTTATCAACTGATATGGATGTGACTGAGCATATGTTATGGTGTACAGGAACAACACATACCAAGGTCTCGACCGAGTTCATTGACCAGCTTCATCTGCCACCTTGTTTAAAAATTGCAGCCACTAATTTTTTTTTCAATTTTTAAAAATTCAAAAAGGTGTAAATTGTTTAGAAATTAAATTATTTTATTTCTTTAAGTGTTCGACCTTGATAGAAAAATTCCGGGGCATTTTTGGCCTTTCTTCCATCCTAAAAAAAGCTGAGGTATAGCAGTTTGAAATTCTAGGGTCGCTGACATTTTGAAAAAGTCTGATTTTTGTTATGCGACAGAACTTGTATTTCTTAACTGATTTGTAGGTCAGTGAGCATGAGTGCAGGACATACCAAGGTCTCGACCCAGTTCATTGGCAAGCTTCATTTACTATCTTGTTTCAAAATGTCGACCACTTCAATATTTCAAATTAAAAAAGATGTACAAAAAATAGAATGCTAAAAGGCTTTTACTTTTAACTGTACGGCCTTGATACAAGGATGCGGGGACATTTTTTGTTTTGCCTCTTTCATAAAAAATGACTGATATATAGCAGTTTGCAATTCTAGGATGGCTGCTATTCCATAATTAGGCTTCATTTATGAGCTTTAGAAAACAGTGTTTCTCGCAAATTTACTTTAATAGTTGTAACCATTGTTTTTACTCTCATAAGTTTAAAACTACATGGTCATATCCGCCAGCGGCCAATTCTCGTCAAGCTTGGCGATACTTGGCGAAATACTGCCAAATGAACCGACAAAATATAAATCGCCATAAAGGAAGCCAACTTCAGTATTCATACAGACTTCAACCAAAAAATTAAAGGAGACTAGAAATTTTAAAGGGTTTACCGTATTTTTTCATGTCTGCACCCTCGTGTAACAGGCATACCCAACCTAATTTTTAATACTCATTTGGAAAGAAAAACAGATTTTATTTTTTAAATCTAATAACTAGTACTTAAAATTGCACAGTATTCACAATGGTTTCATTGATTTGAAATGAAAATTGCCGGCCAACTATTTTATGCAGTGACCAATGGTTATATATACAGAGGCCAAGTAAATCTCAAAACTTGTCATGTATCACATGCATCCAGATTTTAAAAGTTAATTTTGGAGAGGAAAAAAACATGTGTTAATACAAAATAATACAGTAACTTCTCCCCTCCTTCCCCCACCAAATAGCAGTAATCACTTGGACTTTGTAAAAATTATTATTTTATTTGACTTCTTTCACAGTTTAATTTCTTTCATGCCATACATCATAAGGAAGATGATTATTCGGAGTGCCATATAAAAGTCTCATTTTTTTATATGCTACATTTCAATTAAATCATTGATCAATTCTAAATTTTGCTTCGCAATAATTTAAAAAGGGTTTTAGAATTTTTTTGTTTATTTAAGGATTTCTAAGTATGCCATAGAAACTTTTTTATCTCTAAACAGTTTTCAAGAAGTCTAAGAAGTCTGTACCCATGCTGCAACTTGGATATAGCTGACTTATGTGGCGAAATTATCATTGAAATTCAGTATTGACGAAAACTGGGATTGAAACATCTATAATCAGGTACTAAGGATTTTATCTTCGTGTGTTTGAGTAAAATTAGCTGAATTTTTAAATACAAGAACTATAGAAGCTACCTTTTCCTTCCGGTACAGGTCAGAAGGACTCTTTCTTTAGTAAATCCCTAATCGTGTTTTCCTTGAAACGACATTTTTCAGCACACCATGTAAAGTAGCGTTTAAATACATCACCAATCAACTTTTTTTTTCATTTTTGGAAATTAAAGATTATTTATTTTGTGAAACCATGAATTATTTATACGTAAATTAATAATGATAATAATAAGGATAATAATAGTAATATTTTTAAACCACGTTCAAATTTAGAGAAATAAAACGAAAAAAACGACACTTTTTTCTAACAACTACCATTTTACCAAATTTCGTTCAATTTCACTATAAATAGGTTCATGGTCGAATATGTTTTCTGAAAATTTTTATTTTGTGTGTTTCATGTGACTTTGAAAACCTGTACACCACACGGTGCAGAACGATGTATTCACAGCATAACAGTATGCCACTCACAATACCCCAAATTTTAATAATTACTGTATAATAAAAATATTTTTATAGTAAAATCTATTAATAATAAGCGGATAAATTCAGTTTTTGTGTTACTTTTTTCTTTCTATGAAAAAAAAACAAGAAAGAAAGAAAACTCAATTTTCGAAGTTGACCTACTATTCGGCCAGTGAACGGTAACCTCCCGTTAACTAAATTAGATTTCACCAATTCATCTATTAATAATTAATTCTCACACATGCACGTATACTAAATTACTAGAAACTAAAGTTTTTCTATTTAATTCACAACTCATTAGCTTAAGGATTGTAAACTTACCCACCATAATTGTATTTATAAAGAATGAGTAGCAGTTAGAAAAGATAAGTTTTTCATTACAAATTTTCCGTTACCGCCTAAGGATAGAGATCACATAAATATCCAGGGATTTCCATATTAAGTAAATGCTGGTAAAACTTTTATAATAATTTAACACGAGCAATATGAACAATTATAATTAGCATATAATGACTTAAAAAGCTTCAGCTGGGTCATAAAAATATTTCAAAGGAGAAATAATTAAATTTGGATGCTTAATTTTTCTTGTAAAATTGCGTAATTAATTCTATTTAGTTCATGAAATGCGTATAATCTTTCATATTGTTTTATGTAATTGCATGAAGTAATGTAAAAAAAGAAAAATCAGGCACTGTACATTATTGCAAAATATTTTAACTATAGATAATTAAATAACATAAGAGAAACACGACTCACGTGTTTCAATGAATATTTCTTAAAACGTAAGTAATTTCAAATAAGTATAGAAGTAAAAATAGTTAATAAATAAATAAATAAATAAATAAAAATACTCTTTTATAAGCATTCATTGTTTATCTTAAAAATCACGCATATTTTATGAGTGGAATTCATGTTGTCCTCAAAAACATTTTATTCATTAATATGGTGTGAGTCCCGATTATGGAAAGTTAATCGCTTTGATTTATTCTTGGTAGAACACTATTTTTAACACGTGAAAACGAGAAAGAAAAAAAACACTAATGAACTATCTATTCAGGATTTATAAATTGTTTGCTAAACGTATAATCATAACTTAATATTAATCTATTAAATGATTAAAGCGAACTTAAAATATATATTTTACTCTTAATTTTTACATATTTTCTACATTTTATTGCTTAAAATATTTCATTGTTGCAATTTCACAGGCATGTAACATACTTTGGCGAGCGTAGTTTGGCGCAAAATAAATTCCAAGATCTTTGTAACTCTAAAGAATATTTAAAGAATTATCTGCCGACTAATTGAAAAGTGCCTTTAAATTAATTTATTAATTTACAATTAAGTTCTAAAATATTAAAATGATGTATTATCATCAATAACACACATGTGTACATATTTTGTATACATATATACAGTGTGATTCATAAATATCGAAACAATAGGCTATCTCTTTAAATATTGCTCCTAGACACATACTTCCAATTGCAAAGTTTCCTAAAAAAATTGTGCAAAATTGGATGAGATAAGTTTTAACTCCATGGGGGGTCTATTTGAGAAAATACAAAAATTAAATTTTTATACGGCCCCCGTAGGATAAAATTTCCAATTAGGAAATTTTTCCTTGTCCATTCCTGAATTAAACAAAAAAAAAATCCATCATGATATCTTCAAAACTCAGGGAGATATGTCCGTTTTAATAATTCGTGAGGTTTCAAGGGATCAGACACAAATTGAAATGCGTGTAATTCAAGAAACAATGTTACTGTAAGGTGTCCGGGAAACATTTTATGTATTTATTTATTTATTTATAGAGTTAGAATTTTGAATTTTTTGTGATGATTAGCCATCTAATTTGTAAACAGAATCACATCATAAGACTTTTTACAAAATAAAAAATAATAATTAAGAAAAAAAATGCAGAGTAATTTAAAATTGTTATAACTCGAAATATTATATGTCGAGTTGAATTTTTTTCCTTTAATTAAACAGAAATATATCAGTTTTATTTTTCATTCAGCATTTTGAAAAATATTAATAATTTTTTTTTTTAAATAGCAATTTAAAAAAAAGAAAGATGCAACTTATCTTAAACAAATCATATTTTCAAAAGTGAATATATTTTTTTCAAATTTGCCGAATTAAAATTTAAGTAAAATATTTGAAAAAGATATATTGCAAGTTTTAATTATTTATAGAGGTTATTGACTTACATAAATTTAAAGATGAGAAATGCTGAAGAAAACTTATGATGCCGAAAAATGCATTTAAAGTTTTAAACAAAGATTGGGTCCTAGTAGAACGTTTAAATACTTTTTAAAAGCTTCCAGGTGAATAAGTAATTCCTTCCTGTAGCCTCAATTTCTGATAACGATAGTTTGGCTCTTGGGTACAGATATTAAATTTGTTTAACGCATACCCTAGTCTCTCATACAAATATGTTATACAGCAAAATTTACAAAATTTAAGTTTATTAGAGATATAAATTTCTTTTATGCACTTTATGTTTCAGGTCGGGTTTATTGATATGATGCGAAAGAAAACCATTTTCATGGGCGATGCACTTAATTTTATTTAATTCATTGTCTAGACAGGTGTCTGTGCATATTTTAGATTTCTGCGCAAGCCGAAATTCGTACAAAAAATTCGCATTTATCTTAAGATACAATTAAGATTATTTTAAAGAATACTACACACATATTTACAAGAAACTTTTAGAGTATATTTTAGATTACTATGTTTTCGCATGACAAAAACATAGCTACCAAACCTCCCACTAATCATCCGTAATATGTAGATTAATTTGAACCAGTTAACCACTTTAAAACTAGAATTTTTTTTTAATGAATCTTTGATTTATTTAATTTAAATGTTTAAGTCGAATCATTACTTCATTCAATTGAATTTTTTAAAAGAGTTTCTGGTTCGAACGTATTGAACCTGAGTCAAATAAGCACACTTATAACGGAAGATAAGTGGGAGCTTGGCATCTATTAAAAAAATACCCAATAGCAACGTTAATGATTATTTATACTATTAGATTGTTACATACGTATAAAGATTTATTTTAAAAAACAATGTCGTTTGGAATAAATGAAAAATAGGTTTAAAAACATCATAACTTTTGAAGCTGTATAACAAAAAGTATATTTTAGAAAATATTTCTGTGCAATTTATAAAATATATTTCCAATGATTCCGTTAGCAGAAGTTTCATTATCGCTATTACTATTTTTATAAATCTTATTGCCTTCCCGACACGTCCTAAGAACAATAAAGACACGGGCCAGCACGGTCCGGCCAGCGGGCCGTGCTGATTACGACCCTGGGGCCAATCTCGGCCTCATGCAGACCTCTAGCATATTTCTCAAGCAAGTTTAACGTAAAAATCTATACGCTATTATTTTATATTTAAAAGTTAAGGCATTGTCTTAGATCGACTTTTAATAATGTGTAAATTTATGGTCGATCCCTAACTTGCATTGCAAATGAACTGATATCGCGTCTCTCAGAGGTATGCTGAAGTGGTGTAAGTCACGAATTTTGGATTTTAATATTTCTGTGAATTTTGCAGATATCAAGATGGAATTTTTTTTGTTTAATTCAGGACTGGATAAGGAATAATTTCCTAATTGGAAATTTTATCCTACGGGGGCCGTATAAAAATTTAATTTTTGTATTTTTTCAAATAGACCCCCATGGAGTTTCAACTTATCTCATCAAATTTTGCACTTTTTTTACGAAAATTTCCAATTGGAAGTATGTGTCTAGGGGCAATATTTAAGGAGATAGCCTATTGTTTCGATATTTATGAATCACACTGTATATATATATAGATCCAGCATATCAGGAAGTGGATGAAATATCGCTTGCAAAATTCCATCTTTCCATGCAAAAACCGAATTGAGTTAAATGAAAGAAATAATAAAGGAGAATAAAAATCATACAATACTTATCAAATATACTTCGTTTTACTTCGTTTATGTATAATGGAGTACCGGTATTTGAGTTAAAGGGTTTATCAGTAAAAAATTAAAAACAAATCAGTAGTTTGCTTTCATACCAACGCAATTATGTAGTGAAAACATCTATAGTAGATGGTTTGCTAAGCAACAGGTACTCTTTCATCACTCTTCACTTGCGTTGAAGCAGCAATTGTTTGATGTCAAGAACACGATTGACGGCAAATCAACCATCGTCACAATCTCAGATGAGAAAGGATGGTCTCTGAAAATACTTAATAAATATATTTTTATAAAATGCAAAGCACATTTATCCATAATTTCGACATATTTGGAATTTGTTAGACACATTCGGGATTTGATATCATGCTTAAAATTCTGTGGCACACGTCCAAGGCCGGCCCAAGGGGTGTGCGAAATGTGATATTGCACGGGACGCTTAGCCATAAGGAGCGGAAAGGGCGCGCAAAAGAGTACAGTTAAAAATTTTTTTTTTTTTTTTTAAGTTAGTTAGGTTGGGGTTTGCTGAAGAGGGGATTCTTCTTTGTATTTAAATAATGATTCAGGAGTGCTGAATTTTTGCATGTAGACAGAGGCTTGTATATTCTTTATATGAGATGAACAGAAAGACCTGTAACCTATTAATGTTCAAATTGTGTCGTGAGAAGACGTAAGCGCTATTCAATACCACCCCCGTCCCTTGTGGAATGTTAATTAATTTTGACTTTGACAGGTTTACGGCATTTTTCTAGTGAACTATTTCACTTCCGGTTATTACAGCACAGATAAGCGCAGGGAATCTGAG
The DNA here is from genome assembly GCA_963931845.1 of Maratus michaelseni. Classification (NCBI taxonomy): domain Eukaryota; kingdom Metazoa; phylum Arthropoda; class Arachnida; order Araneae; family Salticidae; genus Maratus; species Maratus michaelseni. Next base: position 151,916,266 of record OZ007591.1, on the reverse strand, counting down.
ACTAGCTGTCAGATAATACACATTTTCAAATTATTTTACCAAAATGCTGGATTTGAGAAACCATTAGCAGCTTTTTATAGAAAGAAAAAGGTTAGGAAATTTAAAAATCGAAAAGCAGCCTTCTCTGATTTTTTTTCTAAGCAATAAAACTCTTCGAGGTATGAGTTCATCTTCCTCTGTTTGTAGTCAAATTAAAGTAAATATTACAGAGCAAGCATTCCGTTTGCTCTTGTTATGATCAGGCCCAAAACGGAACCAGTTTTTATTTCAGGCACCTCCACTGGAAGGCAGTGCCTCTTCGAAAAGAAAACGTACCTTCTAAGGCGGGAAACTGTATATACCGAAAAATTTCTCTGATTCATTCAGGCATCTTAATATGTTTTGATGTATTAAAAATAAATCTTTCATAAAAAATTATAATTTTCAATAACGGCATATTATTTTTTCTACCAAAACAACAACAAAAAAAAAAACATGTTTCGAAAGGCATGTATATAAAACAGAGCAAGCATATAACAGTTAACAGTTATATTATTTCTAACGGTTAAACAATCTGCTAAGAGAAAAGAGAAATAAAAAGAGATAAGCATGAGGATACAAAATAAGATAGAAGCTACTTTAATATTAAGTGAGATGTATTTAATTTACTAAAACTGAGAATTAAAAATGCAAGTAATATTTCAAATAATTCATTCTAACATCTATCAGAAATATTTCAAATTTATTAACAAGTCTTGTAACTTTTAAATGTCACATATTATCAAAACTGTTAAAGCTTGCCATTATAAAACTATTCGGCTAACTTGTAGAATACTTCAATAGTGGCCTTCAGTCTTTCACACTCGAGGGACACATTTATAATTCTTATAGTGCCGCGGGCCAGGGCCCGCTTAAGACTTAGAAGTAGTGCCAGCCTGACGTCACACTCATTTTACTCTGCCAATTATGCTTCAACAATTTGAAATTTTACCATCAAAATTTCGAGTAAACAACACTTTTAATATTAAACTAAAACTGACTGCATATATACATATAAAAGATATTTTATTATATACATAAGTATACATAACAAATTAATTTTGTAAATGAACTTACAAATGTGGAACTGGTGCGAATATTTGAACCTCAAATATATCTTATGCTTTAAAAAATGCAGGATTTGTCAGTGCTAAGAAACAATGCAGGGACAGCAAATATTTGACGTAAAAATTTATGCTTGACTGCAACACAATTTTGTTTCTATTTTATAAACAGAAATTAGGTATCACTGAATGCTAAAGACTTTCACCTTTATTTAAATAACCTATTCTCCATATTTTATATCATTTCTCTACTCTTTATGAATATAAACAAAATATAACTATACAGATTGAATTCTCTGTTCTTTTTAGCACGTTTGAAATTAAAATGTAAAACATAAGAAAAATGAAAATAAGTTGCATTTAATCACTGTTTTTATTCCATTTACTATATCAACTGAAAAAAATAGAGTATAAATGTATCAGTAATATAGTCTGAGGGAATATTTAGTAGCTATAATTAAGAAAATAAAATACTTTTTTCCTTGACTGAAATTTCCCCCCTAAAAGTTAGTTTTGAAAAGTAAATTTGGGGGCCCCTTTGTATTTCATTGGATAAGCTCGGCTTTATGGGCCTATTCGGTAAACATGCCCTGCCGCGGGCCAGGCATAAGGCAATTAAATAGCGTAGGTAAGAAATGTGTATACATCTGCATTTAAAGACCAGGGTAGATTGTATACAGGCACTTCGAAACTAAAGAATTATCATTGTCTTCTTTATTCATAAGAAACATTCTTTATTTACATTTACACGCAATATTTAGTTTTAACACCATAAATTCTGTACAATTACTCAATTTAATAATACTAGTAGTATTACAATCTGCCAGTAAACTCACTCAAGAAAGTGAAAGATGCTAGCAGACGCGGAAGTGAGATGGATTCTCGCACGGGCGTCAAAGTACCCTTGAGGCGTCCCTATCTCAGTCTCGGTTGCAGTGAAGCATCGAGAGTGAATGAAGGCAATGAAGGCTTTTTTCTCTGAATTATTTTACTTGGTGTCTTTTCTCAGCAGTTCAGTAACTTTCATATCAGTTTTTTAATAAAACAACTTAAATAATCTATGTTTGGTTTTATACAGTAAATATTTAGTATTATATATTATTTTTTTTCAAGTCATATTTATAATTTTTTTTTTAAATCTGAAGCATATATACAGGCAGCTATGGCTAAAAAGTGGAAACATTTTCATTTTTGTTATTTTTTTGTAAATTTAACAATAACGTAATTTAAAATTTTTAATGTATATTTAAGGGTATTGTTTATACCCTAGTGATAATAATTTATTTTGTGAGTATCATTTATGATTATTGAGGTATTTTTGTGTTCTAATGCTTTTTACTGAACAATTCTAAAAATCTATTAGACAAACAAAAATAGCAACACTTGATTATTGAAAACAAAAAGCTTTTTTATTATAAGCATTTAACTTCTTTATGAAAATATAATTGTTTTTAAGCACTGTTTTAATAGCTTGTGGCATAGAGTGGAATAACTTTTGATATTTTTCAAACGTTGCTATGCATCACACACATTTTCTATTTTAATGGGTGATTGCTATGGATTTTTATCATTTAATTCATGCCTTAAATTCTCATTAGAAGGTAGGTTTGGTGAGAGGTCCAAGGCAAAATATCAATCCTGCCTCGTACAATCCAGCTTTGATAAACGCTTCGGATCATTATGTAGTTATTACAGTTGTTTTAATGGCATTCGCTTCCGTCCATGGTAATACAATGACCTCTCACTTACTCACGATGTGCGGTAATATTATTCTTTTACCACTATTTTTGAAAAGTAATTTTCGCCTTATTTAATCATATAATTAAAAAGTTAACTTTTACTATTTTACAATAAGGGTGTTAAAAATTAATTACTGATCATAGCGTATATGTGAGAAGTCAATGTATTGTGTTATCCAGTTAAACCTGTTTGGTCATGATATCGTCTTTCCGAAAAGTTGGATTCACACGATACCACAAAAGTAACACTCTACATCATTAGATCCTAATAAACAAAGTAGTCATAACTACATACTTAGTGACCTTTAACCTGTGTGAACCTGAATGAGAAATCGCAATATTCTGTCTTTCAATAGATTGTGAATCGCCGTTTCGTTTGGTGGTGTTTTTGTAGGATGTCGGAAAAATTGAAGTTTAAAAGTTAAAACGCATGTCAATTTGAAATGTTTAGTAAAATTTCATAAAATATCAACAGAATGCCTTCAAATGTTTACTATGATCTATGGCAATAACTGCCTGTCTCTTGCACGAGTGTTTAAGTGGCACAAAAGATTCAGCAAGGGCCGTGAGAATGTTGAAGATGATGAACGCCCTGGACTAACTTGCAGTTCAAGAACTGAAGAAAAAACCGATATCAAAGGTGTAATTTTGGCAAAATGGGCTGCAGAAGGCACAACAGTTAACCAACATTATTATAAAGAAGTTTCGAAAAAGTTGAGAGAAAAATTCAGAAAGAAACAGCCGCAAATGTGGAAAAATGGTTTCATTCTTCACCAAGACAATGCGACTGCTCACACAACACTTTTTGTGAAGCAGCGTGTTAGTGCAAATGGAGAGTATAGTGAAGGGGTCAAACATTGCATTTGTTATACAAATAAATAAGGGTGATGCCTTTTATCTGTCTCGTTGTTTAATAAACATACCTCGTATTATCTACAAACGTAATATTGTGTATGTCAGATATCATATGCCTTACGTTTTGGTCGGCAAACAAACAGTTTCTAGTCCATTCAGAAAAAAGAGCTAATTTTGTTTATCGTTTTAGAGTGTATTTCTCTATTGTTTCTTTAATTTTTAAAGGCCGGTATATACCGGCCTTTAAAAATTAACCCCACTCCATAGCCTTAATGTCCTTCCTTCGCATCAATGCTGAGTGACGTCAGTTTTGGCCTCGACTGAGCGCCAATCGCTGTCAGCGCCATCTATTGTTTGAAATTCAAACTAAAATCAAGAATCACAGTAAAAAAAACTCCTGGCATTATACATAACCCTCCTGCAAGAATTTTTTTTATATGTCACTGTTTGCAAGTTAATGAATTTTAAAATCCATCAGTCATTTTGTGACACCCGGTATATGGCACAATTTACAAAATGCAGATTTCAGAATGTATTTTCTTTAAAAGTGAAAGTTTCCTTTAGCTTCGAGAATACAGTTTTACTTTCCTAAATGTGCGTCAAATATTTTTGTCACTTTATGAAAACTAGTTACAACTTGCAGCTGTTTGATACGAAAAAGTGAGTTCGCTCTTGATTTTCGAAAAACCATTCCTTTTATCTGACGATTAAGATGATACTTCGCGCTATACAATATAGTCAGATAAATGAATAATTTAAGCATCAGAACTTTTTAATTAATTGCAGACAAGTTTCGGAAGCATTCAGCTTACCGTGATCAGTGCATAGAATGATTGAATTTTAACCATATATATATGAGGTTTACTGACAAATAGAATTACGGGCTATTCACTGCAATATCCTGTAATTCTATTGGTCGATAAATCTATTCCTTGAATCCGCTTCTCCTCTATATATATATAGGAAAAATAACATGATTCTCTTTGCAGTGATGAATCACTACGCTGAATGCTACCGAAACTTTTCTGTAATTAGTTAAAAGTTCTGGTGCTTATAATGTTGTTTTATCTGCCTATATTGCTTTTATCTCTTGAAATCGTTTTAAAAACAACGCCCTGTCCCTTTTTAATGACTTCCTACAAAGGAGGTTATTTAGGTTGTTTGTATATATTTTTAATGTAGTCCACACATAATTTTTCAACAGACACTCTGATTATCATAATTACATTTTTGTTGAAAAGGGCACATTTCGTTGTAGTTCCCGTATGAAGTTCATTAAAATCCGAAAAGTGTTACGTTTTTCTTATTGACTTTTTTTGTTCTTTTTTCGATTATCTGAGCTCTAACTTTCATACATATCGGCCAGTGACCGTTAAATGCAAACATGTTGTTCAGGTACAAAGTAACTCTAGAAAGTTTTTAAATAGCCGTCGAATAGTGCATAGTTTATTCCCCCTATTTATAAGGTATAGAGACGAGATTAAAAATAGTTTATAACGTATTTTTAAGATGGTCCAGATTTCATCCGTAATGGCTTTTTGGGTGTTCTCCAGTGTATTGGGATCAGCTTGGAAAGCTCCATACTTCAAAAAACACACTACGGGGGAAAAATCACATGGGTTCTGTTCAGAGTTATAAGGTAAGTCATTTAATGGCTTTGCCCAAAGTACCTCTCAGAGTCCAAAGAGATGATATGGTCCATAAAAGTGTATTCTAGCTAAAAAAAATAAACATCAGATGCTCTATGGAGACATGCACCATCCCGCATGAACCTGTAGGCTTTGACCAACCGATGACGACGTGCTTGAGGTCCAAACTCCTCGGCCAGTAACTGGCATCAGTAACAATTTCGTTGAGGAATGTGGTTCGATTATGCGTTTTTTGTTGATGGCACACCACACAGTTACACGTTCCGAATGCAGATATGATATCTATTAAAGGTATGCGCTTTAATTTCTCTAGAGTCTTCGTTTTTCAGAAAAAGACTGAGTTTTTCAGTTTGTAGAATGTTATAGACTATTTCCAGTCTCGTCTTTACTTATTACTGCAGGCGGTAACCATTAAATAATAATAATAAATCCAGTCATAGCTTGAGTTTTTCTGAAGATGTCAGTAAATTTAATCTAGTAATAACGATATTGTTACCTCCTTGCTGACACTTTTTAGGGGGCACACTGAATCCTGTATGTAAGTATAAAGATAATGTTCTACGTATGATGAATTCACTATGAAGATAATTTAAAAATTAAGAATTTTATGTTAATCTTAACCACATTGATGTGTAATTAAAATCTGCCAAAACAGTAGTTTTTTTCTTTCTTTTTTTAGTTTTCCTACGACTACTTATAGTGAATATATGCGAATAAACAATCACTGAAAGAAATAGCATACTGATCAAAATAAATTGCTATTGCGTTACATGTGTTGCAACAAAAGTAATTTCCAAATTGCTTGCTTTTGACATATGATGAATACTTTATCGTATTACCTTCTACCCAAAGTACTATCAAACAAATTAATATACTTTCACCAAAACGTCTTTAAGATTACCATGTAAGCTTTCTAATAAATCAAGTGAAAGCGAGGAAATAATTGTCACAGTATGAAATATACCAGAAAGGTTTGTTAGGCTCAAAATGACATTTGTTTATTCTCATACTTTTCTGCAATTTTTATAAATAATACACAGAAAAATAAGAATAAATTGTTAATAAAAGTAATCGCAGTAGTAGATTTCTTTTAATTGATCTATCACATTTACAAACAAGAAAAACTCAGCATGTTATGGTGTGATACACATTTATGGTATGTATTACTAAACAATTATTAAAAATGCGTAAATATTTAGCAATATTTTGTATTTACATACATTGTTTTGTTTTCTAGATAAAGTACTTTTTAAATAAAATTTCATTTGTAACTTTTGAGCAGTCTACCAGATTTTCTTCACATTAACCTAACATGGTTATAAAGAAGAAAAATCCAGCAAAATATTAATGTATTTTGATTGATATTGTTACTTTACCGTTAGGGAAAAATATGTTGATATTTGACAAATGTTCAACTTAGCAAGATTAAAGAAATTATTTTCTATCTAAACTTCAAAATGAATTAATTTTATTTTATTTCAATTTTAACTCCCGGGCATTCAAGCAGTTTTCTTTGGATTGACCTATTCCATTCATAATCAAGACAGAAAAATCGTGTGTCATATATAAATTATGAAATATCCAACACTTCCAGAATACTGAAACGAAATTTCACAATTTAATAACGTTGAAAAAAGATATCTAAAAGAACAATTCAGAAAACACATAACACGGTTGAACATTAAATTTCAGCAATTAGCGAAGATAGTCGATATTATATTCGAATTCTTTTGAGCAGCCCTGTGTATGATCTGTAGATTTGTAGACCCAGCTTAGAAAACAAAAATACGATAGCCCGGGACAGGATCAATTAGAATATATATTTATTTATTTATTATTATTATTATTATTATTATTATTATTATTATTATTCTAGTCCAGCCCGCGGGCTCTTGCAAATTTTTGGAGTAACTATTAAGCAATTGTGCGATATTTAGTGTTTTAAATACAGTTTTTTTCTTGATAATTTAACTATCAAATGAATCGGTTGAGTTTCATTTTACTTTTAAATATTGAGGAGGTTTTTCTGTCAAATCGTACATAATATATATAATTGTTGTGTATCGACGCATAATTATTAAATAAACACATTATCTTGTTAATTCTTTCTTTCTTCGTAAAAGCCTACTCCTTGGATATTTTAACATATAATTAATGAGAGTAAATTGGTAATTTTATCCAGAATCTCCAAACTAAGGGACCATGAATGCAACCTGCAAGAACAAATTGGAAAACAACATGCAGCATGCTCGTTTACAAGGACAGAGATATCGGAATTATTGTACTATAAAATGTTATTTTTTTTTCGGAATCCAATCGATACTTTACAAAAATTAGCATAAAAATAATAGTTAAGTTGATTAATGTAGTTTGAGTTTTTCTGTCTGAGAATTTTTTTGCAGTTTATGATCGCGATTGCATGTTTTGATTATCAAAACCGATTTAATATGCTCATCAGTTAGGTTGGATATGTCAACGATTTTGATAAATTTATGTGGTAGTAAATACTTCATACGTAGATAGTTCTGAACAAATACTACGACCAGTTTACACAATTGTTTAAAATTTTATAAAAACTTTAGAAATATTTTTTTCCTTATCATCTTTTAAAATATTGGTACAGTGCAAAGAAATAATTTCTTTTAATTATTATGGAATGTGTTTTTTTTTATGTTGGTGCTGAGAGATTTCTGAGACAATTGCAACATCAGTTGAAATTATGTCAAGATCTGTAAAATGTCACATAAAACGTTAAAAAACATTTGTGTTTAGCTTTCTTTTTCTATGAAATTACGGTGTGTTGGTATGATGTGTTGGATCATGCTCCGCTTGACATTTAGGAACGCATCATACAGTCCGTTCACGATAAGTTGCCCGATGAGTAACACAAAGATGTATAGTTCATTTCCTTAAGAAATTGACCCCGTCTTAGTTTTACTTATTCCTTATAAATACCATTGTATAGTACACCAGCAGTGTAGTCAAAATTACTATCATCTTGTTTGTGAAAAAAGTTATCACCAAGTAGTATACCTTAAAAGCTTTTTCAGTTTAACTTGAAAATGTATATTAAGAAAAATGTTCTAGTATTGAGTACTAGGCCTTAAAAATGCAAAAGCTAGTACACATTAACAGAGGCTAAGATAAGGACTAGTTGAAGCAGAAACTGACCTCTATCTATAGGACCTCTATAGGAAGTTAAGCAACGTTGCGGAGCGTGTGCCGATTTTTTACATGCTTTCTTTTAACTTACATTTCTGTATGTATGTGGCAGTCAAATCTTGTTACACATTTTTTTACCCACTTCCTGTTGACATAGAGCTTTGAAATTTGGAATATATATGTATTCCTGAGGACAATACATGAACTGGAAATTGATTTTTTTAAATTCGATCCCTAAGGGTGGGTGGCAAAACTTGCATTTTCCCCATAGTAATAACGTTACAATTGTTTAATATTAATTGAAAAATAGCTCTATTGGTGCAACATTCATCCATTTTAACTACATTGTAGCCCGTATCCTTACGACGTCAGCATTGAGCAACGCACACGTTTGTGCTTTATAATATAAGTTAACTTTTTTGTGACTGTTAATAAAAGCATGTTTGTTTTATTTTTTATTTTATTTATTTATTTTTTTTAAATATATCTTGTGAGGTATAAAACGTACTTCAACATGTATTAGGAAAAATCTGGCACAGGTTTGACAATATTGTCAAAAACCAAAGAGAACATGACTCATGGAGATAATCGTCCTGCCATCTAGTGTTTACTTTATGTCGGATAAGCTTATGGGTGTATAATTTTCAAGCATGAATTTTCTTTTGCTTCATCTTAACAGAGAACACTTGTTTGCTGCAATAGTACAAAATACCTCATACCTGCCAACCTTCCGGCTTTTTCAAAATCGAGTAAACATACTTTGAACCATAAATTTGAATTAAAAAATTAAATCAAATAAGTACCAAAGAGAAATGAGACACATTAATAAATAATTTCATTAAAACTTTTGGCTTTCTGGTTAATGGCTTCATTAACCAGAAATGAATTACCCTCATTCATTAACCAGAAATTGAAGAAGTTAATGGCTTAATTAAAACTTTCTGGTTCATATATGATTCTTCCTCCGGAAAGTTGCCAGCTGTGAATAACTAGTGACAGAGTTATCACATTTGATTATTGACTGCCCAGAGCTAATTAAAAAGAAAAAAATAGAAGATTAACCATAAAATACCGAATTTTGGCTCTATACTAAAATCTGTCAACGAAAAGACAATTTCATAATATGTTGACAGTAAAATCAATAACAAGTTAAATTGGTTACAAGTATATTATACGGGTTGTATCAGCGGTTGCGCACGCAGTTTGGCCGCTCACCGCGGCGGTTGACCCACCCACCCGTCCCCAACCGCCTTCCGAGACATATATATTCGCCAAGTACTTAGGGTCCTGCGGTAAATTAAACTTTCCGAACTAACCCTCCCGTTCTTTGGTATCTTTAACTTATGTGTATTTACTTTTAAATTTTCCCGGTATCAATCAATTTTTGTAGTTTTTGTTTTCTATTTAGAGTCTAAGGCATACGGCTCGCACGCAGGGATGTTTGAGGGAGCTCTTGGCCGCTTGTTAGCGGCAGCACTTCGTGCAAGAGAGTGTTATATTCGGGTTGTGGGTAGCGTTGTTTGATGGGGCTCTTGGCCGCTTCTCAGCGGCTGCGCTTCGCGCAAGAGAGTATATTATACGGGTTGTAGCAGCGGCCAAATTGCACGCGCCACCACTGTTACGTCCCGTATACTATACTCTCTTGCGCAGAGCGCAGCCGCTGCCAAGCGGCCAAGAGCTGCATCAAACAACACTACCTACAACCCGAATATTACACTCTCTTGCACGAAGTGCTGCCGCTGAGAAGCGACCAAGAGCTCCATCAAACAACACTACCTACAACCCAAATATTACACTCTCTTGCACGAAGTGCTGCTGCTGAGAAGCGGCCAGGAGCTCCGTCAAACAACACTACCTACTACCCGAACATTTCACTCTCTTGCACGAAGTGCTGACGCTGACAAGGGGCCAAGAGCTCCGTCAAACATCCCTGCGTCCGAGCCGTATGCCATAGACTCTAAATAGAAAAAAAAAACTTGCAAAAATTGATTTATACCGGAAAATTTTCAAAGAAAAATTACATAAGTTAAAGACAGCAGAAAAAACGTGAGGATGGTGTCGAGAAGTTTAATATACCGAAGGACCCTATGTACATCCCGAATATATATGTCTCGGAAGGCGGTTGTGGGTGGGTCAACCGCCAAGGTGAGCGGCCAAATTGCATGCGCAACCGCTGCTACGTCCCGTATACTATACTCTCTTGCGCGGAGCATATGTATCATCGAAATAAGCTCCGAATTGTGTTTACATTTATATTTTTGATTTCTTAATTTCTAACTTTGCGATTATAGTCTGCGAGTTTTAGGAATTTTTATTTTATTACTTTATCCTTTTTTCTATCGGGGTTTGTACGATTGGTCAGAAAGGTTATAGAACTAGCTGGTGATTAACTTCACACATTATAGGCAAATTAGTATGCCTTTTTTGTATCGTAAAACTTGGGTTTTAGTAAATGTGGGTTGTTCTATGATTAGTTCTCTAGTTATTATTAAAGAGGTGCCAGCTTCGAATTTTGATAAAAGCTTGGATGCTCGTAGTCAATCTGATTTCAATTTGTTTAGCCTTTGCGTGCAAAGCTTTTCAGAATATTTTTACCATGATTTTACAGTTTAGATGTGATTGTGATTATTAAAAGTAATTATATTATTTGTCTATTAAAGATGTTAAAGAAAAGCGTTTACGATTAATTTCACATCTGAGTTTATTCTTCTAGCAAATGCTTTAAGATAATGTATTTTTGCTTAAAATTCTCTAATGATTTTAAGCAAATTTATAATCGTAAATTAAAAAGTTTGAATTTCTACAAAAATTTATTAATTTACAACAATAATACACAGAATTCAATTCTTCTATGAAAATTGAAATCTTTTGAAATAAAATGTAATTTCCAAAGAGAAATCCATTTACATAATTAATTGTAGTTAAATTAATGATCATATCTATTTTTTATTAAAAAGTTGTGATATTTTGAAAAGTTCATGCAATTAATTAAAGCTTTAAGAAAACAGGAATAAAATATTCGAACCTTTTATTTCAAGCTTCCATGCAGATATCTAAATTTTAAAAAAATCATTTTACTGTACATAGTTTAAACGAGTAATTATTTGAATATAGAGTAGATTTCTATTACTTTTTTTAATCTACTCCTTGGAAGATACACAGTGTTTCTAAATTAATTGAGCAAACTTTCAGGTTTAACAATACGGGTAAAGGAAAACAATTTTTGTAGAGGAAATCGGGTCACAATCCAATTATTCAGCAAAAATACAGGATGTCTCATCACTTCCGGCTGAACTCAAAATTTTGCTCACAATTTAAAGAATAAGTGAAGATATTTTAGTGCTATTTTTACCAAATTAGCTTTGCTTTGTATGAAATACTAGCACGCTACGCTGGTCGATTTTTCCAAATTGCGAAATTGTCTATTGCATTTGAGTAATGTTCGGGTGATTCATTCTCTTTTGTTAGTTCTTGAACTCTGAAAAGATTTGATAAGCCAAATTAAAAATTTGGAGAACTTTTAAAGATTCTTGAAAATTACGAATTTGCATGCTGTTTGTATAGTAAATATAATTTTTAAAAGCTAATATTTGATAATCGTGTTCACTTAATTATAGAACTTTCTCCTATAGCTCTATAAGTAAGCAACGTAAAACAATGTGTTATACACTAAAACATCCCACCCCCACACCAAAATTACCTAACTGACAGTGTAAGCTCTATAAAAGTCCGTTTAGAAAAAGGTGAGTTATAAGCGTTTGGAATTAAACACACATTCGCATTATATAAATATAGTAGATAACGTCACAGGAAGTGCTGGATGCGCAATATAAATTGGTCAGTGATGCCATATATACTGTCAGCTACATTCTGAATTTTGGAGCATCTAGATCATTGTAGCTTATATATAAATGGTGACTGTTTCCACCATTTATTGTGATGTATTAATATTTCATAAAAAACAAAATAAGTTTGTTGAAAATATCGTTAAAATGTCTTCATTTTTGTTAAAGTTATGAACAAAAATCCGAGTTCGGCTTTGTGTGAGATACTGTGTATTGTTGAGAAAATAAGTGTATTGTGATCCTGGTTTCCTATCTAAAAATTCTTTGTTTTGACTCTTATTAACCTCCCTAAAAATTGCCTTCATTAGTTTAGAAATGCACTGCATTTAAATGCGGAACTTTGAATTTTGACTGCCATGTTATCCATAATCAGGCATGTATTTTGTTGGATTTCGCATGTTTTGTAACGATTGAATCTGACTAAGTTTTTCAAGCCATTAATTTGCGTATCAACATGTATTTTTTTTTTAATCATGCCAATTATTGAGATATAAAGCTGATTCCTAAACTAACGGTTTAGGAATTAGATATTGGTCAACAATAATTAAGGGACACACTATATAAAATAAAACGAGAACGCAGTCGTCACACAATATTGATTTGGATCGCTGCATTTTTGGCGCATTGTAATATCACAGGCCTCGGTTAGAGTCCTGCATGGGCCGCAAATTCCATTTGAAGTCAACCAGCAACCCGACCCGATCTCGGGTCTATTGTAATAATAGACTCGAACAACAACAACAACAAAAATTCATCGATCAGCAACCCGTTTCGGGTCGAATGCGGTTAACCCGACCCGATGCAGGACTCAAGTCTCGCTACCCAACCCATCAAAAATCATCCAAGCCTATAACTACACTTGAACGTGTCATTCCTTTAGTTGCACTCAGCTCTCTAGCCACAAGACAAGTGTAAGATTTTTTTTAAATTTACTATTTTACTTTACGAACACATAGTGTAATAAAAGTTATTAAATCATGATTTGTGTGTGAGTGAGTTAACACGATAATTCTTAAACAGTGCTTCTGTTTAGGCTCTCATTTGACGAATATGTGATAAACGAAGAGTTAGCGAGAGATATATAGATTTTCGTACAAATCGGCCGAGACGGATTAAGTGTTTAATCCATATTTAAACCATTTTCAAACCATTTTGCAACATATTCTATAGGGAAAATCACTAAGGAATGTGAGAGATTCTTATTATTTAAGTGATAAATATTACGGCGATTTAATGAAATATACAGGTTTAAAAATGGTCTCCAGTTTAAAAATGGGAGGTCCAGAGTTCGAATCCTACAAATCCCGTTGTAGTAACCACTACCGAGTTACACATATATTCCGAAAAATGTTCCTTATATTTATAAACCTTAGAAATCAATATGCTTTCCCCATTTTAATATTAAATAATAAAATAAACAATTTTTTTTTAATAATTTTGACAGCTAATGTGCCCGCAGGTTCTGTATGTACGTACGTACGTAACGCTATAACTCTTGATAGAACTATCCGATTTGATTCAAATTTTGTATATAGGTTCATTCTGATAAGGCGCTTCCCTGATTAGTTTTGTGGGTTCATTGGTTAAGTATAAAACGGAGGGAACGAGGGGCTAATCCCCCCTAAATTTACATAAATGGTTTTTTCATGCAGAATTATCTGATTTGCTTCAAATTTTGTATGGAGGTAAATTGTGATAAGGCGCTTTCCTAATTAGTTTTCGGATTCATTGGTTAAGTATAAAGGGGGAACGGGGGCTAATCCCCCCCTTAATTTAGATAAAGGGGTTTTTCATGCAGAATTATCCGATTTGCTTCAAATTTCGTATACAGGTTTATTCTGATAAGGCGCTTCCCTGATTAGTTTTGGGGGTGGTTAATTGGTTAAGTATAAAAGGGGGGAACGGGGGTTAATCCCCCCCTTAATTTAGATAAATGGGTTTTTCATTCAGCATTATCAGATTTGCTTCAAATTTTGTATATAAGTTCATTCTGATAAGGCGCGTCCCTGATTAGTTTTGAAGGCTCATTGGTTAAGTATAAAGGGGAAAACAGGGGGTCTAATCCCCCTTAATTTAGATAAATGGGTTTTTCAAGCAGAATTATCGTATTTGCTCAAATTTTGTATATAGGTTCATTTTGTTTAGGCTCTTCCCTGAATAGCTTTGTGGGTTCATTTGTTAAGTTTAAAGGGGGGAACAGGGGTCTAATCCCCCCTTTTAATTTTGAGTGTTTCATACAGAATTATCTGATTTGCTTGAAATTTTGTATACAGGTTTATTCTGATAATGCGCTTCCCTGATTAGATTTGGAGGTTCATTGGTTAAGTATAAAGTGAGATACTGGGGAGGGGGGGGCTAATCCAACCCTTAATTCAGCCAAATGTGTATTTCGTGCAGAATTATATAATTGTGTGAGTATAATGTACAATTAGTGTGAATAGCCTGTGAGCTCAATGTCATCAGTTTAACTGGGCACTTTTCTTTTTATTTATTTTCTGAGCACATTAATGTAATGAGAGTTATTAGCTCATGATTTGTGTGTGAGTGAGTGATTGTGTGTGAGTGACACGATAATTCCTAAACAGTGCTTCTGATTAGGCTCCCATTTGACGAATATAATATAAACCCAGAGCTTCCGAGAGCTATATAGATAGATTTTCGTACAAATCGGCCAACTGATTAAGTATTTAATCCATATTTAAAGCATGTTCAAACGATTTTGTAAGGGATTCTATATAGAAAATCACTAAGGAAATGTGACAGTGTATAAATAATAAATGTTGCAGCGATGTAATCAAACATTTGTTACTCAGAGGTAACGTCTCCTGTATAAAAATGGGATGTCCAGCGTTCGAATCCTATAGATCCCGTTGTAGTAACCTCTTCGAAGTTACACATGATTCCGAAAAACTTTCTTTATACTTATAAACCTTAGAAATCAATATACTTTCCCCATTTAAATAAGCATTTAAAAAAACAAAGTTTATTTTGCTGCCATTGATATTTGGAAACCGAGTAGTTTTTATTGTGCATTAATCGGTTTTCTCAAACCAGAATATCGGTTTTTGGGATGTGATCCATTCTCAATAAAACATTTTCAGAAGTGTAATTGAACTTATACATGAAGAGTAACAAAATATTGCTAATTTATATCAATGTTAATGCCATTAATTTAGCCTGTTTCCCTGTAAAACATGTTTGTTGAACATGAAAAGGTTTATTACTTGAATTGATAACATTCGAAAAACCTATAGTCCTGTTTAAGAAAACTGATTAATTACACTTTAAAAAATACTCGGAAACGTTTCCGAAATTGAATGGCGGCAGGAAAAAAAATTTCTTTTTTTTTTAATGTTTTGCTAAATATTGAAAACATGTTAGTTTTTAAGTTTTCTAAACATAAAGAACGCTTCTCAGATTCATGGGTAATCGGAAGAGTTTATTGTATATTTTCGTTCGTTTTTATATTTTCCTAGATTAAGGAACATTTGTTTTCTTTACAGTGTTTATATTACTTTCAAGACATGAACACGGTAAGACAAGTGGACTCGCTCCAATTTTTTTTTCCTTGATCAATTCATTATAATGTACAGTTAGTTCAGACTGAAGAGTAGAACTTTTACTCATGGAACTATTCGAACAAAATATTTCCAAACTGTACGCACACCTATTTATTAAATAATCGATACATATAATAAATGTACGCGTGGTTTGTCTTTGGGTGCCGCTATAACTCCGCAACTCCTCCCGCAGCCCCTTGGGGGTTATATGGTATGGTAGTCTTCCATTCCTCATCCATGAAGACGGTTTCTGTCTGGAACTACAGGAGTTGGGTTCGGAGATATGGGTATCAAAAGAGAATCGCACCAATAGATCTCTTATGGGAAGTCGGTGAAGGAGCTGGGAATCGAGTGGCGAAGTGGAAACTGGTCAGAATGTTACAGACAGAATGTTCCAGAATGCTTCAGAATGTTCAAAATGTTCGAAAACGTTGGAGACTTCCTCGGAATGTTTCAGAATGTTATATATTCTTTCAGAAGGTTCGAGAATGTTCTACAAAGTTCCATAATGTTCGAAAATGCTCTAGAATGTTCTATAATGCTCAATAATGTTCTAGAATTTCGAAGGATGTTGAAGAATGTTCTAGAATGTTCCAGATGGGTATGGACCATCGAAGGGACTTCATGTTCCTGAGCGTTCAATAACGTTCTATAATGCTCTAGAAACCGAAAACGGAAATCTTTAACCTTCTAAAGTATTCTAGAATGTTTTACACTATATGGCCAACGATGACCGGTCACTTGCGATTTTAGACGTTTTGTTCAATATCTAGAAAAATGTATAAGGAATTATCCTGAAACTTCAGGCGTGTAAACAGCATAGTCGAAGTCATATATTTCGGCGAAGATTTTTTTCCGCAACCTCATAGGGAGGCGTCAATAAATTGAAGAAAATCGAATATCTTTTGAATAACCCTCTAAAAACTAAAATCGCAAAAGCGTTGAAACGGCCGCACATGCTTAGGAGGTTTCTTTTAATAAACTATGCTCATTTTTATGAGGCTAGCTCGGGGAGAAATGAAGGTTTTTATAAAAACAATCCCAAATTTCACCAAGTATTTTACTTATAATTTTCACAGTTCTTAATATAAAAAAATGTTCTATTCAGGAACGATGACAAACAACATTATATACAATACCCTGCAATTAGAATTAAAAAATAATAAATATTGGATAAAAAACTTGGTGCATGCGCGAATGCAATCAAAATATACTGTGCATAATATATTAGCTAAATGTATAGAGCAACTTTTGTGAATGTTTCAAAAGCATAGCTTGAAATGTCTGATACTGATAGTCGATAGAATAAGCTTGAAATTCGCTGTTCCCAAAATGAAGCAAAAAGATGAGGGGCGGTATCCAAATATACAATGAAAAAAGAGCAGGTTCACTAAATATGGTTCCACTGCGCATGCACGAATGCAAGCAAAATCGTTCCACAGTCAAAAAGTAGTGTAATTCATTTGTGTTTATGCAGCCCTGTATAACATCTAAAGACTTTTGTACATTCAATATATTAAGCTAAAAAATAATTCCTGTTAAAAAATGCATAAGGCAACTTAAAATGCACTTCCAGCAATTACCAACCATAAACGACATTGTATCTCTATCTTTGCTTAGCCCTGTAGATGAATTTATTTATATTCCACAAACTTTTATTAGTCTACTAAATATAGTTCAGCAGGAAAATGCGTCGAGCTTATTATGTCAACTTTCTTAAGCTCATATAATTTGAATACATCACCTTATCTTTTTACTTCCTTTTGGGAACAGCGAATTTCGATCTTATTCTATCGACGATTACTATCAGAATTTTCAAGCTATGTTATTGAGACTTTCGCAAAAGTTGGTCTATACATTTAGCTAATGTATTATACACAGTATATCTTGACTGAATTCGCGCATGCGTAGTGAAGCAATATTTAGTGAACCTGCTCATTTTTCTTCCAATATTTATTTTTTATTTAATTCTGATTGCAGTGTATTGTATATAATATTGTTTGTCATCGTTCCTGAAAAGAACATTCTTTTGTATTAAGAACTCTGAAAATTATAAGCAAAACACTTTTTGAAATTTGGGATTGTTTTTCTAAAAAACTTAATTTCTTCACGAGTATACGTGCTATCCTCATAGAAATGAACATAGTTATTAAAAGAAGCCTCCTAAGCATGTGCTACCGTTTCAACGCTTTTGCGATATTAATCTTTACAGGTTTATCCAAAAGATATTCGTTTTTCTTCAATTTGTTGACGGCACCTTATGGGGTTTCGGGAAAAAAAATCTTCGCGGAAATATATGACGTCTATCATGTTGTTTACACTCCGGAAGTTTCAGGATAATTCCTCATGTATCTTTCCAGATATTTAACAAAACGTCTAAAAATGTCAGTGACTGGTCATCATTGGCCATATAGTGTATTATCCCTGCTATGATGGGGATACGCTCCAGCCAAGAAGGGTATATATGGACGATGGTGTGATGCATGCGTGAATATACTTTTGGAAATTAGGAGCGGATCAAAGAAAAGTTAAAGTGATAGAAAGTGAAATAAATTTTAGTGACAATTTTAGAGGTAATAAGTGAAAGTGAATTGCTTAAGGTAGTGAGCAGTGTATTAAGTGGAATGTCAGTGTGTTTAGTAATATTAACATTTAACATAGGATGCCGAAACGTAAAAGAGGTGGAGATTTTGCCAGTGGTGAATCGAAAAGAAGGAAACAGAAAGAACAGCGAGGAAATGCACCAGATGAGAAAAAATCTAATAAAAAACAGTTTCCCGTCACTAAACTAAATACAACTGTATTTAGAATATAATGATTATTTAGTTTCGCTTCATAATATCTGAATTTAAAAGTTCGTTTTTTTTTAAGTTCCCATTTGATAGGAACTAGAGCTGGCTTTGCCCGTACGAAACGAGGATAACTCAGGCTAGTTTCTATATGTAAAATAGTGTAATGACAGATTATATTTGTAGCTAACAACAAGGTTATTTTTAAAGACGTGTGTTATGTATATTTGAGCCTGTAATACAATAGCTCCCTTATAATACAATTTTATTTAAGAGAAAACGAATAGGTTTAAATTCATATTTAATACTTTGGAAATTTTTCATTAGAAAATTTCTCCCGCCTTGCATTCATAATAATCAAACTTTAATTGCTTAATAGGCGTTTAGCCAACATAGTGAAAAAGTAACCAAGCCAGGATCGAACCCGGGTCATCAGTATAGCGCATTATTTCATCTTGTGCTGCGTTTGTAGCCTTGCCAACATGTTATATTCCAATCTACAAAGTAGATTGAAAACTGAATAAACTCTATTTCTAAGAAGTGTAACTTATACTTCCAAACAACATGATAGTTTTGTTACGATACTTTAAGCACAGAGATTGCTGTTTTCCAAAACATAAAATAAAAAAAAAACTAACTTTTTTACCCTTATGTTATTCCGTTGTATTTGGAAATATTGTGAGATAAAACTAATTCTATAGCTCAGAAAATAATAAAAAACGTAAACTAAAAGTTTTTCTTTCCATTGCTTACGAATCTTTATAAATTTTTGAAAAAAAATTTCATGATTTTAATACACTTTTCTTTAAAAAAAAATACAAAAGTTTTCAATGTATTGAATAAAAAATACAACACAAAATAAGAAAGGGAAAAACAATCTCGTAGTGTGTTATAATACTTTGTTTCTGGGATTGTAATTGTATAAAAATGAAAACGATCTAAGCTATGTATTTAAGTTAAGATTCTACTTCTTTGGCCTAAAATTCACGGGCTTTTTACGATTTTTTTTTAATTACAAAAAAGAAAAAAAAAGGATACTACTTTCGGATTTTTTGCATTATATTTACTGACCTTTCACTAATATATTTAAATTTTTGTGTATAAAAGAAATAATAATACATCTTGTGTGACAGGGAATACGTGCAGGTGCGCTTCGTGAATTTCCAATCGGGCGACCGTTTTTCAACGTCAGAAGCATTTGAAACAAATTTCGTCGCCAAATTATGAAAGGATATTAAATTCTCTGGAACTTACTCCAACATTTAGTTTAAAAAGTTGATTTTTGAGAAAATGGCGGTCATTTGAATAAAAAATATAATTTATCGCTTTTGTTTTAGTTTTTGCGAGCTCGAAAAAATACTTAAGTAATAAAAATTATACTTTTCGTGGCATAAGCTCCAACCAAA
The DNA here is from genome assembly GCA_963931845.1 of Maratus michaelseni. NCBI lineage: Eukaryota > Metazoa > Arthropoda > Arachnida > Araneae > Salticidae > Maratus > Maratus michaelseni. The sequence continues at coordinate 151,896,179 of OZ007591.1, read as the reverse complement.
ATGACTACCTTTCTTGCAAATAAAAAGTGAAGGAAATCAGTCGAATTATTCTCGAGAGAAATGGTCACCCAATTTGAAAAACATCATTTTGAGAAAAACAGATTCAAAATTTTACTATAGCATTACGTTCAAGAAGCGGTGTTATGTTCAACGGGCAAAAAAGATTGTAAGGAATTGGAATATCACAAAACTGCTTTAGGGAAACAATCTACACACATGAGAGTTGCCAAAAATACAAAAGAAAAAATATCCAATGGGGGAGAGTAGCCATACTTAGACTGCAGTTTTAAATGGACCGCTGCAATTCTGCCGTTAATTACAAAAACAGACGCCATCCACCGTTGAAATCACACTCATCAGAATGACGTTATTTATGATTAGAAGAAGAACCCGCCTTCCACGTGCTGTTTTCAGACAATATAAAAAAAATCTAAAGTTATCTGTTTTGATTTAATTTTTTTCCTACTAAACGTAAGAGAATACTTTAAAACTAACGTAAGTTGTTATGTTTTCATACATATCTAAATTCATGTGTTTATTGTGCATATTTTTCATGTGGCTTTGTTTGCTTTCGTTTTTGTTCTTAGTCTTGAGAATATCTGTTTTAAAAAATGCGCAGTTGCCTTAATTGAACCAATTTGAGTTGCTTAAATTAAACCAGATATACGATCATAAATTTGAAAAGTAAGTAATGAATTTGGAGGGCTGTTGTCTTATTTAAAACATTAAATACGTATTCATAGGCAGAGACCGCTGACGAAAATTTCTTAGTTTCTGTTTCTCTTAATGTGTTCATTATTGTACGTCACTTAAAAATAAATATTACTATTTTTTTTTATTTCAGACTCATCACAGTAAAAGATGAGTTAAATAATTTTTGTTAGTGGGTTAACGAAATTTAAAAAAGTTAATTGCTAAAGAATTAGGAAAATTTGCAAATTAATTTACTATAAAACCTTTTTTTTCCTTTATGATTGTTTATCTGTGAGCCGATCTTCCCATCTGCTAAGCTCCAGTAAGCAAAATCCATTCCGATAAAAGGGGGGCGGTTGGAAGGAGAAGGAGAGTTCTGGCACCTGCAGTTGGTAATAAGAACCAAACAGAGGGAGGATTCGAAGTTTAAATGTATTGATTTTGCATGCATTTTCTTTTTCATCAGAATTTCTGGCCATTTTAGGAAAATTTTTCTCGCTGAAAATACGTTAAACGCGGGATATATTTCAAAATGAAATCTAAGCATAACGCCATTTTCACCGTCGCAATATTTACATGCATACATTTCATATTCATATTAACCATTTTTAAAATGTTTCAAGGCACGATAGGTTATTAATAAATTTATTTCCAAACTTAACGTGTCGCTTTCCAGCTACAACTTTGTGAATATTCTCACATTCTCACTCTTGATGAGAATTCTAATGTCAGAAGTTTTAATGTCAGTACCGATGAGTAAATTGTCCTGAAATTTTTTTTCTATCTTTTAGACGCATTTGAAATAAAATATTTATTTTTATCAAAGAAAATGCTCGTTTCCTTTTAAATATGATGTCATTTTCACTCACTGAACCATTTTGCTTCCCTCTGAGATTAACTTCTCAAACTCAGTGTCAATGGAATGAAACAATATCGGAATCTAAAAGCTTTATGAGTGAAAATTTGTGTTTTTTACACGAGACGTCGTTTGCTATTCAACTTTTAAAAGAATGTTATTTTTAATTGTAATGATAAAATGACATCAGTAAATATATAGTAATTCCCATTATTTCCCTTTTCTCTGCAACAATGAAAGTAATCAGATTGCCACCATTCTGAAGTAATTTTATTAAAAACTTTCAAAATTAAAATTTAAACATATAATGGAATTATTTAAAAATAATAATAATAATAATAATAAAATAAAGCAAACTACTGCGGGCTTAGCTACAAAAGAATAGCTTTTAATTAAAAAATAATTATTACAACTGGTTCAGTTCATTGGTCCAGGGCTAATTACCAAAGTACCGACTTGTGTTTCAAATACAGGGTGATTCATAAAAGATGGGCAGAACTTTAAGGGGTTATAGCACACTTAAAGACAAATAATATTAAATAGGAGACTAAGGGTCCCAGACGTATTCCCAAGGAGATAGGGGGCATTAAAGTTTAGGGTCCGAAATTTCAAATGATTATAAAACATGGAAAAATTGGTCGATTCGTTTGCGGTTTTTGCAAAAAATTTTCTTTATGCCAGTATTTTCTTGAAATAAAATTTTAAAGTTCAATTTCAAAAAATGCCGATAGGGGGCGTTTTAGACTTTGGAGTAACAAACAACTATTTTTTAACGTTATTTTTTGTATTTCTTTAAATGATTTCGAAAGCTTAGACTTAAACTTAAATTTTGATCTAAAAATCTGAGTCCTAACGAGTAGTTAAGTAGCGTAAACTGAAATTTGAAATTTGAAACCCTTCTCCCCCCAGAACAAAAATCAGTTATTCCCGATCTTTGTGTCGTAGATTAGGCTCTAACTACTGCCGCGTTTTGCTAAAATTATTCTTTATGTCAGTATTTTCTTGAAAATAAATTTTAAAGAAAATTTTCAAAAAATTCCGATAGAGGGCGCTTTAGACTTTGGAGTAACGAACAACTATTTTATACCGTTATTTTTTGTGTCTCATTAAATGCTTTCTAAAGCTTAGACTTAAACTTAAATTTTCAGCTCAAAATCTGAATCGCTGAGCGTGGTTCAGTAGCGAGGGGAGGGGGTTCAAATTTCAACTTCTGAACATAGTTCAGTTTGCACTACTTAACCATGCCCAACGATTCTGTGCTGTGATACGAGGCAAAAATACAACTTTCGTCAAGGACTGCATAGTCGGAATTCACTCATAAAGGCACTGGCACAGTTGGAAACGTCGCTCATGCAAACGTTAAAGCTCCATTCCTGACGCTAGTCACCGGGTGAAGAAGGAAACAGAAAGTATGCAAATGTCAAATGGGGAAGAAGAAGAACACGTATGCAAAATTTCGACACGATTCAGGCATAAAAACCACTGAACGGTGAGTCAAGTGTAAGTCGCTGTAGTAATGAATCGGAAGATGGTGCCCTTCACGAATAAGGAAAAGGCTGAGATGCATTTAATTTACGGAGCGGCAGATGGAAATGGTGCAGAGGCACAACGAATGTACGGAGAGCGATTTCCTAACAGGCGGTTGCCTAACCGCAAAACTTTCGAGCGCTTGCACAGACAGTTGTGTGAGACGGGATCATTTCTCGCTTCCCGGTCGAATGCAGGTCGTGCAAAAAAGGACGAATCAGTAGTTGTTGCAGAAGCCATTCTGGATGTAGTAGCGGCGCAGCCAAGTACAAGTACACGAACAGTGGCTAGCCAGGTGGATACCTCACAGTCCACGACTTGGAGGGTACTGAAGGATGAACATTTGCTCCCGTTTCATGTGCAACGAGTCCAGAAACTGTCTCCAGGGGATTATCCAAATCGTATTGAATTCGCCCGCTGGTTTCTGCAGCAGAACGCGCTAAATCCACATTTTGGACGAACTGTGCTTTTCACCGATGAATGTACCTTCACACGTGAAGGTACATTTAACACACACAATGCACATGTATGGGCGGATGTCAATCCACATGCTACGTATCCACATGCTCATCAGAGACGCTTTTCCATCAATGTTTGGGCAGGAATCCTCGGAGACCACCTAATCGGACCGTACCTTCTTCCTGAACGCCTCAACGGTAAAACATACCTCACATTTCTGCAACATGTGCTGCCAGACCTGTTAAACGTTGTTCCTCCACGCATCCGGCGGGTCATGTGGTTCCAGCACGATGGAGCGCCAGCCCATTACGTACGAGACGTCCGCAACTATCTGGACATCACATTTCCGAACAGATGGATTGGTCGAGGTGGTCCTGTTGCTTGGCCTGCTCGCTCGCCAGATCTTTCACCCCTCGATTTCTTTTTTTGGGGACGATTGAAGGCTCTTATGTATGAGACACCCATTGAATCCCCCGAGGAACTGGTCGCCAGACTTTCCGCCGCTGTAGGGGAAGTGCTCGAAAAGCCTGATGTTTTCGCGAATGTTCGCCGTTCCATTCGTCGCCGTTGTTCTGCGTGCATAACCTCTGGTGGTCACAATTTTGAACATTTATTGTGATTACATGTTAATAAATATGCTTTGGTAACATAATCCTAATTTGTGTCTTTTTACCTCGTATCACAGCACACAATGTGTGGACATGGTAAACTGAACTGTGCTCAGGAGTAGAAATTTCAAACCCCTCTCCCCAGAAACTTAACCACGTCTAACGATTCAGATTTTGGGCTGAAAATTTAAGTCTAAGCTTTAGAAAACATTTAATGAGACACAAAAAATAACGGTATAAAATAGTTGTTCGTTACTCCAAAGTCTAAAGCGCCCTCTATCGGAATTTTTTGAAAATTTTCTTTAAAATTTATTTTCAAGAAAATACTGACATAAAGAATAATTTTAGCAAACCGCGGCAGTAGTTACAGCCTAATCTACGACACAAAGATCGGGAATAACTGATTTTTGTTCTGGGGGGAGAAGGGTTTCAAATTTCAAATTTCAGTTTACGCTACTTAACTACTCGTTAGGACTCAGATTTTTAGATCAAAATTTAAGTTTAAGTCTAAGCTTTCGAAATCATTTAAAGAAATACAAAAAATAACGTTAAAAAATAGTTGTTTGTTACTCCAAAGTCTAAAGCGCCCCCTATCGGCATTTTTTGAAATTGAACTTTAAAATTTTATTTCAAGAAAATACTGGCATAAAGAAAATTTTTTGCAAAAACCGCAAACGAATCGACCAATTTTTCCATGTTTTATAATCATTTGAAATTTCGGACCCTAAACTTTAATGCCCCCTATCTCCTTGGGAATACGTCTGGGACCCTTAGTCTCCTATTTAATATTATTTGTCTTTAAGTGTACTATAACCCCTTAAAGTTCTGCCCATCTTTTATGAATCACCCTGTATATAGATTCTGATAAATTTGGAAAGTACATGATAATATTTTAGTGATTCCAGTTTTTTCTTTTTCTCCCGTTATGTTAGTCTTGTCATTTCTGAAAAAAGCATACTGAATTGAAATTACAACCGTTTTGTGAATTTAATTAATTATTTAATTATTTTCGTTAATTTGTAATTGATTTAAAGTTACCATTTTTCAGATACGTTACATTACATAAAAATTCGTTTGAGATAGGAAGCATGATTTTTAGAATTAATTTATAATGAGATGTTTGTTTTAAAAGTGTATTTGTATAAGTACAGGGTGCCCAGTAATTAACCGAAAATTTGAAACTTTAATAACTGTTTATTGGGACGTCATTGTGACGTAACATTTGGTGACACAATACTACGAACTTTTGAACATTTAGCAGAACATTTCCATGACAGAGTTTTAGGTTTGAATTGTGCTAACACAACAGTACAGGTGATTGATTGGTCTGCCTATTCTCCTTATTTGAACCTCCTGGACTATTTTTTGTGGGGCTACTTGAAGGACAATGTGTTCAAAAATCCTCCACAATCATTAGATGTGCTCCGACAAGCCATTTCTGCTGAAATTTTAACATCACACTGCCAACTATTCGTTCAGATTTGGACAACTTTGATCTTAGTCTTCGTCATATTGTTGCAATTAATGGGAAGCACTTCGAAAATCTTGTGCATTAAATTGGAATAAATATATTTATTTGTGAAGTAAATATTTTTCTTTTATCTCTTCTCAAACTCTTTTACTAAAAAATTCCAATTTTTTTGTAATTACTGGGCACCATCTAAAAATACAGATTTTTTTAAAAACATTTCACGTAGTTGAGCTATGATAGGAAATCTCTGATCAGTATTTTAATTTTCTTAATCTGTTGATAACTACTTTTATTTTTATTTTTATTTTTTATTATTATTTCAGATTTTAGATGTACATAAATAAATATAACAAGTATAGTAATTGCTGTTTTACATTAAAAAAATATATATATATTTGCTGAAAACAATTGTGTAACAGGAAATGATTTACGAAAGCATTGTATTATAAATTAGTAACGTTGGAGATTGCTCTATATAATTCATTCATTGCTTTCAATTAATCAAGGGGCTTCATTGTGTTATCTACATAAATACTTAAGCAGATGTTCATTCAGAATGGAAATGTTTTCTCAAGTATTCAAATGTAATGAAATTTATTGGCCACAGGATATTAGCATCTGACTTGCAATGAGGTAATCAAGTAGTAGCATAACACGTAGCTCACAGTAAATATTTTCAAAATATTAAGCTTAGATATCAAATATTGATAAAATTTTAGTATTTGAATACATAGTGTTCTTAGGTAAGTATAATTTTTGTATAATTCATTCCATATGAGATATCGGAAACTTATAAGTAATTTTCATATCAAGTGGTATTGACATTAAATGAGAAATACAGAATTTTAAAAATATACGGGCAATTTTTAGCTAATAGTAAATTTAACTAGTTTTTATTAAGCGTAGAAAATATTTAGTTTATTTAAATATGTTTTAAGAGTTTTAAAGATAGCGCAACTAAAGAGAAAAAATGACTTTACGTAAAGGTTTAACCTTATGCTTCAATTTAATGAGCATTTCTTTATTTCGCAAACAAAATTCATCTTCAATGCATAAATGAACATAAAAATTATTAAACCTATATATATATATATATATATATATATATGTGTGTGTGTGTGTGTGTATTTCACATATGACTTTATGAAAATTATTGTATGATTGAATTTATTGCATGAATTATATTTATTTATGAAAATTTTTGCATTGTATTGAAATTATACAGGGTAATTTTTTAAGTTGTGAAAGTAAAACCCTATAATAAAAAAACTACTGATCCAAATTACCTAAAATTTCATCAGTATGCTCCCAAAGCAATGGGGATTTTCTAGGCGTGGTTAAAAAAACTTAAAATTGCACCGACAGATAGCATGCTGTATATACAGTAAAGTCGAGAGACGAGCTTGCGCACGGCACAAGCACATTCTATACTCTTCACTCTGTTGTGGAACATGCGGTTTCACATTTCCAACTCATAGCTGAAAACAGTGGACAGCACATTTAAAATCTCTTGAGCTAGTTATGCAGTTCCGTACGAATGCTTTACTCCATATTTTTATTTCGTTCTGTTTCTTCGAAGGTGTTCGCAATTCCTTTTCCCAATTACTGCGTTCTGTATGTTTTTTATATGTGTAATAAAGTTTTATTTTTCTCAAAGTACAGTCCATTGTTTTCCTCCCACTGACGATATTCTTTGTTTCTGTTAACTTACAGCGCCATCTGTCGGTGCGATTTTAAGTTTTTTTAACCACACCTAAAAAATTCCCATTGCTTTGGGAGCATAGTGGTGAAATATCAGGTCATTTGGATCAGTGGTTCTTATTCGTTATAGAGTTTTACTTTCACAATTTTAAAAAAAATCACCCTGTATATCTCTATAGCATCTCATATAAATGCAACAAATATATTTCATTAAAAATATGAATTCTCAAATGCATATACTTAAAAGTAGGTGTATACTAAAAAACAACAAACACGATTAATCCATTAATTAGAAACAACAAAATTTTAAAGTTAAATATCCAAACATTAACATTAAAATACCCAGGTAAAAGGATAGCCTTTTCTCGTCAGTGGGTGGAAAGGCGTAAAAAATAAACAAACTCCATCCTCTCTACAAAAGTATTTATCTACTGCAGGTTTCGAAAGGCGTATCAATCTTAAATTCCATTAAAAATTGAAAAATATAATAGATTAAAAATAAGCAAAGTTCTGCAGTTTATATATCGAAACCAGATATACAAAACTTAAAATTAATCAATAAACAACATAATTTAAATAAATTCAAACAATATTTGAATAGAATTATTAAACACTAGTTTATAGATTGCAAGTAGGATACGTCTCCACCCTGACCCGCTAGCAGCAAAAATGCAAAAATATTTAAAATATTCTCTTATGTAGCTGGAACTTCGGCAATGTTACGGTTGGTTTCAAGCAATTTTTTTTTTAATCTACATTAATTATTTAAATCACTTTCTCAACATTTATTTAAAAGCACTCTTTTATTTTCTGTTTCTAATAAAAATTTAAATAAATAAAAGTAAGTGTAATAATAATAATAAAATCAGTTTTTATTTTTTCTTCTTTCTTTTTCTTTTTGCAAAGTAAATTCAACGTTTATAGTCTAGCTTTGCTTCCTGTTTTCAAATACGAAAGATAAATAGCAGGGAGGGAGGTTTCTCAGTAAAAGACCACACATATTGTATTGGGCAGTCGTGTTCGTATTTTCCCATACCCTAGAATCATGTGTTTGTAGTCACCTAGTCTGGTTTTGGTTAAAAGAAAGACCGTCCACCCTGTATAAGAATTACGTTATCTTATGAGTGTACTATATACGCAATTAGGCTTTGTAAGTTTACGACATTCTTCAATTGGCTCTGCTATCAGGCGGATAGCTGGCGCCCATGTAAACAAAGGCTCACAGGACCCCCCTCCAGCACACGCCATGGGGGTGAAGCATGGTTTCCTTCCCCCATGAAGCGGCCGGCAGAGTGGAGCGGCAAGCTGTAGTCTTCAGGAAGAGTCCATTTTTCCTTTTGTTTCCATTCCCGCACCCCTGGCAGAGTGGATCGGTCCCGTTTTTCAAGCAGGGCGGGAGAATGAATGTTTACGACACTTGCTGCTTGGCTGAAATACCTGTCGTTTGGTTCGAAAAATTAGTGGACGTTGCGTAGCGCCACTTGTGATAATGAGCGAAAAGCTACTGGTCAAAGAAATGAAAATGATGGTCAGTGAAAGAGCGTCAACGATTCCAGATGCGTAGAGATTAAGTTTTTTTTCCTTGTGCAGTCCAGAGAGGTCTCAACTATTTATGAGACGTTAATATTGTCTTGTTTATAATAAGGAAGACTGATCGCTGTGTGTGTTGGAGCTGGATTTGTGAAGATATGGGTAGTCCGAGAAACCTCCGTCGTCGGGAGATATATGAGGTGTTCGGTTGAATCGCAAAGTTGACAAGCAATAGACTCAACTCAAATGCTCGCGAATGTTACAAGAAATGCTGAGAAGGAGTGAAGTTTGACTGATGCTCTGGTGATTTAGGAAACCATCCCCCTGAGCTGTAATTACGTCAGATGGTGCCCGTCCACAGTTTTGTTTCTTCTCAAGAGGGAAGGGAAATAGAGTCTGCCCACTGATGATTCGATTAAACCTGCTAACTTTGTAAGTAGTTTTTCATTTCCTCATAAATGTATGTTCTCCCACTTTAAATTATCTATGGCTATTTGGAGAGATTAAGAATGATAATTGTGTATTTTAAAACACTATTATATAATGTTTTTACAATTGATGGACTGTTAAACTTTAGACTGTTAAGCTTTAATGTAATGTTATATTTTTAAGATTCTCTGTGCCTAGTTGCAATTAAAATAATAAGTGAATTCAGCAAAGTTGATCAACCTTAAAAGCATGATAGTGTGATAATTTTAGAAATGTGTTGTTTGGTTTAAAATATATTTAAGTAATTAATCCCCATATTACAGATCAACGTTTAGATTGTGTTTTTATAATAATTTGAAGTAACTCCGTTATTATAACTTTAAGTGTTTGAATAAAAGATTTGTTTGTTCTTAAAGATGGTATGTTTTTCTTTGTATAAATCTCTAAATAATTATTTTTTTTATATTCACAGTAGACCTATAAGAAAGGCTTAACCTTCCTGGTGATATATGTCACCACCCCTGTTTTTTTTTTGTGTGGAATGTTTTCCCTGTAGTGCCCAAAGGCCCGAAACTGCTTTTGCTATAAGTAGCACAGAGGCAGAGATACTCTTTCCCATGCACATTACTTGTAAGTGCATTTGTAAAATCTGCACAGTGAACCGAATCATTGGACTTTTTTCAAAAACAACATGGCTTCATGTAGAAAAATGTTATAAATGTGTGCGTAACTCTGTACCATGGTCTGTGATACCATAATATGTGTCTTACAGATGTATATGTATATATATTTTTTTGTGTGTCACCAGTTGCTCTTGTGTATTTTTGTATAATAGAATTAATATGTGTTTTAGAAATTTCATTGACATTTACAGTGTTGTAACTATGATATTACTAGTACTTATTTACATTAATAGATAGTGTTGTAATATACTGTGATGCCAATTATTGAAGTTATGTATATAAGCAGTGTAATGAAAATTAATCAGTGGGCACTTCTCTTCTTTTTCGGCTAATTTTTTTTTCTCAAAATTCAATTTATGTATTGTTTACAGTTCTGTTGCCAGAAATTTCAGGTAGGATGCAGTTATGCGTAGGAATGACAGTAGTAGGGAAGTGAGGTTTCACAGTCAGGTGGAACATGTGTTCTTTTACAGATGCAGAAAATATCTTGGTCATTTTAGTGGTAAAATCAGCCTTGTGGTCCCTCCTCTGGTAGTACTCTTTTATGGTCATGTTTCAGGTAATATTTTAGGTAATGGTTTCTACGGATGTGCGAGCTCTGGTTGTATATATCCGGAATATATTGTCAAGGTGGTATTTCAGCGGTGAACTCTCTGGATCCCGTCCCGGATCGATGTATGATTTGTGTTTGTGGGTCAGTTTTTTCAGTGTTGAGGTCCCAGCATGCCATGTGGTACCCAGTTACCTTTCAAAAAAATAATTTGTTTTCTCAAAAAAAATTTTTTTAATTAGCCGGGGGGAGCAATCTTGTTACGGTTGGTTTCAACCAATTTTTTTTTTTTTTAATCTACATTAATTATTTAAATCATTTTCTCAACATTTATTTAAAAGCACTCTTTTTTTTCTGTTTCTAATAAAAATTTATATAAATAAAAGTAAGTGTAATAATAATAATAAAATCAGTTTTTATTTTTTCTTCTTTCTTTTTCTTTTTGCAAAGTAAATTCAACGTTTATAGTCTAGCTTTGCTTCCTGTTTTCAAATACGAAAGATAAATAGCAGGGAGGGAGGTTTCTCAGTAAAAGACCACACATATTGTATTGGGCAGTCGTGTTCGTATTTTCCCATACCCTAGAATCATGTGTTTGTAGTCACCTAGTCTGGTTTTGGTTAAAAGAAAGACCGTCCGCCCTGTATAAGAATTACTTTATCTTATGAGTGTACTATATACGCAATTAGGCTTTGTAAGTTTACGACATTCTTCAATTGGCTCTGCTATCAGGCGGATAGCTGGCGCCCATGTAAACAGAGGCTCACAGGACCCCCCTCCAGCACACGTCATGGGGGTGAAGCATGGTTTCCTTCCCCCATGAAGCGGCCGGCAGAGTGGAGCGGCAATCTGTCGTCTTCAGGAAGAGTCCATTTTTCCTTTTGTTTCCATTCCCGTACCCCTGGCAGAGTGGATCGGTCCCGTTTTTCAAGCAGGGCGGGAGAATGAATGTTTACGACACTTGCTGCTTGGCTGAAATACCTGTCGTTTGGTTCGAAAAATTAGTGGACGTTGCGTAGCGCCACTTGTGATAATGAGCGAAAAGCTACTGGTCAAAGAAATGAAAATGATGGTCAGTGAAAGAGCGTCAACGATTCCAGATGCGTAGAGATTAAGTTTTTTTTTCCTTGTGCAGTCCAGAGAGGTCTCAACTATTTATGAGACGTTAATATTGTCTTGTTTATAATAAGGAAGACTGATCGCTGTGTGTGTTGGAGCTGGATTTGTGAAGATATGGGTAGTCCGAGAAACCTCCGTCGTCGGGAGATATATGAGGTGTTCGATTGAATCGCAAAGTTGACAAGCAATAGACTCAACTCAAATGCTCGCGAATGTTACAAGAAATGCTGAGAAGGAGTGAAGTTTGACTGATGCTCTGGTGATTTAGGAAACCATCCCCCTGAGCTGTAATTACGTCAGATGGTGCCCGTCCACAGTTTTGTTTCTTCTCAAGAGGGAAGGGAAATAGAGTCTGCCCACTGATGATTCGATTAAACCTGCTAACTTTGTAAGTAGTTTTTCATTTCCTCATAAATGTATGTTCTCCCACTTTAAATTATCTATGGCTATTTGGAGAGATTAAGAATGATAAGTGTGTATTTTAAAACACTATTATATAATGTTTTTACAATTGATGGACTGTTAAACTTTAGACTGTTAAGCTTTAATGTAATGTTATATTTTTAAGATTCTCTGTGCCTAGTTGCAATTAAAATAATAAGTGAATTCAGCAAAGTTGATCAACCTTAAAAGCATGATAGTGTGATAATTTTAGAAATGTGTTGTTTGGTTTAAAATATATTTAAGTAATTAATCCCCATATTACAGATCAACGTTTAGATTGTGTTTTTATAATAATTTGAAGTAACTCCGTTATTATAACTTTAAGTGTTTGAATAAAAGATTTGTTTGTTCTTAAAGATGGTATGTTTTTCTTTGTATAAATCTCTAAATAATTAATTTTTTATATTCACAGTAGACCTATAAGAAAGGCTTAACCTTTCTGTGAGTGATTAAAAAAAAAAAAAAAAAAAAAAAAAAGAGATAAAATCCAACTTTATTAAATTAAGACTTTAAAATTTCTTAAGTTTAAATTCATAACTGACTGTTTTAATGAACATTAATTGAAGTTCACTCAATGTTATACAATCGTATTTTTGATCTTGATTTAAGGATGGATAGATTAATAAGTGAAACAGTAATATTAAATCTAATTTCATAATTGTTTAAATTAAGCTTTAACCCTCCTCTCTCAGAAATATTGTTTTCTAAAATAAACGCCTAAAATGCTTTATTTTAAAAAGTAAAAAAAAAAAAAAAAGGAAAGCCACTATACGATTCTTGGTTAACCGATCTGATCTTGTTCAGAATCTCCATAGTTGTTCTAAAATTTTAGTACATCATCATATCCCTATTCTATTAACGGATTTAACTCTTTCCCCTTTTGGTCCTCATATTGGAGGAATTTCAGGTTGTCTGCATTTTTCCAAATTATATGATGATTACACTTTTGTTAATCTAATGTGTGTGGAGTTTTGAGCTTGATCGGGTTGGAGTGGAGTTGCGTGTTCTTTCGTATTTCAGTATACTACTTGATTTAGAAATCTGTTGCCCTTTCTACATTTAGAATTATTTTAAAGTTATGAATTCAAAAGTATCATGTTGTCTTAATTTATTCGGGTTTGTTTTAAATTTGGTTATTTTGATTGGTTTAATATAATTTGCCCCCTTTTCCATGGCAACAGATTTCAGTGGAGCTAATCAGGGTATACTTATTTTTTTTTTAAATATTTAATTGTCAAGTGAAGATTGAGTAATAAATTAGCTTTTTAAGTTTAAGTAAGTTGTGTTTTGAAAGAACTCCAAAACACCACAACAGCAAACATCCCTCATCTGGGAATAAATAACTAGGGAAGGTCCCCAACTGCCTGATCGGGATTTTGTCGAGAGTGGTGTCGTTGGAAAGCTCTTACCATGGGGATCAAGGAAATGTATACAACTACCTGTTCGAATGAAACTGGTGAAGAGTTATAGGCCGATGTATTTCTGTTATTTATTGATTTCTCCAGGTCGCTAGCTTTGCAGAAAAGACTGTGGATATAGACATATCCACCACGACCACTAGACAAAGCATAATAAAATTGCATAAGTTGGCCTATAACCAATTCACCTCGTCCACCTCGTATGCCTTTCAAAAGACTTTAATTAGAGACATGGATCCCGTCTTTCGATCAGTTAAACAGGGATGCTTTGTATATAATAATACCTGTGACAAATGCGAAACACCATCTTTCATTGTGTGTATCTGGTGTTGGAAACACTCTCGCATTCAACCATTTCTATTCAGAAATGCACTACCATCCGTGAAGTTGCTTTTTCCACTAAGCATAAACTATCTTCTCTGTAATCTCTGTAATCCGCCAACTCTCTTTTCTACCACACAGAGTGTCTTTCCTGCATAAGTAGCGACCTGGAGAAATCAATAAATGACAAAAATGCATCGGCCTATAACTATTCACCAGTTGCATTCGGACGGGTAGTTGTATACATTTCCTTGATCCCCATAGTAAGAGCTTTCCAACGACACCACTCTCAACGAAATCCCGATCTAGCAGTTGGAGAACTTCTCTAGTAAGATGAATTGTCTTTTCATAATCAGATAACATTAGCCTTCAATTCCAATTTTTGCCTCTTCTTTCATTTCGAACTTTCACAGCAACCATTTCTTTTGTATTATGTAGAAAGTTCCAGAAAAAGGCATCCAAATGCAATCATTCCGCCAATCCGCACTGTTGCCAACTATTTTTTAAAAGCATCTTCAAATAGTATTTCAAAAATCTATGTGAATAATTATTATTATAAAACAAATTAGCTAAAAACATCAAAATCTATTTATGAAAGTTAAAATCATTGTTGCAGAATTTTCTGAATATAATTATTTAATTAATCGCAATATTAATGTAAATTGTTTTATGTAAATTAGAAAAACAGTGAGGTAGATTCTTGGGGAAAAAATTAAAACTATTTCTTTTATCATACAAATCTAATTTCAATTTATTGTCAAAAATACAAAAAAAAATTCCAAATAATCGGCATACTGATCATCATCATCTGCCCTGTTTAACTTTAAATAATCCGGAAATATTTCAGCATATTCATTATTGAAATAAAAATTAAAAAATAAAATACCATCAATATATCTAAAAAATTTTAAACTTTTATTACAATTGAGGGGGTCTAGGTAAGAAAGTGCCAAGCCACATTTTTGGTGAAATAAATCTATCACTGTAATCTGTTTCTTAATATTGTAAATTATAATATCCTACATATTATTTGTTTCTAATGTCATTTGGTGGCAGCATGTGTCCCAGGTTTATGTCTAGCATATGTCTCAGGTGTTTTTGCCCCTGACGTTTATGCCTCCAATGAAGATAGCTAATTTACAAAGGACGTAATAGTAATCTCATTAAAGTAATGCCATATTTTTATTCAGAATATCTCAAATGTTACCAAGACATTGGCGAAAAAAACTTTATGTTTATATACAGGGTAAGTCAAAATGAATATAGCGATTACAAATGGCTATAACTATTTAATGGAAAAGAATTTATCGATAAGATTAACACAGAATGTAGACGGAACTTCAAAATTTTGTATACATACGTCATAGATGTTCTATGTGACTTCCCTTAGTCACCCCATAGATCGGTCGAAGTGGAGATGCCGACGATGTCTTCTGCTCTTGGCCACCGAGATCTCCGTACTTGACATCCTGCGATTTTTTTTCTATAGGGTTATGTGAAAGACAGAGTTATATGTGCCTCCCATGCCCAAAACAATTGTAGAACGCAAAGTACGCTTTTGTAATACACTTCTGTTGGTGACTGAACGAATGCTTCAGAATGTATGTCGTGAAAAGAACTACCGCCTAGATGTTGTCCGCGTGACCAAGGGAAGTCACATAGAACATCTATGACGTATGTATACAAAATTTTGAAGTTCCATCTACATTCTGCGTTAAACTTATCCATAAATTAATTTCCATTAAATGGTTATAGCCGTTTGTAATCGCTATATATTCATTTTGACTTACCCTTATATTTATTTGAGTATTTCATCTAACTTTCAAACTGATATATCTCAGAAACTTACAAATGTGGCTTCGCACTTTCTTGCCCCGACCCCCTCAATTAACAGTATATTTGAATTCATAATAAAAAAGAATCAGATTAGCAACAGTACTGGAATAGTTTAACCTCATTCCAATACCACACAATTGATTGTAAGTAAGATTATTGAAAGTTATGTATATAAAATAAAAAAAAAATTGTTTAAACATTATAAAGACAATTTATAGGAATATCGTTGAAGAGTTTTTCAAAATCGAAAACCTGTATTTTGTGGGGTACAAAATTAATTTTGTCCAAAACTTCAAACTTTTGTCCCAAAACTAAAACTTTTAAATTTATATTTCAAGAAATCATAAATCTTATTTAACATATTTTGTAAAGTTACATTAAAATTTTTATTTATACTTTTTGATGTATAAATAATATATCTAAATTTAATTGGATTTGTTGTGAAATTTAGGCGTCATAAATATAAAGGGCAAACGATAATGATTTCAAAAATTAAATGAATAAGAAGACAAAGATTTACATTGTTTTTAGGTGCGTTCGTAATTATATAAATACGTAGCACCTATTGTCGTCGTCTGATCCGTCCGTCTGTATTGGAAAACCCCAATTTAATAATCACCCAATTAAGAAAGAAATGTGTTATATCAAGAACCTTCAACCGAGAAACGCAATAGGAAGTATATCTTGCATCATCCTAAAAACACATCTGGTGATGACATGACTGTTTTTTCCCCTGCAATAACCAGAAACATTGCATCACTCAAAAACTGAACTTTGCCTTCTTCTAAAGGACTAATAAAAACACTTTTAATCTCTCTTTCGACCTGAACGGGTCAAAATGTAAACTTAAATATTTAAGAGGAGCAAATGTTATTCTCCTCCATTCTTGTAATTGAAAAAATAATTCTCATTAAAAGTTAATCTTTATTTACTTAATAAGTTAACTCAATACGAAACTAAACATTTTGTTTATCAAACATTTGCTAATCATATTTTCTATTTTAAGATAAGTGAAGGAAATATTTTAGTGCACTTATTTATGATGGATACACGCATATTTTACGCTCCAATGGATTAATTTGCTCGATGTGCCTGACCTTGCTATTACGCTGAAATAGGTAAGTCGAAAACTTTCCTTACCATTTGTTTTTTTTTTCAAGTATTAAAAGATTAGTGCGCGCTACTGATGGCCTGATGATATTTAGTTGAATGCTATTTATCTCGTATATTTCAAAAATTTGATTATGTGAGACTGATATTAAATCTTTTAAAACAAAGCAGGCAGGCTGGCAATAAATAAATACATAAATAAAATAAAATAAAATAAAAAACATCGAGATTTGAAAAATGGCTTCGGTTAGCAATAGCCAATTAATCGAGAAATTAAATTCTCAAAATTATTCGAATTGGCGCTTTAAAATCGAAATGATGCTAATTAAAGAGGAATTGCTAGAAGTTACAACAGAAAATCCCCCAGAACAACCCAGTGCTGATTGGATTAAAAAGGTTAAAAAGGCCAGAGCCTTAATAAACCTCAGCATTGAAGATGATCAAATAGTGCACGTCAAGAACTTAAATAGCTCAAGAGAGACGTGGACCGCGCTTAAAGAAATTCACGAAAGATCAAACCTTTCCAGTAAACTGTTTTTATTAAGGAAGCTATATAGCACTAAACTAAACGAAAATGGGAATATGATAGTTCATATAACTAAAATTTTAAAACTAGTGGATAAACTATCAGCCATCGGGGAAAACATAAGTGATTCCCATATTTCAGCACTATTATTGTGCTCACTGCCCCACTCTTATGATACTTTAATTACGGCCCTTGAGGCAAGACCCGAACAAGAATTAACCCCCGCTTTCATTAGAAGTAAGTTGACCGATGAATACACCCGAAGAATAGAAAATACAGATAATTCGGAAAATACTTCGAAAGCATTTAAAACTCAAAAGAGATACGGAAATGCAGATAATAAAAAAGACACTAAATTTTGTTCGCATTGCCGAATGAGAAACCATTCAAATTCCTAATGTTGGTTCCAAAAAGGAAAAAATAACAACACATACACACAAAACAATAAAAGTTATAAAAATAAAAATCATTCTACTTCACTATGCTTTGCGAAAAATGAAGAAAACTTAAAATTTCACAATCACAAAACTCATAAAAGTGAAATACATGAAGAGATTAAAACAGAAAATATAGTTTTTCTAGTAGAAAATACAGAAAAACATACATGGGTCGTGGACAGTGTCAGTTCCACACACGTAACAAATTCTAAAGATATGTTAACGAATTTTAAAGAACTGACAGAAACTCAAATAACTGTAGCAAATGGAAGTACATTAGAATCTTACGGTTCCGGTGAAGTAATTATAGAAAAAGGTAAAAGTAACGGCCAGATTATACTGAAAGAGGTACTATATGTCCCTGAAATAGAATCTAACCTTTTATCCGTAAGTAAAGCAACCAAGAATGGTTGTGAAGTAATTTTCGAGAAAAATCATTGCTACATAAATTATAAAAATAAAACGATCCTTGAAGGCACATTAAAAAATAATTTATACGAAATTCAACTCGTGTACAAAAAAACCACCAATTGTGCGAATCTTACACACACATCTAAAAACTCCAACTGCATAGAAACGTAGCATAGAAGGATGGGTCACGGAAATTAGCAATTAAAACAATTACGTCCAAACAATTAGTGAACGGAATTAATTTAGACAACTGTAAACACGAAAGTATTTGTGAGGTATGCATAGAAGCAAAAACCAGCGAGACCCCATATCCAAAATCGGCCGAATACAGAGCGAAGAGAAAATTGGAATTATTACACTCCGACGTTTGTGGTCCGATTCAGACACCCACAATAGGCGGAAAAACCTATTTCGTAACATTCATAGATTCAAGATTCAAGATTTTGCATAATGTATTTAATGTCTAAAAAGAGCGAAGTGTTTGAAAAATTAAAAGACTATGTCGCGACAGTACACAATAAATTTGGAAGAATGCCAAACGCAATCAGATCCGATAACGGAGGCGAGTACACAAGTTCAGAAATGGAACAATATCTTAAAATTAATGGAATTGAACACCAATTAACAGTTCCACAATCACCGAGCCAGAATGGCGTTGCGGAGCGTAAAAACAGATCGCTGTTAGATATGACAAAAAGCATGCTATTGGAAGCGAATTTACCTTATAAGCTATGGGGAGAGGCTATAAGCACTGCTAACCATTTACAAAACCGGCTTCCAAACAAACCAAATGATAAAACCCCATATGAACTTTGGTTGAATCTAAAATCAAAGCTACACTATTTAAAAGTCTTTGGCTGTATAGCTTACGCTTACGTACACAAGACAAAACGCGGAAAATTAGACAGCAGAGCTGAACAAGGAACTTTCGTTGGTTACGACAACCGCTCTAAAGCATATAGAATTTACATGAAAGACGGAAGAGTAATACTTTCCCGATCGGTAAAATTCGTTGAAAACAAGTTCTTAAATGCTAAAAATGATGTAAATTTAAATTCAAACGAAATTACATTAAGCAAAAATGAACAACTAAGAACCAGCGATACAAGTAACATAGAAATAAGCATCGCATCCACTCCTTGTGAACCAACCGCGTCCCAACAACAACAACAACAACAAACACTCGAACCCCGTAGATCACAAAGAACAAACAGAGGTGTGCCACCTGATAGATTTGCCTACACCGTCAAATATGAACCGATCAACGAACCTAAAAGTTGGAAAGAAATGTTAAAAATAGAAAATCCGGAAGAAAAGAAAAACTGGCTAATCGCTACACAGGACGAAATAAACTCCCTAAAAGAAAAGAAAACGTGAATACTAGTAGACCCACCGCAAGGAAAAAGAGTAATTGGTTCCAAATGGACTTATAAAGCTAAATACGACAAAACAGGAAAAATAAAACGGTATAAAGCTCGACTGGTGGCGAAAGGTTTTTTACAAAAGTACGGAGAAAATTATGACGAAACTTTTGCCCCAGTTGTGACATACGCTACGATCAGAGCATTCCTAACCGCAGCAGCGTATCATAAGTTAGAAGTAAAATATTTAGATATAAAGACAGCTTTCTTACAAGGCGACCTAGAAGAAGAAATTTATATATCTCAGCCGGAAGGTTATTACATTGTTTATAACGAACGCAATAAAGTGTGCAAATTGACAAAACCCATCTATGGGCTTAAACAGGCAGCAAGAGCCTGGCACACAAAAATAAGCGAAACACTAAAAGAGTTAAACTTTACACAAAGTACTGCAGATAATTGTTTATTAACCCGCGGAGCAGAGGAAAACACGGTTTACATAATTGTGTACGTGGACGATATTCTCATAGCTGGAAAAGAGAAACAAATCGAAGAAATAATCCTTAGCTTAAAATCACAATATACATTAAATGATTTAGGACAAGTAAACAATTATTTAGGAATTAAAATCGACAAAATCGAAAACGGATTTACTCTGAACCAAAAATCTAAAATTGAAGGAATTATAGAACTAAGCTATTGCCCAAGTAAAGAGATAATAGCCGATATCTTGACCAAGCCCGTGCCTAAACCTGACTTTCTGCGAAACAGACTGAAACGAAAACTCCAGAACTTTCCACCATTAGGCGATAAAGGGGGAATATTGGAAAACCCCAATTTAATAATCACCCAATTAAGAAAGAAATATGTTATATCAAGAACCTTCAACCAAGAAACTCAATAGGAAGTATATCTTGCATCATCCTAAAAACACATCTGGTGATGACATGACTGTTTTTCCCCTGCAATAACCAGAAACATTGCATCACTCAAAAACTGAACTTTGCCTTCTTCTAAAGGACTAATAAAAACACTTTTAATCTCTCTCTCGACCTGAACGGGTCAAAAGGTAAACTCAAATATTTAAGAGAAGCAAATGTTATTCTCCTCCATTCTTGTAATTGAAAAACTAATTCTCATTAAAAGTTAATCTTTATTTACTCAATAAGTTAACTCAATATGAAACTAAACATAACGTTTATCAAACATTTGCTAATCATATTTTCTATTTTAAGATAAGTGAAGGAAATATTTTAGTGCACTTATTTATGATGGATACACCCATATTTTACGCTCCAATGGATTCCTGCTGTTACGCTGAAATAGGTAAGTCGAAAACTTTCCTTACCGTTTGTTTTTTTCAAGTATTAAAAGATTAGTACGCGCTACTGATGGCCTGATGATATTTAGTTGAATGCTATTTATCTCGTATATTGCAACAGTCTGTCTGTCCGTCCATCCGCATATAACAACGCAAAAACTACCCAACAGAATGGTTTGAAATTTAAGATATATTATCTTTGCAGAATTTTGTCGAGACATTTCAAATTTTATGAAAATTGAATCAAAACTTTAGAAAATATTAATAAAAACATTTATTGAGAAATTTGAATTTTTTTAAAAAATCGGTGCTTTCTTGTTATAGGAGCTAGCGAGGTTTAATCGTCAAGCGACCGAGATACTTATTTTCTTACAGAAATTAATCTGCAGACGATATCATTTATTTCACAGAATTAAAAATCATCAAGATCTGAATATTTATATAACTAGCTATAGTACGAACGCACCTCGTTTGTCACGTTTGACGCACAATTTCCAACTTGTCTAACTCTCCAACATAGTTGTAAAAAAGTGTTTATGAATTCAGTTTGTCTGTCAATTTCCAACTTGTTTTTGCAGGCAAATTTTTTTTTTAACAATCGGATCTTTATCACTATTAATTTTAACTTATAAATGATCATCATTCAATAAATTCTTTTACAGTTTTTTCAACATAAAACTTTGTTCAAATTATAGTATAATTATATTAGCAGCTTTGTCAACTGTAACTAAAACAAAATTCTTATGAAAGTTTTTCACCGCAACAAGAATATTTAAATTTTATTAAATTTGGGGATAAAGATTTTAAACTACTAAAAAACAAATTTCTATCATAATCCTGTTTTGTTAAAAACATTTTAGGAAACTGATATGAAATAAATTTCATTGTGAATATTAGAAAGATCATTTACTTCAGTCACCAGAGATCAGTAGTGAAACGCTTCAGTGTAAAAAAAAGGAGTCTTTTAGTCTCTTTGCGTGTAGCCAATAAGCCTATTAACTAGCCTATGCCTGAAAAAAAGTTAATGGACTGTGAATTAACTGTGAAACAATCATGAGAGTAAGGATCACACTATCAGTTCCGTGGTTAAGATAAAGTGAGATATGGATTATAAAATAATAAAACTAAATAGAATCATATGTAATATTAACTGCATCAACCTTAATTCAACTGTATAATTTGGTTCATTCTAATATTTAGTATGTTGTAAATAATTTATGATAAACGTCAAGTCTCTGGACATATTTTTTTTTTTAAGTGCGTTATCATTACGTGTATATCCAGATGAAGAAATAAGGCAATTTAAATTAAATCATTTTTTATGATTTCGGCAAATTATGGCATTGTGTTACTTAAGTTTAAAGGAGTAAATAAAATATTTTATATACATTTAATTTGAAAATATGTTTTTCAGAAAATTTAGAACTGAAGTTTCAGACACAATGATTCACATTTTCACACAGATAAAGGATAAAAGATACTTTCTTAACCATTTCAATGGAAATATTTTACTTTGTATAGCGGAAAAAAAATTTTACTTTTTTTTTTTTTTTTTTTTTTTACATTGGAGAAAACTTGTTATCGTTTTATTATTACTGATTTTTTCCAAAAATTTTTTAATTTAGAATTTTTCGATACACTTGAAAACATTTTATCTAAACAAGCAAAACTTTCAAACAAATTTTAAATCCTGTTTCCGTAACAACAACAACAAAAAAAATCTTTCGTAAATTAGTGTTTGATGAATTTTTATCATACAAATGATTATAAATAGATTTTTCAAGTTTTTCACTTAGAAAAAAATATGTAATCTTTCAAAATAGTTACTATCTTCCTCATTAAATAAACTAAAAGTATTTGTATGGTTTTCAGATCTAACAAAAATATGAATTTCTATCCCATTCACACTCCAAAAGTTGCGTAAGCATTGTTAAAAGTTTCTTTTCATGATAACTTGAGAATTGTGCTTATTTCAGCAAAAGGAAAATATTTTGTTTCGGTCTTTTTTTTTCTCTCTACAAAAACACGTTTATTTTAAGTGAAAATTTTTGAGATAATTTTCTGCGAAGGAGAGGGTTATTCAATAATTTAGAAATTTTTGATACACTTGAAAACATTTTATCTAAACAAGCAAAACTTCCAAACAAATTTTAAATCCTATTTCCGTAAAAAAAAGAAAAAGTCTTTCGTAAATTACTGGTTGATGAATTTTTATCATACAAATAATTATAAATAGATTTTTCAAGTTTTTCACTTAGGAAAAAATATATAAACTTTCAAAATAGTTACTATCTTCCTCATTAAATAAACTAAAAGCATTTGTATGGTTTTCAGATCTAACAAAAATATGAATTTCTATCCCATTCACACTCCAAAAGTTGCGTAAGCATTGTTAAAAGTTTCTTTTCATGATAACTTGAGAATTGTGCTTATTTCAGCAAAAGGAAAATATTTTGTTTCGGTCTTTTTTTTTTCTCTCTACAAAAACACTTTTATTTTAAGTGAAAATTTTTGAGATAATTTTCTGCGAAGAAGGAGAGGGTTATTCAATAATTTAGGAGCTATGTGTCCATAAGATGTATTTTTCGGATATATGTACATACTAGAATGGGTCGGATTTTTATTTTTTTTATTTTTATTTTTATTTTTATTTTTATTTTTTTTTTGATTCGCTATACCGCGGAAAACTTGGCTTTAGGATTGCTTAGTAAAATAAAATGAAAAAAAAAATAATTGCGTTAATTTAAGAATTTTTTAAATGCTTTGCGCTACCTCAAATGAAGTAATTTTGCTTCTTTTTTTATTATAATGTATTTTTATATTTTTCTTTTAAAGATTTTTCACTATAGCGGTTTTTTTTTCTTTTATAGCTTTAAAAAAAAAAGAAACAAAACTATTGCCTTTCATTAAATTCATTTGCGTTGCGCTGCCGCAAAACTTAAAATTTAATTTTTTTTTTCATTTTATTTTACTAAGCAACCCTAAAGCCAAGTTTTGCGCGGTATAGCGAAAAAAAAAAAGTTTTTTCTTGGCCCACCCTAGTACATACTCACTTTTATTTATTTATCATGCAGTTATTTATTTATTATGTAGTTATATATACATATATAAATTTTTGTTATTAATAACCATTAAATAACATAAATAATCGACAATAGATAAACCGACAATTATAATACGGTTTACCTATTGTATATCCAAAAAAATAAGATTCTCAAAATTAAAATAAGTGGGAAAAATACTTAAAACTATGCAGAGAAAAAATCCAATATGCAGAAGTTGAAAATTATCACATGAAGGAATTGGAAACTTATATATTTAAACACTTTATCAAGGGCAATATTCCACTAATATAATGTAATTGATTTCTGTTTCAGTAAATAGGCCTGAGCCAAATTTATTAACTCAAATTGCCCAATCAATTACGATGTCCAATTTAACGAAAATTCAATAAAAATGGAAAATATTGAATAACTTAACATGATATGTGCCAAAATCAATGAATACGGAGCATTATTAAATACAAAAACATATTTAATAAAAAAAAAATTGTTAAACAAAAAGGAAAATATAGCAGTAAAACATACCCAACCAGTGACGTTTTAGCTATCAAAATCCACATAGTTACTTATTTGTTTATTATATAGTTATATATATATATATATATATATATATATATATATATATATATATATATATATATATATATATATATATATATATATATATATATATATACAGTTATTTGTTTATTTATTTGTCTATGTTCAATGTGTCCATCATCGGCAGGCTCGTATCATGTATTCTGCATGTGTTTTGCTGAGGGCCTACATTGAGATGGAAACATTAAGTATATACATAACTTGATTTTTTTTTTATAAACAAACTGTACCTTCCTTACTAAAACGTTTGCTTCGTTTTTTTTTTTCTTTATTTTGTTAATAAATATAAGTATTAATATATTGGGAATTTCTGATCACGTCACCTTTTTGAACAGTGACATCATCAGGTCTAACTGCAGACCTCGTCCAAGTGTCGAGAGTCAACATTCATTAAGTGTTATGAAATGAACGCAACACGAACGTTATCTGTTATGCAGCTTATGAAAATATAGAGTCGGGTGGGAAAGATTTTAATTTTCTTAATGTTGTTGTTAATAGTATTAATGTATATGAAATTTCTGATAACGTCATTTGTGTGATTTAAATAATTAAAACCCTGGAAGCATTTTCGCATCGGTTCTGTTTCCAGGGAACTGGTCAGTCTACTTCCTTTTAGGAAAGTCCAGCATTTTGTTCTCTCGCTAATTTCCCCCCGTTCAATCCGTAAACCCGCAAATCATCGCAGACTTCTTTTCTTCCCATCGAGACCGGTTTTGTATTCTGAACTTCCTTTCCTACACGTTTTGAAACTTTCGTAAGCAGCAACCTTGCCCAGTGTTTTCTTATGGGATCCACACAGTACATGTGCTAGTTTTATTATTAAATGCAAATCTACATTATAATCCCAAATTTCCGCTTGCAATTAGTGGAGTATTTAAACTGGTGATAGGATATTGAAAAATTGCCTTTCATGACTGATGCTCTGAAACTTTATAATTTAATTGCTTCCTCGTATCTCGAACCGCTTTGCAGATAGGAACGCATATCTGCAGTTTGCTGCCAACTGTCGCTGTAAGCATCTCAACCCCTAGCGCATAGCCACTTTACTATACTTGGATATCATATTCATGACTATAGCTATCGCCACTCTGGAGTTAATAGGGGTTAACAGGACTTTAGTGAGCACTTTGTATAGGTGTGTCGATGTATGCTTTTTAAGAAAAGTTTTTGAAGTGTAACAAACTACACTGACCTTTAAACGAAATATATATGGATAAAATAAAAATCAATTTAATATTTTTTAATTTAGATAATTGATAAATAATATATTTTATGTCAGATAAATCTTATTATTTCTTTAAATTTATTCTCAATACTTGGTAAAATTGAAGTACCTGGATCTAACGTACAAATTACAGAACTTATTAAAATAGTTTGCGTTAAAAATGAGAGAATTGTCTTAAAAGCTTTAATAAGATTCTAACTCTTATTCTTGATTATATAAACATATAATTTAATTTAAAAATAATTTTATGCAACAACCATCCTACACTGTTAAAAATTTGCAGCAAAATGTCCAGTCATTTGATCGTTTTTGTAGAAAACGGTTACATAAACGTAATTAAACTATAGTTAAATTATGGTTATGTAACCGTTTTCTACAAAAACGGTAAAATGACTGGACAATTTGCTGCAAATTTTTAACAGTGTAGAAAATGCTCCAAACAAAAGTTTGAAATATGAACACATTTAACTTAAAGTTATTCGTCACTAATTTGATAGCCATTTGTATATTGTATCGTTTTTCCTGATTTCTCAATTAAAATCTACGTTAATTTTTTCAAATGTCTTAATTATTTAAACATTTCATCATATATACAGTGGTGGTCAAAAGTTTGGACATTTTTTGAAAGTTTCATATTTTTCAACTTTGTGTGCTTGTAGAATATATTAATTTTCACTTAAATACAAACGTTTATATATCAAATTGAAGGTAATTTAATGTAGAATTTAATCATAAAAACAGTATTACAATATCTGTATTACAAAAAAAGTTATGCTCATTTTAGTAGAACAAACAAACACAGATCGTTTTGAATAAGGACTTCTTTTGTAATAAAAGCGTACTAGCCAATCACAAACACTGTTCTGAGGAACAATCAAATGTCTGTAACTATAGTTTACGTTATGTAAAAACAAAACCATAGGAAAATAAGGCCAAATCAGGCCGAAAAAAATTCACAAGTGCTACTGCCGATAGAAAAATTAAACGGCTATGCCTTCAAGATAGAAAAATTTCATCAGATGCCATTAGATGTGAAATGAATGCAGCAGGTATTGCAGTAAGTTCAAGAACAATAAGAAGAAGGTTATCAGGATTTGGAGTACAAGCTAGAATTCCAAGGAAAAAGCCATATTTAAATCAAAAGCAACTTGAAAAACGAGTTAAGTGGGCAAAAGAACACATTAAATGGTCAGAAAATCAATGGAAGCAAATAATCTGGAGCGATGAGAGTAAAATATCGCTCTTTGGTAGTGATGGTAGAAAATACGTGAGACGTAGAGTAGGAGAAGCACTTCATCTTGATTGCATTGAAGCAACTACAAAAAACCCAACAAATGTCATGATTTGGGCATGTATGTCTGCAGATGGTGTGGGCCGAATTCAAGTGATTGATGGCATCCTGAATGCCAAAAAATACATCGAAACTGTCCTGGAACCAAAATTGATACCTTCCATCAGGGATCTCTTCCCCAACAACGCACCATTTATTTTTCAGCAGGATTCAGCTCCGTGCCACACAGCAAAAGTATGCAAAGCATGGTTTCAAAATAAAGGCATAGATATATTACAATGGTCAGGAAACAGCCCTGATCTCAATCCAATTGAAAATTTATGGCGACGTTTGAAAATTCTTGTACAAAAAAAAGTCCATCCAATAAAAGGCAACTTATTGAAGCTATAATTGATTCTTGGCACAATGTGATTACGAAAGATGAACTCCAAACACTCGTTCACTCGATGAAAAGACGCTGTTAAGCTGTCTTAAAAAATAAGGGTTATCCTACTAAGTATTGATTGTGTAAGTATCACTTTAAAAAAATGCAAATCTAAGATAGATCTTACTATTAGTTGCATAACTTTTTTGTAATACAGATATTGTAATACTGTTTTTATTATTAAATTCTACATTAAATTTTCTTCAATTTGATATGTAAACGTTTGTATTTAAATGAAAATTAATATATTCTACAAGCACACAAAGTTGAAAAACATGAAACTTTCAAAAAATTTCCACACTTTTGGCCACCACTGTAGTTTTTCTTCTTTATTTTTGATGTTGTAAATACAAAGTTTCGCAAATTATTAATGTAAGTATTTAGGGCAGGGGGTACAAACCTATACAAGCCAAAATCACCTTGCAATGCATGATTTTAACTCAAGTAGTTATGTGCTACTTATGGCGCTTTCTGATCCTGATAAATGACGTGTTTAAGTAATAAATTCTAACAAATGATATTCTAAAATTTGTTTTTAATTCTTACATATAAAAACCTAAATTGAATAAAAAAAGGCTCACGAAAATGCTGAAGTGAATATTATATGATCATTGTTTGAAGAATATTACACATAATTGATAATAAATGTTACACACCATTGTGCCATACAAGCAACATGACTCACGTCTAAGGCGAAGAAACAGGTTGAAACAAAGAAGAAACCTGTTTCACACCAGTTTCTTCTTCATGTTGCTTGTGTTGGATCGGTGTGCCGCCTGCCTTAAACGTTTGTACTAATGATTCTGAGACAGGTCAAGATACTTCCACTTCTCTGGGCTGTCACTGGTCAAGATGGGTTGTTTTTCATGAAATGTTGAACTGCCATATGATCAAGGTAGGCTGAAAAGCCGTCGAGATCTGTGGAGTGCAGCGGTATATTTCATGTGTTCAGTTATTTATTGAGTTCTGCTTGCCCAGAAGCAATGACGTCGGCTACTAATCATGAGTTCTAGTCATGGTTTGCGTTCGTATGCTTGACGTGGTCGGTTCAATTCTCACGTGCGAAAAAAATGTCTTAATTCCTAAAAACAACCATCCTAAATAACTTATTTTAGAATCAAATAACTGATATTTTTCCAATAAAGCATTCGCAAAATCCGAATTTAATTACATAGATCAATTAGAAATATATATCTGTAGGCTATTATATATATTTCTATGAAAATTTTATTACTATGTTTAACTTGGGATTGGTTGCGCTTTGGTCGCTTCCTCGACTTTTCCGCATTAATTCACAATAATAATTCCTCCTTTAAATTTAAAATCAACGTATTCCGTCTTATTAACTTTGAAAAAATCCCACATATTAAAATTTATCTTTGCAAATCATTTGCAGTTTTTGAAAAAATATATTGCAAGGCACATTTGAAATTGGACTATTCTATTGAATCACAACGTGACTACTGGAGTTGACTTTTTTTTTCTTTTTTTGCCTAGAACGAATATTAAAATGTATTTTTCCGATAAAAGTTGTTGATCTTGGTATTTGTCTTTGTATAATAATATGAAGAAATGGTATAAAACTAAAAATATTTTACAGACACGTTTTGAATATTTAAGTAAAAATATAAGTAATAAAAACAGTTTATAGGAAATAAAAAATATAATATATAAAATATAGCAAATTAATTAGAAATAATAATTCAGACTAATAACAAAAGATATCACCTTATTATTATTAAACCTGCATTACATAAAAATAGAACGTGAAATTGTTGAGAATATAATGCTGTATCTGTAAGAAATAATTATTTGATGCTTACGTTCACTATGCCAAATATTTCAAATTGTTTTTCATGCAAATATGAAATATCTAGAGAAGCATATTTTGTGGATGCTGCTTCATGCATTATACATGTTTTAGGCTTCAAATATGTGTTTTCAATTTT
Source organism: Maratus michaelseni (assembly GCA_963931845.1). Taxonomy (NCBI): domain Eukaryota; kingdom Metazoa; phylum Arthropoda; class Arachnida; order Araneae; family Salticidae; genus Maratus; species Maratus michaelseni. The sequence continues at coordinate 151,866,817 of OZ007591.1, read as the reverse complement.
TTTCCTAGTTTTAAGCTAAATTATTTTTAAACTTAAAACTATTCCCAATAATTTATTACTAATAGTAAAATATTTGTGAATAATTATATGCAATTATATATTTTATCATAGTATATTCCAATAAAACCATTTAACTACTAATTAATATTTCTTTCTTCTTCTCCTTTTTTTTCAGATCAGTAACATCGATAGAAAAAAAGACCTACATTATATTAGTAAAGTTCTAAAAAATTATCCGACTACACTCTGATTAAAAATTACACTCTGATTTTTGTTTTATAAATAATTTCAAAATGAAACCTTGTTTTCTTATTTTTATGCATTGGTTCATAATGTAAAAAAAAATTATGCACGACCAACTCGTGATTCGGGACGGGTAAAGTTAACGCAAATTTCTTTCGTTGAAAGTTGAATTCGGGTCTGGTTGGCTCGAATTGTTTCGGGTTCAGGTCTGTTTGGTGTTGAGTTTTGATTCTTGTAGTTCGGGTCTCCAGCAGGTTTTTCAACCCAATTTTTCAAAAGATAGTCTTATATTATTGTTTAAATGAAAAACGATATATTTGAATGTGAATAATTCTTTACATGATTTTTTTTTCAAAATAAAAAATTAAATTGATATTAGAAATGTGATTATCGATAATTTTTCCAGGATTACATTAAACTGAGAACCAGTTTTCGTTAATTGCGGGTTTTGGGTTGAATAAATATTTGTGAGCATGACGCTAGTACATTTAGGTTAAAATTTTTAAATGATTTTTGTTTTTATTAAAAATGTCTCAAAACCAAAATTATTTTTTCTTATTTTTATCCACCTGTCTTCTAATTTAAATATATATATATATATATATATATACCCGACCCGATCCATTGTTCGGTCGTATTCGAGTCAGTTTCGTGGTTGATTTAAAACAGAAAATGCGGGCCCGTGCAAGAGACTAGAATGTATACAATATAAATATTGAAGACACAAATTTAAAACCTTCTCGAAAAAATATTATCTGCAGTGTGTCAGTCCATATCATGTTTATTTATCACTGATAGATTTATTGTGAAGAGACGTGACGGAAATTCTTACTGCCTTTTACCAAGAGTATAAATCCTCAGATTTAAAATACAATATTTTGAGATTTCAAATTTATATTCCCACAGTGAGTGTTAAGAAAATTTACTTGCTTTTCCAATTTCTATGCTTTGTACATGCATTGCATATGTATGATCCCTTCTTAGAGTATTTGCTTAAAAAATAATAATAATAAATAAATAAATAAATAAATAAATAAAACCTTACAACAGGTTTGAATACTCCTAGTGGAGATCGGGTACTATATCGCATTTAAGTGCCTTTATAGAAATATAAAAGATAAAAAAATTGTAAAAATATACGCATAAAAGGTACAGAATTAGTACAAATATTTAAGTGGCCCTATAAAAATAAAACATAAATAAATAAATTAGATAGCCAATTCGGTGTTATATAGTTTAGAGAAAATCAGAAATTCTTAGTTAATTAAAATCGATTTGAATAAGTAACATGTTAAGATTAAATGTCACGTAATTGAGAAATATAATTAACAGTGTTAGAAAATTACTGTATGAAAAGATTAATTTTGAGTGTAGGTATTAAATTTAAAGCAAATTCGGAATGTTAGTAAAAAAATTAAATGCAAATTTAGTTGTTTTATTCATTTTATAATACTTCTCAAAAAATTCTCATTTCAATAAAAAATTCACCTTGACTTATTTTGTCTGTACGTTAATTTCACTTTTCAAAAAAGCGTAATAATGTATATATATATTTAGCAAGCCAATTTCCATTGCTAAAAAATTTGGATGTCACTTTAATTTCAGCTTTAAGCTATCTGTGTAAATACACAATTTAAACCATTTAAAAAATTTTTATTAAATTTAATTTGAGAAAGTTGCATATAAAAAAAAACATGAAAAAATAAGTCTTAAAACGGGAAAAAAGAAAAACATAAAGTTGCTGTTTACTGAAGTATGCATAAATTTCTTTCAATGAGAATTTTCTCTTTGAGTAAAACCATTCACTGAGTTTATGCTCGGAAATACTTTAGGAAATATTCCATTTGACTCGTGTTTTTTTAGGTTACGATTGGCTTTGTTCGAAACATTTTAAAAACTTGGAATAAAGAGAGTCTGAATTGTAAATTTCCGTACCAGAAAATGTTTTTAACAGTTTGTTATTTATATGCAAGTTTAGCGTTTAGAACGTTATAAAATATAGTCTTGCCTTCTATATTTATAAAAAGAAATCATTGTATTCGTGAAAATTTCTGACTTCCCGTTTTTAACAGATTTGCACATTTTGGAATTTTCTGAATATGAATTGCATTTTTGGACCTATGTCTGTCTATGTATTGCCGGAATCTATGGGATGAAATTGTGCAAAACTTAATATGTAAAGTGTTTATTATGCAAGTCTATGTTGAATGTTGTTGGTTTTGAACATTCAAGTAAGGAGGATTTGTGTTAGCTATGCTTTTTGTGAAGGAATTTATCGCTATATCTCAGTTTATGTTATGTAAAAAATACACCTGATTTTAAATCTGAGGTTATTAAATAAAAATATATATGTTGTATCATGTAATATGATCATGTTAGTGTTATATTATCATTATATTATCATTACTAATTACTTTATTTTCATTTATTTATTAGCTGAGAACATCTTCCTGTGTCTAATGTTTAAATTTGCATGGGCTGACGAAATTGGAGTTCTTGTTGTTAAATTAAAGTATTAGATGAGATTATATTACCATTATATGATCATTAACAGTACATATTCTGTAATATTATTATGTAATTTGAACATGTAATACAATCATGTAATAGTTGTATTATCATTATATTATTATGATTGTTAATGATTATATTAACGTTTATTTATTAATTGAGAACATCTGCTGTAGTCGAATATTTAGCCTTGCATGACCTGACAAAATACGAGTTCTTATTGTTAAATTAAAGTCTGGGATTATTATCATTATATGATCATTAATAGTATGGTTAATGTAATATGATCATGGAATAATAATAATGTATATAATTATATAATATGGATCATGTAATAATTATATTATCATTACTAATGATTATATTATCACTTCTTTATTAGATGAGAACATTTTCTTGCAGCCCAGCCGTTCCCAACCTGGGGTACGCGTACCCCTGGGGGTACCTGGCGGGCCTGTTGGAGGTACGTGAAAATAATATCTGTAATGGCGGAAATCACAAAAATGGTTCAACTGAAACACATAAACAAAGTTGATAATTTTATATTACAAATTTAGTCTCGAGCGTAACTCCAATATGCAAGTTTCATGTGTAACTCCAAAATGAGGGAAAAGGGCCACTAGAAGTAATTATTCAATGTCACAATTTCGCCCACCTCTAATTATATTGCATGGTGGCTTATGTTTTTCCCTCATCTTCGCGAAAATTGAAGAGAACCAAGAACTCAGTGATAAAGCATTAAGATACTTGTTGCCTATCACAAATACACAGCTTTTTGAAAGTGCATTTTTGTCTTTTTATCTTGCATTTTTAATACATTAAGAAAAAATATCGTAATAAGCATGACAGTGCTCCTGACGATCTTAGTTTGAACCTGGTATTAAAAAAAAAATTAACTCCATGAAACCTGATTCCCATTGAGAGTATTAAAAGCCATGTTTGACTTCTTGTATATCATTTTAGAAAATTATTATAAACTTTCTTTGTAAGTTATTTAAAAATTCTATTTTAATGTAAAGCTAAAATTATAAAAAGGAAATAAATTAAAAAATGCAACATAAAAAATAAAAGGTTAGAAATATCACTGTAATCCTGTAATTTGAGTCTATTTATTATTTAGCTCTGGTAAAAAGATTAATAATTGAAAAAAAAATAAATAAGAAAAAAAGAAAATGCTGTCAACAATTTTATTAAAGACATATGCACTTTACTTTAGAATGAAATTTAACATTTACTTATCAAACAAAAATATTTAAATAGCGTTAAAAACTATTTAAAAAATGAAAACCCTTCTATAATCTTGAAGTGTAACAAAATAGAAAATGATCAATCTATTGACTGTAGTATCGTAGATTAAATTGACATAACTGAACATTATTTCTTCAATAATGCATGTCTCTTTTTCTTATCAGAAACTTACATTTACATTACTTCATATAAAAAGTTGAATTTTTGTTTTCTGTGAAAAAACTGGTATGTTTTTTCTCAGAAAACTAAAAGAAAGGATTTTATTGTAGAAGTAAACGGTGGAAAATAAAATTATTTCAACATGCGCTTGTAAAATCATATAGAAACATTGTATATGTAAATTTACTTTTTTGGAAATAAGTATCCTGTATGCTGTAAGCTTTGTGCAACTGAAACTGTCTTCACAGGCAATCTGGAAACGATAAAAAGAAACTTTACATAAAAGGTGTTGTGTTTAAAATCGTGTTTTCAAACAATTTTAACACTAACCCCATTTGTGTCAATAATTTTGTCAATAATAAATTGAAGTTTCAATTTTTATGGGATAAAAAACTAGCTTTTTCTTCTGTACTGCTGTTGTATAATGTGCTAGTTGAAACCATTTATAACCTTAGTTCGTTTTTCTGTTTGTCCGCTCACTACACTTTTGCAAATATGCTTGGATTGCGATAAAATTCAATTATGCTATTAATAGAATCATTTCAGCATACCTTTATGCTTCAAATGGTTTTTTTAGCATCAATAGTTAATTTAAAGGAACGCTCTTTGTGATTACGTAAGGTAATTGCTTGAGGTGCATTTTAATGTAGTTTATCTATTTTTTTTTAATTATATTATATGTACAAAGGTATTTATAACATTACGTTCTTATGAAAAATGGCGTACGTGGAATTTCTTGTTCTACTGACGGGATACACTTGATAATATGAGTACGCAACGGTCTAAGGGCGGTCATTGTTTGTTATGCATTTTATTTTATTTATTTATTTACTTATTTATTGAGAACAAAATTGATTTATGTTATTGAGATTCACTGTAGTACGCTTCCATTAAAATTCAGGGCTGTTCATCCTGGCGTTGTAGAATATTTTGCATTTAACATTGTAGGTGTTCTGGGCCATACAAAATAATTACCTTATAAATATAATATAGGATATCGAAGGTAATTGTTTGTAATAGATTTTAATTACGTTATGCAATGCACTTACACCCAGAAAAAAGTTTTGTTGAATCAACAAAAATTTGGTTGACCCAATAAAACTTTTCGTTTAAAAATGGGTCAATGGATATTTTGTCTAAATCAACAAACAAATATTGTTGATTTTTTTTTTGCAATTCCAACGAAAAAAAAATTGTATCGTCAGCAAAAAAAGTTTTGTTAATTCAAATAAAATGGTTCAATTTTACTTGAATAAACAAAATTCCTTTTGTTATATAGATATATGCAATGTGTTATTTTCACAACGCATTTTCTTTTTTCAACAAAATATATTTTGTTTGTTTAAATAATAAAATATGTTATATTACGAACTTGTTTTGTTTATATTACAAAAACTTTTGTTAAATGAACTAATTTAATATGTAATTTTAACTATTTTTTAATTCATTTTCAGCAGTGAATTACGCCTGTAATCCTTGAATAATAACAAGTGAATTTTCATCCTGTTTTTTTCAAACGTAAACCGACAGAGTGAAAAAGGCTCCAAGCCGGTACTTGAACCCGGGTCCTCAGAACTGCGCTCAGAGGCTCTACCACTGAGCTACAATGAATGATATCCCAGCTCGGCATTTCTCACTCTTATATATGTCGGACAGCACAAGATGGAAATGTCATCAGGAGCACACAAATTTCTGCGGCAAACATGAGACAACAATACAAAACCCAGCATACAGCAATACATAGTTAATTTTTAATTCATTTTCAGCAGTGAATTAGGCCTGTAAAAAGCAGGTTAAAAATTCACTGGTTATAATTCAAAGATTACAGGCGCAATTCACTGCTGAAAATGAGATAGAGCTATTGCAGAAATCGCGAAAAATGCAACATAGCATCGCCACCTGTCGCGCGATTTACACCAAAAACTAATCAGCAACAATTCATATCATGAAATAACTGAATATAAAATTTTATTAAATTTCGTATATTAGTTCTTGAGATAGAGCGCCCACAAACTTTTTGCCACTTACAGACAGACAGAGTCATAGACAGACATTTTCTAAAAACAGTCAAATCGTGTGCAGGACTTTTTAAAATCCGTCGGAAATCGGAAGTCGAAAATTTTCATGTATCCAATACTTTCTTCTTGTAAAGATAGAATAAAGTAATAAATAGGGCAGGAGGGGTTTTAAAACTACCTTGGTAAGTCCCAATGAAAAAAGTTTTAATTATCCAAAAATTATGTTAATCCTTTAATTATATAGCTGTATAAGTCAAATAAATCAAGTTACGTGAGAGAGTTATTGGCTACTATACAATTTAAATTTTGCAAAAACAACGAAATTTTGCTGGAATTACAAATTTAAATTACAAAATTATTGTAAAATTAAAAAAACAGATTTTGTTAATTCAAGTAAAATTGATGAAATTTTGTTAAAATTTTGTAAGAGCGTTAACATTATATTTTGTGCAAGCGACAAAACCAATTTTTTACTTCAACTAAAAATTTTGTTTAAAACAACCAAAATGTACTCAACAAAACATGTTTTGTAGTTTTAATCAATTCCTTTTTCTGGGTGTAATAATCTTCGAAATTTATTATTAATACAAATAAAATTTACGATTATAGACTTTTTTTAACCCCTCGTAACTTTTGCAGAATGTTTTGAATATGCGATACGCGCATAATTTGTATATAACTAAAATTTGTGAAACACATGCAAGCGCCACTTACTGATAAAAAATTAAACTAATTTTTAAATTACAGCAGCCATGTTTCCATGATAATTGTAGATATGAAGTTGGTTTGTACTGTAGTGTGAATTGAACGAAAGTAACAAGAGTAGATTTTACAAACTACTGATATTGGACAAACAAATAATGTACCTGTACTATTCAAACATGATACAAATTTGACGTAATTTAAGAGAAAATAAAAAATATATTAACTTATTTTATACTTAACCTGTTGTATTAACACTTCCTTTTGCTCTGTATGAATTCTGACTACTCACCTTAAATACAAGGTGAGCATAAAGCCCTTTCTGATTACAAAAAATTATGGCACAAAAACTATTCTACTTTGATATACATTTATTTTTATAAATTGTAAATACAGTAATAAATTTTGCAATAAGGTCATTTAGATTAGTAAATTTCAACATGAGCTCTGTTTGTAGCTCGGGGAATATCCAGGCAATATTCTATTTCTCGCAACGTGTTTTCCAACATTTCTTTTGTAATAATAGACAAATCTGTTATTATTTTCTGTGTTCCAATATCACGAAATAATGAGACTCTGCCCTTGATATAACCCACGAAAAAGTAAAAAAGTCGAAAGTAGTAAAAAGAAGAGAGCGTGGAGACTATGTAGTCGGTCCATATCCCTTTCAATACATCTGCCAAATTAATTTTTGATTCATCGCTTACGTTTATGGCCTAGTTGCGTAATATGTTCGAAGGCAAAAATAAAAAGTGAAAAAACTTTAAACTTTTACTATTCAAAGATAAAAATATTGCGTTACTATCTTCAACGGTTTCTTCGTGCTAACGTTTTGTAATCAGGGAAATAATTTTGTACTCACCCTATATGTAATGACGCATTATTTTTATTATTTAGTGTCTTTACTAGAATTAATGATAGATAGCTAAGGCTAAGATTACTTCTTTTATGTCTACACCGTATTCGTTTACCTATATTGTTAGTTGTCTGAAACTTAAATTATTTGCATCTGCATGACTAAATGAACCATTTATTTGGCACATTGACGACATATATGGAGAAAACTTGATTACATACTGTTCTTTGTAACCGTCGGAAGGATATTCAAAATTTAAATCTTCATCATAAGCAACATAATATACATAAGTAAAGTACGAAGATGGGTTAAAAAGAAAGGTTGCAAGGGTAATAAAAAATTATTTATTAACAATAGACATAAAATACAAAAAGAAATTAAGGGGCATAATTGCCGATTACTTTTCCACATAATCACTAAACCTATTTAGGCATTTATCTGAACGCAGGACCAACTTGTTTAACCCGACTTGGTAGAAATCACACCCCTGCCCATTGAGTCAGTTCTCGGCATCTGTTTTTGCATCACTGTCTGAATAGAACATTGTTCTAGATAAGTGTTCCTTCAATTTTAGAAAAAGAAATAGTCACTGCGTGCCAAATCTGGGCTGTATGCGGGAGGTGTCGCCAGACTTCCAATTGAACTTTTGCAGCAATTTTTGAGTGTAGTTAGCAGTATGTGGCCTAGAATTGTCATGCAGGAGGATAACACCACCATTCAACATTCCAGGGCACGTTCTTTGCCTATAAGAAACGAATCACGGTCGTCCCAAGCGAGACCACTCTACAAAACGTCTTGCGATTTCAATTGCTCTGACGCATCTGCGAACTTACCCTAGCTTTGACCTACCCGCACAACCGCTGTAAGACAACTAGCGCCATCTGTCACCACTTTGGGAAAAATATTTCCTCCAAAATAATTACTATTCAAAAGCTGCTGCTTGTAACCTTTTTTCTAGATCCACCCTCGTATAATCAAATTGTGCTAAATTAGCTATTCTCTCATTTACAATATCAGAAAAAATATTTGTGCATTGTCTAACCGATAGGGACCAATAAATTAAAACAATAAAAACTTCGGAAATTTAAATACTGTGAATATAATTAATAATACATTTTTATACAGTACAGAATTTTTTTTAAATAAAAATAAATGTAACATACATAAAGAAAGTAAATGATAAAAAATTGTGTTTGAATTACATAAAATAGTTTTTGAATTACAAAATTTGAAAATCTTTTAATTTAAATTCTAAATTTTAATGTTTTCGTCTTGGAGATAAAGCAAATAGTATATAGAAATAAATATATAGCTGCTAAGTTTAAAGACAAAATCCAAAAGCATTTTCAAGCATAACTCAATGAATAGATTGGTTCCAAGCAAAAAAAATACACTAGGAAAATTCCTTGCATAGTTCATTAAATACGGAATATAAAATTCTTTCAACCTCTTCCCTCTTTTTCTTCTATCTTATTTCATCTATTAATAAGAAAATTTATCTCATGTAGAAATTTTGTTACTGTCATGTTTTCCTTAGCTGATTTTTTTATTACCTCACTGGAACATTATTTAATTATTTTCCCCTTTGATTTATCAAAACTGTTCCAAAGTTTTAAGTTTCTGTTCATAGATTAAGAGCCTTGTTAAATGCTTTTATAGGCTAATTAACGTGTAGTATGCGTTTTTTTCCTTTACTTAATAAAGTATTTTTGATGTTTTGTTATCAATAATGTAATTATGAAGATGCGTGATTCTTTATAAATTCTTTGTAAAAGGAAATCTCAAAAATATTTCATGAATATAACAGAGTCCTGACAAACTACAGTTGCAAAGAGTGAGAAAAACCCGATTTAAATCTGAGAATAAACCGTGTTTTGGGGAATAAATTGGGTTTTGGCGGAATGAATTGCAATTCATTCCGTCAAAAATCCATGGATTTTTGAGGAATATTTAAAATTTTGAGTGTGTGTGTGTGGGGGGGGGACTATATCTCAGAAACACGCAATTTTTGTAACTCCATATCAGTTATTTCACTGTAGAAAGTAATTGAATATGTTAAAAGCCGATTTATTTATTATTTATTCTAAGGTGTTGTAACACCATGCCTCTAATCACTATTGCTTCACTCAAGTGAAGGGTTTTACTATGATTACGGATGGGAATATCGTCCCTTACTTATGCCGAATCCATTCATTATTTCTTTGTAGTTAAGTGACTGTAAATATGCTTTCCCTTATTTAAAGACATGTACGGGAGATATTTTTCTTTCTATTTCTTTTTTTAATTCTATATGATTCTCTTAACCGTCCAGGAAGAATGCGGACGCAAATTTTACGACAAATATGGTATTCCTTCCACTGTTCTCACATAAGGCATAGCAACTGCTTAAAAGTGCTTTTCGGATTACCAACACGACAGCAATAAATCGAACACGAATTTCGTTCTCCGACATCGATCAAGATGAGAAAAATGTCATCGAATCGGTAGGTGGAGAAGCACATAGTGTACATGAATACATTTTGTGTGCACCGATGTCAGATAACGACAATCGGGTACGATTTATCGGTATCGTGTCGGTAAATGGAAAAGCGCTTTTAAGGTCATTGCTATTCGTCTATCCGTTCCTTACGTACGAATACCATGGTCAAATTTCACTTCCTGTGCTTGTTGAATGTTGTTTAAAGGGTCGGTTCAACTTCTTTCGCCTAAAATTCACGACGTTTTTACGCCTTTTTTTTCTATTACAAAGAAAGGAATCCTTGTGTGACGCCTTGTGTGATGAGGAGTGCTTGCATGGGCACCCTGTGAACTTCCAATCGGGCGAGCGTTTTTCTCCAGTCACAAGCATCTGAAACAAATTGGGTTGCCAAATTATGAAAGGGCATTAAATTATCTGTAGCGTACACCAACATTTAGTTTTAAAAGGTGAATTTGAGAAAATGATGGTTGTTTGAACAAAAAATAATAATTTTTTCTGTCTTTTATTTATTTATTTATTTATTTTACATTTACAAGTTTAAAAAATTTAATTAATCAATGAAAATTATACTTATCGGGAGTATGAGCACCAGCAAAATCGATACTTTTCTTTTAAATAAAGATGAAGGAAATAGGTCGAATAGTTCTCTAGAAAACTGGTCGTCCAGTTTAAAAGCATGGTTTCTAGAAAAAGAAGTTGACAATAACGTTACGTTCCACAAGCGACGTTACATTCAACGAGCAAAAAAAAAAAAAAAAAAAAAGTTATGCGGAGTTGGAATATCAAAAAACAGCTTTAGAGCAGTAATTTATGCTACTTGAAGGATTCAAAAAGTGAAAAAATTAAAAAATTTGGATCGAAAGAAGTGGTTTTTCCTTAAGATTCATAAAATTCATAACGCGCGCTCCGTACTTATTCGTATTCGCGCATCTTGTATTATTATTAAGTACTTCAAAATGTACGTTTTATTTCTAATAATGTTATTTTATTTTATTTTTAATTCTTAAAATTTTTCATTTCATTTTCAGTTTTCACGTGGAAATTTTTCACTTGAAAATAAATTGTTGAGTAAAAATTATTATTCCGGGTTTTGATTTAGTATTTGCAACGATAAAGTAAATTTAACCATTTTAATATTTTGTACAAAAAAGATGTCCATAATTTTCTATGAAAATAAGGAAATTTTCAATTATTAAGAAAAATATTTGAATACGATAAAACAAAATATAACCTATGTTCATTTCAGAGTATAATATATCTATATGGAAAGATACAATTGAATTAAATTATCCGTTTTGACGCTTCAGGTAAACATTCACACACACTTTCGCATTTATAATATTACCAGCAGGCTTCGCCCGCTACGCCGGTCGGTTTCTCCAAACGGATCTTGAATTATACTAAATATATTGGTGAATTTGATCTTGTATTTTAAAGCAATTTGAACATTTACTCGGAATATCTTTCCGCATTGCCGAGAACGATTCGAAAGACATTGCGCTGTTATATTTCCTAATTTGTCAGGTAATTGTTTGCGGAAATAGATTTCGCCACATTATCTTGTAACGATGAAAAGAAATTCCTCGCCTTTTATCGATCATGTTGAACAACAACTTTGGTTATCGATCGAATTGTACTGATGAGGGGCTCGTTTGGAGCCTGAAACGTTTACAAAAGCTGTTTTTGCTGTGTGATATATTTATGTGATTTTTTAGTCTTTTTTAAATGTCTGAAATAAATTAAATGTTTTAACTTTTTACTATCACAAAGTTTGCGATTTTAGCTATATCTGTTTTAAATAATAGCCTTATTATAAAATTAGAACGATTTAACTAAAGAACTTCATATTAAACATATTTTCCTTTTCATTAAAATTAAATTAAAATTGCATAGTAGATAACAGTAACATAAATTTAAATCGTGGCTACGTGTAAAATTCTTCCATGTCTTTTTTTTATTTTTTTTATAAAGTTCATTAAATGTATTCTCCGAATCACTACAGAAAATATTGCCTTTAGAGGCGTTTTCTTTTCCCCGTAGCGTTTGGCTTCGTCCCAAAGCCTTTAAATCTTAATACAAAAAGAATGGGAAATGCACATTTTGGTAGCAGGAAATAATTTCTCATTTAAAATTTATTATTTCCAGCTAGTAAACGAATAACTTTCATGTTAATGTTTAAAGCAGTGGTTCCCAAACTTTTGGGCTCGCGGAGCCCTTTTTGGAAAGAATTTCTAAGACGGAGCCCCGTAACCCCATGGCACTCTATGGCTTACAAATTAATGTTTTTTATGCCTGTGGAGCAGAGAGAGATACGCTGTATAAGAGTCTGAACCAGTAGTTTCCAACATGTGATAAGGTTCTCAGTTTGACCCTTTTCTTGATGCAGAAATTCTGAGTTCATACTAGAAATTTTGAAAATCAAATTTTCTATTGTTTAACCCTTGACAGTTTTATTTGATATTACTATTATTGGACACAATAAATTAAAAATAAGGACTAAAAACCACTTTTTTGTATTAAAATATCTGCCTTGTATAATCGAGATATATCCACCAAATACAGAAAAAATTATAGTTAAAAATTTGTGGTTTCTAAAAGCTTTTAGTAACGAAGTAAACAAACTCTTCTTACCCGAGCGACGTTCGAGCAATACTGTTAAGGGGTTAATGACATCCTTTTTAAAATAAAAAATATTCTTTCGGGATTTTCAGTATGAACTCGGAATTAAAGATCGAAATGGTAACACAGTCTGTGTCATGCATTGCATTGGGGCTTACGTGAAACTACTATTATTTATGGCGAAAACCACACACACGCAGAAAAGAAGGTAAGTTGTAAAGTTTTCGTTTACAAAGAGACACTTCTGTATAATCCCAATAGGCTACTCGCGAAAAGAAAGAAAATGTGTAGGCCTAGTCGCCCATGCGTAATTACATAGTTGCCAACCTCTCATTAATATTCCGTAATATGCGGGTTAATTTGACCCAGTTTAACAACGTTTCAAACCAGAAAAATTATTGGACGAATCTTTATTTATTCAATTTGAGGTTTCTACGTGGAATTCATTTAATTTCATTTCTTAAAGAAATTTCTGGGTGCGAAACGTGCTAAACCTGGATCAAATTAATCCGCATGTTACGGAATATTAATGAGAGGTTGGCACCTATGGTAATTATATAACAAGTTTTCACTAGTTCCGCACACCCGTAATAGTATCATGTGATTACAGATTCTTTTTTCGTTCTTCTTTATGTTTCTAGTATTTCTAAACATGCAACGAAAACGAATCGCCTCTGAGCTTCTTCCTTTGAACCATTTTTTAGAGATACATTTCGAAGCAGATCATCGTTTCAGTGTTTAAGTAGGCGGGGCAAAATCTATAACCTGTATTGTTTGGTGCAGCATCGTTCACTTTTTTTGAATGTTTAATTTGAAGTATTTATCTAGTAATTATAGTTTTAAAAGAAACTTTCTTTCAACATTGTTTTTACCTCAAAATAGATATACAGTTAAAACCTACACATAATGAAAATAACTGCAACTAGTAGAAAAACTTTGCTAACAAAACGGGATATATGGGTGGGATTAAATTTATATCAGGGTGGGTACTCATTGACGAAAAGTCTAAGCAAGGGGTGGAGCTGAGCAAAAGTTTAGATAGTTAGTGTAATGACAAATATAAAGAACCAATATATATTTTTTTAATTGCCACAACCTTATTTCTGATAGGAAAAAAATCTGGTAAAAAAATTGAAGTAGTTTGAATTTTAAACTGAAATAGAAGATGGAATTTGAGATTAAACTACTTAAATTAAAATATTAACAAAAAGCGAAAACCAATTAGTCTATCACTGAAACAATCAAAGCTTAACTAAAACATTTCTCAGTAAATGTAGCAAGTAATAGAGTATAAAATACCTTATTTTAAAGATCGCAAAAAGAGTGAAGCGAAAGAAAATAAACAATGTGAGACACACTTACCTCATTAGGAAGTTAGAACCGGGTTACCAAGCAAAAAAGAACTGAGTTTTAAACATATGAATAGGCGGTGCTCCAAAGAACAAAACTGTTCTCCCATTTGTTCGGCAAGCAGAGATAACAGCACTGGCGCGCCTTTGCTCTTTCGATTCACGTTGTGCATTCGATTAAAAATATTATTTCTTGTAGCTTATTTTGAATTGAATTTTTAAACCACATTAAATGTAGAAACATAAAATAGAGTAGTTCAAACCAAAAATATTATATATAAAATAGATACACTTATAATGCAAATTTTTATATGATTTAAAAAAATATATTATAGTATTTTTCAACCCAGTGATAGGTATATTTATTTTTGACACACACACACACAAAAATTCCTTCATACTTCCAAAAATTTTCCTTACAATATGCTAATTTCTTTCATGTTTTGTTTATTTTCCTGGAACGCCATGGAGCCCCTGAAAAGTATAGGCGGAGCCCCAAGGGCTCCGCGGAGCACACTTTGGGAACCTCTGGTTTAAAGTATAGATAGATTTAAAACGCAAAGGCATTCCCCTAAGAACGGTTTCGGATGTACCGAGCAATTGCAATAAGGATAATTCTCTGTCTCTAAACGGAGTAAGAAACCAGATTTGAATTAATTTTATTTCAGAGGGAGATTGAACGAAAACGAGTGCCGAAAATTCTGATTCTCTAAAGGGGGCTCGTCGGTTTGAATCCAGCTCTTAGTATAAGATGTTTTTCAGATACTGTTAGCGTTCTGATAATTCAGTTCAATAATACAAGATATATTTTATTTAAAGAGGAAAAGTTATACAAGTTATATTTGTTCTTTATTATTAAAGGAAATTTCCCGTCCGCAATATTTCTTTTTAATTAATGATATTTTATATTAGGGTGTATCAAAAATATCAAAGCATACAGCTATCACTTTCTCACATCAATTGTTTAACATAAAATGTTATTTAAGAGGATATATGTCCCTCTATATTCTATAATCATGCAGACCTTTTTCTTTCATTTTAGGTCGCACCAAGAGTGATAGAAATGTTGAGATTTTTAACATCTTAAGGCATTATTTTAAACTAGACCTTACAACCAATACAGCTGTCCGCAAAATTCGTGCAATTGGAGTCCAGGACAAGAATAACGTCTGGTCAGTTCAAAACAAATCCAAACGTTTTAAGGAAGGGGACCTTGAAATCAAACCCAGAAGTGACAGGCCATAAGTTGGAATTTTTGACTAATTGAAGAGGTAATTATAGGAGAATTCACCCCTTGACACCCAAAAATTGACGGAGGATATAGGACACACATGGTACGCCATATGACAAGTTTTACAGAAGTTTAAACAAACTTGCAGGGAATCATTGGGGAATTATCCTCTAATTTTCTCTTCAACTGGTCAAAATTCCAAATTGATGGCCTGTCAATTCTGGGATTGATTTCAAGGCGCAGGTCACCTTCCTTTAAACTTTTGTATTTGTTTCGAATTATTCAGATCACTCAGAGATTCTCTTAACTTGGACTCCAACTGCACGAATTCTGCGGACAATTTAAGTGATTTTAAGGCCTAATTTAAAATAATACCTTAAGATGTACAAAATCTCAACATTTTATCCCTCTTTATGCGATCTAAAAATGAATGTAAGAAGTCTGTATGAATACATGTTTATATTTGAGAAAACTAATAAAATTTCAACTTCAATAATTTCTTTATTTTTAAAATTCTTAAGAATAAAAGACTTGGAGTTGCTCTTTTTAACACTTTCCAACCTAGTTGTTAACACTTTCCAACCTAGTTGAAAAGTTTTTATGACTTCGGTTTGTCTGCCGTATGGCCGTCAGCCGTCTGCCGTCTGCCGTCTGGCCGTGCTCTAACTCCCGTAAATATGCTCGGATTGCTCTGCAATTTTTATATGTCATTGTCGTTATCTATAGCATGTTCCCTATTTCATAAAAAGTGTGTAGCACTTATAGTTTTTTTACAGGGACACTCAAAAGAATTCCGTTACATTGCGGTCTATGGGGAAAAATCATTTGCGGTTTATTTAAACAATGTTTCACTATTTGAAACGCATTGAAATTTATATATATCACTAAGGTACATTAGAAGAAGCTTAATATGGAGTAGGGTGTGCATAGCACTTATAGTTACTTTACAGGGACAGTCAAAAGAATTCCGTTACATTACGTCTATGGAGAAAAATCGTCTGCGGTTTATTTAAATAATGTTTCACTATTTTAAACGCATTGAAATTTATATATATATATTACTAAGGTGCATTACAATAGGCTTACTACAGAATAGTTTGTGTATAGCAGTCATCGTTCACTTACAGGGACACACAAAAGAATTCTCTACTGTCTGTTAACAATAATTCCTGGAAGTGCGTTTTAAGTTGCTGAACGCGATTTTAAATTGAACTCACTTTTTGTCTATTACTGGGTGTGTATAATTTCTGTATTTCATATACAGGGCAGCACAAAAGTTCGCGAACACATTTCCGTTTATTGAAAGGAACTCCAGAAAGAGAATTTTAAACTGTTCTACGCGTTTCCTAACTAAACTAAAATTTATCCTATGTAGTATATATACAAATCTATAGATCCAATACAGGGCTGAATAAAAGTATTCGGATATTTTTCCGAATATTGTATATGTTGAGATTTTCTGAAATTACGTTTTTAAATATGTTATGCGTTTTCCAAATTGTTTACTTAGATGTTATCTTTCAGCTTATTAAACGGTAATGATTTGTAAAATTATTTTGGAAGCGTTGGAAAGTGTTACATGATCTATGCTTGACGCATGATTTTTCGTTCTTGTTTTCTATATGAAAACTTCTCGAAAATGTTCTATTTCGTGTATCCGTGTAGAGAGGAAGTTAATATGCAGCCAGTCTCAAGTACAGTTCTAAAAAAATAAATTTTGACTTCTTTCAGTTATTGCTAACAAATATTCTGTAAAAAATTCTGACATTTTAATGATGTTATGAACCTTTTTTTTGTGAAACCTTCAAATTGTTTACCCTCAACTTTTGACGGATACTATGTAGTTGTAATCTAAAATGAGCTGCAAGACTTAAGATTATAAATAGAGCAGAAAAAGTCCAATTCTAATAGAGCGTATATATAGCTTTTGATTAAATATCTTCATTCATAACAGGCAAAAATTTATTGAAGTAGTAATTTACTAAAATATTAAACATAATTTATTGAAGTAAGCTGCTTTGTTGTTAAACCTTGAAAATTTAAAAAAAGAAAACTTGATGATATCATTACAGATCTAAATACATAAACCGATATTTCATAAAGTGCAAAATTCCCACCAGTGACATCTCGGCTACTGATGGGGCTTCTGCTCTGAAAGCTGGTAGACGGCAGGTGCTGGTTTCGAACCCAATCGCACCCGCCGGCCTAACCGTTCGGAGTTTTCGTGGTTATCTTCGAACCTTCGATATACTTGCGTAAGTACAGGATAAGTTCCATCAGACAGACCCCCAGGGAAGTACTCCCCCTCGGGCCTACAGCCCTCGTGCAAATACTTGACCGTCATAGTTACACCACCACTGTAAGTGCAAAAGAGTCGTATGTAGAAAAATCTCTAAATTAAGAAAGATGCAGCAAATATTAAGATAAACTGTTGTAACAGAAAGTATGGAAAGGGGAAGAGGAGACCATAGCGTGCAGAGTACGAAGTCAAAAACGTAAAACAAAATGGGGGAAGGGTTAAAAAATCTAAAGGTAATTTATTCATTCATTTATTACTTACCCATCATACGTAGTATAGGGTAAGCCTTGTAATCGTTTTGAAAATCGAAATTTTTTTGGACGGATTTACACGTTTCAGACACTGGAGATTCCGAAAAACATATTTTTAGAAAAAAATTTTGCCGTCCGTCTGTGTGTCTGTGTGTCTGTAAACGCTCTATCTCCCAAAAAAATTGAGATAGAGACTTGCAATTTGGTATGTACTTATTATGTAATAATGGGAAGAAGCCTATTTCTTTTCAATAACCTCGATTAACCGGAACAATTTTTTTCGGACTCTCGAAATATTCGTTCTGATGAAAGGTACATAAAAATTTCCGAAATTGTTTATTTTAAGAAATGAGTATAAAAGACAATAAAAAAACATAAATTTTGCATAAAGCATGAAGTCGATCGGATAATGAGTTGCCGAGATATTTGGAATCTTATTTTCCACACTCTTCGATTTTTCATGACCCTGTATTTCATCCAAATTTCACTGCAAAGATATATTTTAATTGGAAATTTGACGCTTAATCAGATGCAGTAAACCGCTCGTTAATAGGATTATTATTTTTGGAGTTATAAGGATGTTTCTTTCAAGCAATTCAGTAATCGAGCCTTTAAAATTTGTGACGTCATCAAGCCACGATTTTATTTGAATTGCAATGCACTTTATAAGTAGTTTACACATTTTTATTTTAATATTTTACATTATGCATATCCATGATGGGTAAGTATTACGGTGGCCCCAACGACTAGTTATTTATTACAACAGAAAGGAAAAAAATAAAAAAATCCCTGACGGCTCGGCCTACAGGCACAGGTAGATTTCGAAGACGCAGACCGTAGGGTGCCTGTTTGTCGGGAATTGCTACTTCGAAACCAAACTTGTTTGCAGGCGGAGCCAGCAAGGATTTTTTTTTTTTTTTTTTTTTTTTTTTTTTTTGCTATAAGAGTTGGTCCTATAAAAAACATGCCAATATAAAAGTTTTAGATAATATTAAGAGGATTTATAATAAATTTAAGCGGATTTGAAATCTTGGGAATTGACGAAGTTATGAATTTTTTTCTTCAAAAAACTCACCCCCCCCCCCCCCTCTTAAGGCAATTTTTAATTATATCAAAAATCTGTCATACGTAAATTTTCGGCCCTTCTCCTAGAAGTAATAATAACTTCAAACGGATTCGATACATATCATAATTAAGAAATTATGGGTTTTTTTCTGTTTTCATAAAAAGTCCCCCCCCATCCCCCCCCCCTGGTTCGATTTTGCCCATTAACGAACTTGACCGAGATTTTATACCCCTTGATTTTATGTATTAGTTTCGAAAAGAAGCGGGAGTTGGAACACAGCCAACTTCAGTACCGGCCCAGAAAGCTCTTGTTTGTTTCTCCCGCCTTAAGACGGAATTCATGATGTCAGACCACGTGATCTTCGGCCGACCGAATCGGCTGAGAAAACTCTTATTTGTTTCCCTCCTCCCTAGGACAGCTTTCTCGGCCGATTCGTTCGGCGGAGATCACGCGATCTGACGTCATGAGCTACGTCCTAAGGCGGGAGAAACAAACAAGAGCTTTCTTGGCCGGTACTGAATATGGCTGTGGTTGGAACCGCCTACTTCGAAAAATAACTTGTTTGCAGGCGGAGCCGGCAGGGATTTTTTTTGTTTTTAATTTTTTTTTTTTTTGCTATAACGGTTGGTCCTATAAAAAACTTGTCAATATAAAAGTTTTAGATAATACTAAGAGGATTAATAATAAATTTACGCGGATTTGATATCTTGTAAATTGACGAAGCTATGATATTTTTCTTCTAAAACCCCCCTTTCCCCCCCCCTTTGGGGCCATTTTTAATTATATCAAAAATCTGTCATACATAAATTTTCGGCCCTTTTCCTAGAAGTAATAATAACTTTAAACGGATTCGATACGTATCATAATTAAGAAATTGTGTTTTTTTTCTGTTTTCACAAAAAGCCCCCCCATTCCCCCCCCCCCCTTGGTTCTATTTTGCCCATTAACAAACTTGACCGAGATTTTATGCCCCTTGATTTTATGTATCAGTTTCAAATAGATGCGGGAGTTGGAACTGCCTACTTCGAAAAATAACTTGTTTGCAGGCGGAGCCGGCAGGGATTTTTTTTGTTTTTAATTTTTTTTTTGCTATAACGGTTGGTCCTATAAAAAACTTGTCAATATAAAAATTGTAGATAATTTTAAGGAGATTTACAATAAATTTAAATGGATTTGATATCTTGGGAATTGACGAAGTTATGAATTTTTTTCTTCTAAACACCCCCCTTTCCCCCCCCTTGGGGCCATTTTTAATTATATCAAAAATCTGTCATACATAAATTTTTGGCCCTTTTCCTAGAAGTAATAATAACTTTAAACGGATTCGATACGTATAAAAATAAAGAAATTATGAGGGTTTTTCTGTTTTCACAAAAAGCCCCCCCATTCCCCCCCCCCTTGTTTAATTTTGCCCATTAACGAACTTGACCGAGATTTTATGACCCTTGATTTTATGTATCAGTTTGGAAGAGATTTATGCAGAATTTTTCCAGTTATCGTGGTCAGAAAAAAGTGACATAGATAGATAGATAGATAGATAGATAGATAGATAAAGTTTTGAACTGGGGGTGGTTTTGGGTTCTGGGAGTCATGATCGGCGTAGATCTGCAAAAATTTTTCAAAATTTCCAACTTAGGTGAGAATGTAATAGGTAGTATTTCTTACGAAAAATACCTAAAAGGGAGAATACAAAAGGGAAGACTAAAAGAGAAAATAATTTTTATTCAAGAATTTATGACGGAATGCTTAAATATTATAAACTTTATGTCCTTATTCAAATTTTGTTTATACAAAAAGTATAATGCAAATTTAGAGTACTTTAACTACTTAAAGGATCTGGAGAGACTCCCCTCGACTGTCCGAGCATTGATGTTCGTGTCCAGAAATTAAACAAAAAAAACATAAAAAGGGAATTTTAATAATTTTTGACACAATCGTCTGAATTCGAATGCTAGATCTCCCGTTTTGAAACCGGAGACGTTACCTCTGCATTACTAATGACGGATGACATCGCTGCAATATTTATACCTTATACTCTGTCACATTTCCTTGATGATTTACCTTACAGAATCGGCCGCGAAATGGTTTGTAAATCGTTTAAAATCGGATTAAATACCTGATCAGTCGGCCGAATTTTACGAATTAATGGATCCAGTTCTTGCGACAGTGGTCTATAACAGGGACGGCGAACCTATGGTACGCAACAAAATATTTTTGGCATGGCGTGGATTGAGTTTCTAAAACTCTTATAATGATATTTAACAAAATACGCATATTATTAAATACGCAAAATACAAACTGAGCTTTTCCCTTTTTTTATTGAAGAAATTTAACTTATTGAATTCTAATCTATTTCAATATAAGGGCTCAATAATATATCTCATTCATACTTGCCAAACTTCCAGATTTTTTTTAATTTATTTATTTATTTTTTAATCAAATAAAAGCAGAAATTATATTTAATAGGAGCAATGAATAAATAAACGCAGCCTAAATAATTTTTCTGGTTCATAATTTATATTTTTATAACTAAAAAAATAAATAAATAAATAAATAAATAAAAACCGGAAGATTGGCAGGTATTTAAACTAAGCGAAGGCGTGGAGGATATTGAGGTTCTTCAGACAACATAAGCAAAAATGCCGATGATGAAACTATATCGACTGGTATGAAAATTTGCCATTTTGACAATTTTTCCCTTTACCCATTCCTACAAGTCATTATTTTAGAAAATGTTCAATATGAAACATTCAAATAGAAACTTTTCAGATGATTCGATATATTTGTTAATATAATTATTACAATGTAATTAGTACATGTACTTCATCATTAGCATTTTTACTTTTATTTCCTGAATAATCGTCCTTTCGATATCTTCCACACCTTCTCTTAAATTGCATACCAGCCAATCTTCCGGTTTTTTCAAGTAATAAAAATATATTTTGAACCAGAAAAATTCTTTACTTATTTATTTATTCATTTTTTGTTTCTGTGTTTATTTAGTGAATACTATCCCCCCTTTTACTTACCCATCATACTTAGTATAGGGTAAATCTTGCAATCGTTTTAAGAATCGAACAAAAAATTCTGACGAATTTACAAGTTTCAGACGCTAAAGATTGCGAAAAACATATTTTTAGAAAAAAAAAATTTGTCGTCCGTCTGTCTGTGTGTGTGTGTGTGTGCGTCTATAAACGCTCTATCTCCCGATCAAATTGAGATAGAGACTTGAAATTTGATATGTACATAGTATGTAATAATGTGAAGAAGTTTATTGAATTTCAATAACCTCGATTATCGGAACTATTTTTTTCGGACATATTCGTTCTGATAAAAGATATAGAATTTTTTTCGAAATTGTTTATTAAAAGGAGTGAATATAAAAGACAATAAAAAACATAAATTTTGCATTAAGAATGAAGTCGATCGAATAATGAGTTGCCGAGATATTTGGAATCCTATTTTCCACACTTAGATTTTTCGTGACCCTGTATTCATTCAAATTGCAATTCAAAGATATATTTTAATTGGAAATGAGACGCTTAATCCGACGTAGTAAACTGTTAATTAATATGATTAACATTTTTGGAGTTATGAGGATGTTTCTTTTACACAATTCAGTAATAGAGCATTTAAAGTTTATGACGTCATCAAGCCACGATTTTATTCGAATTGCAATGCATTTTACAATTAATTTACACATGTATTATTTTCATATTTTATATTATGCATATCCATGATGGGTAAGTATTAAGTTGGCCTCCTAGTATCTATTGAGGGGGGGGGGTTACTGGCGCTTCATCGTAACGCAAAATTTTTTTTGAAAAAAATTGGCGCGCTGAGGCGCAAAGGTACGCCATTCCTGATCTATAACATATTCGCTAAATGGGAGTTTAATCGCAAGTATCGTTTGGAATTTATCACACACACATGCAAATAATGATTACAATACATTCCGGTACTTTCGTGTTACTGCGCCCCCCCCCCCACTTCAATTAGGATTATGCCAAGATTGCAGTTACTATTTCACCAATATTCGCAAAGCGTATATATGCATCATATGTACGCATATATATATATACTCCTCAAACGCTCATATATGTGCCACATACGTCATTATATAGCACATATTATTTACGCCTTACATGCTTTATATACACATGTGCATCTTACACACATGTCATATATGGATATAACTGGATCATATGCGTCACGCAGTCTTATGTACATCATATATTATTATAATGTCATATGTGTATTATAATTTGGCGATAAATCTTGGTCGCTTGGCGATTCATCCTCGGGCGACGCTATAACACGAAAGTACTTAATTTCCTTACACTGTGTGTTTCGGAAAGTAATAAATTGAAGTACAATTTCATACTAAAGAAATTATACTCTTTTTCCATTAAAATGAAAATAAAACTTGTAAAGTGGAAATGAGTAACAGAACGTTAAATTTCGCCGTTAGTGATGTTACGGGGAAATTCTTCAATGTGAATTTAGTCACTGAATAAAGTAGTTCATTGCTCGGAAACCCTGTGTTTATTTTATTTATTTATTTATTTTTCCAGGCTACAATTGGCTTTGTTCCAGACATTCTGGAAATCTGGATACAAAAGATTCGGAAATGTAGATGTCGGTAACAAGAAACATATTAAACAGTTTTTCATTTGGAATTTAAGGTTTTTAGCGGGTAAAAGAATATAAAATTGAATTTTTATGGTAAACTTTAAAATGCAGTATATTTAAGATCTATGTAAAATCCACGTGCATACAAATTAGAAATATATATGTTACGGTCAATATGATTAATCCGATCATTATTAATAATAACCGGCCATTATGTCCGGTCATTACTAATAATAACCGGTTATTATTAATAATGACCGGATTAATCGTATTGATCGTAACATATACATGCAATTTTAACACAAATAAATTTTTAAGTAAAAAATAAAACCGACTTCAAGGGATTATTCATAAACTTATGATAATGAAGTATACTTATTAAACGGCAGTTGGCGTATATTAGCTAATTTGGTTTGGCATAACTGTGGGTATTTATG
This sequence comes from Maratus michaelseni, assembly GCA_963931845.1. Classification (NCBI taxonomy): domain Eukaryota; kingdom Metazoa; phylum Arthropoda; class Arachnida; order Araneae; family Salticidae; genus Maratus; species Maratus michaelseni. The sequence goes on along the minus strand of OZ007591.1, from coordinate 151,842,717 downwards.
TTAACTTTTTATTGTTTATGCATATTCATTTTTTATGCCATTGTTGCCAACGTCGCTCATCTTGATACGTAAATGAATAGATTAGCTTATGTTAAAGGTTTTACCATGTCTTTGAAAAAAAACTATACACGATATGACGACTATTTTTAAAAAGTATAGTAGTACTATGTACTCGTCTTGAAAAAAAGGACCCTTACTAACTCTGCTACAAATTATCGTTTAAAAACGTGACTGTTATCAATCGGTTTAAATGAACGTCTACTAATTAATGCCATATTTGAACATTTTTATGGGGGCTGTCTACATATAGAAATTGTAACAAACTTTAAAATGTTCAATACTAACACTTAATCTTGACATGCATTTGGATTCCACGATAAATTTATCTTTCGTATACAAAGCAGAAAGTCATTCGGTGAAGCAGTTTATGAATTAATTATGCAGCTTTAAAATGTTAAACTCCTAATGTTAAATAAATCTTTCTTTGTTGCAAAACAGTTTGCAATACGAGCCGTTTTTTAAGCATAACTCAAAAACTACTATCGACATGATCTATAATTTTGGATTCGCATGTTTGAAGCTTATAAAAGAATATTTGAAGCTATTAACTGTTACAAGAATTCACAGGTTACATTTCTTCTTCTTTTATTTTTTGAAAACTAATTTCCTGTTTCGTATCTAGAAAAAAAATTACCATACAGATTCAAATATAAAGTCAAAATTAATATTAAACATTTTAAATTTTGCTACAATTTATATATATATATATATATATATATTTAGATGACCTTCTAATCAAATTAAAGTATAACATTAATTAGTAGACGTTATTTGTAATTGATTTGTACCAATCACATGTTTATACGATGATTTACGGCAGCGGTAATAGGGGCTGATCACTCTTTTTTTTCTAAATGCTATGTACCTTCGCAACATCGCCAGTCGGCCTAATCGTTCGGAGTTTTCGTGGTTTTCTTCGAACCGTGGATTTATCCATGCGTAAATACGGGTTAGGTTCCCTTAGAAAGACCCCCACGAAGGGCACTCCCCCCGGGCCTATATCCCAAGTGCAGATAATTGGCCGTCAACAATCAACCCAACTCAACCCAACCCTTCGCAACATATTCAAATTTCGTTGCGATTTACCTATTGAATTATACTATTTATAAAAGTTAGAGCTTAAAATTTCGAAAAAAAAAGACGAAAAAAGAAACAGTCAGGAAGACAAATATATTGAAAAATGTGTATAAATTGCATAACCTCTATTGTTAAAATAAAATGCATGAATTTGCGGATTTCTTTTTATATATATATATTAAAAATATCTCATATTATATCATCAATGATTTATAAATGAGAAAGGATAACAAATTATATTATATTTTCAAAGTTTAAAAGAAGTATCGTTATATTTTATACTGACGCACTTTTTAAAAAGAAAATTAAAATTTATTCTTTAATGAACATGCACGTATAAAAAATAATAAATTAAAACCTTCCAAAGTAAATTTTTTTAAGTTTTTTTTTTTTAGAAAACTTCTTTTCTAAATTAAAATACTTAATTTAAAAAAATAGCTTTAATTAAAGTATCGTTCAATATATTCTAAAAATACTGATAATCTAATTGCCGCTTTCCCTTAAATTATTTAATGAGAAAATTCTTGAAAGAGAATCGGTAATTAAAATATTTCGTAAAAATTGTACGAAACAACACATTTTCGCAACCAGGAATTCTTTTGACACATACATGGAGTAAAATTTCGATTCAAAGGATATTTAAAAATATCCACTCATAAATGACAGTCTGAATCTATCGTTATTCTATAAAGTAGAACCAGAAGAAGGTATCTTCCGTAAATTTAGACGATATATAATACTTCAGACAAATTACATTGAAATTTTCTCCATAGTATCCAGTTAGCGATGTATTGCCCTCATTTTTGGCCACATTTTTATGTTTCGCAATGCATTGCCAAGCTGGCGAAAGATTGGAAAGTGTGTGTGTGTTTGTTAACGTATACGTCTATATAGAAACAAGTATTACTTTGAGTAACTATACACGGCGATAGATTATTACATTTCTCTGATTTTTCTGTTTTAACATAATGACGCCCTTCTCTAATGACATAACATCAGGACTTCAGGATAATTACATAAATATTTTTATTTTGCGTAACATAAATTGCATGAAACGAATGCATCATCTTCTCAAGTATAAGTAGTCATATGGATATAAATATAGCTTTGTCGATAAATGTAAACGTAATCGTATTATGTACCAAACTCAAAAATATTCAATACTAACCCTTAATTTCGACATCTACTAAATGTCGATTCTTCGGTCAATTTTACCTTAGGATATCAAACGGCAAGTCATTCAGACAAGCAATTTAGGAGTTATGCATGTTTAAAATTTAGAACTCCTAAAGCTAAATTAATTTTTAATCGTTGCAAAACATATGCAAAACAATGCGGATAGTTTTTCTCAACATTATTCAAAATCTACACTTTAAAAAAAAGTGTGGATTTTATACTGTAAAATCAACACTTTTTTTTCAGTGTACTTGGTGTATAATGAGCTGCATTTTTAGAATGACATATTGAAGCTTCTAGTAATCGATTTATCTTTAAAAAAAATTCATATGTTACAATTAATAGTTCTTTCAAAAATTAGTTTTGAAATTATATATATTGTTTGATTCCGCATATCTTTTGCACAGTTAAAATTAAATTTAACATTAGGAGTACAAAACTTTAAACATATACATAAATTCTTAAACTACATGACTGAATGACGCTGTCTGTGTTTGTGGTATCCGAAAAAAATTATCGAAGAAATCAAACATGATGTCAACATTATTTGTTAGTTTTTAAAATGTTAATGTTTGTTACAATTTTATATGTAGACGACTTCTTAAAGAAGATCTAAGCATAGAATTAATTAGTAGATGCTATTACTAATCGACTGCTGGCAATCATTTTATGCGATGATTTGTGGCAGAGTTAGTAAGGAGCAAATTTTTTTCTTAATAGTATTATATTGTTTAAATGTTTTGTGTGGAAGTTTTATGAATAAAAGTTCGCATTTCAAACTTAAGGGACCGCTTCACTGAAACTCCCGGATCACGAAATCCAATGTTAACCTATGGGAAAACTTAGAAGCGCAATTACTCATTACCTAATATTTTTATTAAAATACGGTTTTCACCATCAAGCAATCACGTCAGATGCTGACTATGTGCTTTTTAAAAAATTGTCTCCGTAAATTTTAAGTATTTTTTAGAAGATGGTAAAATTTCATCAAGTGGAAATTTTACAGTTTGTATGGACTTTTTAAATACTTAAAGTTTAAGGATACAATTTTTAAAAACGCACATCGTGGAGATCTAACGTGTACTTTCTGATGGTGAAAAGCGTATTTTAATAATTATATTAAGTAATGAGTAATTGCGCTTCTAAGTTTTCCCATGGGTTAACATGGGATTTAGCGATCCAGGAGTTTCAGTGAAGCGGCCCAGTAATGATCTTTTATGGCGAATATGTTGAATTGGTGTATGCTGTATCTAGTAGAGACATCGGCGGTTACGAGACACGATGCAATGGTTCAATCCCATTTCAGACTGATTTGTATTAGTAGATTTATATAATGGTACGTTCGAATGTCCAAATTATAAATTTATACCCGAAAAATTCACCAGAAAAAATGTATCAAAATATTGTAAATTTAGTATTGTATAAGATGAATAATTTTAAGCAGGGTTTTAAATAAAAATATTTTATTAAAATTTTGCAATATAGAAAAAGTAAGACAAACAAAACAATTGCTGAAAATAATTAAAGTTAAAAGTATACGTTATCAAACAAAGTGAAAATTGCAAATTTCACTTCATGATATTTTTAAATTTCATTACAGTTTGATCATTCTTAACACATTTTTGGCTGATGGTGCAAAACCGCATCATTGTCTTAAGTAATTTTATTTTCTTATGAAAATAAATGTTTGGATCATCAACAAAAATATTTTTATTGAAAGCTGCCCTGCTAGTTTTAACTAGCAATTTTATTTTTGCTTGTCAGTTGCATTTATTTTTAATGTGAAATTATAGTTTTCGACTCTTTGCAAAACAATGCAGCGTGACTGTACATTCTAACGCGAAAGGTCTCTATAAACGCATACTCATTAAATTTTTTTTAAATTACGAAATAGTCTTCTCATGCGATTATGTATGTTTATTTAAAAAAATTTCGGATTTTCTATGTTTGTAAAAAAAATAATGAAAATTTCCTTTTTTGAGCGATTTATCGCCGGTTGGGGAGACAATGAAATTTCAAAAAGATGCTTTTATGATAAATACTCTTTAAGGGAAACTCTACTCTTCGTACTAAACTCGTTTATGAGGGTCACTTCAAAAGTTTTGAAATACCAAAATTTTACAGTATATATACATATATACAATTTTTTTTAAATAATCACCTTTACACCCAATACCCTCATTAATTATTTGAAACCAGATTCAAAAATTTTGTTCAAATTCATCAAGACTGATTTCTTCGAGGAGGGTTAAACAGAGCTCCAGCGCACCATTCACGCTTGATTGACTGCCTAATGGTAACCGCTCAGATGAGAAGTGTTGAAGCATTGTGGTGGCGAAGAAGGATGCCTCTTGTTCCTTTCTTTGGTCTCTTTTATTCTAACTGTTTAATGACTTCTGACAAACAAAACTCTCTATACCAGTTGGCCGTAATTGCTTTTCACTATTCCAAAGGTATTGAGGCAATATGGCCACTTTAAAAAAATATATATGTAGTCACCATTTTTTGCCCATGCTCCTCGGCAGCTTAACTTTTGTTGGTGGTTCTTCATTTTCAAACAATCAAACTGAAGATTGCCTTTCAGTTTGTGGATCAAATTGGTAAATCCGTGTTTTATCCCCTGTAATAAATTCATGAAGACGTTTGAATGTACCAGAATCAAATTTTACCAACATTTCTTGGCATCATAACACTCTTGTATGCTTTTATCTTCGGTCAGCTCATGAGCTACCCATCTGCTACAAAGCTTTCTCACTTTTAAATCATCATGTAGAAAATTAAATATTGCTGCCGATACAATATTCAGAGTGTGCTGAATAAATTGATGTGTAATATGTTATATTTTAAAATTACCATTAGCTTTTCAGTATTTTCATTTGAGGATGCTGTTGGGACCTTCCACTTTGCTTGTTACATTTGAAATCAAATTTCATATTTTTAAATTCTCGAAACTCTAAATATGATACCAGATGAAAGATGAGATGTTAGAAAAGCCTTTAATATTCTTTTAAAACAGTCTTTTTCACTAAACCTAATTTAAAATCATAAGAAACCATTACGCGGAAATGTACTTCCGAAATCGACATCCTTAATGAGACTGAGTCAGCATAGGAACAGGTTTCGACCAGCCCTGGCAGCCACGTGACAAGGAGTTCGCGGGTAAATTTTGACCCGAAATCCTAGTGAAGGTTCATATTTAATTAAAGCGGGTACCGCCAGTGCCATCTCTCCTGTCGATTTTTCCCACTGCAAAACTTTCAAAGTGACCCTCGTAAATTTTACTTAAGTAAATAACAAATACATTTAAATAACTGCAGATTTTTCATATGCAATTGTTTGTATGTATAACGAAATTTAACGATCGTTTATAACAAGACGGTTTATAACGAAATTTAAACTGATCAGATTGATTCTGAGCACTGTCAATTTGACTCCGATATTATTAGTGTCGGAGACAACAAGAGAAAAGTATTGTTGCCAACGACTTGTTCGATATCGAAATATATAGCGACAGCTTTCTTAATCGGGCGTTTACTTGTAAAATAAACTTAAAATTTATCCAACTGGTGAAACTGTGTAAATTTAAATAAACTATTTTATCGTTTAGGTTTAAATTCATTAAGTACTGCGCATTTAAAAACTCGTTTAACAAGCAATTTCCACATACATTAAAATAGCTTGCATTTGGCGAGGAAAGGTGTTGCTCGCCAAATCAGGTGACGTGATCGTTTTTTCGCGCCAAATACGCGAAAGTATTTTATTTTTTTTACAGATTTTGTACTGGGATTTCGCAGCTAAATCTGACTAATTAGGTACATAAGTAGTTTCATTAGCATTTTTTTTTTCAAAATGTTTTGAGAATGCACTTTAAGGAGTCATTCTTTGTAAATGCTTTGAAACATTTTTGGTAAAATATATGGTTTTATCTTTTTTCATAAATAAATAAATTTGAATTTCTATGAATATTTTTTTTTCGTTTTAGAAGAAATTCATGCAAGTCATGATTTTGTTTTCTGTTTTATCAATATCTGATTACATCAGGTTTTTTGATAATTCCTGCAGTTTTTGCCAAATTGTTCATAAATCTTAAACTATTAAAGCTAATTTATTTTTGTTGCAGTTTTGCCAACAGTATAATGTATTTATGCTAAAACTTTAGTATGAAGCAAAAATTTTAATAAAAATTATGCGGCAGAAAATTACATAAGGATACTATGTAAATATTAATAAATAGAGCGTTTGATGCGTTTATCTAAAATATATACATTTATTAAGATGACTCTTTAATAAAATAAATCTGTTTAGTAACATATCAAAAATACGTGGCAATATAAAGATTTTAGTGAAATTTATAACTTGAAGGGCAAAAGAGGACAAGCCGTCAGACAGAAAAGAAAATATCATTTTATGATTATAATAAAATTTATGCAGAGCTTCCATGGAAAAAAAAAAGGTTTTTTTTCAAATAAACAAACAAAATAAATTTCAATATAAATGCATAATTTTGTAAGTTATGGATGAACAAACATAAAAAAAAATACATTGACGGACTTTTAGCTTGGTGTACCATTAAATCAAAATTCATATTTTTGCTTTACTTCCCTGTAATGTAGATAATGTGCAGAGGCTTATAAATGCATGGTTATATATATTGGTAGTATTTATATTATTATACGTATCAGGGTTATATTTCTAAGATGGTACATTTATTTTAACTGGATTTTTTTATCAACGTACAAATAAGGAGTAGCCTCTATATTTTTATATGTTTATAACATATATAGTATCATAATATAAATCTTTTTTATGGGTATAAGGCCAAAGGTCATTCGAGGAAACTTCCCAGGGTTTAAACTAACTTCTAAATTTCTTAGAAAAGCAGAATCTAATTCTAATATGAGAAAAAAAAATTAGCAATATTCCAGTAGGCTTGTGAATATGCCTATACTTTCTCTCATTTTTCTCGGTCTCTTTATACATTAAATTTCAATTTGCAAATTAAATGTCAAACATTATAGACATGCCATTTTTTAAGGAAGTACTCATAATTTACAAAGAAAATTATATTCAAATTATAAGACGAAAAGTTAGTTCTAATCTGCAGTCATCGAGACAGGTTGATTCTTAATTTATTTCTAATACTTATATAAAATGTAAAACTATAAGTGAATAAATAATGAGAAACAACGTGATTAAAACATATTTATTAATTTTCAAAATATTTTTGTTTACATTTTATAATTTTTCTTTCCTTAATATTTCACCATTTTATAAATGTGTCCTGTCGGTTGAACAACCTTCTTCCACGACCTTTAATGTTTATCATCAGTGTATTTTTTGCATTATCTATTGATAACTTGGTTTTAATATAATTTTCTACTACATTTAAACAGCTAAAACCTCTTTCACAATGAACAGTATGTATTGAAGTTGATGTAGAGCATTCTCTTAAAGAGAACATTAATGAACATATTATTTGCATTCAAAGATATTACTTGCATGCAAAAATTCAAGCAATTCCTTGAAAGTCACATTTATTCATTTTGTCTGCGTAATACATTGGAAAAAAGTCGAGGTCACAGTGATTTTGCGAAGAATGTTTTAGCAAGTACTTTAGTAAAATGCTTTAGCAACAAAGCGAAAATCTTTTGTTTTATTTTCACATTCAGGACAATATTTTTGAAATTTGCGAAAAATGCTATAGTAACGCGAACACTGTGACTTACGTTTGTAAATAAAGTGTTTTCGGGATTAGTTGTAAATATTAGGATTTATTAATAAAACATGTGATTTCCAAAGTTGTATATGTATATAGAATTTTTTTAAATCATAATAGCAAGTGAAATTTGAGAAACGGTTATGCAAATTAAAAATTTTGTGATTTACTTATAAGTCAGAAAAAAAATTAAAGAAATAGGGGCTGTGCATATACAACGTTATCACTTCAGGGGGGAGGGGGGATCTGGCACTTGATATCGTAAGATATCTTTAGAGGAGGGGGTATCTTTTGATATTATTATTATATTTTATCCATCCAAAATTGTCTTTTTTTTTGGTAACTTTTTCTTTACATCAAAATAGTCCGTGACCTTTTTTTTTCTCTATTTATTTTTTTGAAATTGTTTTATTAAGTTAATAAGATATTAAATTATTATACAATCATTTAATTACACAATATGGAGTACCCCACCGTTTGCTGCTATATGCACTTATAATTTGTTGTTAGAGAAACCAGGTTTGAAATGATACCAGAACGTATCGAAGTTCTGTTGACAAAGTTCTGCTACTCCATAACTCCAGTTAGTCACTAACTCCAGTTCTCTAACTCCGATTAGAGAAACCATATGTTTGAAATGATAGTTGTTGTATATTTACCAATAAGGAAACAGAAAGAATGTTATCCATTTGTTTTGTTGATAAGAAGTTCTGCTTTCATCTTTTCCGTGCAGGGGACAAGTGCAAGAAGATAATATTAATATTACTTTGCAATGCATTTTGTAACAATAAACTATTATTAAATACATTTAAATAGAAACTATCTCTTTTAGAACCTATCTGATATAAAGTTATTTCATGTATAATAGTGATATTTTATTGACTTCTTCCCTTCATTTGAATCCGTAAAGCATTCTAATAATAAATGGATAACAATATATTTTTATCACTGCAAACTTTTAAAAACAAAAAATAATTGTAAAATAAATATAATATTTAAACATTGATAATGATATCATTAAAGGGAGGGGGTGAGCAATGATAACGTATGACATCAAAAGGAGGGGAGGGGGCTCAAAATTTCCAAAATTTTGATAACGTTATGTATAAAAAGCCCCAAACGGTGTCGCGTCGATTCGTCGCGCACAATTCATCGCGAAACAATTCATCGTGTACAATTCATCTCGGCGACAACTCATCTCAGCGTCAATTCGTCGCAGCGTCAATTCGTCGTGGTGTCAATTCGTCGCGACGTCAATTCGTCGCAACGAAAATGTTTTTGACGGCTATGATGATAAAATAAAGATAATTTAGTAAAATTGTTTAATGATAATTTGCTTTTTAGATATAATCGCATGTAAATTGTTAGTTATAATTCTCTATGTCTAAAAAACTAATTATCATTAAACATTGTTACTAAATTGTCTTTAATTTATCACCATAGACTTCAAAAACATTTTCGTTGCGACGAATTGACGCTGCTATTAGTTGCCGCTGCGACGAATTGACGCTGCGATGAATTGTGGGCGATGAATTGTGTGCGATGAATTGTTCCGCGATGAATTGTGCGCGACGAATTGACGCAGAACCACCGCAAACATTGTTATCGCATAAGTTTTACATGATACACGGAAACACTTTAAGCTAACTGGTTATTTTAGAATGGAAATTTCAGTTTGATTTAAATATAAACTATTACATAAAAAGAAAAAAAAATACCTAAAACTTTACGAAATTGTTAGTAAAGCTCTTTCTAAATTAAAATTCTTTCACATATTCAGATTTTAATGAAAGTTATTCAGAATACTTGAGAAAATACTGATATCTAAACGTCGCTTGATAATTTAATTACCAAATCGAAAATTGTCGAAAGTGAAATACGTATCGCTGAGAAATAGCGTGATGCAAAATATTATGCTGAATGATACCATTTATGCTGTACTCGTCAGTAGGAATTCTTTTAGTACAATTGGATGAGGTTTAAAAAGCTCGAAAAGTTTAGACATTCTTTAAATAAGTGAACGTTCTTAATTAAACATATAAACAACTACGTTTTAATATTTATCTAGAAGAAAATGTTATATTGATCCATACAAATTAATAGAAGATTCTGGATAATGGATAAGATGTAAAATCTGGCTTACGCATGAGATAAATAATTTCTGTCTGTGCAAGCATTAGTGTAGAAAACAAAACAGTTTATATATATAGATATATATAAACAAAAGCGGCGAATGGAAGAAATTATTTAAGACTTCCTAATATTTTTCAGTTTTCAGTAACTGTTCTTTCTAAATAATTTTTTTTTACATCCAGACTGTAATTAGGATAATTTAATGTAGTATAAAATATATGATGAATTTAATAATATAATCTGAAAACCAGAAAATTGTCAAATGGAAAGAGATTTAAATATTTCGAGAAAATGGCAAAAAATAAATTAAGCTGAATGATGATATTTATGTTATTTTCGTGAGTAGGAATTTGTTTGGTGCAATTATATTAAAGATTAAATATCTATAGCAAATAATCAAAATAATTAGATATTATCATAATTAAGTAAATATTCTTTATTTATTATATATTTTTAATTCATTTTTTATTCTTTATTCGAATATATCGACACTTTAAATTGAGAAGAAAAATTTATATCGATTCTTAAAAATTGGTAAAGCAATTTTCATTAATAAGAAAATATTTTCAAAGAGCATAAAATTAAGGTTCTGAAATTAAATATTGTGAATTTTTTCATAAATCAAATAATTTAAAATGTTTTTTTAAATTAAAATACTTTTAAAAGTTTCGCTTTTAATTAAAATCGTTTAATGTATTTTATAAAATAACGATCTATAAACGACGTTTCATAATTTAATTTTTAAAGCAGAAATTTGTCGAAAGAGAAGAGGAGATTTAAATATCTCATGAAAATGGTTTGAAATATATTATTAGGCTGAATATATTAATTTATTTATAATGTTTTCATGAGCAGGAATTCTTAGGGGAATTAGGTAAAATTTTAAATGTAAGTATATGTACAGAGAAAAATCTATGAAGCAAATATTCAAAACTTTTGGATATTCTTTGAATTTAGTGAACATTTTTAATTGAACATATCAACAACCAAGCATTATTAATCAAGAAGAAAATTTTATATTCATTTATAAGAATTGGTAGAACAATTCTGGATTATGGTAATGAATAAGATGTGAATTTGAAATAGCATTTAATTTGCAATGATTATTATTTTTTGACATTTCAAAATTGTATGTACTTGTTGGTGATTTAATCTACGATACGGCATTCGTAATTTTGTATATATTTTTTTTATTTTTGCATGTAGATATGCAGCTTTTTTAAAGTTAAAAAAAACTGTTTTCAAGTGACAAATTTTTACGTTTACAACTTTCTAAATATAAATACTTTTTTAAATTCCATTTTCAAATAAAATATTTCAATACATTTTTTAAAATATTTATCCATACACTTGATAATTTAATTATGAAAAAACAATTCTGTCTAAAGAAAGGCGGAGACTCAATTACTGCCTGGAAAAGGTATGAAAAAAATATTATACTGAAGACAACATTTATAGTACTCTCGTAAGTAGACATTATTTTGAAACAATTAGATAAAGATTAAAAAGTCTTTCCGGCCTGTACCGGGAGGAAAAGGTAGCTTTGCTTTGTCTTCGTTTTATAATTTTAGCCAATGTTACTCGAAAGCAGCAAGCTAAAATGCAAAGAATCCGATTACAGAAGATTCGTTAACACTGAATTTGAATAAGAAATTCACCAAATTAGTCAACTACAGCCAAGTTGGCTTAATTTATGGAAACTTATTTTTGGTCGCCAAATTTGGCGATATTTTGTCAAGTGTTGCCAAATTTGGGCGAGAATTTGACGCTAACGGATGTGAATATAGTTTTATGCGTATGATTGCGAAAATGATTACAATAATGGAAGACAATAATTTGCGAGAAATTCCGTTCATTAAAAACTCTGAAATTAATCCCTGATCTGTTTTAATCTGCTGTCATGTTTCAAAATGTCAGCCACCCTAAAATTTCAAACTGCAATACCTCATCCATTTTTTAAGATAGAGGCAAAACAAAAAATGCTCCGGAATTCTTATATCAAGGCCTAATACTTAAGCAAAAAATAAATTTCGAATTTGTTTGCATATTTCTTTTAGTTTTAATTCTTTTTTGTGGCCGCCATTTTGAAACACGATGGTTGACCAAGCTAGCCAACGAACTCGGTCGAGCTATTGTACTATCCCATGACATAGCTATCAGATATATATTATACATATATATCAACATTTGAACGAAGGGTAGTTTTGGGGTCTGAAGGTCATGATTGGTGAAAATATACCGAAATTTTACGGAATTGCTTTCCTCCGAACGGCTGCAATAGGTAGCTTTTTACTTTTTGTATTGAAAGCTTCCTAAAATCTAAACGATCAATCGAAAATGATAGATACTCTTCGAATTTAGTGAACCTTCTTAATCGAGCATATCCACAATTAACCTTTAAATTAATCTTGTAGAAAATTTTATAGTGATTCTTAAAAAATTGCGGAGTAGCTCTGGATTATGAATGAATTAAATAATTTATTTCGGTGCACGCATGGACCTGTTTTAAAATAAACCACATGCATAAATAGAAATAAAGCTTTCAAAATAAATATTTGCAAAGTTATTATGAAAGCGCTTTTTAAATTAAAATGCGTGTGAAAATTCAAAATTTCATTAAAGTCATTTGGTGTATTTTGGAAAATATTGTTTTCTAAATGTATCTTGATACTTTAATTACAAATGAGAAAATTCTTGAATGAGAAATGAAGATTTAAATACAAGGTCATCGAAAAAGGTGTCCCTGATTTTAAAAATAAATTGCACGAGAAATATGCAATCAATCGGTGCGAAACCAACTTGAAATTGTAGTACATTTGAAGGAGTTTTGGTAGTGGTGATAGCGTTGACCTTGACGTGACTGCGCGATTGCGCCGACGCAACTTCGTGAAGCAATATCATTTCACTCCATCAGTCAGTTCACAGCAATCATGGTGAATGTACAGCAGAAAGTGCAGTGTGTGCTGTGGTACGCCGAGTTTGTCTGTTATTCTGGCACAACGTCATTTTCGCCATACGTATGGAAAAGATCCACCAACGAACAAACCTACAAACAAAACCATTGTTCGTTGGTTTAACCAATTTAAAGAAACCGGATATGTGAATATTAAGAAATTCTCAGGCCATATTAAAGTTTTAAGTAATGTAAAAAAAAACAAAAAAACACAGATTTTTCCAATCTAACAGTGTAAAAATAAATGGTTTATCTTTATTAAGGCATTAGTTATTTTAATTCGAAATCAGGACCTTGTAATATCATGGCAATGGTGCGGTGATATAAATTACTATGCTGAATAACATTTATGCTGATCTTGTAAGTAGGAATTTTTTTGAAAAAATTAGAAAAAGATTAAAATCTAAACTAATAATAGAAAAGTTTGAATTTAGTGGAATTTAGTGAACATTCTTCATTGAACACATCAATAATTAAGCTTTAATTTATCGAGAAGAAAAATCTGCATTGATTCATAAAAGTGGGTCAACACATTCTGGATCATGAATTACATAAAAAATTTCTGTATGCATTCGTATTGGTTTGCTTTAGAAAATGAAACTGTTTTAGACGTTCTTTGAATTTAGTGAATGTTCTTAATTGAACGTGTCAACAATTCAGCTTTGCATTACACCGACAGGAAATTTTATATTGATTCATAAAAATTAGCAAAGAAGTTCTGGATCATAAAGGAGCTAAATAATTTCTTTCCGTGCAAGTATGAGTTTGCTTTAAAAAATAAAACAGTTTGTTTCTAAAATAAACCAATGCATGCATACATTGAAATAAATTGTCCAAAATAAATATTTGCAAAATTTTCATTAAAGCGCTTTCTAATTTAAAAGATGCGTAAAACTTCAAAATTTCATTAAAGTTATTTAGTGTATTTTAGAAAATATTAATTTTTAAACGTCGCTTGTTAATTTAAGTATAAACCAGAAAATACTCGAAGGAGAAATAGAGGTCAAAATATGTCCTGACAATGGCGTGAAATAAATTAATATGCTGAATGATAGTATTTATGCTGGTCCTGTGAGTAGGAATTCTTTTGAAACAATTAGAAATGTATTAAAATTTAAAATATTAATTGAAAAGTGTGAATTTAGTTGAATGTATTGTCATTCTTTGAATTTAGTGTACATTCTTCATTGCACATATCAACAATTAAGTATTAATTAATTGAGATAGATTAATCAAGAAAAAAAAAACATGCCAAACAAAATGGGTCGTCATATTCTGGATCGGGAATTACATTTAAAAAAAAAACCTTTCTGCGTTCACATACGTTTGCTTTAGAAAATAAAACTGCTTTAGACGTTCTTTGAATTTAGCGAATGTTCTTAATTGAGCGTGTCAAGAATTCAGCTTTGCATTACACCGACAGGAAATTTTATATTGATTCATAAAAATTAGCAAAGAAGTTCTGGATCATAAAGGAGCTAAATAATTTCTTTCCGTGCAAGTATGAGTTTGCTTTAAAAAATAAAACAGTTTGTTTCTAAAATAAACCAATGCATGCATACATTGAAATAAATTGTCCAAAATAAATATTTGCAAAATTTTCATTAAAGCGCTTTCTAGTTTAAAAGATGCGTAAAACTTCAAAATTTCATTAAAGTTATTTAGTGTATTTTAGAAAATATTAATTTTTAAACGTCGCTTGTTAATTTAAGTATAAACCAGAAAATACTCGAAGGAGAAATAGAGGTCAAAATATGTCCTGACAATGGCGTGAAATAAATTAATATGCTGAATGATAGTATTTATGCTGGTCCTGTGAGTAGGAATTCTTTTGAAACAATTAGAAATGTATTAAAATTTAAAATATTAATTGAAAAGTGTGAATTTAGTTGAATGTATTGTCATTCCTTGAATTTAGTGTACGTTCTTCATTGCACATATCAACAATTAAGTATTAATTAATTGAGATAGATTAATCAAGAAAAAAAAACATGCCAAACAAAATGGGTCGTCATATTCTGGATCGGGAATTACATTTAAAAAAAAAAAACTTTTCTGCGTTCACATACGTTTGCTTTAGAAAATAAAACTGCTTTAGACGTTCTTTGAATTTAGCGAATGTTCTTAATTGAGCGTGTCAAGAATTCAGCTTTGCATTACACCGACAGGAAATTTTATATTGATTCATAAAAATTAGCAAAGAAGTTCTGGATCATAAAGGAGCTAAATAATTTCTTTCCGTGCAAGTATGAGTTTGCTTTAAAAAATAAAACAGTTTGTTTCTAAAATAAACCAATGCATGCATACATTGAAATAAATTGTCCAAAATAAATATTTGCAAAATTTTCATTAAAGCGCTTTCTAGTTTAAAAGATGCGTAAAACTTCAAAATTTCATTAAAGTTATTTAGTGTATTTTAGAAAATATTAATTTTTAAACGTCGCTTGTTAATTTAAGTATAAACCAGAAAATACTCGAAGGAGAAATAGAGGTCAAAATATGTCCTGACAATGGCGTGAAATAAATTAATATGCTGAATGATAGTATTTATGCTGGTCCTGTGAGTAGGAATTCTTTTGAAACAATTAGAAATGTATTAAAATTTAAAATATTAATTGAAAAGTGTGAATTTAGTTGAATGTATTGTCATTCCTTGAATTTAGTGTACGTTCTTCATTGCACATATCAACAATTAAGTATTAATTAATTGAGATAGATTAATCAAGAAAAAAAAACATGCCAAACAAAATGGGTCGTCATATTCTGGATCGGGAATTACATTTAAAAAAAAAAACTTTTCTGCGTTCACATACGTTTGCTTTAGAAAATAAAACTGCTTTAGACGTTCTTTGAATTTAGCGAATGTTCTTAATTGAGCGTGTCAAGAATTCAGCTTTGCATTACACCGACAGGAAATTTTATATTGATTCATAAAAATTAGCAAAGAAGTTCTGGATCATAAAGGAGCTAAATAATTTCTTTCCGTGCAAGTATGAGTTTGCTTTAAAAAATAAAACAGTTTGTTTCTAAAATAAACCAATGCATGCATACATTGAAATAAATTGTCCAAAATAAATATTTGCAAAATTTTCATTAAAGCGCTTTCTAATTTAAAAGATGCGTAAAACTTCAAAATTTCATTAAAGTTATTTAGTGTATTTTAGAAAATATTAATTTTTAAACGTCGCTTGTTAATTTAAGTATAAACCAGAAAATACTCGAAGGAGAAATAGAGGTCAAAATATGTCCTGACAATGGCGTGAAATAAATTAATATGCTGAATGATAGTATTTATGCTGGTCCTGTGAGTAGGAATTCTTTTGAAACAATTAGAAATGTATTAAAATTTAAAATATTAATTGAAAAGTGTGAATTTAGTTGAATGTATTGTCATTCCTTGAATTTAGTGTACGTTCTTCATTGCACATATCAACAATTAAGTATTAATTAATTGAGATAGATTAATCAAGAAAAAAAAACATGCCAAACAAAATGGGTCGTCATATTCTGGATCGGGAATTACATTTAAAAAAAAAAAACTTTTCTGCGTTCACATACGTTTGCTTTAGAAAATAAAACTGCTTTAGACGTTCTTTGAATTTAGCGAATGTTCTTAATTGAACGTGTCAAGAATTCAGCTTTGCATTACACCGACAGGAAATTTTATATTGATTCATAAAAATTGGCGGAGAAGTTCTGGATCATGAATGAGTTAAATAATTTCTTTCTGTGCACGTGTTAGTTTGCTTTATAAAACGGTTTGTTTTTAAAGCAAACTTTGGCATTGCATTCTTTAAGAAGAAAGCTAAATTGCGGTATACTATAAAAACTAGTCGGATGTGTCAATCCCAAAACTTTCTTCTATCTCACACAGGTTTCGCATACACTAAAAAGAATCAGCACCCATTTATATCAAGTTCTAACTGAAACTCAAGTTTTATTAAATTCCGTGCATTATTTTTTGAGATATGACTATCGCTAAAATCGTGTAAATCCTGCAAAATGCTGCATAGCAGCGCCACCTGCTGGGCGATTATTACCAAAAACTAATCAGAACCAATTTATATCAGGGACTAACTGAATATAAAGTTTTATTAAATTCCGAGCATTAGTTCTTGAGATAGAGCGACCACAAAATTTTTGTCACATACAGACAGACAGACATTTTCTAAAAATAGTCAAATCGTGTTCAGGACCTTCTAAAACGTATAAATCCGTCGAAAACCGGAAGTCGAAAATTTTCATTTCCCTCCTTTTTGAAGAAAGTAAAAAAGACAAATGTCTCTTAATCTACGAAAATACAATATAACCACATACGAAAAAATACAATTTCTTCCGAGTTATTCACGAATCCAAAAACGTTCTTTATCTTAATAAACCTCAGAAACCAATATATTTTTAATATTTCAGCAAGCATTTACAAAGCCAAAATTTCTTTTGCTGGTACCGATTTTGGGAGATTTTTCTGAGTAGCTTTTATAGAGTAGTATAGTCTCAAACCGTGTCCATAGTCTCAAACCGGGATATCAGTTTTTAAGATGCTATCAATTCTCAATAAAACATTTTCATCTGCGTAAATGAATTTATACATACAAGATTAACAAAATAATAATAATTTTAATGTTATTGATGTTAATGTTGTTATTTTATCCTATTTATCTATAAAACATGTTCTTCGAACATGAAAATGTTTTCTTGAAAATTGATAGTATCTAAATAATCGATATTCCAGTTTGAGAAAACTGGAATATCGTTATTATACTAAAAAAACTACTCAGAAACATTCTAAAAAGCAGTGCCATCTAAAGTAGTGATGGGCATAACGATTATTTTGATTATTCGAATGAATCATTCGGGCATGTGCAGAAGCATATCTGTCAAACTTCATTTTTTTTTAAATTCAATTACTACCAGAAATTTTGAAAAAAAAAAAAGTTTCTGAGAAATCATAAAAATTAGAAAAAAAAAAGTTTCTGAGAAACTTTTTTTTTTCAAAATTTCTGGTAGTAATTGAATAAAAAAAAATTTTTTTGAAGTTTGACAGATATGCTTCTGCACATGCCCGAATGATTCATTCAAATACCGTATTTACCCGCGTATAAGTCGAGAAATTTTGGACAAAAAAATACTTTAAAGTTAGGGGGGTCGACTTATACGAAGGTCCTTAACTTTTTTTTTTTTTTTTTTTTTTTATTATTATTATTAGATGTCCAAAATGCACTTCTGAAAGTCAATTGTTCTGTTTTCGCATTCCATAACACAGTGACGTTGTTTACTGTCGATTTCTATACCAGGAGAGAAAAAGAGGAATTAATTCCTTTTCCTTATCAATATTGGGCAGAGTGGATTTCATCCGGTTGTCCAACATTTACAAAGGGCGGTAACATTAGAAAGCCGACATTGCATTAATTTCCCAGTGGGTTAAAGATGCGTGGAATCAAATTCCTTCCGAAATTATTATAAAATCGTTCAAGAAATGCTGATAAGCAACGAACTAGACGGCACAGAAGATAATGCCATTCTCCAAAGTGATAACGACGAGGAAGAACGTAGCGATACAGAGATTGAAAACGTGTATCATGATAAGCCGATGACGACGAAGGATTTTTGTGAATTGTTTGGCGAGTCCGATACTGAATCGGATCTTGAATCAGTTTAACTTTGTATATTACTTTAGTATATTATTACCATTATTATTGTATTTTTAGTACTTTATTTAGATAATTTCGAATAAATATACAAAAAAAAAATTTAAAGTTTCTTTATTATTGTATATTTAGTACTTTCTTTTTTTTTCAGGTGATTTTGAATAATGTATTTTTGAAAAAATCCAAATTTCTTGATCGGAAAAGTGGGGGGTCGACTTATACGCGGGATTTAAAAAAATTCAGATTTCTTGATCGGGAAAGTGGGGGGTCGACTTATACGCGGGATCGACGTATACGCGGGTAAATACGGTAATCAAAATAATCGTTATGCCCATCACTAATCTAAAGTAACTTTATTTTTATAAATGCTTTTTAAGATCTCGGAAATATATTAGTTTCTGAGGTTTCTAAAAATAGAGAATACTTTTCGGAATCGTGGGAAACTCGGAAGATGTTATTGTATATTTTCGTTTGGAGTTATATTACATTTTCCTAGATTAAGAAACATTTGTCGTTTTTACAATGTAGGAGTGTCACACCAGCAACCATGGATTGGCCAATATAGTGCGTCTCAAAAGTATATGGACAGGCGATGTTTTGAAATAACAGTTCAAAAAATGAAGCAATAATTACGAAAAAAATAATATGCATGCAGTACGATAACAAATTTATTACAGCAAATAAATAAAGTATAAGTTTTACAGATTTTTTGTAAAAAAATAAAAATAAAAATAGGCTGTCCCAAAAATATATGGACTTTTCGAATAATTTGCATTTAAATTCAAATTTTGTATCCATTCCTTTTAATTATCTTGAAAACCCTGTTAGGCATGCTTCCAACTAGTGTTTGGAGTATGTGCGGCTGTAAAGAGAACCAACTCTGCTCTACTTGTTGCTGTAAGTCCTGAATAGTAGAAAACTGCCGACCATGGGCATGCAAGTCTCGTGCAAGTACTCTCCAAAGGTATTCAAGTCTGGGCTAATGGCTGGCCAGTCTATAACAGTCAATTGATTCTGTTTAAACCAAGCTGTTGTTGAGTGAGACGGGTAAATCGACGCATTGTCCTGTAGAATTTCCAGTTCCCTCCACACCCCTCTAAGATGTTTCCGATTGGAAATAGATTGCTTTTAAAGACATTTTGATAATCCTCAGAGCACTCTGTTGACCATTAAGAAAAGCAATATCCGTTGTTCCGTTGAAACAGAATGCGCCATTAGTGACCATTAGTGAACCCCCTCCTTTTTGTCGACTGAAGAACTCGCGAGATTCTTTTCGTAAGTCATGCCAATAGTATGCCAAGCCATCACGGCCATCCAAATTCAATTTTTTTTTTTCGTCACTGAAGAAAATACTTAACCATTCATCCGTCTAATGCATGTGTTTAGCCCAAAGAACTCGAGCCTTTCTATGGGGCACTTTCAGCATAGGTGTCCGACACATTCTGCGATATTTTTGATTTTCGCTTACCTGTATGCGACGGTGAACAGTAGATCTGGAAATAGGAAACGCCAAAATCCTCGCATTTTCATGAACAGACTTCTTTTGGGTTGAAACTGCTCTCAAAATTTCTCTATCTTGTCTTAGAGATGTTTTTCTTGGTCGACCTGAACGCTTTTTTGCAATCATATTGTCACTTTTTGATAAAATTGCACAAATTCCAGATCTGCTACGCTTCATATGTTTTGCAATATCAGAAACTTTAACGTTTTGAGCCTTTAAACGCCAAATTTTAGCAATATCAGCAGCAGAGAATTCAACGTTGCGAGGCATTTTCCAACTATTCAACAGTTGAAGAAAGAGCAGTTATTTTATATTTCGAAGTGGTTACGTCACAAGTACAGACCGCCGAAAATGCAAATTTTTCTGATACGGTGGTAATAAAAGCAATTCGTTTTATTTTCCATATATTTTTGAGACAGCTTATTTTGAATTTTATTTTCTTACAATCAATCTGTGATATAAAAATAACATTTCTGTATCGTGATGTTATGATTCCATAAGCTAATTATTTTTTTCGTGATTATTGCTTTATTTTCTTAGCTGTGATTTCGAAAAATCGCCTGTCCATATAATTTTCAGACGCACCTTACTATATAAAAATTCGTTTTCATTTTGTTTAACAATAGGAGGGTATAAAGTCAAAGGAAAGAAGAGAGTAAGAGGAAGGGCATTTTATTATTGAATGTACAATTTATCGAGTTCTTAAAGTCTAGCATCAGTTAAAGATGCTGGACAAACGTTTACACACATTTTGTATTTGAAATACAATATTTTCATACTTAAAACACATTGGCCTACAATTCTTCTATTCTAAAAATACTTTGACGTAACAGAATTAGAGTTGGAAAATCCACAATAAAACAACTAAACCCTTTTAATAATTTCAACAAACATAAAAATAAAATAAAATAATATAAGGTATTAGGTATTTTGTTTTTGCTTGTCCTCAATTTCGTTTTTTCTTTAATATCATTTTTTAATCTGGTTTAGTATTCAGACCTCAAATATGAAACTAATGAAAATAAAGAATTGTATATGCGTAAAATGTATTGTTTTTACAGTCTATTTAAGCAACATGTTATCTGAGACAGCATATCATTACGTGATCAACACAAAGCCATTATTGTCTGAGTGCAACGAAGACTCATACATAGCGCAGTATTACTTTGCCCCATATATAGCTACGATGGATATTAAAACCTTTCGTCAAGCATAACTCAAAAAATATTTAACGGATTTCGTTCAAATTTTTACAGCAGGTACCTATAAAGGTGACAACGTCGTCTATTTAATACCAAGAATAAGTGTCAAACCGTTTGGAAGTTATATTAAAAAAATAGATAAAAAAGCACAATTAAAGTACATACGTCACTAAATTTTGTGCGTACGTCATTTTCACCGGCGGGAGATTTTCGTAGACAATCGGAATTGAAAAGTTCATGGAATACATCAAAGCCATTAAATAATGCCATTAAAGCCATTAAAGCCATTATTTAATGGCTTTGGAATACATGGAGCAAAAAAATATGCAAGCACTAATATTCAGCACAATAAAATATATTTCGATTTAATAAAAATGGAAAGTTAATCTGGAATTTTTTCTGTTTGAAAAGTATTAGAGATTAGTAAGAGTAGTATTAGTATTAGAGATTTGGCGTAAATCACACCATTTGCAGCTTTTTTATTTCGCCTGTGTATGTTAGGAACAATTCTTTGATGTTTAAATAAAAGGTTTCGATTTGTGGCATTATTTCTTATTTTCTTTTCCTTTTTAGTATTTTAAATGGAATTAGTGAAAGGCGTGTATTTTAAATTAAATGAGTGAAAGACGTGTATTTTTAATGTATGTATTTCAAATGAAATCAGTGAAAGATTTATATGTAAATGAAATGAATGCAATATGAAGATGTTATGAGAAAAATATTTGGCGATTTATCAACTGCGCCAAGTTAACATAAAAGTACCAATACATATGTGGGTACTTCTCTATTATCCTGTCGACCACTTTTCATAACAAAAAACTATCGCCAAATAAACGGGAGAACGTTGTCATTGAAATATCAAAATACATAAATAAATAAAATATAAGAATTTAAGGACACAATTGTTATTTTAATGAATGAAATAACTAATAAATCAGTAAAACATAATGAAAAATACACGCAAATGTCGCGTTAAAAACCACTTGATGACGTAACAAACACGTATAATGCTTCTGATATCAAGTAAATGGGACTGCATTTTTGGCGTTTAATCTAACAGTTTGGCGATAGTTTTTTGTTATGAAAAGTGGTCGACGGGATAATAGAGCAGTACCTCTATGTGAAATGAAACAAGGCACAGATGTCATATACGCACCACGTTGGCGCGATTTTTCCCTCCACCAGCTTGGGGAAAACTTTGATTTTGAATATTAGTTACAAATAGTGTGACAAATAGTACACGTGATTTTTTATTTCAATATAAAAATAAAATAACGTAATAAATGAAACAGCTTCTATTATTTTAAAAAAGGAAATAAAAATAAATAAATAATAGTTTGATATAAATAAAGGCGCGGATGTCATATACGCACCACATTGGCGCGATTGCAACAAAATGGCAATTTTATGCCTCACATGGTAACCCGGTTATTTTGTTTCAATTGTTGTTTATTAACTTTTATTTTTTATTTTAATTCTATAAATTGTTTTTATTATATATATCAATATTTATTTATATCAAACTATCATTTATTTATTTTTATTTCCCATTTTTGAATAATAGGAGCTATTTCATTTATTACGTTATTTTATTTTTATATTGAAATAAAAAATTACATGCTATTATTGTATGGTATTTGTAACTAATATTCAAAAACAAAGTTTTCGCCAAATTGGCGGGGAAAAATCGCGCCAATCTGGTGCGTATATGACATCTGTGCCTAAATTAATATTGATATACATATAAAAATAATCTATAGAATTAAAATAAAAAATAAAAGTAAACAAACACAACAAACAGTTTTCGCCAAAGGGGCGGTGGAAAAATCGCGCCAACGTGGTGAGTATATGGCATCTGTGCCGGGATTTTTACCCTTTTATCTGTGCTTTCGGAAATATAAAAAAATTAAAAAATTCTTATATGAGGTGTATAATGTTTTGCATTTTTATACGGACCACTTCTCCATTTTAAGATTTTAAATGCTATTTATATCAGATATTTCGGTACTTTTCGGTTAGCCGGGCGCCAGTGACTTATGAACATGTATATATATACACACATATACATATACACATATATCAACACATGTACATATATATACATACATATTTATATACACTTATATGCATGAATATATATATATGTATATACACATATATTTATATATGTACATATATCACTGGCGCCCGGCTAACCGAAAAGTACCGATATTTCTTTCTTGAGATTCCCACAAGTTTTTTCCGGTAATTTTTTTAGTTCGCTTATTAATTGCTTACAATTTGCCCCCCTGGCAATAACAATTATTTATCACAAAAAATGGGTACTTCTCTATTATCCCGTCGACCACTTTTCATAAAAAAAAAACTATCGCCAAACAGTAACGCTAAATAAACGGGAGAACGTTGCCATTGAAATATCAAAATAAATAAAATATAAGAATTTAAGGACACAATTGTTACTTTAATGAATGAAATAACTAATAAATCAGTAAAACATAATGAAAAATACACGCAAATGTTGAATTAAAAACCACTTGTATTGATGGCATAACAAATACGTATAATGCTTCTGGCATCAAGTAAATGGGACTGTATTTTTGGCGTTTAATCTTAGTTTGGCGATAGTTTTTTGTTATGAAAAGTGGTCGACGGGATAATAGAGAAATACCCAAAAATGGCTTAGTTTTGTTAAATTTGTTTGTTATGTATTTTCATTTCTTATTAAAATATCGAAAATGGCAATAAAATTTTATTTTAGCACCGTACTTAATTTTTTAAAATGGCTCAAAAACATGGTTTAATAAACGTATATTTGTAAATATTTTAAAAAACATGTTTTTCCGCTCTCTAAAAAAATTTGTAAGATTCTACAACTACCTTTGGCACCAACCAGTACATGATACGGAACTTTTCCCTATTCAGATACACAGAAGAGGTTGGTCACAAACAAGAGTAATGCTAGCAACTATATTGTTTTAACTCTATAAGAGTTAGAAACAATAATGATATTAAATTCCCCGATTAGCTTAGGGCCCGATTACGGAACTTTCTCCTAGAAAAAAAAACTGTAGAAGTCTTTTACATTTGTTTCGAATGAAGCTCGATCAACAAAGTATTAATTGATAATACAAACAACACTAATATTAACATGGGGGCAAAAGTTTGAATTTAAGTGTATATATTTGGAACCCTCCCCCCCCCCAACCACCCACCAAAAAAAGAAAAAGAAAGTTACAGAAATGAATTTAAAATGGCGTGAAGCCACCCTTTCTGACATAAGAAATTGGCTACGAACCCGATTACGAAACTTTCACTTAACTTAATAACATGTATCTAATAGCCCTGAGGACAATTCCCCTTCCCAGTTATACGGACCTTGGGGTTTTTTTAAAAAGCTTGACGCAGTTCGGGTTGAAGAAGTTGAGATTTACTGTCAAATAACATAAACTACTATGAAAATAAAACTGGTGAATTTTTATGCTGGTTTATGTATGTATTTAAAAAAATTGCATCTGATTACACTCTTAAGATAAATTACTCCTGTTTGCATTTAATAACAGATAAACGGCTTCCGTTTACTAAATTGTTTAAATATTGGGAAGAGTTGGCGAGAGATAGATAGACGTGTAAACAGACGGGTAGAGAGACGGGTAGCGACAGAGATAAGCTAACGGGTAGCGAAACGAATAGACAGACGGGTAGCGAGGCAGGTGCAAAAAAGGGTTGACAGAGGGGTAGTGAGATGGGTAGGGAGACGGGTAGCGTGGTGGATAGAGAGACGAGTACAGAGACGACTTGACAGACGGGTAGAGAGAGGGGTATATATACAGACAGACGTGTTGATAGACGAGTAGTGTAACGGGAAGCGAGACAGGTAGAAACACGATTAAAGAGTCGGGTAGAAAGACAGACGGATACTGAGACGGGTATACAGAAGAGTAGAGAGACAGTAGACAGATGAATTCGGAGAGAGACACAGCTAAGACATACGAGTAGTTAGACTGGTAGACACGTTTGTAGAAAAGCATGTTATCAATGTGGTTTGAAGTATACGAGTTTCTATAAATAGTTATACAAATAAACAAAGGAAATTTTTTTAATTCAAATATTAAATATTTGATTTAATATTTCAATATTTAATATTTTATTTTTTAATATTTTATTTAGATATTTGTCACAAAGAAAATGTTGCAAAAATTAAATTAAATTTGCGTTAAACTACGCTTGCTAAAATACGCTATTGGCTGCAAATCTGATTATATGTGACTTTAAAAATATCGCTTTAAAAGATCCGGCGGTTTTTTTTTTTTAAAGTTTTGAGCAATTCCCGCTTAAGAAAATGAGATTATTTGCCAAATGTTATAAAAAAATGCATATGAAAACATAACAGTATATGAATTTATATATGATATTTTGTAATTATATCATTTAATTTGCTATTTTTTATATGTTGTATCTTTATCTATCTCTTGTCTATCATATGCTGTATATTCACTTAGATTCTTGTTGATATCTTCTTTATATCGTAATTGTTAACTTTATGTTCTCAGCAATATCACTCAGACTAATCCCTTTGAGGGAAGTCCTAGTAAAAATATAGTAGCAGCAGTATTACAGAATGCTAAAACAAAGAATAGCAATTCATTTCATATAATAATAGATGTAGTATACTTGCTCTTAACAAAATAATCTAGAAAAAATTTCTAGATTAATTCTAGAATAAATTTCTACTTTTTTAAACTTTTTTCAAATTTTCAACTTGAAAATATGTATATACTGAAATTACGTTGTTTTATTTACGTGATGCATTTTTTAAAGTCAAAATTAATAAAATTACGCTTCAAATATCATCAATAACTTCTTAATTTTACATATATATACCAGAATAATTCAAAATATTTCAAAGTTCAGATGTACACAGAGTGTCCCAAAATTGTTTAAACACGTCTTAATTTTCAATTGCTGGAGGTAAGTATGCAATTAAAATTGCAACATTGCTCAGTTGTATCAGTGCGTCTTGAAATAGTCCTGACATTAATTTTCAAAAAGTTACACTTTTTAATCTCATAAATTTGTATACAATCCTCGTAAACAAAATTGGACAGTTCTTTTTTTTCTTTTGTTGGAATTAGTTCATTACAAAAAAAAAAAAAGATATTTGTATCTTGAAAACTGAATGAGAATTCGTTAATTGAAAATTGGTCATTGTTAATGGGAACCAATAGGAAATTGGAAATGTAAACCTGTGAGATATTTTCAGAAAGATCAAGGATAGACTACCATGCGCAGCTGACCTTAAACGAAATGTAATCGATGCTTGCAATAATTTTAATGTCGAATTATTTACAGACATATTATTAGATTTGTTATACAAAGGAGATGAGAACAAACACTTTAAGAATTATTTCTTAATCCTCTCGATACCGATTATTTTTTTTATATAAATCAATTTTTGAATTTTTGAATTAAAATGGTATTAATGATTGCGATAAAAAAACAATTATGCCATAAATGCAGCCTCGATATTAAAAAGACACCACTTAAAATAAAATTTAGCCGAAAGCCTTTTCTAAAACATCATTTAAGTTAGGAGCCTCATATGAGGGTCAAGGGAACGAGAGAGTTAATTACATTTTTTGTAGTTTTGTTTCTAGAATTTAAAACAACATTTATGCCATTACATAATCTTTGTCCGATTAATCTTCGATTTAGGTGTATTTGTAATGCTGTTTTTTGACAGCAGTTAAAATATTTTAAATCTTAAGAGAGCCATCATCAAATTATCTCTATTTTCACCAATTTGCAATGATACAAAAAAATATATAAGTCAATAGTTTTTTGCAATAATTTTCTTCCTGCAGTGGTCTGGAGTAATAGTCTACCACACCGAAAGTCGGCAGTAATTATCCCGTTGAAACCTTGAAAAACGCGACTTGATTTTCCCCCCCAGTCAATTAAAGGTGCTTCTAAAATCTCCAATAGATGGCACCACTAACCTTTTTTTGTTGGACTTTCGAACAAACAATTTGACGAAACTAATTTCTTCACAATTTTGAGATTGCAAATTTACTCGATTTGACGAAATATTCGCTCGGAGCATTTCTCAGGAAACAGTTTCGTTAAAAACGAAGAAAATTTCGTAGAATTTGAGTATCAATTTCTAACAGTGCATAGAGAAACATTCTAATTAACCAATTATTTTTGGAATGATTCCATAAAAGTTTTAAAAATGTAACTTTTTGAAAATGTATGGGAGAACTATTTCAATAACACATTCCTGCCTTATTTTAAACACTTTTCTTGTAATTGGAACTAATTATTTAAAAAATAAAGAATCTGAAGCAATTTCTGTGCTTTGCATGGAAAACAATGTAGTATATATTGTATATAGTACTCATAAAGATGTGGTATCTTGACAGAATTCATGTAAATGACATGAACATATGAAAAATTAGCTACAGAGTTTTATTTTAAAAATGAAAATTACAAATTAAAAATTTTTTTTAATGCATTTTGGACATTTTCGTCAATAATTATTATTTTCTTTTTCTACAGCTTTGCTAAACATTTGAAAATAACTGAAAATCATTTTTTGTTTTCTTTTTTAACTGAAATATAAATTCTGAATTTGATTTTGCTGAATTTTGACATACTGAATGAATTTTAAAATCTGCACAATAAAAAAAAATATCTCATTTTTCTCATTTTAAAAATATCTCATTTGTCCTTCTTCTTAATACACTGAACCCATTTCTTCATTAAATTACAGTTAAAATGAAAATTAACGGCATGTGTGAAAGTGTATAAATAAACATTCTCATTTGAAGTTAATCTAGTTTAAAACGGCTTCCTTGGACTCTGTTTAAAATGAAAAAACTAACAGCTTGCATAAAGCTTTGATGCATACATTATTTTAATTAAGATTAAACATCTTAAGAAATTCTAGTCTAAAAAAATAATAACGCATGACATATAAAACGACACAAACGACAACACGAAACATAGTAAAAAATATACATATTATTTTTAAAATGTCCAAAGCAACTTCTATCTTACAACGGATTTTTCTTCTTTTTTCTCTGTTCTTACAATCTTGTCGTTGTGCAATATTATTTTGGGATGACAGAAACATGTTCTCTTATCCTCCTTATTTTTTTTATTTCTGTCTTTTTCCCTTCATCTCTGTTTTTAATCAGCACAGCGTAGAATCTTAAGAGGTGTTACGTGGACACTGAAGTATACTGAGATATGTTTCTGTAAGAATTTACAAAGCTTAGCGATTTCTTTTTTCGGAACAGGAAAAGAAAAAGAAAGCATCTTTTGAAGCGTATATTATTTTACTGGAAGAAAGAAAATCATCGTCAAAAACATGCATTGAAATCGATAATCTCAGTGTTGTGTTACATATGTGAAAATATGAAAAGAAAAGAAAGACGATATGCTATTCTTCGTTGGATTAACTTTGAGTGTGTTGGAGGGGGGGGGGGTGAGGTAAGGGAGGAAATCCATGTTATTTATATGCATTCATTAATTCATATTATTCTCATTTTTAAGTATTTTTAAAAGAAAAATAAATAGGAAAATTAAAAATTTTAAAATGAGTTTTAGACATTTTCGATCATAGATGATTTTTTTTTTTTTTTTTTTTTGTACATATTTGTTAGATTTTTGAAAATAACTAAAATCATTTTTATTTTGTTTTTTAACTGAAATACTCCTATACATTCTTAATTTACTTTTATGAAACTTGAGTATAATGATTAAATTTTAAAAACTGATTGAAACAAAAAATAAATTTCTATTTTTAACACATTGATCTATTTTCTTCATTAATATAATTAAAATAAAAATTAACAAGATACGTATAGGTGCGTAAATAAACATTCTCATTTGAAAGTATAAATCGTTTTCCTTGTACTATATTTAAAGAAAAAAAATTGCAACATGCATAAAGCTTCGATGCATAATTAAACAATATCATATGATGCAACTCTAGTCTAAAACATTGTCATATAAAATAATACTTTTAAAATTTCCAAAACAACTCGTTCTATCTTACAGCGGATTTTCTTCTTTTTATTTTTTTTTCTCTGTTGTGCAATATTATTTTGGGATGACAGAAACATGTTCCCGTTTCATACTTTTGTTTATTTCTAACCTTTTCTCTTCCTCTCTGTTTTTAATCAGCACAGCGTAGAATCTTAAGAGGTGTTACGTGGACACTGAAGTAGTGAAATATATTTTTGTAAGAATTTACAAAGCTTAGCAATTTCTCTTTTTGGAACAGAAAAGCATCTTTTGAAGTGTATATTATTTCACTGGAAAAACAAGAAAATCATCCTCAAAAACAATCATTGAAATAGATAATCTCAGTATTGTGTTATATAAGGGAAAACATAAAAAAATAAGTATAAAAATAAAAATAGTTTTTTAATCCTTTTTTATAATCATTAAATGTTTATCTTAAAATTCGCGTTTAAGATAGTTGAACCTACTACGTCTGATCAAAACAATTATATGAGAACTAACACCTTAAAGTCTAGCAATTTAATGAAATACAAGTTAAAATCACATTAAAAACCTTAAAAGCATGCAGACGTTTCGGACAAACATTAGTCCCTCATGAGTCCCTCATGAGTACAGTAAAAAACGTTAATGTCAATTGACATTACTGTTGTTATAACAGACGTCCCAATAACGAAAAAGATTTTTGGAAACCCGCCATAGTAGGGGTTAAGGCTAATATGAATCAGGATCATTTAATTAAAGAATATAGATGATTAACGGTCCCACATAGAAGCAGGTATTGAAGCTGAAAGGAGTTTTATTGAATAAAATTATTGAAAATATTTTATAGTTTTTGCTTATGCTTATAGAACATTCTTCAATAATACAGATATTATCTGGTATTATACATTCTGTTTTTTAAAACTATTAATTGGAACACAAATACCTTATGCACCCTTTATTTTGTGTATTATTGATATGGCAATAGGCTGTGGAAGAAATTTTGAAGACATTTGAAAATTGTTGTGTTACAACAGAATTAAATAAACAAGACAAATTTCCTATTCTTTTTCATTTTATAATAAATCATCGGTATGGACAGGTAATCCCTAAACATACTGGGAATTTTACTCCAGTTTATAAAAATATTTGACACCAGAGCTTTTTAAAAATTATTTATATTTTGAATTTAACTTTAAAATAAAAAATTGTTAGTATTACTAAACGCTGAAAGATAAATGCAGTGATAATAGTAAATGTAAAGGCATGCTCTATTAATCGGAGGCCAGATCCGAAAAGGTTTAAATATTTTTTTAATACAACTAGGGGGCTCTGCCCCCTACGAGCTACGCTCGCCAACCCCCGTTCTGACACCACAAACTGTAAAAACACTCTGATTTGATCAACCTTAAAACGATTGCGGAAGATTGAATTATAATTAAACGACCTTCTGTAATCGGCTGCTATAATCGGCCTCGTGTAATCGGCTGCTCGCTGTAATATCTGCTATAATCGGTTAATGCTATAATCGGTTCTGCTCCCAATTTAAATCCTTGCAAACTTTTCATTAGCAAGCTTTTCTAAATTAAAATGCCTAAATAAAGATTCGCAGGTTAATTAAAATTCCATTTAGTATACTTTAAATGAAACCGATACACTAAATAACGCTATCATTTAAGTAATCTAAAAAGAAATTTGTTAAAGGAGACGTACCTTAAGTTAAAAACGGTGTAACGGTTTTTTATTTATTCATTTATTTATTTCTTGGATTTAGTTTTTTTACTTTTTCTTTTTTTTTGTATAAAAAATGTTTAGACCACGGATGTGAAACCTTTTTAACATTTTCCAATAGAGTTGGAATGTGTTTATGACTTCGGTTTTTCTGGCCGTCTGACTGTCTATCTGTCTGCCTGTCTGCTTGTCTATAATGTTCGTGATCTAAATCACGTAAATATATTCGGATTACCATGAAATTGAAAAATACTATTAAATGTTACTATACCATAATCGGATTTCGTAAATGAAGTGTGTAGCATTTATAATTCGTTTACAGGGACACTCAAAGTAATTCCATTACGTTATGGTCTATAGGGGGAAATGGATTGTTATGCATTTTTTCGATTTACATTATTTCAGACATATTACAAATGATATACCTTACTGGTGCTATACAAGATGCTTACTGTAGAGTATGGTGTGAATTGCATTTGTGGTTTATTTACAGGCACACACAAAAGAATTCGGTTACAGTATTGCTGGAAGTGCGTTTGGAGTTCTGGTATACGTTTTTAAATTTAACTTTTTTTTTTTTTCATTAACTTGGTGTGTATAAATTAGACAGGTCATATACATGAGTGCATAAAATAATTCGAGTCAATTTTTGTTTAATAAAGGATATTGCTGAAAGGTAATTTTCAACTGTTTTATGCATTTCCTAACTGAACTAAACTTTGTATGTTATGGCGTATGTATGCAAATCTAGAGATCATATACAGATTTGCAAAAAAGAATTCGTATATTTTTTCGACTATAGGAGGTAACTGCTGAAATTTGGTTTACAAATGTGCTATGCGTTTTCCAAATTATTTATTTAGATATCATCTTTCACTATCCAATATACTGTGAATTTTTGTTACAGTATTCTGAATGTGTTGGATATGCTGATATAATTATTATTTTTGTTTGTTTGTTCTTGTTTTTATTATTAAATACGTAAAAATAAATGAAGTGATAATAGTAAATGTAAAGATATGTCCTTCCAAAAGAGGTTAAATGAATTTTGTAATACAATGTTTGTTACCTAGTAAATAACTTTAATAAACAAGGGAAAGATTGAAATAAATTTCTATCTTGGAAGACTTACACCGAACAATGTTAATTTACAATCTTTTTAAGTCTAAATAAATTAATAAAGTATTTTAAGATGACACATTCTTTCAGGAAAGAAAGGATTTCTTTTTAATAGCTGATACATGCACAAAAGTTAATTATTGAAAACTTCCAAATTAAATTCCCGCAAATTTTTCATTAGAGCGCCTTTCTAAATTAAAATACTTAAATAAAGATTCGAGGCTAATTAATGTTCCATTTAGTATATTTTAACTAATACCGATACTCTAAATGACGCTATCATTTATATAATCTAAAAATACATTTGTCAAAAGAGAAGTATTAGTGTAAATTTAAATATCTCTTGGGAATATTGTAAAATAAATTATTTTTCTAAATGTGAACGTTACCATTTAGAAATGTTACATTTGATAAAAAAGAATTGTTAAGCATTACCGTTTATAAGTGTGAATTTCTTAGAGTAAGTTTTAATAGCGCTATGCATTTTTAAGTGGAACTCTATTTTTAATATTCAAAGTGTTGTTTGTAGAATATAAATAAATTTATATACAGGGCTAAAAGAAACTTGATACATTACCATCTATGGATGGTAATTACTGGAAATACGTTTTTCGTTGTATTATTCGCATTATTTTATGTAATATGATTGTATTATTTGAGTTATCGGAACTAGAGGATCCAACTCTGATTTTCCAGGTTTCAGAACAAAGACAAAATCCACTTTTTAATGAAAAGTCTAATAGATTTTTTAAATTTAATGTTTCTATTTAGATTACCCACTAGCAACATCAAAACACATTTTTAAATTAAAATTATCAATTATATATTTAAATAATTTTTTTGTAATTTATTTAAAACGATACTTCCTTATTAGTCGCGTGAAAATGTTTAATAGCCGAAGCAAGCGCCAAAGATTTCACTGCTTAATAGCATCCTTTATTAACTCGCTGATACCGATTCCTGTTGAAATCGGGCCCATAGAACTCGAGAAAATAAATCAGCCCCCTGGATATTAATATTCATAAATGGTGGTAACCAAGGGATGAAAAAATGATACCGAAGTTTTTTTAGTACCTGGGAGACCTCGGAAGAATCTTAGAACAGATTTCGTTTGAATCGGACCAAGATTAAATTAAAAATCTTTTAATTACATTTTCCATCGCTAGGGGGAACGCCTCTGTTCTAAACAAACCTTTTTCCAAACTAAACTCTCACAAGTGTCCCCATTGCTTATGACACCATATAGAAAGCGTGCTGCGCACGCATTAAAAATTTTTTAGTTCCACTTTCCACCGCTAGGGGACACCAAATATATGTCTTAATTAGTTATCTATATCTTAATTAGTCCATGTTAAGTTGATTGAATCAATTCTCGTTGAAATCGGGCCCATTCTTTGAATCGAACCAAATTTAAATGCAAAATCTTTTAGTTCCACTTCCCTCCGCTGGGGGTGCACTCTGTTCTAAATAAAACTCATTCCGATCGAAACTCCGGCACGTGTCCCTGCGGCCTACGACACCGTATAGCAGGCGTGCTACGCACGCGATGCAAAATCTTTTAGTTCCACTTTGTACCACTAGGTGGTGCCAAATCTGTATCTTAACTAATTTTCTATATCTTAATTAGTTCATATTAAATTGAATGAGCTAATTCTCTTAGAAATTAGGCCCATAGAACCCGAGAAAATACCCCTCCCTGGTGATTAATGTTCAGAAATAGTGGTAACCAAGGTCTGAAAAAAAATTATACTGAAGTTTATGTAGTATCTGGGGGGCCTGAGAAAAGGTTTCGTATGTATCGGACTATTAATAAAAAAGTTCTGTTTTTGAAGGCGAATGGGGGGGGGGGAAGGCGGGAGTTTTGATCAGAGTATTAACGCGATATTTAAATTACAACTGCATACTCCGCCCCCCCCCCCCCCACACACACAGAATTAAACCAACGACGCTAAAAAATTTTATGAATTATCATTAACTTTTGAAACAAAAACAAAATGATTTTGTTTTGACACAAGAAAAACAGGGAGTTGCCGTTGGCAATCTCTGAAAACAAACACATACATGAAAAATCACACAAAACAAATCGCGAAAAATTCAGAACTCGCTGTTCGAATTACAATGAGCTGACGACCTTCTCATCTGCCAATCAAAATTGTCCGGTTGACTTCCAGCTGTGCATACAATCCTCTCATCTACCAATCACAACTGACCTCCAACGGTGTTTGACTCCTAGTGGGCGATTTCTTTCGTCATTTGAAACAAAAACGCTGCAAAACAGCTTAAAAACGGATAAAAAATGTTAATTTTAAAAAATCTAATTTTTTCGCTTTTTAAAATCAAGATTTTTTATCTGTAAAGAATTAACAACTCTCTCCAAGCTAAAAAGAGGAAAAAAACTGACAATTCTGAGCGTAGATGAGGCTGAAATGGAGGCAACCACTGAACCAATCAAGCATTCTCTTGCTCAAATGTTATACATATATATCATATATTATTATAATGTCATACATGCTTTATAATTTGGCGTAAAATCTTGATAGCTTGGCGATTCATCCTTGGGGCCGCTCTAACACGAAAGTACCTAATTTACAATATATTAATGAAAACAGAAACAAAAATATTTCATACTTGGTGATCGCTATAACACGAAAGTACCAAATTTCTACTTTATTTTACATATCTGATAATTTGCTTCTACTCTTTTTGTAACTTTAACATTTTTGTAACAATTTTATGCATTTCTATTGTTTATTTAAAGAAAAATTTTTCTAAAGTTACAGAATTTTGTTAAAAATTCATCTAAAGTTACAGAATTTCGTTAAAAATTCTTCTAAAGTTACAGAATTTCGTTAAAAATTCTTCTAAAGTTACAGAATTTTGTTAAAAACGCTTAAAAAAAATAAAGTGACGACGTCAAATAAAATGACGACGTCAAATAAAGTGACGACGTCAAGAAGTCAATTCTTGACCGAAAACCAACAACCCTTTTCCCAATGGTTAAAAGCATGAATGCATTTCGCATATTTTTAAATTTTACACTTTAAAAAAGTATTACACTTTAATTTTACACATTTTAAACTAAATTAAAAGAAGATGGCTGCGAGAGCAGAGAACTGCAGAAAACACTATTTTAGCGGATTCATTCTCTCTGTCTTTTGATCTTTTGTGCTACATTATTTTGGGCTGAAGGAAACACGTTCTCTTTTTATCCTGCCTACCTTTTATTTTCTAGTTTCTCCAGTCTTCTGTTTTTAATCAGCAGAGCAAAAAATCTGAAGAGGTGTTACTCGTATTTTTGAGTAATTCGATATGTTTTAGAAAGAATTGACAAAGCTTAGCAACTTTTTATTTTGGACCAGCAAACTAAAGCAATCTTCTTAATGCATGTTATTTCATTGCATATTTTTAAAAAAATGTTGAAAAGAAACATTCAAACAGGTAGATTTACTTTTTCATCACATAGGTATAAAAAGAATAAAGGCTAAAAAGTTTGCTACTTGTAGATTTATCCTTTGTGGCAGAGTAGCTATTACTTTCGTTCGTTGTAAAAGCATTATCGCAAAAATAACAACACGCTAAGGTTATTTATAATATTTCTCAATTAAAAAATACATTTATTGCGTAATAAATTAATCCAGATTATGTAAGATTTCTCAATTAACCTCTTGGGTACATTTCGCGATTGGGCTAGAAGAATATGATAGGATTGATACTCGAAGAATACGAAACGTTTCAGAGGGAATTTACAAAGCTTAGAACATTTTATTTTATATCAGCAGAAAAAAAACACAATTTTTTATACATGACATTTCATTACATGCTTCAAAATTGGTATTGAAAAGAAATATTCAAACACATAGACAGGAAGAAAACTGAAAAGTTTGCTATTTTCAGATTTATCTACGTGTTTTTTCTTTGTTTGTTTCTGTGGGTGTTCTTTTGTTTGTTTTTGTGTTCTTTTTTCTTGCGGCGGAGTGGTTATTATTTCCGTTTATTTGTAAAGCATCTTTAACAAAAATATGATTATGGACGCTATGATTATGGTATATTACATAATATGTCTTTATTATTAGTTATTAGTTGAATCCGGATTATGAAGCTTCTTTAATTGAAATATTCTTCATTAATGACAAAGTAGTCGCTATTACTTTCATTTGCGGTAAAAGTTTGTCGAAGGAATTAGATGGAATGTATGTATTGAATGTATATTGTAAGTGATATGTGTTGCAAGTATGTTGCATGTAAATATGCATGTCGTTTGCATGTAAATATACATATCGCATGGATTAAAACTTATATGTAAGTTGTATTTATACAAAGGCAGTGGCGGATCAAGGGGGGGGGGTCAAAGGGTCAGCTGACCCCTCTGTGATGAGAAACATCCTTATTAGAGGAGCATCCAGAAATTTCTGATTTTTTCCAGAAATTTCCGATTATTATGCAATCAGGAAGTAAAAGGCAGTTTCAACGGTCGTGGTTTACAGAATTTTCCTGGTTGAGTTACAGTGCTAAGCATGCTGGAGCTTATTGCAAAATATGTGTACTCTTTGGAGCAAAAAAAAGTGGGAAGGAAGCAAGATATCGCTTAGCAGTTTTGTATTGAGTCCATTTCATAACAACAAAAAAGGCAAGGAAAGTCTGCGAGGACACGCTTTTAAGGGGTACCACAAAATAGCAACAATTAACTTTACCGACTTCCTTAGGACATTTGAAAACCCATCGGAATCGATTAACATGAAAATCGATATTGAAATAAACGAAGAATTGAACAAAATCGTTTACGTTTACTACCCATAATGAAAACGATTATATTATGTGGTAAACAAAATATTCCATTACAAGGTCACCGAGATGATGGGAACCTGACGGAAGAGGATGGCTCAGGTTCAATAGCAAATGAAGGAAACTTTCGTTCATTATTGAGGTTTCGCATTGACGCAGGTGACACTGTTTTGGAAAATCACATAAACAATGCTCCTCGTAACGCTACTTTTATCAGTAAAACAACTCAAAATGAATTAATTGACATTTGTTGGGAGCTCATATTACAGAAAATACTGAACTCTGTGAAAGAAAGTCGGTTCTTTAGTATCTTAGCTGACAAAACCACCGATACTGGTACTATCGAGCAGATGAGTCTTAGCATTCGATATTGTGATACTAAGAAGAAAATCAGGGAAGAGTTTGCAGGCTTTGTAGAAGCTAGAGGCTTAAGTGGTGAGTTTCTTGCAGACCTAATTGAAGAAAATCTAAAGAAATTAGGATTAAAAATTAAAAATATGCGAGGACAAGGTTACAACGGTAGTTCAAACATGGCTGGAAAATTCAAATGGGTGCAAGCACGCATAAAATAAAAGCAGACACTTGCTATTTACATGCATTGCGCGTCTCACAAACTAAATCTTGCCATATCTAAAGCCTGTTCATTACGCAGTATTAGAAACGCTGTTGGTGTCATGAAAGAAGTCATCAATGCAATTAAGGAATCCGCTAAAAGATGGAATTTTATGTGAGAGGAAATACAAGAGCATCATCCACAAGAAACACGATTGAAGCTTTCGAAACTGTGTGAAACTCGGTGGATTGAACGACACGACGCAATTTTACAATTTTTACAAGTTTTTGATGTCATTGTGTGCTTTTTAGAATTATTAGATGCAGAAGAATCGTCCTCCAAATCCGCATATTTAATAGCATCAGTTCTGCGATTTGCTTTCCTTATTGCTGTGCAAATCATTTCCTCCATCTTGAGTTTAACCATTTCTTTATCTCGTAATTTGAAAAGCCTTTCGTTACATTTTAAGCAATGCTATGATATGGTAAAGCATGCTGTCGATACTTTAAATGATTATCGAAATTCATCATCAAGTTACCTGAAAATATACGACGAAGCATCGAAAGTAACAACAAAACATTCCATTGAAATTACTATGCCGAGAATTGTAAAAACACAGCACCTCAGATCCAATACTGTAGCATCAAGTCCTGAAGAATATTACAAATTTAATGTATTTTTGCTGTTTATGGATTTTATCATATTAGTGTTGGTAACAAGATTTTCCACTGCTGAACATTCAAATATCGTTGCATTGCATGGATTGATCCCGGCATTTGCTAATGAGGATATCTGGAACTTTAATTAATGCAGCTGAACCTTACAAGAAGGATATTCCAGGGACATTTTCTGAATTACGACAAGAAATAGACTTATGGCAGCGGCAATGGAAAAACAAACCGGAAAGTGAACTTCCACGCAGTGCAAGTGAAAGCATATTACACGCTTCAGAATTTTACCCGAATATCAAGACTCTTCTCCATATTTTATGTGTCCTTCCCAGTAGCGTAGCTAAGGGGGGGGCGGATGCCCGGGCGCCGCTGCCAAGGGGCGCCAAATTGAGATGTTTTTAACCCAAATTATCTCACACATTTTCACATTAAAATTTAAAAAATATTTTTTTTTTTCTGTGTGTGAGAAAGAATTTTTACCTTTATTATGTCTAAACTAGCGGCCCGTCCCGGCTTTGCACGGGTAGACAATGTAATGTTTTTAGTACATTTGTTTTCCTGAATTTCGCGCTTCTACCAAAAACTGTTGCTGAGATATGGCGAAATGACCTAAAACTTTCTAATGCCCCTTTAACCCCCTTCGGGGCGGGGGGGGGGGGATTTCTAAATTCACTGAAATGCGTGTTTAATCATTTGTTTAGTAGATTTGTTTTCCTGAATTTCGCGCACCTAACTAAAACAGATTCTGAGATATGGCGAAATGTCCTAAAATTTTCGAAACCACCCACTTTAAAACCCTTCTGGGGGGAATTTCCAAAATCGCCGAAACACGTGTTTAACCAATTTTTTAGTAGATTTGTTTTAATTTTTTTTTTGTTCCTCCTACATAAAAGCTGAGATATGGCGAAATGACCTAAAAAATTCGACCCCACCATTTAACCACCTTTTTGGGGGAATTTCCAAAATTGCTGAAATTTGTGTTTTATTCATTTTTTAGTAGATTTGCTTTCCTGATTTTCGCGATTTTAACTAAAACTGCTGCTGAGATATGATGAAATGATCTAAAACATTCAACCCCCCACTTTTAACCCCCTTTGGAGGGAAATTTCTAAAATCGCTGAAATACGTGTTTAACCAATTTTTTAGTAGATTTGTTTTCCTTAATTTCGCGCTCCTACATAAAACTGCTGCTAAGATATGGCGAAATGACCTAAAGCATTTGACTACCCCCCTTAACCACCGTCAGGGGGGAATTTCTAAAATCGTTGAAATACGTGTTTAATCTTTTTTTTTTTTTTTTTTTTTTTTTTTGTAGATTTGTTTTCCTGATTTTCGCGCTCCTACCTATAACTGCTGCTGAGATAGGGCGAAATGACCTAAAACATTCGACCTCCACCCTTTAACCCCCTCCGGGAGGGGAATTTCTAAAATCGCCGAAATACATGTTTAATCATGTTTATAGTAGATTTGTTTTCCTGATTTTTGTGCTCTTAACTAAAAGTGCTGCTGAGATACGGCAAAATGACCTAAAACATCCGACACCCCCCCCCCTTTAACCCCCACCGAGAGGGGATTTTTAAAATTGCTGAAATACATGTTTAATCATTTTTTAGTAGATCTGTTTTCCTGATTTTTGCGTTCCAACCTATAAATGCTGCTGAGATATGGCGAAATGACTTAAAACATTGGACCACCCCCCTTTAACCCCTTCGGAGGAGAATTTCTAAAATCGCTGAAATAGGTGTGCAATCATTTTTTAGTAGATTTCTTTTCTTGATTTTCACGCTCCTACCTATAACTGCAGCTGAGATATGGCGAAATGACCTAAAACATTCGACCACCCCCCTTTAACCCCCTTCTGGGGGGAATTTCTAAAATCGCTGAAATAGGTGTGTAATCATTTTTAGTAGATTTCTTTTCTTGATTTTCGCGTTCCTACCTATAACTGCTGCTGAGATATCGCGAAATGACCTAAAACATTCGACCACCCCCCTTTAACCCTCTTCGTGGGGGAATTTCTAAAATCTCTGAAATAGGTGTTTAATCATTTTTTTAGTAGATTGGTTTTCTGGAATTTCAAGCTCCTACCTATAACTGCTGCTGAGATATGGCAAAATGACCTAAAACATTCGACCACCCCCCTTTAACCCCCTTCTGGGGGAAATTTCTAAATTCGCTGAAATAGGTGTTTAATCATTTTTTTAGTCGATTTGTTTTCTGGAATTTCAAGCTCCTACCTATAACTGCTGCTGAGATATGGCGAAATGACCTAAAACATTCGACCACCCCCATTTAACGTGAGGGAATTTCTGGGGGAATTTCTGAAATGGCTGAAATAGGTGTTTAATCATTTTTTTTAGTAGATTTGTTTTCCGGATTTTCACGCTCCTACCTATAACTGCTGCTGAGATATGACGAAATGACATAAAACATTCGACCCCCCCCCCCCTTTAACCTCCTTCTGGGGGGAATTTCTAAAATCTCTGAAATAGGTGTTTAATAATTTTTTTAGTAGATTTGTTTTCTAGAATTTCATACTCCTACCTATAACTGCTGCTGAGATATGGAAAAATGACCTAAAACATTCGACCGCCCCCCTTTAATCCCCTTCTGGGGGGAATTTCTAAAATCACTGAAATAGGAGTTTAATAATTTTTTCAGTAGATTTGTTTTCTGGAATTTTAAGCTCCTACCGATAACTGATGCTGAGATATGGCAAAATGACCTAAAACATTCGACCACTCCTCTTTAACCCCATTCTGGGGGAAATTTCTAAAATCGCTGAAATAGGTGTTTAATCATTTTCTAGTAGATTTGTTTTCTGGAATTTCAAGCTCCTACCTATAACTGCTGCTAAGATATGGCAAAATGACCTAAAACATTCGACCACCCCCCTTTAACCCCCTTCTTGGGGGAATTTCTAAAATCGCTGAAATAGGTGTTTAATCATTTTTTTAGTAAATTTGTTTTCTGGAATTTCAAGCTCCTACCTATAACTGCGGCTGAGATATGGCAAAATGACCTAAAATATTCGAACGCCCTTTAACCCCATTCCGGGGGGAATTTTCAAAAATCCCTTCTTATTGCTTGCTTAGGCCATAACAGCAATCTATAGTCCAAATTGCGTGACCCTGACTTTAGTAGTTTCGGCTGGGCGTTGATAAGTCAGTCAGTCAGTCAGTCACCGTTTTCTCTTTATACAGTGGTGATTCATAAATATCGAAACAATAGGCTATCTCCTTAAATATTGCCCTTAGGCACATACTTCCAGTTGCAAATTTTCATAAAAAAAGGTGCAAAATTTGATGAGATAAGTTCCAACTCCATGGGGGGTCTATTTAAGAAAATACAAAAATTAAATTTTTATACGGCCCCCGTAGGATAAAATTTCCAATTAGGAAATTATTCCTTATCCAGTCCTGAATTAAACAAAAAAAAATTCCCTCTTGATATCTGCAAAATTCACAAAGATATTAAAATCCAAAGTTTGTGACTTACACCACTTCACCATACCTGTGAGAGACGCGATATCAGTTCATTTGCAATACAAGTTAGGGATCGACCATAAATTTACACATTATTAAAAGTCGATCTAAGACTATCCCTTAACTTTTAAATATAAAATAATAGCGTATAGATTTTTACGTTAAACTTGCTTGAGAAATATGCTAGAGGTCTGCATGAGGCCGAGATTGGCCCCAGGGTCGTAATCGGCACGGCCCGTGTCTTTATTGTTCTTAGGACGTGTCGGGAAGGCAATAAATTTTATAAAAATAGTAATAGCGATAATGAAACTTCTGTTAACGGAATCATTGGAAATATATTTTATAAATTACACAGAAATATTTTCAAAAATCTACTTTTTGTTATACAGCTTCAAAAGTTATGATGTTTTTAACCCTATTTTTCATTTATTCCAAACGACATTGTTTTTTAAAATAAATCTTTATTCGTATGTAACAGTCTAATAGTATAAATAATCATTAACGTTGCTATTGAGCATTTTTTAATAGATGCCAAGCTCCCACTTATCTTCCGTTATAAGTGTGTTTATTTGACTCAGGCTCAATACGTTCGAACCAGAAACTCTTTTAAGAAATTCAATTGAATGAAGTAATGATTCGACTTAAAACATTTAAATTAAATAAGTCAAAGATTCATTAAACAAATTTTCTGTGGTTAACTGGTTCAAATTAATCTACATATTACGGAGGATTGGTGGGAGGTTTGGCAGCTATGTTTTTGTCATGCGAAAACATACTAATCTAAAATATACTCTAAAAGTTTCTTGTAAATATGTGTGTAGTATTCTTTAAAATAATTTTAATTGTATCTTAAGATAAATGGGAATTTTTGTACAAATTTCGGCTTGTGCAGAAATCTAAAATATGCACATACACCTGTCTAGATAATGAATTAAATAAAATTAAGTGCATCGCCCATGAAAATAGTTTTCTTTCGCATCATATCAATAAACCCGACCTGAAACATAAAGTGCATAAAAGAAATTTATATCTCTAATAAACTTAAATTTTGTAAATTTCGCTGTATACCAGATTTGTATGAGAGACTAGAGTATGCGTTAAACAAATTTAATATCTGTACCCGAGAGCCAAACTATCGTAATCAGAAATTGAAGCTACAGGAAGGAGTTACTTATTCACCTGGAAGCTTTTAAAAAGCATTTAAACGTTCTAATAGGACCCAATCTTTGTTTAAAACTTTAAATGCATTTTTCGGCATCATAAGTTTTTTTCAGCATTTCTCATCTGTAAATTTATATAAGTCAATAACCTCTATAAATGGTTCAAACTTGTAATATATCTTTTTCAAATATCTTACCTAAATTTTAATTCGGCAAATCTGAAAACAAAAATATTCACTTTTGAAAATATGATTTGTTTAAAATAAGTAGCATCTTTCTTTTTTTTTAAATTGCTACTTTAAATCTTTTTTTTTTATTAATATTTTTCAAAATGCTGAATGAAAATTAAAACTGATATATTTCTGTTTAATTAAAGGAAAAAAATTCAATTCGACATATAACATCGACATATCCCATCGAGTTGTAACAATTTTAAATTACTCTGCAATTTTTTTTATTGTTATTTTTTATTTTGTAAAAAGTCTTATGATGTGATTCTCTTTACAAATTATATGGCTAATCATCACAAAAAATTCAAAATTCTAACTCTAAAAAAATAAATAAATAAATAAATAAATAAAATGTTTCCCGGACACCTTACATAGTAACATTGTTTCTTGAATTACACGCATTTCAATTTGCGTCTGATCCCTTGAAACCTCAGGAATTATTATAACAGGCATATATCCCTGAGTTTTGCAGATATCAAGATGGATTTTTTTTTGTTTAATTCAGGAACGGAAAAGGAAAATTTTCCTAACTGGAAATTTTATCCTACGGGGGCCATATAAAAATTTAATTTTTGTATTTTCTCAAATAGACCCCCCATTTAGTTGCAACTTATCGCATCAAATTTTGCACCTTTTTTTATGAAACTTTGCAATTGGAAGTATGTGTCTAGGAGCAATATTTAAAGATATAGCCTATTGTTTCGATATTTATGAATCACACTGTATAATAGTATAGATAAGGAAATAAAATCCTTCTGTAAATATTTCTGGTGAAGGCTCATGTATACCTTACATGATTACGTACCTGATAGAAGGCGCAAAATGATTCAATAGGGAGGGAGGAGAGCACAATTGAGAGGCTTTAAACCAAAATTATCTTACATATTTTGACAATAAATAAGAATTGCCACTATCTAGCCTCCATCTTATAAAACAAAGGGCGTCACATTTCTGTTATCAATTGAGCATTTCTTTATTTGTCTATTGGTTTTCACGCTGATTTTTGTGTTCTTAGGAACATTTTCTTTTTATAGAGAGTTATGTGAACCAGTGCAAAATGGATTTAGCTGGAGGAACTGTAAGTAAAGATATTGTTCCTTCTTTATTGGAAATCATAATTTCCCATCGAACTAGCTTTGAGAAAAAGCCAAAACCAAATTTTCCCTTCTTAAAACTCATAAAAATCTAAGCAGGACTTACCAGTCTTTCTTCTACGACCAATACAAATGATTGTGTGGAAATGGCGAAAAATCAAAATTATTCTATTGGCCTTATTTACTGTTGAATGCTTGTATGAGTGTGATTTTTAGAAGTATTTGATGATTTAAAAAAATCTTTCGCAAGCGTTATTAAGAATGCAGCCTACAAAGATCATTTAAATGCTCATTTAGCCCAAAAAAACATTCAAAGTATTTAAACTATTAAATGAACATTAAAAATTTTAGAAAATTAAATTCAACGAAGAATTAAAAAGAATAAGGAACAAATTTTTTTTGAGTATTTTTATTTAAAAACATTTTTATCTGTTGTATTTAAAAATAGTGCAATCAGTGCATTTTTTCAGATAATTTTTTCAAATGAATTTAAAAGTAGCAAAGTGTAAAAAACAACAACCTCGAATTGAGAAAATTAAAGATTTCAAATTGCAACTCTGAATGATGAGAGAAATGTATGCATTTTAAAGCTTTTATCACATATTTATAACCATCGGATCTTTAGATATTTATAATCACCAGAAAAAAACTAG
Source organism: Maratus michaelseni (assembly GCA_963931845.1). Taxonomy (NCBI): domain Eukaryota; kingdom Metazoa; phylum Arthropoda; class Arachnida; order Araneae; family Salticidae; genus Maratus; species Maratus michaelseni. Next base: position 151,797,766 of record OZ007591.1, on the reverse strand, counting down.
GAATGTCTAACCACATTTCTACACAAAAAATTGGAAAATTGATATTTTCGTCATTTTTTGTGAAGCGTCATCACTTTGAGCCTTCAAAAAAGGAAGTGTGAATTTTATATTTGAAAGATCGATTTTTATTTCTTCTGTTATTTGACGGACAAACAGTGTTTTTTTTTTTCAATAATAATCAGTCTGCTAATGCAAATTAATTAATAATAAAAGTAAAAAAAAAAAAAAAGTAATAAATTTAAATTACCCTTGTAATCATTCCATGTTCATCTTAAACATCACACTTTATTGTATGACTGCAATTCATGCATAGTTCCAAAACATTTCCGGTACAGTACGTTAATTTTGCATGGGCTCTGATAATTAAAAATTCGATTTGATTTACACTTGGTAGAAAGTGCGAACAGATGATTTTTTATTATTATTATTATTATGTTTACTCTGTTCTTTTTAGCTCACAGGCTATCAAATCCTGAGAACCTGAGTTCCTGAAGGTTCCGTATGTACGTACGTATGTATGCACGCATGTATAGAAATATCCGATTTGCTTCAAATTTTGTATATATGTTCATTCTGAAAAGGCGCTTCCCTGATTAGTTTTGGGGATTCATTGGTAAGTACAAAGGGGGAGACGGAGGGCTAACTCCCCCCTTTAATTTAGATAAATGGGTTTTTCACGCAGAATTATCAGATTTACTTCAAATTTGATATACAGGTTTATTCTGATAAGACGCTTCCCTGACTAGATTTGGAGGTTCATTGGTTAAGGTAAAGGGGCGGCTAATTCTCCCTTAATTTAGATAAATGGGATTTCCATACAGAATTATCCGATTTGATTCAAATTTGGTGTACAGGTATTTTCTGATAAGGCGCTTCCCTGATTCGATTTGGAGGTTCATTGGTGAAGAATAAAGGGGGAAACGGGGGGCTAATCGACCCTTAATTTAGCAAATAGGTATTTCAGGCAGAATTATCCGATTTGCTTCAAATTTGGCATACAGGTTTATTGTCGATTTCTTTATTTTTCGAGGGGCATTATTCTTTGAAATAAGAGTATATACAATTAGTATATACAATTAGTGTGAATAGCCTGTGAGTTCAATGTCATCAGCTTAACTGGACACTTTCCTTTTTATTTAAGATATGCAACAGAAAAAAAAATTGCCTTATTAATTTATAATTAAATTCTTAGCACATTAAAATGTTGTATTGTCATCAGAAATACACCTGCATACATAATTTTTTTATAATTTTAGCCTGTCAGGAAGCAGTGAGAAATCAATTAGAAAATTCCATCTTTACATACAAGAAACAAGTTCAATAAAATAGTGTAATAAATAAAAATGAATTAATGTATAATGAATTAAATCTTTATTGAGTACAGACTCACAAGTATAACAAGGGAATTCCAAAGATAAAAATCTCTAATCATAGATAATTTTATAGCTAAAATGTTTTATTAGATCTTCAGATATACTTATTAAAAAAGAGCAAAAATTTAAAAAATAAATAAAAATAAAAATTCATTAAAGCCACCAGAAAAACGGGCAACCACATACTAAACTTTTGGAGGTTTTCTTTTTTTTTTTCTTAAATCAAATTCCTGTCTCGTTGTATCCTGAATTTATTATAAGTCCGATATGCTATTTCAGGGATCATCTGAATACTTTTTTATGGCTCTATACCTGTAAAGACCACATCTTCAAAAGTTAATTAGTTAAAATGGCACGACAAATTTTAAAATACATTAAAAATGATCATTTTTCCTTAACATTTTTGTTTTTAGAAAATAAACTAATTGCATTGCTGAAAATCCAATTTTTAATTTTATGAAATGCACCTTAAGGATTGCCAAAAAGAAAAGAAAAAAAATAGCGAGTCAATTGAAAAATACTTAATGAAGTTTTACCTCTTAGGACATATAGAACTACTTGAAAATTCCAAAGAGTGCACGCATAATGTAAATAAAACAACACAGATTTTTTTTCCATAATCGGGTTTAATTTGTGAATTTTAGCAAGCGTCGTTTCTCGCAAATTTATTTTCATTGTTGTTACTTTTATACACTGAAAACTACATAGTCATATCCGCTAACATCAAATTCTAGACAAGCTTTGCAATATTTGGCTAAATATCTTGGCAATAAAAGTAAATCGTCAAAAATGAAGCCAACTTGGCGATATCTATCTAATTTTTCGAAAATCACATTCCATTTCATTATTGACGAAAGCTAGGAATCTTCTATAATCGGGTTCTATGCATTTTAGCTTCATGTATTTGAGTAAAATTAGCAGAATTCTTAAAAACAAGGAAGCGGGAAGCTACCTTTTCCTCCCGGTACAAGCCGGAAGGATTTTTTTTCGTCCTGAGGAAAAATAATGATTTTTTTTTTATTTAGGGCGGGTGAGGGGGGGTGCAGAATTTCTTCCCGCCCCGGGCGCCAAAAAACGTAGCTACGCCACTGGTCCTTCCTGTTACAACCTGTACCAGTGAACGGTCTTTCTCAACATTAAGACGGGTAAAAACTTACTTCAGATCAAATATGAAAGAAGAAAGACTAAACGGTTTAGAAATGCTTAACATTCATCGCGATAAGAAAATTCACCCTGAAGAAGTATTAAATAAATTCGCAATGACGCATCGCAGGAAATTGCAACTGCAGTATTTTTAAGGTAGATAATACAGCAATGTTTTGCGATTATTTTTTTCGTTGCAATAAAAAGTGTTCTCCACATCTTAAATATGAAAACGTTTAATTTTATTTAATTGAAGAATTTTAATATTTCTGTATTAACTACATATTATAGAATTAATAAATTGTATATTTATATATACAAAATGATAACAAATTGGTTACTAAAAGTTAATTTAATAATATTATTATAATTTGTAGTTTATATATTAATTTAATATTAATATAATTTGTAATGGTTAATTTAATATTATTTCATGAAAATTTATTAATTACTGTGTAATATATTATATTTTAAAGCAGGTTTAAATGTTACTTTGTTTTTCTTCCACTTTACTGATAATTTTATAAGTAAAAGGTATAACGTTGGCCACTGAAACTTGACCCCACCCCCCCCACCCCCTATGAAAATTTTCTGGATCCGCCCCAGTATAAAGGTGTACGTTGTGAGGCGTTCAATTAGCTGAAGTACGTAGGACACGTCAAAATATAATATATGATCGTCTACTGCGTGTCATAATAAACAATATCGGCAACAGCCAATTAAAGTAAATGCTGGTAACAAAAAAGGGTTGACTTCAAAACACTCTGTTTTACAAAATACTCCCACTAAAATACATCATCTGGTATGCAGTAAGTAAATATCGGTGCTATATGGTATGAAACAATCTTTTAAAGATTGTTTTAATTTTTCTTAAAACTTACTTGTTTATAACTTTATATTAAATGCATCTGGAACAAAGCTAGGTTTTAAAAATATCCCTTTTTTTAGTGTTCCTTACTTATAAAAACAAGTTGGAAATTGTACGTCAAACGTGACAAACGAGGTGAGTTCGTACTGTAGCTAGTTATGTAGATATTCAGATCTTTCCTGATTTTTAATTCTGTGAAATGAATAATATCGTCTGCAGATTAATTTCTGTCATAAAATAAGTATCTCGGTCGCTTGACGATTAAACCTCGGCCTCGGAAGCTCCTATAACAAGAAAGCATCGATTTGTTTTAAAAATTCAAATTTCTTAATAAATATTTTTATTAATACCTTCTAAAACTTTGATTCGATTTTCATAAATGTCAAATGTCTCGACAAAATTCTGCAAAGATAATATATCTTAAATTTCAAACCATTCGATTGGGTAGTTTTTGCGTTGTTATATGCGGACGGACGGACAGGCAGACAGGTGGACAGACAGACAGACAGACGGACCGACCAGACGGCGACAATAGGTGCTACGTATTTATATAATTACGAACGCACCTAATAAAAACGGAACCATTATAAGATCACTCCTGTGTCTGTGCGTCCTGTCCTTTTTCTCGCAAACTACGCGAAGTGGAAAGTTCAATCTTGGGAAAGTTATAAAGCCTCTTTATCCACATATTCACATATTTTTTCAGATTATTAGCCATTCACAAATATGTTTAGGAAAAATTTAGGGTGGTAATTAAGTTACTTAAATTTTTTTTTTTTTTTTGTATATCTTGTGGGGTAACGCGTGAAAGATCTTGTAATACCGAACTCAGAAATTTATTTGTTTTAGTTTTAGGTATATTTTCAGAGATATCGTCGAAAATACAATGCAAAAATATGTTCCCCTCCTCCCCTCTATTTCTGAATCTACTGAAACTAAAATTGTGAAAAAGTTAGAGGTAGTAGGAGTTTATTTAAACCTTGCAGAAAAACTATAGCGATTTTCCTATGTATCATAGTTTTTGAGAAAAACGCATTTTTTCGTTACACACAAACTTTACTTTTCGGGCGGTCAGCGTGGGTGTTGACGTACGCTCGAGGAATGTATCGACGCAGAATCATCCTAGAATATTTGACAATGCTTTCCGGAAGAAAATGTCGGTAATTAGCCGAGATATTAATTAAATTACTTGAAAAAAAATCTTTTTATCTATCGTGTAGGGTATTGTTTGCAAGATCTCGTAACACCAAACTCCAAAATATATTTGTTTTAATTTTAGGTATTATATTTTGACAGACATCGTCGAAAGTATACTGGAAAAATATATCCCCCCTCCCTCCTATTTCTGAGTCTGCTGAAACTAAAATTATGAAAAAATTAGGGGTAGTAAGAGTTTATTAATTAATAAATTTAATGTACGGAACCCTTTGAGCGCGAGTTATACTCGCACTTGCCCGATTTATTTTTTCAATATCTCAGATTTTTCTAATTTACCTTATAATGCAAATTAAATAAGTAGAAAAACAATTAACTTTTTGATCTTTAAAAGTGATATATACCTTTTTTTTCTCTCTCCGCCTGAATCACAATGAAAAAGAAACTAATTTAATTAGTGATTCTTTTAGATTTCTTTTAAAACAAATAAAAGTTCATTTTTTTAATCCATAAAAAATACTATGAAAAAAATATCATTAGAAAATGTAATCCTAATTAAATCAAATGGTGCATTGATTTAATCAATGAAACATTTCAGAAATTTTTTAATTCATTTCAAATTAAAATAATCTCATTTGCGTTAGTTTTAATGAATCCACTGTTCTTGTGAAATACTTATAACCGGAATCACATAATTTTTTCTGTAGTAAAAATAATTAAGAAATATAAGTTCTAAATAATCATTGTTAAATGATATTTGTAGGTTGTATGGGATTTCGATCATAGTGTTAATATCTTACAAAATGCTTCATTTACTTTTAATGCCAGTTACAATACAGCAAAAGGAGTGTGGATAAATACTGATTTTATAGCTTCCCCTTGCCCTATCTTTCTAGGATGCTTTGTTTATTTTAATATAATTTAGGATTTATATTTACTGCATATGTAATTGATTTTTATTATTATTATTTATTTATTTTTATTTATTTATTTTGTAGCACTGAAAACGGAAAAACGCGTACTTAGTGCACCAGAAATCGCCAAAAATTCATAAAATTCAAAGAATGATAACTCGGTACGTTTTGGCGATATAAAAATAAATATTTAACTCTTTTACTTGATAGAAGATTGAGAAAACTTTTCTAAATACAGTTGAACTTGTATTTAACGAATTTTATGGTTCCTTCCAAAACAAATTGAGATATAGAAATTGTTAAATGAAAGGTCAACGGTACATATTTTGCAAATAAAAACGCACTTAAACGCGTGCACTAATGCGCGTTTTTAATGCATCAGAAATGTCCAAAAATTCATAAAATTGAAAGTATCATTACTCATTAAATTTTGGTCATATATAGAAATAGAACTTTTGCTGTTTACTTGATATAGAGGATTTAGAAAGCTTTTCTAAATACAGTTGAACTTGTATTTAACAAATTTTATGGTTCCTCCCAAACGCTTCGCGATATCGAAATTTTGTTAAAAGAAACGTCAATTTTTACATATTTTTCAAATGAAAAAATACATTGCATTTCCTTCTGTTTTAATACTATACTTTAAAGTGATATTTTTTATTGTTTCTATATTTTTTTACGTATCAGTTTTTTGGATTCGTTAATGTTTCACAGTTTTGAAGTTCTTGAAATGTATTCTCGTGAATATCTTCTAAAAACTGCAACTCATATCGTATGTTGTTCCTAAAACTTTAATCATTTCTCTTTGTCGTGGATTTTTTAGGGGCTATTTCTCCATCTTCTTCATCACATAATGTTTCTTCACTGTTGGTTTTTTTTATGGCTCTGTGTAAGATTTCATTATCTGATAATTCCTACAGCGCCCCTTGTCGCGAGAGAGCATGTCTTTGGCGCCCAACCTTTTAGTTCGTATGCTGTCTGATAACCAGATGTTGTGCACCACACCATCCTCAAGTCAATTTCAAGTACCGCGGCACTTCGCAAGCCCGTGTCGCGAGGGAAACCAGAATTTCGTTCTGAAATTCTGGCTCAAGGTCATAACTTTTTTCACCATGCCCCCCTGTCGCACTTTGCGGCGGATTCAGCTCCAGCTGAAAATGATATATTTTTTAAACTATAAAATAAGGTACCAGAAGGGACATCTATGCTCTACAGATTTGATCTCCTCGTCTATGCAGTCCCTCTTAGGCTGTGAAATTATCTGATAATTATACAGAATTGGCTATACCGTTATCCATTTCACGAAATTTGATTAAATTAGTATTCTACTTCTGCTTATTCTTTGTTTTTCAACTTTAATTCAGTCAAACACAGATCTTCATTTGTATAGCAAATCCATAAATACCCATAAGCAGAGTTGTACAATATAGACGAACGCGCGCACTCTGTGCGCGGAAATTTTTTTACAAAATTCGAAACTTTGGAAAAAAATTATTTATTTATTTATTTTTTTTTTTTTTTAAATATTGAAAAATTATAATATTCCTCAATTTTATGTGCAATTTTTTTTTACTGTTTGCGCACAATTCAAAGTTGGAAGACGCAAAACATTGTTGTGACATCACAGACGCTTTTATTTCATTAAATTTTCGCAGACTAGATTTTTCGCAGACTAGAGCTTGGCGCCGATCGGTTTTCGATCGGCAGCTGCAAGGACTTTTTAGCCCGGCGGCGGCAGTTAAATTTAATACTTTCGTAGTGTTAGAAAACATTTCAAATTGAATTTTTTTAAATGATTTAAATATTTCAAAATACATCAAATTTTAATGAACATTAATGACTGTCTGACGGCTAGCCAAAAAAATCTGCGGCTGGAAAAAAATTCAAATAGAAATAAAAATAATAATAGAAAATAGTCTCTCTATATTAAAAAAAAAAGTAACCACCGCAGCAGCAGCCGCTGTCAATAAATATTTTGTGCCTTGAAGTCTTTCTGGACTAATAGCCAGAAAACTATTGCAAATAAAAATTTAAAAATTGGTGGTTTTATAAAGAAATCTTCGATAAACACTCTGAAGTAGACAGTTTTTAAATCGAAGAATTATTTTAAGAGATATTTAATATTAAAGTTGGTCAAAATAATTTTCTTATAAAAGTTTTATAGAAACGAAAACTATGCACAGGAATTTAACCATAATTTGTAAGGATATAGTTGACAAAGTTGCGGTGTGCAGACTGCAATTATTTTTTCAATTTGACTCATTTTTTGAGGTTATATTTCAATTTTGTATTCAAAATTTTCATTATTTTGAAGAAGATTTACTTCATATTTCATAAAATCCATTATTTGAATTGTTGCCAATTTGTAAAATAGCGCACGTAATAATATTCCCTTTAAATTAAGAAATGTGTTTACACGTGACTATTAAAAACAGAAATAAAACTTTAAAATAATAACTAAATGATCACGTGTTAAAAGCATTAAATGTAGAAAATTACGTAATATACTTGCTCGTGAATATTAAAAAGAGAAATACGAGTAACTAGGGAAATTTACGTTACATTTAAAATGGCCAAATAACAATATTTCCAAACAATTTCAATTAATAATTATATTTTCATGAGAGATCAATTTATTTCGACAAATCTTTTACCTATTATTACAAATTTTAAAACAGCGTAAATAATAATATTTCTTTTCCAATGTCAAAATTCTTCTATTTGTTTATTGTGTTACAGTTTAGCAATAGTTTTTTTTTTTTTTTTTTTTTTTTAATGAAAATTGATTGACGGGGTAATGGAGAAGTATCAAAAGACAAATAAGCGTTAAATAAACAACTCCTCGATGAAAAAACTAACACGTGTAACGCATCTGATGTCAACTGAATGTGACGCGACGCATGATTATGCACGTTTGGCGTTAAATCATATATTTTGGTGACAATTACAGTTGTAATCTGTTTCAACAGCAGTTGATTCGACCTTAAAATCAGAAAATGAATGAAAACCCTGTTACAGCAGATCGCCACTGGTTGTTTAATTATAAAACAATCTTCCGTAATCGTTTTAGAGATGATCAAATCAGAGTGTTTTTAAATCATGCTGTTTCAGAATGGGGGTTGGCGAGCGTAGCTCGTAGGGGGCAGAGCCCCCTAGAAAAAAATATCATAAATGACACAGAGGAAATGATGTATTATTTTTAGGCACGTTTTTTTTTTTTTTTTTTTTTTTTTTTTTTTTTTCTCAAATTAGATTCTGCAGAAAATTGTTTACTTTTGAATCGCAACTCACAACTCCAAACACAGCCAAAGCCACCGCCAGGATGTAACACATATCTTAGCACACCATCAAACACAAACACGTGCAACTCGGTCCAAAGTATTACTTGAGTGGCCGGTACGTTCGTTCTATTGAACTTTGGGATTATTCTTCATTTCTTTTTTCATTTAAAATTAATTTTAAATATATTGTGATGAAGAAAAATTACAGTGTGCATTTACAACGTAAGCACAGTCAAGCGAGTTCTGTTGATAAAAGAAGCGCAAATCAAACATCAATAATTGCAGCTTTTGTCAAACCTCAAAATAAGCATGGGAATGGAAATATTGATCCCATTTCTAAAATTATATTGAAGGAAGGAGTATTTTCTCTGAATTGACTGTTTCCTGGAGTGAGGAAACTCTTAAAGTCTTAGATATTCTTCTAAGCCTGCTCTCGGAAAAAATTCTGAAATGCTTGTTTCAATGTTGCGTGAAATGTTATATTGTTTTTTAACCAAAATAATTATTCTTTAATTAATATTAATTAATATTTAATACAAATGGTAATTATTTTAAACTATTGTTTTTAATTCATAACGTCAAAATAATATAACACGTAATTTTATTAAACATTAAATGAATTTGCAGAAGTTTTTGGTTTTATACAAGTCTGCCCATAGGTACACTGCTAATAAATTTGAGAGAGCAAGCCAAAAAGTGAAGAAAAATATACGAGGTAGCCGTGCATGGGCATAAAATGGGAAATATATATATTCTAAAGCAGGCATGTGGAACTGTCAAACTCATTTACCACCGATGGCCAAATTACGCTTTGTATACAAAGCCGCGGGCCACATTAAAATAAAGAAAAGAAAGGAGTGAATTTATTTAATGTCATCGCAAAGAATAAAATTTGTGTATAAAACATACAACCTTTGAAAAAACCCACGAAAAGAACCCACTCAAAATTCCAAATCTACCCACCGAAAAATAAAAAGAACGCTACGAAAAATTTTAAAGGTATTTACTAAGTAAAATACATCAATTTTGGTCTTACTAAACTTTTATTATTCTGTAAAATTAAAAATAGCAACGATGTCGAACTAAAGTGCGCCACCGAACATATGTAAAAATACATTTAAGGAAAATAAAAAAAATTTGAACACATACCTGGTCACGTATACATCACTTAAAAATTTAAATCGCAATCAAAATGGTACAGAAAAGTATTATTAAGTACAGGTTTCCCTTGATTAATGTAGTTAATTAATTTTCACTAATCGAAATATACAGTGAATGGGAAAAACTGCAATAGATACACGTTATCAAAAACACAATATGCATAAACAGACAATGTAATACAGTCGATGCCGCTTAATATGATCACTTCGGGACCACGAGTTTTTAATAACAATATCCTATTGATAACAATAAGCGATTTAAGAAAATACCAAATCATAATATCTATTAGTAATATATAGTAGCTACTAAGAAAATAATTACTCACCCCTGTTGCAATGACGATTTGTAAGGTGATAAAAAGCATTTATTGAGAGACCTCAGTAATTTTTGTTTGTTTACAATTCTCTCTTAAAAGTTTATCAATGAATTGTTCATACTCGTATTCTTTTTGAAAATTGTCCTATAATGTTGTACACCTTGTTTCAAAACATTTTCAACGCATTCCTCATTTCTGTATTTGTAAGTGGTCTTTCAAAAAGTTGCCTTAAATCGTCCTCCTGATCCTCATCATTACCATGAATTTGTATTTCTTCGCAAACTTTTTGTAAATTTCAGTTTCTGTGAGCTTTGCAGCTACAGGAATGTCATTGCCGATCGCCATCCAGTCCTCATAATTTTCATTCGCCATATCATCAAGGAAGTTTTCCGTAGTTTCTAATGTTTTCAGTTTCACAGAATACAGCTGTAACAAAACAATTTTTAGTTGTAGCAGATGATATTTGATTCCATGACATTTCAGAAAATGCAATGTTTCCAGAAGAATAGTTTTTTTTTTTGAGGAACTGGTCTGCTGAAAAAGCGATAACATTAAACGGAGTATTGATCACATAAAACGAACCTTTTAGTAGAAAGCGGAATACAGTGGGTCGTATGAGTGCGTCTACTGTAATATACTACGATATTGTTTTTGATGTGTTATTGTTAGAAAGTAGAGGAACTTCGGATATTATGGAATAGTCGAGAAATAGGAAATACTAATGTTTCGTTTTGGCAACGTGCTGCCTACAAGCGACTGTATTAATAAAAACTTAAGAATGTTGCCAGAGTTCGACGATTTTCGTAAGGGGGCCTTGTGTGAATAAACATTTGTTTTTCGAATTTAGAAAATTTCAGGAGGCAAGTTTTCAACACTTTTTGTTTATTATTATCATTGAACTAAATTAATGAGTAACAATCAAGAAACATTAAGAAATTATTTTATTTTAATTCTGCATTAATATAATTCTTTAGGTTATTTATGTTAAATTACCTATCATTAGGATAGTTTTTAAAAAGTTGCACAATTTGTTTTAAAACTTTTTAAAATACAATTTGGAAACCATCTTGCGGAAGCATAAAAAATAATTTTCTAAACTTCCTTGCACTTGTACTTTTTGTTTATTTTATTAACATTGAAACTAATTATGGTGTACACCCAAATAGTTTATCATATAAGGTTCGTTTTTTAGTTCATGATTCATGACAATAAACAGAGGCTATAATTTTTCCAATCTCGCGGGATCATTTTACATGGGATACCAGCATTGAATACTTTTAAATGTACTGGCGCTGACACCTATCTTTATATTGTGACTTTTATTCAGTTTATATTATTTGCAAATTACTTTAGCTGCTCTGGACTACATTTCTTCTACTTCGTAGTGAATGATTTTGACTTGCGTGTAGTTAAATGTAACAGGTTTTTTTTTTCTTTAAGTAGAAGCTTTACTTTTATTGAATGAATTGTTCATACTCGTATTCTTTTTGAAAATTGTCCTATAATGTTGTACACCTTGTTTCAAAACATTTTCAACGTATTCCTCATTTCTGTATTTGTAAGTGGTCTTTCAAAAAGTTGGCTTAAATCGTCCTCCTGATCCTCATCATCACCATGAATTTGTATTTCTTCGCAAACTTTTTGTAAATTTCAGTTTCTGTGAGCTTTGCAGCTACAGGAATGTCATTGTCGATCGCCATCCAGTCCTCATAATTTTCATTCGTCATTTCATTAGGGAAGTTTTCCGTAGTTTCTAATGTTTTCAGTTTCACAGAATACAGCTGTAACAAAACAATATTTAGTTGTAGCAGATGATATTTGATTCCATGACATTTCAGAAAATGCAATTTTCCCAAAAGAATAGTTTTTTCTTTTTTTTTTTCTTTTTTTTTTTCTTTTCTGGAACTGGTCTGCTGAAAAAGTGAAAACATTAAACGGAGTATTGATCGCATAAAACGATGCTTTTAGTAGAAAGCGGAGTACAGTGGGTCGGGACATAATGGTTTTTGATAACATTAACCAGGTGATAATATTAACCGCGATCACCTTATGCGGCATCATAAATAAATCATAAATCATAAATCACCTTCAGCGGCATTAGGATTCATAAAAACACTTTTCCGAAAATGAAGTATCAGTTTAAAATCTAACGATTTATATTTCCAAAATTTTTCAAAAAATTGTGAGTACTTTCTTTGCAAATTCCAAGAGAGTTTCTACATATCAATTATAATATTGGTACTCTATTATCCCGTCGACCACTTTTCATAACAAAAAACTATCGCCAAACTGTAAGATTAAACGCCAAAAATGCAGTCCCATTTACTTGATGTCAGAAGCATTATACGTGTTTGTTATGTCATCAAGTGGTTTTTAATTCGACATTTGCCTGTATTTTTCATTACGTTTTACAGATTTATTAGTTATTTCATTAATTAAAATAACAATTATGTCCTTAAATTATTATATTTTATTTACTTATTTATTTTGATATTCCAATGGCAACGTTCTCCCGTTTATTTGGCGTTACAGTTTGGGATAGTTTTTTGTTATGAAAAGTTGTCAACGGTATAATAGAGAAGTACCATAATATTTAAGTTTTTAATTGTATATGAGCCGACCCGCTTGGTTTTACCCGCTCCCATGATAACCTTAAAAATGCCTAAAATCAGAGTTGAATGACTTTATACTTTTTAAACGAAAATAAGTCCAAACGTACCTAAAGTTGGCGGTCTCACTGCCTTATGCAGCGTATGTCGCATGTCGCATGCTCTAGTTTGTTTTGATTTTATATTTTTAAACGAAAATTTTTCTAAACGAACCTAATGTTAGAAGCTCCATGGACTTCGGCAACGTACACCTTCAAATTTGTACGATTTTATGTTTTTAAATGTAACGTCATCCAAATGTACCTAGAGTTAGGAGAATTTTTTCTATTTTTGGATTTCGATCCGGAAATTGAATGCGGATTTTCAAAAATTCCGAAAAAACAAAAACCACGAAATAGACATTATTATTATTATTATTATTATTATTATTATTATTATTATTATTATTATTATTATTGAGACTGTCAGTATTAATAATTTTTTAAACAAAATACATCTTTAGAATGGCAAACATACCATAAATAGGTGGGTATTTTTTTTTTTCGATCAGGGATGCGGGCTTGTAAATATGCAGAAAAAAAGTAAATATACGTTCGGAATATATATATATATTTAAACAGTATTTATTAATATATTTTTTAAACAAATAACACCGTTAGAACCAGGAAAGTAACCAGAATTAGTGGGTATTTTTTATTTATTCATATTTTGATCTGAAAAACTAATACGATACATTCAAAATGAAAAAAAAAACACGGAATTTCGATATTATTTATACTGAAGATAGCTGTAGAAAGAGACATTTACAACAAAAAGATATGTATAAAACTAGTACCATCCGCTCAAAAGTTATGCTTGGGCATACATAGAACAAACATATATAGTAACTATGATATGGAATCATATACATTTTATATTTTTATTCTAAATTTAGTTTTCCTATATAAAATTTCTCTATTTCAATAATTTCTTTATTCAAAATTTATTCCATTTATAAACCTCAAAAAGCAATCTTTTTCTCAAGCTCAAAATTCTCGCAGTTTTATTTTTATCCCAACATTACATCTGCTCTCTGTTTTATGTGGTTACTTTCTGCATATTAATGTGTCCATATTCCATTTATTCTTTTCCTTCTTTGGATATCTTGTGTTAAACTAAGCACAGATTTTTTCATTTTCCATCTGCATGATATGAAAAATCAACAATTTCTATTCTTTTTCATTTTGCGCATATCTCCCGTTCTCAAAACAATCTAATCGGTTATCTCTCAAAAAATCGCCAATTTCATAACCGTGCCATGTCTGGTATGCCTGGACTTTCTCATTCAAAAATCTTAATATGCAGTTATGTGTAAGAGTCAAAATGTGACGACTACGTTTGGCAAGATTTGCAGTTTGTTGGCATGTATACATCTAAAATCTTGGCGTTATTGTCTGAGCAAAAAAGTCAGACAGTTGAATTTGCTTAGCGGTTGTAAAACTTATGCTTGTATAAGAAGGCCACCTCATTCCTCTTGTGTCGATGTTCGAAAATAAAACGTTTTTACCTGAAATCCAAGATCTTTGTGCAATGATGAGTTTGGTGTGGATTTTTTCGGTTTCCAGGAAACGAATTGTTGATTATTTCGGCACGATCAATCTACCACTATACCTTAGCAGATTTTTGGCATAAGAAATATCCTTAACAAATATGTGGACTTCTCTACAGTAACGAGCTATAGAATCCCTTTATTTGGAAATCAGTTAAATTTACAGTGCATGAATTTTTCTTTTAGAATTGTATTTTTTTATACTTATATTAAGAATTCGACACCAGAAATTTTAAGATAGATTTTTAACTTTATTTAGTAGCTTATTTATGTTATTTTTACAGGATTAATATTTCTATATAAATATAGTGGTTGAAAAGAACTTGATTTATTTATTAAAAGTTAAATAGAAAGTGTTGCCAATTGGCTATACTATGCACTGTAGGGTTAAACAGAGAAAAAAAAGATTAAAACTTAATAAACTGCAAATTTGCATGTAATGGAATAAGAGACAACCAGAAAACTTAACACATTAATTCCAAACGACATTAATTTCAAACAATGCAGCAACCTACCATAGCATTCCATCACATAATTGGAATACAAATATCACTGAGTACACATTCACTTTTTTATTTCTGTAACTCTACTTGCTCTAAACACACAGTTAGGCACCTTAACTCACAAGGAGACCACCAAACATGGCGCGCACAGATTTTGATGATTTTATTAAAGTATGCTGTAGGGATAAGTATCCCTTAAGTATTCTGGTGAAAGCATTTCTTTAAATGGGCCTTAGTTTTTGCGACATTAGCGGTTATAGTTCAGCATACGTTTTAAATACCCAATAGTTTGACATTCTGCATACGGTCTCCTTGGCGTCGAAGTAGCGTGCGCATTCATTGACCAGGAGTCCAGTGCTCTACCTTAACCTGTACTTTTTTTAAAATTATTTTTGTTTTTGAGACGTAATATGAATCAGAATTATAAATTCTATATCTTTGAACAGTTTGATATTTTCCTAGTAAATTACATTTACATTTTCGAATTTTTCATTAAAATTTATATCTTTTCTTCAATTTTAAATTAATATTTCTATTGACGAAATTCGAAACTAATCTATGTCTAGAATTCTTTTTTAATTTATTATTATTAATTTTTTTCTATTTTAAGCACAGCTCTAAAATAATACTCTTTGTTTTTCTTTATGAAATGTTATATGTGAATTTATCATTTTCTTTATAACTTATACAAAATATTGTTCACGTCTAATCTGTGAAACGTATTTATGCTTAGATAAATTTCAATAGCATATTTTCAAAAGCGTAATAAAATATTAATGCAGTAAAGCATATATGTAAGTTTTTACCAGTTGTATAAATTTTTAATCTCCTCTAAATACATTTATCTGTAAAATTCAAACTCAACATCATTTTTTATGAAAAATGACGGGTTACATTTCAATTTTTTTTTCATTCTAACAAGTAAAAACACTATTGACGTCGTACATAAAAATTCAACTGGAAATTCAAAAATCGTCTGTAAATGGGAGCTAAAATTTATGATACATATAAAAAATTATTTTAAAAAAATTCTGCGATTTTTACAGTAATATCAGAGTAAATTAAATTTTATTTTTATTGATCTCGTTTAGTTTCTTTTGCAGACAATTACAAGGTTTGAAGTAATGCTATATATAGGAAAATTTTCCATATGAAAGTTCATAGAAGGCAACAAATTGTAATACAATGGAAGGGACCAGCACTAATATGGAAAATTCTAGTTTGGAAGAGAAACTGAAAGGTGAAATTTCGAATGTTCTAAAATATTGCGAGACATTATTAGAAAATGGGGATCTCTTTACAAGTTCACCACCTGATGATATTTCTAGTGCTTCTATTGCATTGAAGCTACTATTGCTTCTATGGATGAAGAATTCCATAGCTCAATTTTAGAGATATTGGATGATCGGCAAATTATTGATTCCGATGAATGGATAATGAGCAGTTTAACAGATTTACAGAGGTACCATTTTTTACTTTACTAAAAATATTCATTACATGTTATTTTTAAAAATACAAAATCAAACCATTTTGTTTTAATTTTATATATATATATATATATATTGTAGTGTCTGGAATCTCGCGTAGATAGTGAGACTTTACTAAACTAAAAACGTCGATGTCGGTAATGATAAACATTTTTGAATTTATTCAATTAACATATTGCAATATATTTAGAACAAATGAAATATTAAAAGGATGTATTATTTGATTGATTTATTCATAATCAATTAAATACTTTTTTTAATAGAAAATGAAAATAAAAAATGTTATTATGCATTATTTCATAACTGTGATAAATAAATAAATATATACATCAGTGTAAACAATAATAGTAAGTTTTAAAAAGACGAGATATCTAGACATAAATTAGTTTGGTATTTTGTCAACAGCAATATTAGTTTAAAAATTTTAGAAGAAATATAAGTTTTCACGTAGATTTCGAAAATGTAAATGTAATTTATTAGGAAAATATCAAAGAGTTCAAAGCTGCAGAATTTATAATTATGCTTCAAACGTGTAACATGTAAAAAAAATAATAATAATTAAAAAAGGGCAGGGTAAGACAGAACCCTCGCCTCCGGTTCCACGAACGCGCACACTATCTCGACGCCACGGAGACCACATACCGAAAGTCAACCTAATGGATATTTGAAACGATGCTTTAACCCCAATTTCTCAAAAACTAAGGACCAGTTGAAGAAATGCTTTCTTCAGAATATTCATCAGGGGTTCATCTGGGGTATGACCGCTACAACATACTTTAACATCATCAAAACCAGTGCGCACCATGTTTGGTGTTCCACTTGTTAGGAAGAACATGCATACAAACAGTACGCATAAAACTTTTAATTTTGTATTGAACATTCTTTAGTATTTTTTTCTGTAGTATGTATTTCTGATGACTTTTTTCATTGCAAAAAAAAAAAAAAATATATATATATATATATATATATATATATATATATATATATATATATATATATATATACTATATATATCCAATTATTTTCACCAGCAAAAACCGAGGCTTTGCACGTGTGGTTGTTGAAATGTGCCAAATAGTATTTGTGTTCCTACTAACATTAGGAGAAAGAATATTATACTTCTTCAGGTAATTTAAAAATTACTAACTTAGTCATATTTTGATCAATCTTTATTCTTAAAGCACATTAGGTGAACGTGAGACTTGAATTACTTAAAAAACCTACATTTCATTTGCCGCCACCGTCTTTCAATAAATATATACAATGCAGTCTACTTGTGAACGCTATTTATAAGCTATCCTTCTGTAAAAGAAATTTTTTAATCTGTTCACTAGTTACAGAGTATAGCTGCGTCATAGAAGCTATCCCTATCAAAACTTTAAATTTTTAAGAGGAAAGTTTCAGATAAATCACAGTGAAAATATAACTGTAGAACATTTTCTTCCCATTTCAACCATTTGAAATACGAATCTTTTTTTTTAAATTTTCTTTGGAGGAATCGCGTTCTAATAGAAACCTGCAGGTAAAATTTAAAAATTCTAGCTCTGATAGTTTCAGTCGAATCATGATTATAAAGAATTTTTGAACTATTTCCTCCTTTCAAATCACAAATACTTTAAAAACTTTCTTCTCGAGAATTTACATCTTAAAAGTAAAAACTATAAAAAATTTCATTTTTTACCCCCAACAGATTTTTAAAAAATCGGAATTTTACTACATTTTTCACTTTTGCACGCCTGAGAGGGCCGTTTCTTCAGAGATAAAATATAGCATATTTTTAAGCTCAGTTTTTCATCATTATTACCCTTAGAGAAGATATGCAATCAGTTCAGTAGTTCTAAAGTATACTATTTCAAAGTAAGATCGTGAATTTAGAACATTTACCGCTTTTTTCACCGTTTTAAATTTCGAAATTATAGAAATTGTTATGAGAAAGCATGTACGGTCTTAAGTTAATTACCTTGCCGAATTTCACGTTTCAACCATGACAATCATAAAGAATGATAGTTTAGAACAGTTTCAATTCATTTCACATATTTAAATTTCGATTTTTTAACCTCTCTTAGTGAACATTTACATCCTAAAGTTAACCATTATGTGAATTTTACAGCCTCAAAATATTTTATAGTCTCAGCATATTCAGAGAAATTTTGATTATAGGACATTTTTCGTTCTTGTACCTCTCTGAGGGCAGTTGTACAGAGATAAATAGTGGCCCAGTTTTAAGTAGCGACTGTTACCAGAAGTATTTGAAAAAAAAAAATTTTTTTAAATCGAATTATTAGTTCTAAAGTAAGTGTAATTTTAGAAACTTTACCTCCCATTTCACTCGTTTAAAATTTCGATTTTTTTTAAAAAAAACTATGCTGTCAGAATTTGAACGTCTTGAAAGAAGCAACAATGACCTATTTAAAGTTTCTAGCCCTAAAAAATCCAAATAAATAGCAATTTAGAATGTCTTCCACTTGCTTCACCCTTTTGAATTTCGTTTTTTTTTTTTAGAAACTTAGCGAGTATTAGTCCCGAGCGGTATAACAGATATTACAATTTTAGAATGTTTTTTTCTCCTGCATGAATTTAATTTTGGAATTTATTAAAAAATCTTCTCTGCGAGTAATTGCGTCTTAAAAATAAAAACCATGTCCAATTTCAAATTCTTAGCTCTAACAATACCAAATACATCGTAATTTAAAACGTTTTTTAGACGTTGTAAGCTCGTTTCACCCTTTTAAATTTCGAATTTTTTAGAAATAGTTCTTTGCGAGCATTTACAACTTAAAAGTTACCACCATGGCAAATTTCAGGTTTCTATCCCTAATGGTAGTACAGAAATCACAATTTTAGAACGTTTTGGTGCAGTTTTTTAAAAATTCTAAATTTACTGCACCTTTCTAATTTTTAACTTTTAAAAAACTGTTCTGTGCCAGCATTTAAGTCTTAGAAGTAACTAACGTGTCAAATTTCAAATTTCTAGTCCTAACAATTCCAAATAAATCGTAATTTAGATCAATTTTAGGTCAAATTGAAATTTCCGTAACCGTTCATTATTTTTTAGCTTTTTAATGTATTGTTTTTACTTCAAAAAGTCACTTCAAGATTGTATTTTAATTTATAAAGCATGAATTTTCTATTCTCTTCCAATTTTTAAAAAAATCAAGATATATTTATTGAGGCTTTAGAAACATTTTTTTATATACCGACATAAAAGCTAAAATTTTAAGAGTTCTAATATTTTAAATAAATAGAAATGCACGTTTGTACATGATTCATAAAGTGAAAGATTTTTTTTCTTCTTTTTTCTTTTTTTTTTTTTTTGTGTTGACAAGTGTTAGTCCGTACGAAAAACTATTCCTGGTGAAAGTGTGTCGTCATATTTAATATCATGTGCCGGTTGTCATTAAAAAAATATTAGTATTTTATTCTAATGGCACAGATTGGCGTAATTTCCACAGACTTTATCATACGCCTAAATACATAATTTTAATGTCCTTTTGTCGTACAATCTTTCAGAATCCTGTTTTCACTAAAATTTAAAAAAATGTATTAAAATCGATGTGAAAATATTTAAATTTCATTGCAGCCTAGGATTTACCAGTAACATCGTTCACATGGAATTCAAAGAACAGTCACTGCCACTAATTAAGCAAGAAATTCCCTATCCATCCCTCATTTTATTAAAAGAACATTGATTATGGGAAAGTGCAAGAAAAAAGCAATGAAAAATCCTGGTATTAATCAGTTATCTTTCTCTGATATTTATATAATTCCTTTAAATTTTAAAATATAGAAATCTATACTTGAAAATCTCTCTGCAAAATAATTTTTGTTCCTACATTGGATTATATTCCTGCCAAATTTCGAAACTTCCACAATCCTAAATTACAACACAGCAATCAATATTTATTCATAATTGGGGTTCTTTTTTCATAACTAACACGTTTTGAGATTGAACACAATAAGCAACTCTATTGCTTAACGAACAAGCAATTAGGTTTTGAGAGTTTTTGGGGCGTTATAAACATTTTGATATTGTTGGTAGTTCTACAGCTGTTACAAATTTAGCACTGTGATATAAAAATGCAATAAATATATGTGAGTAAATGATATTTTTCGCTTTTTTATTACTATTTTTTTATGTTTCACCATATTTTAATTTCCTTTTTAAATGGCACTAGGGGGCTCTGCCCCCTGCTCGCTACGCTCACAAACCCCCGTTAAGATTTCACAGCCTCTTAAAACCTGGTAATGTATCCTGTTTTAAAAAGATGATGATGATGATATCACGAACGGCGACTTTCTTCTGTAATCAGGTTATAATGCTTTTTCGTTTAACTGGTTATAATGCTTTTTCATTTAATTCATCTTTTTTATTTTTAATATTCATGTGTAAAAACAATTTTTATGACGTATTTTTCTTTATTTCCTGCTTTCAACACGTGATCATTTAATTATTATTTTAAACTTTCATTATTGTTTTTAATAGTCGCGCGCAAATACATTTTTTATTTGAGATAAAACATAATCATTTGCGCTTATTTAGAAATTGGCAACAATATAAAAAAATGACTTTTTCAATAAAAGATTTTTTACTCGATTTTTAAGGATTTTTTGAGTTTTTATTGTCCGACCGTGATAATCTTTTTAATTTCTGAAAGCTTGTTATATTTCGCGCCTGGTGGTATGATTTTCGAATCCGTAGGATGGCTAGAAAATAATAAAAAGAAAACTGCCCAGATAAACTGAGGGCATTGAGCTCACAGGCTATTCACACTAATTGTATATTATACTCTTATTTCAAACAATTTGAAATATGCCCCTCGAAAAATAAAGAAATCAACAATATATTAAAAGGGGGGGGGTCATCCTCCCGTTACCCCCCTCATAGTTAACTAATGAACCCCTTAAACTAATCAGGGAAGTCTCTAATTACAATGAATATATATAAAAAATTTGAAGAAAATCGGATAATTCTGCATGAAAAACGCATTTATCTAAATGAAGGGGATTAGCCCCCCTTTCCCTCTTTATACTTAACCAATGAACTCCCAAAACTATTGACAGAAGCGCATTAGCAAAATGAACCTATATACAAAATTTGAAAATGGGATAATTCTGCATGAAAAACCCATTTATCTAAAAGTAAAAGGGGATTAGCCCCCCTATTCCCCCTTTATACTTAACCAATGAACCCCTAAAACTATTCAGAGAAGCGCATTATCACAATGAACCTATATACAACATTTGAAGAAAATCGGATAATTCTGCGTGAAAAACTCATTTATCTAAATTAGGGGGGGGGGTTGTTATCCCCTCTTTCCCCCTTTATACTTAACCAATGAAAACCCAAAACTATTGACAGAAGCACATTATCAAAATGAACCTACATACAAAATTTGAAGAAAATCGGATAATTCAGCATGAATGAAAAACTCATTTATCTAAATTATGGGGGGGTATCCCCCTTTCCCCCTTTATACTTGACCAATGAACCCCCAAAACTATTGACAGAAGCACATTATCAAAATGAACCTATATACAAAATTTGAAGAAAATGGGATAATTCTGCATGAAAAACCCATTTATCTAAATTATGGGGGGTTAGCCCCCCGTTTCCCCCCTTTATGCTTAACCAATGAACCTCCAAAACTAATCAGGGAAGCGCCTTATCACAAGGAACCTATAAACAAAATTTAAAGTAAAACGGTTAGTTCTATCAAGAGTTATCGCGTTACGTACATACATACATACATAAATACATACGTACGAACGTACATACAGAACCGGCGGGCCCATAAGCTCTCAGGCTTTGATAGCCTGTGAGCTAAAAAAGAAAACTGCCCAGTTAAAATGAGGGCATTGAGCTCACAGGCTATTCACACTAATTGTATATTATACTCTTATTTCAAAGAATTTGAAATATGCCCCTCGAAAAATAAAGAAATCAACAATATATTAAGAGGGGGGGGGTCATCCCCCCGTTACCCCCCTCATAGTTAACAAATGAACCCCTTAAACTAATCAGGGAAATCTCTAATTACAATGAATATATATACAAAATTTGAAGAAAATCGGATAATTCTGCATGAAAAACGCATTTATCTAGATTAAGGGGATTAGCCCCCCTTTCCCTCTTTATACTTAACCAATGAACTCCCAAAACTATTGACAGAAGCGCATTAGCAAAATGAACCTATATGCAAAATTTGAAAATGGGATAATTCTGCATGAAAAACCCATTTATCTAAAAGTAAAAGGGGATTAGCCCCCCTATTCCCCCTTTATACTTAACCAATGAACCCCCAAAACTATTCAGAGAAGCGCATTATCACAATGAACCTATATACAACATTTGAAGAAAATCGGATAATTCTGCGTGAAAAACTCATTTATCTAAATTAGGGGGGGGGTGTTATCCCCTCTTTCCCCCTTTATATTTAACCAATGAAACCCCAAAACTATTGACAGAAGCACATTATCAAAATGAACCTACATACAAAATTTGAAGAAAATCGGATAATTCAGCATGAATGAAAAACTCATTTATCTAGATTAGGGGGGGGGTATCCCCCTTTCCCCCTTTATACTTAACCAATGAACCCCCAAAACTATTGACAGAAGCAGATTATCAAAATGAACCTATATACAAAATTTGAAGAAAATGGGATAATTCTGCATGAAAAACCCATTTATCTAAATTATGGGGGGTTAGCCCCCGTTTCCCCCCTTTATGCTTAACCAATGAACCTCCAAAACTAATCAGGGAAGCGCCTTATCACAAGGAACCTATAAACAAAATTTAAAGTAAAACGGTTAGTTCTGTCAAGAGTTATCGCGTTACGTACATACATACATACATACATACATACATACGTACGAACGTACATACAGAACCGGCGGGCACATAAGCTCTCAGGCTTTGATAGCCTGTGAGCTAAAAAAGAAAACTGCCCAGTTAAACTGAGGGCATTGAGCTCACAGGCTACTCACACTAATTGTATATTATACTCTTATTTCAAAGAATTTGAAATATGCCCCTCAAAAAATAAAAAAATCAACAATATATTAAGGGAGGGGGGTCATCCCCCCGTTACCCCCCTCATAGTTAACTAATGAACCCCTTAAACTAATCAGGGAAGTCTCTTATTACAATGAATATATATACAAAATTTGAAGAAAATCGGATAATTCTGCATGAAAAACCCATTTATCTAAATTAAGGGGGATTAGCCCCCCTTTCCCCCTTTATACTTAACCAATGAACCCCCAAAACTATTGACAGAAGCGCATTATCAAAATGAACCTATATACAAAATTTAAGAAAATAGGATAATTCTGCATGAAAAACCCATTTATCTAAAATAAAAGGGGATTAGCCCCCCCCCCCTTTCCCCCTTTATACTTAACCAATGAACCCCCAAAACTATTCAGAGAAGAGCATTATCACAATGAACCTATATACAAAATTTGAAGAAAATCGGATAATTTTGCGTGAAAAACTCATTTATCTAAATTAGGGGGGGGGGGTTATCCCCTCTTTCCCCCTTTATGCTTAACCAATGAAACCCCAAAACTATTGACAGAAGCACATTATCAAAATGAACCTATATACAAAATTTGAAGAAAATCGGATAATTCTGCATGAATGAAAAACTCATTTATCTAAATTAAGGGGGGAGTATCCCCCTTTCCCCTTTATACTTAACCAATGAACCCCCAAAACTATTGACAGAAGCACATTATCAAAATGAACCTATATACAAAATTTGAAGAAAATGGGATAATTCTGCATGAAAAACCCATTTATCTAAATTATGGGGGGTTAGCCCCCCGTTTCCCCCCTTTATGCTTAACCAATGAACCTCCAAAACTAATCAGGGAAGCGCCTTATCACAAGGAACCTATAAACAAAATTTAAAGTAAAACGGTTAGTTCTATCAAGAGTTATCGCGTTACGTACATACATACATACATACATACATACATACGTACGAACGTACATACAGAACCGGCGGGCACATAAGCTCTCAGGCTTTGATAGCCTGTGAGCTAAAAAAGAAAACTGCCCAGTTAAACTGAGGGCATTGAGCTCACAGGCTACTCACACTAATTGTATATTATACTCTTATTTCAAAGAATTTGAAATATGCCCCTCGAAAAATAAAGAAATCAACAATATATTAAGGGAGGGGGGTCATCCCCCCGTTACCCCCCTCATAGTTAACTAATGAACCCCTTAAACTAATCAGGGAAGTCTCTTATTACAATGAATATATATACAAAATTTGAAGAAAATCGGATAATTCTGCATGAAAAACCCATTTATCTAAATTAAGGGGGATTAGCCCCCCTTTCCCCCTTTATACTTAACCAATGAACCCCCAAAACTATTGACAGAAGCGCATTATCAAAATGAACCTATATACCAAATTTAAGAAAATGGGATAATTCTGCATGAAAAACCCATTTATCTAAATTATTTTCGCTTTTTTATTACTATTTTTTTATGTTTTACCATATTTTAATTTCCTTTTTAAATGGCACTAGGGGGCTCTGCCCCCTGCTCGCTACGCTCACAAACCCCCGTTAAGATTTCACAGCCTCTTAAAACCTGGTAATGTATCCTGTTTTAAAAAGATGATGATGATGATATCACGAACGGCGACTTTCTTCTGTAATCAGGTTATAATGCTTTTTCGTTTAACTGGTTATAATGCTTTTTCATTTAATTCATCTTTTTTATTTTTAATATTCATGTGTAAAAACAATTTTTATGACGTATTTTTCTTTATTTCCTGCTTTCAACACGTGATCATTTAATTATTATTTTAAACTTTCATTATTGTTTTTAATAGTCGCGCGCAAATACATTTTTTATTTGAGATAAAACATAATCATTTGCGCTTATTTAGAAATTGGCAACAATATAAAAAAATGACTTTTTCAATAAAAGATTTTTTACTCGATTTTTAAGGATTTTTTGAGTTTTTATTGTCCGACCGTGATAATCTTTTTAATTTCTGAAAGCTTGTTATATTTCGCGCCTGGTGGTATGATTTTCGAATCCGTAGGATGGCTAGAAAATAATAAAAAGAAAACTGCCCAGTTAAACTGAGGGCATTGAGCTCACAGGCTATTCACACTAATTGTATATTATACTCTTATTTCAAAGAATTTGAAATATGCCCCTCGAAAAATAAAGAAATCAACAATATATTAAGAGGGGGGGGGTCATCCCCCCGTTACCCCCCTCATAGTTAACTAATGAACCCCTTAAACTAATCAGGGAAGTCTCTAATTACAATGAATATATATACAAAATTTGAAGAAAATCGGATAATTCTGCATGAAAAACGCATTTATCTAAATTAAGGGGATTAGCCCCCCTTTCCCTCTTTATACTTAACCAATGAACTCCCAAAACTATTGACAGAAGCGCATTAGCAAAATGAACCTATATACAAAATTTGAAAATGGGATAATTCTGCATGAAAAACCCATTTATCTAAAAGTAAAAGGGGATGAGCCCCCCTATTCCCCCTTTATACTTAACCAATGAACCCCTAAAACTATTCAGAGAAGCGCATTATCACAATGAACCTATATACAACATTTGAAGAAAATCAGAGAATTCTGCGTGAAAAACTCATTTATCTAAATTAGGGGGGGGGGTGTTATCCCCTCTTTCCCCCTTTCTACTTAACCAATGAAACCCCAAAACTATTGACAGAAGCACATTATCAAAATGAACCTACATACAAAATTTGAAGAAAATCGGATAATTCAGCATGAATGAAAAACTCATTTATCTAAATTATGGGGGGTATCCCCCTTTCCCCCTTTATACTTAACCAATGAACCCCCAAAACTATTGACAGAAGCACATTATCAAAATGAACCTATATACAAAATTTGAAGAAAATGGGATAATTCTGCATGAAAAACCCATTTATCTAAATTATGGGGGGTTAGCCCCCCGTTTCCCCTCTTTATGCTTAACCAATGAACCTCCAAAACTAATCAGGGAAGCGCCTTATCACAAGGAACCTATAAACAAAATTTAAAGTAAAACGGTTAGTTCTATCAAGAGTTATCGCGTTACGTACATACATACATACATACATACATACGTACGAACGTACATACAGAACCGGCGGGCACATAAGCTCTCAGGCTTTGATAGCCTGTGAGCTAAAAAAGAAAACTGCCCAGTTAAAATGAGGGCATTGAGCTCACAGGCTATTCACACTAATTGTATATTATACTCTTATTTCAAAGAATTTGAAATATGCCCCTCGAAAAATAAAGAAATCAACAATATATTAAGAGGGGGGGGTGTCATCCCCCCGTTACCCCCCTCATAGTTAACAAATGAACCCCTTAAACTAATCAGGGAAGTCTCTAATTACAATGAATATATATACAAAATTTGAAGAAAATCGGATAATTCTGCATGAAAAACGCATTTATCTAGATTAAGGGGATTAGCCCCCCTTTCCCTCTTTATACTTAACCAATGAACTCCCAAAACTATTGACAGAAGCGCATTAGCAAAATGAACCTATATGCAAAATTTGAAAATGGGATAATTCTGCATGAAAAACCCATTTATCTAAAAGTAAAAGGGGATTAGCCCCCCTATTCCCCCTTTATACTTAACCAATGAACCCCCAAAACTATTCAGAGAAGCGCATTATCACAATGAACCTATATACAACATTTGAAGAAAATCGGATAATTCTGCGTGAAAAACTCATTTATCTAAATTAGGGGGGGGGTGTTATCCCCTCTTTCCCCCTTTATACTTAACCAATGAAACCCCAAAAGTATTGACAGAAGCACATTATCAAAATGAACCTACATACAAAATTTGAAGAAAATCGGATAATTCAGCATGAATGAAAAACTCATTTATCTAAATTAGGGGGGGGGGTATCCCCCTTTCCCCCTTTATACTTAACCAATGAACCCCCAAAACTATTGACAGAAGCACATTATCAAAATGAACCTATATACAAAATTTGAAGAAAATGGGATAATTCTGCATGAAAAACCCATTTATCTAAATTATGGGGGGTTAGCCCCCCGTTTCCCCCCTTTATGCTTAACCAATGAACCTCCAAAAGTAATCAGGGAGGCGCCTTATCACAAGGAACCTATAAACAAAATTTAAAGTAAAACCGGTTAGTTCTATCAAGAGTTATCGCGTTACGTACATACATACATACATACATACATACATACGTACGAACGTACATACAGAACCGGCGGGCACATAAGCTCTCAGGCTTTGATAGCCTGTGAGCTAAAAAAGAAAACTGCCCAGTTAAACTGAGGGCATTGAGCTCACAGGCTACTCACACTAATTGTATATTATACTCTTATTTCAAAGAATTTGAAATATGCCCCTCGAAAAATAAAGAAATCAACAATATATTAAGGGAGGGGGGTCATCCCCCCGTTACCCCCCTCATAGTTAACTAATTAACCCCTTAAACTAATCAGGGAAGTCTCTTATTACAATGAATATATATACAAAATTTGAAGAAAATCGGATAATTCTGCATGAAAAACCCATTTATCTAAATTAAGGGGGATTAGCCCCCCTTTCCCCCTTTATACTTAACCAATGAACCCCCAAAACTATTGACAGAAGCGCATTATCAAAATGAACCTATATACAAAATTTAAGAAAATGGGATAATTCTGCATGAAAAACCCATTTATCTAAAATAAAAGGGGATTAGCCCCCCCCCTTTCCCCCTTTATACTTAACCAATGAACCCCCAAAACTATTCAGAGAAGAGCATTATCACAATGAACCTATATACAAAATTTGAAGAAAATCGGATAATTCTGCGTGAAAAACTCATTTATCTAAATTAGGGGGGGGGGTTATCCCCTCTTTCCCCCTTTATACTTAACCAATGAAACCCCAAAACTATTGACAGAAGCACATTATCAAAATGAACCTATATACAAAATTTGAAGAAAATCGGATAATTCTGCATGAATGAAAAACTCATTTATCTAAATTAAGGGGGGGGGGTATCCCCCTTTCCCCTTTATACTTAACCAATGAACACCCAAAACTATTGACAGAAGCACATTATCAAAATGAACCTATATACAAAATTTGAAGAAAATGGGATAATTCTGCATGAAAAACCCATTTATCTAATTTATGGGGGGTTAGCCCCCCGTTTCCCCCCTTTATGCTTAACCAATGAACCTCCAAAACTAATCAGGGAAGCGCCTTATCACAAGGAACCTATAAACAAAATTTAAAGTAAAACGGTTAGTTCTATCAAGAGTTATCGCGTTACGTACATACATACATACATACATACATACATACGTACGAACGTACATACAGAACCGGCGGGCACATAAGCTCTCAGGCTTTGATAGCCTGTGAGCTAAAAAAGAAAACTGCCCAGTTAAACTGAGGGCATTGAGCTCACAGGCTACTCACACTAATTGTATATTATACTCTTATTTCAAAGAATTTGAAATATGCCCCTCGAAAAATAAAGAAATCAACAATATATTAAGGGAGGGGGGTCATCCCCCCGATACCCCCCTCATAGTTAACTAATGAACCCCTTAAACTAATCAGGGAAGTCTCTTATTACAATGAATATATATACAAAATTTGAAGAAAATCGGATAATTCTGCATGAAAAACCCATTTATCTAAATTAAGGGGATTAGCCCCCCTTTCCCCCTTTATACTTAACCAATGAACCCCCAAAACTATTGACAGAAGCGCATTATCAAAATGATCCTATATACAAAATTTAAGAAAATGGGATAATTCTGCATGAAAAACCCATTTATCTAAAATAAAAGGGGATTAGCCCCCCCCCCCCTTTCCCCCTTTATACTTAACCAATGAACCCCCAAAACTATTCAGAGAAGAGCATTATCACAATGAACCTATATACAAAATTTGAAGGAAATCGGATAATTCTGCGTGAAAAACTCATTTATCTAAATTAGGGGGGGGGGGTTATCCCCTCTTTCCCCCTTTATACTTAACCAATGAAACCCCAAAACTATTGACAGAAGCACATTATCAAAATGAACCTATATACAAAATTTGAAGAAAATCGGATAATTCTGCATGAATGAAAAACTCATTTATCTAAATTAAGGGGGGGGGGGTATCCCCCCTTTCCCCTTTATACTTAACCAATGAACCCCCAAAACTATTGACAGAAGCACATTATCAAAATGAACCTATATACAAAATTTGAAGAAAATGGGATAATTCTGCATGAAAAACCCATTTATCTAAATTATGGGTGGTTAGCCCCCCGTTTCCCCCCTTTATGCTTAACCAATGAACCTCCAAAACTAATCAGGGAAGCACCTTATCACAAGAAACCTATAAACAAAATTTAAAGTAAAACGGTTAGTTCTATAAAGAGTTATCGCGTTACGTACATACATACATACATACATACATACGTACGTACGTACATACAGTACCGGCGGGCACTCATACCGCCATTTAATAACCCAGCGGACCAAAAACCAAGCTAAAACCGGTTAGCTTACCGTACTAGTGGACGGCGAGTGACAGTAACGGGGACGGCGAACACCTGCTCAGGCGGTTTCCTAATGCTGAGCTAGGTCACAATATGGCGGTTATTTTGGGCAACAGAATGGATATGCGTCAGCTCCCCTTATCACCCCTTATCGTCAGCTCCCCTTGTGCCTTAGGCACATAAGCTCTCAGGCTTTGATAGCCTGTGAGCTAAAAAGTAATAGCTCCTCAAAAAAGTTTCTAGTAAAAAAGCGTTGAGAATAACCCGGAATATCTACGCAGAATTTGATTGGTTCATTTCGTTTTTGGCTCAGTTTCAGATTACTTTTTTTAATATAGAAGGATATATCTTCCTTTTACTTACCCATCATACGTAGTATAGGGTAAGTCTTGTAATCGTTTTGAAAATCGAAAAATTTTTTTTGACGGATTTACACGTTTCAGACACCGGAGATTCCAAAAAACATATTTTTAGAAAAAAAATTTTGCCGTCCGTCTGTGTGTCTGTGTGTGTGTGTGTCTGTGTGTCTGTAAACGCTCTATCTCCCGAAAAAATTGAGATAGACACTTGCAATTTGGTATGTACTTAGTATGTAATAATGGGAAGAAGCCTATTTCATTTCAATAACCTCGATTAACCGGATCTATTTTTTTCGGACTCTCGAAATATTCGTTCTGATAAAAGGTATATAAAAATTTTCGAAATTGTTTATTTTAAGAAATGAATATAAAAGACAATAAAAAAACATAAATTTTGCATAAAGCATGAAGTCGATCGGATAATTAGTTGCTGAGATATTTGTAATCCTATTTTCCACACTCTTCGATTTTTCATGACCCTGTATTTCATCCAAATTTCACTTCAAAGATATATTTTAATTGGAAATTTGACGCTTAATCAGATGCAATAAACCGTTAGTTAATAGGATTATTATTTTTGGAGTTATAAGGAAAAACCTCTTTCAAGCAATTCAGTAATCGAGCCTATAAAGTTATGACGTCATCAAGCCACGATTTTATTTGAATTGCTATGCATTTTATAAGTAGTTTACACATTTTTGTTTTAATATTTTACATTATGCATATCCAGGATGGGTAAGTATTACGGTGGCCCCCAACGACTAGTTTAGGTGCGTTCTTAATTATATAAATACGTAGCACCTACAGTCGTCGTCTGATCCGTCCGTCTGTCCGCATATAACAACGCAAAAACTACCCAACCAAATGGTTTGAAATTTAAGATACATTATCTTTGCAGAATTTTGTCGAGACATTTCAAATTTTATGAAAATTGAATCAAAACTTTAGAAGATATGAATACAATTATTTATTAAGAAATTTGAATTTAAAAGAAAAATCGGTGCTTTCTTGTTATAGGAGCTTCCGACGTTTAATCGTCAAGCGACCCAGAGACTTGTTTTATTACAGAAATTAATCTGCAGACGATATAATTCATTTCACAGAATTAAAAATCATCAAGATCTGAATATTTATATAACTAGCATAGTACTAACGCACCTCATTTGTCAAGTTTGACGTACAATTTCCAACTTGTTTCAAGATGTGAAGTGTTTTGGAACAGAAACATAAAGCTGCATGTTCATTTTTTGGTTATTCTGATCACCTCAAAGTGGTGCCTATATAAACATAAATATTCAAATTGGGATCATCAGAAGTATTTTCTACAATAAAATGTGGTAAAGAGTTGTTTAACTGTACACGTTTTTAATTAATGTGATTGAGATATTTTTCTTAATTAATCCATTTACTCTTTTACAAATGGTATGTGAACGAAGTCAAAGTAAGAGGTAGTATACTATATTTTCAGTTGTTTGCCATCTTTGACTCCACAGCAATGTTGCCAGATTGCGGACTATTTTTAGTGAAATAGCTACTGTTAAAGTCCCATTCCGGATTATATGCAAATTCGTAACGTCCACCTGTGTTAATTTTGCCACATACAATCAAACCAACTCGTTTATAGTGTGATCTTTCCTGTACGAACGTGCGATTATTTCGTGTGACCCTTTATTTCCATACCAGAACACGTCGGGTGTCACACTCCAGTCTGAATTGAAATTAGCCAGCATTTGATGCCAGTCTCGATGTTCAGCAGCCTAACTTCTTCGAACCGCATGGTTTATTGTGATCAAAGGAATACACATAATTAGTTTACGATCATGAAAGCCATCCTGATGAAACTTATTTCGATCTGTTTGGCTTGATACCCTCCGTACTTTTGCCAAAAGAAACTGTCTTTGCAAATGAGTAGTAATTTGTGTTATGTTTCAACGAGCTGTTCACATTAGGTACCGGGGTACTTGTCTATTATCCCGTCGACCACTTTTCATACCAAAAACCTATCGCCAAACTGTAAGATTAAACGCCAATGCAGTCCCATTTACTTGATGTCAGAAGCATTATATTTACAAGTATATATACAAGTTACACATATACGTGTATGTTATGTCATCAAGTGGTTTTTAATTTAACATTTGTGAGTATTTTTCATTGTTTTACTGATTTATTAGTTATTTCATTAATTAAAATAACAATTGTGTCCTTAAATTCTAATATTTTATTTATTTATTTTTATATTCCAATGGCAACGTACCCCCGTTTATTTGGCGTTACAATTTGGCGATAGTTTTTTGTTATGAAAAGTGGTCGACGGGATAATAGAGAAGTACCGTTACCGGTCATCAGTTGATGTGGTCGCATGTAGGCGACTTTGCCCTGGCCGACGTTTAACATTCCCTGTTTCTTGGAATTGATTCCAGAGCCTTGAAGTGCCACTCCTTATACCACTCCAACAGGTTCCGCCACGCTCCTTTCTGTTTGTCCGGATTCAAGTCTCCAAATAATTTATCAGGCCACGAATAGCAGTGTTGTGACATTTTTAAATCAGATTTCCTCAAAAAATAAATAAATAAATAAAAACTATGACCATTTGAACAAAGGATGCGATGAAAAAAAGAGGCTTTTGTGAAATCGCGTTTTCAGCTCTTAGAACCTTTTCCTGGTATCTAATGTCATGATATGTCATGATATCTAATGTCATCTAATGTCATACTGTTTGCATATGAAGGTTCTTTCTCTTTCTGCTACAGTTTCGACAATGATTATTTCGTTTTACGGTAGATATCAATAGATATTTTTACAAAATTTCATTAGAACTGCGTGCTCCCATAACTTTTTTTATTAGCAGTGTAGTTTGTGTAGTTTTAGTAGTGCAAATGTTGCATTATGATGATTTACAAAGAAATTGAAAGGATTTTCTGAAAATCGCTTTTCTGGTAGGTTGAAAACGATTAAAATTTTTAAATGTTGGCCTGAAAAAAATTTTAATAAGATAATCTTTTTCGTTATTTAGAGATTTTTTCCCTGGGTTATTTTTGTTCAAAATCAAGGTTCTAGAAAAAATAATGTTAAATAGATAATTTTGTAAAACAAATGTTCGTTAAATAAAAGTTCAAATGTATAAGTTATAGGATCCAGAGAGTGTATAAAATTTTTTATTTAATAACTTTTCAAAAAATAAGTACTTCGGTATAAATGGAGTTGCATATGATGTAGAACAACAACATTTGAAACATTTTTGTGCAACAAACTATAGCTGTAAAACTAACGGTTTAAGAATAAGTTATCGGTCAACTATAAAAAGGGACTCCCTGTATATTTCGATTTTTTGAGAGATAAGAGATTAGTTAAGAGGAAAGTTTTATCCTAGAACATCTTTGAATTAGAAAATCTTTGAAAAAGAAAACATATCAGTCCAAATTTCTTTAAATCGTGCATTTTCTTCAGCCGGAAAAACAAAAATAGCTTTGTACTGCATAAAACACTTC
The DNA here is from genome assembly GCA_963931845.1 of Maratus michaelseni. NCBI lineage: Eukaryota > Metazoa > Arthropoda > Arachnida > Araneae > Salticidae > Maratus > Maratus michaelseni. The sequence goes on along the minus strand of OZ007591.1, from coordinate 151,763,971 downwards.
CTCGTAGAAAAAGTTGCAAATTTTCCGACATATATTTTATTAGCTTTTAGCTTCATAGCTTTTGGAATGAAGCCAGTAGTAATGGAAAAATAGCAGTCAAATTCAAAAAACTCCGAAAATGTTTTCAAGCGTAACTAAATGAACTGCTTAGTCCCAGCGAAAAAAATACTCTTGCTGGGAAAATTTCATGCATAGTTCATTAAACATCAAATAAAAGTTCTTTAACCCTTTTCCTGCTTCCTCTTTCTAATTTTCTTTCTTATTCAAAAAATATTTTATGTATGTCGTTATATTTTTCTTAGCTCATTCATTTTTCCATTGTTGAATAAAAGCAATTGCATTGGATTTATTTGTATATCTTAGGCAAACAAATTATTTATCTGGTATTAAAATAAATATAGACTTGATAATGTACAGATATTTAGTATTTAGAAGTGAGTGCTTTGAATTTTATATTTTATTTCACAAATAGTACTCGTAATGAATAAATAAATAAATACATAAATAAATATTGAAAACCTGTTAATATCAGTTAAATGTTTTAGTGCTAAAAGAAAGTAGTATTTTGTGTTAAAAAGTTTAGCGACTGAATAGAAAATGTGTTTTACAAAGTCAATTTGTTTTTCCTTTTCAACACTAGCTAGGGAACCACTTTTGGTGCAGCTCGCACCTAGGATTGAGACCTGGTGCATTTTAAAGCCCTATATTACGAAGTTTGAGAATCGATAAATTTTTTCTGTTAAAATCATATTTTGTGATTTTACGGCAGAATAAGTTTCTGAAAATGCAATTTTCGAGACCACTTATCGGACTCTTAACATAGAAGGTTTTGATTTTAAAAAGAGTAGTTAAAAATACAAATTAGTCAATAATAAGTGTAGAATATTGAAGAAAGTTTAAAATTTTTTAAAAAGTTTAAAATACTTATATTATCCTATTATTCCGTTTACTAAATATTTGAACTTAATGTTTAAATAATAAACAGTATCGCATACCTTGTTTGCCATAGTCTAAGGAAAATGTCCACAAAGCCTCTAACAGGAAAACATATATAGGAGTTTTAAATTTATTTTTCAACCATTTCATATACAATTAAATAATAGATAAAATTATCTTCATTGCCACTTAACGTTCCCGCCATAGCCAATGATTCTGTCGTCTAAAATGTCACACAGTGCGTTTAGCAATGGCGCCAATTAATGTGGTGGAAATTAATATCTGGTGCGTCGATTGAGAAAATTTCCTCATATGAACTGCATTTTATAATGGAACATTGAAAAAATAAAAGGAGTTATATTAGAAACCATGTAGAAAATTTTTCAGGACAGAATCATCGGCAGTGTAAAGTGTGTGGAAATAATGTAGACTGACAAACTAGATCATCGCCTAACCTAACTCTAATAGTATTTTACTCCTGATGTTACATAAAACTTTAAGTGCACAGCTTATTACCACGCAATATTTATAATCAACCACACAGTATTTTTAAAACATTCATCCACGTAACACTTGAAATGCTACTGAACGTGCAAAAAGAAGATGTAGCTTGAGTACAGATGTGCATTGCTGCCGATGACGGCACATACAACATACTTATCTTGAAGAACTTTTTCTTTCCCTATAGAAAATTATTTTATCTGACTTAAATGTGTTGTTATGTGTTAGTAAATGCGCATCCGCCTTATAATTCTCCACTTCTGCACACGATTATTGACGCATTTAAGCCGGTGAATAAACATCGAAATATTTACATTGGAGGTAGGACGACTTCTGTCGTAGATATTCTTAAATGTAAGACGTAATTTCATACTAAATCGAGAAAACTGTTATTTATTTAAATTAAATTAAAATACTATAAAAATTATGTAAATGAAATAATATAAAATTTCAAATAGGGGTCATTTTTAGGACACTCAGTATAGGGAAAGACTAGTTGTTACCCATGACTTCGTTCACGCAACATTAACAGAAGAATAAATGCATTAATTAAGCAAAATATTTCACTCCCGATAATTATAAACGTAAATAATTAACTAACCCTTTATCACATTTCATAGAAGATAATACGGTATTTCTTTGTTATATTGACCTTGACATAACTCAGTCTTTAAAAAGTGAAATTTTATACCATATAATCGCGAGAATGAAAATTCAACAAATGCAAGAAGGAGGGCCAAATAAAATCATGTAAATCGACGAATTGGATTTTTTTTAAAGTCAATTTTACCTGGTAAACCATTTTACTATTAACGCATATGTGAAACGTTTTAACAGCCCTCCTTCAAAAATAATTCATTGTAAATGCTATATGCTTTTTATTTAAATTCAATCTTACAAGATTTGTTTCAGCTATACATTAATATTAAACCAAGGATGGTTTAATGTATAGCTGAAACAAATCTTGTTTTCTAAATGACAATATGTTGGCAGACGATTTCTGTTCTACAGAAAAAATTCATTCAAGAAGTTTAAATAAATCGGTTTTTTTTTTTTTTTTTTTTTTGTGATAATTTATTGAAATCAAGATTTTGATTTCACAATCTATTCAAATTGAAAATAAATTCTGTTTTCAGTTTTAATGAGAAAATGCCGTAAAAAAACATATTGATCTGTTTTATTTCTCCTTTTTTATCCATAAATATGGAGTAATTTACTTGCCGTTTTTAGAGAATCTTCGTTAAAATTTACAATAAAAATAATAATAATAATATCTCGGAATCGAATTCATTTTTTTTTAATCCGAGAGTTTGTGTGACATCCTCGGATTAATGATAACCGATGCTAAGTAAATCGCGTTGCGTTTGATAGTCTAAGAGGAATAGTTGCGAAATACAAACAAACGGTCAGATTTTAATGTAATAGAAACGTGTTCATTTTTCTTTTCTTAAAATTATTAAGTGATTTTTAAAAGAAAACTCTCATCTGTGTATAACTGATACACATTCTTAATAATCAGTGTATATAAAAAAAAAACATTTAAATTTTTCGTTTTAAATATGACGTGAATCTCATCTACTTTCTATACTTACTGATCCTTGTGTTATTAATGTACGGTATTGATTCACGCTCCTTTTAAAATATAGTCGAAAGTTCCCGTTTTATTTCAAATATGACGTCACTTTTTCCCGCAGACAAATCTCTTTATAATGACATAATTCTTGAATTCGTGGTTGTACGCTGTGTAATAAAGTGATAATTTACATCCTTTGTATTGATATAATTATTGTTAATTTTCTTTTCCTGACAATCATGACGTAAATTTTCGCAGAAAACTCACATCTGTATGTAACTGATATTCAAGCTTATAATTAATCACTATCGATAAAAAATATTTCAGTTTTTAATCTTAAATATGACGTTCATTATCTATCTACTTTCATTATATACTGATATTCATGCCCCTTTTATTATTACGAATATATGAAAATACATGTTTTATTTATGACCTTATACTTGTCTAAGCCAAGGAAGATCATTTTTATAAGTCCATTGTAAAAGCGAAATATTTTCTTAATAATATAATTATTGTTCATTCTTCCTTCTAATTATAAAGCAGTCTTTGGCAGAAAATGTCTTCTCAACGTAACCGATATTCATACTTCATGTATAATAACAAATACTCCATATTTGCTTTCAAATATCATGGCAATTTATCTTCTTTTGGAATTTTTTAAATTTTCATTTTTTTATGTGGAAATCGTTCCATTGAAAAATAATTGTTGAAGAAAATTATTATTCCAGGTTTTGTATTTATTGGCAACGATAATGCTTAGCCACGTAAAATAGTTAATTAAATTTTACAGGAAAAATATTCATTGATTCTCTATGAAAATGATGACATTTTTAAATATAAAGAAAAGTATTTGAAATAAATAAATAAAATATAGCCTATATTCATTTCTGAGTGATAATTCATCTATATGCAAAGATACAGGGCCATTAAATCCTCCGTTTGGACGTCTACTTCAGCCAAACATTCACACATACAATCAGATTTATAATACTATTGGGATGAAGTCAATCGGTGACCGCTAGAGAGAACTGTCTTCGGGTATTTACTTAAATATTAATATATTGTATAAAGTGTTTTACATATATATGCATTTACACTGCAAATAAAAGTGTCTGAAATTCAGAAACATATGTGTCTGAAAAGCAATTCAGACACTTAAGTGTCTGAATGTGAAATTTCAGACATCATTGAAGTCTGAATTTAAGACACATTAGTGTCTTAATAAGATCACGGTATAAAAGAACTGAGAAAAATGTCTGGATAATGATGATATGTCTGAAATTAAGGCATTTAGAAAATCAGACAATTAAGTGTGAATTTGGTAAAATTATATTATATGCGCGATGATTGTGATAGAATAAAGTCACTACATATGCCGGCACCATTAGAAAATGCTTTCGAATAGATGAATGTTGTTTAAAATGCTGTTCCATTCACTAAATTTTCATTAGGCTATAAATTGATTAAACCACAGAACGAGTGTCAAAATTGTACATCAATCATGGAATAAATTTATTTTTGGTGTATTAAGTAAAGAAAACAATCGCTTCTCAGAAAACTATAAAGTTCTCCAAAAATTACTTGCGCTTATAGGCGTATGCAGGAAATGCAGGGCTGCCATCCCCACACCCGAACTTTTTGGAAATGGTAAGGTATATAGCTTGAAACAAAAAGAGTCAAGAAAAAATATAGGTAGAGGCAAGGTTTTGGAATATATGTGCCAGTGATCTACAGCATAGTCCGCTTTTTTCAAATGCGAAATATATACATGAAATTAGTTAGATTATGATTTTTGCGTCAAGGCTCGTTGTGCAAGACAATTTTTAAACTTAAAAGCGGTTGAAAAATTTAACAATTAATAAATATTAAATATTCAAAAATAGGTTTTTAACAAGATTTATCAAAATAAAAAAGTGAAACCGTTTAGTTTTTTCTGTCAGGAGGCTTTGTTCCCCTGAATATCCCGTTTAAGCTAAAGTAAAAACGCATAACATTAAAAAGAAAACATAATTTAAAATTGTGTTGTGAAAGGGATTCAGGGAACTACCTCTGACACATAATGCATAGTTCCTTCTTCTGTTACCATTTAATTATTCTGTAGTGACTTTGAAGATTAAATTTTATTATTTTTTTAATAATCACATATAAAGAAAATTTAGTTTATTAATTTTCAAAACCCGTGCTGTGAAAGAGAGATATCCCCAACGAGCCACCGCCGCCTGAATTCAAAACTTCCCTGAACCACACATTTGAGATAAATTTTAACACATAAGAATAAAAATAACTAAAAATTAATTTCTATGGAGGATTAACAGGTAAAAAAACCCCTCACCAATGGAAAATTCTTATCTGTATTTTCTCTTAGTGTTCAATTATTTTAAGTTTCTCAAAAAGAATAAATTTACTGCGTAAAATATGTGTAATTAATATCCCCTCCTTATAAATACTAAAGTTTTAGAATCCTAACCACCATGTCAAATTGACAAAATCTTCCCAAAATCCTCTTCAAAATTTTCCATTTTGTCAGCAAAAGATAATCAAACCATATTCTAATCATTCGTTATAAGCAAAGAACCATATTCTAATTATTCATTTACCATAGAAAAACTCATAATAAAAATTAAGCTCATTAATTAAAAATTACAAGTATTATAACAGCGCTTATCATCGCGAATTATCATCTTCCCTGTGAGAAAATCAACACACAGCCGAATCAATCTCACCCATATTTAAAATAGCATCCAAACATGGTCCAATTGGCAAAATCCATAGAGCGCTGGATCTCTAATTCTTATGTCATGAGTTCGATCCCACATTGCGAGAATAACAAACATGATATTATTCTCCCGTATCAAGACAAAAAGATGCTTCTGTAAAATTCCCTAGTTGTCAGTACAGGTGCTTTTTCACTTTTTTGCAAACTTTTTCTAGCTGGGTATTGCCTAGGTAAAAAAGGCAATATTTCTGACGTTTCAAGTGTCTTAAATTCAGACGCAAAATGTGACTGTAATGTGAAAATAAAACATTTTAAAACCTCTTAAAATTGAACGCTACACGTCAGACACATAAGTGTCTGAATTTCAGAAATTTCAGTTTACAGTGTAATATGCCATATTGATTTATATTGTAACGTTATTATTTATACTTGCACCTGTAAACTTCTGTAGATGCTTTATTTTAAACCTGTATTAACCTTGTTTTAAGAATTTTATCTTAAATTCTTTTTCTTTGTCTACTTCACTGTCAATAAACCTCCTTTAGCAATCAGTCGCTGGGTTTGTGACTAAAGTTACTTTATAAAAATTATATTGTTTGTATAACTCGCTTCTCTTATCGAAGGGCGTTTGATTCACGCTGTAATGACAATGCTGGTTAGCCGTGGTGGAATCAGATTTATAACGAAGTTTTAAATGATGCGATAGATAATTCTAAAACAGTGGCAGAGATGCGTTATTACAGGTGCAGTTTTTAAGTCTTGAAAAATTTCTTTCTGTACGAGGAAATTGAGTCAGATACGTTATTGGGATTTTGCAAACTTTAATTAAAAGCCTAAGATATTAAAGATGAAAATAGAAAAGTGGATAATGCCTTAATTAACTTATAAGAGCAAACAGATTCACAATTTTGCAGGAGGCTGGTCAGAGAGCTAATGCTGAAAATCTCTAGATCTAGATCATACACATAGCTGCACAAAAGAATAATTGTAAGCATTACTGTCTATGGGTGCGAATTGGTTAAAGTATGTTTTTAACTGTATTATGCCTTTTCCAGCTGATACTATATTTCACCATACTAAGATATATTTGTAGAATATTAATAAACACATACATGGTTGCGCAAAAGAAATTACATAGATTGTCATCTCTCAATGGTGACTGTCGGAAGTGAGATTTTAATTAGGTTACGAATTTTATAGTTTAATTCAATTTTAGCATATTTAGTAGAGTGAGTAAAAATCTATAGATAATATACAGGGCTGCACAAAAGAATTCGAATACATTACTACCAATGAACAGAAATTGCGAAAAGGAAATTTTCATCTTTATTATGCATTTTCCATCTAATTAAGTTTTAGCATAAATTGCGGTGTACATAAAAAATTATAGATCATGTACAGGGCTAGAATAAAGAATTTGGATATGTTATCAACAATGGGCGATAATTATTGAAATTGAGATTTCAGCTATGTGTATGAACTTTAATTCTTGTGGCATTTTCTTCTTTCACCGTTTCAAAAGACGAAATTGTAAAAAAAATATTCTGGAAGTGTTAGAAAGTTCTTCATAAAATATACGTGACGCACGATTTTTCTTTCTTATTTTAATTATTTATGCTGCATCTTTTTTGTTACCATTTTTTATATAGTTAGCATGCAAAAATAAAGTGTCATCCTCTGTGGTATACGTAAAATATGATATAATCATAAGCTCTAAGGGTATTAATGACTATGCCAGCATTTTTAAATCTCATTAAAACATAAAATATGCAAAAGACTACGTTATTATCTTGAGAATTAATAGAACGTTAATTGCGCTAATTAATTTTGAATCTGTAATGTTTGCTGATCTAACAAATAGTAAACTCTCAAATGGATATTTTTTTCTTATACCTTTTTTATATCATTATTAAAGAATAAATACATTCCGTATTATTTTTAAAAGTAAGTTTTTTTACACCTGGATATTGATAATATTTTAGTTTGCGTGGGAAAATTTCTTAAATTTCGTAACTATTTTAATAGTTTGAATAAACTATTCAATTTTAGCCAATTTTTTTGGTATCTAACATTATTCAAAATATTAATAAATATTTCAAATTTCAAATATAAGTAATTATAAAGTCTTATTAAGATACATATGTTGCTTGCATGGTGGGCTTAGAGTATGAGCGTCAACGGGACGAATAAACATAATTTTCGAACACATGATCTTGAAATCTAGGTCGCCGTTTTTAAAAATAAAAATCGTAATCTTAAAATTAGCTAAGCTACGAATTTTTTATCGAAACCCTCCTGCAAGATGTTTTTCAAACAATGAAGTAATGCAGAAATAAAACAAATAAGAAATATTTAAAAACACAAAATTGAGCTCTGAGGTAATTTTTTCTAAACAAAGAATTGAAACAGCCTTTTTTTCCCCTTGTGGTCGAGGGAGACAGAACTTTCTGAAACCGCCAATTAAAATAGTTTTAAACAGATGTATGTACAAGAAAAATAGAACTGAACATTGTCTCTGACAAAAAATCAATTATTTTTTCTCCTAGTGTTTAAATGCTTGTAAATCACTTAAAAAATATATTTTTTTCAAAGTTGTTTTTTTTTAAATCATTAGAGAGGAGGAAAATTTTATTAATTAAATTTCAAAATCCAAGGAGGTAGACGTTGTCATAAATTTATAACAATTGAGCAAGATAATCGTTATAATATTATCCTGCTCCCAGTCTTTCCTCCATGTCTTTCCTCCAAAAGAGGTGATTTTTTTTTAAATTCGTGAACGGAGAACTATAAACATAAAATTAAGAAGATACTTTCGCGGTTGACATAGTTTAAAAAACAGTAATGTAAAGTGTAAAGGTTTAGACTAGTGATGGAAGTATTCGAATTATAAATGTCCAATTTCTCGATTCAGCAAAGTTCTCGGGTAGGTTCAATTTCAGACAGAGTATTTAAATGCAAGCCACCAGACATTCATGCTAGCAACGAAAGTTACAGTTTTCGACTGTTTTTAGTTCTCTGGTCTAGTTTTCTTATGGTCTCGTAAGATGAACGAAGGGTTGTTAATATTCAGATAGGATATAATGTTACACTGTTCAAAAAACTTTTCTCCATAAATTCGCCACTATTAGGATGTTTGGTGCCAGTGTTGAATGATTCCGTGATTGTTTTAATCACATATATCGATTGTTTGACTGTCTCGATGGTTTCCTATTATTCAAATACTTTTTCGATTGTTGACTCGATGCTTTTTTTTTTCAAGTGAGAGGCCAAGTCGAGAAGTTGCTATTTATATTCAACGTCGCCCATGAGAGAGGGCAGAGGCACTAAACCCTCACCATCCCCCTCCCACACACACACACTACATGTTCTACAGGCAATTTGTTTTATCAATTTAACACTTAAGCAATGAAGACCTCTTTTAATTTTTTCTAATAATAATATATTAATGGTTTATTGTAACTATCAAATTTTTTTATCTAAAAATTGATTCGCTAGAATCTGCTAAGAATTTACTTTCAAAAGAACGGCAATGGATTTTAGTTTATACTTTTAACACATCCTTTTATTTTTGCACCCATCATAGTAGTTGTTAGTTACCTTTCAAATGAGATGCGTGCTCAATCACCAGGTCTTTCTATTGAAAAAATTTCTGACTCTATTCTCAAATTACTTTTGTTTCAGAATGTGTAAAACTTCAGACATTCGTTTAAAGGTGCCAAAACATTAAACAGAGTTTTAGTTTTCCCTATAAATATAGGGCAACTTTAATTATAGACGAGTAGTATTTGCTTAAAAACTTTAGTGATTTACAGGTCCCCACACTTGTTTAAAACAGCAACTTTGACAGTATATTCTGAATGAGGCTTTACTTTTATAGAAAAATGAAAATTTATTTGATTCTTAAGAACCTTAATATTCTCTGAAAAATTTAAGCGTGTACGTATAAAATTAATTTAATTATTGCGTCAGAACGTAACCTATTTCAATTTGAGAAATTGAAATTTCAGTTACATGCATCACATTTCATTGTTTAAAATCCATATTGCAATGTTTCAATTTCGTTTCTTATAATGTTGTTAATAATTACGAAAGATTTCCGCAATGATTGAGTAAATTTAAGTTTTGTGTGCGGCAACCATTAGCACTCAAATATAAAATTAGGATTCCTTTGTGAATATTCAATTGTTGCATTAAGATAATTAACATACTGGTGCGATATAATAAAACAAACAAACTTCTTAATAACACCATAAGTTTAAGAGATGCGCTAGGCCTTTCGAAAGAAATTTGTCTTTCTTCACCAGGCGCAAAAGACGTGCTACCACTTGGAAGGCAGGAGCAAGACTTGGAACAGTCTTTCGGAAGCACTCGGGCAGGAGCAATCTTGCTCCCACCTTCCAAGTGGTAGAACGTCTTTTGCGCCTGAGGGATAATTAGCACACTGGTGCGATATAATAAGGCAAACAAACGTCTTAATAACACCATAAATTTAAGAGATGCCTTAGGCCTTTCGAAAGAAATTTGTCTTTCTTCACCAGGCGCAAAAGACGTGACATGGAAGGCGGGAGCAAGACTTGGAACAGTCGTGCGAAAGCACTCTGGCAGGAACAGTCTTGCTCCCGCATTCCAAGTGGTAGAACACCACTTGGTTTGGTAATAACACCATAAATTTAAGAGATGCCTTAGGCCTTTCGAAAGAAATTTGTCTTTCTTCACCAGGCGCAAAAGACGTGACATGGAAGGCGGGATCAAGACTTGGAACAGTCGTGCGAAATCACTCTGGCAGGAACAGTCTTGCTCCCGCATTCCAAGTGGTAGAACGTCTTTTGCGCCTGCTGAAGAAAGACAAATTTCTTTTGAAAGGTCTAGCGCATCTCTTAAACTTATGGTGTTTTTAAAAAAAAATGTTTGTTTTATTCAATTGTTCGTTATATGTTGGTTAATTATTCAATAGGCATGGTATGCTTTTCACTATAGATGTTTACACTGTTAATAATTTGCAGCAAACTGCCCAGTCATTTGACGGTTTTTGTAAAATACAGTTATATAACGAGAATTCAACTCTATTTTGACCATAATATGAGCAATAATATGGTCAGAATAGAGCTAATTTACGGTTATGTAACCATTTTTCATAAAAACGGTTATATGACTGGACAGTTTGCTGCAAATTTTTAACAGTGTAGAGTTGTTTAATGTGCACAAATTTAATATATAAAAAATAGTTATATATATATATATATATATAACAGGGGAGGTAATAACGCTCTACGGCCTGGCTTTGCTGGGCCGAGTGCATATGTGCGTGAGAGATAACAAGTTGGGTATCGTCCTTGGAGCTCAGTGGTAGAAACTTGGAGCGTTGTTCCAAAGGAGCCTTGGAACGTTGTTCCAAGTTTAGCAATGTAAAAATTCACAGGAAGAAAGTAGGGGAGACCGGCGCAAGATGACGAATGTCTAAATTTTTCCGTTTTCCGCTAAGTGGCAGCATCAACCGGACACAACTGGCTCTCCTATCGGCCGTTCGTTAAACAATACTATAGAGAAGCTGAAATCGCCATTTTTGTGTCAGTTGTGAAGCTTTGATTGTTTTCCGCTGCCACGTTATAACTTTTATGCATGTGTAAATAAGCTCTGCTACAGATACAGGTAAGATATATCGTTTCTCTTTAATATTTATGAGTAACTTAGTTTAAATACTACCTATTACCATGAATAAATGTCAATTAATCACCTTCCTTCATGGCAATGAAAACGAATGTTTTTAAACAGGCAGTCCGGGGCAAGATGACGAGCTCGTCATCTGGCCCTGTGTTTCGGAATTTATTAAACTAACTATGTTGTCCATTCTATTTAAATCCTGTAAATGCTTGTTTCTCTGTGTGTTTGTTCGCACGACCTTTCGCTTCTATCTCCTCTGGGGCTAAGGGGCGCATGGGATCGGGGGAGGTGTCGTTCGAAAGGGGGCGACCAGAGGAAGACAATTTTGCCATCCGCTAAGCCCACCCCCTAATCTGCTGAAAGAAAAACCCTATCGGGGTCCGTATCTCCACTTCCAAGCGTCCGATCGGTACGAGGAGAGTACCGTTCGACGGGGTCAAGACCTCCCCCTTCCTCCGCTGGTCCCCCTCCTCCCAAAAAATTCAAAAAGCGTTTAAGGCCAACTTCCGTCATTGTGACCCACCAACAGAAGAATGGATCCAGTGCTGTAAATGCCAAGAGTGGTGGCATGAGGAATGTTCCAATTTTGAAAATGGCATTTTTATTTGTGACTATTGTTAGCTGCCCAACTAAACACTTAAAAATTACGTTACAATCAATGCATTATGCTTAGTTTGATACTTTGTAAGAAGTAAAAACACAGTTATCATTTGTTAAACCATGTAACATATTCAAAAGATAAAATATGTTCAATCTTTTTCAGTGTTGTCATCTTGCCCCAAGGCCAAAGTCATCTTGCCCCAGTACTGGGGCAAGATGACGATTTGTTAATGTTATGAAAAAATGAAATTATCCTTTATTTTTTTTATTTGAAAAATTAAATGGTAATGTATTTATTACTACAAAGGTATACTCTATCAGTTCATGTAAAATTAATTTTACTATTACTTCAAAATAAATTAATAAACAACAAAAATTGTTAACATAGTCATCTTGCCCCGGTCTCCCCTACAATGCTAAGAATAGATAATAGCACATCTCAAAACCCCTCACAAGAAAAGTCTCCATAAGCGCATACTCAGAAATTTTTTTAAAAATTGCAGAATGTTCTTCTCATGAGGATATACGTTTATAAAAAAAAAATTGCTGCGGACCCTCTATATAACGTAAGTAAAAAAATTACGAAAATTTCGAGTTTTAGCGATTTATCGCTGGGTTGGCGACACAATTAAATTTTAAAAAAATACCCATTTACGATAAATACTCTTTTAGGAAAAAAGTTTTCTACTCTTTATACTGAAGTAAGTTTAACTTAAATAAATTCACTTTTATAACTACGGTTTTGTCATATACATTTATATAAACATGTAAAGAAAATTGCCGGTCGTATTCTAGGGTTTAGAACAAAATTTTAACTGATTAAAATGCTTTAAACTAAAAATTAATTGTCCGATTCTCAACACTGTCAATTTGATTTCGATGTTGTTAGAGCCAGAGACAACAAGAGAAAAGTTTTGTTGCCGTCGAAACAATGACTGATTCAAAATCTAAATGTATAATGAAAGCGTTTTTAATCAGAGAATTACTGTTAAAATACACTTAAAACTTATCCAGTTGGCGAAACCGTGTAAAATTAAATAACTCCAGCAATACTTAACTTGTATGTATATTATATAAACTGATAGAAAAAATAATAAACTGTTTAATCGTTGAAGTTTCAATTCATAAAATACTACGCATTTAAACACTCATTTTACCAGAAACTTTCAAATACATTAAAATCCCTTTAATTTGGCCACAAAAAAGTGTTTCTCGCCAAATCATGTCTTTCATGTCTGCGCCAAATACTCGAAAGTATTTTATTTTTTATAGATTTTCTACTGGGATTCCGCAGCTAAATATAACTGATCATTTATTACGTACATGAGTAGTTCCATTACCTTTTTTTTCAAAATATTCTGAGTATGCGCTTTAAGGAGACCTACCGTGTCAGTGGCAGATCGTTGGAGCGTTATTCCAAGGTCCCGAGTTCAATTCCCGGCTTGGAATTTTTTCACTCTGTAAGCTCAGTTTAGCAATTTAAAAATTCACATGTTTATAATTTATTAGTTTAAGGTGAATAATTGAAAAATTATTTGTAATTTACTTATATGTACTTCCCTCTTTTATTTCTGTATATCCTCATTAATAAATTATTGTTATATTTTCCTTGAAATAATTGATGTTGAAAATCTGAACCCAAAGTTTTCGGAATAAATTCTAACTTTATTGAATTAAACATGTCTATTATAGCGTGTTTTGAGCATGGAATTTAAACAAGTAAGAGTTTTAATCAATATTGTGTTATTTCATTTCATTAAATGTTATTTAAGTTAATAATTCAAATAGTTTATTTATTTCAATACTCTTCCAGATTATGAGTTTTGCTTCCATTTTAATAAATAAATCGGAATAGATTTTGTTTGCATTTAATTCAAAATGATTATTTACTGTTTTCTAGTCTTTCTTCCAAAATGTATATTCAAGTAGAAAATTCAAAAGCTATTTACAGACGTACATACACATCTCTGGCAATACACTTTTATTTGAAAATGTTTGGAACTTATCGATAAACTAATTCTGCCTAAAGGTAATAAAATTGGCTTTTACAATGAGATAATATATATTTTTTTAAACTAACATTTTACAAGTTGTTCAAAAAAGTAACAAGCACATTTTAAAATTCAATATAAAGTCAAGTAATTGATGTACGAGTGTGCTGTTTCGATGAAATGCTTCCAGTGGAATTATATATATATATATATTATTTCTATAACATATTCTATACCTATAATATTTCTTTGTAGTTTATTGAGAAAAGCTGACATGTGATATTTCAAATGCCCCCTTCTGACCTTAAGGGATTTATCTCGCCAAATAAAATAATTAATATGTTTTCGCTCAATATCAGCTATTACGAGAATATGCTTTAAAGAGTTTGAGTATGAAATTTATATACAATAAATTCACCTTATTATGTATTTTTATATTGTTTTTGTGGTATTTATTTGCTTTAAACTATATGCTGTTACAGTATTAAAATTTGATACTGTCATTTTCTTTAGGCATTTAAACATGACTTAATAATAGATTGTTAATAATGTTATTTAGTTGATATACCTAAAACGATCTAAAAACTCGTAACTGCTTTTTAACACTTTCAACATAGTTGAAAAGTGTCATTCAGTTTGCCTATCTGTCTGGCCATCCGTCCGTTTTCTAATTGCAGTAAATATACTCAGATCGCCATGCAATTGAAATATTTTATTGAGGTTTACTGTGACATGATCGCTATTGAAACTGAAGTGTATAGCCTTTATAGTTCGTCCACAAAGACACCCAAACGTATTCCTTTAAGTTATAGTCAATTGGAAAAAAGCGTTCGAAATGCATTTTAATGATGTTTATTCCGAACATAATTAAATTGTTATGCGTTTCTAGGTGCATAAAAATATTCTTTCAATACAATATGGAATGTAAAGCAGTTTTCATTCATTTACAGGTTTCACACAAAAAAAATCCGTTACATAAGGGTCTCTGGGGAAAAGTCGTTTGCAGAGTATTTCAATGATGTTAGATTATTTCAAACATAAGGGGTCCAGGACACATTTGATAAACATTTTCATTTATTGAATTAGAATTTTTAGTTTTTTTTTGTGATGGTTAACCCTATAATTTGTAAAGAAAATCAAATAATAAAACTTCTTATAAGGTCTATAAAAAAATTAAAATTTTAAAAAATTGGAGTAATTTAAAATTATTATAACTCAAACTATTATTCGTCAAATTTCAAATTTTTTTCATTTAGTTAAACAGAAATGTATAAGTTTTAATTATGATTCAGCATTTTTTAAATATTCATTTTGAAAAAAATAAAAATATTTAAGGTAATTTTTTTTAAATATATAACTTAAAATTTAAAAAAAATCATATTTTTAAAAGTAAATATATTTTTTTTAATTTGCTGATTCAAAATTAAAGGAAAGTAATTGAAAAATACATGCTCCAAGTTTGAACCATTTATCTTTAACGGTTCTCGACTTATAACAATTTAAAGACGAGAATTTGTAAAAAAAGCCGTCATGCAGAAAAACGCAAAACCGTTTACATGACAACCACTACTTGAAAGATAGCTTTTGAGAAAGAAAAATTAATATGTCTTCTTCTACTTAAGATAGAAACATGATTTAAACGTCTTTTTAAGCTGATTACTGTAAATATGGTGTCCATAGCATTTATCGCTTATTTACCGAGACACACAAAAGTATTCAAAGTTATTGACTAGACTATGAGGGGTACTTGCTGGAAGTTTTTATTCAGTTGTGATATACGTTTAAAAAATTTATGCATATTTCGTGGTGTACATAAATTTTTTGATCATATACAAGGCTACGCAAAC
The DNA here is from genome assembly GCA_963931845.1 of Maratus michaelseni. Lineage (NCBI taxonomy): Eukaryota > Metazoa > Arthropoda > Arachnida > Araneae > Salticidae > Maratus > Maratus michaelseni. Next base: position 151,748,143 of record OZ007591.1, on the reverse strand, counting down.
TAATTTTTAAGTTTTACTTCTTATGGGCGTGAATTGCTCAGACGTGGATTTTAATTTTGTTATGCATTTTCCTGCTGAACTATATTTAGTATAAAAAGAGAACTTTGCGAAATATGAATAAATTCATATACAGGGCTGCGCAAAGAAATAGATACATTGCCGTTTATCGTTGGCAATTGCTGGAAGTGCGTTTTTAATTGCGTTGTGCGTTTTTACTTGAATTAATTTTTACCTTACTATGTGTATGCATAAAATTCTCTAGTTAATATACGGGGCTGTACAAAAGAATTCGAGTGCATCCATCTATTAGCGAAATAACTAAAAGTGAATTTTCAGCTATGTGATGTCTTTTCTAACTGTAGTAAATTTTAGTATACTATGTAGTATATGCGCAAAGTTATAAATCATATGCAGGACTGTACAAAATATTTCGACTACTTTTCTCACTGCCGATGGTCACTGCTGAAACTAAATTTTTAAATGTGTTGTCTGGTTTCTAAAGTGTTTATTAACGTTTCTCCTTCCTCCTCGTTTAACGGTAAAGTTCCGTTTCAGCTTTCTGCATATGTTGGAAAGAGTTTCCTAATCTATACTTGACGCTTGATTTTTCTTTCTTGTTTGTTTTATAAAAACACTTTATTAAAATACATAGTTTGTAATTTTGTAACGTGTATATATATATATGTGTGTGTGTGTGTGTGCATACACGCCAGATCACATACAAACATGCAACTGAGCAATGTGAGCCTTGAACTTCCTACCACCGAACTGTACTTTTATAATCCAACCACTCGATGAAGGAGTAATCAAGACCTTTAAAGCTCACTACCGAATCCATTTTCTGAAGAAAATGTTCCTGGTGATGGAGGAGGCAAATTTGGCAACCGAACTAACGAAGAAGGTCAACGTCATGGAAGCTATCCATTTTGGATATCAACGGCTTGGAATGAAGTAACACACTACACCATCCAAACATGCTTCTACAAAGCTGGATTCCCGTATAAGAATGAGCACTCAAGAATAGAGGATCAAGAAGCAATAGCTGTGAGTGACTTGTGGACAATTTTTAAGGAGCTTCATACTGAAATTGAACCTGGAGCTTATCGCGAAGCCGATGGAAGCCTTCCGGTTCGTGACAACAATAACATTGAAGAGAAAGAGCATAGTGAAGAAGAGGCAGAACCAGAAGAGATCGATGAAACAAGAAGTAGGATTATCTTCAAGCAATATGGCCAAAGGATTCAAGACCTGATGAACTATGCGCTGAACATCACCGGGAAGCCTTTCCACTTCTTAAACAACTAATAACATGTACACTGCACGTACATACACAATTCAAAAATAGACTAAAATTACTCACTTTTTAAAGTAATGTACCGATTTTTCAAGTAAAGTATTGTATATATGTAATTGTATGTTTTGTAAAACTTTTTAATATAACTTTTTTCATTTACTATTTTAATATTTTCTAAATTCTGCACGTCCATCTAGGTAATTGACATGGCTAACCAGGCTAAGTATTCTTTACAGTCTAAAAACTCAATACATAGTAGTAACAGTAATGTATTTCCTAATCTCCCTCTATAATGAACACCCCCATAATTTGAAAATTTTTGGTCGGTCCCATGAGTGTTCAGAATAGAGAGAGTCCACTGTATATATATATATATATATATATATATATATATATATATATATATATACTACAAGTAATGTAATGTTACTATATATATATATATACGTACGTGTTTACTTTTCTGTTGACTGGCTGTTCAAAATTTCCAGTTCGAAACGCGTTCTGTGTGCTGTTTTAGTTTTTATGGTGATTGATACAAAGTTTCAGTATTTAATAAGTCATTCTCCTTCGAACGTACAAAACGATGTCACAGAATATGTATTAAAAAAGTAATTCAATTGAATGTTATAATTAAAATGTGGTGTTTCAAGATCGAACTATACATATAAATAGTAAAATATTAAAAAACACATTAATTTTCCATATACATTGTTACTATTATTCACAAATCATTGCTACGTCATTATTGTATTACCTTTAGCCGTAATATCACGCTACTTTCAAAATGCATTTCTCAATATTGTCACAACCCCCGAATACATTTTAACTGATGATTCGTGTGTTTTTTATACAGAGCAATGTTAATTTGTATTCAGAGTAAATGAGGCATTACAAATCGAATAAAATAAATAAATATAGTGTTTCGTATTGAAATTAACAAAGTTCGTATAAAAGTAAATACGAGCTTTCGTAAAAACGTCACTCTAACAGGATTATAGAAAATCATAAACAAGAAACTTTGATGCAAACAGTTGTATTTTGCGACATTTTGAATTGGAGTAAAGATCATTGTTGAAGGGTTTTTTTTATATATATACTGTACTTTATCAGTAAATTATTGTTTTTAATTGGTGCAATGCAATGGTGAAAATTGGTGAAGTTTAATATAGGTGATAGGATAATCTCTAATTTATATACCTCTATCAGTTACACTGATGATTACTGTTACTCTTATTAACAAATTATTACTACATCTTATTTTACAACCTTTAGTCGCAATATCATGCAACTTTTAAAATGCATTTATCAATATTTACACAGCCCCCGACTACATTTTAATTCATCATTCGCTTATTTTTAAATACCGAATAGTGAAAATTTATATTCAGGGTAAACGATGCATGACAAATCGAAGGAAATAAGAAATATAGTGTTTCGCATTGAGCCTCGTAAAAATTTCACTACAACTATATTATATAAAATCATAAACAAGAAAATTTGGTGCAAACAGCTGTGTTTTGTGACATATTGGAGTAATGACCATCGTTCGAAGGGGGGATTTTTGGTTACATAATGTACTTTATCAATAAATCATTGTTTTTTAAAGATGCAGTGCTAAATAATTCATGTAGAAAGTTTAATAGGTGTAATAGGATAATCTCTCATTTATATGGCTTTTTCTGAATCTTTAGAACATTTCGCTTATACCGCTTATATGAAAACAAGCAGAAAGATAAGTTTATTGTAATCATTAAAAAAAGAAAGAATTGCAACATCTCTTATTAAGTGAATGGACTCCCATAAAAGAAATGTACATCATAAATTTAACAAACTTCAGAAATATGTAGTATAAAAAATAAATTCTTGCAGATATGATCTTATAACGTAAATAAAATATAAGACACAAAATTTTAAAAACAAAGTGGTACTGTTTGTTTTAGAATTTTTTATCACAGGGTTGAAAAACAAGCACAAAATGTGATGTGAAGCACTATAAAAACTAGATAAATGTAAGGAGTAGGTGAGAACTGTTTCCTTTATGTCTGCTACTTCAAAGGAAATCGGTTCTTGATTTATTCATGAGTATAAATTTAAAACATGTCGCAATATTCCGAGGCAAGAAAACTTCATATTACCTAAAATTGGATACCGTGTTTAGGAGTATTTTTATTTCTATAATATAATACATAGAAAAAGTACATGATAAAAATATAAATTTTTGTTTTGAAATTTATGGTTGACAGTAATTTTAGGGAAACATTTTTTTATAAATATAATTTTAAACATGAAATTCTTTAAAATAAAGAAAAATACTTTTACAATTTAAAACGACAATAAAAGTCCTTATTTAATCCTTATCACTACGCAGGTGGATTTAAATTATTTAGCCTTACATTCTTCTAAAAGAAACAGGAAATTTTTAACAGTTATAATTTTCAATAAAATTGCCTTTTACTTCGCTAATATTTACTAATTAACGCATTTCATATTGTTTAGTGTAAAACTCTAAGTCCCTGTAGAAGTACTTAGAAAATTTATCCTCAAAATGTCTCACAAATGCTCTTTTCATGTCATCTTCCCCATTAAAATTCTTTTTACGAAACTCCGGTTTTAGTTTGAAGAACAGTTAGTAATCACTTGCATCTAAATCTGGAGTGTAACGAGGGCGGTCTAGCTCCTTAAACCATATTTCTTTGCTGATTCTTTAAAAACATTAATGAATGCAAGGGAAAATTAACATGGAAAAGAACTTATCCCCTCGCCTATTCCCTGAACAGCATTCCATCCCTTTTCAACTTAATGACACTGCAAAAGTTTTGTACAAAAATCCCCATTAATGGTTGTGTTAATTTCTATAAAGGCGATCAAAAAACTACCTTGATATTTCCAAATGTTCGACACTACCCTCTTCATTTATTTCTGCATCCTAACTATCCTTGGTGTTCCTCTTCCCTGTTTGCTTCATTTTCATGATTTTCTATTTGATAAAGAATAGTAACATTGTTTCATCTCCAGCTACGATTGACAGTAAAGAATCTCCGATTTTCACTGTAATGCTGCTGTAATAACTGCTTACAACAATATTACTGCTTAGTAAAACTACTTAAAACAATCAATTACTGTTTTTGAATCGGCGAAAGAGGTCAGGACATTCATCTTAAACATTTTTCATATAAATGTATAGAAAGACCAATACAAACCCAGGCTTCCTGGGTTACAAAACATACTGCCCGTGTACAGAACATAGGAGGGCGGGGGGGAATCATTTTTAACAGAAAACTGTAATACATTTTTACATTTAATTGCGCTTTTTATTTTTATTTCTTGCCGAACAAACCATTTATAATACAGCTACTGTGAAAACTATTTTTTTAGAAGTATTGAAATCGCTTCAGTTGTTCTTGAGAAAAAATGACAGGGTTTCTGTTGACCTGCTGTTTTACATGTGATTTCGTAACAGTTGTTGTTTGCTTAAAAACAAACTAGCACATCAGTTCATTCAGCAAGCTTTCAAAAAAAGTCAATCGCAGAACGATACTAAATTTTATACATTGGTGACTAAACTAGCTCATTACGTTTTTGAGAAAACTGTAAAAAAAAAGAGAACAACAATGATTTCCACTAATGAAACATCCACATGTATTTATTTAATGCTTACACTGCATGTTTGCAAAAGGATTTATTATCAAACGATTTTTAATACTTTCCAAACCTGTTTATTAATTCGGTTTGTCTGTTTGTCTGTCCGTCAGTGCTCTAACTCTCGTAAATATGTTCTTGGATTGCCATTTAATTTTTATAGGTTATTGAGGTTTATAATAGAATGGTATTGAAAATGAAGTGTTCAGTATTTATAGTTTACTACAGAGACATGCAAAACTTTTCTGTTACAATATGGTTTAAAAGGAAAAAATCGTCTGCGGTGCATTTTATTGATGTTATGATACTTGAAACATAATGAAATGAAACAGGATCGGTAAGGTGCCCAATAGCATTTCTCTATAGATTATGGAGCCTGTAGCATTTATCATTCATTTTCAGAGATGCACAAAAGAATTTGGTTACAGGACTGACATTGATCGAAAATTGCTGAAAGCGTGTTTTCTACTGTCTACTTTGTACCTGTAAAGTTGGTAAGTAAAGTTGATTTAAAAATTTTTTCATGATTCATAATTTGCTTTTAATTCAGTGCTTTGTAAAGTTAATTTTGTTTGTTTATATTTATGCTTCATAAATGAATATTTTCAAAAGAGATTGAGTCATGAATTAATTGTCTCTAAAAAGTTCAACAGATTGCAGCAAATAAAAAAACTTTAATGGAAAAAAAGCTTGATAGTCATTTTAAATGTAGCAATGAATTTCAAGTCTTACATGTAAAATTATTTGTCTTTTATTTAAGTGCGAAAAAATCACAAACATAAGCTCAATCAGTTTAAAGCAGGTAAAGATTATTAATAATAGTAAAAATAAATAAAACAACATGTAATGTAAACTACAGTCTAATACTTAGAATATTACAAATACTTTACAAAAAAGTCAGATGTGTGCATATTATGGTTATTATTATAGCTGCTGCGTAATGTAACAATGTTATTTAAAAAATATATGTCTCAATGTCCGGGAAACATCTCACATGGTGTTAGATAAGTCCAAAGCAATACAAAAACCTCTCTTCTTATCTTTAATTTATTTATTTTTTTCTAAAAATTGATCCATGCAATATGCATTTCTGGGAGGATGAATCTTATGCACATGAGGCTAAACAATCAAAGGCGACCATCTTACGGTGGAGACGATACTTCAACGCAATACCCATGAACAATCGATCCCCATAACAAAGCTGGCAGCTGTTAAGTTAGTTAACCAAACCACTAAACAAAATGAAAACCATTTTATAGTAGGTAAAATACCCTGTTCTTTATTCACCGCTTTGCAACGAGTATCGGGTATACATTACGTACAGGGCGCTCAGAATTCTTCATTAATACCACCAGTAATTTTTATATCAAATTTTGTCTTATATAATCACATAATTTTAGTGATTAAATTAAACAAAACTTTCTATTTGGAAATGCTGGTGATAAAAACTCACAAATTCTGTAAAGAAAATTTAAAATAATATCTTAAAATCGTCTGAAGAGCTATTTTTGTATTTGAAACACATAAAGTACTTTTTCACTTAATTTTAAATTAAAAAAAAACTTTTATCATGAATTAGTTTTGCAGATGCACAACGGATATTATTTACCAAACCTATATTGCTATGATACATATGAGGTGGTAATAAAAACACGTTGCCAATATGTGAGTTTCTAGCAATCGTAACCGTACCGTTGAAAGAAATGGGTTATCATTTGGAATGTGAGTAATTCAGAGGCCCTCTGCAATAACAGGGCATGTGCGAAAAGGGAATTTTCAGCTACAAGACTTTTAAATTTACTTTTAACATCTTAATTTAGAACCAGAGGGGCAGACCGAGCTAAAACTAGATTTGTGTTGAAATTAGATTTGTGCTGAACTCAGTATAACAATATAAATCCTCTGTACAACACATAATAATCAGTTCTATGTATCCTTATTGGTTGAATTCTGTTTTCGAAAACGTCCTATGGACGATGATTCGTTGAATCTTGTATTGGGAATTTCTAGAAAATTCCAAATTTTTTCGCCAAATGTCGACAAAATTTAGCGAAAATCAGCAAATTTGGCACATTCTTTCATTTGGCGCAAAGCATGGGTTTTGGAACTTCTAATCTTGAAAGTCGATTGTCTCGCCAATGTCTCCAATATTTTGCAAAAATGCTGCCAACTTTGCGACTTCGTTTACTGCCAATTGTTCAACAACTTAACTGTTTCAACCTTCATGCATTCACACTGCAATGCATTGACCCGTAGTGACCCCACCCACTAACCGAATTTTCTCGAACTTTTGACCTAGTCCAATGGTCTTCTCGTACCCCAAAACGGTAAGAAACAAAATTTCGTCAATATCGTTAGAGTCAATTTTTAGATAAAATTAACTTGACCCGTACTGACCCAAAAATGATCCACTAATAGAATTTTCTAGACCATGTGATTGAGCCCAATGGTCTTCTGATAGTTCAGAACGGTAGGGTACAAAATGTATTCAAAATCGTTAGAGCCGTTTTTTGGATAAAATTAGCTGGACCCGCAATGACCCAAAAATGACCCACTAATTAAATTTTCTCGAACATGTGACCAAGTCATTGGTCTTCTCGTGTCGGAAACGATAGATACAAAATTTCGTTAAAATCGTTATAGCCGTTTTTAAGATAAAATTTGCATACATACACACATACAGACACACAAGATTTGCTCATATTATAATATATGATGTAACTTCTTTCCATATATTCCTATTAAAAGGAGTTTTCTAGCATCTTTTCTTTGCTTATGATTATAAAATTTATATTTTCTTACATGCGGAATAATACATTACATAAATCTGAAAATTGAACACTTACATTATTATTGCATATCCCATGGTTTTTGGTGTAGGAAAAAGTACATTTGGAATACATAATCACTTTTTTTTTTACAACTTTTATGTAATGAACACAAGAGTTTACAAAATATGAAATAATCTTATCGTTTTTGTTTAAAAAAGTCCTAATACTGTCCTTAGCTTTGTTATCAGAATTGGGAAACTGAGGTAAGTGAGAGTTGAAAAAGTTTTTAGAAGGCATGACGGATGGTTCGAATACGAAATAGATCCTAAGAAATAGCAAGGTAGGTCAACAGCCTTTTTTCATGATTTTTCAGGAAACAAGGTAACTCCACTTTCCTTGTTATTATTATATAGGGCCCCTCAATTAAAGACATGGGCTCAAGATTGAGATGAATTTCAACAATTGAGCTTTAACAGTTACAGTTAGAGTGAAACAAATTTAAAAATTTCAAATGCAACACCCACTAGTTTTCAACGCAAAAATGGTCTTCATGGTGAAAAACATGTAAATGACATTGAAATCATACCTATAACCAGTAGCAGCTCGTGATTGGCCATTTTTGGGGCACTAAATACATGTCTGTAAAATTTATTCTTTTTGTGCCATTAATGTTTAAAAGAAATATTTTATTTTATTTGTTTAATGGTACAATTTTCTGCCAAAAAATAAAGGAAAGTTTTCTTTTGAAAAATAGTGGTAAGAAAATAATAAATTTGGCAACCAAGTATTTAGTGCCCCAAATAAATCCAGTCACGAGCCAACACTGCCTATACCCCTAGGAACGGCAACATAAAGTATACGCAAAAAAAAGCAGAGAGAACAACAAATAAGCCCACACAGGCGACAAAAAACAAATCATTTTAGTTGAATTACAAAATTATGATTTTGTTTTCTTCACAAATTATAACACATCGCATGCAAGAGATAACATGTATAACCTGAAAGTTAAATAGTACAATAGACAGAAACTCACTGAGGTGTGTTCCGTTGACCAAGGGGACCACGAAAACTCGAAATGGCGGTAGAAGGCAATGTCAATAAAATGTTCTTGCAGCACACGTAGAGTACAAAAACAGTCTTTTTTTTTTGGCTCGTTTTAGTTCACCATTTTTAGTACTACAGATACCGTTTCTACACCTATGTTTCTTCACTGTGAAAAGTATTTAGCGATGAAAAAAATGGAGATGTTGCTGTATGTAACTTTCAAAACAAAGCTGCAAAAACTCAAGATAAGCAGCTACAGAGAATTTGTTTTGTATAATTTACTATCATATTTCAACGTGTGCAAAATGGTACTGATTACCGTTTGGATGTGGTTCGAACTGCAAAAGAGACATACGCTGACATATGCTAGTTAGATTACACAAAACATGGTCTATGGTGGCTTGAGTTTTATATGCTATTTGCAGCTTTGAAAGTGTAATGCCGACTATGTGCTTTTTTTACATAAATTTTTGCTTACAAAACCTTCGATCATGAAAAACGTTTTCGGCCAAACCTCATTTTCGTACCCCAATTACTTATTTTTTTTCTAATCTGTCAAGGAATTTCAGCCCACCATGTACTTATTGAACAAGAAATTATATGGAAAACATAGATACATGTCTTATGTATCACGGGGTGTATATATTTTCTACTAGATGACCCGCCATTCGTTGCCCGGACCTGTAATAAAATTAAACAAACCTAAAGTTCGTATGATTTTATATCCTTAACCCGGATTAGTATGAAGTTATTTATTTAAAAGTACTGAGCACGCCAGGAAAATCCTTTATTTCCACTTTCAGTCGATAGGGGGTGCATTCTGATATAAGAGAACCTCAGACGAGTGTTCCCATTGCCTGCGGCACCGTATAGTAAGCGTGCAGCGCACATGCTGCAAAATCTTTTAGTTCCACTTTCCGTCGTCAGGGGGCGCACTCTGTTCTAAACAAACCACCTTCCAAACAAAACTCCCAACACGTGTCCCCGCTTCCTCCGGCACCGTATAGCAGACGTGCGGCGGACGTCCTGCAAAATTCTTTAGTTCCACTCTCCACCGCCAGGAGGCGCAATTTGTTCTATACGAACATCCGACATGGGTACCCGTTGTATCAAGGGAGTTGAATCGGGCCCATAGAACTTGAGAAAATTATGCCTCCTGGCGGTGGAAGGTGAAACTAAAACCTTTAACGCGATCGAAAACCAAATCGAATCATCGAAACCCCGTTGTGATCGGGCCCATAGAACCCGAGATAAGAATGCAAGCGCTTAAAAACAAATCATTTACTTTAATTGTTGGTATACATCATGTAAATACGGGTTGTGTACTTTTATTAGGAACATGAATTTAATTTTTACGAAAATCGTTATTTGAAATTTCCGGTATTATCTATGTATATCATTTATAAAACGCTACGGGAGAAGGAAGCTAAAAATGTTAAATTTCTTAAATGGAATTTGTTTTGTGTAAATCAGAGCAAGGCGTTAATCCCTCCATCCCCATCCCCTCAAATATAACGAATAATTTGTTCAAGAAAACTACCTTCTCCTACATTAACGCGATCATTATAAAAAGAATTATATTTTTCTGATAATTAGAACATAACGTAGGCGTTACGCTAAAATAGCCGCCAGATGGCACCCCTTCCGATCCTCAATTTCAAATCTATATCTTAATTAGTTATCTTAATTTTTGTTCATTAGTAAAAATTGGCAGTTATTTCCTTTCATTTTCTCAAACTAAATGGAGGGATCTGCCAGAGAAACAGATCTCTTTGTATTTCAGTTTTTAATGAAAGCAGATCTCTGTCTGAAACTTTCTCGGCCGACGCAACTAAAGTAATCCGGAATCGAAGTAATGCATGGTTCACTTTTAATTAATATAAAACCAAAAATCTAACAGCCTTTTCAAATAAAATTTAAACATTTTCCGTTATAGCAGTTGCCAATAATAAAAAATCCACAATAAAATTCTTTCTATAATAATTAATTTTCTATTGAAAGATTTCCACGTGAAAAATTAAAATGAAATAAAAAGTTACAAATAATATAATAAAATCACTTGTTAACTTTAAATTAAAGTGTAATTACTGCTTAAAATGATAAAAACAGAACGCAAAAGGCTTAAAATACCTTTTAATATATAGATGACACATGTTTCATGTTCTCTAACGGCGACTTCTTCAAGATCAAAATGATAAATAAACTATTTTCTCAAAGTTTTTGAAAATGATAAACATAAATCACGAGATCACATGTCTAATGTAAGCAGGTACTTAAATTGGTCCAATTTAATGAAACGTGAAAATTATTTTTTATAGCTTTTAATTTGTAAAATTTCAACAATTGAAATAAGGATTAATATGACGTCATATTTCTAATATAACGGAAATTTTCAAACATTTTTCAATAATACAAGGAGTATGAGTATGTGTAAGTGCAGAAAGCAGGTTAACATGACGTCATTAGAGAATTAAAAAGAAAATTAATATGACGTCATATTGAAAGTTGAGTTAATGAATAAAATAATCTTATAGAGTGGAGATCTCCGTTATGTCTTACCTCTCAGTTTTAGAGATTCAAGATCGCTAACAGTTTAGCGTTGCATAAAGATGCATAGACTTTATTCTAAATTTTAAATTTTGAAACTTACAGAAAATATACGTACCCTTAAAAACAGACAGAGAGTTAGCAAGGTGGCTGTTACAGTTTGGCGAATGTCAAAGAGGGTGGGGAAACTATTAAGTTGCCCCCAATTTGCTATCCAGATATACAGGATTCAGTGCATCAACTTTTCAGTGAAATCGTTTTTAGGACAGTGACACCTCAAAAGCTTAAAAGAAGAGCCATACTAACAGCGACAAACAATTTATCACTTGAAATTAAAAATCGTGTTTTACAATGTATGCTAGGAACGGAAAGGGTTTATGAAAGCATTGACATGATAATAAATTATGATCCACAAGATCAACTTGCATATACTGGAGAATTTTTAAACAGTTTAACACGAATTGGAATGCCACCATTTTTATGCGTAGTATTTATACATATAATGCTGAAATTCGTATTCTAATATGCTTATATTTAAAAGAGTAAACACTATAGAGCGCAGATGCTCTGCGCGGGATCGACTAGTATATTTTATATTCCTTATTATTAAAAACTAGTTGACACGACCGTCGTTGCTCGCGCCTATCAAAAAATAACACAAAACGCGAAAAAACCCTAAAAATCACAATAAAAATCGAATTGAAAAAAAAATAGCTGCAGAAATTACGAGAAAACTCCACTGTACGAAAAGAGAAAAAAAAATACTATATTGGGCTGGAAGATTGAAACCGGGCTAACCTTTTACTAATATTTTACTAGCGTGAAAAAATCGCCGCGAATCGAAAAAAAAATGAAAAGAAAAGAAAGAAAGAAAAACATTAAAATATAAAAAATTGAAGAGGACAAAAGTCACTATCTTGGACTAAAAGATTAAAACAAGATTTCTTTTACGAATGTCAAAAAATCTTCAAAAAACACACACAAAAAAAAAATAAAAAAATCACATAAAAAAGACATACATTGATAAATACCATATAGGGATAAATATAGGCATAAAAGATTAAAACCGGATTTAAAAGATTAAAATCCTACTAGTGTAAAATATCTCCCCGAATTACAAAAAACCCGGAAAAAAAATTGCTTAAAATCGTTAAACATTTAAAAATCAAAAATGAATATCTTACTACAGATCTTACTAAAACATTGTAACCGGAATTCGTTCACGAATGTCAAAAAATTGACGTGAAACTAAAAAAAAACGCAAAAATTCGCAATAACAATTGTAAATGCAAAATGAACTACATAGGCTAAATATTGTAAACACGAATTCCATTTACAAATGTAAAAAAATTGCTAAATCGCATTAAAACGTAATATTAAAAAGCGCTAAAAATCAAAAATCACGAAGGACAAAATTCATTATTATCAGGATTAAAACTTAAAATGAAATTCCTTTTTCCGAATGCCATCAAATCGCTGCGGAAGTAGAAAAATTAATAAAAATCGTATTGAGAATTGCATTACAGATCACTAAATATTCAAAATCGCAGGGGACAAAATTTACTATAATGGGGTAAAGCATTGTAATCGGAATTCTTTTATGAAGGACAACAAAATCGACGCGGAACCGAAAAAAAATCAAAAAACCGCATTGAATATCGCATTAAAAATCGCTAAAATTTAAACATCGTACAGGACAAAATTTACTATTATTAGGCTAAAAGTTTGAAACCGGATTCCTTTTATCAATGTGAAAAACTCGCCTGAAATATACCAAAAAAAAATTCAAAAAAGGAATTTAAAAAATATATCGAAAATTAAAAAAATGGCTTCCTAATAAACTTTATTGAAAAGAGAACAAATTTACTAATATTGGGCTGAAAGATTGAAATTATTTTTATTAATGTAAATAAATCGCCTCAAAACTTAAAAAACGCAAAAAAAATCGCATAAAACATTAAATAAAAGAAAATCTAATCAAAAAATGAAATATCTGGCTTCAAGGGGCATAACTACATATAAAGAGGTATATTCATCGCAAATTCTGTCAATGTTAATTTTAAGACATAGTTCTGTTTGCATTATTAATTTTTTAATGATCCCTAGATACGATCCATATAGTTTGATTTTTATTTTTAGTACAATCATATATATTATATCTGTTGTCAACATCCTTTTTTCCATGCTTTTACAAAATATGTTACTTATGTAACTTTAATTACACTGCTCAAAACAATTAAAGGATATTGCAGTTTTAGGTGGATTTTGTATCTGGAAAACTTTTTAGCTGATTGACACATGGTCGACAGACATAGTAGTTATATGAGAATAAATTACACATGTTTGGCAGAAAAAAAATGCATTTTATCGCGCATTTGTGTACAAAAGGAAAAAAACACAATTTGTGCATATGAGAAAAAAAGAATAAGAAAAGGTGTTTTCTTCAAAGAAAATCATTTTCAGTAGGGGGTATGGTTTCCACGGGCGGCCAGCAACGTTGAACACCTTTGAGGCATGGACTCAATGAGGCTATTAATGACGAGTTGGAGTATTCTGCCCCACTCTTCCAGAAGAGCTCTTTCCAGTTCGTGGAGAGTTTGTGGGGGTTGTTGGCGGCCAGAAACTCGTCTTCCTAGAGCGTCCCAAACGTGCTCGATTGGATTCATGTCTGGAGAACACGCTGGCCATTCCATTCGAACGATTCCTTCCTCGAAAAGGAAATCCTCCACCAGGTTTGCACGATGTGGCCTGCAGTTATCGTCCATTAAAATGAAGTTATCTCCGATTGCTTGAGCGTAAGGGACTACAATAGGTCTGAGGATCTCATCCCTATATCGGCGACCAGTCAGAGCTCCATCTCGAATGATGTAGAGGTCAGTGCGCCCGTCAATGGAAATGCCACCATACACCAACACTCCTCCACCGCCAAATCTGACACTTTCGTGCACGAACGCAGGATTATTCCTACTGCCACGGTCCCTCCAGATGAAAATACGCCTATTATCCGGATGCACAGAAAAACGGGACTCGTCAGAAAACAGAATATTGCTCCATTCATTTCTCCTCCAGTTGACATGCTCGGTTGCCCACTCCCTGCGGTCGTGACGATGCCTTGATGTTAATCTAACACATACCATCGGTCGGCGAGCATACAGACCTACAGCATGGAGCCGGTTTCGGACAGTCTGAGTTGAAATCGTGGTGCCTGTAGCCGAGCGAAGGTGTTGTTGAAGAAGAGTAGCGTTCATGTTTCGGTGTCTCCGAGCTGTTAACGCTAAATACCGATCTTCATTGGGCGTTGTTGCCCGTCTACAACCTTGCCCTGGTCTTCGGCCTGCACATCCACTCCCCAAAAAACGGTTCCAGATCCTGGAAATGACACTTTGTGACACTCCAATGGCTTGGCCCCCTTCTAACCTACCAACAATTCTCCAAGCTTCTGAATCTGTCAAATGACTTCGCTGAGACATCGTACTCATCGAAACAAAGCAATCACTGAATGCCGATCATCCTTGTCTTCATTCTCTTTTATCCAGTTGAAAGTCAAATTTCATTCGCTGCCGCTGAAGCGACGTTTTTGACGTCGAACTCAAAATTTGCATACTCCACAGTTTGAAAAACAGAAAAATTCGCATTTGTGATTATCTTCTTCTATTTTCGGCAAATAAAATTTCGTTTATATCTTTATTTTATATAAAACTTCAAATATCCTTTAATTGTTTTGAGCAGTGTATTAAGTACGTCGTGACATAGTTGACAAAAATGCAAAATGTAAATTTGCAATTTCAATGTTCCTTATTCCTTAACTTTAAAGTGCACAAATCTCTAAGCCTCTTTCTCTTTACTAAAGCTGACAATGCTTCTGATTTAATTTTATTAGTTTTTTGTGTTATAATATCTGGAACGAAGACATTTATAGCAGAAAGATAGCAGAGAAATTTAATGAACAAAAAAAGACAGAAATGCATTCCGAAAAGTTTTAAAGCATAACTAAATAAACTGCGTAATTTTAAGCGAAAAGTCTTACAGCAAAATTTTATCTATAGCTCATTAAACTCAAAATGCAAAGAATTTTCTGTTCACCCTTTTCAAGATTTTTTAAATATAGTTTACTTTATTTAAATGACAGTTATTTAATTTTCAAATTTTATCATCTATTTTCTTTTCTTAATGTCTTTTTATTTTTTTCTCTATAACATGAAAAACTGTTTTTAATTATATGTATTCATATACAAATATAAAATATATATATATTATATGACAATGAAACGAAAACATGTAAAATACTTTGTAATGGAGTAATTGCTAAGTAATATTATATACAACACATAACTTTATAAAAGATTTTTTGAATTCATTTATTAAATAATTTTAAATTTTATTTAACCCCCCTATATTTTTCCATTCTCAATAAATGAAAGAAATAATTAAGTTTTTCTGTCGTGAAACCACCCCACACAAATTCTAATCTTTAATCATAACGTGAAATTAAACGCACTTTCATCTAAAAATAATAAAAGAAATAACTCAGCTACAGAAGTACATCTGCTGTTTTTTTTTTTTTTTTTTTTTTTTTTTTTGTTTTTTTTTTTTGAGTTCGTTATAATTTGTCATTTATGCATTTGTTGCTTTCTGAATCATATAATAGTTAATAGTCATCAGTAGCTTCTCCCTTTTTAGGTGCGTTCGTAATTATATAAATACGGATCACCTATAGTAGTCGTCTAGTTCATCCATCTGTCCGCATATAACAGCGCAAAAACTACTCAACCGAGTGGTTTGAAATTTAATATGTACAATCCTTGCAGAATTATGTCGAGTCCTTTCAAATTTTATGAAAATCGTATAAAACTTAAAACGATATTAATAAAAGTTTTTTTCATTCTGTTAAATGCTACTATACGTAAAAAATTCAATGATATCCCATAATAGGTAGTGATTCTAGGTTGTCATGGTGATTACGTCCTATTTCAGATGGAGTCATTTTATTTCCGTATTACTGAATTTAAAAACCGAATTTGTATACTAAAATTGTTTAATTATAGTAATCATTTACCGGCAGATTTTTGGATAGATGTTTCCGGAGAAATAGATATTAAAAGGAAAAAGAGTCTAAATATGGATTTCATGTTCTGAAATTTTTAAAGCTAGGCTTGAGTTTTCCATTGGAATTTGCAGTGAATGTCAACAAACGATAAAATGTTGTCAACTTAAAATACACTAATTTTATTACGGAAATTAATCATATCATAATAAATAATATAATTAATCATAACAGACAATATGATTCATTTCAGTGAAATAATAACGAAATGATTTTTTTACAATGTTTATAATTGGATATTTGCGCATAGTATAATTTTAATATAATAGAATTGTAATTAATTATTTGTAAAAGTGTATTGAAACTGAGTTTCATAAAATAAAATTAATATGTATAAAATGAAAATCTGCACATAAAATAAATTTTGTAATAATGAATTCTTGCATAAGACTCCAACAGCTATTGCACCAAGATATGAATATTTATAAAACTAGTTATAGTACGAAAGCACTTCATTTGTCACGTTTGACGTACAATCTTTGCGCTTCTCACAGGGTTTCTAAAATTGTTTAACAGCTGTTGGCATTCTTTCAGTCTTGATAACACATCAAGTTTTTCCTTAAATTCAAAAGTCTCCACATGTTCAATTATACAGGATGTCCCAAATATGTTTTATTTTTTTACCTGTTGAAGATCAATAGTCAATGTAAATTGCAGGTGTGTTCAAAATAAGACATTAAATTATGTTACTGAAATGGTCCTTTCGTTAGTTTTAAAAAAATCACACTTTTTAAATTTTTCTGCGACCACACTACACTGTAAAAAAGATAAATATATTTTGATCTAGCAAGAACGTATATGAAAATATAATATTATTTGTTCCGAGTTACCTACGATTCCAAAAAGCATTCTGTATCTTCAGGAACCTCAAAAGTCAATAGATTTTCGAGATTTAGGGAAGCATTTATGTAGGAAGTGTTATTCTACTTTACTATTATTATGTTTTCTGTATTTCTTATTGGCAATTGGCAACGATCAAAAAAGGAGAATCAGAGGCCATGTGATCTAATCAGTATGTAGGAGAATTCGTTTTTGAGCAATGGCATACTGCGATTGTGTAATTATGTGATTCCCATGTTTTGTTTGTGTGTTTTTTTTAAATAAAATGTTGTTTTGTTCAAATTAATGAGTTAAAACATTAGAACCCCTAGACGTGGGCGTCCAACATCTATACTAATAAAAGAACGATGTTTGTGTGTGTGTGTGTGTGTATGTATGTGTGGGTCTGTCCGGGATGGCTAGTAAAATCTACAATACGTAGAGGTCTGAAAATTTGGGTGAGGATAGTCCAAAAGAAGTCCTGATGCACCCGATGCTCAGAATTCCTTTTTTTCGGTAATTAACCAAGATATTAAATAAAAACCACAATGAATACTCATCAAATATACATTATTTTTTTATAAATGACACGCAGTGGCAGTTTCAATATATCACTAGCAGTAAAAATCCGATGGCCGTTAGCAACTTTTCCGCGTCTTTCAAAGCTCCTGTCGGCTAAACCGTTTGAAATACGGAACAACTGAAAATACACGCTTAAATATTGCACTTTTTACTTTCTAACGTCGCAATTTTGTTAAGAAAAGATACGAATTTGAACCCTTTCGTCTGAATTCGTGGGGTTCTTTTCCCCTTTGTTTCGAAATTCACATCGGTCTTACTTTTAGAAAAACAGAAAATGAAAAACACACACTTAATCCGGATACTTTTTTTCTGCACGACGGTGCAATCTGTTTCTAAAAATACGAATATTAACTGGGGATGCACCGAAAATTCGGTATGTATTCAGTATTTGCCTGTTCGACCATAATACCGAATATTCGGTTAGGGTCATATCAAACTATTTAGTTTGACGAATATTTGGTTAGCCGAATATCAAACTGTGTTGAATATTCGGTTTGGCTGAATATCAAGATATTCAGCCAAACCGAATACTTAATGAAAACGCTTTTAAAAATATTTTGTAAAAGCCTCAGATAACTTTTATTTCTAACCGTCAATAAATAAAGATATTTAGGAAAACTAACAAAATAGAATCATATTTAAATAACAGAGATTGTTTTTACATTATTTATTTGCTGTTTGAAAAGTAACAATTTAGAAAATTAACTGTTAATGACGACCTTTATAGAAACTAATGGTGCATAAATGCAAGTTCCTGAATACCGTTTCCTTTTTCATAACTGGATGTTTCTAAACATAATGGAAGATAATACGCAGACTTCAGGATTTATGATAAGTAACAAGACAAACAGTTTCTGTGTGGGAGGCCAAGATTGCAATCCACTTATTCAAAAATAGAGTGCATCTCATTCCAAATCGAGCTTGCATCATTGTTTAATTTTAACAAAATTGAAGATATTGTATATTCAAACGTCAGACTGACTTTGCTTTCTGTGAAATATGACAAAATTTTTTTGAAATTGCCTTCATTGCTGTGCAAACAAAACTAAGCTAGACATTCCAGTATTTAGAATGCTGCTGACAGTATACGTACTGTGTCACTGACTAAAATTCAGACACTTCCAAAGACTTCATCACATTGCGTACAAAGTTAATATCATGAAAATCTCACTAACATATCTTTATTTTGTTAGTGTTGTGAACGAAAATTCGGGTTCAGCCTTTAGTTGTTGTGAAACACTCTGCATTTTTTATTGAATAAATGAATTGCGATGCTCGTTTCCTATACAGAAAAATTTTGTCTTGATCGCATTATCTCACTTGAAAGTTTGTTCTAAAATTTTAGGAACACCTTGTACATTACCAACCTCTGAAAATAATTGTTCACTTTAGATATCGTTTCAAGTGACCCTCTGGTACGTTCAAAAACTTTCTTTCTACGTTTCCACAATTTGAATATTTTATGGTAATTTTCTTGCAAATAAACACTATGACTGTAACATATTCCTTCAAAATATCTTTTTTGATATTAAAAATATTTGTTTTAGAATATAAGAAAATTATATTTGCTCACAGAAGAAGCCATGGAGTTACATTTTTATTAATTAAAAAAGTTTTAAACCTATCCTTCTTAAATAATAATTCAAAGCATTGATTTTTTTTTTTTTTTGTAAAGTTTAATTGTGAAAAAGTTTTGTTCATCAAAATTGTCTTGTGTTATATATGATGTAAGATTATTTTAAAAGTTAACTTTTTAAAACTTTTAAACCCTGAAATAAAACATGTATTTGGCTACCTACTGAATATTCGGTATTCGGTGAAATAGTTACTATTCGGCTGACCGAATATTCGGTATTCGGAGATAATCACTATTCGGTGCATCCCTAATATAAGCCGTTTGACAAAAATGGACTGGAAGTCATTTCACAACTCCTCAATACACTCTTTTTTCTAGACTTAAAATAACTACATGTCGATATTTTAACATATTTTTTTTTTACAATTTCTTCGAACAATTAATTTATATCGCATATAAACATTCGAACGATTAAAAGTATTTTAAAAAAATTGCTTAATATTCGTTTGGAACATGAATACGAGGTGGCTTTTTCCCATGTTTTTACAACTAAATATCAATATGTTTCCACGAAAATTATATATGACAAATACAAATAACAAATTTTTTGACAAAAACTTACTCAGTTATGGTACTTTGACTTTTATGACTTTTTAGTGTTTGTCACGCTAAAAATTGGAAAACGAATATTTACGGAAGGAAAACAACAGAAATTCATAAAAGGATATGTCGGTAAGTTTTGATTGGGGAATGAATAGGAATTTTAAGTCACGTTTGTTTTCCTTCTTAGACGCAGGGCATTTTTCTAAACATAAGTTAATGAAAAAAAGGACCGTACCAAAAATTAAATTTCGTATTTTAATACGCGCACAGCCCCTTTCAAAACAAATGTCATATCTAAAAGCTATACTTGATCTGTATATTCTTTTTAATTGGAAGATATACTTCTGTCACCAGCGGCTTAAGATATAATCGCCATTACAAAATATAATTTGACCCACTTTGTTATAGCCTGTAAAATAATAATACATTTTATTTTTGATGCAATAACTAATGCCTACTTGAATTTTATTTTAAAAAAATAGTTGGTGTGGCTCACAATAATTATATTATAGTCAGGAAAAACTTCGTTTCAGGAAAGTTTTAATTTACTCAAGAAAATCCATACAAAACTAACCCTAAATAACCATAAAATAATATCACTAATTATAATTAAAATGTAGACAAATGCTTAAGTGATTAAAATAAATAACAAAAGGTTTATAAAAACGTTTTTAATGATTCAACATACGTTTCAACGCTACATTTCGGCTTTTTTTTTTTTTTTTTCAAAATTTACAAGAATATTTTTTTATTATTATATTTTTCTTGAAAATGACGCCGAAATGTAGCGTTGAAACGTATGTTGAATCATTAAAAACGTTTTTATAAGCCTTTTGTTATTTATTTTAATCACTTAAGCATTTGTCTACATTTTAATTAAAATTAACCCTGTTTTAAATAAAGGATTTTAGTAATGAAAAGCGATGCAAATAAACCCTAGACATTCTCCTATAAACTCAGTTCAAAAACCTTGATTTTTCATATCTAATGCATAACTTTTAATACCACCCTATTCATAATTTAATTAAATTTTTTAAAGGAAGTCCTCTTAAAATTTGCATTTTTTCCCCAAGACATCATTATAGTACAGCATTCTATGAAACTCCATATTCATTAGAGATCGCACCTATTCATAAAAGTTTTAGAAAGACTTCTTTCATTCATAAAAAAGTTTTGAGTAATTTAAAAAGTATTCATCATTTTTATTTAAAATTAAATAAAATAATTCAAAAAATATTCCAGATTCTGTATTCTGAAAGGAATTTAAACAGGGTGGTTCTAAACTACACTGAAAAAAAAGTGTTCATTTTACAGTATAATAGGTGTACCCCAGCTGCCAGTATTATACCGTAAAATTAACAGTAATAAACAGTAAAATAAGCAGTAATACGCTACCGTGCATGCACGGCAGTATATTACTGCTTATTTTACTGTTAATTTTACGGTATAATACTAGCAGCTGATGGGGTACCCCTATTACACTGTAAAATAAAAAACTTTTTTTTGCAGTGTAATGGAACAAATTTTCAAGAATGTTAGTACACGTCAATACAAATTATATTTCTGCAGGAAAACTAGGGTCATAATATCCATATTCAGTCAAAAATATAGGGAACCTCACTAAAAGCTGAACTTTAATTTTTCTTCAGAACTTTAACAATAGTGAAGATATAGAAGAAAATCTTTTATTTACACTATGTAATGAGTAGAGAACACATAGTTTCCAGAGCAATTCTTTATTTTGGCTCTCTTCATCAGATGATGATTTTTTCATTATTAGGTAGCTGTCAATACAAAAAAGCTACCTATTGCAGCCGTTCGGAGGATAGCAATTCCAAAATATTTTGGTATATTTTTACCGATCATGACCCCCAGACCGTCAAACCCCCTCCGTTCAAATGTTGATTTATATATATATATATATATATATATATACATCTCACATATGTCATGCTGTAACTCTCTTATTTATGAAACGATTAGGATGTAACTGAGTATGCGTATAGGACATACCGAGGTCTTGACCGAGTTCGTTGGCCAGCTTGATCCGCCATCTTGTTTCAAAATGGCGGTCAGTTAAATGTTTTAAAATTTAAAAAAATTAAAAAACATGTACAAAAAAATTATAAATTGAAAAAATTGTTTCTGTTATAAGTGTTACAACGTGATACAAGGATTCTGGAACATTTTTTTGTTTTTGCTATATCTTACAAAATGTCTGAAATATGGCAGTTTGAAATTCTATAGTGGCTATACTAGCATAGAGTAGTTAACCCGACAACGGGAAAACAAGTTTTGTAGGAGATTTTTAATTCTCTAATCTAAAAAATGAAAAGGGAGAAGGTACGGTGAATGCGAAGAATATTAAATATGTCAATGGAAAAAGTGTTAATGACCATATTTTTAATGCGCGCCCCTCGTCAGATCGGGTGTTGGTAAAATCGAGTTAACCAATCTCTTGAGAATTCTAGCCTAGGAATTCGACACCTTAATGTCACCTTTAATTGAAAAGAAAACACGTAAGCATTAATCGTTTTAAATCAGAGCATCTTTTAAACTGCATTTTTATTGTTACCTAATGCGAAATTTCATTTTATATTTTCATTATTAGGTAGCTTTCAATACAAAAAGCTGCCTATTGCAGCCGTTCGGAGGATAGCAATTCCAAAATATTTTGGTAAATTTTTACCGATCATGACCACCAGACCTTCAAACCCCCTCCGTTCAAATGTTGATTTATATATATATATATCTACCCTATATATATATAATCCTAATGAAACGAATTTGTGAAACGTTTTTATGAAACGAATTTATGAAACGATTTTATGAAACGATTGATTAAATGACTGATTATGTTTCAGGGCTATTTTTAATAAAATATTAAACGCTTGATGGAGAAATTAATACCAATTGTCCATAAAAATCCGCGGATGTCAAAACTGGTAATAGAATTTTGAAATTGGAATTAGTTTTCGAGATATTAATTTTTTTCTAATTTTAATGATATTTCTGTAATGATGGCAACTAATTACTCAGTTTTTTTGTGACAAAAAAGGGAAAAAAAATGAAAAGGATCCCGATAGGGATTATTGATTTTTTTTTATTCGTCATTTTCAAATTGAAATTGAATTTATCTTTTATTTCAATCGATAATGAAGACAAGATTGTGATTAAATTATGTTTTTCAGGAAAATTTGGAAAAAAAAATCACATTTCTATCGTCAGGATTCAATCGTCTGTCAGCATTTAATTTAATTTATAAACTGAAAATATTTTGAATAAATTCGTCCAAATGACGTCATTTATGTAAACGCAAAAGAAAGGGGGGAAAGGAATTAATAGTAATTAATATTTATTGATATCATTTTGTTATTTTTTTGTAAAATTTAATTAAACGAATTTATAAAATCACTAATTCGGATATTTGAAACGAATATATAAAATAATAACTGCCCAACTGAACGGAAGGAAAATAAAATATCCTGCTTGGTTTTCTATCCTGCTTGGTTTTTTCCGCCAAGCTTTTTAAGAAAGCGTCAAAGACCCCTATAATAGAAAAGCACCAAAAGTTCATTGGGTTTGTTTTCATAACTTTTGGAAAAAAATATATGTATATTAACGAATCTATTCGTTTTTTAAACTCGAATTACGCCAAACCTAAAAGCAAAGGATCCTATACCGGAAAAGTACCCGATTTTCTTATGGACAATATTCAAGTAACATAACATGGTGTAAAATTATCGCGGATAGCAGATTTGTTTAAATATCTCATCAATTGATGCCGAATAAATGCAGGCATGCATGCACAAAATATTTAATTAATTTTGTATGATACATAATTATTAGAAAATTCGTATATACATATTAATTAAAATAAATAATTTACGTATTTAAAATAACATGAAAATATGCATGATGGTGCACTAAAATAGAGAGAAAATTAAAACCTGTTAATGAAAATGTGTATAACATAGTACTTTTCAAAACCGTGGTTCTTAATGTTATTCACAAGCAGATGGAATTTTTCTCATCTTTAAACGCAAAGGGAGAATAGAATACAGATCGTTGTTATAAAAGTCCGAGAGGTAGCCACAATTTAAACCTAACCATTTTATACAAACTGGTTTTCAAGTTGTAATTGATTTTACTTATCAATCCCGAAAACAGTCGCCAGTTGTCGCAACAGCTGTGTATGAGACCATGGTAATCAAAAAATGCCACATTAAAACGTTAAAAGCATGGCAACCCAATTACAGATTTACCAATATTTTGAAAATAAAACACGCTGTCATGTTTTTAGAGGCCTCAAAGTCTGAGCGGGGGTTGGCGAGCGTAGCTCGCAGGGGGTAGGCCCCCTAGTATATATATATATATATATATACATCTCACATATGTCATGCTGTAACTCTCTTATTTATGAAACGATTCGGATGTAACTGAGTATATGTATAGGACATACCGAGGTCTCGACCGAGTTCGTTGGCCAGCTTGATCCGCCATCTTGTTTCAAAATGGCGGTCAGTTAAATGTTTTAAAATTTTTAAAAATTAAAAAACATGTACAAAAAAATTATAAATTGAAAAAAATGTTTCTGTTATAAGTGTTACAACGTGATACAAGGATTCTGGAACATTTTTTTGTTTTTGCTATATCTTACAAAATGTCTGAGATATGGCAGTTTGAAATTCTTTAATGGCTGAGATTTTGAAGCAATCTGATATTCGTTATGCTGTAACTCTCGTATTTAAGAATCGATATGAATGTGACTGGTCATGTGTACATAACATACCAAGGTCTCGACTGAGTTTGTTGGCCAGCTTCATGCGCCATCTTGTTTCAAAATGGCGGCAAGTTAAAACTTTAAAAAAAATTTAAATTTTTTAAAAAGTATAAAAAATTATAAATTAAAAAAGTTGTTTCCGTTAAGTGTTAGATCGTCATACAAGGATTCCGAAACATTTTTTGATTTGGCTTTATATTAAAATATATCAGAGGTATGGCAGTTTGAAATTCTAGGTCGGCTGAAATTTTGAAACAATCTGATTTTTGTTACTTTGTAACTCTCATGCTGAAATGCGCATTCAAATTCAGTATTAACGAAAACCGGGATTGAATCTTCTATAATCATGTTCTAAGCATTGAATGAAGCAACTATGAAAGCTACCTTTTCCTCCCAGAACAGGCCGGAAGGACTTTTGTTACTATTATTAACTGTTTTCTTTAGCTTTTAAAATTAATTTATTATTATTTCTTTAAAAGAATTCTTTTAGAAAATATATTTTTTGTTATGCAAAATTTTGAAATATGGCTAACGGAAGAAAGCATTTGAAAAAGCGCCAAGAAACCTTTAAAGGGTGTCATTGCTTTCATGGGCACCGAGCTGGACAATACTACTCTATACCATTATGTTCTTCCACTGCAAGAGGGAACGTGACTACCTTTGTAGGTTTCTCACACCCCTCGAGTTGTGGTAAAGCAAGATACGTCCTGGTAGCTCGACATATGACCTAGCGACCGTCTCCCCCCAATGGGATTTCGCGAACGAAGTCGTCGGGGATTCCATGGCGGTTCATCAAGGTTTCGTCTCTGCGGAAGTTTCCTCCAAGACGTGGGGTTACTGCCGTGACGACCTATGTCATCAACCTTGGTAAAATGACCTGGGGGTCCGCAGTGGGGAGCGGCCCCAGGCCGATCGCAGCGCCGGGGCGAGACAAAGCCCCTGGTGCGTTATAAGCCCTTCAGAGGCTTGGGCGCGATGGTCGTTTACGCGCGTCGACGACCCCCGTGGGCGCCGACAGCGCAGGATAGTTTTATACCATTATGTTCTTTAAAATAAATTTTCATTCTGATTTTTTTAATAGCTTACATACTTAAAGTAAAATTCTAATACATAGTTCCTTTTTTAACACTTTCTAACATAATTGAAAAGTGTTTATGACTTCGGTTTGTTTGACCATCTGTCTGTCTTTCCGTGTTCGAAAATATACTCATATCTCATATATCATATATCACATATCATATACTCATATATCATAAATATACTCGGATTGTCAAGCAATTGATATATGTTATTGACACTTACTATGGCATATTTGGTATGAAAATTAAAATCTCTAGTTCGTTTACAGGCACACAAAACAATCAGTTACATCATGGTATATGAGGAAAATTCATTTGCAATGTATTTTAATGATGTTCAACTATTTCAAATTTATTGAAAATGGTATACATCACTGAGGTGCACCATAAGATGCTTACTGTAGAATATGGTCTGCATAGCACTCATCGTTCATTTGGAGGGACACACAAAAGAATTCGGTTACCGTACTGTCTACACTGTAAAAAATAATTGTTGATTTTACAGTATAAAACTGGCACCCCAGCTGCCAGTATTATACCGTAAAATTAACAGTATTAAACCGTAAAATAAGCAGTAATACGCTGCCGTGCAAGCAGCTACCGCGCATGCTACGCTACCGCAATACGCTACCGCGCATGCGCGGTAGCGTATTACTGCTTGCACGGCAGCGTATTACTGCTTATTTTACGGTTTAATACTGTTAATTTTACGGTATAATACTGGCAGCTGGGGTGCCAGTTTTATACTGTAAAATCAACAATTATTTTTTGCAGTGTAGGAACGATACTTGCTGGAAGTGCGTTTGTTTCGTATGCATTTTTAAATTTAATGATTTTTTTTTTTAATTATATGCATAAATTCTAATAGATCATATACAGGGAGAAGGCTGCACAGAAGAATTCGAGTACATTTCTGTTTATTGACAAATCATTACCGAAAGAGAATTTTCAGTTGTGTTATGTGTTTTGGAACTGAACGAAATTTTCGTATACTGTGTAGTATATATACAAATCTATAGATATTGTACAGGACTGCACAAAATAATTATTATATTTTTCCTACTGCAGATGGCAATTGCTGAAATTGTGTTTAGTATTGCTCAGTGTAATTGGTAAGTTGTTTTCTCAGTTTTTGTATCGTCCAAATTTGAATTTTTGGGAATTTGTGTTTCAGTACTAGTTCTCTAATCTCATAGTGGTATTTGATTCGGGTTCATTGTGTTCACTACATGTACATATTCCTCTATAATATGTTACTCCCTTTTATTCTTAGTACTAGTACACAGTACTTGTATTTTCAGATTTGTTTTCAGGCATTATTTCTGTACTTAAATTGCGTTAACTGTTTACTGTAAATATCTCTATATACTTATTCAAGTTTTTTCCCCGTATAAGTCTGTTTATACAGTCGATGCTATTATTCGAACTATTCAAAATCGTATTTATTAATATCGTATTTATTCAATAAGTGAGCTATTAGTATTGTTTTGTATTTACAGTTTTCTCTCAAGTTTAATTATTATCTTGTAAAAACTCTACATCTCGTTATATTTATTTACAATCACAATTGTTCATTCATTACATTATTGTATCTAACTTGCCTCGTCCAGTATAATTGGATAGCCTTTGTGATTGACACTGTAATCTTTGACAGTTAATTTTCTTTAGTGAGGCACACCCTTCCCGGGTGGTCCTTCCGGGCATCGCTCCCTGGGCTGGGGCCTTGTTGCATAGTAAACAAACCTGCTGGGCGGAGCTAGTTGAGCTTCCAAAATTGAACTTGAAGCTATGAACTTAAAATGTAGGCCTCTCTTCTCGGTTTGATCTTTACCTTGGTATCTTATATACTACACTGTAAAAAATGAGCAATATTTCTTATTTTATGAAAATATACTATAACCACGAACGAAAGTGTAATATAATCTTCTGAGTTAACCAAAATTCAGAATAGCGTGTTCCATTGTCTTTTGAATCCACAGAAACCAATACATTTCCAAAATTTAAAGAATTATTTATAAAAACAAAGTATTTTTTGCAGCCCGTATTTTTCAGAAACGTTTCCGAAGGGTTTTTATAGTGTATTAAGGGGACACATATCCTTTAAAATTTTGAAAAAATCGATTTTTTGTTTTTTAATTCATTCGATAGCTAATTTTTTTCTGAACAATTTGCCGCAAACCGCATTAAAATATTCGTAAAATTACTCTCGTTATAGTAAAAAATGTAAATCAGCTTTCGTCCGTTTCACGCGAATTAAAGATCCACTTGAGTCAGCTGATTCTGTCATCACGGCGGTGTGTTTGTTTACGTTTTGAAAGCTGCAGATTTTGCTTCTCCTCTTATCGCAAACTCCATGAATTATTAATTCTTTTGGAGAAACAGAAGGACAGAAACATCTCTACTTCCGGCTTTCGTAATATCTGCAGTTGGAAGTTTATTTACATGTGCTTTTCAGTGTTATAATTCGCTTCCGTTTCATTTGAGAGTAAGCTTTTTGTTCAGAGTGTATTTTACTAGTTTTATATTATTAATTTATTTTACTAGTTTATTTTCGTTCATTATTATGTCCGAGAATGTGAAGCGAGAGTCTGGGACTCGTCCTAAAAAACGAAAGTTTTCTGGCAATCGTTTTACTAATGTGAAAACTCATCAACACATTAGTGCATCAAGCAAAAAATTAAAGTTGGATGTTTTACCTCCTGCACAAGAAAGTGTTTTTAGAACACCTAATTTTAAAGGATACAGATTGTTTGACATAAATTTATTGATTAATTTTATACAACAAAATTTATCTTGCAAATTCTGTAAGGGTGATATTGTGCTAAGTGAGTCGTCACTGTTTGGACTGTCATCTAAATTTGACATGACCTGTAAGTGTTCTGCAAAAACTTTCAGAAATTGCACAATGTTAGGCAGTAAAAAAAATATTCCTGAAATCAATAGAAGGTTTACATATTCTATGAGAATGATTGGACAAGGCAGAGCAGGAATGGAGACTTTTTGCTGTGGCATGGATTTCCCACCACCTATTGCTCAAAAATCATACTCTGTCATTGTAAATAAAATATTGAAAGTGACATCAGAAACTGCAGAAATGTCGATGAAGAAAGCAGCCCAGACTGAAGCTATATTGTCAAATTCTTCTTTGTCCGTTACTGTAAGTGGTGATGGTACATGGAAGACTCGTGGCCATACATCACTTACAGGTGTGTGTACAATAATTGGAGCCGAAAGTGGTAAAGTAATTGACACTGAGGTGATGTCCTCGTATTGTAAAAAGTGTGAATATTCTGAAGAACATGAATGTAACCGAAACCATTTTGGTTCTGCAGGGAAGATGGAAGTTGACGGTATGGTCAGAATATTTTTAAGATCCGAAGAAACACGTGGTGTAAAATATTTGAAATATATCGGGGACGGTGACACAAAAACATTTCCTTCAGTGTGTAATGCAAAACCTTATGGGAATATAACTATCGAAAAAATCGAATGTGTTGGACACGTTCAGAAGCGTATGGGGACCCGTCTAAGAAAGCTGAAGCAAGAAAAGAAAAAATTGAGTGATGGAAAAACACTGGGTGGTAAAGGCCGATTAACTGACAACCTTATTGATGAAATAACAAGCTACTATGGCAATGCCATCAGAGAACATAAAGATTCTTTGATTGAAATGCGTAAAGCAATTTGGGCGATATTTTATCACAAAATATCATCGAATGATAATCCAATTCATGATTTTTGCCCCAAAAATGTTGACACCTGGTGTAAGTACAACAAATCACGTTTAGAAGGCATTTCATACAATCATAAATCCCCTATCTCTTCTGTGGTAATGGAAGCAATCAAACCAGTGTTTAATGATCTGTCACAGCCGTCACTTTTAAAACGTTGTTTGGGAGGGCGAACACAAAATCCAAATGAAAGCCTGAATGCTATGATTTAGAAATTTTGCCCCAAAACTACAGGATCGGGAAAAACAATTGTACATATTGCAACAAATGAAGCTACAATATTGTTTAATGAAGGTTGTCAAGGACGGCATGACATAATGGATTCATTGCAATTACTTCGTAGCAATTTTTCGATTAACGGATTTGAAAGCATAGATAAGAAACGTATAGCTTCTTCAGAGAGAAAAGCAAGTATGCAAACAAAAGAGCAAAGGAAATTGAGAAAACGTTCTGAAACAGCAAAAAACGAATCGCTAAAAAATATTGAAGGTGAAATGTATTCTGCAGGTGGATTTTAAAAATTAAGTAAGTAAGGTAAACAACAAATTGTAAGATATTAAACTTTCCAAGATAATTTAAATTTTAAATAAGTTACCAGTGGTCATTTATATCCTATAGTAATTTTAATACTTGTATAAGATTGTGTTACCAATATGAATAGTTCATTTACAAAAAAAAAAAAAAAAAAAAACGACAAAAAAGAAAAACGATAACTTTAACGATTACATTAAAAATATTGGTACTTTTCAGTTAGCCGGGCGCCAGTGATACATATACATGTATATATATACACATATATGATACACACACATTTATATATACACATATATGATATGTATACATACATCTATGTATATACACATATATGTATGTACATACATATATATTTATATATGTACATATATCACTGGCGCCTGGCTAACCAAAAAGTACCAAAATATTTTCACCTTTTTTCCCCTAATATTAGACTTTTCAAGATTATTTATACTAATTTAAATTGTAAATGAGTTTTTAATATAACATTAATATTTAATTTGAATTTTCTCATGTTATATACCGACTAATAATTTCACGTTTTGGAGCTTATAATAAATTTTATACATGTGTAATGATCTTAATTCTTTCATATGTTTATCCTACAACAATATAGAAACTTTAAATAGCAATAGCTGCATTGTACGTGTTGGTTAAGAATTTTTAATACAGCATTTATGTTTAAATTGATTTTCCTCAAAATCGTTATTTTTCTACTTTCGCGCATGATAACTCCAAATGTATCAAAGGTAATGATTCGAAACTTTATATATATCTTTACCAGATCATTTTCTTCAAATTGAACTAAAATCTAAGAAATTTAACAAAAATTATTGAATGTATGGGCATTCGAGTGAAAAAAATGATCAAAATTTTCATTTTTTTTTTTTTTTTTTTTTTTTTTTTTTTTTTTTTTTTTTTTTTTAATCAAAAAACTTTAGAATTTTTTTGTTTATTTATTAGATTTTAGTTCATTTTATTTTTGTAATGTTTTAAAACTTATATTAAAAGTTTCAAAGTTCTAGAGTATATAGATATTTTTAAATCATGCGCGCAAGTTGTATACTTTTGCATTAATTGAAAAATATCTTCATATTTGGAGCAGTTAATTTTGAAGCAATAGGTTGTACTTTATTATTTTGCTACATTAATTTTAATATGAACAGAAATTATAACTTGTTTTAAAATATTATATATCTTACAGTACTTTAAGTACAAAAGTAAGATTTAAATCACAATATCAAATGGTACCTTGGTAATAATAATTCTAATTGTTACAAATATGTATTTTATAGAAATATATCAACATTAAATAACAGTATTTGAGTTGTTTATACCTTGAAAATGTTTTTAAATACAAAAGTAAAATTTAAATAGCAATCTCAAATGCCATGCCGTTCTCGAGTTTCGTGAAAATTTTTCAATATTTGAAGGTGATATTAAATTTTAAACATAGGTAATAAATCTAATTCTTGCAAATATGTATTTTATAGAAATATATCAACTTTAAATAACAATGTTTGAGTTGTTTATACCTTAAAAATGTTTTTAATGTAATATTAATATTTAATTTGAAGTTTCTCATGTTATATAACGACTAATAATTTCACGTTTTGGAGCTCATAATAAATTTTATGCATATGTAATCATCTTAATTCCGTCACATGTTTATCCTACAACAATATAGAAATTTTAAATAGCAATAGCTGCATTGTAAATGTTATTTAAGAATTTTTAATACAACATTTATGTTTAATTTGATTTTCCTCAAAATCAATATTTTTTTACTTGCGCGCATGATAACTCAAAATGTATTAAAGGTAATGATTCGAAACTTTATATATATCTTTACTAGATCATTTTCTTCAAATTGAACTAAAATCTAAGAAATTTAACAAAAATTATTGAATGTATGGGCATTCGAGTGACAAAAATAATAAAAATTTTCATTTTTTTTTTTTTTTTTTGAAAAAAAAAAAAAATAGAAATTTTTTGTTTATTCATTAGATTTTAGTTCATTTTATTTTTGTAATGTTTTTAAACTTATATTAAAAGTTTCAAAGCTCTAGAATGTATAGATCTTTTAAAATCATGCGCGCAAGCTATATACTTTTTCATTAATTAAAAAAAAACAGACATTAAGGAATAATTAATTTTAATTAATTATACAGTGTTTAATGCAAATTATATATTATATTGCATGGAGAAAGTATTACAGTATTCACAAAAAAATACTGAGGTATTTAGTGTAAAAATGAGTGCATGGGGCCACTATAAATATTTGTCTCTGAAATCAAATTTTTCATCTGTTTAAAGGGTATGTGCCCCCTTAATTAGTGTCCTCAGCCTGGAATACTTGTTTTTCGTATGTCATCAATTCTCAAGTAAACGTTTTTAGCCGAATAAGTTAATTTATACATGAAAGAGTAAAGAAATAATCTTAATTTTAATGTTATTGTTAACGCTGTTAATTTTGGATGTTTGTCTGTTAACCATATTTTTTTAGCCTGAAAATGTTTACTTGAGAATGGATAGCATTCGAAAAACAGGTATTCCAGGCTGAGGACACTAATTAATACACTATAAAAGCCCTTCGGAAATGTTTCTTAAAAATACGGGTAGCGAAAAACACTTTGTTTTTATAAATAATTCCTTAAATTTTGGAAATGTATTGGTTTCTGGGGATTCAAAAGACAATGGAACACGCTATTCGGAATTTCGGATAACTCAGAAGATTATATTATATTTTCGTTCGTGGTTATAGTATATTTTCATAAAATAAGAAACATTGGTCATTTTTTACAGTGTATCTTTCACCTTAATAAACGGTAAATTTTTGGAACAATATTCTGAATGCTTCGAAAGTGTTCCATATTCTATGCTTAACGTATGATTTTTCTTTCTTGTTTCAATCTATGTTAGTCTTTGTTCCAGCAAAACAACAAATTAAATAAAATATATTCTTCAAATATAAGCCTTTTTTGTTTTCAATACATTGATAATAATTAAGGATTTATTTAATTAATTCTCTCACAAACCAAAACATAAAAAATTTTGAATAGGAAAAATTCAAGATTAAATATATACCTTCAAAGTGCCTCCAGAAAAAAGGAAATATTAATAAGATTTTATAAAATTAAATATATTAAAGATTTCTAAAAAATATATTTTGTGGAGGCTAATAAGATTTACAAATTTCTTTTAGTGCATTTTTCGTTAAGCTTTCATATTAATCGAAAAATAAAAATTTAACTGTGATTATATAAATCCAAGAATTAGAATTGAATTTAATTAATTTTTCTCCTTTTTAACGTAACATGAGAATTATTAATAAAAGGAATTGTTAATAAAATAAAAAGCAGTACAGGATGTTATGAAAATTATTTATGTAAAGATTTATTTAATGCTTAAAAATGCGTCTAAAATATTTTAAGTATTATTTATTCTAAAATGTGTTTAATCATATTATAGCCATTATAGGTGTTGTACATTTCATCTTCACGATTTAAACACTGCTGTTGAAAATTACCAATAAAATGAAAAACAAATTTGTGAAAATTGATTACATACCAATTAAAACATTAAAAAAATAAATCTTGAAGTTTTATAAAAAACAATTAATAACTTAACTAAACAAGAACGACAAGTCATGCGTCAAGCATAGATTATGAATGACTTTCCAACATTTTCAGAATACTGTAACAAAAATTCACAGATTAATAATGTGAAAAAGGATATCTAAGTAAGCAATTTAGAAAACGCCTAACACATTTGAAAACCCATTTTTAGAAATTACCATCAACAGTCTGGATTCTTGTGTACATCCCTGTAAATGATCTATAGATTTGTATATATATACACTATATTGCCAATGATGATTGGTCACTTGCGATTTTAGACGTTTTGTTAAATATCTGGAAAGATACAAGAGGAATTATCCTGAAACTTCCGGAGTGTAAACAACATGACTGACGTCATATACTTCCGCGAAGATTTTTTCCCGAAACCCCATAAAGGGCAGTCAACAAATTGAAGAAAAACGAATATCTTTTAGATAACCCTGTAAAAACTAATATTACAAAAAGCAATTGTAATAATTTGGGTTCATTTGTATGAAGATAGCATGTATACTTGAAGAGAAATTCACGTTTTTATAAAAACAGTCCCAAATTTTACCAAGTTTTTTGCTTATAATTTGCAGAGTTTTTAATATAAAAACAAGTTATTTTCAGAAAATATGACAAACACAATTGTACACAACACCTTGCAATCAGAATTAAAAAATCATAAAAATTGTATGAAAAATGAGCAGGTTTACTAAATATTGTTTCACTGCGCATGCGCGAATCCAATCAAAATATACTGTGCATAATATATTAGCTAAATATATAGACCAACTTTTATGAAAGTTGTATCCAAATATACTAGCTTAGGAAAGTTGACATAATAAGAATGAAGGGTCTCTCATTCTACTATATTTGATACAACCCCTCATCTTTTTGCTTCCTTTTGGGAACAACGAATTTCGTGCTGATTCTATCGACGATTACTGTCAGAATTTTCAAGCTATGTTTTTGAGACTTTCATAAAAGTTGGTCTATATATTTAGCTAATATATTATGCACAGTATATTTTGATTGAATTCGCGCATGCGCAGTGAAACAATGTTTAGTAAACCTGCTCATTTTTCATACAATTTTTATTATTTTTTAATTCTGATTGCAGGATGTTGTGTACAATTGTGTTTGTCATATTTTCTGAAAATAACTTGTTTTTATATTAAAAACTCTGCAAATTATAAGCAAAACACTTGGTAAAATTTGGGACTGTTTTTATAAAAACGTGAATTTCTCTTCGAGTATACATGCTATCTTCATACAAATGAACCCAAATTATTACAATAAGCCACTTAATCATAATCTACAGTTTGAATGCTTTTGCAATATTAGTTTTTACAGGGTTATCCAAAATATATTCGTTTTTCTTCAATTTGTTGACGGCCCCTTATGGGGTTTCGGGAAAAAATCTGCACGGAAATATATGACGTCAGTCATGTTGTTTACACTCCGGAAGTTTCAGGATAATTCCTCATGTATCTTTCCAGATATTTAACAAAACGTCTAAAATCGCAAGTGACCAATCATCATTGGCAATATAGTGTATATATATATATATATAGTAATGGATCTCGTAGTTTTATGTTTACCATTTTTCAAAAATATGCGAGAATATCTTATTTATCATTTAGATCTGAAGATGTCGCCGATAAAGCGAACGAAATATATGTAATCTACGTTAAAAGGTATTTTTAAACATTTTATGTTATGTTTTTATCACTTTAAGCATTAATTAGACTTTAATTTAAAGCTTTTTTCTTTTTAATGAGCGTTCACTAATGAGTATATTACTAATTTTAAAAAAGCATGTTCGCATTTATGAGTGAGTGGAGGGTATGTGGGCGTATTTCTGATAAAAAGGGGTACTCCGAACAGAATAAGCAAGGGGTACATGAAAGAAAAAAGTTTGGAAAGCGCTGCCATAGACCATAATGTAACGGAATTATTTTGAGTGTTCTTGTAGAGGAACTAAATATGCTACAGTACACACTTCATTTTCAATACCGCGCATGTCATGATGAACATCAATAATATATATCGATTGCATTACAATCCGAGTATATTTACGTGAGTTAGAGCACGGACAGACGGCAAAAAGATAGACAGACAAACCGAATTCATAAACACTTTTGAACTAGGTCGGAAAGCATTAAAAGCAAATTTTCGAAAATTTAATAAAATCACTATCTTAAAACTTGAAGTATATACGATACATTTTAGGTTATTATTTTCGTAATTCAATGTTACTTGTGTCTGAATGATAAAAATGCATTATAAAATATTCCTTAGATAACGTTTAGTCAGTTTTGAATTTTTCATGATTATTCTCTATTTTGCACTTTTTTACCACATTGTAAAAAAATAAAATGTTTCTGGGCGCAGGAAGAATGTTTAAGAAAATAAAATGTGAGCACTTCCGAGTTACCCACGATTTCGAAAAGCGTTTCTTCTTTTTCGTAAACCAACGGTTTTCCGAAATTTAAAGAAGCATTTCTGAAGCTAAATTTATTTTGTTGCCCTTAATTTTCGAAAACCTTTCCTATGGTATTTTTTGCACTGTAATCATCACTGATCTCCGTAATAGAACGGGAGTCTAATTCACAGGTCTACTTTCTTACGGCAACCGCATCACACTTTTAATACGCATAAGCAATGAGTCTTGCATTTTTCTTAATTCTACAGGCATTTTTTTCAACTTATCCGCATACTTTTTATCATTTTTGCATATTTCTACACATTTTTAATTTTTTTGTGAGTATCACTTATCAAATTTTTCAATTTTGTTGTTGTTGTTGTTGTTGAGCTCACATGAAATTTCATATTTAACTAATATCAAATTAAATATTTGCAATGAATTTAAATGAAATCTGCTACTTTTTCAATAACAAACTGTAGCAACTTCGCCAATATTTAAAAACATAATCCAACTCTAAGATATTTACCCCCATACTACTCTATGGGAGGAAATCTGGGTTTTTCCAAAAATTTTCCTTGGAAATTCTTTGGCATCGTATTTGTGGGCTAACAGCTGGATTCAGTGTATCAGAATAGGGAGTTAGACATTACTATAAAATCTATCTCCGGAAATACATAATATATCACGCATTGTATCATTTTGCCTGTTACTTTATACAACCGGCAATACATGCATAAGTTCTATATTGTAAATACACCGCTGTCAGAACATTATAACGCAATTATCGGATTTGATTTTTCTTAAAAATTATGAATTTAAACTGTATCTCAATACAAATACCCTGACGTGTCTCTGATGTTTGTAAGGAAACGTGTCTCTGAATTTAACTAAGTCAATAAATTCGAATCTTCACAAGAACCCAAGAAATTAAATTAAACAAGTGGGTAAGTGTGATCGAAGATCGCACCAAGGGTTTCGTTTAATAGTCCTTTCAAAACACTTTTCCTTTCTTTAATAAATCCAATTAAATTTGATTTAGCAATTA
This sequence comes from Maratus michaelseni, assembly GCA_963931845.1. Lineage (NCBI taxonomy): Eukaryota > Metazoa > Arthropoda > Arachnida > Araneae > Salticidae > Maratus > Maratus michaelseni. The sequence goes on along the minus strand of OZ007591.1, from coordinate 151,710,956 downwards.
AAAAAAAGAGTCATGTTTATTATAAAGTAAAAATTTACCGGTCTATTTTTCTCGTTTTTTCAAATATCTGAACCGGTCCGATAGCGGGCGAAGCCCGCTATTATACTCTGCCTTAATAATATCTGTCATGTGGACTAAATGCGATATTAAAAAAAAAAAAAAGTTTATATAAAATAGATATTTAAACCTATTAATCCAGGTCCTACTGCCAAATTGAGTATTTTGGAAAGTGAGACTTTTTGTGACAATTCTTTAAAAGTATCTCCATTGATTTTAAACTATACTGTTGCTAGCAAACGCCATGTTTGAAGCTAACTTTGCCCACAGATTACGGAAGATTAGTTATTTTATATTTTACTAGCTGTTACCCGTGACGTCGTTCACGTAACATTAAAAGAAAAATAAATGCATTAATTACGGAAAACATTTCACCCCCGATAATTAAAAACATATGTATTCTTTATAGCAAACTCCGTTTTTTCGAATATCTGAACAGGCCCGAAAGTGGGCGAAACGCGCTATTATACTCTGTCATAATAATATGTGCCATGCGGACTAACTGCGATATTTAAAAACAAATTAATTTCAAAATTAAACATGTTGTACACCTTCAAAATGTTAAAATATGCGAATATTTCCAAAATCGGGTTTTTATCATGATTCAATACGTTCCTCAAACTCATATTTACTATTCTCTATTACTCATATTGATACTCGTTTTGTATTATTCTCAAACATTTGAAAAATTCGTTAAACTTCCAATATGACCGTCAGATTAATTTTCTTTTTAATTCTCCTATGACGTGATATTAATCTGCTTTCTGTACATACACATACTCATACTCCTTGTATTATTGAAAAAATCTATGAAAATTTCCGTTTTATTATCATTATGACGTCATATGATATATTTTTCTTTCAATTGGTAAAGCTTTTTATTTCATTTTTCACGTGGAAATCTTTCAATAGAAAATTAATTATTGTAGAAAGAATTTTATTGTGGATTTTTAATTGTTGGCAACTGCTATAACGAAAAATGTTTAAATTTAATAGGAAAAGGCTGTTAGATTTTTGGTTTTTTGTCTCTATATTTTAAAATAATACGATTTTTTCAAATTTTTAATTTTGAGCCTCATAGTAGGTATTTAGCCATAAGTACATAAAATTTCACGACTGTAAGTTACATCCTTTCTGAGAACCGCTTCTGTGACGGACAGACAAAGAAGCGGGAGTAATAGGGTTTCGTGAGATGAACGAAACCCTAAAAAAACCCTAATTTAGTGTTGATACCGGGATGAGAAAGGGTTAATACACTATGAAAATTAGCTCGTATCATTTCCTTAAATTACGGGCAGGAAAAGAAACTTTTGTTTCATAAATGCTTCGGTAAATCTCGAAAATCTATCGGTTTCTGGGATTTGTAGAGAAAAGGGAACGCTTTTTGAAATCGTGGGCAACTCGGAAGAGATTATATTATAAATATTTCTGTAAACCTTCTTGCTAGATCAAGAAATAATATTTCTCTTTTTACATTCTTTTTTTAAACATAACTTGGTTCATTTATGTAAAGATGGAATTTTGTAATCCATTTTTCATTTTCCACTGACTTTCCAATAGCTAGAATTTTAAAAACTATGTATACAGGTGTATTTCTCATGACAATACAACATTTTAACTGTCTTTGAACTTAATTATAAATTAATACATTAATTTTAAGCCATTCTTCTGTAATCCGGTAGCAGGTCATAAATCGCCAAATATTCTTTATCATTACAACTGTATACGGTTTACAAAAACAATGGAGTACTGATGAGCCAAACCGTTCGCTAAAATATTTCAACTGGCATTGAAACTTCAACAACGAAATACTTTGAACACTATAGAGTAAAAAATAGAATAAAAATTAAAGAGTGTAGTACATAATTTAAAAAAAAAATACGCTTTTATTGAACAGTGTAGGAATATATTTGTACTGCATTTCTATTATCGTAAACGAACTATAAATGATATATCCTTCATTTTAAATACCGAATATTTCATGGGAAACCTCAATTATATATATCCATTACATGACAATCCAAGTATAAGTACGCGAGTTTGGTCGCGGACAGACAGCCAGGTGGCCAGACAAACCAAACTCATAAACATTTTTCAGTTATGTTGGAAAGTGTTAAAAACAGTTTATTTAACAATTTAAATAGGGGATCTTGCTTGCATTTAAAATGAAAGCTATTTTACATTACTGTCCTAGAACGAAACAATATAAAATCTAAAGGAATATTTTACCATCCTGATTCAAAATGAAACATCATTGTTACGGACTATGAATACAATATCAGTAAAACGGATTCTCAATATAAAATTAAAACTTCAGCAAATTCGTTTAATATACTAATTAGAATTCTGTAAGGTCAAATAATCCTTTATTCAAGGTTCAGTGTAGTTTTTCTTATCATAACAGCTCAGGATGAGACCGCTCAAAACGAAAAAAACACAACCTAAAATGAGGGGATAAAGCATCCAAGGAAAAACTTTTCTAACGCCAGCAACACCAATGGCCACTAAGGACCAGCGTATCAGTGGGAATGTTGGTCCCCTTAATTAAAACTTGAAACTTAATACAGAAATGATAGACAAGATCCAAAATGTTTCACTACATAGTATTACAACAGTACATAACACAACATTCTTGTTAAAATACATACATGTTTCATATAATGATAATAAAAATTTATGAGATGAGCATGATCCAATTTCAAAATATATCGTACTGTTCAGGAATTACAATAAATAAATATGAAGCAATAATAACAATCTCAAAGTTCTCAACATAAGCAAATATTAGTATAAAATAACATGAACAAAATGAATGTAAAAAAATAGATATACAAAGTAAACAACAAGTGTTGTATATAAATATTGTCATAGATAAGTGTAATACTAATGCAATATTCAGTTTAATCAACATTAAATATGATAATACAAATTAGACAAAACTGTTTCCAAGTTAAATGATATCGAAATGCAGAATATAAATTCGGAAAAGTTTCCGGTAGGAATAGGATTTCCAGTTGCCCGTATAGGACAGGAAACGTTTCCGAACCAACACGGAAAAAAAAAAAACGAAAAAAAAACGAAAGTTTTTTTCTTTCCGTCAGGAAACTTTTCCTGTTTGATTCAGAAACTAATCTTTAGACACAGAATAAATTCCTGGGTTTTACGGAAATCTTTCCATTCACATAAAGAAACGTTTTGGTAGAACGGTAGAATAGACAGAAAGTATTCTCTTTTAAAAAGGAAAACTTTCCATTCACACTAAGAAATGTCTTGGTAGAACGGTAGAATAGACAGAAAGTATTCCGTTTTAAAAAGGAAAACTTTCCAGTCACACTAAGAAATGTCTTGGTAGAACGGTAGAATAGACAGAAAGTATTCCGTTTTAAAAAGGAAACTTTTCCGAATCAGTCAGTAAACTAATCATGAAAAAATTAAAAATTCCTGTGTAGAATAGAAACTTTTTCTTTGCTTTACGGAATTTTTTTTCATTATGATCGGAAAATTTTCTGCATTGTAAAGAAACTTTTGTTTTAAGAGTAGGAACATTAACAGATGAAAATATTGCTTTTGGACACTGTTTTGTTATCCTTTTATCTCAATTAAATATCATTAAGAACTTTTTTGAATATACATACACACGTTTTAAGTATTTGTTATCATAAAATGTATTACATGTAATGCATTTTATGATAACAAAATACTTAAAATGTATGTATCTATTCAAAAAAGTTCTTAATAATATTTAATTGAGATAAAAGGAAATCAAAACAGTGTCCAAAAGAAATATTTTCATCTGTTATTGGTCCTACTCTTTATAACAAAAGTTTCTTTACAATACAGAATCAGCTTGAAATTTTATTTATTTGTTACAAGTATACTGATACGTTTAGCTCATGGGTATTTACATTTTTTTAAATAAGTATTTTATACAAGGAATGCTGGGGAAGTATCTTTATAAACAAGGAGAAGTAATTCTCGTAAAAGAAAAGTGTATAAATAAATAAAAAGTACACAATGAAATGGATTTTATGTTCATAAAATACATAATATACTTTTATTTTCTTTAGAATATGTGTATATGTTTCCTAGAAAAAAAAAACTTAATATATTTTAAGCGATATAAAAGAAAATCCAAATAGTGTCCAAAACAAACTGTTTCATCTGTTGTCTGTATAGCAAAGTGGACTGTACAGAGATGCCAGCTTATTAGTGCCAGAATATACATAGGTGTAGCCAGTGGTGAAGTGTGTGTGGGAGATAATTGCCCCAACCACTAAATATTTAGGTTATGACAAAAAACTGTTAAATAAGATATTAAAAACGGAACAAATATTTTCAATTTGGACTGGATATTTAAAACCCACACTTATGTCATTGGGTGTAGCACAAGTGTATGACATCATGTTGCATGCGTATGAAGTGTATGCAACTAACATTGAAGTTTTTTTGGTACTGGAAAGACTTTCTATTGCTGTATATCCAAAACAAACGACATACAAAACATTTTTAATCACAATAGTGACCGCCCCTCCTTAAAAAACTAGAACTTCTTTTAATTTACGCCTTAAAGAAAAAAAAAAAAAAAGCTTATGGGGTCGTCTTCGTTCTTAAGTTGCACAGAACTCCAAACTTTTCAATATGTACATCTAACTTTGACATTATATTTGCCTCTTTCGGTAACTTTTTCTCAAGGATACCAAAAGGGAAGTCACTTGGTCAAAATGTTTAAGAATTATGAAATTTAAAGTTTGGAACTCCTAATGTTAAACAGCTGGTGGAGTTTTTTTTGTATAATTCAATACTTGACGTAATAATTTTATATTCGTATATTTTATTTGAAGCTTTTCGAAATCTATTTCGGTTAAAAAATTATAGATTATGGTTTATTTTATGGTTTAATTTATAAAAAAATGTATTTTTAAATTAATTGAAAAAATTAATTTTAATAGAAATAGATTTCTAAAAACTTCTAACATGCAAATCAAAAATCACAGCTGATTCCGCTAAGTAGTTTTTAAGTTATGCTTAAAACACTACCCACATTACAGTCTGATTTGCAACGCTTACTGAAAAAAAAAAAAACATGATGCCCCAATTAGATGTATCTATTGAATTTGCTACAATTTCGGCATGAATATGACCCTCTAAGCTTATTTTTTTCAACATTAAATTAAAAAAGACAGTTTCCAGAAGAATAACTTTGTTTTTTACTGTGACAGTTTGGAGATTAAATGTTCTTTTTTGTCCCCAAATACACCCTGCGCATATGATATTTCAAATTTGTCACTTTTTATACCCAATTTGTGTCACAGAGACACTTTCCAATTAGGAACATTGCTGCACCTAACTATTATAACCCCATTTGGGTACTTTTCTGCTCTATTACACACACACACACACAAAAAAAAAAAAAAATCCAGAAACTATTTTATAAATTTTGAAAATTTATATAGAGCATTATTGAAACTTTAATTTTTTATCTTTTATGTGGAAGGTAATTTTTTTCTCCTGTCTAAATTAAAAACGCCATAAAATAATAATAATAATAAAGTAAATCTAAAAACTTTTGAAGTCATGTAAATTATAAGAATATACAGAATTCAGCTAACCCTAATAAATACGTTGATGATAAACAATTTTCAGAAGCCATACAATTTGAAAATGTACAAGACTTTGAACTTGAAGCTCAACTGAAAATTACATAACAAAAAGGCTCAGTAAATGAAAATCTTTTTTGTTAAAATTTAAATCAGCTATTTTTTTTTTTTTAATTCAAAATACAATTTTAAAATTACGCGTTTTAAAGTAAAATAACCTTTACTAAATCATTAAAATTGATAATTAGAAAAGCTCATTTAAATTTATTTGAAATTAAAAATATGTAGAGAAACTCATTCACTTGTTTAATTTGAAATATTTTAATCATATAAACAGTTAAAAATATAGTTAAAAAATGGAGCAACAGAAAATGATATAATTTGAAAATGTGAATTCTCTTTTACTTTTGAAAACACGAAATAAAGTAAACAAATTGTCTTGTGTTATATATCACTTATTTACACTAACTGTAATTTAACAATATACTTTTTATTGACCTATTCTGTATAAAATATATACCACCTTAAATTACCCCTTTGATAAAATAAAAAGCATATAAACTCTTCATTACTAAAAGCTAAATCTTTTTGTTTTGACCAAATTTCTCGATTAAAAATCTTAAAATATAAAAGATAATGTAAGAATTTTATTCAGAAGAAAAAAATATGAAATTTTAAGCATTCTATTCTAGATCTGGATTATATACAGTATTCCTTTAAACATACCTATTCCAGATTATAAACACTACTCTGAAATACATACACTAATTCATTTAATGAAGTTGGAGCATATATTAAAAATACTTAAGATAATTATGATTATCTGGGTATAAATTTCAATGGATCTGAAAAAATTATTCTTTGTTATTAAAATGTTTGAAAAGAAACACCAATTTTCCAGCTTTATGAGTTCTTTATAAGCGATTACAGAGTTTGCAGTGAATTAAAGTTTGATTTTTTTTTAATTTAAAATAAAAGAAACTTTTAAATCAGGTGTTTGATTTTTTAAAGATTTTAAAACTTTAGTTGTTTATTAGTTTACATTTATAAGTAATTAAAATTATATTAAAAAATATATATAAACATTTCAGAGTATTACTAACCATGGAATCTTTATTTTCCGAGTCTTTCCATAAATAAATTACATTGGAATATCGAACCATTTGTTATTTACATGTGCACAATGAAGTCATGAGATATCAACATAAATAACAATAAATATACTTTTGATTGACCTATATTTATTTATTCTAACGTTTTACAAATCCTCGCAGAAACTCTCCATGTTTTTGTATTAAAAAATTCACATAAGATTTGTACATATTTTTTTAACAAATAAATTTATGCTTTAATCTTTTAACATTTCTCAGCTGAGATTCTCTATTTTTAAATTAGAATTTTTATTTTTAAGTGTGATATTTGATTTAAATAAAATTCAAAAAGCAAGGATTTTGAGTGTTGTCTCCCCCAGTCCTTAAATTTACAATGTATTGTTGTCAAAAATAATATTTATAATGAAATATCTTAACCTAAATTTGAAAAAAAAAAGTGTATTTAAATAAATCAGTTGATTTAAATCAGGATTGAAATCCAGTTGATTTAAATCAATGAACTCTGATTAAAAATTGTTAGACTACACAAGTGTTATTTAGCAATTATTTAATTTAAATTGAGATTATAGTGCTGAAATATAATTTTAATTATTGATCTAAATATTTTAAGATTTCTGAACTTTCTGTATTATAACTGATTAGATAACGTTGAAGAAATTGGCAATGAAACTATGCTTAGATTTCAAAAGATACCAAAATTTACCAATTGTTGTATAAAAAAGTAATTAAAAAAATTTCTTTCCAAAATCATGTACTTGCATACAATATTTTAACAAAAGATTATATTGAAGTAAAAGTTATAACACCAATCTGGTGAATCAGCTAAATAAACTTATCAAAAGCCAATTTGATAACTTAAAACCTGCATTATATTTTGAAGAAATAAAATAAGGACTTGTGAATAATACTTATAAACTCTTTACAAATGAAAAAAGCAAAAATATGGAATATATAAGCACTTACTTACAGGGAAGTCCATTTGCCAGTAAATATATATATATATATATATATATATATATATATATATATATATATATATATATATATATATATATATATATATATTAATATATTATATATTAATATTATTATAATATAATAATATATTAATATTATATATTATATATTAATAATATATTATATATTATATATATATATATATATATATTAAATATAAAGTAAAGTAAAGATACTTTAAAAAAATATTTAAAAATTAAGGAAATTTTAAAAAATGTACACTACCAGTATTGGACATCTGTTTCCTGCTGGTGAAAGCTATATTTTGATAATTGTATAATGGAATTTATCACCTCTTTAAAATTTCCGTACGTTACCATGGGATTTCACAATCAGCATTAAAGGGAAAAAAATGATGCCACAGGAATATAGTAGAAAAACGTGATAATTTTACAAAATGTAACAAATAGAGATTTAGCAGACTATCAAATATTCGGCTGAGTACTAACTTTTTAAAAAGTATATTGATTACAAATTTTTTTATCATGATTAATAACAAAGAAATAAATGTTTGTGAGTCTTTTATTCCTCAATGGCAGATCACTTAATAGCAGAATATTAAAAATTGCAAATAATTCAGAAAAAATATCTATAAAATAAGAGTGAATTCAATAAAAAATCGGTCTTAGCAAATATGTATGTGCTATTTTTTTTTTACTTAAACTTATTAAAATAAATCAAGTGCATTTAATTTACACAAACATTAAATTGCACGTATTGACTAAATACCATTTTTTTTTAAATATATAAATTACTCGATTTTTTCTGGCTAACAACAAAAGACAGAAAAAATAAAACAAACATTTATACTGAAAAATAAAATTTATTTTCAACAAAACTATAAATCAAAATGTTTTAATAAAACAAATTACAGCACTGTATTTATGCTATGTATGCTATTGGTTTTTATTCCTTTAGAATTGATGAAGTTAGTAAAAAAAGCCTGCCTAGATTCCGGCCTGATAACAGCCTTAATTAAACACCCAGTAGGATGCTACAGCAACGAAATTGACTCAGTTGAACATTTCTCCGAAAAAACTGTCACACCATCAACATACGAAAACACCTTCACGTCCTTTCTAACATCCTCATTCTCTATTAGGCAAGGATGGTCTGTTCTAGCTGGAAGGCAACATTGATCACTGCAGTATTATCCTGTAATAATAATAACAGTAATAATATTAATTTTTTTAGTGTACTAATTGCTAGTGACCATGTGTATTTAAAAAGATAAAAAACAGCACAAGAGCAAAGAATGATTAAGGGGACACTTCGTCTTCAGCGATAAGTATTTTTAAGAACAAAATATTTGAAAATTTTCCTTTGAATAAAAAATTCAAAATTCATAAAATTTTTAAAAAATTTAAAAATTAAGGAAATTTTTAAAAATGTACTCTAACAGCATTGGACATCTGTTTCCTGCTGGTGAAAGCTATATTTTGATAATTGTATAACGGAATTTATCATTTCTTTAAAATTTACATAGGTTACTATGGGATTTCACAATCAGCATTAAAAGAAAGAAAATGGTGCCACAGGGATATAGTAGAAAAACATAACAATAATTTTACGATATGTAACAAATAGTGATTTAGCAGATTATCAAATATTCGGCTGGATACTAACTTTTTAAAAAAGTATATTAATTAAAAAAAAATATATATATTAAATTGGAAATAAAATAATAAAAAGAAAACTGCTCAGTCAAACTGATGGCATTGAGCTCACAGGCTATTCACACTATTTGCATATTATACTCTTATTTCAAAGAAAAAACACATTTATATAAATTAAAAGGGGGGTCATTAGCTCCCCTATTTACGTCCTTTATACTTAACCAATAAACGTCCAAATCTAATCAGGGAAGCGCCTTATCAAAATAAACCGGTATACAACATTTGAAGCAAATTGGATGATAATTCGGCATGAAAAAACTATTTATCTAAATTAAAATGGACAATTAGTCTCCGTTCCCCCTTTATACTTAACCAACAGACCCCTCCCCCCCCCAAAAAAAAACCGAATCAGGGAAGCATCTTATCAGAATTAACCTATATAAAAAATTTGAAGCAAATCGGTTAATTCTGCATGGAAAACCCATTTATCTAAATTAAGGGGAGGGAATTCGTCCCCTTCCCTCCTTTATACTTAACAAATGAACCCCCAAAACTAATGCGGGAAGCGCCTTATCACAATGAATCAATATACAAAATTTGAAGCAAACTAGATAATTCTGCATAAAAAACCCATTTATCTAACTTAAGGTGGATTAGCCCAGAAACAACCTATATACAAAATTTTAAGCAAATCGGATAATTCTGCATGAAAAACCCATTTATGTAAATTAAGGGGGGGGGATTAATCACCGTTCCCCTCTTTATCCTTTACCATTGAACTCCCAAAGCTAATCAGGGAAGCGACTTATCACAATGAACTTATGTACAAAATATGAAGCAAATTGTGCAATTTTGCAGGTAAAACCCACTTATTTAATTTAGGGGGACTAGCCCCTGTTCCCCCTTTATATTTAACCATTGAACCCCCAAAACTGATCAGGGAAGCGCCTTATCAGAAACAACCTATATACAAAATTTTAAGCAAATCGGATAATTCTGCATGAAAAACCCATTACATAAATTAAGGGGGGATTAGTCCCATTTCGCTCCCTTTATACTGTACCATTGAACCCCCAAAACTAATCAAGGAAGCACCTTATCAGAATGAACCTTTTATAAAAAAATTTGAAACAATTGGATAATTCTGCTTTAAAAAATCATTTTTCTCAATTGAGAGGGGGGGGGGGGAATTAGTCCCTGTTCTCCCCTTTACACTTCACCAATGTACCTACATACAAAATTTGAAGCAAGTTAGATAATTCTGCATGAAAAACCCATTTATCTAAATTAAGGGTAGGATTGGCCCCCGTTCCCCCGTTTATACTTTACCATTGAACTCCCAAAACTAATCAGGGAAGCGACTTATCACAATGAACTTATGTACAAAATATGAAGCAAATTGTGCAATTTTGCATGTAAAATCCACTTATTTAATTTAGGGGGACTAGCCCCTGTTCCCCCTTTATATTTAACCATTGAACCCCCAAAACTGATCAGGGAAGCGCCTTATCAGAAACAACCTATATACAAAATTTTAAGCAAATCGGATAATTCGGCATGAAAAACCCATTACATAAATTAAGAGGGGATTAGTCCCATTTCGCTCCCTTTATACTTTACCATTGAACCCCCAAAACTAATCAAGGAAGCACCTTATCAGAATGAACCTTTTATAAAAAATTTTGAAACAATTGGATAATTCTGCTTTAAAAAATCATTTTTCTCAATTGAGAGGGGGGGGGGATTAGTCCCTGTTCTCCCCTTTATATTTCACCAATGTACCTACATACAAAATTTGAAGCAAGTTAGATAATTCTGCATGAAAAACCCATTTATCTAAATTAAGGGTAGGATTGGCCCCCGTTCCCCCCGTTTATACTTTACCATTGAACTCCCAAAACTAATCAGGGAAGCGACTTATCACAATGAACTTATGTACAAAATACGAAGCAAATTGGGTAATTTTGCATGAAAAACCCATTTCTTTATTTTAGAGGGGGGGGGATTAGCTCCTGTTCCCCCCTTATATTTAACCATTGAACCCCCAAAACTGATCCGGGGAAGCGCCTTATCACAATGAACCTATATACAAAATTTGAAGCAAATCGGATAATTCTGCATAAAAAACTTATTTATCTAAAGGGAGAGGAATAATCACCGTTCCCATCTTTATACTTAACCAATGAACCCCCAAAACTAATGAAAGAAGCGCCTTATCACAATGTAGCTCTATAAAAAATATGAAGAAAATTGGGAAATTTTGCATGAAAAACCCATTTATTTAATTTAGGGGGGAGATTAGCCCCTGTTCCTCTTTTATATTTAACCATTGAACCCCCAGAACTGATCAGGGAAGCGCCTTATCGGAATGAACCTATATACAAAATTTGAAACAAATCGGATATTTCTGCATGAAAAACCCATTATCTAAATTAAGGGGGGATTAGCCCCCCAGTTCCACCCTGTATACTTAACCAATGAACCCTCAAAGATAATCAGGGAAGCGCCTTATCAGAATGAACCTATATACAATATTTGAAACAAATAGGATATTTCTGCATGAAAAACACATTATCTAAATTAAGGGGGGGGAGAATTAGCCCCCAATTCCCTCCTGTAAACTTAACAAATGAACCCCCAAAACTGATCAGGGAAGCGCCTTATCAGAATGAATTGGTATACAACATTTGAAGCAAATTGGATGATAATTCGGCATGAAAAAACTATTTATCTAAATTAAAATGGACAATTAGTCTCCGTTCCCACTTTATACTTAACCAACAGACCCCTCCCCCCCCAAAAAAAAACCGAATCAGGGAAGCATCTTATCAGAATTAACCTATATAAAAAATTTGAAGCAAATCGGTTAATTCTGCATGGAAAACCCATTTATCTAAATTAAGGGGAGGGAATTCGTCCCCTTCCCTCCTTTATACTTAACAAATGAACCCCCAAAACTAATGCGGGAAGCGCCTTATCACAATGAATCAATATACAAAATTTGAAGCAAACTAGATAATTCTGCATAAAAAACCCATTTATCTAACTTAAGGTGGATTAGCCCAGAAACAACCTATATACAAAATTTTAAGCAAATCGGATAATTCTGCATGAAAAACCCATTTATGTAAATTAATGGGGGGGGGATTAATCACCGTTCCCCTCTTTATCCTTTAGCATTGAACTCCCAAAGCTAATCAGGGAAGCGACTTATCACAATGAACTTATGTACAAAATATGAAGCAAATTGTGCAATTTTGCAGGTAAAACCCACTTATTTAATTTAGGGGGACTAGCCCCTGTTCCCCCTTTATATTTAACCATTGAACCCCCAAAACTGATCAGGGAAGCGCCTTATCAGAAACAACCTATATACAAAATTTTAAGCAAATCGGATAATTCTGCATGAAAAACCCATTACATAAATTAAGGGGGGATTAGTCCCATTTCGCTCCCTTTATACTTTACCATTGAACCCCCAAAACTAATCAAGGAAGCACCTTATCAGAATGAACCTTTTATAAAAAAATTTGAAACAATTGGATAATTCTGCTTTAAAAAATCATTTTTCTCAATTTTGAGAGGGATGGGGGATTAGTCCCTGTTCTCCCCTTTATACTTCACCAATGTACCTACATACAAAATTTGAAGCAAGTTAGATAATTCTGCATGAAAAACCCATTTATCTAAATTAAGGGTAGGATTGGCCCCCGTTCCCCCCGTTTATACTTTACCATTGAACTCCCAAAACTAATCAGGGAAGCGACTTATCACAATGAACTTATGTACAAAATACGAAGCAAATTGGGTAATTTTGCATGAAAAACCCATTTCTTTATTTTAGAGGGGGGGGGGATTAGCTCCTGTTCCCCCCTTATATTTAACCATTGAACCCCCAAAACTGATCCGGGGAAGCGTCTTATCACAATGAACCTATATACAAAATTTGAAGCAAATCGGATAATTCTGCATAAAAAACTTATTTATCTAAAGGGAGAGGAATAATCACCGTTCCCATCTTTATACTTAACCAATGAACCCCCAAAACTAATGAAAGAAGCGCCTTATCACAATGTAGCTCTATAAAAAATATGAAGAAAATTGGGAAATTTTGCATGAAAAACCCATTTATTTAATTTAGGGGGGAGATTAGCCCCTGTTCCTCTTTTATATTTAACCATTGAACCCCCAGAACTGATCAGGGAAGCGCCTTATCGGAATGAACCTATATACAAAATTTGAAACAAATCGGATATTTCTGCATGAAAAACCCATTATCTAAATTAAGGGGGGATTAGCCCCCCAGTTCCACCCTGTATACTTAACCAATGAACCCTCAAAGATAATCAGGGAAGCGCCTTATCAGAATGAACCTATATACAATATTTGAAACAAATAGGATATTTCTGCATGAAAAACACATTATCTAAATTAAGGGGGGGAGAATTAGCCCCCAATTCCCTCCTGTAAACTTAACAAATGAACCCCCAAAACTGATCAGGGAAGCGCCTTATCAGAATGAACCTATTATAGAATATTTGAAACAAATCTGATAATTCTGCATGAAAAACCCATTATCTAAATTAAGGGGGATTAGCCCCCCAGTTCCACCCTGTATACTTAACCAATGAACCCCCAAAAGATAATCAGGGAAACGCCTTATCAGAATAAACCTATATACAATATTTGAAACAAATCGGATATTTCTGCATGAAAAACACATTATCTAAATTAAGGGGGGAGATTAGGCCCTAGTTCCCTCTTGTAAACTTAACAAATGAACCCCCAAAACTGATGAGGGAAGTGCCTTATCAGAATGAAACTATGTATAAAATTTGAAACAAAACGGATAATTCTGCATGAAAAACCCATTTATCTAAAGGGGGGGGATAAAGATAAAAAACATTTAATGAACGGGGGCATCAGCCCCCGTTCCCCCTCCCCCTTTTATACTTAGCAATTTAACCCCCAAAACTAATCAAGGAATCGGCTTATCAGAATGAACATCTATACTAATATTATAAAGGAGTAAATCTTGTTTGTTTGTTTGTAGGGGGTAATCTCTGGAACTACCGAACCGATTTCAAAAGTGATGGTGGCAAATTGATGGTGACAACCCCTGCTCCAACATAGGCTATATTTTATGTCGGTACCACTAACCCCAGGGGGTGCAGGAGCAAAAAACGTTCTAAAATTGCGATTTTTCAGTTATCACACTGGCTGTCAAGCCCTGAGAGCTTGGCAGCCGGTTCTGTATGTATGTATGTACGTACGTAATGCGATAAATCTTCATAGAAATATCCGTTTTCCTTCAAATTTTGTTTATAGGTTCACTGTGTTAAGGCGCTTCCCTGATTAGTTTTCGGGATTGATTGGTTAAGTATAAAAGGGGGGGAACAAGGGTCTAATTCCCCCCCCCCTTAATTTATATAAATGGGTTTTTCATGCAGAATTATTCCGTTTTCCTTCAAATTTTGTTTATAGGTTCACTGAGTTAAGGCGCTTCCCTGATTAGTTTTCGGGATTGATTGGTCAAGTATAAAGGGGGGGAACAAGGGTCTAATTCCCCCCCCCCTTAATTTATATAAATGGGTTTTTCATGCAGAATTATTCCGTTTCCCTTCAAATTTTGTTTATAGGTTCACTGAGTTAAGGCGCTTCCCTGATTAGTTTACGGGTTTGATTAGTTAAGTATAAAGGGGGGGGGGGGATCGGGGAGGGCTAATCCCCCCTTAATTTATATAAATGGGTTTTTCATGCAGAATTATTTCGTTTTCCTTCAAATTTTGTTTATAGGTTCATTTCATTGGGTTAAGACGCTTCCCTGATTACTTTTCGGGATTGATTGGTTAAGTATAAAGGGGGGGAACAAGGGGCTAATTCCCCCCCCCCCCCTTAATTTATATAAATGGGTTTTTCATGCAGAATTATTCCGTTTTCCTTCAAATTTTGTTTATAGGTTCATTAGGTTAAGACGCTTCCCTGATTACTTTTCGGGATTGATTGGTTAAGTATAAAGGGGGGAACGGGGGGCTAATCCCCCCCCTTAATTTATATAAATGGGTTTTTCATGTAGAATTATTCCGTTTTCCTTCAAATTTTGTTTATAGGTTCACTGTGTTAAGGCGCTTGCATGATAATTTTCGGGATTGATTGGCTGAGTATAAAGGGGGGAACGGTGGGGGGCTAATCCCCCCCTTAATTTATATAAATGGGTTTTTCATGCAGAATTATTCCGTTTTCCTTCAAATTTTGTTTATAGGTTCACTGAGTTAAGGCGCTTCCCTGATTAGTTTTCGGGATTGATTAGTTAAGTATAAAGGGGGGGGGGATCGGGGGGCTAATCCCCCCTTAATTTATATAAATGGGTTTTTCATGCAGAATTATTCCGTTTTCCTTCAAATTTTGTTTATAGGTTCACTGTGTTAAGCGCTTCCCTGATTAGTTTTCGGGATTGATTGGTTAAGTATAAAGGGGGGGAACGGGGGGATAATCCCCCCTTAATTTATATAAATGGGTTTTTCATGCAGAATTATTCTATTTGCTTCAAAATTTGTTTATAGATTCATTGGGTTAAGACGCTTCCCTGATTAGTTTTCGGGATTGATTGATTAAGTATAAAGGGGGGGAACGGGGGGCTAATACCCCCCTTAATTTATATAAATGGGTTTTTCATGCAGAATTATCCCATTTCCTTCAAATTTTATTTATATGTTCACTGTGTTAAGGCGCATCTCTGATTAGTTTTCGGGATTGATTGGTTAAGTATAAAGGGGGGGGGGGAACAAGGGGCTAATTCCCCCTTATCTATACTAATATATAAAGTAGTAAAGATTGTTTGTTTGTTTGTTTGTTTGTTTGTAGGGGGTAATCTCTGGAACCACTGAAGCGATTTTAAAAGTGATGGTGGCAAATTAATGGTGACAATCCCTGCTCCAACATAGGCTATATTTTATGTCGGTGCCACCACCCCCAGGGGGGTGCAGGAGCGAAAAACGGTCCAAAATTATGATATTTTCAATAATGAAGGAGTTAGGAACTTGACATTTTGTATGGTCGTTACTTACAAGATTTAAATGCTCTATAAGAACAAAATCTAAAAATATTCGAAATTTAAAAGGCTGAAATAAGCAAAAAATTTTCTAAAAACATTCTAAATTACAATTTGTATGGAATGTCTGGAACTACTAGAGCGATTTCAAAAGTGATGGTGGCAAATGGATGGTGACAATCCCTGCTCCAACATAGGCTATATTTTATGTCGGTGCCACTACCCCGAGGGGGGTGCAGAAGCGAAAAACGTTCTAAAATTGCGATTTTTGCGATGCTGAAGGAGCTAGAAACTTCAAGTTCGGCATGATTGTTATTTATAAGATCTAAATGCGCTCTAAGAACAATTTCTAAAGAAAAATGATCTAATGATTCTGCGATTTTTCAACTATTGAATTTCTAAAATTACCAAATTTCACAATAGAGTACCATAGCGAAACCTTCACGCGTAAAAAGATAATGATAAGGGCGACGTGTCCTGACGTGTATATTGACTATAGCACGAGTCACAAATTATAGTATCCTTATTATTCTGTTAAAATATAAAAGTGAATTATGAAATGTCAATATTTTGTTTGATTAAAGGTTCGTTAAGAGAAATTGACCAGCGTAGCGGGCGTAGCTTGCTAGTATATATATAAAATTTGAAAATTTAAAATCGGATAATTCTGCATGAAAAACCTATTTATGTAAATTAAGTGGAGGGGGGACACTACAAATAATAAAATGTTAAATTGATTCTATAATAATGTAGTACCTGAAAAAAAGACAATATATGATTCTGATATGGCATCGAACCCAGAAAAATCTCATGAATTTATTTTAAGATCATAGGTATGTTATTGATATCTTCAGTGTTGAATTCAGGCATTTTTCTCAGAGAGGGATTTCTGTGGCTCCGGGAGGGCATATTATAATATTCCGAGGGGGGGGGGAATTGCACTTTTTGACCATTAAATCATAAAATCCGAAATCTTCAGAGGGGGTGGCCATTTCAATGCTCCGGGAGAGAGGAATGTCCCCCCCCCTCCCCCGGCTATCTCCTGAATTCAACACTGGATGCCTTACAGAATTAAATAAATAAACAAGTACCTGAATTTAGAATAAGTTAAAAACTATTTAAAAAGCAGTCTACAAAAATTGAGTTTTCATTAAGATAATATCTAAGTTAGAAATTTCTGGCACATCAAAATATGTTTTTGATTGGGGATATTTTTCTCATAAAAAATAAACTGAGCGAGAAATAAGATAATATGCATTTTATTTCAGGCTACGCAGCTCCTAAAACATGTTATTCGGTTTGATAATCATGCACTATAAATATATGGACATATCAAATCCCAAATATTAAAAATCACATAAATTTTAGTACTTACCATTGCGAAGTTAGAACTACGTAGAACAATTGTCCAATATTTAACAACATGGCGTACATCTTCATCGAAAATCTCGATTCTGTTCTGTTATCAATCACGTGACGCAAGCCTTTCATACGTCAGCAGAGAGCGAGACTGCGCAGTAAGTCCGGTGAATGCTGTTTTCCATCCTTTCGGAAACTAATACGATATAAAAAGATTATTTTTATGACTGTAGGAAAACTTTCTGCTGTGATTCGGAAAAAATATTTTATCGGTTGTTTTCCGTATCGTAAAGGAAATTTATCTTTTCCAAAACGGAAAAGGGTTGGAAATTTTTTACAGTAGAGTATTTACCATTATAAAGCAAATAAATCCAACGCATATAAAATTTAAAAATGTTTCAACAGAAGTAGAAATGTTAAAATTAAATATCTGAAATATTACACTAGATTTTACAATAATATTACAATAGAAATGACCAAATTTTAAAATTATATCCTAATAAAACATTTCAGACCATAGCTATTGTAATTCTTTCCAAATAAAAGAATATATGTAGCTTATTCAGTACATTGTAATTTTCTTTTAAATTTATGTAATTGTTTTTCTCGTGCATGTCTATTTTTAAGGTCTGTTTAACTATTTTATTTCTATTAAATTTAAACTTATGCTTCATAATGGAATATTTACTAAAGAAATAATACAAAATATTAAAAATTTTGTAATTGCAATTACATTTAGCAATAGTATGCGTTACCTTATTTCGTATGCGAAACATGGGAAGCTAGCTTCCATGGCCACTAATGTAATTAAGAAGTAACAGACTATTCCAAACATATTCTGTACTTGTTCTCTTAAAAATTTCGTAACAGTTTCTACCTTTAGATGAAGATTCTCATTAAGACTGCCAATCAAGTGTTATATGTGTTTATAATAGCATTTAACAAGCAAAATTGGGAAAAGTAATGTTTCTGACAAGTTATAAACAATATCCGATATACACTATATTTCCAATGATGACCGGTCACTTGCGATTTTAGACGTTTTGTTAAATATCTGGAAAGATACATGAGGAATTATCCTGAAACTTCAGGAGTGTAAACAACCTGATAAACGTCATATATTTCTGCGAAAATTTTTTCCCGAAACCCCATAAGAGGCCGTCAACAAATTGAAGAAAAACGAATATCTGTTGGATAACCCTGTAAAAACTAATATGCAAAAGCATTCAAACTGTAGGCTATGATTAAGTGGCTTATTGTAATAATTTAGGTTCATTTTTATGAAGATAGCATGTATACGCGAAGAGAAATTCAGGTTTTTATAGAAACAGTCCCAAATTTTACAAAGTTGTTTGCTTATAATTTGCAGAGTTTTTAATATAAAAACAAGTTATTTTCAGAAAATATGACAAACAAAATCGTACACAATACCCTGCAATCAGAATTAAAAAATAATAAAAATTGTATGAAAAATGAGCAGGTTTACTAAATATTGTTTCACTGCGCATGCGCGAATTCAATCAAAATATACATAATAATATATTAGCTAAATGTATAGACCAACTTTTATGAAAGTCTCAAAAACATAGCTTGAAAATTCTGATAGTAATCGTCGATAGAATAAGCCCGAAATTCGCTGTTCCCAAAAGGAAGCAAAAAGATGAGGGGTTGTATCAAATATAGAATGAGAGACACTTCATTCTTATTATGTCAACTTTCATAATCTAGTATATTTGGATACAACCCCTCATCTTTTTGCTTCCTTTTGGGAACAGCGAAATTAACCCTTGTGGGGTTTCGGGAAAAAATCTTCGCGGAAATATATGACGTTTATCATGTTGTTTACACTCCTGAAGTTTCAGGATAATTCCTCATGTATCTTTCCAGATATTTAGCAAAACGTCTAAAATCGCAAGTGACCGGTCATCATTGGAAATATAGTGTAGTTGATTTGGCCAATTGATCAGATCTCACACTCTCCGAAATTCCCATATGCAATTTTAATCAAGTGATAGTTACAGATTTAACAGGATTGTACAACAGTAGATTGTATATTTTCATTAATATATGGGAAAACGTTGTTTAGAGCGTATAAGAAAGAACGATTAACTGTAAGATTACGGAATATTTTTATAAGTAGAATTAACATACCAATTCAGGTTATGAAAGAGGACATTATTTCAGCCTGTTAGATTCAGTTTAATGGATGAAATATAATGTTCAAATCGTATATAAAAGTTTTGTAAAAAGCTTACTGTAAATGGTGGTAAGATTTCTATCCTCCATTTTAGATTCATCTGGGTGAATGGAAGCGTAATAAAGTGGCATTTTTATGTGTCCTTACAAATTACAAGATTAGTTAATTGCGGATAGTTTGGGAAATAAATTATAATGTATTATTGAAGAAGAAGACTTAATTAATTAAATATAACAGAATCATAATTAAGGTGGGCGGAATAAATTACTTTAAGCAATTTAATTGACATTACAGAACAAATACTTACACGTAACACAACACAAACTACATCTACATTCAGCAGTAAAACAAAAACATCTGGACGATAGGTGTGAGTAGCTACTAGAGCAGAATTTCCTGCGGTGTTGCCATCTAGTATGTATGATTTGAAGTAAACACCACATAAATATCAATACCTTTTCCATTAGATTATTATAAAATATAATATCATTATCAATTTTAACTGATTTTTCCACCTTTTAAATTTTGTATTCAGCTGAGGATACAAGACAGCTCAAAACACCAAAAACCACACCCTACCGTACGCCAACATGTGCCTCCTCTTTATGTGTGTACGCCTTATCGTACACCAGTATGTGTCTTCAGTATTTGTTAATCACTTAACAATTTCTGAAGGTTTAGGGAAGGAAAAGAGAATATTTTCACTGAAACTTTCAGTATTTGATAAATATTTGTTTACTTCCTACAATTTCCGTGGAGAGAGATCTTGCACCGCATACCCATCGAAACACGCATATTTTCTAGATAAAATAAACATTCTATAAATTTCTCACTACATTATTTGAATTTCTCACAGAAATGTTAGAACAAGTTATTTACCAACACTTACATACTTGAGTAATTTCAAAAACTAAAAAACAATCAATCATAAATGTAGAATGGAGCTGTCAAGCGGTATTTGAGAGTACTAATGCAAAATAGCTTCATAAGGCTCATATAGGGCTAATTATGGCATCAATAATGTTTCTAACTATAAACAGTAAACATTACTCTTTCATTTAAAATTTAGAAAAAAATAAGTAAATTTTCTCTTAATTGTCTCAGTGTACCTTACTAAAATGAGAAATAATCAATTATTGAAGATTTCTCTAATAATAGGATAACCCTCTGTATTATAGATATTGATTATACTTCTAACTGGTGAATTTGGACATTAAAGATCGTATCATCAGCTCTGAGAGCCATATCTTCAAAAATGAACTAATTTTATTTAATATTTAAATTGTTATTTAATTGTTAAATTATTATTTAATATTCCCACCCGCAGTTTCACATTATTCACATTGGTAATATTGCTGCAAGCAAGGTTTCAGTATTTCTCGAAATTTAACTCCTATGAATAGTAACGGGAAATTCGATTACATACACTGATATTTTAAAACTGTCTTTTCTTTTCATTATATCAAACGCTTTTTATTTTCGGGGGATGGTGGAAAGAGAGAGCCGCTTTTGTGCCGTAGCACAGCGGTTGATATTTACAGTTCTAAAATCAGTAACATTGCCCCGCGCACAACTGAGAAAACAAGCTGCAAAATCTGTAACAATACTACTGTATGTCGTAATTTTAATGAATAAGAAATCTTTTACAGAAACATTCTAGATTTATATATATAATTAATCTTTTCGAATGAAATATAATTATTACAACTACTTCCGAGGTGCAGTTGCACCCATTCACTGAGTATTTTTATATACATTTACAAGTATATGAAATCTTTTCTAATTATGCAAGCTAAGCATCTTTGTGTAGCTTTGATAAGAAATTAAAGTAACCTAGACAATTTCTTTCCTCTTATTTTGACCTAAGAGTATATATTTATGTCGATTTATATTCTGATCTCTAGAGGAATCCAGTAATGTTGACTGTGCTAATTGATACCGAATTGGAGATACAGTGTCTCACATAAGTGATGGGACACTTGTGCTTTACAAAAGGAAACTAATCAAATAAATTAAAAAAACATGTACACATTTTTTTTGTGGGTGTGTTTCATACTTAAATTTAGTAAAGATTATTACATAACATACATTTTGTCAAAATATTAAAATATTAATTTAATAAAAATACAAATGTTTAGAACGGAGCAAAAAATAGCTCACATAAGTGATGGGACACCATTATATATGCAACAAAAATCGTCTGAAATAAGCAATAAAAATATTTTTGGGGGTTTTATTTTTACTTAAAAGCAATTGGCAATAATTTATAAAATCGTCTGCAGTATTTCTCTCCAGTTTGTTTTGGAATTTTTGTGTTTTTTAGCTCTGTGTAGTCATGAATGCTAAACGAAAAGAAACTTCGCCTGAAATTCGAAAATTAGTTATTAATTTGCATATTGAACGTGGAAAATCTATTAGAAAAACTGCTGAAACAGTTAACTTGAGTCGTTCAACAGTTTTCAATATCATTAAACGATATAAAAAGAATCATATGATTCAGGATAAAAGAAGACCTGGCTGACCATCAAAGCTATCCAATGGAATAAAGCGAATTATCGTTCGAAATATTAAAAAAAATCCAAGAATTAGTGCTTCAAAAGTTGCTGCTGATTTACAAGCATTATATGGAATAATTGTTAATCCTGAAACTATTAGAAGGGTAATTCGATCTGCTGGATATCACGGTAGAGTAGCCAGGAAAAAATTCTTTGTAAGTGAAAAGAATAGAAAACTCAGACTAGCTTTCGCAAAATCCAACATAAATAAGAATTCTGATTACTGGAATAAAGTTATATTTGCTGATGAAAGTAAATTTAATATATTTGGTTCTGACGGTAGAATCTTGGTGTGGAGAAAACCCAGGGAAGAACTTCGCAGACAGAACTTGGTACCAACAGTAAAACATGGTGGAGGAGGAGTTATGGTATGGGGGTGTATGTCGTCCGCTGGAGTTGGTAATCTTGTTTTTATTGACAGTATAATGGATCAGTACAAGTATATTGATATTTTAAAGCAAAATTTGAAATCTTCAGCACGAAAATTGAACCTTCATAACGATTTTAAATTCTACCAGGACAATGACCCCAAGCACACTGCTCTGAACGTTAGACTCTGGCTGCTATATAACTGTCCTGAAATAATAAAAACACCACCACAATCTCCAGACTTAAATCCCATAGAGAATATTTGGCAAGAATTGGAATCAAGAATTCGCAAACACACCATTTCTTCAAAACAACAACTAAAATCGGTGCTTCAAGAAGAATGGGGTAAAATCACTCCAGAAATCACAAAAAAAATAGTCGAATCCATCCCAAAAAGATTAAATCATGTTTTAAAAGTAAAAGGAAATCCAACAAAATATTAAAACCTTTTAAAAAGTAAAATTTTTGGATAAATATTTGATGGAAAAGTAAGTGTCCCATCACTTATGTGAGCCATTTTTTGCTCCGTTCTGAACAATTGTATTTTTACTAAATTAATATTTTAATATTTTGACAAAATGTATGTTATGTAATAATTGTTACTAACTTTAAATATGAAACACACCCAAAAAATTTTTGCACATGTTTGTTTATTTATTTTATTGCAGTTTCTTTTTATAAAGCACAAGTGTCCCATCACTTTTGTGAGACACTGTATATCTGCTGAACAAAAAATTAGTGTTGTCTTGCTTAGTAAAATATGGAAGACAAAAACTCTAAGTTTTCTTTTATTTTCTTTTGCAGAATGAAGAGGCATTGGTTGCTGTGGGAATGGATTCTCGCTCCCTCATATTCTGCCATTTTTCGTGCTGACACCAACTTCCGCATAGAAATACGCTTTGACTGTCTACAAAATATCCCATGGGTCTACCATTGTTCTACTTTCATTCGAGCAAGAAACGGCAAGTTCCTGCGTTTTATGGGCACAACATCCTCTATCTGTACTTTTTTGAACATTTTTCTCTTTCGCCAAAAATTATTCCATAGATTCAGAATTATTCAAGTGAAATGCCAGGTCATTCTGACCAGAAGTTTTTAAGTTTCAGAATGAAATTATCGTTTTGAAATTATCAGAACTTAAATTATAATAATTCTGTACTTTCTTTTCACATTGGAAATATACCATAAATAAATAAATAATATAAGAAAATTGCTTTTTGTCAAGCGTTTCTGTTTCTGTTTCTTTTTTTTCCATAAAATGACATTTGAATCCAATTTTGCTATGTATATTGCTAAAACTAACAAGATATGAAGCAGATGTAAGGCATTCTCCATCGAACATACAAAAGTAAAAATCACATTAAAAATTATTAGTTCGTTTTTTTATGCAAGTTGGAATGATAGAAAATAGATGTTGCATTGATGATACGTAAAAATTAAAAAATAAGAATTTGCATTTTATTATTATTATTATTATTACAATAGGACGCCCATGGAATAAATGACATTTCGGAATCAAAATTTTAATTCAGATTTCAATCTTTTAAAAAAATCTCATTTTAAGTTTTTTCAAAGTTACCTATTTAATAGTAATATTTAGTGACTATTTAATGCATGAAATCGTCTAATTCTATTAACGAACGTTTAGTTATAGGCAGCATATACAGCAATATATTTTTGTGTTAAGGTTTGGCACGTGTTACAATGTTAGTAGATATTGTTTGTGATTTTTTTACACGCGTGCGTAAAAAGATTCGCCATCCTTCAAATAGATATTAAATTGATTTATCTTTTTTTTTTAAATAGTCTGCTTGTGAATGCTTCGAAAATCTTAAAAACACTTCATATAAGATATTTTTAAAATATCTTAAAGCTAATAATGTATAATTAAAAATATGACTTTCTTAATAATTAAAAGTATTCTTATAACGAATTAAAAAAATCTACCCATTTTCAGTCAGTTCTCTCATGTCAATGTACTTTACACGCAAAAAGTTCACATCACACTTTATGTAGATTTTTTTTTATTTTGCATGAAATACATTTACTTCAACTATCTGCAGAACATTATATCTTCATTTATAAAATAAAAGATGGGCTAAAAATCTATGGCACAATTCTCAGTTCAATAAAAAATCAATTAATTGCCGAACGAAACTGTTTATCATAATCGAAATTTTCGTTTAAGCATACGAAAAAAAAATATCTTCAGATTTTTCCATACATGGAGTTATACCTTCAAAGCTTCAAAAAATCCTGAAAAACTCAAGGTAAGCAACCACAGACCCTTTATTTTGTACAATCTATACCACAGTTGAATGTGTGGAAGTAAACTGAGCAACATTTGGATCTGGTTCGAGCTATAAACGAACTATCAACAACTAATTCAATAAAAGCTGGATATTTATCAAGTTCTGTCAGACCTTACATCTCAAATCCACTCCATTGTTTTAGATGTTAACGCTTTGGACACTCTAAAACATCATGTTGAGTTAATATGATTTGTTTTCGCTGTAGTGCAATGGGTCACGAAAGTGTACACTGCACTCTCAGAAATAAAACACTAAATTTTGACGATTCGGCAGTCCTTGAGCTTTATTTTGTTATTTTTGACAATCATTTCGTCACAGAGTCACGTGGTTTTTGACGAAACGAGAAACCTCAAATATCTGACGAAACTGCTTCTTCACTTCAAAAAAGAAAACTCTCACTTTTGACGATTCAGCAATTCTTGACCTATATTTCATCATTATTGACAATCATTTCGTCTCAACATTAAGTTATTTTTAATGAAATGGAAACTTTCAAATATTTGACGAAACAGTTTCCCCATTCACGGCGAGACTCAACACATATTCAGGAAAGGCATTTTAAGCTGTTTACAGAGAGACTCTCTGTATCTCCTCAAATACCGCGAGTTTAGTAAGCAGATATACGTTTATGTTATTCCTGTCAAAATTTATGTTTAGAAAAGCGCTTTCAGTTAATACTGAATGTATGTAGTTATTGTTTCTGCATTAGTTATTTTTTCAGCTGTTAAAATTTTAAGGAATGTTTATTATTATTTTTGTTGTTACAAAATCGTTCAAAAAAAGAAAAAAAATTGAAATTTCAGGAGATCTTTTTTATTTAAGAAATATGTTCATATAACAATCAAATTTAAAATATGCATAACTGATCCATCTCCCCTCTATAAAAAGTAACGTGTTAAAATCTTAACCCCCATAATGTAAAATTGATAAACTCTCCTCCAATATGCACTTCAAAATTTATTATTTCTGACCAAAAAATAAACTAGACCATATTCTAATCATTTATTGAACAAAGGAAATTTCTCTAATAAATTATATTAATTAAGCCATATTGTAATTATTTATTAACCATAGAAAAAACATAATAATAATCTAACCTTATTAATTAAAACATGCAGCAATTATAACAGCACCGATAAAAATACAATCTACATTTTAAATATATAAACACACAGCAACATCCCGTAGATACATTTAAAATCAAATTTACGCAAGGTCCCGCTGGCAAGGTAGGCAGTGCATTGGCCTCCCACACCCAAGGTTATGCGTTCGAACCCCCTTCAAGACTTGAGAAAAGCGACGTAATTTTTTCCCTTATCAAGTACAAATGCTTTTAAAATTGTCAATAGATGGCACCACCGGCACTTTTTTTACACTTTCGAACAAGCAATTTGACAAAATTTATATCCTCAAAAAAGTGACAAAATTAATTTACTCGATTTGACGAAATATTCGCTCGGAGCATTTCCCAGGAAACTGTTTCCTCAAAAACGAAGAAAATTTCGTGGAATTTGAGTATCCATTTCTGACAGTGTGCAAAAATCCATCACGTTATAAATTGTAGGAAAAGCACCTATGCTATTCAAAATCTTCCGTGCAGTGGCAAAAAGAAAAAGAAATACACACAATATACACAAAAGAGAATATATCCTACACAGAAGCCAGGAAAATATGGTAGAATATGGAAATTAATAGGAACCATCTGAAAGTGGCACAAACTTATAGAAAATATATTGTCTTAGCTGCTTATATAGAGTTTTTGATGGGTTTTTTTCACTTCAGTTTCGACGGTATAGTACAATCCATGAAAAAATGTTGGACTAAATTTTTTAATTTGCGTGAACAAAAAAATTATTTATTAGACATATTCGTCTTAACCGCAATGCACTCTCGTACGCTAGATACTTCTTTATTATTTTTTTTTTATTTTAAAATGTGTCAAGGATTTTGGGTATTTTGACACCGTATATTTTTACATATATTTGCCAATATATGTGTCTTTCCGAAGTCTTTGCTATATGAGTCGTTGATTTTGAAAAGTGGGACAGGTCCAGTTTCTAAAAATAATTAGTTAAAGCAAAAACTTATTACAAATTACCATAAAATTCGCGTTTTTAATCAATTTACAATAAGTATGTTTTAATATCGGTATACATTTGTTGCTAGTAATTTATTTGGTAAACTATATTTCGAATGCATTGATTTTGAAAGCTGTCCACTTTGAATAGAATTATATTTTATGTTGCATAATATTAACAAGCACAATCAAACTTTTATCATAAATGCTTAAAATATCTTCACTATCTAAATTAAGAAATACAATTATAGGAATACAACTTATTACTGATTTATTTTTTTGCTACTTTATCCTGTAAAATTAAATTTAGTTTTAGTTTTAATGATCATTTCTGTCAACGAATGAAACATTAAAATAAAATAAATATGTAAAATAAAATAAATTATTAATTTTTTTATTATTCCAACTATATTCCATTGAAAGAAATTCAACGTCTTCAACAAATCAATGCCTTTGAAAGCAAGGCAAGTCCATTGCGCATACCAGACACATTATTGTTTTCAGCTAACATGGTAACCATTATTGTATATTAAATTTAGATGAAAAATACCACAAAAATATAAAATAAGTCTTTTACTACTTACGAATATTTTTTAATTCATTCAAATTCAAACAATTAAATGTCTAGCAATAGCATAAAATGAACTTTACCCTTTTTCAAAATTAATTGCTCAATTATTAAAGCGAAACACTTCTGCAATTTTGCTTAGAAATAAATTAGTCGATAGTACAAAGTCTTTTTTAATAGAAAATGCATAAATCGTAATATTTAAAACATTTATTATATATCAATAGTTTTAAGCTTAGTGGTAGAATTTACTTATCTATAAATTGTTATCTAAAATAGAGTGATAAGATGGAAGCGTACAAGATATCTTAATATTATAAATAACGAAAATTATATTCATATTATTGTTTCTAAGTATTTACTTTTTATGTGTCAAGCATGTAAAATGAAAGAATAAGTCGTGTAATATCACTAA
Organism: Maratus michaelseni; assembly: GCA_963931845.1. NCBI lineage: Eukaryota > Metazoa > Arthropoda > Arachnida > Araneae > Salticidae > Maratus > Maratus michaelseni. Next base: position 151,682,654 of record OZ007591.1, on the reverse strand, counting down.
AAGAATTATAATGATTCAGTGGCAAAAGCGCTGGCAGAATTAAAAACTAATAATCTCATTAACGTAGACTAATTAAATCACCCTCAAAATAAAATTATTCAAATGGTAATATTATGATCACTTGAGAATTCGAAAAATGTTGATTGTGCTAATTAGTACAGAATTAGATATATTTTCTTAATTAAAAAATTAGTGTAGTCATGCTTGAAAAACTCTGTATGCTCTTTTTAAATAGAAGAACGGAAACTTTTTTAAATGGATGGATTTGTTTAAAGTGCTGTTAAACCGAATATTTAATGATTTTTTTCATATAATAGATATTAAAAGAAGAATCCAACTTTATTTAAAAGTTATATAATTTCAAATGTACATTATGAAGAACAAACGTATGTATCACATACGCTGAAGCCATTGCTGCAATAATGTGTCAAGTGCTGGCAATAATATGATTACAACTGTAAAAAAGTTACAACAATGCTATAAGTCAAACGCCTTTGCATTCACAGAAAAAGGGTAAATTGCCTTGGAAGTCTGTAGACAGAAATTGCTCAGCTGCCCTGATACATTTCCCACTGTCCTGTATCAATAGTATCTCGAATCTTTTTTTTTCTCTGTTTTTTTTTTCATGCGCACGAAGCGCACATACAAGTATTATAATCATCGCAGTAATACCTAATTTTTTTGTATTTATGAGATTCTACGAGGTTGCTGCATTCAGTGATTATTTTTTCATAGGCACGAGGCGTTCATACACAAATTTTAGTGATTGTAACCTTACCTAATGTCATATGTATTTTTGAGATTCTTGTACAAGAAGGTTTTTCCTATTTTTTCCCTCTGGAGGCTCTGCTTTAAATTCATTGTGTCTTCTGGCAGGGCCGTTGAGCTATTATTTAATAAAGGGGCTATTAATTTAATGGCAGTATACTCTTACCCATATCAATGAATTTAATTATAGAATCACAAAAATATGCCAATAGGCCTCGGACCCGATTATGGAACTTTTCACGTAATTACGTATAAGTAGTTATATACTTACACTCACATATACACACAAATGCCAACTTTAGTACCAAAAATAAGTCGCAAAAATAATGGCAAACCTTTTGCTGACAGATCAAAACGAAATTCTAGCTATAATATAATTACAGATAATTTGCATGATTTATCGCTCAATCTTTGCGAGACTTAACATCGTGAAAAGACATCAAATGAGGTACAGGTTGATTCAAAATGGTAAGTTATGACCATTTAATTATATTTAAATTGTATATGAATGACGTAAATTACATCTGATTATACTGTATTTATTCGCAAAGTTTACGGTCCCACATATTGTTTCTACAACCAATTTTGAAAGGAACTTTCGGTAAGAAACATATGTTTGAATAATTTTGACATACAGAATATGGCAACTTAAATTACTGAAATGAGATTCCTATCGCATATTGTCTGCTCATATTTCTTCCTCAATCTGTTTAAATATTAAAGCCATGTTTAAATATAGTTCTGTATCGAAAGGAGTAAATTAGTTATTTACATCCTGCAGTTGTCATTTTCTTTGCGCCTGCTACAATAGAGCAAGTTATTTTCAAACCAATAATGATGCATCATCAAACATCATAAGCGAACATTCTGTTGAAATTAATACATCTCCCTAATTTAAGACTTTCTTAAATCTACTTACATTATCCATGTTCTAAATGTATTATTCTTATGCAAGATAGCAGTTTCACTACAGTTTTTTAATTTACAGTAGTTTGCTTTACAGAAAAAAATAGTAATAGGACCGCTAACAGTAAATTTGTCGTAAATGAAGCATTTAGTTCATAATAGTGCACAAGAAAATGTGAAGTAAGGGAATCAAATAAGAATATAAGAGAATATCGTGTTTCCGAATATAGAAGACGCTCTTAAACAGAGATATAATTTACGAGAAACACTATTTTTAGATAAATTCAAAATGATGAAAGGTATTCTCACCAAAGGAGGTAAATCACGTAAATTATACTGTAAATATATTTCAGTTACAATTTTGCCATATTGGCCCATTAGAAAAATGTTCACATTCATTTTTGTGACTTATTTTTTATGCTAAAGATGACACTGGTATGTGTGTGTAAGAGAGAGGGTAAGTAATATGGCTACATATACACAAGAAAGGAAAAAGTTCCATAATCGGGTTCGAGGCCTATTGGCTTATTTTTGTGAGCGCATAGTTAAATTCACTCTTATGGGTAAGGGTGAAACTGCCCTAGAATTAATTCTCCTGTTATTGAAACATGGCTCAACTGCCCTTACAAAAGTGACAATGAATTTAAAGCAGAGCCTCTAGAGGGGAAAATGTAGGAACTATTTCCTTATATATGATTCTAAAAAATACATGGAATTAGGTAATGCGTCGAACACTGTAACTCATGTGTGAACGCTTCGTGATAATGAAAAACAATATCACTGGATGCAGCAACATCGTGGAATAGGAATCTCGAAAATACACGAAATTCCGCAATGCTGCGATCTGTATAACGCATATATATGTACATTTCGTCACTACATCTAAGGCAGTGTTTCGCAACTTTTTCCCCACTTTTCCCTCCCAAAGAAAAAAAAAATTGCAACGGTGTGTCCTTCACACGCCCTAGCATACACATAGCACTAATAGTAAAGACTATTTTTCTTATACTGCCTGTTTTAGTGTAATTGACAAAAATGCCATCGGCTCGCACCTTTCAAAGAAGATGCATTAAACATTTTCAGCTGCGCTTTATTATTATAACACAATTATACTAACTAGTAAATAAATAATATGAGTGGTAGTTTTCCAACTGAATGAAAAAGTGTCTTGGACAGGATTTGAACCAGGGACCTTTGGCGTAAGCTACCAATGCTCTGCCAATTGAGCTGTCCTGGACAAAGGTCCTTGATTCAATTCCTGGCTTAGACACTTTTTTAACTGTGTTACAGGAATAAAGTGTAATTACGTTTCCAACTTTTCTTGGAACTCCATTACCTGTGATTTATACTGTTGAGCTGTTTCAGATAACAGACCAGATGTTTTTATCAATAAGGTTGTCGGAGTGAATTGTGTCCGCCAGATTTGCCCAGGATAGCTCAGTTGGCAGAGCATAGGCAGCTTACGCCTGGTTCAATTCCTGGCCTGGATAGTTTTTCACTCAGTTGAAAAATTGCAACTCGTATTTTCATTTACGTAATTGAATTTATACATGCCCGAATTACAAAATAGTTAATTTTAAAGTAACGCTTTAATTTTCAATTTTTGTCTGTAAAACGTGTTAGTTGAACATGAAAATGATTACTTGAGAATTGATAACATTCGAAAAACCTATATTACAAGTTGAGGAAACTGATTAATAAACTATAAAAGCTCCTCAGAAACGTTTTCGAAAATCATTTGCAGCAAAAGAAAGTTTAATTTTATAAATGCTTCTTTAAATCTCGAAAATATATGAGTTTTTGAATTTTCTAAAGATAAAGAACGGTTTTCGGAATCATGGGTAACTCGATTGCATGATTATTATCTTAGGGGCATTTTAAGTTCACTTTTGACTCAAAAATATTTTTTAGACATGCTAAATATTATTTATTTGCATTTCTATAACTTGTTATGTAAATGCTTTCAGTGTGAGTAGACCATCAAAATCAACATTTTCATTTATCAATGATTATTTTTTAATTACAGCAAATATTTATAGTGTTCAAATAATAACCAGTGAATTTTTATCCTGCTTTTTCCAAGCGTAGACCGACAGAGTGAAAAATGTCCCAAACAGGGAACCGAACCCGGGTCCTCAAAACAGCGGTCTTAGGCTCTACCACTGAGCTACAAGGAACGATATCCCAACTCGGCATTTCTCACTCTTATATATTTCGGACCGGCAGCAACCGCATCACAAGATAGAAATGTCATCATGAGCACGCAAATGTCTGCAGCAAATATGAGACGGCAATACAAAGCCCAGCATACGACAACACATAGTTAATTTTTAATTCATTTTCAGCAGTGAATTTCGCCTGTAACCCTTGAATAATAATAATAAACTAGTGAATTTTTATCCTGCTTCTTCCAAGCTTAAACCGACAGAGTGAAAAATGTCCAAGCCGGGAATGGACAGACGTAATTCACTGCTAAAAATGAATTAAAAATTAACTATGTGTTGTCGTATGCTGGGCTTTGTATTTACGTCTCATGTTTGCCGTAGAAATTTGCGTGCTCATGATGACATTTCTATCTTATGCTGTGGTTGCAGCCGGTCCGACATATATAAGAGTGAGAAATACCGAGATGGGGTATCGTTCCTTGTAGCTCTGTGGTAGAGCCTCAGAGCGCTATTCTGAGGACACGGGTTCGATTCCCGGCTTGGGACACTTTTCACTCTGTCGGTTTACGCTTGGAAAAAGCAGGATAAAATATCACTGGTTTATTATTATTATTAGAGGCGAAAATCACTGCTAAAAGTGAATTAAAAATTAACTATTTATAGTGTTATTAGATATCGGTATGAAACATTTGCCTAAAATATCTTTAATCGTTATTGAGATAAACAAAATTTTAAATTTCAAAATTCCGAAGAATTGGCATTTTTCAAAATGTTCCATGCGCATTCCACATTTACATACAGATCTAAAATTCTTCTCAAACAATAATTTTATAACTAAAAATGAAAGTTATTAATTTTTTTTTTCATTTATTTCAAAAACGAACTTAATTTGATTTTTATCGATTTTAATTTAAAAATTGTCGAAATTTTTATTTTTATTGTTTATTTTTTTTTTATGTAATTACCTTTAAATGACATTATTTTTAGTAAATTATGTTTATACAATATATAAGGAGCATCTGTGAAAATTTTCATTTAAATGAGAATAAAATAATTCGCATAACCAATGACCAATGCAGTAAAACTTTAATGCCTATGCAGGTCACACTGTCTGCGTTTATTTCAGCCAACTGACTGTGAACCTGCAACATCGAAATATTTTAAACACTAAAAAATATAAAATATAAATAAAAAAATAGTGCAGTAATTAAAATAATTAATTTTTTATAATCATTTAATAATTTAATATTAATTATAAGTAATTTAGAAATCTTAAATAGTTAGTTTAAAGTTTTAGATTTATTTGCAGTTACCATATCTTAAAACAGACACAAAGCAAATCTGATAATTTTTTAACATGTTTAACATGCTTAAAAAGCATTTATCAATTCGGTTTATCTGTCCGCCTGTCTGTCCTTTTCTGTGTCTGTCCGTCCGTCTACCTATGCCCGCGCTCTAACTCGCATAAATATACTCAGATTGCCATGTAATTTATATATCTTATTAAGGTTTGCTATGACATTTTCGGTATTGAAAAAAAGAGTGTGTGCCAGTTATGATTAGTTTACAGGATCGCTCAAAAGTATTTCGCTACATTACGGTCAATGGTAAAAATCGTTTACAGTGTATTTTAATGATGTTACACTATTTCAAACATAATGAAATTAATATGAATCACTCAGGTGGACGACACCATGTTTCAACAGAATGCAGAATAAGTAGCTATTATAGCTCATTTACAGGCACTCAAAATATAATTCCAGTACAATATGATCTATCGAGGAAAATCGTTTGCACGGTAACACCATTTCAATGAAATTAATACAGTGTCTCACATAAGTGATGGGACACTTGTGCTTTACAAAAGGAAACTAATCAAATAAATTAAAAAAACATGTACACATTTTTTTTGTGGGTGTGTTTCATACTTAAATTTAGTAAAGATTATTACATAACATACATTTTGTCAAAATATTAAAATATTAATTTAATAAAAATACAAATGTTTAGAACGGAGCAAAAAATAGCTCACATAAGTGATGGGACACCATTATATATGCAACAAAAATCGTCTGAAATAAGCAATAAAAATTTTTTTTGGGGTTTTATTTTTACTTAAAAGCAATTGGCAATAATTTATAAAATCGTCTGCAGTATTTCTCTCCAGTTTGTTTTGGAATTTTTGTGTTTTTTAGCTCTGTGTAGTCATGAATGCTAAACGAAAAGAAACTTCGCCTGAAATTCGAAAATTAGTTATTAATTTGCATATTGAACGTGGAAAATCTATTAGAAAAACTGCTGAAACAGTTAACTTGAGTCGTTCAACAGTTTTCAATATCATTAAACGATATAAAAAGAATCATATGATTCAGGATAAAAGAAGACCTGGCTGACCATCAATGCTATCCAATGGAATAAAGCGAATTATCGTTCGAAATATTAAAAAAAATCCAAGAATTAGTGCTTCAAAAGTTGCTGCTGATTTACAAGCATTATATGGAATAATTGTTAATCCTGAAACTATTAGAAGGGTAATTCGATCTGCTGGATATCACGGTAGAGTAGCCAGGAAAAAATTCTTCGTAAGTGAAAAGAATAGAAAACTCAGACTAGCTTTCGCAAAATCCAACATAAATAAGAATTCTGATTACTGGAATAAAGTTATATTTGCTGATGAGAGTAAATTTAATATATTTGGTTCTGACGGTAGAATCTTGGTGTGGAGAAAACCCAGGGAAGAACTTCGCAAACAGAACTTGGTACCAACAGTAAAACATGGTGGAGGAGGAGTTATGGTATGGGGGTGTATGTCGTCCGCTGGAGTTGGTAATCTTGTTTTTATTGACAGTATAATGGATCAGTACAAGTATATTGATATTTTAAAGCAAAATTTGAAATCTTCAGCACGAAAATTGAACCTTCATAACGATTTTAAATTCTACCAGGACAATGACCCCAAGCACACTGCTCTGAACGTTAGACTCTGGCTGCTATATAACTGTCCTGAAATAATAAAAACACCACCACAATCTCCAGACTTAAATCCCATAGAAAATATTTGGCAAGAATTGGAATCAAGAATTCGCAAACACACCATTTCTTCAAAACAACAACTAAAATCGGTGCTTCAAGAAGAATGGGGTAAAATCACTCCAGAAATCACAAAAAAAATAGTCGAATCCATCCCAAAAAGATTAAATCATGTTTTAAAAGTAAAAGGAAATCCAACAAAATATTAAAACCTTTTAAAAAGTAAAATTTTTGGATAAATATTTGATGGAAAAGTAAGTGTCCCATCACTTATGTGAGCCATTTTTTGCTCCGTTCTGAACAATTGTATTTTTACTAAATTAATATTTTAATATTTTGACAAAATGTATGTTATGTAATAATTGTTACTAACTTTAAATATGAAACACACCCAAAAATTTTTTGCACATGTTTGTTTATTTATTTTATTGCAGTTTCTTTTTATAAAGCACAAGTGTCCCATCACTTTTGTGAGACACTGTATATATTATTGAGGTGCACCACAGCATTTTTTTAATAGATTACTGAGTACGTAGAATTCATTTTTTATTTACAAAGACACTCAAAAGAATTCGGTTACAGGACTGACTATATGAGCCATAATTATTGGATGTGCATAATATGCACTTAAGAAATTTTAAAAGATTTTTAGATTATATACAGGGCAGTACGAAAGAATTCGCACACTTTACTAACTGATTGCATGCTATTAAACACAATGATGGGTTCGAAAAATTTTACTGTTCAAGCTTGCTTTGGTTATTATCACAACATTTATTTGCATACTTATATATAATAGCTACACTGTAAAAAAATTTCCTTGAGGTTCCGGAAAAAAGTGGTGGCATTAAGATGTCATGGCTTTTTGTTGTTACGTTTCACAACAAAGTAGTGAAACATTCTAATTTTCAATAATCAATATACTTTTTTTATTCAATTTCTTATATAAGCAATAAAATTTTAAAGTTTCGCATTACAGAGAAAATGAAAATTCAAATAATGAAGCACAAAAAGATTTAAATTAGCTACTTACTTATCGGTTGATATCGAAACAAAGAATGGCATTTGTTCAGATTGCATTTGTCTCTAAGTACCTAGGCCGCTGTTTTTTATTTTTCTTTAGCTATCAAAATGGCTAATGGAACATAAAACATGAAGCACGCATGCGCAGAATGTAGTTTACGGAAAAGTGTTGAAACCTCTCAAAAATATTACAAGAATTATTGCCGTAATTGACGTGGGACATAAATAAATTCGAAATTCCGGTAAAATATGCGAAATGTTTCAGAATAATTTCCTGAAACGTCCCGAAAATTTTTTACAGTGTATGGGACATTCGAAGAGATGTTGATATTGACAGTTATTTACATATTTAGAAAGTTATAGATTAATTTTACCTTGAATTCGGATAGTCGTACATTACATAATAAAAGGTGATCCTAAAATATGTTTTTATCTACATTCTATTAAATTCTCGTCATACTTTTTCAGGAAAATAGACAGAATTCTTCTAAATTACATTCACAGCTACCGACGACAAAAACATTCTTTTTTAACTACTCAATAAAAGCAGATGCCAACTTTTATTTCCTAATTTTTTTAATCTCTTCTCGTAAGATAAAAATTTAAAAGAAAAATAAAAGCAAAAACCATAGCAACGAAATAAAAGAAACAATTTTATCGGCATTAGCCAAAAGTCGTCTGCATAAAATAAAAATGTTAATTTACCGATTCCTAACACTAACTATGATCAGCAATTGCAGAAAATGAATTTTTACTGTGTTGTGTTTTTAATGTTTATTTAGATATCTGCTTTGTATGAACAAAAATTAAATATATTTAAAATATTCCGATAGTGTTGGAAAGTGTTTTTTAATCTATGCAGTGATGCATTATTTTTCGTTAATATCCTAATAATATTATAAATCTGATTGTGTGCAAATGTTAGGCTGAAGCCAGCGTCAAAATGGAGCATTTAATTATCCTGTATCTTTGCATATAAGTTGATTATAACCCTCAAATGAATATAGGCTGGTTTTTGTTTATTTTATATCAATATTTTTCTTAAAAATTAAAAATTTTATTATTTTTACGTATATTTTTACGTCATTTTTTCGTATATTTTAAAATGGTTGGTTGGTTTGTCCCAAAGGGCCCGGTTTTGCAGCTTTTTTAAAAATGGTTAAATTTATTTTACAGTTGCTAATACTTTATCGTTGCCAATATAGAATAAACCCCTGAGTAATAATTTTTAATCAACAATTTATTTTCAAGTGAAAATTTTCCACGTGAAAAATGAAAAGGAAATGAATTATTTAAGAATTAAACAGAATATGAAATGATGTCATATTAGACATAAAACGTGCGTTTTCAAATATTTGATAATTTGATAATAATACAAAGTGCATAAATACGAGTAAGTATGGAAGCAAGCTAATATGATGTCATATATAGAAACATAAAACAGATTTGTTTTGATGTTGAAATAAAATGATCTTGGGTTATCAAATTATTTGTGATTAATTTCTCTCTTTTTTTTTCTTTTTCTTTTTCACATGAAAGGAATTATTTTAAATGTACGTAATATATGCATTTTAAATGTATGTGTTGTAAATTAAAGTTCTGTGTTTTAAATGAAATGAGTGAAAGATTTATATTTTTAATGAATTCAATACGAATGATGGGATAGGTTGGCGATTTATCGTCTGCACACGGCTATAAAGATTTAATATGATTGTGTCGAAGTAACAGCATTTTTCCTCTATCATTTTCCCACAATCGAAACACAATTTGTAAATCGTCGTTTCGAACCGGAATTTAATTTTACATTTCTTTTAGTTTTAAAATAGGAAAAACTTTGTTGTCTTTTTTTAAATATAGCTTTTTTTAAAGTTGTTTCATAATAGATTTTTGTAAAGTCTTGTAGGATAAGAAAAATTGCATAGATTTTAAACCAATGTTTAAGTAAAATTACAATATTTTTTTAACTTAAAAAACAACAATGTTATCGAAAAGAAAATCGATTTTACCAACAAATTCGCGTAATGCAGAAGCAAAGAAGAAATCAAAAAGTAATGAATCTTTTCTTCCAGCCGAATTGTGTAAACTTGAACAAGCCAATCGTGCCAATTCATAACATTATAAACGTGAAAGCGTGTTCTATATAGTAGATTTTTTTTTACATATAGGGCAGTTGCAATAGACGTCATGATGACGTCGGCTTGGAGGGCACACAAGTACTATGAACCATCCAACCCTTATCTTACACAAACACAGATCAGGTTCACAGACGAGAAACGACTGCTCTTTGCAACAAATCGCTTAGAAGATTGAAATAAAAAAGAGATTTACAAACCAAAGGTACGTAATATTTTTCAGATATTTTTAATGTTTCTCTACACTGCTTCATAACTGTAGAAGTTTCTTTTATGTATTCGTAAATTACTATCTTCATGTATTTACGTAGTACGCTACTAAAATTCATTTGTTAGCTATGTTACTTTTTATATTACCGAACTCTTTATAAAGCTATGTATTCATAAATTCTTTAAGTACTATTTTCCTGTATTTATATGCTATGTTACCAGTTCATTTGTTAATTGTTAGTTACGTTACTTATTTCAAAACTCACCTTGTTTCATAGGCATGAATTTAAAAACCCAAATTTGTCAGTATATGAATAAAAATTAGAATAGTGCTATCGTAATTCATAATGTTCAGTAATTCCTTTTTTGTGAGTAAATACTTTGATTTATTTCAGGTATTTATTTAATATTATTACTGGCAATTTTTAACTTTATCCTAAAACTGGTTCCAATAAATTTTTAGCCATATAATTCATTTTTAATTCACTTCTCAGTTTACTCTGTTACTGTCATATAATTGACTGATCATAGCAATCTCTGTACATGATTGGCATTGTTATTCATCAGTTTTAATTTTTTCAATGAATCCATCCTAATATATCTAAAATATTGTTTTTAGGTTCTTAGCCCTCTCCCCAACAAAAAAACAAAACAAAACTCAATCGAATATGGTAAGTACACAAATGTAAAATTTAACTTTTGTTAAAATGAACAAATATGTTTTTAAGTAAACAGTTTTTACATTTAATTATTATTGCTAATTATTAAACCATTCCTTATTATTTTAAAAGTTTCATTAGATGTTTGTTTATTTTTGAAATTTTCTTTAATAATTAATCTGTAGTACATTACAGGAATTTTTGTAAACCCCTCCCCCCTTTTCACAACAAGGAATGGTTTCAGTTAGAAAACTTCATAATTTTTTTTTCAGAAAAAGTTTGAAAACTTTCAAAATCCATGAACGGTGCAAAGGAGATTGTCTGGTGAATCTACTGGTGCCAGGAAATGTATATTTTATTGCTCTCAGGAGATCACTTATGCATAGTTTTACTGTTTTAGTAAGTTGCTATCATTTGTGATCTTCTGCAAGAAATTAGAATTCGGGCCTTGGACTGTGCTATTTTTGCTTCCAAATTTGTCAAGCAGGAACTGTGGTAAATATAATGTCAATCAATAAAGTATATTAACTTGTATGTAGTTTTTCAGTGTATATCGAGTTTGTTACATAATAAAGAGGGATTTTGAAATACATTTTACATTGTTTATGTTGTTTGGTACTTTTATGTTAGCTGGACGCCAGTGATAGATATACATCTATATATATATATATATATATATATATATATATATATATATATATATATATATATATATATATATATCACTGGTGCCCTTTTAACATGTACTGTATATATATCACTAGTATCTGGCTAACATAAAATTACTTGTTGTGTTTATCAGTTTATTATGATTATTATAATCTCTTCTTTAAATTACAGATTGCTTTTAATCGAACTGTGCTATTTTTGCTTCAAAATTTGTCAAGCAGGAACTGTGGTAAATATAATGTCAGGGTGATTCCATGTCAATTCAACCACACCAGTACACCCATGGTCACCGATTTTGATGAAACTTGGTATATTCAATAAACATATGGTATTAAATAACCCCCTAATTTTTTTTATCACTGGCTTCAATACTTTTTTATTTACAGCCATTCAAAATTTTTTCAAATTTACCTTTTTGCACATATCCGAGGAGCGTTAAACAAGCTACACTTGGTTGTAAAAAAAAATTCTATTTGGTTCCCAAACCTTTTAATTGTTTTCAAAATTTATTTACTTTCCAACAAAAATATGATAAACCCAGAAAAAAAATACTAGAGGGCTGTACATATTTATTTTGGTGCCCTAAAAAATAATAAATTATTATTAATTTTTATTTTTGCTAGAAAAAAGATGATTTTCTAAAAATGCAATATCAGGGAGAGGGACAGGTATAATCTTGATGCTTTTTTTTTTTTTTTTTTTTTAAAATGAGCCTAAATATATGTTCAATCTTATTCTGGAATAAAATTGGTGATTTTTTAATTCTTTCTAAAGAAAAAAAAAGAAAATCGCCCAATACCATCAATAAAATGGCAACATCATGAAAATTTCAATACCACATTCCTGTTAATTTTTAAGAAAGTTATTTTATGTAATGTATATGTAACTAAGCTAAAAACATTGCTTAAATACGTTATTTAAAATTGTATTAATTTTTTTATGAAAGGAATTAAAACTTGCATTCACAAAACAATAATTAAACATGTTGTATATGATTTTTGTCATCACTTGGCTTTGCAAATGATAAAATGAAATTTTCAAGGAAAATATAGATATATAATATTTAGGTGTGATCTAATTAATTATCAAATGGGATTATATGGGTCTTTAGAACACATATTAGTGTTTATGCTAATTAATTACAAAATTAGGGTTTTTAACTAAGAACCAGATGGAACCCGTCAAAACGTGACGGAAAAAAAATACTATAACAATATCAGTAAAATAAGTTTCTTTATTTAAGTGGGGCGTCGTATGAAACAGTCTTTCAAATATTGCCCCCCCCCCCAGTGAAATTCTATTTCCGATGCAAACTCCAAATGAACACTCAGTAAACACAAATGTGTAATGCAAATCAGTTTGACATTACCACCATATTCCCCACGACAAAAAAAAAATGGTCATGGACCTATAAAGTATTATACAAATAGTCCTATCATAAAGTATCATACAAATTTCCTACTTTCATCGCATATTCAGTAAATAAAAGAACCTAGTATAAGCACCCCCCCCCCCCTGTGATAATGCAATCGAATGAGCTCCTATGCGCATATGTATTGCATCTGCCCAAAGACACCGTTGAAATTCAACGTTAAAAAAGTTTTAAAATGTTTAAATTAAAAGTTTTAAAATGTCCTCTTTAATCATTGTTCGTTTCAAATCCATATCTTCTAAAACGCATCCATTGTTTTAAGCTAATCAATTTTTATGTAAAAATGAAGAATTTTTGTTAAAAATAATAAATTAATATGCAGATGAGGGAGAATTTTAATGTTTTCAATTGTAATTTATTTGTATGGTTTCTTCTATCCCTTTACATAATCAGGATGATTATTCCTTTTCCATCACAGTCGGTCTCTTATACAGTTAAATATCCAATGGATCTTTAAAAAAATAATAAATAACAGTTCCTAGCATATTCTGATTCAACATATACATCAACGAATTCAACATATCAATTTTATGTTAATCATAAACTAAAAATAGTTTTTTTTTTCTTTTGACAGATTTTATATTAGCGCCAAAATACTCTATCTTATGGATAGTCTGATCTTATGATTTATCAGGTTTTTATTATTATTTTTTTTTTCACTTTTCATGAAGGTTAGGGATACCTATTTTCAATTGTTGCAACTTTCCAAGGGGCTATTTTACATTATTAAAACAAACGATGGTCATTGTTGAGATAGAATTGAAAAATATTTCATGCTTGAAAATTATTTAAAAAGTAGTTAAATTAAGCGGCAGCAGATTTCAAATAAATTTCAATCGAAAGCTAATTTTTTTTTCTAATTGAGGATGTAAGACTTGAAATTGTAAAATGTAGTAAAAAATTTAATTTTTAGTACAGTAGAACCTCGATTAACCGAGCTTCGATTAATCGAGGTTTCTGTTAACCAAGCCGCTAACAAAGTCTGACTTTTTTTTTTTTTTTTTTTTTGGTGTGTATGAGCCTTGAAAAATACCACACGTTTTAGTTCACTGTCCATGCTACAGGCTACATAATTATTGAAATGAGATGAGAGGATGAATCCCAGCAAAGGGTAAACCCACCGACAGACGGAGAACTATTTGAGATTATTAATCGCATTAAAAGGTGTGAAGAAGTTTTGGAAGAGGACATTTCCGAATGGCTGGACATTGATAAGCAACATCCAAGTTTTCAAATCCTTAATGATGAAGAAATTATACAAGCCGTTAATTCCTATTGGACATTAATGATGCTGACAATGAGGACCAGGACTTTGAGGATTCAAGGACTATAAGTCATACTGAAGGTGTTCAAGCACTAACAACTGCCCTAAAATATTTGGAGCAAAGAAGCGATGCTGCGCCGATAGATCTTCTGCTGCTCAAAAATTGGCGTGATCGGACAGCCACTGATCAAAAATCTGGGCTTAATTTAGAATAGTTAAAAAAATTTCAATTTGCTTTTTAAAATTTACTATTTTTAGTTGATTTCCTTTTTAAATTTGTTGAGCTGTGAAACATAACTTTATATATGTTTATTTTTATTATTCAAAAAACGCTTTACTGTATTTTATTCTAAGAGATGTTAAATTCGCGACCACGGTTAGTTTTTATGAACAATTTCTATTAACCGAGATTTCCGATATCCGAGGTACTAGCGGTCCCAATTAGCTCGGATAATCGAGGTTGCACTGTATTTAGAAGTGATGTAAGCGCGATGAAAGCTAAAGCAATAGTGCCGTTTGTTGTCACAACTGTTATACATTTCTAAATATTGCCAGTGTGTTTTGGTTGGCGTCCAAAAGTAGACCACCATTTTTTGACATCGAACGAAAAATTCACAGTGAAAGAAATAAGACTTTGCCGCTAATAAGGAACTGTTAAATGAACTTATAACAAACCTACCAAAATAACTCCTATAAAATATTAGCCTTACATTGTTTATTCTAGCTAAAAATACAATCATTATTTCAACTCTTTTTTTTTACTGAAATTCTTTACTTTTGTGAATTTTTTTATTAAAAAAGGAAATCTTAATAATTTAAATCCTATAATTCCTATAACTTAATCCTATAATTTAAAAAAAGTAATTGGTAACATGTAATCAAGGTATGCAATCAAGATGAAGCAACCAATAAAGGCTCCAGTTCTAATCTTTAACATTAAAAATTGAAATATCAGTTAATATTACGCCATGTTGACACAATCATATAAATTTTTCTTTTTAGTTTTATCAATGTTAAAATGTATTTCAAGCTAAGCATAACGTCATTTTCACCGGTACAAACTTTTCACACGTACATTTATGCTTAAGCACCATGCATACAAATAAAAATATATTTTGCATTTAATTGTAATGAAAAAAATGGCATCAACAAAGTTATAATGCTTAATGATAAAATGAACCCAATGGACAATATTTCTGTGACGTCACAGTAAATATGAATTTTTATTTGCTTATAAAACACACGGATAAATATTTTTGTCGAAATACTTAAACATTTTAACTATATTTTAACTTACAATTTAAAAAATTCGGCCTATTTGTCACGTGCTTTTAATATTTAATATTTATTTTTTATGCTCGCAATCATTGAGTTCAGAAAATAAACTCTGTACGTCACAACAGTGGGCGTTAATCCGATTGCCGACTTTATGACGTCATAAGCAGAAGTAAAATTTTAATTTAAGATTACGGCTAATTAATTAAATTTTCGAACAAACGAATGTACGATAACAAATCTGTGACCAAATATCTTTCATTTAAAAAGAGAATGATGTAATTTGATGTAGTAGTTTGTTCTCACGGATTGTCGAAACAAAACGCTTAGCGTTTTAAATATATAGATAATTCCTATCAAATTAAAAGCTAAATTAAATATATTTAAACAATTAATTAAGTGTTTTTGAACAAAATAATTTGTTTAACTATACAGTTAAATTCATTACTGTTTAAAATTGATTAATTCAGTATATTCTGATATAAAAAAAATGAATCCTCAATATGTTTGCAAAAGTAAACTGGCCCAGTTTACCTTCCCTTTTCCCTTAGTTGCTTCCTGTTTATTTTACAAGGCAGATGTTTGGATTAGCTAGAAAGCTGATGGAATCATTCAAAGTATTGTACAGCATCAATTTTTTAATTTCTTTCTTTTTGTTTACTGTGTTTTTACAAATTCGCTTTGCATGCAGAGAGCATTTGAGAAAAGTTATTATTTTTTTTAAATCTTTTGTTCAGTTAGCATTAGTTTCCTGAATTAAATACAAGTCTGCTTTAAAAAATCTTCTGTGGATTAACTGTATTTTTTATTATTATTGTGACTCTTTATGAAATGGAGTCACTTGAAAGAATGGAGTACTACATGTGATGTGGGAAATTAAAAAAAAACTTCAACAGAATGTCACAAGACTTAACTGTATTAAAAATAATGGTATTGTAAATGTATCAAATGGTCTCTCTAAAGAAGACAAAATACTTTTGAAGTTAAGAACAGAAGCTACTGAATAATTGCATACCATAAACACCTCCATGAGATTAATAGCCATAACAAACTGCCATAATGAAAATCACAATCAACCATAATATATTTAGCATGTATGTGTTTTAAAACACAGCATTTTCAGAGGGGGGGGGGGAAAGAAATAGCAATGAAATATGTACACACTGAAATCCCCCCCCCTCCCTTTGTTGCATTAATGCTTATATAAATCTACAATTTTTGACAGACTTTCATGAAACTTGATATACACATGATATGTTTTAGAACCAAAACAAAATTGTCAACTTCAAAAAAATTAAATTTTCTAATGCAATATTTCCTTTCCTGTTGCATAAAAAGAGTTATGTATGGACAATATTTTTATTAGCCAATAAAATATCAAACTTGCTCTGTTTTCACATACAAAATTGGCGTCATTCAGAGCAGATGATGCACATTTTCATATATAAAATTTAAAACCTTTACTATAAGTATGTTAAAATGATGTAGTATCTTCATTTAAACATATTTAGAATTAAAACATCTTTGAAAATAACCATATCAATTTAAAGGAAAAAAAATGACTGCACATAACATCTATTTCAATAAGACGCCTTTAGTGTGACGTCAAAATGACTCCAACTAAAAAGTGTTGTTACATTTATTTTGTTTGTATACTACACCTATATCTTATAGCTAGGTGTTTTAATACTGCAATAGTACTATTTTATATGATTTGTATTAATAAATAGAAAGTCTGTTCTTGCTCTTTTCAAACAAAACTTTCTGACTGATGCAGGGACCAATTTACAAGTCCTGGGCACAGATGTTTATGGGGGGGGGGGGCTTACAACGGTGCTTACAGTGGTTTTGAGTAAAAAAAAATATATATCACTAATAGCGGTAATTATTAAGATAACCACTACTGACTTTAATAATTTAGAGATATTTAATAATTTTTTTTATAAATTTTCTTCTTAATTTTTTAGCAATAAAAGTTTTTATAACAGCTTCATAATCAATCTTTCGTGTTCTATCTCGCTAGTGATTTTTCGAAATTGATTCCGAAAGTGAAAGAATCTTAATAAAAAAAACCTGTAAACAAAACCAAAAAGTAAAAAACGGCCTTTGCATTGATTGACCTCAACTATCCAATGGAAAAAAAAAATATTTAAAAAATAATGAAATGGAAGCGAGATATATGTATAAAAATTTAGAATTAATATTAGCGAAAGAGTGTTTTTGCGCAAGTGAAGTACCGTATATACTCGTGTATAAGTCGACCCCCCCCCCCCCCCCAATTGTTACGCAAAATTTTGAAAAAAATTTAAGTCTAACCACATTTCAGATAGTATGTTGAAAAATGATTTGTAATAGATTAAATTCTTTTTTTTTTTAATGCTGCATTAGCAACGATATGGACGGATCAGAAGATTTTTTTTCAGATTCCGATGAGTCGTTGATAAGCATGGAATCCGAATCTGAGGATATGTACAATGAAATATCGGATTCCCAATTACCTGAGCTGTATGAATATTCAGATTCTGAACAATAACTTACAATTTCATAAGTTTCATTGAAAAATTTTAATTTTTTAATGAAAACAATAAAGGTTTTTAGATTCAGGATTCCAAGATATGTATTATTTTCTGTCTTTAAATATCCTGAATATCGGCAATTGGGTATTTATTTATTTTATTTTTTTTACTAACTCGTGTATAAGTCGACCCCCCATTTTCAACTCCCAAATTTTGTCTAAAATTCTTCGACTTACACACGAGTATATACGGTAGTTATTTTTAAATGAAAAAAATAAACAGGTTTTTCCATATTTTGTGTTTTAATCGTGAAAACTTTCAGATTTTGGTCAATAATTGAAAAATCTTCAGTAACATTTGGGGGGGGGGGGCTGGATCTGTGCCCCAAATGCCCTGCTGTAAATCAGGCACTGGATTGATGTCACGACTAAAAGCATCTAGAAAATAGCATTTTTATGTAATCATTGAGGATTTAATTTTCATGAATGAAAATGCCAATTTCCATTTAAAAGTAATGTTTTATCATCAGAAGAGGCCACTTCCGCTTCTGAAATTAACGTGCATTATCTATAAAGTAGAAACTTTATTTTCAAGCCATGAGAAATAGAATTCTACTAAATGTCATGTCATTTGCTTTCATTTTCTTTTTTTCAATATTGTTAGGGAAATGGTATATTTTTCTGTTAGCATCAAAGAAAATCTGCATTCTCACTTATAAAACTGGGGATTTTACTATATTTGCATCAAAGTAATGTAATTTTTTCCGGATTTTGTCATTGTAATGATTTATAGCCCAGGAGGCATCATCACATTTTGGAAACCAATTTTAGTGTCAACGATTCTGATATATGATAGATTAGATGTAGAAGCACCGCACTCTGCTGCAATGTGAAATGAATGGTAACCTGATTACTGATTATGTCTTCAAGACTGGGTAACATCTGTAATCAGGTTGCCACTCATTACAGGGCATCTCTCACTCCAATCCGAAGTTGTATTTTTGTCCATAACTTTACTAGTAGTGAAGATACTTTAAGAATATTCTTACAATTCATACAAAGATGAGTTTGTTGCGAATTTTGTTAAAATATCTTCACTACTGTTAAAGTTATGAACGAAAACGTGACTTTGGATTGGAGTGAGATGTCCTGTAATTTTGACTAAATAAATGTATTTCTGACCCTAGTTTCCTATAGAGTAATTGACTGTTACAGTGCCCTGTACCAACCCTTAAAGTTTGTACCATGAATTCAGGATCACCCTGTTTGCTCTTGAACCCCAGACTATCCATGTCTTGGGGCATCATCGGATGCTCTTGTTATATGTTGTAAGCTGCTATTTTTTGTAGCTCCATTCAGCAGTCGAAGAATCGCCTTTCATCTTCGAAGCAGTCGCCTTTTCAATTTTACTCCTCCATATACATTTCCTCAGGAGTCGAAAAAATATTGCTTGCGTATATTATTCAAATTGACTAATACACAGCAGACAATATTTATTCAACTGTGCCACTTTCAATCAGAAAAAGGCAAGCATCAGATGTAGGCTTCAAAGGATGGCTTCTGGGAATGCCACAGGCTTGCACTCAAAATCTGGGATGTGGAGTCTTCTCGCTTGGAGGTAAAAAATGACAAGCTAGGTCAGACTTCTGTCAGCGTGGTATCTGTGAAATAGAAACTGCACACCTGGGTGAACCCAAAGCCTTTAATCACATCGACCGGTTGTCCGGGAGAGACAACAAAACTGACTTAAAAATAAATAAATAAATAAATAAATATATTTTCAATTAAAAAAAATAGTGAATTACAATTAAATAATAATTAAATGATTCACGTTCAATAAATAACAATTCACAATGTTTGATATACAGTTTGCAATAAAAATCCTTTACATCTTTTTTGCAGAATAAAAAAAAACATTTTTTGCATACTAATACTAAGTATGCATTATTAAAAAAAAAAAAGCTGTTTTTATAGTTATTTTACCCCATCTGATTTTATATCAAAAGTAAAAGCATGAAATGCTAGTAAAATTGCTATAATTTAAGTACATAAAGTAGAACTGATTATGAGTAAAAAATCTCTCCATGAAGCGAATGTTGAACCCATGAAGCAAATGTTGTCTCATCGGTTCAAATAGCCAATTTTGTCTGGATTTTCTGATGAATCCTTTGTTTTTATCAAAAAATGGAAAACATTATTTGATTTCATGGTTTTTAAAGAATGAACTCAGCAAATTTTATATGTTTTCAATTAAAAGTGAATCAGAAATGTGTCAGAAAGGGTACTTCTCTATTATCCCGTCGACCACTTTTCATAACAAAAACTATCGCCAAATAAACGAGAGAACGTTGCTATTGGAATATCAAAATAAATAAATAAAATATAAGAATTTAAGGACACAATTGTTATTTTAATTAATGAAATAACTAATAAATCAGTAAAACATAATGAAAAATACACGCAAATGTCGAATTAAAAAACACTTGATGACCTAAGAATATAGCCTTAAACACTTTTTTTTTTTTTTTTTTAAATTCAAGAATAAACAAATTATTTTCTATCTTTGAATACATTTAGCATTGATAAACTGCAAAATTACTTTAGTGAAAAATTAATATTTACATGCATAAGTCATGCACATCATTCAGATTGCATTTTTTAAGCTTTGAAATTATAAAAAAAAAAAAAAAAAAAAAAAAAGGACATGTTAATCAATAAACTTGTAGAATTGTTAATATTCCATTATACATTCAGAGGTATACTTAGGAAATAATTAGGTATGTTAAAGGACCCTTCACCAAAGTTTTCACATTAAAACTACTCTCTTCGCAAAATTCATGAAACTTTTCACAAAACATTTCCATCTCCAAACAGAAACTTTCATAAATTTAATCATTTTAAAGTGAAATCTGACCTACCACAAAACACTGATATTGTTTCATTTCATAAAAGGTAGAAAATACCAAATATTACCCCTCCATTCTTCTTGGATCAAATATCAGTATATTTCCCTGAATTTAGTAGTAGAAAATTAATTTTTTCTAATCACTGTATGAGAATATAAAAATAACAACCGTGTCGAATGTTAACACAAGTAACCTACAAATTATATTACTACTATCCTTTAGAGCAAATCATAAATTATAATTTATTTTTCATTATTTAAAAAATCTTTTAACTAATTTTACAATATGTTAAAAAAATAAAAATAATTTATTTTGACCACGTACGTAATAAACCTTTCAGCAAGCAAGCTATAATGTTTGATACGAGTATTTCTGAAGCATAAAAGACAATCTGTTTCAAATGTTTTGTATTTCATAATAGCAACAACATATTAGGAAGGCGATTATGCATTACAGAAATTAATATTATAGCAATAATTTCGGCATAATACCAGAAAAAAGTATAAGAAAAATTACGTTTGAGGGAAAATTTAAGAAGACATGCTTACTGAAAGGTTGCATTTGCAGCTTGAAAAGAAACAAATCACAAAATATATTTATATTTTGCAGTCATTGTAAGCAAAAGTACACTTACCTTTCCTATCACTAAGTGTATTCCACATTCTTGTTTGATATAAACGTCGAACACCCAGTCACACTGAAAGATAGTATATGCTTTTAAACTTTTGTAAGATTTGAATTCATCGAAAGTGTAAGCACTAATCCCGTACACTAAATAAAACTTCTAATTTAGAGGAAAATTCATTAATCGATAATACATACAGATGTATACTGTTAATCAGCATACTTTTCTCTTGATACCTTGCCTTGTTCTGGCCGTTTAACGAATTAAAATATTCGGAAAACATATTTTTTTGAACACGTTCAGGAATTTCAGATTGAAAATAATGGCGATGCTGTGGACTGCTTGACCTCCAAGCGGTTACCAAGCTGTTGCCAGATACCGTTGCTATGCTGCAAAACAGCTGATTGAAACTGCCCTATAGGTAGAAAATTTCCGAGAATAGGAAGGTTAGGGGTCTGTAATTAAGTCCATAGTCAATTTGCTTTTTTTTTTTTTTTTTTTTTTTTTTTTTTTTCTAATCAAGTGAAATTTAGCGCAAAATTAAATACATTGTTGTAACCAGATTTGTTTTTTGCGTGGTAAACACTTAATGGTATTTTAGATGATCATTTCCCCGCTCACCTTTGATGTCAACTATGACTGTAAAACATATTAAAAAATATCAGACGATAATTTTCTAATTTTCTTATTGCTTCATGATGTAACTAGACTTCCTGGTTCATACTTTAAACCTGAATTTGTCATGCCATTGTCGTTCAATTTTTATTCCTAATCGTAACCCTAATCGTATCCTATCCTAATCCTGATAATAACTCTACAAAATATTCTTTGACACGAATATGTAAATTAAATCAGTATCCATAAATGGAATAAATGGAAAATAGGATAAATAGAAATGGCAAAATAAAATAACAAGAAAGTACATTTATTCGACACCTAACCCTAGAGAAAGCGTAAAAAATTTCAAGCGCATCGCATGAAATAAATCAAAATAATTCTATATATACTGACAAAAATATGTAAATTTAGATCATCAGATTTGTGTCGTCGGTATTTATTTGCTTATAGTGTTCTTGACGCGATAGAGAAAATATCGAGGTTAAATTGGGCAGAATTTAAAGTACTTTCTAGCAACCTTTATTTACATTTTAGAATCGCCTCAGATTGTTATATCTTTGTGAAATATCTATCAATGTATAAAATCCACAAGCAGTTTGTTCACTATTTACACCACTTCGCGTGAAGCACTTAATTTAATATATACATAAACAAGATAATGTAGTAAGAAATATATAACATATGTCTATGCAAATAAACAATATAATAATGCTCATTTAGCAATGCACACGTATACAAATTGTACACCAAATACCACCAAAAATGCACTGTTGTATAGAAGAATTCTGCCAGTGTTGTTTTTCGTTT
This sequence comes from Maratus michaelseni, assembly GCA_963931845.1. Taxonomy (NCBI): domain Eukaryota; kingdom Metazoa; phylum Arthropoda; class Arachnida; order Araneae; family Salticidae; genus Maratus; species Maratus michaelseni. Next base: position 151,659,650 of record OZ007591.1, on the reverse strand, counting down.
TACGAAGAGGGATTTCTCGATTTTCACGATTTTAGTTGGTCCTCCTTTTTTCATTATTTGCAGTTTCATTTTCGCGATTGTATATATTATTTGGCATGAAATTTCACTTTTTTAAGACTGGGTTATGTCAAGGCCCCTATAGCAAAGAAATACCGTATGGTCTCCTATAAAATGTGATAAAGCTTTGGTTAATTATATATGTTGTTAATTATCAAGTGAAATGTTTTACTAAATTAATGTATTTATTCCTTTTTTAATGTTACGTGAACGAAGTCACGGGTAACAGCTAGTTTTTTAATAAATCCACTATCTTGTGCTTTCTATCAAGCGTAAACTTAGCGGTGAATGAGAATGAATTTTTGCCAATCGGAGCCTGCACCAAATTAACGAATTTTAACGGATTTTTTTTCTTTGCAACTATATGAACTGCAGTAATGAAGTTAGATAATATCTATAAGATAACTGTAAGAAAGTTTTAAAAAGGTGATTTTTTAATTTTATTTTTTTTATTTATTTTTTTTAAATTTGCACAGTTTTCCTATATAAATATAAAATAAAATTATCAAAATATGTTTGTAATAAAAATTTCCTGATTAATATTTTGCGCATTCATCACAGTTGGATGATTATAATTTGTGTCACAGATAACTACACATTTGATGGATCATCGTTATATATCTTTATCACTCTTTGATACAACATTGCTGACACTTCTTATTACTTACCCATCATACGTAGTATGGGGTAAGTCTTGTAATCGTTTTGAAAATCGAAATTCTTTTTTGACGGATTTACACGTTTTAGACATTGAAGATTCCGAAAAACATATTTTTAGAAAAAAAAATTGCCGTCCGTCTGTGTGTCTGTATGTCTGTGTGTCTGTAAACGCTCTATCTCCCGAAAAAATTGAGATAGGAACTTGAAATTTGGTATGTACTTAGTATGTAATAATGGGAAGAAGCTTATTGAATTCAATAACCTCGATTACCCGGAACTATTTTTTTCGGACTCTCGAAATAGTCGTTCTGATAAAAAGTATATAAAAATTTTCGAAATCGTTTGTTTTAAGGAGTAAATGTAAAAGACAATAAAAAAACAAATTTTGCATAAAGCATGAAGTCGATCGGATAATGAGTTGCCGAGATGTTTGGAATCCTATTTCCACACTCTTCGATTTTTCATGACCCTGTATTTCAACCAAATTTCAATTCAAAGATATATTTTAGATGTAAATGAGACGCTTAATCAGATGCAATAAACCGCTAGTTAATAGGATTATTGTTTTTGGAGTTATAAGGATGTTTCGTTTAAGCAATTCATTAATCAAGCCTTTAAAGTTTATGACGTCATCAAGCCACGATTTTATTCGAGTTGCAATGCATTTTATAAGTAGTTTACACATTTTTTATTTTAATATTTTATATTATGCATATCCATGATTGGTAAGTATTGCAGTGACCCCCAACGACTAGTTTCTTTAGCAACCAATAGAAATATTTTTTTTCTAATTCTTGAATGTTATACATGCAAAATGAAATCTGACATGTATTGGCAATATATTCGGTATATAATAGATCGTGTATTCGTCGGAATGTATCGTCTATGAATAGATTTTTAAGTTTTTACATCGCCATGCTGCAATTATGTAGCATACTAACACTATAAAAAATGACAAATGTTTATCCAGGGTGGCTAGTGGTCAGGGAAAAATACAGTCAAAAAAAGTTATGAACACCAGTATATTCTTATAGAAAAATTTATCTTGATTATTCGATCAAATAATCAATTTGAATTTTTCTATAAGAATATACTGGTACTTCTCATTTTTTTTACTGTATTTTTCCCTGACCAATAGCCACCCTGTTATCCATCTAAGAAAATATAATATAACCACGCACAAAAATATACAATAACTTCTTTCGAGTTTTCAAAAAGCGTTCTTTACCGTTAGAAGATCAAGCAAAATTTTCTTTTGGGGATATTTTCAAATAGACTACACTTCTTACAAAGACTTGAATTCATTGTTCACAAATTAAATTACTGTAATACACAGGATACTTCAATAAATTAAAGAGTGAAATAAGAAGTATTGCTTTGAATACTCTTTTTAGAAGTCTTTTCAAACAATAGACCTACACTGTAAAAAAAGACCGATGCCTCTTAATCTACTAAAATATATTATAAATAAAAACGAAAATATACAATTAGCTCTTCTGAGCTACTCATGATTCCGAAAAGCGTTCTTTACCATTAGAAACCTCAGATACCAATGTTTTTCCCCTTCTTTCCCCTGTTTATTCATCGTCACATTCGAGTGGTACCCCACTCGCCTGTTGCGATGTCACATGTTTTGTAATTTAATTTTGAGATATTTTTAATTAAAACAACATTGCTATGATTATTTTTTTGTTTTTTAAATCTTTTACGAATGTGCAACAAATAAAAATCAACCTAAAACATATTCTCTCATTTTCATTAACTGTAACGCATTAATCATACTGAATCCACGAGCTTTCATTTCAGTCTTTAATAACATTTATCACTGTCATTCGTTACACTTCGTCTACTACCTGACTTATTAAGAACTTTTATTTGATGTTTCCAAACAATGCCTATCTAATTGTTTTTTATATTTTATATGCAATGTCACAACATGTAAATCCACCTCCTTTTCCCCGTCACAGCGTGTCACACTTTGTGCGGACCCCTTGAAGAGCGGGGTAAATAAAAGACCCATACCACATTTCGCTTATTTCAACTAGAGAAATGAAAGTTTGATCATTTGCAAACTAGATTTAAACAAGATTTATTATTTGTAAACATATTATGATATTATTTCTTTGTATTGCAATTTGTTGAAAAGTGTAATTTTATATTCACTTTTATATAATAGGACTTCTTTGATTTCAGATAGAGAAATGGAAGTTTTATCATTTACAAACTAGACTTAGAACTCTTCCTATTCTCAAACAAATACGATTTTTATTTCTTCGTATTGCAGTTTAATGTTGAAGAGTTTAGTTTTACGAGGGGCAGTCGGAAAATAAGTTTCCCCTGGAGACTGTGGACAGAGGTGTGTATGAAAGGCAAAAAATGTAATGAGACATTAAAGATAAAACATAACTTTATTTTTCCACATAAGTACCAAGTACATTGAGACATTTGTCATACCGCTTTATAAGCTTCAAAAAACCCTCCAGGAAAAAATCAGGGCTTTGCATACGGACGAAGCGTTGAACGGCTATGGGCGAAAGACACAGCAGGTGATCGCGAACATACAAGACACCGATACACCATTGGGTAGAGGTCGACCGCGATCAAGCAGATGGCGCTGTTGCAGTGACTGCGCAGATGGCGCTGTTGCAGTGCCTGTGCAGATGGCGCTGTTGCTCTCTTGCACGTTCACGTTCACCTGCTGTTATAATTTGTATTTTTTCATATTGCAATTTAATGTTGAAGCGTGTAATTTTATATTCACATTTATATTATAAGACTTCGTTGATATGAGCTAGACAAATGAAACTTGACCATTTTCAAAACTTTACTAAACCTATAACTCTATCCATTTATATATATATATATATATATATATATATATATAATTTTTATTTCTTTGAGCAGAAATTTAATGTCAAAGAGCGCAGTTTACATTCACCTAAATCTTTACATGAACAGACTATAATAATAAATGTAAACTTTTCTTTTCTATAAATATTTTGAAAGTCCACATCTTGCGCTCAAGAAACTTTCCGATGAATTATTCCTTTAATGCAACTAAATTAAAGAAAACTTTGTAGAAATGTCGGATTCCAGCAATTTAGAACTTTTCTAACTTCGGTTTACTTACCAAATCTGAATTGTTTTCCTTAAATGATAGACAATGCATTTAATGCTCTGCAGACAAATAAACATACCTAAAATGCGTGTTACTTTAAAAAAATCTTTGTGTTCTAAACTATAATGCGATTTTAAATAAAACTATAATGCGATTTATGGTTTTCCCATTATCGTAATTTAAAATGTTAATGATCTCGTGATAATTGTCGTTTTGAAGAATATTCCACTAAACCAGCATTATTTTAATGTCAGAGTGATCCAAAAGACACAAAAGAAATAAAAATTCAATAATTTGAAAAATTTAGACTAAGTACGGTGAATCTATGGCACACGTGCCATAAGTGGCACACGATAGAATATTTCCGGCATGGCGTTGACTTAGGATACGTTTGTTTACCTCTAAAACAAAATTGAGTGAAATGACACAAAATACACGAATTTAAACAAGATAAACTTTGGGAAATTTTGTGAAATTGGGGAAATTAAAATGCAACTTATTGCATTCCAATCTATTTCAATATGTGCTTAATAATTTATCAAATTAAGAGATGATTTGCAGAGTACCGAAAAGATAGATCATCGGGTATTATAAGCAAAAATGCCAATGGTGAAATTATAGCGACTTGATATGAAGTTTGCCATTTTGATAACTTTTCCTTCAAATAGTTATTTTCGAAAATGACGTATAGGAAAAACTCAAATAGGAACCATATGTGACGTCTAGTTGCAAAACCGACCATCTCCAAAAAAATAAAATTTTGAGGAAAAGCTGATTTTTTACCGCACTTAGCCAAAATAAGATTGGAACCAAAACTCTCTCGTTTTATAGTCATTAGAACAGTATATTTGAAATCAGGGGCACATGAAATGAGGGAATTATTTAAATCTTTGTTTTGGATTTGGCCACCTTTGCAACTTACTTTGGAGTTGGCCGGTTTTGCAACAAATCAGAAATTAATTTTTGATAAATTTAATGTGACATTGGGTTTTTAGGGGTAGCAAATACACAAAAATGTTTGAGGAGGCATTGAGGAGCATCGGTAAGCTTTTGAAGAGTGCCCACAGCTTGGATTTCTTGGATTACCAGTAGGGCAGTACCTGAAAAAAATAATGCTAGAAATTATGAAAATGTAATCACAAATGTATTCTCTCAGATTTTAACTGTAACAAAAGGCCGTTCATTCTCCATCTACAATTCTCAAAATACTAAAATTTATTTAAAAAAAAAATTAAATTGCAGAATATTTTATTAAAAAATTAAATAGATTAAAAAATTCTTAAATTTATCCAAGAAAATTCACTTACAGTTTTATGAAAGCGAAGGGGGAGAGCGCATAAAAGTATTTTGGCCTAGAAAATAAAAATAATGTTAACCCTTTTTGGGACAAAGTACTTATGTTTCTAAAATGTTGAAATCGGTGAATTACACCGGGATTTAACAACAAATTTATTTCCAAATAAGTAAAAGTTTTTCTTCACGTACATTATAAAAGCAAAATTTAATTCCAAAATTCAGGTGTCATTGTGGCCTTTGGGAGTCGAAATTAAGTGGGATATATTATATCCCACTGCCCTTCAAAGGGTTAATCCGCCCCTGGTTATCATAAGGTGTACATTACTTTTGAATTTTGGCTTTGTTCCCACGTCGTAGGGACACTTTTCCTCTTCCTTGATTGATTAGGAGATACTTCTTCCACAAACTTTTCCATAGTCGGAGAAAACACTAAATTTTTTAGAAGTTTTTTTATTAAAAACTTCGTATGCACCAATGATGAGCAGTCACTAACGAGAAAAAACACTATAACGTAATCTAATCAACAAGTGAGAGGTTATTGTAGGGAGAAGCAGAAGCGCTATCTAGCGAATATAGAGATGGCCGCTGTTGAACCTCACCGGTTGATGGATTTGGCCGGATTTGCAGCACATCGTGATTTTTAAACGCATATAACACAGGGATTTGACTGGCTTAGGCTTGTTTATTATTTCCAGATGGTAGAAACGTTTACTTAGAATTTAAAAAGCTGAAAAAACACATTTTCAAATTTTGAGGAGTTGGCCGGTTTTGCAACTAGACGACACATTTGTCAGATGACTCCAATTTAGTTTGCTTTCCGTTAAAAGTAACTAGGTATAAACCCGAAATTAATTAGTTGACATCCAAGATGTAATGGCAGAAATCGCATTTACTTTTTGTTATTTTCTAAAATATAAAATTAACTATAATTATTACAGTGTAATATCCACACGTATGTTATTTCCATATTGTTTAATCATAATAAGCAAAAATTCAAGTAATTTTGATCAATCAATTTTGATAGAGTATTTTTTTAATATATATTGGTTGCAATGTGACATGATCAAGTAAAATATATTTTGATAAAATTTGCTTCGCGGATGTGTAAATTTTCGCTGTATCTGGTATATACAATAGCACGATATGGTTTTGATATAAATATACAGAAAGTCATTGGATTTTATTACAGAAAAAAGTATCAGAATAGCTATATTTGTTACGAGTAGTTGACACTGTAAAGGTCCCACAGTTGTTGCATGTCATTTTTAAGCTATCATTTGACAGTAATTACAGAAAAATCCTTTTCGATGTTCTGCAAAGTATCGTGCCTCGTCTGACAGCAATTTTCCCTAAAGCATCTATCGAATTATGCATTTGTAATCCTACTTATGATTGTGAAATCAGCTGCGCCGTTGTATAAACTGTTGACGGAACTGGAAAGCCACATGGTGGTGTAAATGTAATTATTTCAGCAAAGACATTTTCGTTATTAAAAAAAATAAAGGATGGCAATCATAGTGGCTCATTATTGTAGAAATATTTTGAACAGAATTAAATAGCTGTTTGACAGATGTTCTTTTTTTCTAATGAATATCGACAGATATCTGCTGTATCCATGATCAGAAAATAGGATCTTTTCTCCTCTGAATAGAGAAAGATGTTTATCCAGAAAAGCACTTACAAAAATATAAAATCTTGAAGTAACAGTGTTTCAATTCGTTTATAATAGCGTTCTCTGACTTTTTGGACGTCACCGACCACTAAATTCTTAATTTTAAATCCTGGTATCACTAAATTGAAATTTTTAAAACATAAATTTCTCTAATAATGATCAGAGAACTTCAATTTTATTAATAGAACAACATCTATTTGTTGTAACAAAATTATAAATAGCTATACTATTTTGAAAACATCATCTATAATATTATGAGAAAATAAGCGAAAACGAATTTTTCACGAATCCCAGACTTTCTACTTTTATTGATGGAAGAAAGTAAAAGGATTAAATAATAATATAATATAACAAAAATAATTCACTTAAGTTAAACCTAAACCGTTTTCTTTTTATGAAATCTCTTGATCTCACTTTAAAAACGATTGCTTGGAGAATCCTTGTACAAGTATATCACGTATTACATAGTGCATTGCAATAAAATACGTGGTTTTATATTTACAAAAATCGAGAAACTTCCGCTCTAATCCATGATCAGATAAAAATTTCTTTTGGGGTCCTTTTCAATGAGACTATTTACACTCTTTACAAAAGACGAATACACGTTCAGACATTCAGTTACTTCTGTAGATAGGTTTCTTTACTTGAAGAAATTGAAGAGTGAAATAAGAAATAATATTTGGATAACTTTTTTTTTTTAGAAAACTTTTCAAACAGTAGAACTACTAGCTTCAAACATGATTTCTTATTTTTTCGCAGTATACAGATATCTTAAACCGTAAGGTAGTATTCGAACGAAAGCAAAAGTAATATTTTATGACAGTGTATACTATTGTAATAATTTATTTATAAACTCTCTGAAATAATGCTTTATAAGAAATATTGTGTTAATTAATATAAATATAACCCTTTTCAAAATGAATATTGTACTGTATTTCTGTTATTGTATACATATTGTATACAGAACAACTTCTATGTTGAAACTAATTTTTTCACACTATATCAGACCATTTATCAGGCAGCATCTGACCTAATCTCTTCGCATATTTAGCGATGCACTCTACAAAACTCTCATGCTAAAAATGATTGAAGATAAATAAGTTTTATGATTATTTTGCTATTTGTTGTGAATTATAATAAAATATGTAATTTTATATATAAAATAGAACGATTTGCGTTTGATCTGTGGTCAGGTAAAATTTCTTTTTGGGATCTTTTCAGTAAGATTTTTTTAGATTTCTTACAACTGAGTGCACATTCAGAAATTCAATTACTTCTATAACTAGTTTTGAACTACAATATTTTGAAGAGTTAAATAAGAAATACTATATGGACTACTAGTATTAATTGCACCCAGAAAAAAGAATTGATTAAAACAACAAAACATGTTTTGTTGAGTACATTTTGGTTGTTTTAGCAAAATTTTTAGTTGAAGTAAAAAAATTGGTCTTGTTACTTGGACAAAAAAATATTGTTAACACTCTTATAAAATTTTAACAAAATTTCATCAATTTTACTTGGATTAACAAAATCTGTTTTTTTTTTAAATTTTACAATAATTTTGTAATTCCAGCAAAATTTTGTTGTTTTTGCAAAATTTAAATTGTTGTGTAGTAGCAATAACTCTCTCACGTAACTCGATTTATTTGACTTATATAGCTATATAACTTAAGGATTAACATAATTTTTGGATAATTAAAACTTTTTTTCATTGGGACGGACCAAGGTAGTTTTAAAATTCTCCCTGTCCCACTGATTAATTTATTCTATCCTTGCAAGAAGAAAGTATTGGAATCATGAAAATTTTCGACTTCCGGTTTCCGACAGATTTTAGAAGGTACTGAAAACGATTTGACTGTTTTTAGAAAATGACTGTCAAAAACTCTGTCTGTCTGTATGTGACAAAAATTTTGTAGGTGCTCTATCTCAAGAACTAATGCACGGAATTTAATAAAACTTTATATTCAGTTACTTCCTGATATAAATTGATGCTGATTAGTTTTTGGTGCAAATCGCGCAACAGGTAGCGCTGCTATGTTGCATTTTTCGCAATTTCTGCAACAGCTCTATCACATTTTCAGCAGTGAATTACGCCTATAATCTTTGAATAATAACCAGTGAATTTTTATCTGGATTTTTGCAGGCGTAATTCACTGCTGAAAATGAATTAAAAATTAACTATGCGTTGCCATATGCTGGGCTTTGTATTGTCGTATCATTTTTGCCGCAGAAATTTGCGTGCGTCTGATGACATTTACATCTTGTGCTGCGGTTGCAGCCGTTCCGACATATATAAGAGTGAGAAATACCGAACTCAGATATCGTTCCTTGTAGCTAAGTGGTAGAGCCTCAGAGCGCTGTTCTGAGGATCCGGGATCGACTCCCAGCTTGGACAATTTTCACTCTCTCGGTTTGCGCTTGAAAAAAAGCAGGATAAAAATTCACTTGTTATTATTCAAGGTTTACATGCGCAATTCACTGTTAAAATTGCATATTTAGATTGTTTTATTTAACGAAAGTTTTTGTAGTATAAACAAAACAAGTTCGTAATATAATATATTTTATTATTTAAACACACAAAGTATATTTTGTTGAAAAAAGAAAATAGATTGTTAAAATAACACATAGCATATATCTATGTAGCAAAAAGAATTTTGTTAATTCAAGTAGAATTGAACCATTTAACTTGAATTAACAAAACATTTTTTTGTTGACGATACAATTTTTTTTTTTTTTGGAATTGCAATAAAAATCAACAATATTTTTTTGTTGATTCAAACAAAATTTCCATTGACCCAAATTTAAATTCCATTGACCCAAGTTTTGTTGGGTCAACTAAATTTTTGTTGATTCAACAAAACTTTCTTCTGGGTGTGATAATAAATATAGTTCAAAACTTTCGCATAAGTAAAAACTAATCAGCTTTTTTATTCTAAAATTGTGGGAGTCTGGACAAAAAATTGCCAAGCCACATTTTTGGTGAAATAAATCTAACACTGTGATCTGTTGCTTAATATTGTAAATTATAATATGCAACATGTAAATTGTTTCTAATGTCACTTGATGGCAGCATATGTGACAGGTTTCGATTTTACCCCAGATGTTTATGCCCCCAATGAAGATAGCTAATTTACAAAAAAAGTAATAGAAATATCATTAAAGTAATGTCATATTGTTACTCAGAATATCGCGAATGTTACTGAAACATTGGCGAAAAAACTTTAGGTTATATATCTTGATTTGAGTATTTGAGCAAATTTTCAAATTGAAATATCTCAGAAGTTTAAAAATGTGGCTTGGCACTCTTTTACCCCGACCCCCTCAATTACTTTATTTCACACTAAAAATTATTGATGAAAAAATCATCTTGTAAGAAATTCATAATTTGTTGTAAGGTTTATACACTAGTGGTAGACCATATATGGTTTGAGAGCAGTAAAACAAACTTATGTATCACTGTTGCAAGCACTGAAATCACAGGTAAAAAATGGTAGTTTCAACCAATCACCTATAAATTTAGATACTTGTGAGTGTGATGCATAAATTTGTTTTAAATTTATCGAAGCAGGTGAAACACTTTAGGTAAGGACCCATTACTGATATTCTTATTTTATATTACAGTAAAATACGCGGTTTTGTTTTTAAAAATCAAACGATTTAGAGAGATCCATGGACAAAGAAAATTTTCCTTTGGGGATATTTTATACACGACCATTTAAACTTCTTTCAGAGACTTGAATGCACGTTCAAAAATTCATTTGTTTCTGTACCTTTATTTACTTAAACATATTGAAGAGTGAAATAATAAATACTATTTGGAATACTCTCGGTAACCTTTTCAAACATAAGAACTAGTTTATTTAGACATGATTTCTTATTTTACTGTAGTAGATAGATAGTTTAAATCAAATAGATAGGATTGGAATAAAGTTAAACACAGTATTTTACAGTAAAATATTGACAGTGTCTGATATGGAAAAATGAATGTTAAATCCTACACAATAATGCTTTGTCAGTTACATGTGTTTTATTCTATTATGAAATTAGAGCATTTCAATATATTATTTTGTTACATTGCTATTATTGTATACATGATACAGCAAACTTCTATATTGAAAATCAACTTTATTTTTATAGATCAGAGTATTTATTACGCGTCCTCTCTACCTATTATTCTTATATGCAGTTACATTTCAGTTTGATCCATTGTCAGATATATTTGTCTTTTAGGGATATTTTTAATGGAATATTATGTTCAATTGATTATTTACACTCCTTACAAAGAACTTGAATGCACGTTCAAAAATCCAATTACCTCAACAGATAGGTTTCTGAAGAATTAAATAATAAATACTACGAGGGTGGATTGAATATAAAAATGACCTTTTTAAATATCAATAGAATGTTTTCATAATTATTATTACGGCAATTATGATACGTTGTTTACGGGTTTTTTTTAATCGTTGTATTATTCATGCATTCAAGTACGCTAACACGCTATCAAGCACGCTAGCTATTCAATACTAGCATTATGAATAAACACAAAGTACCTTATGCGATTGCGCAAAATATAATTAGAAAACTTTCAGTAAATAAAAATGTCAAACTTATTCAAATTTGCCACCACTGTAATCTACAATTCGGAATTCACACCCTATCCAGGTCTCAAGTATGTAAATGGTACATGTCGTATAAAAATAGTGACATGAACATGAAACAAAACAACCCAGTGTGGAATAAAGCACAAAAGTAAACCTACTCCATCTAAGCAAAAACTTAGAAAGTTCTCGCTAATAATGTTTAGGACTTACACGGCACTTTGTACGTCAATTTTCTTCATCAAAAACGTATATATACTACAGTATAGTAATATTAAGTTTTGAAGATGTTTAAAGCTGCATATCGGTTCTAAAAATGTTCTATTCCAATCCGAATGTTCATGTTATCAGAGACAATGCCGTACCGCACGCAACAGGTGGAACAAAACAAACATTTAAATGCAAATTACTCGATTACCTTCCTTATAATCCGAACTTATCTCCTTCTGACTAAGGTTTATTTGGATATCCTTAATGAAGCGTTAGGAGGTGCAAGATTTTCATCAGATAAATCAAGAATTTTTATGCAGTGCGATTCATTCACGATCTAGTTTATTATACGAAAATAAAAAGAATCTCGATATGTTGAAGAAATTTTATAGATGCTCAGACAAAGCTAAAAATAACATTTGTGCAATTTTGGTAAATAATATTTTTAAAATATTCTATTAAAAAGAGTCTTTTTTATATTTGATCCACCCACGTTTGGTCTTTTAATATCACACTTAGTCTACAGTGTATGAATTAATTTTGTAAAATATTCAGATTAATTCATACACTGTAAAAAAAGACAGATGTTTCTTACTAGGCAAATATAATATGTAACAAGGAACGAAAATATATACAATAACCTCTTCCGAGTTACCCACGATTCCGAAAAGCGTTTTTTATCTCCAGAAATTTATATATTTTGGAGATTAAAAGAAGCATTTACAAAAACAAAGTTTCTTTTGCTTTCCACTGATTTTCGTAAATGTTTCCGAGTAATTTTAATAAAGTATTAATCAGTTTTATTAATCTTGAATATAGGTTTTTCGAATACTATCCATTTTCATGTTCAACAAACACCTTTTACAGACAAACATGATAAAGTGACAGCATTAATATGAACTATTAATATTAGTATTATTTTGTTACTCTTCCATGCATAAATTCAGTTAAGCAGCTTAAAATGATTAATTGAGGACTGATTAGCATTCTAAAAACCGATATTCTGGTTTAAGGAAACTGATTAATACACTATAAAAACTATCCGGAAACGTTTCCGAAAATTATCGGAAGCAAAAGAAACCATGTTTTTATAAATGCTTCTTTAAATGTTGAAAATATATTAGTTTCTGTTGTTTCTAAAGAAAACGAGCGCTTTTCGGAATCATGGGTAATTCCGAAAATATTGTTGTATATTTTTATTCGTGGTTATATTATATTTTCGTAAATTAAGAAACTTTGTCTTTTTTTTACAGTGTAATAAAATGTAATCCAAAACTTAGTCTTTTTACTTATCCATCATACGTAGTATAGGGTAAGTCTTGTAATCATTTTGAGAATCGAAAAAAAAAATTGACGGATTTACATGTTTCAGACACTGGAGATTCCAAAAAAACATATTTTTAGAAAAAAAAAATTGCCGTTCGTCTGTCTGTGTGTCTGTAAACGCTCTATCTCCCGAACAAAATGAGATAGAGACTTAAAATTTGGTATGTCCTTAGTATGTAATAATGGGAAGAAGCTTATTGAATTTCAGTAACCTCGATTATCCGGAACTATTTTTTTCGGACTTTCGAAATATTCGTTCTGATAAAAGGTATATAAAAATTTTCGAAATTGTCTATTTTAGGAGTAAATATAAAAGACAATAAGAAAATATAAATTTTGCATAAAGAATGAAGTCGACCGGATAATGAGTTGCCGAGATATTTGGAATCCTATTTACCACACTCTTCGATTTTTCATGACCCTGTATTTCATTCAAATTTCAATTTAAAGATATATTTTAATTGGAAATGAGACGCTTAATCCGACGCAGTAAACCCTTGGTTAATATGATTATTAATTTTGGAGTTATAAGGATGTTTCTTTTACTCAATTTAATAATAGAGTATTTAAAGTTTATGACGTCATCAAACCACAATTTTATTCGAATTGCAATGCATATTATAAATAGTTTACACATGTTTTATTTTCATATTTTATATTACGCATATCCATGGTGGGTAAGTATTACGGTGACCCCCAACGACTAGTTTGATTGGAAGTCATTCTATTTCATACAATATAACTGAAAAGAAAATTGTTTTCTAAGTTCTTTAAAATTTATTGTGTTGTATAACAAAATGCGCGATTTTGTAAAAACGAATTCGGACATTTTCAGTATAATCCAGAGTGGGGTAAAATTTTATTTTGAGGCTCTTTTGAATGAAACTATTTACACGCCTTAGAAAAGACCTGAATGTATGTTGGGAAAAGTAACTTTAATAGGTAGGTTTCTTAGAGAAAGACCAAATTTACTTAACCCCTTGGGGACGACCGACACGTATACGTGACGCATAAGATGCTCAGAATCCTCGATTATTCCCACCAGTTATTTTTTATTGTAAGCTTTGCCTTATTTAATGAAAGCATTTCTGCCATTCAATTAGGCGAAAATTTCTGTTTTGAAAAACCGGCGGTAAAAGATTAAAAATTCTGTAAAGGACGCTCGTCGCGAAGGGGTTAAAGAAATTTGCGAATTAAAAAATAAATACTTACTGAAATAAATGATAGTAATTCGAAACAAGTTGACTATTGTACGTCAAACATGACAAATGAAGTGCGTTCGTACTGTAACTAGTTTTATAAATATTCATTATTTTGGTGCAAAATCCTTACGCAAAAATGCATGAATACAAAATTTATTTTATGTGCAGATTTTCATATTATAGATATTTATTTTATTTTATGAAATTAAGTTTCAATACACTTTTACAAGCAATTAATTACAATTCTGTTACATTAAAATTGTACTATGCGCAAATATTCAATATAAGACAATGTAAAAAAAAATCATCGTTATTATTTCACTCAAAAAATGATTTATATCGTCTATTTTTATGATACGATTAATTTCCATAATAAAATAAGTACATTTTAAGTTGGCAACATTTTATCTTTTGTCGACATTTAATGAAAATTCCAATGGGAAATTTAAGCCTAGATTTGAAAATTTCAGCGCTTGAAACCCATATTTAAACTCTTTTTCCATTTAATATCTATTTCTCCTGAAACGTCTATCCAAAAAACTGTCGGTAGATTATAGGATTGTTATAATTAAACAATTTTAGTATACAAATTCAGTTTTTAAAGTCAGTAATACGGAAATAATATAATTCCATCTTAAATAAGACGTAATCACCATGGCAACCTAGAATTATTACCTATCATGGGATATCATTGAATTTACTTATGATAGTATTTAATAGAAAGAAGAAAAATTTTGTTAATGTATTTTTAACTTTTGATTAGATTTTCATAAAATTTGAAATGACTCGACAAAATTCTGCAACAATTATATATATATTAAATTTCAAACCATTCGGTTGGGTAGTTTTTACGATGTTATATGCGGACAGACGGATGGACCAGACGTCGACTATCGGTGCTACGTATTTATATAATAACGAACGTACATAAAAAACGATAATATATTTGTAAATAACTGAATAAGTAAAATAAGTAAATAATTTAAAAAATATATATCTACCCTATATATATAAAATCCTAATGAAACAAATTTGTGAAACGATTTTATGAAACGAATTAAGAAACGATTTTATGAAACGACTGATTAAACGACTGATTATGTTTCAGGGCTATTTTTAATAAAATATTAAACGCTTGATAGTGAAATTAATACCAATTGTCCATAAAAATCCGCGGATGTCAAAACTGGTAATAGAATTTTGAAATTGGAATTAGTTTTCGAGATATTAATTTTTTTCTAATTTTAATGACATTTCTGTAATGATGGCAACCAATTACTCAGTTTTTTTTTCTGCAAAAAAGAGAAAAAAATTGAAAAGGATCCCGATAGGGATTATTGATTTCTTTTTATTCGTCATTTTCAAATTGAAATTGAATTTATCTTTTATTTCAATCGATAATGAAGACAAGATTGTGATTAAACTATGTTTTTCAGGAAAATTTGAAAAAAAAAATCACATTTCTATCGTCAGGATTCAATCGTCTGTCAGAATTTAATTTAATTTATTCGGTGCTTTTCCAGTATATGGGGACTTGACGAAATAGAGAAAATAGCCTTGGCGGAAAAGGAAATTTGGTAACATACTTTCTGTCAACCTATTCACTTTGTCATTTCGTATACAGAAGCATTTTTTCAATATTTATAGAATTTGTTTAGCGTAAATTGTCATTTATCCTATTTTATATGTAATCAGAAGCAATTTGTATAGAAAAAACAATAATAATATACGTATAATTAAAATACGCATATAAACAAAAAAATCGTCGAATTTGTTTCCATGGCTGTTTATGTCATTTGGCACCAAATCTCACTTTCTGATGCCCGAATTGCGCCAAGCTTTTTTAAAAAGCGTAAGACCCCTATAATAGAAAAGCACCAAAAGTTCATTGGGTTTGTTTTCATAACTTTTGGCAACAAATATATGTATATTAACGAATCTATCCCTTTTTGAAGCTCGAATTACGCCAAACCTAAAAGCAAAGGATCCTATACTGGAAAAGTACCCAATTTTCTTACGGACAATATTCAAGTGGCATAACATGGTGTAAAATTATCGCGGATGGATAGTAAATTTGTTTAAATATCTCATCAATTGATGCTAAATAAATGCAGGCATGCATGCACAAAATATTTAATTAATTTTGTATGATAAATAATTATTAGAAAATTCCTATATACATATTAATTAAAATAAATAATTTACATATTTAAAATAACATAAAAATATGCATGATAGTGCACTAAAATAGAGAGAAAATTAAAACCTGTTACTGAAAATATCTATAACATAGTAATTTTCAATAACGTGGTTCTTAATGTTATTCACAAGCAGATGGAATTTTTCTCATCCTTAAATGCAAAGGAAGAATAGAATACAGATCATTGTTATAAAAGTCCGAGAGGTAGCCACAATTTAAACCTAACCATTTTATACAAGCTGGTTTCCAAGTTGTAATTGATTTTACTTATCAATCCCGAAAACAGCCGTCGGTTGTCGCAACAGCTGTGTTTACGGCCATGATAATAAAAAAAAATGTCCCATTAAAACGTTAAAAGCATGGCAACCCAGTTACAGATTTACCAATATTTTTAAAACAAAGCACGCTGTCATGTTTTTAGAGGCCTCGAGCTCTGAGCGGGGGTTGGCGAGCGTAGCTCGCAGGGGGTAGGCCCCCTAGTATATATATAAAGTTTTAAAATTGTACGACAAAATTAATCTTGTAGAACTATTTTTGCAGCAATTTTGAAGTACAGGGACCATTTTTTAGTGTCGCCATTTCTTATTTATACTCCGTAAATAAAAACGCATGTTTTTTTTTTTTTAGTCTAGGGAAATATTATATAGCCACGAGCGAAAATATACAATCATCTTTTCTGAGTTATCCACGTTCCCGAAAAGTGTTTTTTTTTATCTTTAGAAACATCAGAAACCAATATATTTTTCAGATGCACAAAATCATTTTGTCTTTTTTAATTTCTTTTGCTGCCACTTATTTTTGTAAACGTTTCCGAGCTGTTTTTGTAGAGTATTAATCAGTATTCTCAAGCCAGAAAGTTTTTCAGATGTTACCAATTTTCAAGTAAACATTTCCATGTTCAACAGGCATGTTTTATAGACAAAATTAACAGCATTATAACATTACTTTAACATTTGTTAACATTACTTTAGCGTTATGTTATGTTACTGTATATTGCATTATTATATATTACATTTATATTATTACCTTTATATTATTATATATCATACCTTTATATTATTATATCATACCTTTATATTATTTTTCTCATAATATTCTTTAATATTACTTTAACATTCGTTACTTTTGCATAAATTCAATTACGTAGCTGAAAATTTTCAATTGAGAATAAGTAGCATTTTAAAAACCGATATTTTGATTTGAGAAAACAATAATATTGATATTAATGTTAATGTTAATGCTCGTAATTTATCATGTCTGCCTGGAAACCATGTTTATTCAACATGAAAATGTTTACTTGAGAAATGATAGAACCCGAATACTCCGTATTCCGAGTTCAGAAAACTGATTAATATAATATAAAAATAACTCGGAAAAGTTTCCGAAAATCAGAGGAAGCAAAAAAAACTTCGTTCTCATAAGTGCTTCTTGAAATGTAAAAAATATATTCATTTCTGGGTTTTCTAAAGATAAAGAAAGCTTTTTGAAACTATGGGTAACTCGGAAGAGGTTACTGAATGTTTTCGCAGAATAAGAAACATGTGTAGTTTTTTCCGGTTTACTGCTTATTACGTTGTCTCTCAATTAGACTTGAAAAAGAAAAAGTAAATTGTAAAATAAATTAAAATTTGTGAAAACGTCGCCCACTATTGGTACATTTACTTTATATTACAGTAAAATACGCAGTTTTATAGAAAAATGGAACCGACACTACGCCCTTAATTATTTTATATAACAATAAACAAGAGTATTTAACTCACTTTAAGAGCCTACACTACTATTGCGAAGAAACTAATGTTAAGTCTATGGGAAGATTATTTTTTTAGTTCCTTGCTATTAGAAGAATTCCTCGCTCACGTTTTAATATTTTTAAATGATTTTTTTTTTATTAATATAGTTGAGGTCGATCTCTAACTTTGTTAGTTTTTACTTTTTCAATTTTGGTTCCAGCTTTTTTATATAAGGGTACTTTCACTTTCAGAACCGGTTCTAAAACAGAAAATGTCCGTTTAATCTAAAAAGTAAAAACTAACAACATTAGAGATCGGTCTTAGCTATCCTAAGCAAAAAGTCTACACTAGTCACGGGAAGAAACACTCAAGCTAATGTTAAGTCTATGGGAAGGTTAAATTCAAATTTCTCGCTCGCATTTTAATATGTTAGTTATTTTTTTTATTTTTTTTATTTTGCTTGAAGTTTTTATAAGCGGACATTTCCAATTTTGGAACCGGTTGGAACCGGTTCTGGAAGTGATAATATTAAAACACTGGAACCAAAATTGAAAAAGTAAAAACGTATAACGTTAGAGATCGACCTCAGCTGTCCTAAGCAAGTTTCCAAGTAGTTTTATATTATCAGTTTTCTCAAATCGAAATATCAGTTTTTAGGATACTATTAATTCTCAAGAAAATATCTTCAGCTGCGTATAGAAAGGTATCTTTGCTTTAACAAATTGAAGAGTGAGATAATAAATATTATAATGGGTTATTTCTATTAGTTGATAACAAAATATAATCTAAACTTTTGCAAAAGCCAAAACTATTTATCGTTTTTTAAACACAAGTACTTTATCTCAAGCTAAAAATGATTGATCAAAAAATCGTTTTGTAAGTAATCCATAATTTGCTGTACCTTACAATGAAATACGCAGTTTTATTTTATTTATTTTTTTAACTCGAACAATTGGAAGTGATCCATGGTCAAATAAAATTTTCTTTTGGGGAATTTTCAACAAGACTATTTACACTCTATACAAAGACATGAATGCACCGTTCACAAATTCAATTTCAATTGATAGGATTCTTTACTTCAACAAATCGAAGAGTGAAATAAGGATTAGTTTTGAATACTCTTTTTGGAAGCCTTTTCAAACGGTGGAACTACTTCTTTCTGGTATGATTTCTTATTTTACCGCAGTATATAGATATTTTAGTGGAAATATATAGTACAATAATAAGGGTAAATACAATATTTTATCGCAAAGTATTAATAGTAATAGTATATGATATAGTGATCCATGGTCAAGTAAAATTTGCTTTTGTGGAATTTTCAACAAAACTATTTACACTCTATACAAAGACATGAATGCACCGTTCACAAATTCAATTACTTCAATTGATAGGATTCTTTACTTCGGCAAATCGAAGAGTGAAATAAGGATTAGTTTTGAATACTCTTATTGGAAGCCTTTTCAAACGGTAGAATTACTTCTTTCTAGTATGATTTCTTATTTTACCGCAGTATATAGCTTTTTTAGTTGAAATACATAGTACAAGAATAAAGATAAATACAATATTTTATCGTAAAGTATTAATAGTAATAGTATATGATATGACAATATTTTTTTATTAAATCCTCTAATATAAGGATTTGTCACTTATGCCTTTGTAACATGTACTAATCTATTATAAAATTACCGCATTACATAAAGATTAACTTGTTATTACACGCTTTCTTTTAACTTACATTTCTGTATGTATGTGGCACTCAAATCTTCTTACTCCTTTTTCACCCACATCCTGTTGACATAGAGCTTTGAAATTTAGAATATATACTCCTGAGGGCAATACATGTATTGTATTTTTTTTAATTCGATCCCTAAAACGTGACGACATCGGCCCAAAACTTGTATTTTCCACATAGAAATAACGCTACGATTGTTTAATATTAATTGAAAAAATAGCATTCATCCATTTTAACCGCATTGTTGCCCGCATCATTATGGCGTTAGAATTGAGCGACGCACACATTTGTGCTTTATAATATAAGTTGACATTTTTAATGAAAGCATATATTTTTTAATTATATTAAAATTATTACATTGTTGTTATTGTATACATAATTCAACAAACTTCTACATTTAAAATAATTTATTTCGTATTATATCAGGACATTGATCAGACACCCTCTGTTCTAATTTCTTTTTGTATTTAGCTATGCCACCTTTTTATATTTAGCTATGCTATAAAAAAAAAAGAACCATTTCAATATTACATAAAATATTCTTTTAGGTATCTTTTAAATAAGACTAGTTACACACGTTTACAAAAGACTGGAATGCGCATTCAGAACTTCAATTACATTTTTAGATAGGTTCCTTTAATTGAACAAATTGAAGAGCAGAAAAATGGAATACTAGTATTTGAATGACTCTCCTTTAAAACTTTTTTTCAAACAGTAGAACTACTTCCTTCAGATATGACTTCTTATTTACCAAAGGAGTTAGATATTTTAAAATAAGTACAATATATACTGGTGTATATAATAAAATATATGCTGGCATTTTTCATAATTTTCTGCGATTAAATAAAGGAAATATAATTATTTGTTAAAATATATTAAAAAATAATTTCACAATAGAATATTTTATTATATTGCTGGTATTGTACACAGAATGCAACAAACGTCTACATTTTTTATAAATTTCATATTACATCGGACTATATATAACAACAGTCTTCTGTTTAATCTTACATTCAGTCAGATTACAATTTTATTCGCGTTCAAAAACAACTTTCTTTTGTGGATTTTTACAATGAGACTATTTACACTTGTTACAAAAATTTTCAATAGACGTCCAGAAATTCAATTACTCATATAAGAAATATTTAATTTTAAAAAAATTCTGGGTGAATTTAGAGAAATATATCTTTAATCCGCTGTGCTTTTGTGTTATAATTAAAGGTTCAAGAGTCATAAGAATTTTTTGCCAAGAGTTTTGATTCCTGTATCAGAATATAGAATACAAGAAATTACGACAGTTATATACGTATTTTCATACAATGACAGTAATTTTTTTTTTCTTGAACAGTTTATTGACACAAACATTGCTAAATAATATACACAAGAAACGAACTTATATGGTAGGAACATAGAGATATAACTGTGGTAACTTCGTGTATCCAATATTCTAATAGAAGAATCAAAATCCTTGTCAATAAATTCTTATGACACTTGCACCTTTAATTATAACACAAATGTACAGTGGATTCCAGAAATACTTCTTTAAATAAGCACAGTAAATTTACACAATAAAAATTTTCTTGTTTCTGAAAAATCTATTTTTTGTGGCTGGCTATTATTGGCTGAAATAACAGACATAGACTTACAGATTATAGGCAGTTTATATAGAGGTCTTCTCTTGCCAAATCTTATATGAATACCACTTTTCCCTTTTGAGTTATACGCTGTCAGAAATGCTAATTTTGAAATTTTTCAAAGTTTAAATGGTTATATTTCATGAAGAAAAGAGATAACAAACTTCCTTTTTTACATGCTTTCTTTTACTTTACAATTATGTATGTATGTGGCAGTCAAATCTTGTCACTCATGTTTCATCCACTTTCTTCTGACATAGAACTTTGAAATTTGGAATACGAGGGGGTGCGTTCCTGGCTTTGGTTATTTTTGTTAAAATAGAAAAACAATTTTAGGCTCATTCGAAAGATTAAAGTCTTAGTATGTAGCTCTAACACTACCAGGTGATTCTGATAATTACTAATTTTTCTCTTGCAGGTAAAAGCTGAGATGGCGGTGACACAAGAAAGTTTCCCGTCTTTGGAGCTCCGAGAAAAGTCATGAAGTTTTTGTTTCTACAGGGAAAGTCAGCAAATGAAAGTCAAACTGAGATGTCGCAAACACTGCTACAGAACTGTCCTTCATATAGCACTGTAAAAACTTGGATATCTCGTTTTAAGACTGGTCATTTCTCCGTTGAAGATGAGCCTCTAAGTAGGTGACCTCACACCGCAACTGACACTGCAACATGCGATGCTGTTCATGAGCTAATTCTTGAAGATCGGCGAATATTCGCCAATGAAAGAACAGTCAAAAGAATGGCGCCACAGTGGGTCCCCACGGCTTAAGAAATTTCGCAAACAAAAATCAGCCAAAAAGTCATGGCATCTATTTTCTGAGACAAAGACTGTATTCTGTTGGTGGACTACCTACCTCAGGGGTGTTGCATAACCGGACAATATTATGCTAACCTGCTGGATCAGATGAAGGAGGGAATCAAGAATAAACGACGAGGGAAATTGACCAAAGGAATCTTTTTGTTGCATGACAATGCACCTGCACACATGTCCAACGTTGTGGCTGCCAAATTGAGGACCCTGGGTTTCCAACTGGTAAATCATCCACCCTTCTCACCAGACTTAGCCCCCCTCAGACTATTATTTATTTCCAAACTTGAAGAAACACCGTATGGGTCATCATTTTGAGGACATGGAAGATGTCAAAGAAGCTGCTGAGAGCTAATTTCGGGACCAATCAAAGGACTTTTATTTGAGAGAATTGGGAAAGCTTCAAGAACGATGTAACAAGGGCATCAGTCTCAGGGAAGAATATGTTGAATAAACGTTTAATTTCTTAACTCTAGCTATATTTTTTCTAGTCAAAGACAGGAACTTATCAGCACCCCCTCGTATATATGTATTCCTGAGAGCAATACATGAATTGGACATTGATTTTTTTTATTCGATCCCAAAGGGGGGGGGGCGGCAACGTCGGCCTAAAACTTGTATTTCCCCCATAGAAATAACGTTGCGATTGTTTAATATTAATTGAAAAAAATAGCTCCATTGTTGCAACTTTCATCCATTTTAATCACATTGTTGCCCACATCATTGCGACGTCAGCATTTATATGAAATATATATGAATGAGTATGTATTGATGAATACATATGAATACAATGAGTATTTGCTAAAAAGTACTAATGACAGGGTTACCACAATAGCGCTAAATTTTGGCCAACTTGGCAAAATATCGCCAAGTTTGGAGACAAAAATAAGTTGCCATATATGAAGCCAACTTTCCGATAGCTAGCTAATTTTTCGAAATTCCCATTTAAATCCATTAATTTTCCATAATCTTCTTCCATTAGCATAGCCTACTGTTTTCTAACAAAGTGTGCCATAAGACAAAAAAAAATTAAGAAAGCATTTTTTTATTTAAGGCCATTATACTTATTCTAAACATTTTTATAAGCAGTAAAAACACAAATAAAAAATGCATACTCTTATCTCTTTCCCTTAATGACATATTTTTCAAAAAATAGCATTTTGTCTAATATTTTAGTATAATAGTACTCGTATTTTAAAAAGAAACATGACAATTATATGATCTAATAGAAAACTATACGTACATTTGAGAAATTTTCTAACTTTTGGTTTATTTCAATTAGTTTAAAATGCAAATTTTTTTATACCTTGGCAATTTGTAAAAAATTATGTAAAATCGCAATTAATTGAAAATATTTTTTAAATTTTTAGCAAATAGATTTCAAATATTTTTCTATATTGTTGCACATAGTCTTTTTTCTATTTTCCACGTGCAAAGTATGGAAAAAAAATAAAAATAATGCGGCGACTAAGAAAAATAATTTATTTCGCTATTTCAAGAAATGTAATAATAAGATATATAAAATATAATCTAAATCCTTTGGTAAAATATAATCTAAAGCTTACGCAAACCAAAACTAGTAATCATTTTATATATAACCCACTTTATCTTAAACCAAAAAGGAGTAAACCGAAAAACGTTTTATGAGTTTTCTATAATTTGTGATGCATTATTGTAAAACACGCGGTGTATATGTATATACATATATAGAGACAGATAGATAGATAGATTATATATATTTCTTTTGGGGATCATTTCGATGAGACTATTTACACTCCTTACAAAAGACTTGAATACACGTCCAAAAATTCAATTACTTCAGTAGATAGGTTTCTTTAGTTGAACAAATTGAAAAGCGAAATAAGAAATGGTGTTTGGAATACTCTTTTTGGTAACCTTTTCAAACAGTAAAACAACTTCCTTCAGAAATGGTTTCTAAGTAAATAGATAAGATTCGAATATAGATAAATGTAATATTTTATGGAAGTGTAATAACAATGCATAATATGGAAATAATTTGCGAGTAAAAACCTTTGAAATAATGCTTACCAGTAACAAATTTTGTTTTTCCGGTTATAAAATTACATTACTTCACAACAGAATATTTTATTAAATTATGATTGTTGTTTGCAAAACGCAGAAAATTTCAGTATTGAAATTGTGAGGGTTTTTTTTATGATATCAGACAAGTTACTGCATTAGACGTTTTCTGTCCTTCTCTGTTCTCATATTTAACCATGCGTTCTTTAATTTTTTTGATTTATTTCAGTCATATTGACCGAAAATTTAAACCGTAAAAGTGTTGTAATTTTTGAAGATGAGGGTGATTTATCCAAATACTATAGTTACTGTTACTACTAAGATAGATAAAGAAGTCGCAGTAAGCACAATAATAATGAGTGTTGCGAAAAGTTGGAAATGGCTAGAACGGTGTGATTAAATATTTTATGAACTGAAATAAAATTAAGAACATGCTTGTCAACCTTCTCATTATGTCAAATCAACTATAACCAGAAATTTTATAATTAAAATAATTTAATAAATAATCACGTAAAAAAACAAAAAATGTTTCATTAAATAATTTTTCAGGTTCAAATTATGTTTATTTGACTTAAAAAATACGGAAAGTTGGTAGGATTATGACATTACCGCAAATGTTGAGTTCCATGAAAAATTACAGCGTTCCAGAAATTCCTAAGTATAAAACAATTAGTATAAGAAATAGTTGTGTAAAACATACAGCAATTAACAGTGCTGTATTCATCATTCATGCATTTGTTACTATTTGTTTATTAATTGTTAAAGTTAAAAGTGCTTAAAGTATGAATGATAAAGGATTCATTATTTATGTATTATGCAGTATTAAGAATTTAAAAAACTTACAATTAAATTAATAGAATCAAAAGAACTGATATGCATTAAATGCATTGTCACATTTAGGTACTTTCGGTCATCTTATTAGGGTTACAACTATTGTAAATGTGATAAAAATATCCTAAATGTGACAGCGATACATTTTTGCTTAGATTACAGATAATTCAACTTCTTAAAAACAAGTTAGTTTTGTTTTAAAAGCAAAATAATCAACCCTTCTTTGCTTACATATTTGTCATTTTATCTATAATAATAACCCTTAAATGCATAGTGTATCAAATTTTCAACACTTTCTATTTAACTTTTAATAAATAAATCAAGTTCTTCGCAACCATTATATTTATATAGAAATATTAATTCTCTGAAAATCACATAACTATGCTACTAACTAAAATTAAAACTCTATCTTGAAATTTCTGGTCCTAAACGTGACAAACTTATCAGAAATCGCACCGCATTTAAGCACAAAGACCTTACTTGTTAAATTTTCTACCAAACTGAAATATATGTTCTCGATTCTGTTTTAGAAAAAAAAAATTACACGATTTTTATTTACCACGAAATTTTAATAGGACATTTTATTTTTACTAAATGTGTTTCCATTCCTAATGATTGACCTAAAGTCTAAAAAAATTTCTTCATTTTGCCCTTTTATTAAAAATTGCCCGATACCTTGTCTTGTCCTTTACAAAACATCAGGCCACATTCTCCGACCATCTACCCGTGTCTCCAGGGCTTGTAAAGGTGACAAAAGACCGGTTGTTCAGTACAACCAGTCAGGTCACAACATCACAGACGGAACCTGCCTGTCAAGTCGACAAAAACTAGCCTTTACCTCAATTATAACAGGTTATTTAATTTTTTTACGTGCGTCATTTTTCAAACAAAAATTATCGAGAAGATTAATAGAGATTAATATAATATTAGATATTAAGTTTAGAGGGATTATTAATAAATGGTTGATCATTATTCAGATTATTATTAGATCATATTCTTTAGTATTATTTAAAGACTATAATTTAGATATTTATTCATAAAATTTTATTATTTATTTTATTATTATAAATTATTATTATATTAAAATATTATTATTATTATTATTATTATTATTATTATTATTATTATTATTATTATTATTCCTTATTATTATTTTTACAAATATAAAAACTATTATTATTATTATTATTATTATTATTATTATTATTATTATTATTATTATTATTATTATTATTCGTTATTATTATTATTATTATTAAAGTGAGTATGTGTTGTTATTACTGATTTTAAAATTTATGATTATTATTAAATTATAAGAATTAATCAATTACTACGATTATTAACTGGAATTACGATAATTTTTTATCTTTTTTTTTCGTGATTTTTTTTTTTTATTTTAATTAATTTGCTTATTTATTATAAAGCATATTACATATATATTGAAAATATGGATCATTTTTTAGAGAATATTATTAAAGGTTATTATTAGAGAAAATTTTTAATGTTTATTTTAACATAATACTAGGGATAATTATTTTCCCTAGTATTCCCTAGATTCCGGATTATATTCAACTTTACTAAATTCTAAACGAGAAAGAAGAAAGTTTATCCAAAACATTAGCCTTGAAAATTTCGTTCGAAGTTAAAATTAAAAATGCAAAAATATTTCCACTGATACTAGAATTATATATTACCGAGAAAAAGTTTTTAAAAGTGCAATTCTCGGTTCGGATAGTTGGTTCACAAGATCACTTCTTCCATGCATTCTGTTGCATTTTGGCTTGTCAAATGATGAATCTCTAATACTGCTCCTTACCGCATAGGCTTTGATTATGTGAAAAGTCGGGAAAAAAAGAAAAAAGAAACGGAAAAATATTGAACAGTGTAAAATTAAATAAAGTAAAATTTTCGTGTGAACGGACAATTTATATGGCATTCATTTTTACGAATTGGAATCCTTTCTCGTTCGTTTCCTCCCGCAAATCCACCCTTGAACAAGCGCATCCAAGAAATGGAAACAATTTAAAGCGGTTTAGATTATAAATAGAATAGAAATTAAACAACAATTTCTTTTCTTACAATGATATTACCGTTCAAAAGATTATACAAACATACATAACATTTAAGAAATCAAATAGTGAATGCTAAAGGACAAAATATATATGAATCATACCAAAAATAACTATTAAAAAGAAACTGTTTTATAGAAAGTTATTATACATGCACTAGTGTGCTTAAAATAAGAACGAAAAATTAGACAAGATATATTTTACCTATTCTCTCAAATACATAAATAATTGACAAACAGGAAAAATTATTACGAAAAGAAAATTTGACTTAAAATAAAATGAGAAAACCGAAATGAAAGACAAATTTATATTAAAAAAATATAATTGGAAGAAAATTTTCGAAATAATGTCAAAAGATAAAAACAGAATAAGAAAATATTCTGTTTTTTTGACTGAATTATAGTGATATTTCAAATTTTTTTATGGGCAACATAATTTTAAACATAAATTATCGAGAAGATTGATAGAGTTTAAATTAATGTTAGATATTATGTTTACAGTGATCCTTAATAAATGACTGACCGTTATTCAGATTATTATTAGATCTTATTATTTAGTATTATTTAAACAATATAAATTAGATATTTATTCAATAATTTTTTTATTATGTATTACAATTTTAATTTATTATAATAAATTAATAATAATAATAATAATAATAATAATAATAATATTATTATTATTATTATTATTATTATTATTATTATTATTATTATTGTTAATGTGAGTACGTTATTGTTATTAATGATTAATAAATTATGATTTTTTTATAATTTATGATTATTATTAAATTATAGTAATTAATAAGTAACTTGGATTATTAAACTGGAATTACGATAATTATTATTTATTACCATTATTTAATTTTTCAGATATTCTTATTAATGGTTACTATTAGACAAAATTTATTGATTATTTTAAGAAAATATGAGAGATAAATATTTCGCTCCGCCTTATATTTAATTTTACTAAATTCTAAACGAGAAAAAAGAATTTTATCCAAATTATTATTAGCCTTGAAAATTTTGTTCGAAGTTAAAATTAAAAATGTAAAAATCTGGCCACTCATACTGAATAATTATGTTTTACCGAAAACAAGTTTTAAAAAGTAATTCTGGTTCGGACAGTTGGGTCACAAGATCACTTCCCTCGTGATTTCTGTTGAATTTTGTCTTGTCAAATGATGAATCTATTACTGCTTTTTAAAGCGTACGCCTTGCCTATGTGAAAAGTCGAAAAAAACAACTGAAAAATATTGAACAACGAAAAATCGAATAAAGTAAAATTTACAGGCGAACGGACAATTTATATGGCATTGAATTTTAGAAAATGGTATCGGTTCTTGTTATTATACATGCGCTAGTGTGCTTAAAATAAGAACGAAAAATTAGACAAGATATATTTTACCTATTCTCTCAAACACATAAATAATTGACAAACAGAAAAAATTATTACGAAGAGAAAATTTGACTTAAAATACCGATGAGAAAACCGAAATTAAAGACAAATTTATATTAAAAAAATATAATTGGAAGAAAATTTTCGAAATAATGTCAAGGGATAAATGCTGAATTATAGTGATATTTCAATTTTTTCTTTATGGGCGCCATTTTTTAAACATAAATTATCGAGAAGATTGATAGAATTAAATTTAATGTTAGATTTACAGTGATCCTTAATAAATCACTGATCATTATTCAGATTATTATTTAGTATTATTTAAACAATATAAATTAGATATTTATTCAATAATTATTTTATTATGTATTACATTATTAATTTATTATAATAAATTAATAATAATAATAATAATAATAATAATAATTGTTGGAATACAACGTTCATTTTCTCTTCTCCGCACATATGGCGCATGCGCGTACAGTTACGATGATGATGCTCCGGAAGAGAGAGCAGTTGTTACTTTAAGAAATATGTCGGCGCTCAGTCGCAGACGAGCTGTATATATTTTGTCTTCGTTTAATTGTAAATAAAATCTTATGTCATTCTATTCTGGAAACTCTGCGTGCCTCATACACCTACAAATGGTTATGGCCCCAGCACGCTTCCACTGCGCTATAATTAGCAGAAATTATTTTTAATTCGAACATTCGGATTTGGAACTCTTAAGCCTAATCGAAAGTAAGAATTTTTCTTCATTTTGTTTATCATTTGCATTATTTCTGACTGTGAGAGACTCTGCATAATTATGTCTCATGTAACGACAATTGAAAAGCTCGGAAAAGATAATTTTGATAGCTGGAAGCTTCAAATCGAAGCTGTATTAATAAAAAATGATCATTGGGATTACGTAATTTGTAAAGAAATTAAACCGACTGAAGGAACCGCCGAAGAAAAGAAGTGGCTACAAGCTGATCAAAAAGCTCGTGCAGATATAAATATTTCTATAAATCCTAGTGAACTGAGTCATATAAAGCATTGTACGACTTCAAGTGCCGTATGGAATAAGCTGAAAGATGTTTATGAATTGAGGGGACCCGCAAAGAAAGCAACTCTGTTAAAACAACTTCTGTTTAGAAAAATGTCCATAAATGAAACGATGGCTGATCATTTAAATATTTTCTTCGAAATAGTTGATAAACTGAAAAATATGGAAATAGAAATCGCGGATGATTTATTATCAATTCTACTTCTATATAGTGTTCCTGAGAACTTCGAAAATTTTAGATGCGCTATAGAATCCAGAGATGAGTTACCTAAACCCGAATCTTTGAAAATTAAAATGCTAGAAGAATGGGATGCCAGAAAAGGAAAATCCACTCAAGATTCACAAAACGCATATTATATAGAAAATAAAAGAAATAATCAAGAACAGAAGAGGAATGAAAAATGGAAAATTAATCCAAATAAAAAATTTTCCTCGGAAAGGTGTTACCGAAATTTCAAGTGCAATTATTATTCGAAAATCGGGCACAAAGTTTCCGAATGTAGAAAGAAAATAGCTGATAGAAAGCTTACATCTTTAAATAAAGGAAATCAAGGATCGATTTTAGCCACTAATTATGAAAAACCGACTAGTATGGCATTTAATGACGCATATCAAGAACCTTCTGCATGGTGTTTGGACAGTGGATGTACATCTCACATGTGTAAAGATAGAAATTTATTTACAGAGTTTCATCCTCGTACGAATTCTACTATACAGCTTGCAGTTGATCAAACAGCGAAAATTACAGGAATAGGAACAGTTTTCATTACAGTACCCAACGGGGGTGGAATTACTAATCTCACACTCAAGAACGTTCTGTGTGTTCCAGAATTAAAGTGTAATTTGCTATCAACATCTAAAGCAACAGCCAATAATCGTTCAGTGATTTTTAAAGAACGATTTGCTAAAGTCATCGAACCAAATGGTTCTACACTAGTACATGCTGTCCATCATGGGGATTTATATTACGTATACCCAACCATCGAGAGAGCTGCTATAGCAGAGGTAAGTGATTTTCTAAAATGGCATCTTAAATTAGGTCATTTAAATGAGTCTGATTTAAAAAGACTTAAATCAAAGAATATGGTTAGAAATTTAAATTTCAGTGATAATGAGTCTCTTAAAGACTGTAAAATTTGTATTCAAGGTAAACAAACTGTGCGTTCTTTTCCTAAAGAATCAAACTTTAAAAGTGACGATTTATTGACTCTTATACATTCAGATTTGTGTGGTCCTATGAGAGTTCCATCCCACGGAGGATCGCGATATTTCGTTACTTTTATTGACGATAAATCACGTTACATTGAAGTCAGTTTTCTTAAAACCAAAGATGAGGTTAAAAATGCATTTGTTAAATACAACGCAGCAGTTGAAAACCGTGTAGGAAAGAAAATAAAAATTCTTCGTACGGATAATGGTAAAGAATATTTCGGAGAAGAATTTAATAAATATATCGAAGAAAGCGGTATAAAACGAGAATTTTCCTCACCACTAACTCCGCAACAGAACGGAACATCAGAGAGGGCCAATAGAACTTTAGCTGAAATGGCGAGGTGTTTACTATTACAAAGCAATCTCCCACAATCTTTTTGGGCTGAAATTATTAATTGTGCGGTATGTATACGTAATCGCTCAATCGCTGTCCTGCGACGTTTAAGCGATAACAAAACACCCTACGAAGTATTTTTTGGCATCAAGCCAACTTTATCATATTTTAAAATATTTGGGCAAAAATGTTTTGTACTAAATAAAAGACAAAGTAAAGGAAAAATTGATCCTAGATCAGAAGAGCATATTTTTGTTGGATATTCAAATGAATCAAAAGCGTACAGGCTGTGGAATAAGAATTCCAGAAAAATTGTTATAAGCCGAGACGTCCGATTAATTAACGAATTTGAAAACGATTTACCTTCAAACAGTTACCTTCAAATAAAATTAATTTTTCCCTTCTCTCAAAATAATGAAAATAAAACAATTACGCAAGAATCAGAAATATTTCCTCCCGTCAAAAATGAACCAGACAGCTGTGGCGACAGTGATGTTGATATGCAATCGGATAAAATTTCCGACCACCTTTCTTCCCCTACAAGATAATTCCAAAAGAAGAAAAATCCCAAGTTGTAATGGAAAATTTATTTTCTGACTCATGTCCGGAATTTTCTGAGGCTTTAAACGGGCCTTTTAAACATGAATGGATAGATGCAATGAAATTAGAATTTAATTCTTTAATGCAAGAAAATGCATGGCAAATAGTTGATAGGCCAAAACATAAGAAAATTATAGGAAGTAAATGGATTTTAAAAACTAAATATAAACAAGACGGGTCAATCGAAAAGTTTAAAGCGAGATTAGTTGCAAAAGGGTGTTCTCAAAAACCCGGAATTAATTTTGAAGAAAATTTTTCGCCTGTAGCCAGATTAAGTTCGATCAGAACTGCGATCGCTTATGGTATTCAAAATGGTTTTACAGCTTATCAATTAGATTTTATTATGGCTTATGTAAATGGTGATTTAACTGAAGACGTATACATGGAGTTACCTGAAGGCTTTAAATATGAATCTAATGTTGACAAAGTTTGTTTATTAAAAAAATCTCTATGGATTAAAACAATCAGGTCGACAACGGTTCAATAAATTAGATGAAAAATTAAAACAAATGAAGTTTGAATCACTAAATGCTGATAAATGTGTTTATTTTTCTAAATCTCCAATTGAAGCTATTATCATTGTTTATGTTGATGATCTCATAATTCTTACTAAATGTAAACAAGATTATGAATATATTAGAGATGAATTAGCCAAATCTTTTAAAATGGAGGATTTAGGTTTGTTACACTATTGTTTGGACATAGAATTTATGCAAAACGGGGACAGTATTAAAATTACTCAAAAGAAGTATATTGAAGATATTCTGAGCAAATTTAATATGCAAGAATCAAAATCAATATCTACACCTTTTGATAACAATGTGAAGCTTACTAAAGATATGTGTCCCAAAACTGAAGAAGAAAAATCTGAAATGAATAATATTCCTTATCGTCAACTAATTGGTTCTCTTATGTATTTATCTGTAGCAACTAGACCTGACATAACTCATGCTGTGAATTTTCTAAGTCAATTCAACAACAATCCAGGCAAACCTCATTGGATAGCTGCAAAAAGAGTTTTAAGATATCTACGAGGTACTCCAGATCAAGGACTGATTTTTAAACGTGATACTAAGTCCTTAGTTGCATTTGTTGATGCTGATTGGGCTTCAGATGTCAATGATAGAAAGTCCTATACATTTTTAAGTATGCCGGTGGTGCTATATCTTGGGAATCGAGAAAGCAACGAACTGTTGCATTATCCACGACTGAAGCAGAATATATGGCTTTATCAGAGGTTGCTAAAGAGACTTTACATCTCAGACGGTTCTTAAATGAACTTACTCCTGAAGTAGTGTCTGCACCTACTTTAATATTCTGTGATAACCGGTCTGCTCAAAAATTAGTAAGGAATCCAATTTATCATTCTCGCACAAAACATATTGACATTCGCCATCACTTTGTGCGCGAAATATTTGAGAATGGAGAAATAGAGGTTAAATATCTAGAAACTGAAAATATGGCAGCAGACATTTTAACAAAAGCTTTAAGTGCCTATAAACATAAGAAATGTTGTGATTTAATAGGACTAAGTGTTTAAAAACATTCCTTTTTCCATACAAGTTTAAAGTATATACTGTTTGTATTTGTAATTTTATATTTTGTTTCTCTGTAATTTGCATATAATATTTGCATAATATAGGAGAGTAATTAATGCCTTGTTAAGAAAATGCACGTTGTAAGGGGGGAATTGTTGGAATACAACGTTCATTTTCTCTTCTCCGCACATATGGCGCATGCGCGTACAATTACGATGATGATGCTCCGGAAGAGAGAGCAGTTGTTACTTTAAGAAATATGTCGGCGCTCAGTCGCATACGAGCTGTATATATTTTGTCTTCGTTTAATTGTAAATAAAAGTCTTATGTCGTTCTATTCTGGAAACTCTGCGTGGCGCATGCGCGTACAGTTACGATGATGATGCTCCGGAAGAGAGAGCAGTTGTTACTTTAAGAAATATGTCGGCGCTCAGTCGCATGCGAGCTGTATATATTTTGTCTTCGTTTAATTGTAAATAAAAGTCTTATGTCGTTCTATTCTGGAAACTCTGCGTGCCTCATACACCTACAATAATAATAATAATAATAATAATAATAATAATATTAAAGTGAGTATGTTATTGTTATTACTGATTAATAAATTATGATTTTTTATAATTTATGATTATTATTAAATTATAATAATTAATAAATAACTTGGATAATTAAACTGGAATTACGATAATTATTATTTATTACCATTATTTCATTTTCAGAGATTCTTATAAAAGATTATTATTAGAGAAAATTTATCGATTATTTTAAGAAATTATTAAAGATAAATATTTCGCTCCGCCTTATATTTAATTTTACTAAATTCTAAACGAGAAAAAAGAATTTTATCCAAATTTTTATTAGCCTTGAAAATTTTGTTCGAAGTTATAAATTAAAAATGTAAAAATCTGGCCACTCATAGTTGAATAATTATATTTTACCGAAAAACAGTTTTAAAAAGTAAGTTGGGTCACAAGATCACTTCCCTCGTGATTTCTGTTGCATTTTGGCTTGTCAAATGATGAATCTATGACTGCTTTTTACCGAGTACGCCTTGCCTATGTGAAAAGTCGAAAAAAATAACGGAAAAATATTGAACAACGAAAAATCGAATAAAGTAAAATTTACAGGCGAACGGACAAATTATATGGCATTGAATTTTAGAAAATGGTATCGGTTCTTGTTCGTCTCCTCCCGCAAATCCACCCCTGAACGAGCGTACCCAAGAAATGGAAACAATTTAAATCGGTTAAATTTATTAATAAAATGGTAATTAAACAAAAAATTCTTTTCTTACAATTATAATATAGTTCAAAAAATTATATAAAAATTATACATGGCACTGTAAAAATCAAATAGTCAATGCTAAAAAGGTAATGGGAAGAAAATTTTTGAAATAATACAAAGAGATGAAACTTTAATTACAGAGTGCTTCAGCCTCTTTCGGATCATTCATTTGAAAAGTTCAAAATCCAACAACGAATTACACTCAACCTCCATAAGTGACTTGTCTTGAACAATTCGAGACACCACACCAGGTACCACCACCTCCTTATCCGCAAACATGTCTTGTCCTTTACAAGTATCGAGGAAACATCAGGCCACATTCTCCGACCATCTACCCGTGTCTCCTGGGCTTGTAAAGGTGACAAAAAACCGGTTGTTCAGTACAACCAATCAGGTCGCAAGATCACAGACGGAACCTGCCTCCATCTCAATTCCGATGTGGATATATTAAGTACAGGAATTGTCAAGTCGACAAAAACTAGCCTTTACCTCGATTATAACAGGTTATTTGATTTTTTTATGTGTGTTTTTTCAAACATAAATTATCGAGAAGATTAATAGAGTTTAATGTAATATTAGATATTAAGTTTAGAGTGATTGTTAATAAATGGTTGATCATTATTCAGATTATTATTACATCATATTCTTTAGTATTATTTAAAGAGTATAATTTAGATATTTATTCATAAATTTTTATTATTACTTTATTATTATAAATTATTATTATTATTATTATTATTATTATTATTATTATTATTATACTTTTTGTTATTATTATTATTATTATTATTATTATTATTATTATTATTATTATTATTATTATTATTATACTTTTCGTTGCTGTTATTTATTATTATTATTATTATTATTATTATTATTATTATTATTATTATTATTATTATTATTATTATATTATTATTATTATTATTACTATTATTATTATTATTATTATTATTATTCCTTATTATTATTTTTATAAATATAACAACTATTATTATTATTATTATTATTATTATTATTATTATTATTATTATTATTATTATTATTATTATTATTATTATTATTATTATTATTGTAGTTTTCGTTGTTATTATTATTATTCATTAATATTGTTATTATTATTATTATTATTATTATTATTATTATTATTATTATTATTATTATTATTATTCGTTATTATTATTATTATTATTATTATTATTATTATTATTATTATTATTATTATTATTATTATTATTATTATTATTATTATTATTATTATTCGTTATTATTATTATTATTATTATTATTATTATTATTATTATTATTATTATTATTACTAAAGCGAGTATGTGTTGTTATTACCGATTTTAAAATTATGATTTTTAATAATTTATGATTATTGTTAAATTATAAGAATTAGTCAATTACTACGATTAAGAACTGGAATTACGATAATTTTTTATTAGCATTATGTATTATGATTATATATATTTTTATTTTTCGTGATTTATTTATTTTTTATTTTAATTTATTTGTTTATTTATTATTAAAGTATATTATATAAATATTGAAAATAGGGATAATTTTTTAGATATTATTATTAAAGGTTATTATTAGAGAAAATTTATAATGTTTATTTTAATATAATACTAGGGATAATTATTTTGCTCCGGCTTATATTCAACTTTACTAAATTCTAAACGAGAAAGAAGAAAGTTTATCCAAAACATTAGCCTTGAAAATTTAAAGGCTAAATTTTAAAGGCCTTTCGAAGTTAAAATTAAAAATGTAAACATATTTCCACTGATACTAGAATAATTATATTTTACGGAGAAAAAGTTTTTAAAAGTGTAATTCTGGTTCGGATAGTTGGGTCACAAGATCACTTCCTCCATGCATTCTGTTGCATTTTGGCTTGTCAAATGATGAATCTCTAATACTGCTCCTTACCGCATAGGCTTTGATTATGTAAAAAGTCGAAAAAAAATAAAAAGAAACGGAAAAATATTGAACAGTGTAAAATCGAATAAAGTAAAATTTAGGAGTAAACGGACAAATTATATGGCATTCATTTTTACGAATTGGAATCCTTTCTCGTTCCTTTCCTCCCTTAAATCCACCCCTGAACGAGCGCATCCAAGAAATGGAAGCAATTTAAAGCGGTTTAGATTATAAATAGAATAGAAATTAAACAACAATTTCTTTTCTTACAATGATATCACCGTTCAAAAAATTATGCAAACGTACATAATACTCAAGAAATCAAATAGTGAATGCTAAAGGATAAAATGTATATGAATCATAACAAAAGTTATTGTTAAAAAGAAACTGTTTTATAGAAAGTTATTATACATGCGCTAGTGTGCTTAAAATAAGAACGAAAAATTAGACAACATATATTTTACCAATTCTCTCAAACACATAAATAATATTGACAAACGGGAAAAATTATTACGAAACGAAAATTTGACTTAAAATACCGATGAGAAAATCTAAATGAAAGACAAATTTATATTAAAAAAATATGATTAGAAGAAAATTTTCGAAATAATGTCAAGGGATAAATACTGAATTATAGTGATATTTAATTTTTTTCTTTATGGGCGCCATTTTTTAAACATAAATTATCGAGAGGATTGATAGAGTTTAATTTAATGTTAGATATTATGTTTACAGTGATCCTTAATAAATGACTGATCATTATTCAGATTATTATTTAGTATTATTTAAACAATATAAATTAGATATTTATTAAATAATCACTTTATTATGTATTACAATATTAATTTATTACAATAAATTAATAATAATAATAATAATAATAATAATAATAATAATAATAATAATAATAATAATAATAATAATAATAATAATAATAAAGTGATTATGTTATTGTTATTACTGATTAATAAATTATGATTTTTTATAATTTACGATTATTATTAAATTATAATAACTAATAAATAACTTGGATAATTAAACTGGAATTCGATAATTATTATTTATTACCATTATTTGATTTTCAGAGATTCTTATTAAAGGTTATTATTAGACAAAATTTATTTATTGTTTTAAGAAAATATTAGAGATAAATATTTCGCTCCGGCTTACATTTAATTTTACTAAATTCTAAACGAGAAAAAAGAATTTTATCCAAATTATTATTAGCCTTGAAATTTTTGTTCGAAGTTAAAATTAAAAATGCAAAAATCTGGGCACTCATAGTTGAATAATTATATTTTACCGAAAAAAGGTTTTAAAAAGTAATTCTGGTTCGGACAGTTGGGTCACAAGATCACGTCCCTCGTGATTTCTGCTGCATTTTGGCTTGTCAAATGATGAATCTATGACTGCTTTTAACCGCGTACGCCTTGCCTATGTGAAAAGTCGAAAAAAATAACGGAAAAATATTGAACAACGAAAAATCGAATAGCGTAAATTTTACAGGCGAACCGACAATTTATATGGCATTGAATTTTAGAAAATGGTATCGGTTCTTGTTCGTCTCCTCCCGCAAATCCACCCCTGAACGAGCACACCCAAGAAATGGAAATAATTTAAATCGGTTAAATTTATTAATAAAATGGTAATTAAACAAAAATTTATTTTCTTACAATTATAATATAGTTCAAAAATTTATATAAAAATTATACATGGCACTGTAGAAATCAAATAGTCAATACTAAAAAGGTAATGGGAAGAAAATTTTGAAATAATGCAAAGAGATGAAATTTTAATTACAGAGTGCTTCAGCCTCTTTCGGATCATTCATTTGAAAAGTTCAAAATCCAACAACGAATTACACTCAACCTCCATAAGTGACTTGTCTTGAACAATTCGAGACACCACACCAGGTACCACCACCTCCTGATCCGCAAACATGTCTTGTCCTTTACAAGTATCGAGGAAACATCAGGCCACATTCTCCGACCATCTACCCGTGTCTCCTGGGCTTGTAAAGGTGACAAAAAACCGGTTGTTCAGTACAACCAATCAGGTCACAAGATCACAGACGGAACCTGCCTCCATCTCAATTCCGATGTGGATATATTAAGTACAGGAATTGTCAAGTCGACAAAAACTAGCCTTTACCTTGATTATAACAGGTTATTTGATTTTTTTATGTGTGTTTTTTCAAACATAAATTATCGAGAAGATTAATAGAGTTTAATGTAATATTAGATATTAAGTTTAGAGTGATTGTTAATAAATGGTTGATCATTATTCAGATTATCATTAGATCATATTCTTTAGTATTATTTAAAGACTATAATTTAGATATTTATTCATAAATTTTTATTATTACTTTATTATTATAAATTATTATTATTATATTAAAATATTATTATTATTATATTAAAATATTATTATTATTATTATTATTATTATACTTTCTGCTGCTGTTATTATTATTATTATTATTATTATTATTATTATTATTATTATTATTATTATTATTATTATTATTATTGTAATTTTCGTTGTTATTATTATTCATTATTATTATTATTATTATTATTATTATTATTATTATTATTATTATTATTATTATTATTATTATTATTATTATTATTATTATTATTATTATTCGTTAATATTATTGTTATTATTGTTATTATTATTATTATTATTATTATTATTATTATTATTATTATTATTATTATTATTATTATTATTATTCGTTATTATTATTATCATTATTATATTATGATTATTCGCTATTATTATTATTATTATTATTATTATTATTATTATTATTATTATTATTATTATTATTATTGTTATTATTATTATTATTAAAGCGAGTATGTGTTGTTATTACTGATTTTAAAATTATTAATTTTAATAAATTATGATTATTATTAAATTATAAGAATTAATCAATTTCTACGATTATTAACTGAAATTACGATAATTTTTTTATCAGCATTATGTATTATGATTGTATATTTTTTTTCGTGATTTATTTATTTTTTCATTTTAATTTATTTGTTTATTTATTATTAAAGCATATTATATAAATATTGAAAATAGGGATAATTTTTTAGAGATTATTATTAAAGGTTATTATTAGAGAAAATGTATAATGTTTATTTTAATATAATACTGGGAATAATTATTTTGCTCCGGCTTATATTCAACTTTACTAAATTCTAAACGAGAAAGAAGAAAGTTTATCCAAAACATTACTCTTGAAAATTTCGTTCGAAGTTAAAATTAAAAATGTAAAAATATTTCCACTGATACTAGAATAATTATATTTTACCGAGAAAAAGTTTTTAAAAGTGTAATTCTGGTTCGGATAGTTGGGTCACAAGATCACTTCCTCCATGCATTCTGTTGCATTTTGGCTTGTCAAATGATGAATCTCTAATACTGCTCCTTACCGCATAGGCTTTGATTATGTAAAAAGTCGAAAAAAAAGAAAAAGAAACGGGAAAATATTGAACAGTGTAAAATCGAATAAAGTAAAATTTACGAGTGAACGGACAAATTATATGGCATTCATTTTTACGAATTGGAATCCTTTCTCGTTCGTTTCCTCCCGCAAATCCACCCCTGAACGAGCGCACCCAAGAAATGGAAGCCATTTAAAGAGGTTTAAATTATAAATAGAATAGAAATTAAACAACAAGTTCTTTTCTTACAATGATATTACCGTTCAAAAAATTATACAAACATACATAACATTTAAGAAATCAAATAGTGAATGCTAAAGGACAAAATGTATATGAATCATACCAAAAATAACTATTAAAAAGAAATTGTTTTATAGAAAGTTATTGTACATGCGCTAGTGTGCTTAACCTGTTGCGAACATTTCAGGAAAAATATTTTCCCCCACCTTACACGTCTGACTATCAATCTCCAACTAAAAAATATTTTAACAGTTGTAAAGACTTGACTTCTTTTTTGTACCATTGTTGAGTAAATTGCGATTGTTTATTTTGTATTGTTACAGACAAATATTGTTACATAAACATTATAAACAACTCAATGTACTCAACAATGGTACAAAAACTGTCAAGTTTTTAAGCGAGTTGATTGGTCAACTTCTGAGTTGTCTATCATATGATTGGCCTACGTGGCTATGTCGATTCCTGTAATGATCGCTACGAAAAACACCAGGCTACATCGCCCAGCTTTGCAAACGATTCCCGTAATTATATCGTGCATCGATCTCATACGAAACTTGCAAAAAAGTATCCTAATACTTCGATATCACAGCGTGATCATGAAGAAAGGGTGACCGTTTGAAGTCACGCACAGAACTGTTCTCTGCCTATCTCATTCGCATTTTTCCTTCACTAGACTACTTCGTGAACGATTACCTCCAAGGTTTAATATTTTAAACTTTCATGATGAATGAATATTTTGTGTTTACAAAACCTTCGAAGTGTTCACATTGCTTAAAATGATCGTTCATAAG
This sequence comes from Maratus michaelseni, assembly GCA_963931845.1. Lineage (NCBI taxonomy): Eukaryota > Metazoa > Arthropoda > Arachnida > Araneae > Salticidae > Maratus > Maratus michaelseni. The sequence continues at coordinate 151,618,645 of OZ007591.1, read as the reverse complement.
CCAAACGTTTGTATAAAAAAGTACAAACGCCTGGCATATGAAAAAGTGAAGCGGATATCCCAGAAATGGTTGATGAGTCAAATGCTTGGCGCTTTTATTATATAGATGTTAACACTTCTGAAGATTTTCTAAGTGAGATTTTGATAAAATGCCTAAACTTAATATTGCGAAATCATACTTTGGGTTTGGGCGCTAACCTGTTCCCTCACTCAGACACGACCCCATCAACGTGTAAACACAACAAACGGGATCTGGGGACCTAAAAATGTAAAAACATTCATTTGCGCGCGTACATCCACACATAAAGAGTGGAGTCATTGAAAAATACTGACAACGGACTTAGAGAAACTCAAAATGCCAAAAAATACTAATATTTCTACATTTTTTTTAATCATAAAATTCTTTTATTTACACTTTATGTGTACGAAAAAAAATATATGCTTAAATATTTAGTTACTGTTAACAGAACGTTATACAATTTTTAATGCTATCTGACATATTAAAAATTACAAATCTATGAAATGAAACGAACCATTCAGGAGGAGTTTTTTCTTCGAAGTAACTTGTCTGATTCTCAGTCTCCAACGAATATTTTGACCGTCTGAAAGAAGTACCTCCTTTCTTTTACCACGGTAGAGTATATTATGATTGTTATTTTGTAATGATGTGCTTTACAGACAAATATTGTTACATCATAATTCTAAACAATGTTAACACTTCTGAAGATTTTCTGCGTAAGATATTGATAAAATGCTAAAACTAAATATGGCGAAATCATACTTCGTGAGCCATACTGTGTCAACACCAAAAACGAAATCTGAGGACCTAAAAACGTGATAAAAATATATATGTACGCATACACCGACATATAAAGAGTGAAGTTGTAAAAATACCGACAACGGCTTCAGAGAAACTCAAAACGCCAAAATCCTCTTTAATATAAAAAGCTATGCGTTGCTGACGACTGGGATTTTTGCTAATCATTGCCACAGATTAATCTCAGAAAATGAAACATTTGAAGTTACTGAAATAATTAATTGCTCGAAAAGTATTTATCAGGAAATTGTTAGACAAACTGCGTTAGAAAGGTAAAAAATTGTATTTTTCTTGATATAAATTTCAAATCCACTGATTATGCCATTTTTCAAATATTGAATTTCAAAAATTACCAAATATCACAATGGAGTACCATAGCAAAAACTTCACGCGTAAAAAAAAAATAATGATTACAGCAATATTGTCAGCACGAGTCACAAATTATAGTAGCCTTATTATTCTGTTAAAATATAAAAATGAATTATGATGTCACGAGTGCATGATTTTTATTTAATTCTCGACAAATACTAGATGCGCCATTTCTTTTTAGTTGTGAATAATATAGGTTAATTCACGTTATTAAAAAATGTAGCTATAAAACATATAAATCAATCGAAAACGGTAAGTAATAAATGATAAACGTAATAGTAAACTGTATTAAAAAACATAACTTAGTGAAATAAGTATCCGTTTTTATGTTATTTTAGGATATTCCTGGTAAAGGTGCAGATTACTTTAAAATACAAGGTTAAATTCACCGATATATTTCGTGTGATTCAAGGTTCTTTTGTAGAAACCGACCAGCGCAGCGGGAGTAGTGTGCTAGTGTACTAATATTTCCCTAATGAGTTTTTATTATCATGAAATACTCTTACTTACACTCTAAGTGTACGGAAAATAATAAAACTGATGATCATATATTTTTACTTATTTTTAACAGAACGTCTAACATTTTTCCATGCTATGGGACATCTAAAAAATTGCAAATCTATGAAATGAAAAGAAACATTCAGGAGGATTTTTTTTTTCCACTTTACATGTCTGACTCTCAGTCTCCAAATGATAAGTATTTGGACCGTCTCACAGAGGGGCGTTTTGAGGATCTAGGTGGACAAAATTATTGCGTTGAAGTTTTGCTGGGTTTTCGAATGTATCAGTAATAAAATAATCAAACAGTGACAAATATTTGACTTATATAATTATTATTATTATTATTATTATTATTATTATTATTATTATTATTATTATTATTATTATTATTATTATTATTATTATTTATACTATTATATTATAATATTGTATTGCCCTTCAAACTACACATGTATTCAAAGTTTCAGCTCAATCGCATAATTAAAAGTGGTTTAAAATTGACTTGCAAGATTTGAATTAAACACCCAAACACACATTTTAAGTTAATATAACTTAATGATTCGCAAACTTTCGCAGGAGCTTTCTTAAGTTTTCAATATTCTAGGAATGGCACTTTGATTTTTAAAAATTCTTATTTCTTAATAATGCTTAATACTGTATTAAAAGTCAAGATGAAATTTGAAAACAAGATGGCGCTTATTTCCAAACAGCAATATGTTAAATCTTGTGACAAACATGTGACATATGTCCAGTAAACTCCTGCTTTCAAATAAAACAGAAAAGTCACGACTTGCTTTCGAACTTACTGAAAACTAGTGCAACTGTTGAAACTCCCTCAAACCAACTGCCTTCTTTACGGTCGCAGTTAATCCACATGAATTTTTTCGACAAAATTCGTACGGATCTCGACAGAAGAGACATTCGGTTACCCGTATACGCGGTCTTGTTAAATTCTGAGATAATCGAAAAATTAATTTTGTCCACCTAGATCATCAAAACGCCCCACTGTGCGTCTGAAAAAAGTTACTTCTTCCTTGTACCATTGTTGAGTCCCATTGTGATCGTTATTATGTTTCGTTGCGCCTCACAGACAAATATTGGACCATCATCATTCCAAACAATATTAACACTTCTGAAGATTTTCTGGGTAAGATATAGATAAAATGTCAAAACATAATAGGGTGAAATAATACTTTTGGCGCTACCCTGTTCACTTAAACTGACATGACACCGTCAACGTGTAAACACCAAAAACGAGAGTCTGGGGAACTAGAAACATGAAAAAAAAAATTCATATGCATGCATACATCAAAACATAAAGTGTATCCTTATATAATTACTTATTTTTAACAGAACGTCTAACATGTTTTAATGCTATCTGACATTTTAAAAATTAGAAATCTATGAGATGAAACGAACCTTTCAGGAGGATTTTTTTTCTTCCACCTTATATGTCTTACTGTCATTCTCCAAGTGACAAATATTTTGACCGGCTGAAAGAGGACAAGCTTCTAGTCCCTGCACTTTGGCTACGATTTCAAAAAATGGATCGTGCTGCGTGCATGCGCATTGCTCTAGACAGTTTCAACGAGAACCATATTAATTTTATTCCATTCCGTACATTATTAAAAAAATTCAATTTCAAACTTTTACTAAAATACATTTTTTTTCCTCCGGATTTTTCAATTTTTAAGGATTTTTAACGATTTTATAGCGTTTTAAAGCGAATTTTTAACATCCAAAAAACAATTTTTAACATTTAAAAAAAAACATCACTAGACACACGAAACTCGCTTTGCAGCAATCTCTACAATGCACGAAATTCATTCAAGCCGCGGTCAATAACTTGTGTATGTACGCTTCGCGTACATTAACCCAAAAACACATCACTGGACGCATGAAACTCGCTGTACAGCATTCTCTAGAATGTACGAAATTCATTTATAACCAAATTTCATATTTATTTCCATTTTGTTTCAAACTTTCCAACGCTTATATGTTGGAAAATAGAAACTTTACATTTTTTTTATTCAAATTATTTTTTATAACTCAAATAAATACTGAAAAATAAAACTTTCCGCCGCTGGGATTCGAACTCAAGAGCACAGAACGGAAGAGAATTGACATACCACAGAGCTATACGCATTCATTTTGAAATGGCTTAGAACAAAATTTTAAAGTATCAGACAAGCACGCATGCGCGCAGAGTGATCGTTTTTTGAAATTGTAGCCAAAGTGCAGGGGCTAGACGCTTGTGTCTGAAAGAGGTCACTTCTTTCTGGTACCATTGTTGAATTCATTGCAATTGTTATTTTGCAATGTTCTGCTTTACAGAAAAATATTGTTACATCATCATTCTGAACATTGTTAACTCTTCTGAAGATTTTTTTGCGTAAGATATTGACAAAATGCCAAAACTTAATATAGCGAAATCATACATTGGGCACTACATTGTTCACTCACACAGACATGACACCATCAACGTGTAAACACAAAAAACGAGATCTAAGGACCAGAAAACATGATAAAAATATACAGGGCCCGTCAAAAGGAATCCTAAGGTTAATTTGTTTTCTTAATGTTCAATAATAAAATTAAATCATATTTCTAATATTAATATTTCATTAGATTAATAAAGTTAAACTATTTCATACCAGTTTGCGTTGTTTTAAAATTTTTCATGTAATGGATGTATCTTAATTTTGGACATAGTTTTAGTTTTTTCTTTCGGCTTCTTCTTTTTTTTTTCAGTTTCTTCCACCATTCTGAAAGAAACTGGTTTATTCCGCACGAAACCAAACCCTGATCCTTATTAGCTTTAATGATTAAAAATAATTCTACAATATAGATCATATAAGTAATTGACAATAAAAGTATAAAATGTATTTTTTTTTTTTTTTTTTTTTTTTTTTTTTTTACAAAGTAAATATCTATAATTTCCAACTTTCCGTTTCAAATATTTCAAAAAAAATTTTGAAGCAATAAATGCACACTAAAGTAAGCTATTTTCTTTATTGTGGCTTAAAAACTAACCTTTTGATATTTTGAAAAACTAATAACGCTGTTTGAAATATCTGTGTTAACTTCTTCGAGTTTTATCCTCGACTAACTTAAACCTCTGATAAATGGCATATAACAAACTCGATTAAACTATGTTGTTTTCACCTGAGATTAACACTAAAGCGTAAATAAGAATTGAAAAAACAGCGAAGTGTTTCGCTGAAAGATAAAGATATGCTCTTCACGCGTCAACTTTTTGGAAACGAAAAAGGTTATTTTATTTTTCTATATTTCATTCTTATGTGAAAGCCTTTGTATCATTTATTTTATTTGCGGTAAAAGTTTCTACAGTTATAACACATATAAAGAACTAGAGGTCAATTAAAAAAAGTATTTTTCTCTTAACCCATTAATTTAAATTTTAAAATAGTTCAATTGTCCTTTTGAGAAAAAAATAAATGCATAATAATATAAACTGTTTATATTATAATTGTCAAAAATTTCAGAACTAGTAAACTTTTATATTCTCAGCAAAATATTGCATAGTATCCGGCAATATCTAAGTTATATTTCTTCAAGTTGTATGTATCCCTAACTAAAAGAGAAAGTTATTTTTGATAAAAAAATATAATACATACAAGATTAAAAAGGGGACGTGATGTTCTTCTCATCTCTGAATAACATTAAAGCGTAAATGAGGATAAAAAAGAGCGAAATCTTTCATTGTAAGATAAAGAGATGCTCGTCACTTGTCAACTTATTGGATATGAAAAAAGTTATTTTAGTTTTTATATGTTCTTTTTTCGGTAAGGGGGGTGGGGGGGGCGTATCAGTTATTTTAATATTTGTGGTAAAAGTTTCTACACTTATAGCACATATATAGAGGCCAAATTAAAAAAGTATAGTTGTCTTAAACCATTTATTTAAAATTTAAAATAGTTCAATTGTCCCTTTGAGGAAAAATAAATGCATAATAAAGTTAACTGTTTACATTGTAGTTGCCAAAAATTTCAGAACTTTTATATTCTCAACAAAACGTTTCATAGTATCCGGTAATATCTAAGTTATATTTCACATTTCTTCAAGTTATATGCTCGGGTGAGTTTTTGTATCAGTTATTTTACTTTCTGTAAAAATTTATACACTTAAAGCGCATATAAAAAGACTAGAGACAAAATTAAACAAATATTTTTCTCTTAATCCATTTATTTAAAATTTAAAATAGTTCATTTTTTCTTTTCAAAAAATAATAAATGCATAATAATCTAACCTGTTTACATTTTAGTTGTCAAAAATCTCAAAAATACTAACCTTTTATATTCTCAACAAAATGTTTCATGATACCTAATAATAGCTAGGTTATATTTCTTCAAATTGTATGCTCTCCTAATTAAAAGAGAAAGCTATCTTTCATAAAAGATATGAAACAAATCTGATTGAAAAGGGGACGTGATGTTCTTCTCATCTCAGAATAACATTAAACTGTAAATAAAGATAAAAAATAGAGCGAAAATTTTCACTATAAGATGCTCTAAAGAACTAGAGGTCACACTAAAATAAGGGATTTTTCTCTTAACCCATTAATTTAAAATTTAAAATAGTTCATTTATCCTTTTAAGAAAATTTGAATAAGAATGTAAACTGTTTACATTTTAGTTGCCAAAAATCTCAGAACTACTAACCTTTTATATTCATTTTCAACAAAATATTTCATAGTATCCGGTAATATCTAGGTTATATTTCGTCAAGTTGTATGCTCCCCTAACTAAGAAAAACTATCTTTGATAAAAGGTGTGAAACAAATAAAATTAAAAAGAAGATGTGATGTTCTTCTCATTTTAGAGTAATAATGAAGCGAAATAAGGATAAAAATAGAGCGAAATGTTTCGCTGAAAGATGCTCTAAAGAACTAGAGGTCAAATTGAAAAAAAAAAAAAAAATTTTTTTAATTCCCAAAGGCTACACTGGCACCAGAAATTTGGAAGAAAATTTTGCTTTTACATCTTACGTTAAGAAAAACTGTTAATTGTTTTTAAATAAAATTGTTTGTAAATTTTAGTGCCGATAAGTCATTTTAACACTTTAGCAATAAACATATCTTGCCCTGAAAGGGTTAACCTATTTATTTAAAATTCAAAATAGTTCAATTGTTCTTCTGAAAAAAGATAAATGTATAATAAAGTAAACTGTTTACATTATAGTTGCCAAACATTTCAGAACTGCTAACCTTTTATATTCTGAATAACATGTTTCATAGTATCCGGTAATATATAGATTACATTTCTTCAAGTTGTATGCTCCCCTAACTAAAAAAGAAAGCTATCTTTGGTAAAAGGTATGAAAAACAAACCGGATTAAAAAGAAGACGTGATGTTCTTCTCGTCTCAGAATAACATCAAAGCGTAAATAAGGATAAAAATAGAGCGAAGTTTTCCACTATAAGATAAAGAAATGTTCTTCCTGCATCTATTTAATGGATATGAAAACATTGATATTAGTTTTTCAATTTTTTATGAAAGCTTTTATCTTGCTGCAAAAGTTTCTATACTTCTATATTTTTATTTCAAAACATTATTTCTAAATATATATATACGAGGGAAAGTCATTAAGTAAGTCACAAAAGATAATTAAATAATAACTCACAATGATATTCACTTCAAAACTAGAAAATTAAAAAATAACTCACAATGATATAAACTTCAAAACTAGAAAATTAAATAATAACTCACAATGACATTCACTTCAAAACTATTTTTATTTCTCAACATATTCTCCACCAATATTTATGCACTTATATTACCGTTTTATCAGTTCCCCAACACCAGCTGCATAACATTCTTTAGGTTGCTATCTCAGCCACATTAGAACTTCAAGTTGAACCTTTTCATCATTTGTGAACATCATCTTGCTTCCAAGATGGTCTTTTATTGGACTAAACAGATGAAAATCCCCTGGGGCTAAATCGAAGCTGTATGGTGGATGTTGAAGAAGTTGCCAACCAAACTTTTGAATTGTCTCCTGTATTCAACTTGAAGTCCTAATGTGGCTGAGACAGCAACCCAAAGAATGTTATGCAGCTTGTGTTGGGGCACTGATAAAGCGGTGGTATAGGTGCATAAATATTGGTGGAGAATATATTGAGAAATAAAAATAGTTTTGAAGTGAATATCATTGTAAGTTAATGAGTTTCTCTCGTATATTTCTATATTTTAAAACCTACACCACATAAATAACTAACAATCGAATTAGTAAAAAATTGTTTCAACTTAATATCTATTAATAATTTATTTTATGTTTAACATAATCTAACTATTTTCCGGGAGAAAATAAATGCTCACTAATGAAATCTATTTACAATATAGTTGTTCAAAAACTCATAACTACTAACATTACTTTGAAAATATATCACATAGCATACAACTTAAAGAAGTATAACTTAGATAATTCAAATGCTATTCTGTAGATAATTCGGATGCCATGATATGTTTTGTTCTATACAAAAACATTTCATGGTATTCGAAATATCACCTAATACCATTTAATGCTCACCTAACTAAAAGAGATAGTTAACTGTAATAAAAGATTCGAAAAATAAAAGGTATGAAACAAGACGGACTGTTCCATGTGTTGTTCTTCTTTTTTCAAATTAACACTGAAGCTTAAATAAGGATAAAAATAGAGTAAGTTCCACGCTGTATATATGTATGTAAGGCACTATATATGTATGTAAGACATAAGAGATGCTCTTCACGTGTCTACTTAATGGATATGAAAACAATGATTTTATATTTCCCTTTCTTATGAAAGGCTTTGATCGGTTGTTTTACTTGCTATAAAAGTTTCTACACTTTCATAGCCGTGTTTAAAGGCATTATTGCAGGGAATATCCAGGTTATACTTTTTTCAGTTTGTATGCCCCTCTGATTAAATAAGAAAATTATCTCTAATAAAAGGTTTGAAGCAAACCGAATTGAAATGAGGCGTGTTGCTCAACTCATCTCAGGGAAAGAGGGAGGAAGAACTTAGGAGGGATGGATGCAGATTTTTTATTTTCCATGGGGCCCATTTTGTGAAAAATAAAAGTTATTTTTGTGAAATTTATCATATTTTTGTAAATTTATTATATTTTTTTAAATAACATTTTGTAACAAAATATGAAATTCAGCTACTCAAATTCAAACCAAGCATTTAATAATAATAACTCCTTTAATTCCTTCTGCTAAAGTTCTCCTTTCTGGTGAACTTGTTTTGTTTGCAAATTGCACATTTTAAAACCTATCAAAATAAAAATAATTAATGAAGAGTTTTTATATAATGTTGTTATAGAATGGAATTTTTTAGGGAACTATTTTATCGAGATGACTTGTGTGAAGGAGCCTGTTTTATTAAGAGGAATTTTGTATAGGGGACCTGTTTTATTAAATGATTTTTGTGAAGGTTCCCAATTTTTTTCTGGATTGACTCCTGGGTTTAGTTAGGATAGGCAAGTTTTGACTATATTGCTATAGGATGATTGCCTTCAACGAGGACTGCTGAAGGGAAACTGGCATGAATTATCGTTCCAGTACAATGATAACCCTGAAAACCTTGCACAGTAAGCCGGGACTGACCATGCTGGTTTTGGATCCACAAACATCGACATAAGCTCCTGTGACTAGCATGCTAGCAACTGGGGAGCGATCTTTTCTGCTATAAGCTTAAAAATGCCATTTTTGTGTCTACTAAATGGATATATGAAAACCCTGATATCAGTTTTCCGAGTTTTCTGTAAAAGCTTTTATATAATTTATTTTATTCACAAGTATAGCTCGATATTTTACCCTTTTACGCGAAAACTCGAGACGAGATGGACTCGTCATTTTACCAGGAATGATTAATGAAGATTTTATCAAGCTAAGAAACTAAAGAAAATAAAACGATATACTCAAAAGCCACTAATTCTAGACAACGAATCCTAGTTTCCTTTATCAAAGAACAATTAACTATTTTATAAATTAAGTTCATTCAGCCAATTTTGTTAATAAAATAAAGGAAAATACCATGCTTCAGTTTATCAACTAAATAATAACTTTCATTATATTACATTACTTACAAAAGATTTCAGAATACGATTTTTTAGGAAACAGATAACAGAACAGATAAGAATTCATTTTCATAACGAATGAGCATTCATTTTCAGAACGAATAAGCATTTACTGAAGAGAAATGAATTATTACATTTCAAGAAAATACTAGTGTATTTGATATTCAATAAGGAAATAATAAGCAGTAATTCAGTAATATATTTGAAGTTAAAAAGCGTAATTAATTTGCATAGATTACTTGATAAATTATCGATAACTGTCTGACTAACTCGATTTTATTCTATGTTATTTCAATTACTATCGTTCAAGAAAGTAAATGGAGAGAGATTGGAACTTTCAAATAAAAGTTTATTTAACTTCAAGTAAATCCAAATATCCAATTTCAAAGGCTTTGGAGCAATACATTGAATACATGCTAAAATACTTCAACGGAAGAGTTAAAAGGTAACAAGATATCCAGAAAGCATTAATGTGGCATTAGAACGATATTTGCATGATAAAACTATTGTGTGATCATCGTGATTTTTATTCAAGTTCAGAGTTTCTCAGTCTAAATAGAATTAAAAATTTTAAACTATTCTATCTTAGTATAATGCCAGATTTTTCACTATATTTAAAATGCATTTTTATTTTATGAAGAAAAAAATAAACAGCATTTAATCAATTAAATATATTTTTTTCACAGTGGAAAAGTAAATTCTCTTTTCCCAGAAATATTATGTAATTTATTTTCATTAGTACATTATATACAGTATGCCCACTAAAGTCCCTTGCCACCCTCTTAACTTTGGAACGGCTGCTGCTATATTCATAAAAGTGGTGTCTAGGTATAGTAAAGTAGCCATGCGCTACCGAATGAAACCGCCTACGGTGCCACCTGGTGGACAACTGCGGAGTTAACATTCCTATCACGAAAATAGAAAGAGATAGGCGAAAAAGGGGATTTGCAAAGTTGTAGAGCATCATCGATTTAGTCCGAAAAGACACCTTGTGGATATTAATTCGAAGAATAGAACGGTTAAAACGTGAATTTGTTTTTGTTTTTTTCGTGATTTCCTACACTGTGACATGACAAAACGATCTTAGAAAGAAAAAAAAAACTAGTTGAAACAATATACATTTATTTGAGATGTTCAAACTTCTCACCGTCAGCTGCAATGCACATTTGGATCCTTGTTTCAATTTCACGTTGCACACGTTGGAGCATAGATGGTGACACGATGGCACAAGTGTCGGTAATGCTTCGTTTTGATTAGGAATCACAAGCGATACCACTGTGCTACATTGCGGTGTCGTGTTTTGTCCTAAAGATAATCATTTCTCCTTCCGTTCAAGTTTCGTGACGTCCCAGTGTAGAAAATCACGAAAAATCAAATTCGCGTTTTACCCGTTCTATTTCTCGCATTAATGTCCACGAGGTGTCTTTTCGTACTAAAACGACGATACTTTACAACTTTATAAATCACTTTTTTCCCCTATCGTTTTCCGTTTTATATATAAGAATGCTGACTTCGTAGTTCCCCACCAGGTGGCGCCGTAGGCGGTTTCATTCAGTAGCGCGTGGCTACTTTACTATACCTAGACACCACTTTTAGGAATATAGCAGCAGCCGTTCCGAAGTTAAGAGGGTGGAAAGGGACTTTAGTGGGTATACTGTGTATACACTGCAAAAAAAAAATTGTTGACTATACCGTAAAATTAACAGTAATAAACAGTAAAATAAACAGTAATGCGCGGTAGTTTATTACTGCTTATTTCACTGTTTATCACATTTAATTTTACGATATAATACCTGCAGCTGGGATGCTAGTATTATACTGCAAAATCAACAATTTTTTTTTTTTTGCAGTGTATATATAAGATAGCAGTGCGTTTATTTTTTACTTCGTTTAGTTTATTTTAATTTCAATTATTTTTCTCTCAGAAAAATAGTTTAAATACTTGAACTTTATAATAAATATTTACTAAATATTTATAGTCATTGAAAAATATTTGATATCATTTGATGCCATATTATTAATACGTTTGTAGGTTTTTAGAATTTTTTTTTTATTTACTGAAATGTTATTGGTATTGAACTTTGTAAAAACTAAATTACGTTCTAAATTTCCTGGTCAAAAATATTCGAAATAGAAATAAGAAGTAGAATGAAAAAAATATGATTATAAAACACACTATAAACAAGATGCTTGCACATTTATAAACTATAATTATCAAATCAGCTGTTTAAGATATATATTTTTATAATAATTTATTATTTTGATTAGTGGTTTAAGTACAAATTATTCTCTCTCAGTAGTAATTTTAAAAGCTTTAACATTTTAAAAAGATTATATTGAACAAAATACAATGAATTTTAAAATTGAATCTGGAATAACATTAAATATTGGTGACAATATATTTTAGAAAATGAATAAATGGAGAAAATCTCATTACAATAGAAGATACGCATGCAAATTAAAAATAAAAATTATTTTCATTTTATTCATGATTTTTGTTTGCATTATTCTCTCATAGTAGGCATGCTTAGTTGAGAAATCGAAGTCAAAAACTTGAAATAAACAAAACCTTAGAACAGACCTCTTTTTCATTACACGAGTTGTTCTAAAATTAACTGTTATTTTATATATATATATATATATAATGAAAAATTGTTTTTGAGTTACGTTCTTGTACAAAAACTTCTATTTCAGTAAATGCGTTTAAATTTATAAATTGTGTTATAAACTTGCAAATTTTCATTTTATGAAATTTTGTAAAACGAAAGAAATGTGAATTGTGTCAATTTTAAAATTCTAGGATTGTTTTACTTTACATTAATGTAATATTATTTATCTTTAAAGTATACTCAACTTAAAACATTATATTTTAAGCAAATAAAAGATTGTTTACTTAAAGTGAAAATCACCTTAGTATTTTAAAATGTATGCAATTTTTATATTTATAATATTTCTTTCGTTTTACAGAATTTCATAAAATGAAGTATATCTACAGCTATAAATCTAAGTCTTAATTACGACTTTAGAATTTATTTTTGTACCAGAACATCATTATAAAACTAATACTTTACGAAAATAATGTATTTAACTTTTAAACTCTTTTATAAATAAGAAAAAAGAATCACGAGTGAAGTATACATTACGAAAAACTTTCCAACACTTCCAGATAAGTATAATGAAACTTCAGTATAATGAAACTTCAGTATAAACCTAGTATAATGAAACTTCATAGTTCAATAGGGTGAAAAAATATATTTAATTAAACAGTTCATAAAATGCATAACACATCTGAAAACCCATTTTCAGAAATTTCCGTCCATAATCTGAACGTTAGTCAAATTCTTTTCTGATGTATATGATCTGTATATGTTTTATAGATTTGTATATATACTGCAGGGTATACTAAATTTTAGATGAGTTAAAAAATGCATAAGACACTTCAAAATTCATCTTCAACAATTTCCGCCAATACAAGGAAATTACTCGAATTATTTTGTACAACATTGTACTTTATCTACAGATTTTTCTACACACTTTATTTCATCTAATATTTAATTCAGGTAAAAAATAAAAAGTAAAACACAACTAAAAACGAGCATTCAGCAGTTACTACCCATAGACGGCAATGCATCCGGTTTTTTGAGTACGTCTATGTATGAATTTATTTATATTCTGCAAACATCTCTAAATACCGTAAAATTTCCAAAATAAACCCCCCATCCGAATGTAAGCCCCCTCCCTAATTTTTAACAAATTCCACTTTTCGAAAAAATTCCGTTTTTAAGCTCTCAATCAAAAATCTTTGGTTGGAATGTGTTTTCACCCCACCCCTTGACGATGAAATCTTTGACGGTGTCGATAAGTGTGTTCTTTGTTTTCATGCTCTCTAATTCTCTCGTTTTGTTATGTCATATACGTTTATTGAAATTTAAAATTAAAATATATCTTAATTCAGTTTTATTTACATGACATAACTTGTGTCTTTACCATCCCCAAATTTACAGTAAAGTACATGGAAGCGCCAATTCATGCCTGTTTTCCGATAAACAAGTGATTCGTTCACGTTCTAGCACAGTAATTGCCGAATCACTGTTAGCCATTGTTCTCGGCGTTTGGTTGTAAGCTTTGGCGTTATCACCCATGTACCGTTTTGCATACGATTTTGCTTTCACCAATGGCAATATGTGATATGTAGATTCGCGGAATGGATTTATATAAATGATGCAATGAGTTGGATTTGAGAACAGCCTTAACATACATTAATGATAAATTTATTATTGAGAACAGCCTTAATAGACATTAATGATAAAATTTATTATTGAGAACAGCCTTAATAGACATTAATGATAAAATTTATTATTGAGAACAGCCTTAATAGACATTAATGATAAAATTTAGTATTGAGAAAATTTTCAAAAAAAATTCCCTTTATAAGCCCCTTCTCCAGTTTTGACACTATTTCATGTAGTCAAAGTAGGGGCTTATTTTCGGAATTTTACGGTACACTAAATATACTTTAGATGGGAAATGCAAAGCAAAATTAAAAACAACCCTTACAGAATTCACGCTTATAGACAAGGACAAGATCAAACCGGGCGGGGTTACCTAACTTTCGGTTTAAGTTGAACTATCCCCAACCAGCAGGCTTGTTTACCTAATTATACTGAGCATTACTAAATTATACTTTGTGATATTTAGCAATAATTGTACTATATAATTCTGAAATACAAATTCTGAAAATATAAGATTCCAAAAATACAAATTCTGAAAATACAATTTACCAATCCTACTTAGCAGTATTAAATACTACTATGTGATACTGAGCAATAATACTACCATGTAATAATACTTATGCTGAAGTAAATAATAATAATGGATAGAAGTAAGTACTAAATGAACAATAATGACACGATTATAGACTATTATGAATTCTTTTGTACAACCATGTATATGATCTATATATTTTATACGCATTCCATATCATTCAAAAATTTAGTTAAAAATGCATGCCACAAAGGATAACGCACTTCCAACGATTAGCGCTCATTACTGTAAAAGAATTATGTGTGTCGCTGTAAATGAACAATAAATGCTATGCACACGATATTCTACAATAAGTATCTTGTAGCTAAGATTAATAATGTATATCAGTTTCATTATACTAGATGTAGCGTAACTTCATTAAAATGCACCTCTAACGAATTTTCCTCATAAACCATAATATAATGGAAATATTTTGTGTGTCCCTGTAATCAAACTATAAATGCTACGTACTTCATTTTCAATATCAAACATGCTACAGTAATCTTCTTTAACATACACATGTGTATATCAATTACATGGTAATTTGAATATATTTACGAGGGTTAGCGTCGTCGGACAGACATACGACAGACAAACCGAAATCATAAACACTTTTCAACAATGTTGGAATATGTTACAAATGAAAACTAAAATCAGTGTTTTCATATCCATTCAGTGGATGCGTGAAGAGCATTCTTTTATCATACACAGGAAAACTTCGCTCTATTGTTATCCCTTTTTAAGCTTCAGTTGTTATTCTGAGATGAGTAGAACATTACGTCTCTTCTTTAATCTTGTTTGGTTCTTACATTTTATTAAAAAACAGCATCTTTTGGTTGGGAGAACATAAAATCTGAAATATAACCTAGATATTTCGGATACTGTGACATGTCTTTTACTTACCCATCATACGTAGTATAGGGTAAGTCTTGTAATCGTTTTGAAAATCGAAAAAAAAATTGACGGATTTACACGTTTCAGACATTGGAGATTCCGAAAAACATATTTTTTAAAAAAAAAAAAATTTGCCATTCATCTGTCTATGTGTCTGCGTGTGTGTGTCTGTAAACGCTCCCGAACAAATTGAGATAGAGACTTGAAATTTGGAATGTACTTAGTATGTAATAATGGGAAGAAGCTTACTGAATTTCAGTAACCTCGATTATCCAGAACTATTTTTTTCGGACTCTTGAAACAATCGTTCTGATAAAAGGTATATAAAATTTTTCGAAATTGTTTTTTTAAGGAATGAATATAAAAGACAATAAAAAAATTTTGCATTAAGTCGATCGGATAATTAGTTGTCGAGATATTTGTAATCACATTTACCACACTCTTCAATTTTTTATGACCCTGTATTTCATTTAAATTTCAATTCAAAGATACATTTTCATTAGTAAAGAGACGCTTAATCCGACGCAGTAAACTGTTAGTTAATATATACATAATACTGGTAGTTAATAGGATTATCATTTTTAGAGTTATAAGGATGTTTCTCTTACGCAATTCAGTAATAGAGCATTTAAAGTTTATGACGTCATCAAGCCAGGACTTTATTCGAATTGCAATGCATTTTATAAATAGTTAACACATGTTTTATTTTCCTATTTTATACTATGCATATCCATGATGGGTAAGTATTACGGTGGCCCCCAACGACTAGTTTCAGAATAAAACAAGTTCTGAGTATGAGATGTAACTCCCCAACTGGGCGAAAAAGTCCGGGCCAGTATTCTAACTCGGGATCCCTTGGCTGAAGATGTCAATGCTCTACCAACTGAGCAATCCCGGACGAAAATTACTGAACTAATTCACCCAGTTAATTACGACGTATAAATTATTTCTTTCACCTAAATGGGAAGATTACATCTCGTATGATTCCTTTACCAATTAGAATGATTGATTTTTTAGATTTAGAATGTGTGGTAAAATTAATCTTGTGTAATATCTGAGTAGTTTCAAGTTAAGGTAAATAACTTACTTTATTACACATTACTTTTTTTCCTAAAGAGGCATTGAAACTATTTTAAACTTTAAACAAGTTGGAAATTGTACGTCAAACGTGACGAATGTGGTGCGTTCGTACTATAACTAGTTTTATAAATATTCAGATCCTGGTGCAATAGCTGTTGCACTCTTATGCAAAAAATGCATGAATACAAAATTTATTTTATGTGCAGATTTTCATATTATAGATATTAATTTTCAATACACTTTTACAAACAGTTAATTACAATACTGTTACATTAAAATTATACTATGCGCAAATGTCCAATACAAAACAATGTAAAAAAAATCACCGTTATTATTTCAATGAAATGAATTATATCGTCTGCATTTATGATATGATTCATTTCCGTAATAAAATAAGTACATTTTAAGTTGGCAACATATTATCTTTCGTTGACTTTGACTGAAAATCCCAATGGGAAACATAAGCCAGGCTTTGAAATTTTCAGAACTTGAAATTCCTATTTAGACTTTTTTTTACATTTAATATTTATTTCTCCGGAAAGATCTATCCAAAAAACTGTCGGTAGATTACATGATTGCTATAATTAAACACTTTTAGTAAAAAAAATTTGGTTTTTAAATTCAGTGATCACCGTACACGTGTCCGGCGATTACTTTGAATTCAAACTAATTTAAAAAGCAAGCAAAATTTCGAATTATGAATATAAAAATAAACAGAATTTAGCTATTCATTTCTGATACTAAACTATCAACTATGTTGTTGGATAAAACAAACAAACGCAGAGTATGTGAAATTAATCTGTCTGCCGGCCTTACACAAATTATAATTTCTTAAGATGCTCTTAATCAAAGAAATTTTAATTGTTATTATGGTGGATTACAATGTGTTTCCACCAATGGATGAATTAGGAAAACAAATTGCAACCCGTAAGTCTTCCGACAGTCTGGGTTTTGCACAGGAAGGGCGCAGGGTGCATAGCCCCATAGTAGTTAAATAAAATTTTATTTGTGAGCGTCAATCTGGTTTCATTTAATTCCCTATACAAGTTCAACTAGGTGGGGAAGCCTACCCAAGGGCTAAAGCTCTACTAGCCCCGCTCAGCAACGCACATTGGAAATCTCTCAGCTTACATCCTGGTAAAGTTTTACAGAGTTTATGGAGTGTATGGATAATTATTTTCTTAATAGAGAGAATAAGTTTATAGTCTGTGGAGGTTGTAATGAAACTTTTGCCCATTAATAAAATTATTAGAACAGTTAGTCAATAGGCGGCAAGACATTTTGAAATGTGCATCGGTTATGCTCAATTAGTCGAATATAATCTATTATTTTATGGAATAGATTTGACTTCTTTAACACTAAGGAAAACCATGATGATAGTGATGTTGATTGCGGCTTTCTTACGTGAAAATGAAGAGAAAAAACGAGTATTCTGTTTTTCCACAATAAAAATAACATCTTTAATTGATTAAAATAATGTTTATATTCAGTGTCCAATTAATCTCTGAAACTAGAAGAAACACAACATCATTTTGGGGACCCCTTTCATTTGGGAAAAGTTTTCTAAATTCTAGATAAATGTAAAAATGCCAATGCTATAAATCTTATTTCCGGGATTGGCTTATCCGCGTTCACATATATTTCATTAAACAACTTTTTTATGTTTCCTATATATACTATTGATATATATTGGTATATTTGTAGTATATGCAAGGTGATTCCGAACTCATGGACAAAACTATAAGGAGAGATAGAACACATCTAGGCAAGCTCAACGTCATACAATACATGGTCGTAACTCAAGCAGTGAAGTGCTACAGGGCGCTTTCTGATTGTGAAGAGAGCCCTATTTTCTACACAATATCTAATAAATTATTTAACGATCTTATTTATGCGGAATAATGTCACTAACTAGGATCTTAATATGGATGAAAATTAAAAGAAGAAATCAAGAAACTGTAAAGTAAGAAGCTGCTTTATTTGAGTGGGGAGTTTTTTAAAACCTGGATCAAGAGAAGTGGGAAATTTTAAATTGGACCAAATTTACTTCAAAATAGTTTAGGGTGAATCAGAACTCATGGGCAAAACTATAAGGTGGCGATTGAACACATACAAGCTATTTTCGCGATACGATGCATGGGCGTATCACAAGCAGCTAACCGCTAGATGGCACTGTCATTAAATACATAAAACGCTGATTTTTCCCACACATTGTCATTTCTACCGTGTATTACAAACGGATGGATGGTTTTACTAATCAGGAAACGACGGGTATACATTTCATTCATGGTGTTGCAGATGGGAATGCTCTGGAAACCTAAATTGTGTAGTAAACAGGGTTCTCTCCGCAATTAAAAAGCTCCCTGTAACGCTTCATTGCTTGAGTTACGAACATGCATTGTATGGTGTTTTGAGCTTATCTAGGCGTGTTCTATCTCTTCTTAATGTTTTGCCCATGAGTTCAGGACCACCCTGTATAGTGATTGCATGTTCAGTTACCCAGGTGTGTCTCTAACTAGCACATCAGTATATCATGCGATTAGCTTGAAACATATTGATTCCATCCATATTTCACAGTTAGATAAGGTTCCTGAAGTAGTATGGAATTTCTTTGAAATTAGTCAAACTTTCCAAAATAATCAAATAATCAATGTAAAACAATAAATAATAAAAATGGAAATTAGAAGGATCCATTTTACAGTCATTTCGGGGCCCTTTTAAATTATAGAGGGTAAGCTTCTGCTTCATGTGCTTTCAATTAGGCCCTGTTTCTTTTGTTTGTATATAAAAAAATTTATTTTGTCTGTATATAAAATTTTTTATTTTGTTTGTATATAAAATTGTTTATTTTGTTTGTATATAAAATTGTTTATTTTGTTTGTATATAAAATTGTTTTATGTTGTTTGTATATAAAATTCTTTATTTTGTTTGTATATAAAATTGTTTATTTTGTTTGTGTATAAAATTGTTTATTTTGTTTGTATAAAAACGGTGCTTCAAGAAGCTAACAAAATTATTTAATATAGTATAGATAAGATAGTTCAATATAAAAATTTACAAACACATTTGAACTCAGAAAATATACACCAGCATAAAAGACACAGCGTAAAACATTTTCGTAATGCAAATCTGTTTCAAATGCCACTTAACACTTTCCGGATATTTTGTCACCTTTTGTTATTTCGTTGAAGTATTTCATAGAAAGGCTTGAAAGATTTTGAAATTCGATAAATTGAATTTGTTTGAAGTTAAATAGAATTGTATTTAACGATTTCTATTGCGTTTTATTCGCTTTCTTGCACCATAACAGCGAAAATAACTTAAAACAAAGTCGACTTAGTCAAATATTTGTCGATAATTAATCATGTGAGCTATATAAATTAATTACAGTGCTTTACCTTGAAATATATTACTTGAGCAGAAAATGTGGTAATAGTTTCTTAGAAAGTAGAATTGGTTTGAATTTTATAATAGTTCATTTGTCTGAAAAAGCTCTGTTTGCTGGAAAATAGAATTTCGGATGAAATCTTTCGTTTAAAAATGTAATTTAATTAATTTTACTATTTACTGCTAAACTGAAATATGAAAATCACCTTTATTTTATTAACAAGAGTTGCTATACGAACATCATTTCGGACAACAAATTTAAAATAGATACCTGTGTTTTTGACCCCAGATACCTAAAATAATCTTTTGATAATCATTTTAGATTTTTAGCTGGATTAAAGCATTATTAACCACTTGAGTACGGCTCGATTTTGACACTTACGGGACGAATTTCTTTTTCAATCTATATTAGATTTCTTAGAAATCTCCTGCGAATTTTTCTAAGAAACTCATTAGTTAGAAATAGAGGTAAACTAAATAATAAAGGAATAATCGCCTGTTGTAAACTATCCCTCACAATTTTCACGTCATCCATAGTAGCGATCGAACATGATAATCCTCGGAAATTGCAAGAGCAGTACGCGGAGGTTTAAATATTTTACATGGGTTTATTTAATTGCTGAATATCTTTGTTATACAGGCTGGAGAGAGTATAAGTTATTCAGTTATCTAATTTGGGAGCAGCTACAGTTATATAACAGTTGTCGACATATAGGTAGGTGGGTCCGTGCTGCACACACATAAGTGAGCTTTCTACACAATGAGACCACTCGCAGCAACCCTAGTGGTGAAATGCGAAACATGGCATCCATATCGCGAAAAATACTAGAGATATGTGAAACAGTTAGTTAGACAGTAGTTCAGTGTCATCAGTTTAACAGAAATTCACATTTTATATGCGTGAATAGCTAAAACCAAAAGAGGAAAGTGCAAAGTTAGTTTGTGCGATTTGCGTCATTCTTCCGACAATTAGGAACGCGCACAGACCATAAAATGCTTATTCTGTTTTACATTTGTGGTTTGAGTGCAATTCTCAGACCTTATTCTCACATTAATTTTCTTTATAACGAAATCCACACTGTAGTATTAAGAAAAATCGGACTTAATTTAAATCACGTACGTCTCTTTGGTTTAGGCTATTCATACATTCAGGGAGTGTCATTTCTTACTAAATGGACGTCGCTGAATTACTTTGTAGTTGACTTTTTTCTCTATATTTTCAGTAATTTTTGAGATGGGATCGTTAATTTCCGCATTTCGCAGCTGGAGGCTCTGGGAATGGTCTTATTGTGCAGAGCATACTGAATTATATATATATATGTAAAACAACATTTTTATAAAGTTTGCTACAACCATTCACAAATTAAATGGTAGGATAACTTATACGATTCCACCTTGTATAACAAAAGATTTAAGAAGAAATGCCTATTACTTAAATTAACTTTTAAAGTTTAATTTGGTGGAAATAGTTTTTTCTTTTGTCTCTAATTAAAACTTTGCGTGTATTCTATCACTTTTAATTACCCCAAAGTTATTGAAAAACATATTTTTTAAAACATCGCTGTTATTCAATTTTCAAATTCAAAAAATGTTTTTTTCATTATTTATTAGAGTTTATTCAATAAATTCGCAATTTCCTCATTATTAGTTTTAAAAAATGATAATTACAAGTAATATACAGTTTGCGTACAATTCTACCACAATTTTGAAATAGAATTTGTCTTATTAATCGCAGAAAAATGTTACGAATTTTGCGATTAAATAACGTAATTACAAATTCTGCGATTTCAATATTAAATAGAAAATTACTATCAGAAATTATATTATTACCAGGAGCTGAAAAATATGTAAAACAAGTTCTTCGTTTTACTCCAATATAATGAACAGAGAGTAGAGCTATAACTTCAAGAAAATTAATTATTTAGGTTAATTAATTATTTAGGCTCTTTTCGTCAAGTAATTAATAGAGGGGAGTAGTTATTCCGACAAAGCAAAACAAATTCTGGCAGAATTTTAATTGTTCGATATAAAAGTGCGAAAAAAGAAGGTACTGTGAAAGCCAAGAGTAATAAAGTCGTTAATAAATAGAGAGTTGAGAAAGAAACGCGCAAGGACGGACAACCGCTCACATAAATACAAGAGGGAAGTAGAAGCGGTGGCGAAAATATTTCTGAGATTAATTGATTAATTGATAACAAATTAATTGATCCAAATTAAGATATCGAAGAATGAATGTAAAGTAGCAACAGGGTTAAAATCACGAAAACTAACTTAAACTAATAAGGACACTGATGATAATAACAATAATAATTATCATTGAAAGATCAGAAAAATTAATTAATTAATGATAGAAGTAGGATAAGCAAAGGCGCAAAAATTGATGTATTAATGATATCAGTAAATAACTAAGATGTTCTGAGAGACAAAATACTAGAGAGACAAATTAGTTTAAATAGTAAAATAATGAAAACAATAATGGAAATTGATATATATAAGTATATGTGTGGATGTGTGGATGTTACCGCCAAAATCTGATCTGACCAGTTAAAACCAGTTCCAACCAAACGGCTAGCCAAAACTAATTCTAACCAAACAGGAACAGTCCCAATTGGTCAAAACCAGTTTCAACCACGCGTCTGGCAAAAACCAGTTTTAAAAAATCCCCATTCAGCAAAAATCAATTCCATCCAGTCTAAAACAGTACTCTCCTACATATCGCAGTCAAAACCAGAAACAACAAAGAATGGTCAAATCCATGTTTCATTAAAAAAATTTCACATGCTAGCTTTTTGTATCGAAACATGCATTTTAGAATTCTTTGTTGTTTATGGTTTTGACCGAGACATGTAGGTACTATCTTTGCTTGTTTGGAACGCTGTTTTTCGTTGGATGGTGATTGGTTAAAACTGGTTATATTGGGCGTCTCGGCTGAAACTGATTTTGACTGGTTAGAACTGCTTTTGACTAGCTGCTTGGTTCGAACTGGTTTTAACTGGTCAAATTTGGTATTCACGGTAACAGATACAGGTATATATATATGTGTGTGTATATATATATAGCGAGAGAGAGAGAGATATATATTTTTTCGTCATTATTCTCGTTATTTATTTAAACGATTTTTGTCTATATTTTGTCTCTCTGTATATTTCAGAACATTTTCTGATATTATCATCAATACAAGAATGTTGTCCATTTTGCTATATTCTTCTTCTATCAGCAATTAAGGAATTTTCTAGTCTTTCAGTATTATTGTTATTATGATGATATTTATTAGTTTAACATGTGTTTAACTATTTTGTCATTTTATACTCATTCTTCGATATTTCGATTCAGGGCAATGTCACAGAATATTTTCGGCATCTCTTCTGCTTCCTTCTTGTGTTAATGTGAATGGGTGGCCCTGTTGCCCTTTGTGCATTTCTTTCTCAACCATTTATCTATTGATAGCTTTATTACACTTAGCATTCATCGCTTCGTACTTTTAGATCAATAAATTAGAAATAACCTTGCAATACTTGTTGTTTTCCTGTTGTCTGGTTAATTACTATCTACTGCTACTCACCTGACGAAGAGGGTCCATACTAATTTATTTTTATGGAAACTACAGTTGTGTTCCCTACCCATTATATGGACTAAGAAAATTTTGTTCTACAGAAAATTTCTAATCTGAAATAATGCAGCCACATTCCTTGAAAATTGTAAGGAATATGCACACACCTTGAATATAATAATTGAAAGAAAGTGACTCTAAATTTTTTAAATAATGATAATTTGAACGCATTTTTTACTGAGATGTGATAAATTAAAATTTTTATTTAAAAATACATACAAGTTTTAGTTAAAAAATAAAAGAAAATTATTTACCGACTTAAAATTCACCTTCTATTTTATTTTATTTTTTCGTGATTAACTAGCAAAAAATACTTCTAAACGGTGGGGTTTTTTAACTCGATGTTTGAGAATTTTTACGAAATATCCATATAAATTGAAGTGCACAAAAGAGGAAAAATAAAAATATCTTTTTAAATCAAATATTTAAAACATATGCATAATTTAGGCTCATTCAACCTTGTAAAACAAGCCTTCATTACAAAATTATGCGTCTTCCTCGCATATGTTTTTTTAATCTCTGCATTTCAGTGATTAAACTCAAACACAAATTTAATTAATTATCTCATAAATAAAAAGTTTTAAAAAAAAACGAAAAAAAAAACAGTTTTTTGTGGAGTAGAAAAGTCTGATCAAATATACTTTAAAAGTTTTAGAAAAATTAGTTTGATTGTTTTTATTTTTAGGATTCACATTTTTAAAGATATGTAGCTTTTAAAGTTTTATTCACAGTAGCCGGGTTGACTTCTCTGCGTGCCTACAATCCTATCAGCTACCAATCACGACTGCCCTCCAAAGGTGTTTGACTTCTAACGGCATCAAGTGACGTCATACGCTGCGAAACATGATAAAAAAAAGTTAAAAACGTATAAAAATGAAATTTAAAAAAAATTATAATAAAATATTCGGAATAATAAATAATCCGTCCTTCTCTTTTAAAATCGTGATTTTTTTCTGTAAAGAATTATCAACTTTCTCCAAGCTAAATAGAGAAAAAAAACAAGAACGGAAAATCATGCGTCAAACATAGATCATGTAACACTTTCCAACACTTCCAAAACAATTTTGGAAGTCTTTACCGTAAGGTGTAAGATGATATCTAACTAAACAATTTTGAAAACGCATAACATATTTAAAAATCCAATTTCAGGAATTACCAACAATATTCGGAAAATATCTCAGCTCTTGTGTGCAGCCCTGTATATGATCTATAGATTTGTATATATACTAAATAGAATGCTAAATTTTAGTTCAGTTAGGAAACGCGTAGTACAGTTTAAAATTTCCCTTCTGCAATTTCCGGCAATAAACGGAAATGTACTCGAGAACTTTTGTGCTACCCTAAATACAATCCATACAATTTATATACACCGAGTAACAGACAAAAAATGAGTTAAATAAATTTAAAAACGCGATCAGCAACTAAAAAAGCATTTCCAACAATTGTTATTAATAAGCAGTACATTCACCGAATTCTTTTGTGTGTCCCTGTAAATGAACAATGAAAGCTGTACACACAATATTCTATAGTAAGCCTCTTGTAATCCACGTTAGTGATATATATTTTAATTTCAATGCGTTTTAATAAATGAAAATAAATAATTTTGAAATAGTGAAACATTATTAAAATAAAATATGCAAACAATTTTTCTTCATAGACTGTAATGTAACGGAATTCTTTTGAGTATCCTTGTAAAGGAACTATAAGTGCTATACACACCACATCCCATAATTAGTCTCTTGTAGTGCACCTCAGTGATATATACCAATTTCAATATGTTTGAAATTGTGTAACATCATTAAAATAAACCGCAAATGATTTTTCCCCATAGACCGCAATGTAACGGAATTCTTTTGAATGTCCCTGTAAAAAAACTATAAGTGCTGCACACTTCATTTTCAATACCGAACATGCCACAATAAGCCTCATCAATTCCATGACGACCCGAGTATATTTACGCGAGTTAGAGCACTGACAGACAGACAAACACTTTTCGACTATGTTGGAAAGTGTTAAAAATGACGATTCTGAGCGTAGAATGGAGAATTGATATATGTTATTGAGGCTTACTGTGGTATTGAAATGGAAACAACCACCGAACCAATCAAACATTCTGCGCAAAATTTCTTAGCGCCGAAGGAACAAATTCGCCAAAAATTCAGAAATCGCTGTACGAATTTTGCATAAACTTTATTGAAAAGAGAACAAAATTTACTATATTTAGGCTAAAAGATTGGAACCGGATTCCGGTTACTAATGTGGAAAATCGCAGCAAAACGTGAAAAAACACTAAAAATCGCATACAAAATTTAATCTAAAAAAATCTGTTCAGAAATCGGGCCTTGAGGTGTAAAACTACATGCATAGAGGTACCTTCCCACCAAATTTTGTAGCTTTGCGTGCAGCGGTCTCTTCAGAACACAAACGAAAAACACACAGACACACAAATTCAGTAATTAACATTAATCAGTTATCTTAAAACACATCCGGGTCGCAGCTAGTCTAGAGAACATGATGGAAAAACCTCGAAGTTTCGTTGGCGCGCTTTTGGACAGGAAACCGTTTCTCCCTAAAATTCTGACCTCTCCCGTTAAAGGATCCCAGTCCTCCATTGGCAAATTGGCCGTCACGTGATCTCTGTATTCATACTCTTATCGAAACCATATATCGCGGTCCATGCTTCCGAACGGCAGACGAAAACAGAGACCCAAAGAGTGTTGTTTGTCATCCGAGCTCCTAATACATTTGAATACGTCTTGGTATGGGTGAAATGGAGATCAAATATTTTCTTGGATATTGCATCTTAATAGATTATCAAGTCTGATTATTTCTAACATCTTTTAATGTCTTTATTTTGTCTTCGAGTTAATTTAAGTTAATAACATCTGCTGCTATAATTTCATATATAGTTGGAGCCTGTCTAAAGATCTTGAAATGCGTGAATTAAATGTGAGAAATAAATTGTGAAAGAGGTTCTCAGCCTAGCCTATTAAGCTGCAAATAAAAAGCTTTTTGGTGATTTCTCGAGTATTTATTCTGCCTATTCACACCGACATCTGCTATGAATACGACGACTGCACCTTGAAACTCCTAGCGTGGAACCGCCCTCGGCTTAGTATCACAAAACAACATCCAGCATCTAGAAAGCCATTTATATAAAAATGGAGCTGCCACGCCACTGCAATACATCATCTTTCATCCTTAAATCGTGACATATACATACATCAAAATTTTCCATTTTTTGAATTTTGGAAAAATATTTGAAAAGGAGACTAATAATTTGAAATTTTTGTCAGACGGTCATTTAACACATCAAATTAACGGTCAATAAAAAAGGAATAAGTGCGTGTCATCTTCCTATGTGAAATAGACTTTGATATATAGGCATTTGAAGTGTTGTAAACAGCATATAACTTTGCATGATTTTCATGTTATAAACTTTGCATGTTAAACTTTGCATGTTATAAACTTTGCATGATTTTCAGATTTTCGAAATTCAATATCTCCAAAACTATTTGTTAAAAAAAATACGATTTGTCATTTTTTTTTCTAATTTTTAATAGTAGAACAAATGGGGGGAAAAATTAAATTTCTGAGACATCGACTTCTATTTCATTGGTTAATTTCACAAAAATGATGCATATATTATACGATATATTAACGAGATATTATACAATATATTTTTAATGATACATTATAAACGATACATTATTAACGTTGTATTAAGTAACGGTATAATATTACTAATTTGCTCATTCATTTTCTCGGTAATCAATATAGATTAAATGCAAGTCATTTATTTCCCAAGTTATCGAACTGGACGTCGTTTCTTTAGATGTTATTATCAAGGTTCATCCTCCTTCATCGAAACAAAACTAATCACACGGAAAATCCTCTCTCGTGCCCAGTTTATTCTTTGGACTGTACTTATAATGATCAGTATCAAAGTCAGTATCATACGACTGGTTTTTCTTGAATTTTTGTTATTTTAGGAACAGATGATATTCTACTTTTATTGTTACTTTATATGAAGTTGCGCGATTCTCGTAATAGTGCATAGCGCACAAATTAAACTTATTAACCTGTATTATTTACGAAACGTTATGAACGTTATATTGTAGGAAATGTTATACGATGTATTATAATATAGATTATACGCTATACATTACAATTACATTACACGATATATTATAAGATGGATCGTGCAATCTATATTGCGATTACATTGTACGGCAAATTCAGATGCATTATATACAACATATACGTGAAATTACGATGCATTGTATACAACATATATTACGGTTACATTATACAATATATTAATGGTATAGTATATATTATTAACGATATATTATTAACGATATATTATTGATGATATACTATTAATGATACATATTACTAACGCTATATTATTAGTGATATATTATTAATCATACATATTACTCACGATACACCATATAACCTTTTATTGTAATGTATAATATACAACACGTTTTTATTGCACCTTTTTTATTATACCTTTTTTATACGATGAATTATCCGATATGTTGGACAATATATTATATGGTATATTATAACGTTATGTTAAATAACGATATATAATTACTAATTCCAAATTCCGAAATTATATCTGTTCTTTATTTTCTTTATAATTCTAATGTATATAAATACCAAACATTTATTGCTCAAGTTATAGAACTAGACATCGTTTCAGTAGATTCTATAATCAGGATCCATTCCCCTTCATCAAAACAAAACTAACCACTCGGAAGATTCTCTCTCGTGCTCAATCTGTGCCCTAAGCAGTACTTGTACTGATCAGCATCCAATCAACATCAAATGAGTGGTTTTTTTCGAATTTTTATTCTGTTAGGAAGAGATATTTGTATTAATAAGTAATTTGAACTTACTTCTTCTCATAATGTATGTAACAAGCAAATTAAACTTACTAATGTATATGTTTACTATATTTTCTTCTCGCTTTTTTTTTTTTTTTTTTTTTGTGTGTGTAATTTTTTTTTTTTTTTTTTTTTTTTTGTGTGTTTTAATTTTTTTGTGTAGTTACATGAACTTTTTTTTTCACTTTAAATATTTTTAACACAAATACTTTTTGTTTATATTATTATATTTATAATGCATTTTTTAATTTGTAAAAATATTGTTGGAAGTTAAACTTTACTTAATTAAAATGCATCTAAATAAAAAATTTCTTTTATACTTCTTTCTCATATAACTTCTTTTCCTGAAAATATGACTGTAATTTAAATGAATTATAGCCAAAAGTATTGCAGATATCTCTCTGTCGGAAACGTTATTGGAACTCGCGTTCTATGCAGAGAGCCAGGGCTTAAATTAACGAATTAGACCGCTGGGCTATACCATATAGCCATTTGATCGTTTTTCTAGAAAACGTTTATATGACCGTAATTTAACTCTATTCTCACCATAATATCATATATTATAATATGAGCAAATTTTGTGTGTGTGTGTGTGTCTATGTGTATATATGCAAATTTTATCTTAAAAACGGCTCTAGCGATATTAACGAAATTTTGTATCACACCGTTTTGGGGTACCAGAAGATCATTGGGTCTTCTGGTTCATCACATGTTCGACAAAATTCGATTAGTGGGTCATTTTGGGGTCACTATGTATCAAGCTAATTTTAACCGAGCATAGCTCGGTCTTTTCTGCTGGTGGGCAATAATATGGTCCAAATAGAGTTAAATTACGGCTGTGTAACCGTTTTCTAAAACAACGGTAGAACGAATAGACTATTTGTTGCAAATTTTTAATAGTGTAGATGTTAGTTGTGGTTTTCGCTCCACTAGAAATAGCAGTTTTTACAGCTTTTCGGTTAAGTTCCAGTTCGAAGGTCGGAAAAAAATAGAAATTACTAATTAAAACTGATGGATTTACTTTACTAATTAAAATTATTTCGTTCCATGAAAAACCATTTCATTCACAAAACTTGCAGCTGCTTAGTTGCCAACCCAGTATTTAAAATGTAAGTTTTAACTTCTTTTTTAAAACATTCATTTTTTATTTCTAAAATTCAGAACTTAAATATATTCTTTAAACTTTTTTGCGAAGTAAATAAATGTTTGAAGAAAAATGCTTCCGAACTTTGAACTAAAGAATAAATATTAATGAAAGTGAGGTGAAATGAATTTGAAATTTATTAAATATCTTTCTTTTAAAGTTGTTTGCACATTTTAAATTAACAATGTATTTACTCAGGCGTACTAAGTAAAGTTTTCAGAAAGTTGTAAAAAGTTTAAAATAAATAAAACTTTTGAAGTCACTTAATAATTTGAGAAAAATAAATAAAAGTTTCGTTATCATCTTTTAAAGAAAGTTTTTTAGACTTTAAAGAAATTTACTTACTTTTTTTTTCATATGATGAAAAAGTTAAAAATGTAAAAATTTTAAGCATTAAAATTAATTGAACTTTCAGAATTTTAAATTGATTTTTTTTTACTTATATTACTTACCCATCATACGTAGTATAGGGTAAGTCTTGTAATCGTTTTGAAAATCGATTTTTTTTTTGACGGATTTACACGTTTCAGACACTGGAGATTCCGAAAAACATATTTTTAGAAAAAAAAAATTGCCGTCCGTCTGTGTGTCTGTAAACGCTCTATCTCCCGAGCAAAACGAGATAGAGACTTGAAATTTGTTATGTACTTAGTATGTAATAATGTAAAGAAACTTATTTAATTTCAGTAACCTCGATTATCCGGAACTATTTTTTTTTTCAGACTCTCGAAATATTCGTTCTGATAAAAGGTATATAAAAATTTTCGAAATTGTTTATTTTAAGGAGTGAATATAAAAGACAATAAAAAAACATAAATTTCGCATAAAGCATGAAGTCGATCGGATAATTAGTTGCCGAGATATTTGTAATCCTATTTGCCACACTCTTCGATTTTTCATGACTCTGTATTTCAACCAAATTTCAATTCAAAGATATATTTTAATTGGAAATGAGACGCTTAATCAGATGCAATAAACCGCTAGTTAATAGGATTATTGTTTTTGGAGTTATAAGGATGTTTCTTTTAAGCAATTCAGTAATCGAGCCTTTAAAGTTTATGACGTCCTCAAGCCACGATTTTATTCTAATTACAACGCATTTTATAAGTGGTTTACACATTTTTTGTTTTAATATTTTACATTATGCATATCCATGATGGGTAAGTATTACGGTGGCCTCCAACAACTAGTTTTTTTCGGCAGAAAGTCCCAAAAAATAGCACTAGTGGGAATTTAAATAATTCATATATAATACATAAACATATAATAACAACTTACGCCAATACGCTATAACATATATATAATACGTTAAACATGTGTAATATGCTAGTAAGATCAGAGCAAAATATTTTTTTAAAACCAGGTACAACACTGGAGTCTGCTATATTAGGAATCTGAATCGGCTTAGCGAACGAAATTCAGAATATTGTAAAGAAAAACGCGCACGCGTGTGTTAGGTCAACATGGTGTTTCTTCCTGGAAGTATGGTGTAATATTATAAAAATTTATTTTTCCAACAAGTACTCGTTCAAAGAAGTGACACAACTATTTCGTGATAACTCTGGAATACAGTATCAGGGATGCGGTATAGTGCATCATTTAAGTAAAGAATTGGAGAAGGGAAATGCATAAAAAAACATTGTGATGGGTCCTGCAGGATGCATAATTTTACCTTGAAAGAGCACAAAAGAGGCATATTTTCCATAAAACACATTGAATATATCTTACTTCTACAAAAAGGACGCACTAATGTAAAAAAGTCCTACCGGCCTGTACCGGGAGGAAAAGGTAGCTTTCATAGTCCATATTTTTAAAAATTCAACTCATTTTACTCAAATAACCGAAGCTAAATTGCTTGGAGCTCGATTATAGAAGATTCAATCCCGGTTTTCGTTAATACTGAATTTGAATGCGAATTTCAGCATGAGAATTACAGCATAACAAAAATCAGATTGTTTCAAAATGTCAACCACCTTAGAATTTCAAACTGCCATATATCTGCCATTTTTTAAGATAAAGCCAAAAATGTTCCGGAATCCTTGTATCACGATCTAACACTTAATGGAGACAACTTTTTCAATTTATAAATTTTATTAATTTTTTTTAATTTTTTTTTTATTTAGCTTGCGGCAATTTTGAAACAATATGGCGCATGAAGCTGGCCAACGAACTCGGTCGAGACCTTGGTATGTTCTGTACACAGGATCAGTCACATTGATATCGGTTCATAAATACGAAAGTTACAGCATAACAAAAAGCAGATTGTTTCAAAATGTCAACCACCTTAGAATTTCAAACTGCCATATCTCTGCCATTTTTTAAGATAAAGCCAAAAATGTTCCGTAATCCTTGTATCACGATCTAACACTTAATGGAGACAACTTTTTCAATTTATAAATTTTATACATTTTTTTTTAATTTTTTTTTTATTATTTAGCTTGCCGCAATTTTGAAACAATATGGCGCATGAAGCTGGCCAACGAACTCGGTCGAGACCTTGATATGTTCTGTACACAGGATCAGTCACATTCATATCGGTTCATAAATACGAAAGTTACAGCATAACAAAAAGCAAATTGTTTCAAAATGTCAGCCAACCTAGAATTTCAAACTGCCATATATCTCAGCCATTTTCTAAGATATAGCAAAAACAAAAAATGTTCTAGAAATCTTGTATCACGCTCTAGCAGTTAACACAAACAGTTTTTTTCAATTTATAATTTTTTGTACATCTTTTTGATTTTTTAAAAATGTAATAATTTTTAACTGGCTGCCATTTTGAAACAAGATGGCGGATGAAGCTGGCCAACGAACTCGGTCAAGACCTTGGTATGTCCTACACACATACTCAGTCACATCCAAATCGGTTCGTAAATAAGAGAGTTACAGCATGGCATATGTCAGATATATATATATATATATATATATATATATATATATATATATATAAAGATATAGATATATACCGGGTGGTTATAAAATAAGTATCCCTATTTGGAGCTGTCTGTAGCTTGAAGAAACAACTCGAATGAAACAAAATTTGTACACATACTATTTGAGAAGGGGGAAGAAGAATGGAACAATAAAAAAATTGTAATAATCGCCGATAGATGGCGCTTTTGTGTGTGAAATGTAATGTGCAATACAAGAAAAAAGAATTAAGGCACAAACCGGATGGCATACCTAACTTATTGGAAAATGTCACAGTGAATGGGGTTAAGATTTTGCATGGCAGTGCCGATCAAGTTCAGGTTCCACATGACCATTGTGCTGCAAGATACAATCCAGGCGGTGGACGACGTGCTCAACTGCGGAATGTAACGCATCAGGAGTGACGTTTCGCACATGTTGTGATATGCAATCATTTAAGTCATTGAGGTTTGTGACACCTCCACTGTACACAATAGATTTTAAGTACCCCCAAAGCCAAAAATCACATGGCGTCAGATCAGGGCATCGAGAAGGCCCCGTCATACGAAAATACCGGCTTATTACTCTATCATCTGTGAAATGTTGTCGTAAGAACTGTTGTACTGCTCGCCCAATATGGGGCGGGGATCCATCTTGCATAAAAATTGTTTCAGACAAGCACTGTCTTTGCTGCAGTTGAGGAAGTACGAAAGTTTGTAACATGCGCAGGTATCTTTGTGCAGTAACGGAACACGTTACAGGGCCTGTTGGCCGTAACTCCTAAAAAAAATAAGGACCAAGAATGAAACTTGCAGAAAAGCCACACCACACAGTGATTTTTGGAGAGTGACGGGGTATTTCGTAAATAACAGTTCGTGGCTCCGAAGCCCATATTCTGCAGTTCTGCAAATTGACTGTCCCATTCATATGAAAATGGGTTTCATCTCCCCATAAAATCTTCCATGAGAAGGCATCATCCACCTCCCTTCGTACTAAAAACGTTAAAGCAAAATCCAGTCTCTGCTGCGCGTCACCTGGTAACAATTGTTGATGACAACTAATTTTATACGGATAAAATTGGTTTACCTTTCTTAGGACTTTTCGAACAGTAGCATATGGAATATCCAAATTTCGGGCAACTCCACGTGCTCTAGGACCGGCTTCCGGAGTCCCTGATGACTCCACAATCGCTTTGGCAATTTCTTCTTGCGTGTGGAGAGGTACTGGTTTCCTCCCTCTTCCGCATTTTACAGTAAACGATCCAGTCTCCCCGAAATTTTTTTACCATTCTTCTCACTGCACACGGTGTAAAAAGACCTTTTCCTTTACGCATTCCTTTCACACGCCTAAATTCACGTAAAGCAGCTGCACTGTTTGAGCTGTTAACGTAGAATAGTTTTAAAATTAAATCGCGATCTGATAAACTGAGAGCCATGTCGTACAACGTTAATGGCAGAAATGACCGCGTTTTGATTTTACTAATGATTACAACGGCGTTTGCACCAAGAGGACCCGTAGCGCCCTCTGTTGCCGATTATTGTAACTATTTTTTATTGTTCCATTCTTCTTCCCCCTTCTCGAATAGTATGTGTACCGATTTTGGTTTCATTCGGGTTATTCCTTCAAGCTACAGACAGCTCCAAATAGGGATACTTATTTTATAACCACCCTGTATATAAATCAACATTTAAACGGAGGGTGGTTTGGGGGTCTGGGGGTCATGATCGGTGAAAATATACCAAAAGATTTTGGAATTGCTCTCCTCCGAACGGCTGCAATAGGTAGCTTTTTGTAATTAAAGCTACCTAAAAAAAGGACCCCTTTTTGGAAGTACCTGAGTCCCAGGTACCCAGGATTTCAAAAGTCTAGCGACAATGTGATATCCGACTAAACAATTAACCGAATAATGCAGCAATTTCGTAATGATAATATAATAACCGGGCATACTAAAACCAGTCTTCATAAAACATGATTAAGCATGCATAACCCTGTCTAGAGGTTGTAGCAAAGCAATTTAATTATCTATTGTGGCTTAGAGAAAATAAGTACGTTTTTGGAATTAATTTGTAGTTTTTTTTTTTTTCGAAATATCATTAGCGATTTTTTGAGGGGCAACATCCTGTACAAGCCGTTGACATTTTTTATTTCAGATTTATAACATTCGTATATAAGGCATTGTAACGACCGAAGAACCCCGCAGCCGATCTTAACTCGTAAGTTGCAAAACTAGCTTTTGTCCAGAGCTTCTCCACGGATCGCTGCCTAGGTTCCGGAGATTTATCAGCCGTGCTGTTGTCTCGGAGGGATAGTTTTCGATATGCGAAAAGAGAGCTGAAGATGTAAGTGGCAGGTCAAGTGAAGTGAAGAAAGCTAGGCTGTTGAGAGATGAAGATGCAGTTGGAAAAAAGGTGGCGGATGGGATGCGAGCTGGATTGTGTAAAAAAATAGAGAAATGTAGCCGTTGGACTTTTGAGTTATAGAGTGATGTGGTTTTTAAATTTGTGTATTTTTTTAAGTTGTAAAATTGAAAGTTAATAAATTGTTTTTAGATGTTAAGCATCGACTCGGAGTCTACTGGAACTGAAATATTTAAAGTGAAATCGTTACAGCATGTCAAAATTTATCTCAGAATTGTTGTTTACTGAAAGTAAATCAACTGCCAAATAGGAAAATATTTATTAAGTATAGGAAAGAAAGTGTCATCTTAAAGAACGTGTCAAGTTATCAAATCGGACCGAACCGTAAATCATAATAAACCGACATTCCTGATCGAGCAAAGACTGGAACTAAACCGAAAAATGTCATTTTTATGGAAGCAAAAACTGGAACTGAAATATTTTTCTTTTTTTCAGCTGAACTGAATGATGCGATAACCAGAATCAGAACAAAACACATTATGGTTAAAAATCCTGTTCTGGAGTTTCTGGTGTTAATCACTTTGCATCCAATGAAATAGTGACATTATGAGATTCTTTATTCCCTGACAAAATAGAAACAGGATGACGGATTTTGATAAATGTGGTACCAAAATATTTGCCTTCACTCCCCCAGTATGTTTCCTGGAATAACCGGATATCTCCAAAATACTTATAAATGATTGTTCTTGTTCTATTAAAATATATATTGCCTCAAAGTCAACAAACCTCTGTGGCTCAGCGGTAACGTCTCCATCTTCAAATTTTTTAATTGTAACAGCAAGAGTTTCTGGGCCATCGATTTGCAGTATAAAAACCCATTTCCTTTCAGCCTTGGTGTGGTGTGTTGTGCAGCACTCTTGAAAAAAGTACTTGGTTTAAATACATCTGTGTGTGCGGCATTGATCTTAGTGTTCATTTCATCGTAACAATATATTGAAGTTGTAAAAATTTAACAACTATGCATCTCCAAACAATAAAATATCTTTATTCTAAAAAAAAAAGAAAGAAAAGAAAAAAGTAAGTAACGGTGTCACCGCTGTAAATCAATTTCTTCTGACCGAAAGTCTCTCCAGGCTAATATTAAGAAAACTATTGGATATAAAAGTATAAAAATTGGTAATTGTATAGAGAAATTTTCGGTAAACACGCTAAAGAATGTTGAAGTTAGTCAAAATAGCTAACAAATTAGCTAACAAAATAGCTAAAAAATTAATTAAAAACGGTCTATAGGAACAAGAACTATGCTTAGTAATTTAGCCATACTTTGCTTTACATAGTTGATAAGCGTACGGTGTGCAGTGTGCAATTATTTTTTTAATTTGACTAATTTTTGAGAGGGGTTTTCTTTTTTTTTAAATTTTTATACCAATTTTCATTATTTTGATAGATATTTATTTCCTATTTCGAAAAGGCCATTTTTTATATTGTTACCAATTTGTAAATTAGCGTAAATAATAATTTTCCCTTTTTATTAAAAACAGAAATAGATCTTTAAAATAGCAATTAAATGATCATTTGTTAAAAGGCAGTAAATGGGGAAAATTACGTCATAAAAAATGTATTTGCACATGATTATTAAAAAGCGAAGTAAAACGTTAATATAATAATTAAATTATTAGACGTTAAAAGCAGTAAAGGGGAAAAATTATGCCCTATTTAAAATGCTCAAACATCATTTCCAAACAAATTCGATTTTAAAATATATTTATACGATAGATTTATTTATTTCAAAGGAATCTTTCTACCAATTGTTGCAAATTTTAAAACAGCGCAAATAATAATATTTTCTTTCAACTGAAAGCTATATTTTTACATTAATATTAAAAATAGGAACAAAACTTTTGTGAAAATTACATCATATTTTAAACGGTACATTTAAAATGTCTTATTTAAAACCTAAAATGGGGGGAAATTAATGCATATGTTATTGCAATTAGAAAAACATATTGTATAATTATATTTCTAATATAAATTTTATCTTTTACGTAGAAAAATAAATATATATAATCATTTATTGTCAAATGTAAAGTTTTTACATCTTAAACAATCTTGTGGGCTTTCTTTTAGGAAAAAAAATAGTACTAAACCGAGCCCGCAAGAGTCTAAACCCAATCTCAAACCCATCCAACCCCACCCGTGTTTCGGTAAAATTGCGTTGCACGACCGTATGCAGAACTCTAATCCACACTACCTACATATCTTAATACAGTTAGGAAAAAATACTCTGTATTTATATTTTTAATACCAATTTTTATGTAGAAAAATAAATATATATAATCTACATACATATTTCTCTTACGTAGCACGAACATAAGATTGAATTTACAGATAGCCGTTTGGCAACAACTGCAATAAAACAAAATTAATTTGTTTTATTACATTCCACCAATCAGAAGCGTAATTTCACCACTGAAATTTGCGTAAAATTTAAAAGAAAAAGTTCAATGGTTTTCATAAAATGTAAATAAATTAAAACGATTGCGTTTAATTATGTACTAATCGCATAAGAGCAGAACACAGATTATTTATTGAGAAATAATATTAGTTAATCTGCGTAAATAAAATAACAATTAAACTATTATAGTATGTAATATGTAAAGAGAAATATTTCCGATAAAGAAGTTACATTATTCGGAAAACAAAAGATGCATTTTCTTCCATGAATATAAAATATTTTACTAAAACTGTGTCAGTGATAACGTCATATTCACTGAACTTTATTCCTGAACCTAGACTGAACTCTTGCTATTTATTTAAAGATCCTTGATATACACAAAATAAAATATTTCTGATAATTACATAATTTACAATGAATTATAATAAATATTTAATGAAACTGAGGTATTTTAAAACAATTGCTTAAATGACGCTCTAAATTCGGAAGGGGTGGATGGTTCTGTTTGTGAAAATGATGTCATATTTGGAAGAAAGGATGAATTCTCATACATTACCGATTTCTAGGTAAGTTTTTCATTGTGTGAAGAAGTTTCCTCCAGGAAACTCGTAGCAACAGCCAGGAAATGCATAGCATCGGTTTGTTAGGAACTTCCAATGACGCCATGACCATTGGAGTCTATATAAAACTGAAATATTTTATTAGAACGATTTTGTCAATATGATGTCATATTCATTGGCCTTTATTTCTAATTCAGTAAATCAAACTTCAGAGCAGGAGTTCTTTTTAAACACAGCACAATCTTTCGGCCGATATATGAATAGTTATTGTCCTTGGTTCGTTTTACGGTACGTGATGCATTCAGCAAGTTAGCTTTTTGATCAAGAGCGTCTTTTAGACACAGCAAAAAACGTGTTGTTTTTATTTTGTTAACTTTCCAAGCGTCTGAAAGATATATTTTTCACATCGAAGGAACTTTAGATGATGATTGTGATTTATATTGAACTATCTTGCTATTACGTGGTGTTTTTCAAAGAGTTTTTCGAAATTAATTTAAGGCGGGCTGTACAATATTATAGACGCAATGAATTTTAAATTAATTCTGTTTCCAAAGAAATTTTTTCATTTAACTATTTTACATTTCAAAAATTTGTAAATTTCATAATGTTAAAATAATTTATGCCCATTGGTAGCACGTAGTAAATACATTTTTAATTGTGTTTTCAATAAAGTTTTCAATTACTTTTTTTACATTAAAAATTTTTGTAAATTTCCTATGTTAAAATGATTTATGTTAGTTCTCAATCTGGCTTAGAGTTGCTAAAAATAGTGGCGAGCGAGAGAAGCGAGCTTTGGCTGCGTAGCGAATTCATTGGGAATTGTGTTGCAATTCAAGGGGGTTGGCGAGCGTCAGCGAGCAGAGGGCGAGCCCATCAGTCATTTATATTCAAATATATAGCTTTTACATCTTAACCAATATTGTGGACTTAACCAATATTGTTATGTCCTTCGTTGGAAGTTGATTAAAAATAAAGCTACACTGTTTTGTCCCCTTGACCATTCATAATAATTTTCTAGAAGATAATACATACTGACATTAAATCATTTACCGTGCTATATCACATAGTTAGGAAGGTACTAATGGAATCATAAGTAAATATAAAAAGCCTTACATAAGAAAGGCAGTAATCATATATTGCACGTATTGCTTATATCCAAGTTAGCTGCTCAGATATTTCTTAATCTAATATGGGATGATAGCCTATAATTTTCGAAAAGAGATGGAGCACTCTTACTATTCATCTTAATAATAGGGTCGACGCTGACAAGGGGCTGCAAGTAGAATTGGGAAATGAGACTTTGATCTAGTGACAGAATATTTTTTTTCAAAATATACGTTAAATCGTCTTAAAGATATCGATAATCGAAAAATGTCTAACAAAAATAATTGATATATCGTATATACTGTTTTTTCGACATATCAGAAACATTTTCATTATTACTTAATGTCTTCATACATGAAATAATTTATTTCTATTTGTGTTAAGTGATGTTTTATTTAAAAATGACTTTTAATCTTTTAACACATATGTTTGTATCACTTAGATTTGTAAAGCTGATGAAATCATTTCCAGTATTTTTTAAGCAATCCATTAAAAAGCAGTAACTGTGATAATGCCTTGTCGCTAAGACTTTTTTTCTCTCCGTAATCGTACTTCTAATCTTGGAAAAGAGTCTCAGACAGAAGTCGCAACAACACTTAATTATTGTCTTCATAAAACATAAAGTTTTGGATAAACATTTTTTAGACCATAATGAGTAGAGGAAAGTATATTCAACTAGGTAAATTATATCCAATGGCTGGAGTATCATAGTTGAGATTTTTCCAACAGAGGGAAAATACGCCGGGACCAGGACTCGAACCTGGGTACTTTGGTGTACCGTACTAACGCTCTCCCTACTGAGCTATCCCGTCGATATCCTGGACTGCATTCCAGGATATCGACGGGATAGCTCAGTAGGGAGAGCGTTGGTACGGTACACCAAAGTACCCAGGTTCGAGTCCTGGTCCCGGCGTATTTTCGCTCTGTTGGAAAAATCTCAACTATGATACTCCTGCCATTGGATATATTTTAGATCTTTCCAAATTTTTAAAGGCGTTCTACGTTTATGATAACTTGCTACAAGTGTGGATAAAAAGTAAGTATCTCAGAGTTTATACAAATTATGATTATACGGAAATTATCTTCTGATGGTATAAAGTATATTTTAAAATTCCTAAAATTATTAATTATGTTAAATCAATAAAAAGAAGTTCATTTATTAAGTATTTTTTTCTTTTGAAACAATATAATCAGTTAGTTAGATTTATTTTTAAAAAACACGAGCAGAGTATTTAAAATTGATTTCACATGAAAAACATTAAATTGCAAGGAGTATCGATTTATAGCGAAAGGTTAACATCAATATTAAAATATTGATATTTTTGGCCCGATATATCCACATATTTCTGCAATTCCTAATTTGGTCATAGAAGATAGACTTGTTGACTACAACTGAAATCCGTTTCTCCTGACATTGATTCGTATAATTGTTATAAGGTTTCAAATGTCATGTAAGACTAAACTATCATGTATAAATAGAAGCTATTAGTGACATTTGCAAATATGCAGCAGAGTTTAAGCTAAGTTCTAAATTTCTTTAGCGAAAAACCAAAAATTCTCCCACTCTTCTCGACATCTTGATATATTCTATTTTTTAATACAAAAAAAAATAAAAATAAAAATAAAAATTAGTCATGACAGGTTTAAAATAGTACTAATAGTATAAGAATCATGGACGGCGCTGGAAACCTATCGATATTGCCACACTTGTAAAATCCATATTCAATTAAATACTGGAAGAGAAAAGCCAAAAACTGTTAAATAAGCAATTTGATAAAGCTATCGCTTCTGAACAAAATTGGAATGACACTGTGGCGCTTGTGATGCTCTTCCTTTTAGCGTGCTCCTTGTGAAATTTCGTGTTGCTGCAATTCCTTTAGGCTACTGGAAACAGTAATATAAAGACTACTTGAAAATGCTATCAAAATCTTCTCTTTATGTATGACAGTGGAGCTTGGGCTGACACAAAACAACAAAATCCAGAAAGGGGCAAAAATATGAAACAGATGTGCATGTAGTCAGCTTCCAAGTTCGCGTAATTAGTTTTTATGGAAAATATAAACATATCACAAGAAATAAACTAAGCTAAAAATTTTGTCAGACGTATTGGTCAAACTGGTTCTGTCAAACATACTTGCTGCACCTAATAAAAGAAGTCAACTCTAAATTACTCTCAAAACTATTGCCGTGGGTTGTTTGTTTATTTTTCTTGGAAATTTACTACCTTTTTTTATTATTCTTACCTCGTTAGAAAATCCTTTAGTTATTTAAAGAAATAAGAATGCTTATTTTGATTTCAGCTTCTAATTAATAACTGAAAATGTTACTAATCCATTGCATACTACATAATTAGTATAAGTAACTAATTTTTAAATACAGAAATATAATTTTTTAACAGCTTGAAATAAATACCATTATCTGTTTATTAGTTTTGGAATCCTTTTTAGCTGAAACAACTCTAAAAATGTCATAATTTGTCATACATCATGTCAACAGAATGTCATAATCTGTCATTAACCGTTAAATTATTTCCTCGAACATAATATTCACTGAAATTAAATCACCGTACTTATCTTTACTAAATAACAATACCCAGAACAAATAGTAATAATCTGGCATTAAGAAAGTACGTGTTAAATGTATTATATACAGAAAGATATTCGGAAGAATTTGTATGCTTACATCGAGATTAACTTTCGTAATATCACTACACAATTCAATACTTGAATCAAATCTTCTACTATATGTACAAAAATTAAACACAAATATTTTTGCTGATAATACTACACTTGTATAAATTATTCAGATTACTGTAGAAAATAACTAAGTGAATAATACAATATTTAACATTAGACATAAAACGAGACTGACATTTTCACCTCCGGTCAACAAACATAAATGTCACAAAATCAGTATTTCATTTAGGGATCATCCATTGCTTACATCACGCAAATTTTGAAGCAAATGTCACAGATTGTCACACACGAGTTATACCTTCACCTACCTCCCCATGTGACGTCGCATTTTTTTCAATTGTTACTTTAGATATTCTTAATAAAAAAATATTATAATTATTAACTATTGGGAAAATGGTTGTTCTTTTCGGTCGAGAATGGACTGCTTGATATCGTCATTTTATTGACGTCGTCACTTTATTTTTTTAAGCGTTTTTAGGCGTTTTTAACAAAATTCTGTAACTTTAGAAGAATTTTTAACGAAATTCTATAACTTTATAAGAAGTTTTCTTTGAATAGGCAATAAAAATGCATAAAATCGTTCCGAAAATGTTACAGTTATAAAAAGGATAGATGCAAATTATCACATAAGAAAAAAAGTCGAATTCAAAAATTGACGTCGGATGAGAAATTGACTTATAAAGCAAAAAACGTGGTCTTCAACTTTATTGTCTCTGTTTTCATTAATATATTGTAAATTTGGTAATTTCGTGTTATAGCGGCCCCCAAGGATGAATCGCCAAGCGACCAAGATTTATGGCCAAATTATAAAGCATGCATGACATTATAGGGTCATTCCATGCAAAATGAGCAAATCAGCTGTGGCTGACATGTCATAGATTTTAATGAAAATCAGCCTATAAGTAGATCATATTTATTTATGAGTAAATGTAAAATAACAGATTTCAGGATTGTTTATTTAAGTATTAAAACTTACATTAAAAGTTGATATAAGATCGAGGTTGTGTCTACATGCTTGAAATTTCAATTTTCATTATTAGCCGTAGGAGTGGAAAGACTATATCAAAAATTATTTATAATTAAGAATGTATAATAAGTAACAGATTGGAGTGATTTAGTAACTGTCCTTTTATTCCATAATGAGAAAAAAAAATAATGAAAAATTTTGAGAGGAAAATGCAATATTTCTATTATTTGTTTAAACAAGAAGGAAAGGTCTTACAATTATAAAATTGTTTGACGTTATAGATAAAAGTATATATTTTAAATATAGAAACTTTGATTCTTGCCTTTTTATTCCTTAATGAGAAAAAAATAAATAATGAAAAATTTTGAGGGAAAAAATTCAACATTTCTATTACTTGTTTGAATACGAAGGAAACATCCTAAATTTTTTTAATTATTTGACGTTATAGATAAAAGTGTATATTTTAAATATAGAAACTTCCATTCTTGCCTTCAGTTTATTTTCCCTCAACAATATTTTAAATTAGAGTAGAATAAATTATTGATTTAAACGGGGCAAACAATTAAAAGTAATCAAGGCTCCGGATAGATGGCAGCACTACATATTTTATTTGCAAGATAGCAGAAACGCATGTAAAGGCGCGGATATTTGAAGTGAAATAGCCCAAAGCACATAACAAATATTAACTTTTTGAACTAATTTCTCTTATGTAAGGAATCAAAAGGCAATCTTGAATTTTTTTCAGCATATCATGGGCTTTTTGAACTTTATGCTTTTGCAATATTGTTAATGTCACGTTTTTCCTTCATTTGATTTTTTAAGTATACATAAGAGCAAAAATTGTGATTTTGTAATTTTTTTAAAGTTTCTAAGCTATTTTGAAGTTGAAGAAAATAAATGGCAACTTCCAAATTTGAGAAATTTGGTTTTCATATGTAAAATTACATCGTACACCAATTTCACATATGTTTTTAAATTTCTTCGATTTTTTTTAACGCTTTTAATTTTCTCAAAGTTTTCAATTTTTCAATTTTTACA
Source organism: Maratus michaelseni (assembly GCA_963931845.1). Lineage (NCBI taxonomy): Eukaryota > Metazoa > Arthropoda > Arachnida > Araneae > Salticidae > Maratus > Maratus michaelseni. The sequence goes on along the minus strand of OZ007591.1, from coordinate 151,574,972 downwards.
ACCAATTTAAGGTTAACCATTGTGTTACGAAATTATTATTACTAAATAAATATGATAATAACTGTCCATGGGTAATAACTGTCCACCTTATACAAATATGTATTAAATTAAAACCAAATCTTTAAATAGTTCTCACATTTTCGTTAACTGCAATACATTAATCATACTGAATCCATGGACTTTGATACCAGGCTTTGAAATTTTGGACCCTCCCCTCCTCTTGAGATGTCACGTAATTTATGGGTGAATCCTTAATATAATTATCAAATTCTAATAAAACAGAAATGTAAAAATTGCAACTAGCTTCATATTACTACGTGATAATCAATTTTTGTTTACCTTTTTAACACTTTCTAACATAGCTGTACAGTGTTCATGAATTGGATTTGTCTGCCCGTCTGTCTGTCCGTGCTCCAACTTGCGTAAATATACTCGGATTACCTTGTAATTGATATACGCTATTGAGATTTACCATAACATATTTGGTATTGAAAATTAAGTATGTAGTATTTATAGTAAATTTACAAAGGCACTCAAAAGTATTCCGTTATATCATGTTCTGTGGGGGAAAATCATTTGCGGTGCATTTTAATGGTGTTACACTATTTTAAACATAATGAAATTTATTTAGATTATTGAGGTTTATTAGAAGATGGTTACTACAGAATATGTTATGCGTAACACTTACAGTACATGTACAGGAGAACTCAAAAGTATTCCGTTATAACTATGAAGAAAAATCGTATTACAAACATAATGAAATTGATATGAGTTTCTTAGAGGCACTAAAACATGTTTTCAGTAGAATATGGGGTGCAAAGCATTTATCATACATTTACAAGGTCACACAAAATAGTTCGATTATATAATTATCTATGGGGGAAGACTGTTCGCAACGTATTTTAATTGTGTTGTGCTACAGGGTGTCCCAAAAAGGAGTACCCATTTTTAAAAATGAATAAGAAACAAACGAATAGAGTTATTAAAAAAAATTCTTGCAGGAAACGGATATGTGAAGTCTGGAATTTTATTTAGAGTATTTTGTTATGTTAGTTCAAATTCTTACCGACAGATGGCGCTGTGGCTACCGCATTCATCAGCAATAGTTGAAAATTAAATGACAATATTTTCAATATGTCCTCCATTCATCACAATAACATGTCGGAGTCTTAGAATGAAATTAGCACACACCTTCTGCAACGTCTGTACGGAAATGGCTGTACACTCTTGAGCGATTAATCGCTGGAGCTCAGCTAGCGAAGTGGAATTTTGGCAGTAAACTACATCCTTCAGATGGCCCCAAAGAAAAAAATCACACGGATTTAAATCTGGTGAGTAAGGTGGCCTATTCATAGCCTTGCGGTCGTAATTTCGGGTAATTTTCGGTGCTGTAGCGCCATCTGTCGGTCAGATTTTGAACTATCATAATAAAGTGTTATAAAAAAAATTCCAGACTTCACACATCCGTTTCCTGCAAGAATTTTTTAAATAACTCTATTCGTTTGTTTCATATTCATTTTTACAAATAGGTACTCCTTTTTGGGACACCCTGTATTTCAAAATTGATATACATTACTGAGGTTTACTACAAGATTCTTGCAGTAGAATATGATGTACATTTAGTTTGCTAAGATATATTTGTAGACTATAAATAAAATTATATACAGGGCTATGCAAAGAATTGGATATATGGCCGTCTATGGATGATTAGTTCTGGAAGTGCGATTTCAGTAGTTTTAAGCGTGTTTTTGCCGAAATTAATTTTCAGTTTAATATGTAACGGACATAAAAATAGGTAGATAATATGCACGGCTATACAAAAGAATTCAAGTACGTTTTCGTTTATTGGTAAAAATTGTTGAAGGTGAATTTTCAACTGTGTTATGCGTTTTCTTACTATAATAAATTTTAGCAAACTAAATGTGGAATGTATACAAACAGATCTTAAGCAGGGCTGCACAAAGGAATTGGAGGACCTCTTCGGATATGGGCCATAATTCTAGTAATCTGGTTTTGAAAAGTGTTATGCTTTTTATAAAATGTTTACTTATGTATCTTCTTTACCTTAACCTTATAAGGCGGCGTTTTTAAAGTAATCTGGAAGAGTTGGAAAGAGTTTCATAATCTAAGCTTGACGCATAATTTTTATTTTTATTTATTTATTTATTTATTTTTACATCGAGGTGCAAAATGATAGGAAAGGCGTAAAAACAATTGAAGTCAGTTCGCTTAGGAGAAAGTCGGGTAACCGCGGACATTTCAATTTCTAAGAAATTCAAAGTGTTGCGTAAATAAAGAGTTATTGTAAATGAACGTCCTCTAGAGTCGAAACAAATACAGTTTAATTGCGACGTGGGCGCCGAGTAAATTAGTCATGAGTGAGTGTTTTGTTTTCGTCAATAAATTTTTGACAAAACAAAACAGAAAACATCATACGCGGAGAAACATTTGAAGAAGACTGGATTCAGTGCAAGGAATACAAAGACTGGGCCCATGAAGATTATGTTTATGTAGATGCATCGGATTTTTATTATAATTGTGATGTTTGTAAATCCAAAAAACGGTTGAGACACCATTGATTAATATGTCCGGGGCTCCCGCCATTTCTTGTAACGCCAAAAAAATAAGGCCAAGCTATTTTCAGTATATTTCGTTAAATAATTCGATATTATTAGTAATGTTTAATTAAAATCATTAAAGAAGTTCGTAATTTTATTTTAAGTATAAAATAAAGACAGAAATTTCATTCATTTGCTTTTTATTTGCAATTTATCCAAGTGCCCGGGGCTACCCGATCTTCCCCTACGCTACAAATCGTTTTGTTAAAATTAAATATAAGATATTCCAATAAATATTAAAGCGAAAGTTTATAAATTTTGTATGTTTTTTTAATCTACTTTAAAATATATTTTTGTTAATTTACAGTGGAGCAAAATGATAAGAAGATCGTAAATTTTTCGAAACCATTGGTGGACATTTTTGCATATCATTTAGCAAAGTATTTAAAGATATTCTGATCGTATTCGCTAGCTTCTTAAAGAAGTTTAAAAATATGAAGAGAAAAACGCTTTCTGACTTCAAAAGAAGCCAAATCGTAGTTTTAACAACATCGGAATGTCCCTTCAAGGAATTACTGGTAGTCTTAAACGTCAATGACTGTCTTTTTTAATTTCCTATAGAATCCGAATACTTACAGTAGGGCAAAAGCTATAGTAAGGTTCGAGAGTTTTCTTTCAAAATGATCCGAACGTTTGATTGTTCGCACGGTGGGAAGTAAAAGAATGACGGCAAAAGAAATTGGATGCCAAATAAAGACGCCAGCATCAGTATGGACTATAAGAAGAACAACTAAAGTATCGTTTCCAATCACTCTAAAATAAAACTGGCTTTTTAGGGAGGGGTGATATGTCGTACCTGCTTTCATTTTGCACCCGTTTCCATACGCAAGCACAAAAACAATCCCAGCTAGTTTCACCTTCAAACCGGTTTGTGCATTGGAAATGGTGTAGGGGATAAAATGACCGTTCATAGGGGTCTTGGAAAAAGCATTGGAAACGCGGCTTTTGTTTACCCGAACGGAACCATAGATAAAAGCCGAATTACTGACCTAAGCCGTGTTTCCAATGCTTTTCCGAAGACCCCTATGAACGGTCATTTTAGCCCCCACACTATTTCCAATGCACAAACCGGTTTGAAGGTGAAACTAGCCTAGGTCATTTTTTTCCCGAAATCAGACCTGCAAGCGATTAGGTCAGTAATGCGGCTTTTACCCCTGATTCAGTTCGGTAAACAAAAGCCGCGTTTCCAATGCTTTCTCCAAGATCCATATGAACGGTCATTTTATCCCCTACACCATTTCTAATGCACAAACCGGTTTGAAGGTGAAACTAGCCGGGATTGTTTTTGTGCTTGCTTGTGGAAACGGGTGCAAAATGAAAGCAGGTACGATAGCCGCATATCACCCGTCCTTAAAAAGCCAGTTTTATTTTAGAGTGGTTGGAAACGATGCTCCTAATCGCTTGCAGGTCTGATTTCGGGAAAAAAATGACCTAGGCTAGTTTCACCTTCAAACTGGTTTGTACATTGGAAATGGTGTAGGGGATAAAATGACCGTTCATAGGGGTCTTGGAGAAAGCATTGGAAACGCAGCTTAATAGGTCGAGAATCTTAAATATGCAAAACTACTTCTATGCCCACATTTAACATCGGTCCATAAAAAATTCCGCATTCAGTTTGCAACGGAAAACCTGAAGCAACAAACGAATTCGTCTAGTTTAATTTCGCTGGTTTCCACAATATTCATTCATATTGACTTCGCCTTTGAAAAAAAAAAGAACCACACGTCATCAAGACGGAGGCTCTCTAATGGTTTGGACTAATTTTTCCTCAGGAGTAAGATGAAATTTTTTTTTTTCTAGATAGATCACCAAATAAACATACCTATATTCACTTGTTAGAGCGCATTTTGTTGAAACAGGGACAACAAATTACCGGTCTTAATTATGTTTTTCAATATGACAATGCTTCAATTCACTCTGTAGAAGACACAAAAAGTGGTTTAAAGATAATAATATTCCCACATTCGATTCCCCATTGTGACCGATTCCCAAATTGGAGCGTCAAACGTAAAAAATTTCATGGAGAACGTTTCGAATATTACAGAGTGCAATAGTTCCAAAAAATGTTCAAATAGTCCAGTGTAACTCGAAAGCAAAATTAAACTCTGCTATTTGTGAAGCATGGCGTGTTTTGTAACCTCGACAAACTCAAAAACTCTTAAACTTTAAGCCACAATGCAGCATTGAAATAATTGCTATTGGAAGTGCAAATGATATATAACAATGTCTATCACAACACAATTTCTTCCGTTTTTGTCCTTTTGCTTCTATTGCATATTCAATAAATATACAGTTTGTTGTATTGCAATAATATAAATTGTTTTACAGAGTATTTTTTGTGTGTATGTTTAAAATGCCTATTTAGTTTGACAAAGTCAATATATATAATTTATATGTGGAGTAATATAATTATATTTTTTATTGAGTCAATAAAATGATCGTTTCTATCATTTTGCGCCCCATTGTATGTAATAATCATGCTGGAAATACCTGAAGATATATAATCTCTCACGCAATAAATTTATTACTAATCGTTCAACCATTTGATATCCAATAATGCTTTAGTGGCATTAAATCATGAAATTCGCTTTTACCATGTCACACTCATACTCTACAAATGGGAAAGTAATAATCGGACACTAAGAAAGTTCGTATTAAATGAGTTATACGTGAGAGAAAGACATTCCAAAGATTTTTGGGGGGTACACAGACATTTACTGCAGAGACATCTCTATACAATCTTATATGCTATATCAATTCTAGTAATACAATCTTGAAAATGGAAGAAATGCTTCTTTTTAAGTAAAAACGGAACCATTACAAGATCACTCATGTGTCTGTCTGTCCGTCTGTCACAAGTTATTTTCTCGAAAACTACGGAACGTGGAAAGTTCAAACTTGGCAGAGTTATAAAGGCTATTGACCTACATATTTATAGATTATTAGCCATTCACAAATATTTTTAAGGAAAAGTTAGAGGGGCTAAGTAAGTTACTTGAAAAAATATATATATTAGTGTATCGTGTGGGGTATCGTTCAGAAGATATCGTAACACCGAACTCGGAAATATATTTCTTTTTAATTTTAGGTATTATATTTTCAGAGATATCGTCTAAAATGTACTGAAAAAATATGCCCGCCCCCACTATCTGAACCCCCCTATCCCCCCCACTATATTTTCGAATCTACTGAAACTAAAATTATGAAAAAATTAGGGTTAATAGGAGTTTATTTAAAACTTGCAACAAAACTATACTGATTATCCTAGGTCAGAGAGTTTTTGAGCAAATTGCTATTTTCAGTTACACACAAACATTGCGGGAGTTGAGGGACGCTCGAGGTACCTATCGACTTGGAATCATCGAAGGATTGTTGATAATGAATTTCTAAAAAAATGTCTGTAATTAGCCGAGATATTAATTAAAAATCTAGCTAGTAAAACTCTGCACGAACGAAGGCGGCGTTACAACATTGCGAATTCCTTTTGAATCGCGCTCGGCACAATTCCAAGTTTAAACTTTGGACAAAATCTTTGTTTTAGACAAGGTGAATCACAGTGTTAAATAGTGCACGTTTTTCATTCCAACTGAATTCAATTGAAGGCATTTATTGAAAAATAATTCACAGAATAATTCCAAGTTTTTTACAAAGTCTTATTCTTTAACAACGATTTTTTATAATAATGCAGTTAGTAATTAATCAATTTATTGTACAAACACTTTGTGCGCGATTAAAACTCGCATTTGACCGATTAGCTCATAAGTACTGCTGGCCAAAGAAAAAATATGAGAGAGAAAACATTTTATATATCACCACTTTATATATTAACTTACTTTATTTATACTTGATATATTAACACTTTATATACACTTTTTATATCACTTTATATATCACTTTATATATTACTTTGTATATCACCAAATTGTCGCAGAAAAGTAAAACGAAAATGACCATTTGATTGAGAATCATGTCTTTTTTTAATTTATGTATAAAAAAAAGAGTAAAGTCAAAACAAAAAATGTTCCAGAATCCTTCTATCACGATCTAACACTCAACGCAAACAACCTTTTCAATTTATAATTTTTTATACACCTTTTTTAATTTTTTAAAAAAATTAAAAAAATTAACTGGCCGCCATTTTGAAAAGAGTTGGCGCATGAATCTGGCCAACGAACTCGGTCGAGACCTTGGTATGTCCTACACACATACTCAGTTACATCCAAATCGGTTCATAAATACTAGAGTTACACCATAACAAATACCAGTTTGTTTCAAAATCTCAGCCACCCTAGAACTTCAAACTGCCATACCTCAGCCATATTTTAAGATATAGCCAGAACAAAAAATGTTTCAGAATCCTTGTATCGCGTTCTAATATTTAGCGGAAACATTTTTTTCAATTTACAATTTTTTTTGTACATCTTTTTGAATTTTTTAAAATTTAAAAATTTTTAACTGGTTACCATTTTGAAACAAGATGGCGGATGAAGCTCGCCAACGAACTCGGTAGAGACCTTGGTATGTTCTACACACATACTCAGTTACATCCAAATCGGTTCATAAATAATATAATTACAGCATCAAAAATGTCAGATTATATATATATATATATATACTAGTATATACCCCCTGTCAAAAATGACAGGATATTGACTCAATATTCAATTTTTGAAATAGTTCAACGAATGGACAAAACATTCAAATTAAATATTTAAAAAAAATAATCCATGTGTGAAATTTTCTGAAAAAAAAGTGTTATCAATGTGTTTCTAAAGGGCTTGACTCACCACATAGCTCATTTTTTGATTATATAAGCAAAATTAAATGGAAATTACTCGGTACTATTTATTCCTTATATTTTAATTACGTTTCATAAGAAAAAAATAATAATTTTATTTACGATGGAAACAAAATTTTAAAATTTGTTTGTATTATCTACCGGTAGATGGCACCATCTTCTCCTATACGGTCCAATGTTGCTTGTGATTTCCAAGCAAGCCACCTCGACTGTCTTTCTCTAATTAATCGCCGTCTACGTTCAATCGGCGTTTCATCATTTTAATCAGGCATCGCTAAAACAATCCTTAAATAATATAAAACAACAATAAAAACTGATTTGATTGAACATATTCAAATCCACCGCGCGTTCAAAACAACATTTAGAAAGATCAACAAAGATGTTAAAGCAGTAAAACTCACGTTGCCAAATAGCAATCAGTACAGCACAAATAATTTTGATGAATGATTCTCAAAAGTGAATGACTCACATTTTTTTTTTTTTTTTTTTTTTTTTTTTTGCAACAATAATAATAATAATTAGCAAAGTGAAATGTAATTTCTGAAATTTTCACATTAAATTTTAATATGCTAATTATATGCAAATATTAACTTGTATTTTTATCAAAGTTCGATTGTTTATATTAATTGACGAAAGATGGCTGCAAAAATAGTTTTTGAAGGTTTTAAACAAAATTAAAATATTTAAAGACTTTAATATGCTTTTACAAATATTTTAAGAACAGAATCAGATAATTAACCTTTTTTTTTTTAAATGAAGCGTTCAAAGAGTCATTCATTTGTTTCAAGATTTAGAAATTCTGAATGGCAACAGTGTTTGTTTGTTTATATATAGTAATTTGATGTTTATAATACCTTATTTTTAATTTGTAACTTAGAACATTAAAATTGGATAAGATATACATGTTTTATGTGAAAATATGCAGAACAGACATGATTTCACGTAGAAGAAATTATCGTTTAGTGGTCATGTGTTAGCATATCTTTTTCAGTAAGCCTAACATGGCGTTTAACTACGGTCGACTCGCAGACCAGAGTGGTACAGCCCGGTACCGTTACAGACACTTTCTCGCCTTTGGATTTTATTATAAGTAAGATATATAAAATGGCATTTGAACGGAGGGTGATTTTGGGGTCTTAGGGGTCACAATCAGTGAAATTATACCAAAAGTTTTTGGAATTGCTTTCCACCGAACGGCTGCAATAGGTAGCTTTTTGTAATGAAAGCTACCTAAAAGTGGCAAAAAAAAGGGTGAAGTTCAAGATCAAAAAGCATAATGTAGAGCACTAACTGAAATGAAGTGATAGGTTAAACAATTGTGCACAGCTTTCCTTTTTAACACTTTCCAACATATTGAAAAAGTGTTTATGAATTCGATTTGTCTGTCCGATTTCTAACTCGCGGAAATATACTCAGATTTCCACGTAATTGTTCACATGCAGTATCCTCTTTAATAAAAAGGTATGCGTTGCTGACGACTGGGATTTTTGCTAATCGTTGCCACAGATTAATCTCGGAAAATGAAACATTTGAAATTACTGAAAAAATTAATTTCTCGAAAAGTATTTGTCAGAAAATTGTTAGACAAATTGCGTTAGAAATGTAAAAAATTGTATTTTTCTTGATATAAATTTCAAATCCACTGATTATGCCATTTTTCAAATATTGAATTTCAAAAATTGCCAAATTTCACAATGGAGTACCACAGCGAAAACTTCACGGGTAAAAAAATAATAATAACAGCAATGTGTCAGCACGAGTCACAAATTATAGTAACTGTATTATTCTGTTAAAATATAAAAGTGAATTATGATGTCACGAGTGCATGATTTTTATTTAATCCTCGACAAATACTAGATGCGCCATTTCTTTTTTGTTGTGTATAATATAGGTTAATTCACGTTATTAAAAAATGTAGCTATAAAACATATAAATCAATGGAAAACGGTAGGTAATAAATTGTAAACGTAATAATAAACCGTATTAAAAAAACACAACTTAGTGAAATAAGTATGCGTTTTTATGTTATTTTAGGATATTCCAAGTAAAGGTACATATTACTTTAAAATACAAGGTTAAATTCACCGATATATTTCGTTTGATTCAAGGTTCTTTTGGAGAAACCGACCAGCGCAGCGGGCGTAGTCTGCTAGTTGAAAATAAAGTGTGTAGCATTTATAGTTTGTTTACAGCGACACTCAAAAGAATAGTGTTACATTATGGTCTATGGGGGAAAATCGTTTGTGCTGCATTTTAATTAAGTTACTATTTTTCAAACATATTGAAATTGATATGTATCACTGAGGTACACTACAATAAGCTTACTGTAGAATATGGTGTGCATAGCATTTGATTGTTCATTTACGGGGAAACACAAAATAATATTGTTGCAGTATTGTCTATGAGCAATAATTGCTGGATGTACGTTTTCAGCTGTAGTAAGCGTTTTTAAATTTAACAAATTTGTTGCATATTACTTTCTGTGTATAAATTCTGTAGATTATGTATAGGGCAGCACAAAAGAATTAGAGTACATTTCCATTTATCGCCATTCATAATAATGCCCGCTCATAAAATGATTCTGCCAACTTTGTACCGATGCCTTTCACCGATATTTTCAGGCTTAATGCATGGGTTTTGCAGCGAAAGTGAGCTTCAGTAGACTACATGATAACGCTGACCTATCTTGAACAAACTTTCATAGGGCTACAAACTTCACTCAATAGAAATGAACACAAAGCATTATTTTATATTTATTCCTTTATTACTTACCCACCATACGTAGTATAGGGTAAATCTTGTAATAGTTTTAAAAATCGATTTTTTTTTTTTTTTTTTTGGACGAATTTACACTTTTCAGACACTGGAGATTCCGAAAAACATATTTTTAGAAAAAAAATTGTCCTTCGCCTGTCTGTGCGTCTGTAAACGCTATATCTCCCGAACAAACTGAGATGAGACTTGAAATTTGGTACGTACTTAATATGTAATAATCGGAAGAAGCTTATCGAATTTTAGTAACCTCGATTATCCGGAACTATTTTTTTCGGACTCTCGAAATATTCGTTCTGATAAAAGGTACATAAAAATTTTCGAAATTGTTTATTTTAAGGAGTAAATATAAAATACAATAAAAAAACAAATTTTGCATGAATAAGGAAGTCGATCGGATAATGAGTTGCCGAGATATTTGGAATCCTATTTTCCACTCTCTTCGATTTTTATGACCCTATATTTCATTCAAATTTCAATTCAAAGATATATTTTGATTGGAAATGAGATGCTTAATCCGACGCAGTAAACTGTTAGTTAATATGATTATCATTTTTGGACTTAAGGATGCTTCTTTTACGCAATAGAATAGAGCAGTCAGCTTTTCAGTAATAGAACATTTCAAGTTTATGACGTCATCAATCCACTATTTTATTCGAATTGCAATGCATTTTATAAGTAGTTTACACATGTTTTATTTTCATATTTTACATTATGCATAACCATTGTGGTTAAGTATTACGGTGGCCCCCAACGACTAGTTTTTTTTATCGTCAGTGCATTTTCATACAAACATAGGCGTACAGTTTTGAAAATTATTGGTGGGGCTAAATTCTTTTTTACACAAATATGTGTATGTGAGTCACACACATCTAAAAGTCACATGCATTTTATCCGTAAAACATTATTTTGTCCCACTGACCATTGATGATTATTTATAAAATCATAATACATGGTGACACTAAATCATTTACAATGACACATCCATCAAGCTAGAAAAGCAGTAACGCGACATTAGTAAATATGGATAAAGTACGTTAAAGTGAAAAAGATTGATTACCAATTTAATGTTTTAACTCCCTTTTAAAGAAATTAAACGTAATCGTATTCTGGTAAATAACTATAAGTTAAATATAACATTAAGACAATATAAAAATTCGAACGTACAGACCCGTTTATAAAACGATACTCACTGATATTCGCGAATCGTTTTTAATAAAATAACAACGAAAGTTAACTTTGAATAACGACTTTCTTTTTCTGAATATGGATTTTTTTTTCCTATTTTCGTTTTTTTATATAAAAATTTCGAACGATGAGCATTTTATTCTAATTTTTAAAAAAATAGATCATACAATGAAAAAATTTTCCTAATGTTGTTTATTCCTATAACTAAAGAAAAATAGAAAAAAAAATGGAGCATTTAAAAAATATTATAACATACTACAAAGTAAAAAAAAAGTATATATATATATATATATATAAATCCATCCATTTTTGAAATTATTGATAAAATGAAGAGTGTTATTTTTAATTAATAAATATTCTAATAAATATTCTAATTATTTTCTAATGTGCATTTATCTCACAATAATTCGTACAAAATAAATCTAAATTATTTTATGCATCCGTTTACCTCTATTTATGCTGCATCAAATGATGAAATATGTAAACAAATGCATTATCCGCTACTTTTAGGCCACGTGATTCCCATAAAAAGTCACATGCATTTTATCCGTAAAACATTATTTTGTCCCACTGACCATTGATGATTATTTATAAAATCATAATACATGGTGACACTAAATCATTTACAATGACACATCCATCAAGCTAGAAAAGCAGTAACGCGACATTAGTAAATATGGATAAAGTACGTTATATAAAGAAGACATTAAGCTGAATTTATGGCTCACATAGGGAAAAACCGCAACACTACTCTATAATCTAATATTCGACATCGGTTTAATAATAGTTTCCTGAAAATACTAGATGAGAAGTAATCTTTATAAACATAAATCTTTAGGGTTAGAGTTAAATTTTTATAAACAAATATTTTTAATTAATTGGATGAAAATCTGGTTCATGACAATCTGGTTATTCCCACAGATGAGAATATGATAAAGCTATGATAAATTTTATTAATTTAGAAAACTATGAAATGTTTAAAAAAAATGTCCAAATTTGATGAGCAATGAAATTTTAAAACAAATGTTTGAAATTATTTTTATATTATGTTAATTTTTATATGCTGAGTTTTTCTAATACATGGCACTTTACTTAATAACGTATACATGACACTTTATATATTTATGGCATTATTTATGGCACTAATTTACATAATACTCGGTACTTTACTTGAAATATAAGATGAGTATAGAATTTATTAAATATAAATTTCCCTTTTAAAATGAATCCATTATAAACAAATATTCTTGCTACTCAGAATTCACTTTCATCTCACACTTTTAGAAAAAAAAATCTTGACACATTAATGTAAATAAATGGAACATTAAAAAAAAAGTTGACAAATTCTTGTAACAAAAAAGGCTATGAAATTAAAAGACTACATTGTCCCATTGACCACTGGAGATCATTTCTCAAAGCGTAATGTCCACTGACATTAAATCATTTGCTATGTCACATCCAGCAGATAGGAAAGTAGTAAAGGGACATGAGTAAGCATGGATAAAATACGTTACATAAGAAAGACATTAGGATACATTTATCATTTACAAAGAAAAGACCACTGCACTATCCCATTATCTAATATTTGGCATCTGTTTAATAATACATCTTCAAACATTTCCAGGGCTAGGATACAGTTTTTTATAAACAAATATTTGTAATTATTTGGATGACAATTTGATGCATACATTTTCTTGTAGAAAGCTGTAACAAACTGTAGATTAGGACTTCGATATCAGTTCTGTAAAAAAATTTGGAACTTACAATTAGGGTCTGTTTAAGATTCAACAGCGGGTAGGACCTACGTCACACAGGGGCCCCACCTATTCATCTACCAATCTTTTATAAAAAGAACATTTTTAACTACTTTAATGTGAGTTTGATGCATAAATTATATTATTTGAAAAAACTAAGATAAATTATATTAATTCTGAAAAGTGTATATTGTTCAATTCGAATCAGTCGGGTGTTCAGCATTGCAGTGACTTTCCAGAAAGAAGATTTCTTATGTTAAAAAATTTACAAGAGCAATCAGTCCAAAATTATCATCGTTGGAAATCCTGTTTAACGTGACAATGTTTAAAAGTTGCGTTTCCTGAACTTTCAAGAAATCTTCTATGCTTAAGTCTCATTCATAATATTAAAAAATTAAATTGCGTATTGATTTTAAAGATTATGTAAAGTGGGATTAAAATAAAAATAAGATTTCTACTGACATTGAGTCCCCTGATCTGCAGATTTACTAATTTAGAAAACTGTACATTGTTAGAATGAATATCAAATTTCATGAATATGAAGTTATTAAAACAAATGTTTGCAATTATTTTTACATTACGTTAACTTTTTTATGCTGACTATTACGAAAACACAGAGCTTTAATAAAATATGAGATGAGTATAGAACTTAATCGAAGTTACATTTTACAGTTCCGATGTACTCTTTTTAAATAAATTAATACTTTTGATATTTGCAATTTTCTTTTCATATCGCACTTTTTGAAAAAGAAAAGTTGACCATATTGATCAAAATAAATTGATCATTAAAATAAGTTAATTATCGTGACAAGAAGTACTGTGAAATTAAAAGAGTATATACTTTGTTTCATTGATGATCATTTTCCAAGACAGAAAATCATTTACAATGTCAATTCCAGCAAATAGGAAAGTAGTAATGTAACATGAGTAAATATGAAAAAAATAAATTATACAAGAAAGATATTAAGATGAATTTATCCCTCAGATAGAGAAGAATTGCTGCCGTTATCCTATAATCTAACATTCGACTTCTGTTTAATAATACCTATCTAAAATTTCAAAATCAGAATAAATTTTTATAAACATAAATCTCCAGAGTCGGAATCCAATTATTATAAACAGATATTTTTAATTGTTTGGAAGATAATCTGATTCCTAAATGTCCTCACATATAATAAATTCCATTAATGAAAAAGCTGTACTCTGTTAAATATGAATGTCAAATTTGATGAATATAAACTTATTAAAATGGACGTTTTAAGTGAGTTTTTTTTACTTAATTTTTTTTATGCTGCGTTTTTCTAATACACTGCAGTTTAATGGAATATTTTTGGAAATATAAGGTGAGTATAGAACTTAAGTCTGTCTTTGGTTTACTATCTTTGGCTAAAAAGAAGGAATGTCTCTTAGAAATTTCTTTTTTGAACTATAGGATAAAGCTATCAACTCAAGGCTTTTGACCTATATTTATCAAAGTTTAGTCAAGTTTCATGGATTTTCTTTCAATTGCAATTTTTAAAACTTATTTTCATGTGACGAAGAGTGTGTCCACGTGTTTAACACTCTTTGGACAATTTTCTACGGAACTATATCAGCGTTTCCTTTGTTTCTTTGTTAGTTTGCTTGTTTGCTTGCTTGTTTGTTTTTAATGAAAAATGATACCGTTTGTTGTACCAACAGTGTATCTATTATATTTAATAATTAACTATTTTCTATAGTGAACTAAACTTTGAACTAAACTTTAATATATATATATATATATATATGTCGTGATTTAGACTTTCAAGATCGATCGATGAGTGGCAGTCGAAAAAGCAGTTGATAGACATTTACAATAAGGAGCAAGGTTCCCCATTTAAATCGCACTAAGTTGCCGTGTGGTCGTAGTTCAAAGTAATTCACAGTTCAAGCACCATTTAGTTGAAAGTAACAAACTTTGTTTGACAATTTTTAAGACGTCAAATCAGGAGAAATGCTCGATATATGGAAATTACATCTAATCACCAATATATTCCATTGCTACAGTCCGTACTTTACATAAATCTCCTCCCTGAGATGCAAGATGTTTGTCCAGAGAAGTTGAATTTATCATTTGGGTACTATACACCCCTAAAAATATAATTGAACTTTACATCACTAAACTGTAAAAGACGATGAGGCAAATTAGACGCCGATAAAATTTTCACTCCTTCCTCTTAACTACCGCCAAACGTCAAAAATTCTATCCCTCCGAGCATTGCAAGCGATTTTAAGCGGAGCTATGCGAAAGGATACAAACGCGACATGTGACATGTTTTAGCCAATCATAGTCTGAATTTGAAGGACTTAATCCAATTTCCGGCGTAGAGATATCGTAGTGATTAAACTTGTTCGTATTGATTAAACTTCCGGAATGTTATTGTCGCCAAATAATCTTTCTGGTTAGAACTGGAATTTTCTGGAAGCTTTTAAAAACGTGATAAAATGAAGTAATATTTTAGCTTCGAGAATAGGTATAAAATATATTCTTTAAAGGCAGACGATTTTTTTTTTAATACTAGAAAATAAATTTAATAATTGACGCAGATTAAAAGCGAGAAATATTTAAATATTGATACATCTTAGGAGACATTTAATATTTTACGGAAATAGGATTTTTTAAGATGGAATAATTTAGGAAACATGATTTTTAATATCTTATTTAAAGAATTTAAAATGATTTTGTATACGGTAAATGATAGGGATTATTTAATAAGGATTTTAATAAAAAAAGTGTTTTAAAATAAAAAATATAAGCGCTAAGCGCCCTTTTCAGAATAGAGTAAAATAGAATAAATACTATTAAGTGGATTAGGATAAAATGGCTTTACATATGGATAGTGAAGGACTATTTTAAGAATAAGAATTATTTTAATAAGCCGGTGTTATATACGGAACATTACTAAATGGAAAAATTTTATAAAATAATTTAGCAGATTGCGGAAAAATTAAAATAACTTTGTAATATATATTTATATATATTAATGACCGCCATTTTGCCAGTTGTGAATTAAAAAAATATATTATGGTATAAGCTCCAGAGAATATCTCATTCTTTCAGAATCTGACTCAAAAGTTCGTTTCAAGTGACTGAGTAAAAATTCCTATTCAAAGCGTACAGTGGACACATTGCGTCTGGTGATTACGAACATGAGTGGACTGTATTTAAAATAACTGTCTATAATATTTCAACGAATTCACTTTAACGAACCATTTTTATTAACAAACTATTGATTTTCGGAACTCCCAACTGGAGACACCGAACGAAGCGAAGAGCAAACGACTTCTGATTTACATTTATCGCCAAGCGATATTAGAAGCTAAGAGTGGCGCCAACACACCGGCCACCACTGAAATATTTATTTCAGCGACATATCTTAGACAAATGTCCTTTGTTGTAAACAATTATTTTTTTTCTTTTTAATAATAAATCTTTAATTCTAATGCAAATTTCAATTCAATCAATAATATAAATATACAATTCAATTCAATTATAATATTAAAATACAAAGTTACTGCAAAAAATTTCAAATATAAATGCACAAGAAATATAAGAAAAATAAATATTTACATTATAATAAAGGATCATTTATGGGCGAAATACAAAGGTTAGAAATTCCTCGTTTGGATATACCATTTGGAGTTTTAACAAGCACGACCCAAATTTTACCACCATTCCCATAAATTACGTCTTGAATGCGACCTACTGACCAGGTACACATTGACAAATTACTATCCTTTAATAAAACCATAGTTCCAATTTTAACATTTTTTTTTTCAATTAACCATTTTGTTCGTTGTTGGAGATTATTTAAGTAATCTCTACTCCATTTTTTCCAAATTAATTGATTAATTTTTGTAACTCACTGCCAATGACTAAGTTTATTATTGGCAAGGTCAGTCAAGTTTGGTTCACAGATGCTATTTATAGGGCGGCCGATTAAAAAATGTCCTGGGGTTAAAGTTTCATAATCATTTGGATCCGAAGATAAAGGTATTAGAGACCTACTGTTTAAAATACCGTCGATTTGATTAACGACAGTTAAAAATTCCTCAAAAGTTAGTTTTAAATCTCCAATTGTTCTTTTTAAATGGTGCTTAAAGGATTTTACTCCTGCCTCCCACAAGCCACCAAAATTAGGGGATCTGAGAGGAAGGAATTTCCGAGAAATTGAATTAGCCAATAACTAAGCAGTCAATTCCTCGGATTGATTTTTTACAATTTTATGTAATTTTTTCAATTCTGATTTCGCACCAACAAAATTAGAGGCATTATCGGAAAAGATGGTGGTACAAATTCTCCGCCTAGCTTACAAATCTTTTTAAGGTAGCTATTAAGGCTTCAGAAGTTAAATCTGTTATTATTTCTAAATGAATTGCACGAGTAGCAAAACAGACGAAAATTGCGACATAAATTTTACTAAAAACTCCTTTACGTTGGTGTTTGTATTTTATATAAAATGGGCCACATAAATCAATGCCTGAATTTGTAAAGGGGGGGATTGATATTTACCCTTTCTTTAGGTAACGAAGCCATAATTTGTTCAGCAATTTTAGGTTTGTTTTTAAAATAAACAATGCAATTATGCACGATTTTTCTGGCTATGTTTTTGCCATGTAAAGGCCAGAATTCTTGTCTCACAAAATGAAGCACGGTTTGAGCCCCAACATGTAAATTTTTTAAGTGAAAATACTGGAAATTAAAAGTGTGAGCCTACGATCTTTTGGTAAAAGAATCGGATATTTTTTATCATAAAATAAATTTGATTGGTCTAAACGACAACCACAGTTTAATTATTTAATCCCTATCAAGAAAAGGATTTAAATTACTTACTCGACTATCCTTTAGTTTCTCACCTTTCTTCAGCGCCTTCATTTCCCTGGCAAAGTACATTACCTGAACTAGTTTTACCATTTTTATCTTTTCTTTGTGCTTGCAATTATAAATAAATCTATAAATATAAACTAAAATACAAATTAACTTAAAATAACTGTTACTTAAATCACAAAAATTGTTAAGAAAATCATTAAAGTCATTATTAATAAGATGCAAATTAATGTTGCAGTTCGATTTCAGTTCATTTAAATATACATCATTATTTGGAAAGTAAGTTTTATCTTCCATTTCTGTCAAGTCCAAGAGATTATTAGGCAACAACGGACCTTTCCACCACAGTTCCATATCTAAAAGTTCCTGAGGATATGTTCCACGAGATATTATATCAGCAGGATTGTTGCTAGAAGGAATGTGTTTCCAATAAAATTGTTCAGTTAGAGACTGAATCCGTGAGACTCTATTTGCGATGAAAGTTTTTAATAAATGAGCAGGGGTTTTTATCCGTGCCAATGCTATAGTTGAGTCTGAGAATAAAATTACTCCTTGAATGTCTAGTTGTAAGGAAGGGAGAATTTTGGAGACAAGTTGAGAAAGCAGCAAACAGGAACATAGTTCCAGTCTTGGCACGGAAATGGTCTTTAGAGGTGATACACTTGATTTACTTGCAATGAGGTTTGATGTGGTCGAGTTGGATGAATTTAAACAATATAAGTAAACTGCAGCACCAAAGGCTGTTACAGAAGCGTCAGCGAAACCAAGAACAAATATTGCTTCTGTGGAAGGAGTTAAAATGTATCGACTTATTCTTATATTTTCAATATTCTTTAATTGACTTACGAGGTTACACCAATCACTAGCAAGGGGTTCCGGAATGTTCTCGTCCCATCCTATTTTACAAAGCCACAATTTTTGAAGATAACACTTGGCCTTGGAAATAATTGGGCTAATGAGCCCAAGAGGATCATACAATTTTGCTATGACAGAAAGAACCTGTCTTTTAGTGTATGATTCTTGTTCTTTCACCGAAACTCTAAACACAAATTGATCTTTATTAGATTGCCAAACAATACCTAAAGTTTTAACTAAAGTTTTAGACTTAGAGCAAAAGGAAACATCTTCGATTTTATCATAATTTAAAAGATCATTCAAATTTGAATTCCACTTATGCAAAAACCATTCCACAAGAACGAAATATGTTAATTAATTGATTTTTCAGTGCAATTGCTGACTCTGACTCTGGGGATCCAGTCACGATATCATCCATATAGCTATCAGATAAAATAGCCTTTGAGGCTAAAGTAAATCTATCCTTCTCATCTAAGGCCAATTGTTTTTCCTTCTCATCTAAGGCCAATTGTTTTATGCACCATATAGCTAAAAAAAAGAGCGCAGTTGGTGCCATAAGTAACAGTGTTCATTTTAAAAGCAATTGTGGAATTATTTTCGTAATCCTTCCAGAGAATACGTAGAAGGTACCTTTGTGAAGGATCTATCAATATCTGACGAAACATTTTTTTAATATCGGCAGTTAAAGCAACTTTATATTTTTGAAATCTTAACAAAATATCAAAAAGATCTTCCTTAACTTCACCGGAAAGCAAAATATCATTCAAACTTTTTCCGGTTGTGGTAGGGGCAGAGGCATTAAAGACAACCCTTAATTTAGTAGAGGATTTATCCGGTTTAAATATTCCATGATGAGGCATGTAATAAACTACTGAGTGAGAGTCTTCGACTGAAATTCTCTCCATATGCTCCAATGCTTCATATTCATTTAAAAATTCGCAATAAAGTTTTTTCATAGCACTATTATTTTCCAATATTTTTACAGTTTGTTGTAAACGCTTTTCTGCCAAGTTTCTAGAATTTCCCAACGAATTTAATTGTTCAATTTGAATCGGCATTTCGACAATAAACCTTCCGGTATCATCCCGTTTGTGAGTTTTTTGAAAATGAGATTCACAGAATTCTTCTTCTTTACTTAGAAGACGGTCAAGTGAAATATTTTCTATTTCACAAATTTTTTAAGATTAAATTCAATATTCTTGAGTACGGAATTAAATGTCAATCCACAATATGAATTAGAACTCTTGATTTTAACAGTTCCAGTAGCAATAAGGCCAAACACCGAATTTTGAAACATTAAATTTGGTGAAATGCGATTTTTTTCTTCTTTTATTATTTCATAAAAAAGTTCAGCCCCAATTATTAAATGAATTTTTCCCGGTATGGCAAAAGTAGGATCAGCTAAAAATAACCGATTTGGTAACAATGCCTTATCAATTTTAATATTTGAAGAAGGTACACAGTCTGTTATTTTTGAAACAACGAAAAATTCACTAGGTGAAGAGAATGAAGAATTCTTATTACGAATTATCGTATTAACCTTCCCTTTCATATTAAAGGCATTTCCACCTAATCCACTAACGGAAATATCTATTCTTTCTTTTTTCAAGCCCAAATCGAAAGCCAGTTCTTTCGAAATATAATTAGCTTGGCTTGCACTGTCAAGAATTCCACGAGCCTGGACGAAACACTTATGTAACGGACTATAAATATAAATATATGCCGTAGACAAAAGAACTGCTTTTTTACTTTCATTATTATGTGAGGAAAAGCTATGAGATATTACCGATAAATTTTGTTTATTCGACTCATCATTTTTAGCACTTTCCAACCTAGTTGAAAAGTGCTTATGACTTCGGTTTGTCTGGCCGTCTGCCGTCTGTCCGTGCTCTAACTCCCGTAAATATGCTCGGATTGCTCTGCAATTTTTATATGTTATTGTCGTTATCTATAGCATGTTCCCTATTTCAACGGAAGTGTGTAGCACTTATAGTTTTTTTACAGGGACGCTCAAAAGAATTCCGTTACATTGCGGTCTATGGGGAAAAATCATTTGCGGTTTATTTAAATAACGTTTCACTATTTTAAACGCATTGTAATTTATATATATTACTAAGGTGCATTAGAAGAAGCTTAATATGGAACAGGGTGTGCATAGCACTTATAGTTACTTTACAGGGACAGTAAAAATAATTCTGTTACATTACGTCTATGGAGAAAAATCGTCTGCGGTTTATTTAAATAATGTTTCCCTATTTTAAACGCATTGAAATTTATATAGATAACTAAGGTGCATTACAAGAGATTTACTACGGAATATTGTGTGTATAGCAGTCATCGTTCATTTACAGGGACACGCAAAAGAATTCTCTACTGTCTGTTAACAATAATTCCTGGAAGTGCGTTTTAAGTTATTGAACGCGATTTTAATTTTAACTTGCTTTTTGTCTATTACGTGGTGTGTATAAATTCTGTAGATCCTATACAGGGCAGCACAAAAGTTCGCGAACACATTTCTGTTTATTGACAAACTCCAGACGGAGAATTTTAAACTGTGCTACGCGTTTCCTAACTGAACTAAAATTATCATCCTATGTAGTATATATATAAATCTATAGATCCTATACAGGGCTGAATAAAAGTATTCGGATATTTTTCCGAATATTGTATATGTTGGAAATTCCTGAAATTATGTTTTTAAATATGTTATGCGTTTTCTAAATTGTTTACTTAGATGTTAGCCTTTAGCTTATTAAACGGTACGATTTGTAAAATTATTTTGGAAGCGTCTGAAAGTGCTATATAATCTATGCTTGACGCATGATTTTTCGTTCTTGTTATTACCAGAACGGAGTCCTTCTGGCGCCGATGAAAGTATTTCTACTTCAGAATCGGCGTTTTTTAATGACCTTTTATTTTGAAAGGATTTATTTTTATCACGATGAAGTAATATATTATGCCTTGAATTACACACCTGGCAGTTATATTTTGATACGCGTTTCGAGAGTAGATGAGAGTCATTCAAACAATTTATACAAAGTTTGTTTTTTTTTTACTTCATCAAATCTTTGAATTGGAGTCATTTTTAGAAAAACAGGGCAAAGGTGTAATGCATGCGATTTTTTACAAACAAAACATGGATTAGATTTAATAATAAAAGTTTTCTGTTTGTTTAAATTTTTGCGAATTTATTTGTGTTCCTTCTAGGTTTTCTAATATTTGAACACGATTTTGCTAGAATTCGATAAAAGTATCCCATCTGGGTAAATCTGTTGTTGTTAATGTCATTTCGAATTCTTTGCATGTTTTTCTATACAATTTTGTCAAAATAATATTAATCAATAAATTTTCACTAAAATTGTTCATTTCGACATTTAACACCTTTAAAGCTCTTACATGCTTTAAAATATAATCAAGCAGCATTCTTAATTTTTCAGCTGATTCAGTACAAATATTATCTAACATTATATAAAGATTTAATATGACTGTTAACTACTAATCTTTTATTGTCAAATCTGTTCTTAAGTGCTTCAAATAATGACTCATATGTGTCATCAGTACTTTGGATTTGCTTCGCTGTCCCCGCAAGAGAGGATTGCAAATAAAAGAGGTTTTGATCATTAGTTAACAATTCGTTCGAATCAATTATACTATTAAATTGAGTCTTAAAGTTATTCCAGATTTCATAAGAACCATCGAATTTCGGCAATGGAATTTCCGGTAGCTTAACATTTATTTTTTTAGTATTATTAACACCATTATTTTCATTTATTAGATCAACATTTTTAGTTTTAGAAAGCTCAATAAGTCTTTTAAATCTTACCTTGAGATTTTGGAGATCTTGCTCGATTTCTTCAAACTCAGCTTCACACTTTTCTACGTCTTCGTCTTTCAAAATTTTATAATATTCCATTTTCAAATCGTCTAATTTGTCTTCCAACTTATTCAAATTTTCGATTTTATTCAAAATATTCACTGAATCTGTTTTTTCTGCCTCATCGGCTATAAAATTTGATAATTTCGTCACTTGAGCTTTTATATTGCCCCTTCTTCGATTTAACACCTTGACATACATTGTTACGATTTTTTTTTTCTTTTTAAACAAAAACACAATATAATCCAACGATCACCGAATCTTCTCCGCGAGTGGTACCATTATGGTGATTACGAACATGAGTGGACTGTATTTAAAATAACTATCTATAATATTTCAACGAATTCACTTCAACGAACCCTTTTTATTAACGAACTATAGGTTTTCTGAGCTCCCAACTGGAGACACCGAACGAAGCGAAGAGCAAACGACTTCTGATTTACATGTATCGCCAAACGATATTAGAAGCCAAGAGTGGCGCCAACACCGTCATAAGAAACAAAGTTTCAAATATTTCCGATCGAAAAATTTCTTGGACCTTGTATCAACTTCAATTAATACAGTGCAAAAATTCCTGGTTCATACAGGGTGATTTTTTTAAAAGTTGTGAAAGTAAAACCCTATAACGAAAGAACCACTGATCCAAATGGCCGGAAATTTCACCAGTATGGTCCCAAAGCAATGGGAATTTTTTAGGCATGGTTAAAAAAAACTTAAAATCTCACCGACAGATGGCGCTGTATATGCAGTAAAGTCGGGAGAGGAGCTTGTGCAAGACACACGCACAGTGGATACTCTTCACTCTGTTGTGGAACATGCGGTTTCACGTTTCCAACTCGTAGCTGAAAACATTGGAAAGCACACTGAAACTCGTATGCGTTAGTTGCGCAGTTCTGTACGAATGTTTTACTCCATATTTTTATTTCGTTCTGTTACTGCAGGTGTTTGCAGTTCCTTTTCCCAATTACTGCATTCTGTACGTTTTTGATATACAGAATGCAGTAATTGGGAAAAGGAACTGCAAACACCTGCATAAACAGAACGAAATAAAAATATGGAGTAAAACATTCGTGCAGAACTGCGCAGCTAACGATTTTCAGTGTGCTGTCCAATGTTTTCAGCTACGAGTTGGAAACGTGAAATCGCATGTTTCACAACAGAATGAAGAGTATCCACTGTCCGTGTGTCTTACACAAGCTCCTCTCCCGACTTTGTTGCATATACAGCTCCATCTGTCGGTGAGATTTTAAGGGTTTTTTTAACCATGCCTAAAAAATTTCTATTGCTTTGGGAGCATACTGGTGAAATTTCCGGTCATTTGGATCATTGGTTCTTTCTTTATAGGGTTTTACTTTCACAACTTTAAAAAAAATCACCCTGTATATTTAACCTACAGTGTAAAAAAAGATAAATGTTTCTTAATCTAGGAAAATATAATATAACCAATAACAAATATATACAATAATCCCTTCCGAGTTACCCACGATTCCAGAAAGCGTTCTTTAGTTTTAAAAACCACAGAAACTAATATATTTTTGAGATTTAAAGAAACATTTATAAAAACAAAGTTTATTTTGCTTCCATTGTTTTTCGGAAACATTCCCGAGTACTTTTATAATATATTATTAATCCGTTTTCTTGTGTTTTAGGATGCTACTTATTCTTAAGAAAGCATTTTCAAGTTCAACAAACATGTTTTAAAGACAAACATGATAAATTAACAGCATTAACATAGTAATATAATTTTGTTACTCTTGCGTATATAAATTCAATTACACATCTGTAAACGTTTAACTGAGAATGGATAGCATTCAAAAAATCGACATTCCGGTTTGAGAAAACTAATTAATACACTATAAAAACTATTCGGAAGCGTTTCCGAAAATCAGTGGCAGCAAAAGAAACTTTGCTTTTAAAAATGCTTCTTTAAATCTAAAAAATGTGTTGATTTCTGAGATTTCTAAAGATAAGAAAGGCTTTTCGGAACTGGGAGTAACTCTGAAGAAATGGTTGTATATTTTCGTTCATAGTTATATTTTTGTAGACTAACAAACATTTGTATTTTGTTTGCAGTGCAATTAAAAATCAATTCTATAAAAGCATACTTTTGGGATGAGGGGTTGGGGGGGGGGGGGGGGGCAGATCGATTTTTGGAAAAGCAATCTTAATACATTAATCAGAATAAATCATGTATTTTTCATCATATATTATAATACGAGCAAATCTTGTGTCTATCTGTGTGTGTATGCAAATTTTATCTTAAAAACGACTCTAACGATTTTAACGAAATTTTGTATCCTACCGTTTTGGGGTACCAGAAGACTATTGGGTTAGGTCACATGTTCAAGAAAATTCGTTTTGTGGGTCATTTTGGGTCACTATCGGTCAAGATCAAACTAATTATATCTAAAAAAGGGCTGAAACGATTTTGACTAATTTTTGTATCCTACCGTTTTCGGGCACGAGAAGCCCATTGCGCTAGGTCACATGTTCGAAAAAATTCGATTAGAGGGTAAAGTTTGGGTCAACGCGGGTCAAGCTAATTTTATCTAAAAAACGGCTGAAACGATTTTGAATAAATTTTGTATCGTATTGTTTTCGGGCACGAGAGGACCATTGCACTAGGTCACATATTCAACAAAATTTGATTGGTGGGTCATTTTGGATCACTACGAGTCAGGGTCAAGCTATTTTTATGTAAAAAAAAGTTAAAACGATTTTGGCTAAATTTTGTATGCTACCATTTTGGATTACAAGAAGACATTTGGGTTAGGTCACATGGTCGAGAAAATTCGATTAGTGTGTCGTTTTGGAGTCATCACGGAGTCAAGCTAATTTTATCTGAAAAACGGTACTAACGATTTTGACGAAATTTTGTATCCAACCGTTTTCGGGTACGAGAAGACCAATGGGCTAGGTCACATGTTGGAGAAAATTCGATTACTGGGTCATTTTTGGTCACTACGGATCAATGCATTTCGATATGAATACATGAAGGTTCAAACAGTTGTTAAGTTGTTAAACAGTTGGCAGTAAACAAAGTCGGAAATTTGGCAACATATCGCCATTGGCGACATTGGCGAGACTTGGCGGGAAAATCGACTTTTAAGATTGGCAATGCTAAAACGCATGCTTGGTGCCAAATGAAACAATGTGCCAATTTTGCGCCTTTTCGCTAAATTGTGGCAACATTTGGCAAAAAATTTGGCTTTTAGAATCTGATTGAATTTTCTGGAAAATCACAATAGGAGCCGAGATACATGATTCAACCAATCAGCTCCATAGTATGTTCTCGAAAACAGATTTTAACCAATCAGGATACGTAAAGCCCTATTATTATATGTTGTACAGTAAATTTATTGTTATATTGAGTTAAACACAAAGCTAATTTTAGCACATTTAACATAGCTCGGTCTTCCCCGCTGGTTGAAGATTAAAAGAAATTAATTCTTATGACAAGAAGTGTTATATAATCAAAAGAGTACCTTGACTATTTGACCACT
Source organism: Maratus michaelseni (assembly GCA_963931845.1). Lineage (NCBI taxonomy): Eukaryota > Metazoa > Arthropoda > Arachnida > Araneae > Salticidae > Maratus > Maratus michaelseni. The sequence goes on along the minus strand of OZ007591.1, from coordinate 151,548,764 downwards.
GATAATCATTTCTCAAATCATAAAGAACATTCACACTAAATCATTTAATATACAGGGTGTTTCTAAATGAATATCGGGGTTTTAACGCTTGGTAGTATTTATTACATACAACTTAAAATTATAATTAATACATAAAATGAAAGAGCAACTCAAACAGTTTTACCTACAAGCTTACAAGTGTTCAATGTGAACACCTTTCGTCACACAGCACACAGCACACATGAAGTCGATAGCTCAGTTCTTCCCAAAAGTTAATTAGTGTTTGTGGGGTAATTGTTGCAAGAGCTGCCTCAATCCTGTTTCTAAGGTTGGGTAGGTCAGCTGGTAGTGGAGGCACATACACTCGATCCTTTATGAAACCCAACAGGTAGAAATCACAAGGCGTCACAAGATCGGGTGAGCGTAGAGTGGCGTTTGGGAAGAACTGAGCTGTCGACTTGATATGTGCCGTGTGACGAAAGGTGTTCACATTGAACACTTGTAAGCTTGTAGGTAAAACTGTTTGAGTTACTCTTTCATTTTATGTATTAAGTATAATTTTAAGTTTTTATAATAGATACAACAAAGCGTTAAAACCCCGATATTCATTTAGAAACACCCTGTATTACATAAAACAAATAAGAAAATAATAATGGTGACAGGTAAATATGAATAAAGTAACGCTATATAAGAAAGTCATTAAGATGCATTCATCATTCGCATAAGAAAGGACCGCTGCTTTATGGGATGATTTAATATTCGTCATCTGTTTAATAATAGTTTCCTGCAATTATGAGATGACAATAAATCTTTATAAGCATAAAGGATCACGGTCCATAAGCCGTGTTTTTCGCCCTTGAAATAAGACTAAAACTCGATTTTGTTATACTGACTTAATTATTTCACTTTTTAATATTAGAAGGTGTATCCTGTACGATTTCAACAATAGTTTTTGCATTTTGTTCGGATTTATATGACTTACGCAAGCTCAAAGTTCGTATTATTCGTAGTTTTTGATGAAAAATACGCAATTTCTCCTAATTTTACCTCAATTATTTATATGAGCGCAATCGTGCAACACTTTCTTCTTTACATATATTATAAAATACATCAAAATGTACAATGTATGTAAAAATAAAAGTGTTGCAAAGCTGCGCTCATAGTAAAATATTAAAAAATATATTAAAAATTGAGGTAAAATTAGGAGAAATTGCGTATTTTTCATCAAAAACTACGAATAATACGAACTTTGAGCTTGTGTAAGTTATATAAATCCGTACAAAATGCAAAAAATATTGTTGAAATCGTACAGGATACACCTTCTAATATTAAAAAGTGAAATAATTTTAGTCTTACTAAAGGGGTCCAAAACACGGCTTATGGACCCTGATCTTTTTCAGGGTTAGTGTCCAATAGTGTATAAACAAATGTTTCTAATTACTTGGATGAGAATTTAATGTAAAAAGGTTTTGTATAAAGCTATAAAAACTCATGTAGAAGGCTACAGTAAACAAATAAATCTGTAGATTTAGGTCTTGAATGTCGGTTCTGTAAGACATATTTTTATAGTGAACCTACTTTATTTGATTTATGAAGATTACACCTTGCAATTTCATAGTAGTATTACTGCAAGTAAGATTCCCAAGTAATTGCAGGAAATGTAACTCTTATGAACTGGATATGAACATTAGGATTAATTTATCACTCTTATTGAGAGAACGTTTCTCTATGCTCCTAGTCCAATAGTCACCACTTTAATAATAGCTTCCTGAAAATGTGATATGAAAATTAATCTTTATAAACACAAATTCTCTGCATCAGAGATAAATCTTTTATAATATATATATATTTATTTATTTAAAGACGTGTATAAGAATCTGGTGCATAAATGTCGTTTTTATAGAAAGCTATCATAAATTACATTACATCAGGAAAGTGCACAACATTCAATGTTAATGCCAATTTTCAAGAATATAAAATTAAATGTTAATACAAATGTTTGGGGATTACTTTTTATAAATCGTTGATGTTATACTGAGTTTTCCTAATACACAGAAATTTAACATAATCTATTTGGAAGTAACAGATATGAGGAAATATATGATTTTGAATGGAACGTCAGAAGAGCATAGTAAATCTTCTGAGTTAACATACAATATTTTATATACAAATATTTTAATTTATTTGGATGACAGTCTGATACGCAGTAAAAATAAATAAATAATTTTTTATTTTTTTTTTTTTTTTTTTATCTAACAAGAAGATTAATTTAAAAAGAAAAAAAAATTAAAAATGCAAGAAATTCAAGAAGAAAATTTAAAAAATGTTAGAAAAATATTTTTTACAATGATTAATAAGTTTTAAGTGTTCTTATCCTTTAAGTTTTTTGAAGAAGGTCACATTTTAGTCACAATGTGACGTCACTCAGTAATTGCATTTCTGTCACAGATGGGACGTGATCACTGTGACGTCTCCGCCTATAGTATAGTTGATGTTCGTTTGCATTCGCGAAAGTATGAGTAACCAAAAGTACATTGCGATTTTGAATGTAAACTTCTTTGAAATAATTATAACACTCAAATGCGTTTCCTGTGGAACAACTAAAATATAGGAGATACATGGAACACACATGTTGTCAAAATTTAAGCATTTATTTTGAAGAGACAAGTAAATGCATATATAATCCAATTAAATAGGTGGCTGGCCCGTTGCAAATTTTGCAGAAAAGGAGAAAGTGGGGTTACATCAAAGTCCAGCAATGAATAAATGGCACAAAACATGTTACATTTTTCAAAGGTCAGTGAGCAGTTTCACCGCCAAACCTTACAGAAGCGCAATTGGCGAGACTCATTAGCACCAGGCAAAAATATCCGTTAATGATGAGATATTAGTTAGATTTAAATTTGACGATAAAAGAGAGGGTTCAATTTCTCAAAGTAAATCATAACCTTTTCTGTGGTTTTAAGACCATGAGAAACATCTGCCATCAGCGAAAATATACTGAGGCAGTGATACCATTTTATCTAAACAGAAAATGCAGAGAATATGCAATAAATATATTAAGTCATTAATAATAAAGGTTTAAATAACACTTTCAAATAATAACCATCTCTATAGGAATTTTTTATTTTTTTTTTGAAAAAATGTCAAATTTTACCCAAAATTTCGACTTTTGGACCAAAAGCGCAGACTCAAGCCATTTTTTTTTTTCAGCGGTAAAATTGCAGGCAATTGATGTACTAGTATAAAGGCAACTTTTGGCACTTACCCGTTTTTGATAACAAAATAATAATTTTTTTCGCTCCACCCTAATCTATAATTTTGCGTTACAGTGGAGTAACTACAAGGTTAAATAGTAAAATGTATTTCGTTAACTAGTGGATGCTCAAAGTTCAGAATAAAATAAAGAAATAAAATGATTTTGGAACAAAGTCTGTTTCTCGCAAAGCGTGAAACATTTTGGTAATTCTTCTAACTTTCGGGTTGTGGCAAACATGTGGAAAAAAAAAAAAAAAAAAAAAAAAAAAAAAACAAGAAATGCGAGAATAAAATGCATCTGAATGCGTAAAAGGATAAAGCGTTAATCTATTAAAAAACGAGATTATGATTTTGGAATAAAAGGAAAGGGAAAGATAATTTTAACAAATGAATTAAAAGACGTGTTTTTTCTTTATTAATATAAAATGCATATAGATAATATATATGGATCTATGCCATACCGCCACCATGCTTTCTGTACCAGCGCAAATTGAAAAGATAAATTAAAAAAGGAAAATTAAAAAAGTAACCGAAGTTACCAGAAAGAAAAGAAATGAGATTTCGACAAGATTTTAAAGAATAAAATAATATAATATCGAAATAGCAGAATTAAAGGATTTTACTTGTCTGTTATGCATGATTACATGATTTCGATCAAAGCACAAGCCAGTGTAGAAACCAAACGACTTTCTTTATTAAGTACCGCATTTTCAATTCTATGGGCTATTTGGATGAAAAATTTTTGATTTTTTTTTTAATTTAATAATTAAAATAGTTTTTTAAATATTAGTTTTTATTTATTTTTCATTTTAGATTTAATTTACAGAAATTGCATAGAATCCCTTAAAAATGCCATATTTTAAAACTGAATTTCATGAAAAAGAACAATTTAGGAAATCCTGCTTCAATTTTAATAAGGGTACATTAACCTTTTGATTACAGTCCAGAAGTGGCAACTATTTTTATATTCTATCATACCACAATTTGCAAACTATTTTCTTTGTGATAGATATATCTTGAAAATATCCTTATAAGTGTATGTCACAGATTCTTTTTTTTAAGTGGTACGAATAGAACTAAAAAAAAAAAAATCATTGGGACGTATGGTACCCCAAACCCGTAATCAAAAATTTTGACTCTGTGCCCCTGACTATGCGCAGTTTGTGGTTTCAACACATAACGCCAGGCAGGGGTTCTTAAAACCATTGGTTATGAAACCGTATAAGCTGTGTCTAACACTTGTTCAATTCCCCTATAAGGAAAGGGTAGATAACGTCACTGTTGATTAAATTACTGTTGAATAGCAAGAAAAATCGGTTTGTTCTTTATGACTCCTACTGTACACATGAGAATGGGTGATTTGATTGGTCTACGTTAAACACGTGTGTGATATGATTGGCCTACATCGCCATGGCGATTCCTGTAATAGTCGCTGCGACAAAAAGGTAGTAGTACATTTTGTTGAAGGAAGTGTTTGTTTGTAAACATGCCCTTTCCTTAAAGCTCTTGCTCACCTTTTTGTCATGTGTTCTTATTCTGTTTCTGTGTCTTTTTATCTCCTCCTGGTGACGTTTCCGGATGTGCGTTCCTATATGAATATTGGTCCTATCGATCTCCTCTCTCTCTTCGCCACGTTCTTACGTGGGGTTTTTTAATACTCTGTATGTGTATGTGTGTAGACTTTTCAAACGAATTGTATGAATATATTTGTTTGAAGTCTGAGTAAAAACCTTATATCATTTATCAAAAATATTCACATTAATCATTTAAAACTTCCGGTTATTCACTTTTGCCTGATAACCTTGCTATAGATAACTCTTATAAAAGAAAGTAGGATCATCAATAAATAGCATAAGTTTCAAATAGTCTGAAGTAGGGTGTCTCTCTCTTTATATAAATAGAGACTGCCGACAGGCTATAATCCTTAAGTATAGGGTTCAAATATTGATGACCGTTGCATCATAAATTGTATCGTTTGCCTTTAATACAGATAATAAAAGGTTCAAAAATGATTTATGACAAACGGACAATTGAAATTATTTTTTACGGGCTTACATACATTTTTTCCTTCTGTTATTAATAACTTGATTTGTATTACAGACATGCGTACACATTTTGCAGTATATATCATTTCTATTGTGTGGAATAAAATGTATTTCTATTATAAGACACGCTAGATCTGCAATGGAGAAGTTCTTTAAGAGGTAATGAAGGAATATTTCATACAAAAGAAACTTTTTATTATTATTATTATTGCTGAAAACTTTATTTGATGTAACATTTTTTATATAATAAAATATGGAAACTTTGTATTAATCACCATAAAAACAAAACAACACATAGGACGCGTTTCAAGCTGGAATTTTTTAACAGCCCGTCATCACCTAAAGTAAACAAGTGTCCGTAAGGGGACAAGTTCGCAAATGAACAGGCGTCCTATGTGTTGTTTTGTTTTTATGGTGATTAATACAAAGTTTCTTTATTTTATTGTGATTTATTGCCAGTTTGTCGGCGCTGTTTCATCCATTATTTATATAGATTTCGTGTATGTAATATTGTATGAAGATCAATTAAAAATGAACCAATAAGTCAGTATATAATTAATTTAGAAGTTATCTTCAATGCTTCACATTACTTTTTAATTTTTTTCCCCATATAGATAAAATCGTGTGCAATCAGCAAAACAAAAGAAAAGAAACAGAACCTCCATTCTATTTTATCCCCAAATTATTAAAGAGACAGGCGATAAGTACCATCTGACAGGTAATTGTGTCTAATTGTTTTGTTTTTGTTTTTTGTTTTTTAAAGAGATCATTTGTTGTTGTTGTTGGCGTGTCAGAGAAAGTGCCAAGGCACTTCTCTGAAAGAAGGGGTGCCAGAGCCTCAAGAGAGGTTGGACGTCTAGAGCTGGTCTCCTAATTTTGAACCAATTCCAGATAAGAGACCTGCACCTGGATTGGCACCCCCAGAGGTAACGCTTATACTAAACGTGGAGGACATTGGAGCCACGAACAGATTTTACGTGCTCCAGCTCCCATTAACGTACACGGTCCCACAGCAGCGGCAGTCGATAGAGGTTGTCACCCTCCCAAACCGAGGCTAACGAAAAAAACAGGCTACCACTATGCATTCTACTTATCTTTTTTTACAGGCCGCTAGAGTGACGTGATGCTCTTTTCTTACAACTAACTGCATTGGTGGATTCGATCAACACGTGACTCCCGCGGTCTGTAAAAAGGGATACGCGTAAAGCACCGCGTTAGCCTTTCTTTTTCGTTAGACTCGTCCCAAACACTGACCTTGGTCGGTCGATGCTGCTCGCTTTCGGTGATCTTACGAGAACCGAGCTTAACCGTCCGCGCCACTGTGGCACAAAGAGATCATTTACATATTAAAAACTGTGCTAACTTTGATTTTTAATATGATAACACCAAGTTTTGACACTTTGTTTTAATTCCTTGGATCAAAACATCACGGAAAAAATATAGATAATATATTTTTTCTTAAATCTGCGTAATAGTTACAATATGCCAAAGTTTGAGGAAGCTAATATGCTAAATGCACATTACAAAGTTCAATTTATATCTTCCAAAAAAGAAAAAAAATCATTCGATGAAAATGTTTCTTTCGATGAAAACGTTTCTTTGGAGACACAATGAATAGATTCAAATATATTCCCAGCATTTTCATTTACATTCAAACCTATATTTTTAACTGTAAAATTATTAATAAATTCATATTGAAAAAAGTTATGCATTATGCTTGCATTAACTTTTTACATATACAGATTGAATGAAGCACAAAACATGGCTATGCACTTTTACACATCATTCCTATGAGTTTATTATTATTTTTTTTAGACCGCTGACCAGGCACCTACCTAGCGGGCTTTTACCTAGCTTAACGTTTTGATGCCTGGCAAACGAGGGATGATCTCCGCATGGCGAAGATATAAAATTATGTATGAATTTTACCTTTGTATATGTATAAATTTTACCTTTTGACGGTCTAAGGCAAGGATGGAGAACCTATGGCACACGTGTACCTGAGGTGGCACGCTCGACAACTATCGTATGGCATATATATATATATATATATATATATGCCATACGATATATATATATATATATATATATATATATATATATATATATATATATATATATATATATATATGCCATACGATATATATATATATGCCATACGATATATATATATATATATATATATATATATGCCAGCTTGGTCTGCCATCTTGTTTCAAAATGGCGGTCACTTAAAGATTTTCAAAGTGGCGGTCACTAAAAGATTTAAAACTTAAAAATATATACAAAAAAATTAGAAAATCAAATTTATTTTTTGTTTAAGTGTTAAGCATTGATACAAAGTTTCCGGAGCATTTTTTTGTTTGAAATTCTGTGGTGGCTGACATTTTGAAACAAGACCGCATATTAAAACAAATCTGGTGTTAATTTATGAGTTGTTTTAGTGAACGTGATTTCTCTAAAATTATGCTTCATTGTTGTAATCATTTTCCCAAACATACGCATAAAAATATATTCGTATCCCTTAGTGTCAAATTCTAATCAAACTTGGCGAAATATCGCCAAATTTGGTAACCAAATATAAGTCTCCATAAATGAAGCCAACTTGGCTATAACTGACTAATTTCGCCAATTTCTTATTCAAAGTCAGTATTAACGAATCTTCTGTAATCGGGTTCTTTGCATTTTAGCTTGCTGTTTTCGCGTAACAATAGCTAAAAAATCTTAAAACGAAGATATAGGAAAGCTACCTTTTCTTCTCGGTACAGACCGGAAGGATTTTTTTAAATGGTTGTAAGCACTGAGAAAATAGAAGTCTCTAGCAAAGCTGTCCCCGATCATATGTTTTAGGCTAAAGTTTTTGCAACATTCAAAATTTTTTATTTTTCATTTTACCTCAATTTTGGGGCATCTTTCATGCGTCCACCAGAATACTGATAAAAACTCACAACAATAAACGCCCTCCCTTATTTATTGAATTATAACTTAGGGTAAAAATTTAGAAGCAAGTTATATGTAACACTTAAAATAAATTTTTATGAGTTTTTTGAAGAAAATTGGCTGTGGTATAACATTAATGAAGAAAAAAAATTCAAAAATGTAGTATAGGATATTGACTGATTGGGCTAATTCAATGTTCATCAATATTGTTAAATAGTTAGGATACTTACAAGTATTTTTACCGATATTTAATATGGTTTAAGGGAAACGCACGGCAGCAATAGTATCCATAATGTCCACTGCAAAACTTTCATCTTTTTTGTACACAAAATCTGTTTTTAGATAGATCGTTACAACAGCTCAAACCTTGGATTGTTACCTCCCTTTCGTTTTCATCTACTTCATTTATGAGTTATTTATAGTGAGTAGACATAAAATTCTACGCTTAACGACAGCTAAAGCAAAAGTTATTTTTATAATACTAGGGGGGCTCGGCCGGGACCTCCGAGATGACGCTGTGTATTTTGAAGCGGGCCTGATACTAGTATTAGTGACGTCACAACAGTGATCCACTTTTGGTCAATGTATCCCAGCAGAAAGATTTAATAAAGAGAGCATTTCCGCTGTTATAATTTGTGATTACATAAATAATATTAAATTTTACAGTCGTGAAATAAAAGGGAATTAATACACTTGTTTTATAAAAGAAAATTAAAGGTTTTAAATTTAAAAAATGCTAAGAGTAATAGATATGATTTTACGCATTGACTTACCTCTTACTAAACACATTATTTACAATAAATATACTTACCAAAAATATAATACATCTCACAAAATTAATCCCATTCCCCCCCTTTTTACCACTATATACCAATAATTTAACCAAAACACAATAAATATCAATTTAAATAGAGAAATCGGTATTTTTGAACGGTACTTTTCCGTTATACGGACACCATTGTCTTCAAGCATACATTTACATACATTTAATACATACATTTAAATACATTTACATACATGCATTAACATACATTTAAATACATTTACATACATGCATTAACATACATACATTTACATATATACATACAAACATCTATATACATTATGCATTAGCATACATTTTGGCATGGTGTCCGTATAACGGAAAAGTACCTTTTCAACAGTAGAAATCTTGGCATTTTTTTAAAGCTTGGCACAATTCAGGATTCAGAAAATGAGACTTGTTGCCTAATGATACAAACAGCTATAAAAACAAACTTAACGAACTTTTATGTTTGTTTATACATGAATTTATACATACGTATAAACATTTTATCTAACATTCATATATATGTATATATTATTATTTTTATATACAGTTCACTTCTATTTGTATATAAAAATAGATAAATGTCTTCTTTTTATTAAACAAATTGTATAAACATTGAAAAAAATTGCTTGTGTAAATGAAATAGTTAGTAGGTTGACATAAAATATGTTGGAAAATTTATTTTTCTCGCCAAGGACATTCTCAATATTATATCCTCTTCCGTAATCATTCAATCATAAAATTTTATTTGATAGGTGGGATTGTAAACTTTCGCAAGAGCTTATTGTACTATTATCTAAATTAGTTAATTTTCTTTAAAAAGATAGAGAAGGTAATATCAAAACTTTATTGTTACGAATTAAAATGTATGCAGCATGAAACACAGGTAAAAGATATTTTTGAACACCACAGAATAAAATTACACGAAATCTCAGTCGTTTCATGGACAAAAGTGAAAGTTGATGCTCAATAAATTTTAATTTTAAATATTTATCATCATTATAGTCAATACCATTAAGACTGATACATCCAAGTTAACAAAAATTTTAAATGAAACTACTAATCATCAGTTACTATTAATTTTATAAACAAACCGTATTCACCTCTAGAAAAGGGTATCCGGTCTCCATTCAATTTATTAGCGTATTTTTTTTTAAAGGCATTTTATTATTGCACGATTTCTTAAATTGTTTTATCGTCTACTTCTTTTATTTTATTCCATTGATTATTTTATTCCATCGGTTCTTTTGGTTTTGAAGACAAGCATTTGTTCAAATATTCTGGAATATTTTAATTGTCGTTAGGGTTAACAAATTCAGTAACATGATCTCGTTTAATTCTACCTTCATGAATTATAAAAACGTTCATCAAACTGTTTAATGCAGATCAATACTGTTGAAATAGGAGTAAAATTATCACGATGTAATTTTCTCAACCATAATTTCTTCCTTTCATTATCATTTTGAAAATAGAAGACGGTTGTATATTCCTTTTCACTAACGTAGTTAGACTTGCAACCAGGAGCACAACATTTTCTCCCCATTATTATAGACATAATCTGCAATTTCTTTAATAGTTTTAGTCTGTAATTATTTATAGAGTTATAATCTAAATGTACTGAAAAATATTATTAATTACAAAATAAAACCGTTAATAATATCAAAATATTACAGTAAACAAGCCATACCAACGAACAAAGTAAATGAAAAATATTAAGTAGATTGGATCACTATTTTGACGTCAGCTGGTTGTGACGTCACTTGTAGCAGGCCCGGTTCAAAACACACAGCGTCATCTCGGAGGCCCCGGCTCGGGCCCCCCCTGTTCGCTACGCTCACCAACCGCCCGCGTAATTGCGCCCTAGCCAACCCCAGACGTAATCGTTTCGCGTTTCCATTCTGGATCGCCTCGCGATCCCTTATTAATCTCCCTCGTTTAATATATATGAAAATCCCTTGCTCGTTTAATATATATGAATTTGGCGACAGTAATTTGGTCGACAGGATAACTAACAAGTGCCAATTGTATATATAGTGTTACGAATATTGTAAATAGTTAGTGTTTGTGCTTAAAAATAATGTAAATAGTTCAATTAAGCTCTATTCATAACCTAATATTATTTTTTTATTTTTTTTGCATTGCAATATCTCAATTTGTTGATTTTTTGTAAGCGGGTAAATGCTATTGGATTTCAATGGGAGTCTATGGAAATTTGGCGAAATACTAGAAATAGCGCCAAGTTGGCGCCAAACTTGGCGACAGACCCGGGTCCCTTCCCCTTGGTAACCCCCCCTAATATCGCCCATCCTATCTAAATTCTCTACTTTCATGTTAATTCCCCCTAAGAAAAGTCAGAAAACTTTGACCAATCAGATACGTTTCGCGGTATCTACGCAGATTTTCATTGGTCCATTTCCAAACCATTACTTTTTTTTTTATATAGAAGGATTAGCTTGAAATATTGGCGTGTCGCAGACAATTGGTACATTTCCAATTTCTCCCCATGTGGTATTTGCAATGAAATTTGTTAATGATTCTTCATCACTATATGCAGAGAAGGCAATTCTTCACTGTCTGTGCTGTCTCCTTTGAACAATTTACCCATCAACTTATTTTTCTGATTTTTTGATTAGATTTTCATATTTTAATAACTCTTTTATTCCCAGTTTAGTCTACCAGTATTTCACTTCAATTATGGTAATAATTTATATGCTTGTGAAATCCATTTTAAATTTCTCCTGCATAATTTTCAACACTTGTATCTTCTTTCCTTCTTATAGTATTGAAATTTCGTCTGTCTCTCTTATGTTTTTCTTTTGTTTGTTTGTTTGTTTGTTTGTTGTTTTTCCTTAGTTTTACTCCCCTTTTTTGGCTTTTTTCCTTTGTTGCACTTTTAAAATATTTAAGATATTTTGATTTTGATTTTTCTATTCTTAATTTTCCTATCATTTATACACTCTTCACTTCTTTATTTATTTATTTATTTATTTATTTATTTATTTATTTGCATTGGTAATTTTATTTATTAGCTCAGAGGCTATCAAATACTGAGAGCTAATGTGCCCGCAGGTTTTGTCTGTACGTATGTATGTACGTAACGCTATAACTCTTGATAAAAATATCCTATTTGCATCAATTTTTGTATATAGGTTCATTCTGATAAGGCGATTTAGTTTTGGGGGTACCCTGATTAGTTTTGGGTGTTCATTGGTTAAGTATAAATGAGAGGAACGGGGGCTAATCCCCCTTTAATTTAGATAAATGGATTTTTCATGCAGAACTATCCGATTTGTTTCAAATTTGTTATACAGGTTTATTCTGATAAGGCGATTCCCTGATTAATTTTGGGGGTTCATTAGTTAAGTATAAAGATGGGAAACGGGGTGGGGGGGTTATCCCTTCTTAATTTGCGTTTTTCATGCAGAATTATCCGATTTGCTTCAAATTTGGTATACAAGTTTATTGTCGATTTCTTTATTTTTCGAGGGGTATTATTCTTTAAAATAAGAGTATTGTATACAATTAGTGTGAATAGCCTGTGAGCTCAGTTCCATCAGTTTAACTGGGAACTTTTTAATTTATTATTTGTAAAAGAACTTGGAGAGATTGGTGAGTCTTCGCTTGTAGGAGTTAAAATATGAGAGGGAGAATGTGAATTGGTTTGCACGGGCATAGTTTTACAGCACATAAAATGATGCATCAATCTTACTTTTTTAGTTGAAGAACGTTATGATTCACCATTGAATATTGATGTTTTGTTGTGTTGGCAAATCCCCCCTCCCCTCCCCCACCATCGAGGTCAAAAGTTAATTGTCGTCGAGGAAAATATTTTAACTTCGGAGTAGAGTTCTGCATCGGGTGGTGTAACCCGATTTATCCCGCGCACGACGCGACCCAGATCAGGTCGAATTGGGTGCAGGTTTTTTTTTTTTTTTTTTTTTTTTTTTTTTTAATGAACCAAGGTTAGTTTACGAAAAAAACCTGGATTTTTCAGCCTGCCGCTGATTTTCTTTTTGTGCAAGTCGGGTATTATATAATTGTTTTGGTTTCGGGGTGAGTTTTGATACTTACGTGTCGTTTTGGGTTAACTGTTTTTTTTTTTCTTTTTTTTCAAAAAAGGTCTAGAATATTGTTTCAGATTAGTACTGCATCGAGTCGGGAACCCCATTTTACCTGAACCCGACCCTCGAATCGGGTTGGAGCTAATTTTTTTCATTGGGGTTGACTACAATTGTTTAGGGTTGAGTTTGATTACTTACGGGTCGTATTAACTCAATTTTACAAAATAAAGTCTAGATTTTATTTTGTAAAATTGAGTTTCAGATGAAAAACTATATATTTAAGTATGAATGAGTACACTTTGCATGTTTATTTTTCTAAATAAAAGATAGAATTGAAATTGGAGTTATGATTGAGGACCATTTTTAGGGACCATTTTGAGGACCATTTTATTTCCTTCATCTCACGAAACCCTATTCGTCTCGCTTATATGTATGTCTATCACAGAGCTGGTTCTCAGAAACTGTATAAGTTACGGATTTGAAATTTTGTGTACTTATAGTTCACAGTGGTGCAGCATGACGTACCTACTGTCACATCGAAATTCATAAAATTTTGAAAATGTAAATGTCTTCATTAACGCAAGATATTAATTAAAACCTTAAAAACCCACACATTAATGGATAAAAATATTCAACTAAAGCGCAGAATTTATTTGAATTGTTGCCAATTTATAAAACAGCGCACATAATAATATTCCCTTTCAATTAAAAAAAATGTATTTACACGTGACTATCAAAAACAGAAATAAAACTTTAAAAATATGACTAAATGATCACGTGTTAAAAACAGTAATTGTAGAAAATTACTTAATTTAAAATGTACTTTCACGTGAATATTAAAAAGGGAAATAATTAAATTATTCGATTCAAGCCTTCGATTCAAAGCATTAAATAGGGAAACTTACGTCATATTTAAAATGCTCAAATAACAATATTTCCAAACAGTTTCAATATAAAAATATATTTACACGACATATTAATTTATTTCCACAAAATATTTTACCTATTATTGAAAATTGTAAAACAGAGTAAATAATAATATTTCTCTTCAATTAAACATTTTTAAGTTTAATAATAGGATGAAAACTTTGAAAATTATGTCATATTGGAAACGATACATTTAAAAGTCTTACTGAAAACAATTTTCGGTACTTCCCCATTATACCGTTGACAACTTTCCAGTAAAAAAAGAAAAAAAAACTATCGCCAAATTATTTGCCAAACTCTAATGCCCAAAAAACTAATGGAAGAATGTTGTCATTGTAATGACACTCACTGAAATGTCAACTATCAGTAACTTTAAACAATAAAATTTATAATACATTAATGAAAAGAGAAAAAAAACTAATCTGAAATATTTATTTATTTACAATATTTTTCTTAATTATCCCCCTCGGCTGATGCACAAGTGTTTATGACGTCAGTTGAAACGGATCTGTTGGGCGTAAGACGAGCTGACGCATATCCATTTTGTTTCGTATTATTGGTACACAGCTCAGCATCAATCTACCGCAGCCAGAGTTGGGGTTGCCTAAGACTCAGTTCTGATTGGCTGAACCTTCTCTGATTAGCTTGGTTTTTCGACTGGGCTGCAATTCGGGTACCAAATCTGCGGTTGGGCGTAACTACGCAAAGCAGCATTTTTCCAACGCTTCTTCTCTTTTAATATCATGGCGCGCCGTTTAAGGTCGTTATTATTTTTTAAATTAACGAAATAACTAATAAATAGGTAAAATATCATTAAAAATACAGATAAATGTCGAATAAAAATCTCTCGATGACATAACAAACACGTATAACGCATCTGATGTCAATTGAATGTGATGCCACGGTAACGCACTTTTATGCCTATACTTTGGCGGCAGTTTTTTTTTTTTCCTTTTTTGGATAGTGGTAGACGGGATAACGGTTAAATATCCATTTTTTTATAACATCATTAGGTACTTACGTATTATCCGTGCCAGGAGATTGATCGCCAAAAATGGTTACCAAGTACCAATCTTTTTTATCGTTGCCAATCATGTTTTCAAATGCAGTAATTTAACATTATCAAATAACATTGTTAAAAATGGTAAATAATATAAAATAAATAAAATGTAATATATGTTTATTAAACTTATAACATTGTTAAAAATAGTAAATAACATTATTTTAGTAAAATTAATAGATGGTAAATAGCATAATAAATAAGAAAGAATAATATTACAGATTATTCCCAGGCATGTACCATGCAGCAAAAAAACGAAATATAAGGGTTACTATAATTGGTAATATTGGCTCCATGCTTGGCGCAGTTGGCACGGATAATACGTAAGTACCCATCATTATAAAATTCCCCGATGCAGCGACATTGTTTACTTAGCCATTTTACACAAGTTTATTTTCAAATGTTTAATTGATGTTATTTAAACAATCACGAAAACAGTTGTTAGCTCTTTCGACGGGAGTTAATTCGGCCTTAAAATACCTCAGTGAAAGAAAAAGGAATGAAAACCCGATCACAGCACATCGCCACTGGTCGCTAAATTATAATTCAATCTTCCGTAATCATTTTAGAGTTAATCAAATTAGCGTGTTTTTAGAGTTTGCAATGTCAGAACCTCAGAACGGGGGCAGAGCTCCCTAGTAGAAAAAATAAATAAAACGCTAATAGACAATGATGTAATTAATGATGCGAATAGGGATTGTTAATAAAGAAGGGGAGAGGGGGAACTATTTTTTTTTAATATCGCATTTAGTCCACATGACAGATATTATTACAAAGTATAATAGTGGGCTTTGCCCGCTATCGGGCCGGTTCAAATATTAGAAAAAACGAAAAATTAGACCATAAATTTTTTCTTTGTGAAAAACATGACTTTTTTTTTTTTTGGGGGGGGGGGTGAAATTTATTTGAATTTACTAAAGAAAGGATAAAATGTTTTGAAAGGAATATTAAACGAAACTCTTTGGGCGACTTTCGATCACACTTACCCACTTGTCTCCTAATAATTTAAATTATAGACCTTTTTTCTATTATGGGTTTCGGTCAGCGAAACAATTTTTGTCGCTTTTGGGTCACGTTTTGGTTTAACGAAAATTATTTTGTCAGTTTCGGGTCGGATTTAGGTTGACTTCAAGCGGAATTTTCCGGTTCAAATTGAACATAACCCGATCCGTGCAGGACTCAGTTTGAGATGAAACTATATGTTAAATATGAATGTCTCCTTACGTGTTTATTTTTCAACATAAAAGGTAAAATTAATATTGGAGATATGATTACAGTCTATTTTTACATAACTGCATTAAACTGTGGTTACATTTTCTCTGACTGCGTGTTTCGTGTATATCGTGTTCAGATTTACGTATTTCAGGTTGCGGGTCGAGGAAATGTTTTTTAACATTGGCTTTTAATAAAATTTGCGCTTAATAAAATTTGGCCTTCTGTTGGGTGCAACGTTTAACTGTTAATTTTCACTATATACTTTTTTGTTTTTTAAGTTTAAATAATTTCAAATTTAAATAATTTTTTGGTGACTGATTTTTTTTTCTTTTGGTCAATTGATTCTTTTCAGTTACTTCAGATATCAAAAAACAACCCAGCCCAAATAAGAATCGCGTTTCGGGAAAAATCGGATTACCCACTTTACCTGATGCAGGACTCTAGTTTCTGTAAAATGAACATAACTTTCATGTTCTGTGCATTGGTTATTATTTTTAAGGGACACATGGGTGATCCCCAGTGGTGAGACTCTTATCCGGAAGGCTGTGCCATACTCAGTTGTTGAAACACTACTGTGTATATGTCATATATGTGCGCGTAAAAAACGTAATATTGAACGACTTCTGATTGGGAGGTTGCTCAGTGGGAGAGGAGTAAGAAACGGGGATTTCAACGCTCAAACTTGCGTGGATTTTTTTTCTTTTGGAATTTCCTGCCTCTAAAGTTTAGGTGACAGGTGAGGTGTTTCAAAAATAACCTTGGTAGAGCTATTTTTTCAAGTCATTTCTCAATAATATTGTTCAAAAAGCTGCGACATTTATGCTTCAAATAAAAGTTGTTTAGCCTCCTAGAATTCATCTGTAATTTAAATAACAGCGTGAGTATTAGTGCCCTGCGCGGTTCGGGTTATGCTAAATCCGATTCGAAATTTCTATATTAAATCAACTCGAAAACCATCCCGAATGAAACAAAAACAAAATTAGTTGACCCGCAATCCGACCCAAAACCGTCAAAATAATTTTCGATGACCGCAACCTGACCTGAAACCCGAAATAATAGAAAATTAATCCATAGTGTAATGCAATGATGGAAAAGTAATCTTCAATTATCTCTTGTATAAATTTTATATTTTGAATAGAAAAATCAATATATATTCATTAATAATCAAACAAAGTTTTTCATCTGAAAAAATATTTTGAAGACTGTTGAAAAATTGCGTCATTTGGGCTAATTATATTCTTCGGGGCTCGGTTCGACTTCGGGTTCGAGTCGATTTTGTTCGATTTGGGTTGGATTTCGACGTTTTCGGATCGGATTCGGTTTGACCCAATTTTTCCAAAGAAAGTTCAGAATATTTTTTCAGATAAACTATATATTAATGAGCATATGTATGTTCATTTTTCTCCTTAAAAATTAAAATTTAAACTAGAGATATTATTATATGCTACTTTTCCATAATTACATAAAAATATGAATTCATTTCCTTTAATTTCGATTTCGGGTCAATATATATATATATATATATATATTGTCCGGTTTGAGTGGGGATGTAATAGAATTGTCGAATATAATCCAACGCAGGATTCTACCCATATATCTATATATTATAACAATTATAGAAAATATATACTCTTTGGCTTAGAAAAATAAAATATAACTGTCAAATAGAAACAAAAAGACAGTCAAAGATTAATACATTATGTTTTTATTTGTGGTGTATGCTTCAAGCTATTTGATGGAGTATTATTTATTATTTAGTTAGTTCCGCATTATTATAGTCCCGTACACTGTCTCAGATTAGCCTCTGAAATTGATACTTTATAACTTAGGCTACATTAACCATATTCAAAATTTTAAATGCTAAAAAAAACTCACCATTTTTTACTGAATAAAGAAAGGCTTATTAGAATAATTTACCTAAGTTTTGATTTAAGTGTTACACGTCAAAAGTTTTGAAGGCTGACAGGAAAATTTTTCCTATCAAATTACATTGTTAAAAATTGTGTGCTGGGTCGAATCAACTTTTGATGTTACAGTAGCTACAACCATAATATGGGGGAAAACTCGTTCAAACATTTGGTTATATGGTTCAACAGGAGACCCAAATATTGGAACGAGAATTCGCCATATTATGGTTACAGCTACTGCAGCACCAAAAGTTGGTTCAACCCAGCACAGAATTTTTAACGGTGTAGTAAGGTTATGTAATATAAATTATTTTGAATTTTAAATGAATTTGTAAAGGATATAAATAAAGCAACGTATTGCTTGCAGAATAATCACAAAGCTATTTTTATTACTATAAAAACCGGTACCGTTTTCGGTGTGTCTCGTATTGGCCCCAATTTTTTGGGGTGTCTCATATCTGGCGTGATTGACCCTAGTCTTTTATCTGAAAAAGTATTTTGGAGATCCCTTCAAACATTGAGTCAAACCAAACCCGACCCGAAAGCGTCAAAACCCAATCCAAAACCAACCCAAATCCGAAACAAAAGTTAACCACACCCGCAGTGAAGAAATGTAAGTAAACACAACCCGCAATGGGAAAAAAAAAATCCAACCTGAACCCGAAATACTTCATCAACCTCACCCGAAACCCTTAATCATAGGAAACTGATTCAGAATTTAATGTAATTATGGAAAAAAGTATTCTATAATCATATACCTAATCTATACTATTAAAAACCGTTCGCGTATCTATGTAACCTCAAAAACTCGAAAACCGCAGGCCGCAGGGCTACGAAATTTTGTTCACGTGTAGCTGGTAGGGCGGTCATGAACGATAGGGGCAGAAAATTCGAAATTTTTAAATAGATTTTTGATAGATTAAATATTTATTAAAATTTATCCACAAAGAGATCTCATTAAAAATACGCTTTTTAATCTTCGGTTGGTTGGTTGTATAAAATCTCCGCAGAAGTCATTAAATAAATCAAGGTAGGGATCATTGCAATTTGCGAGTCCAGATTATCTGACATGTAGACAATCAACTTAATTATTAACCGTTGCCAAATGCTAAAAACTTAATTTTAAAGGATTTTATAGACTTAATGAATGATAATTAGCTGGGTTTAAGAAGTTTTTTACATGACATATATTAGTACGACAGAGATTATTATTACAGAAAACTTTATTTAACAAATTATTTGTTAAATTTGCAAGGATGGGGAGAGGTGATGGTAAACGACTTTTTATTAAAGATCCCATATATTTTACTTGACCGCGCGCTACCTGGCGGCGGATTTTTCATTAATTGACCCTCCTTATTAATAAATCCAAATCTACTGCTCTGATTTCAACAGAACTAACAAACTTAACAAATTTAACATTTTTTGCTTCACCCGTAACGTTTAATCGCCTTTTTATATAGATAATACCGCTATTTTCGATTAACAGTTTTTGTAAAAATTAAATTTATGTTCGTAATAAAAGTACAGAGACCGTATTCAGTTGATGCATATCAACAGACAAAGTTAGTGATTTGTTGTTGAGCACTTGACCGCGCGCCTCCTCGCGGCCCCACCCTCAAGGTTTTTTTCTCTAACTGTGCTTTACTTACAGAACGCAGATAATTATGTTCCGAACTTCTCCAAACCAGTTCCATTTTCCTAAATTATCATAGAAATCAGCATTCATAGCATCAGGGTGTACTTCTAGAAAACAGTTACCAGTATTTCCGAATAATAGTCTAAGCCAAATTTCATATTAAGTTCCTAGCTCAACCAAATGAATCAATCTTTAAAGATGCATATAGTGGGTCTACTAATTTATCATTTGTTGAAAGGCACTTGAACATCCGTTCCCGCTCCCCCCCCCCCCCGGCCCCTCTCTCAAGGCTTTTTGTCAAGTACCCTGTTTCCCTATCTCAGCAACTAATTTTCTGATTTCAGCGCATCTGATTCCAAACATCATATTTAACTTAATAATCAACGTCTATATCATAAAAATAAATTTGTGAGTAGCGGGTACCACTATTTCCGAATAACAATCTAAGACAAATTTATAATTAATTTCCTAGCTTAACCAAACGAACGAATTTTTAAATATGCATTATGGTCCTCCTAATTAGTAATTTACTGAAGTGAACTTGAACGTCCGCTCCTCCCCGGTACCTCCTTCAAGGTTTTTTCTCTAACTATGCTCCGTTTCCATATCTCAGCAACTTTTTTTCCGATTTCAACGCAAGTGGTTCCAAACATTATAATTAACTTAATAGTCACCCTCCATAACATTAAAGTAAATTTATGAGTAGTAGTTACCATTATTTCCCAATAACAGTTTAGGCCAAATTTGTAATTAAGTTCATAGCTTAACCAAACGAACAAATTTTTAAAGATGCATGGTGGTCCTACTAATTAGTCATTTTCTGTAGGACACTTGAACATCCCCTCCTCCCGGCACACCCCTCAAGGTTATTTTCTTTAACTATGCCTTATTACAATAACTCGGCTAATAATGTTCCCATCTTCTCCAAACCATCTCACTTTTGTACCACGTCTACTATACGGTGCCGTAGGCAGAAGAAACATGTGTCAGATGTTCGTTCGGAAAAAGGTTTGTTTAGAACAGAATACTCCCCCGACGGTGGAAGGTGGAAATAAAAGATTTTCCGGAGCTTACGAGCATGCCCGTTATATACGGTGCCAAAGTCATCGAAGATTCGGGACAGAGTTTCGATTTTTAAGAGATTTAAGTTTATTACACGGGCCCTGGGATCGCTGAGCGGGTCAGCTAGAATAATATACCCTTATAAAATCCGTGCGCTTATCTACCTATGTAACCTCAAAAACCACAGGGCGCAGGGCTTCGAAATTCGGTTTACGGGTTGCTGGTAGAGAGCCCATGAACGATTGGGGCAAAAAATTCGAAAATTTTAAATAGATTTTTATTTTTTATTTTTTTGAAGAATTTTTGCATTTTTTCTGTCAACCGGTAATCGCGCGAGTTCTAACCAGTTCTAAATGTTTACTGCAATGTGAGATATACATATTACGGACGCCACGCTGCAATAGTAAGAAGCTGTCGCGGGTATTACGATAATTCTTTTACCTCGCATGCAAATAATTAGAGATTATTTAATTGCGATTCATTATTTCATTTTTTCTAAAATAAAGAAAAACATTTTGTCACAAACATCAACAAAATTTGTATTCTATTTATTCCCTTATTCCAAAGATATCGTTTTATCGTCTGCTGCCATAGCAACAAAAATTGAGTTTCATAAAAAAAAAATGCACAGTAGTAATTTTTTTTATTATAAATCGTATAGTTATTGAACAACTCAACACTTTAACAGGGGAATTAAATTCAATTTATTCACATTTTAGAATTAAATTCATGAACTCCCGTGCGTAGAACGGGTTAAACAGCTAGTATCAGTATTATTTTTTGGTTTGAAAAATTAATGTGTAAAGAGTCATTTACCTTTAATTACATAAAGTCACCTCACTCTTGCAAGAGAGATAACTACCCAGTCTTAATAGTCTAAGCTCCTTATCCGCTAGTCCGAACCCGACTCGATCCGACCAGGATACGGTTAAAATCGGGTAACCTGACCAGGGCCCACTTAAGACTTAGAAGTAGGGAAAGCTCGACGTCACACAGGGCTTTTACTCTGCCAATTATGCTTCAACAATTTGAAAGTTTATCATCAAAATTTCGAGTAAACAAAACTTTTAATATTAGGCTAAAACTAACAACCTATACAGGGTGGTCGTAAAATGTATGTCAAAAATATAAAGGTAGTTAGAGGGGAACTAAACAAGCTGTTTTCGTATAGGAATGTGGGTGCGGAAATGCAGCGTTGAGGCAGTAGAAGGCACTGTTGAGTTCGACGGATGAAAGCGTTTCGCTGGCTTGAATCGCCATTCCCCGCACGGATTTCGAGCAACATGCATTGATACTGATCATGCCGACATGCATTTCACTTATGGGGCTGCGCAAGGAAATGGAGCGGCTGCTCAAAGGATGTACATGGAGCGATTTCCGGGTAGGAATCTGCTGGATCGCCGAACATTTGAGCGTCTTCATCGGGAGTTATGCACAAGTGGATCGTTTTATGCTTCCAGGCGTGATACGGACACTGGAAGATATCGCAGAAATTCTGAAGTTAGAAGAAGAAGTATTGCGCACAATAGAGGATAGTCCTTCGACAAGCTGGACAGCCGTTGAACGTGTGCATCCTTTGAGCAGCTCCATAGTTAAAATGCATGTCGGCTAGCTCCGCATTGGTGTAACGATTCATATTGCTCGAAATCCGTGCGGGGAATGGCGTTTCAAGCCAGCGAAACGCTTTCATCCGCTGAACATAACAGCGCCTTCTACTTCCCTAACTCTTCATTTTCGCGCCCACATTCCTATACGAAATCTGCTTATTTAGGTCCCCTCTACCTACCTTTACATTTTTGACATATATTTTAGGACCACCCTGTATAACATATAAAAATATTTTATTATATACATACTTATGGGTCATTCCACAGTATTTGGCTTCACAAGTTTGAAAACAAAGTTTTATAAAAAGTTAAGTGTAATACATCATTTTAAAGCTTTAAATCTATTCTATTAAAATTTATCCAAAATATTATTATTTTTTTTTAATCAAATAAAAATTAGCGCATTTTTTTGCAGCCATATAGAAAATTTTGGTCATAGGTCCCATACGTAACAAATAGCCTTGTCCCGTACGTATCATAAATAATTAGCTTTCATTAATTAATGACGCAATTTAAAAAAATAATTTTAAAGTTAATTAATAAAATGTGTATTTCTGCTTCTACTCATTAAATTTATTTGTGAAAATATTAAATAAATTCAGAGTAAAATCCAAATTGCTAGAGGTACTTTTAAAACAATTTTTTGTGATGTCCCGTACGTAACACAACTTTATTAATTAAAAAATATATATGTATTGGTTCAAACAAAAAGAAATTTCATAAGAATCTAGTTGAAGTGATATATAATGCATTAAAAATAATTGCAAACTTTCTCATTTATATTTTGATACTGAAAAAAGTACAAATATCTCAAAAATTTGCTGTGAAATGTCCCGTACGTAACACATAAATACTGTGGAATGACCCTTATACATAACAAATGAATTTTATAAATGAATTTAGAAATATGGAACAGGTGCGAATATTTGAACTTCAAAATATATTTTATGCTTTTCAAATTGCAGGATTTGCCAGTGCTAAGAACAGTGCAGAGACAACAAATATTTGACATAAATTTATGCTTAGCTGCAACACAATTTTGCTTCTATTTTATAAACAGAAATTTGGTATCACCTATGCTAATTACTTTCTCCTTTATTTAAATAACCTATTCTCCATATTTTATATCATTTCTCCACTCTTTATGAATATAAACAAAATATAATTATACAGATTAAATTTTCTGTTATTTTTAGCACGTTTGAAATTCCTAGTCAGGTGAGGGTCTCGTCACCTGATCAAGGTTCTAAATTACGAGACCTATTAAATCTGTCAATTCAACAAAGTTAAACAGAAACCTCGAACCTGCAAACAAAGATAACTGTAGCAAACCCCAAGAGAATAAGCACAGCAGCGATGTGCACAAATCTATAGTCAGGTGGATCACAGCCATGCACTGCTGTGATCATGCGATTTCCACCCCGCACCCAGGTACTAACCCGTCAAGCTAGGCATTCATGTCGGGCAGGTAGGGGCCTGGTTAGCGGTATAAAAAAAAGAAAAAAAGGAAAACATAAGAAAAATGAAAATAATTTGCATTTAATCACTGTTTTTATACCATTTATTATATCATCAGAAAAAAATAGAGTATAAATGTGTCAGTAATAGTCTGAGGGAAAATTTAGTAACTGTAATTAAAAAAAAAAAAAAAAAAAAAAAAATACATTTTTTACCCTGACTGAAATTTCCCCCTAAAAATTATTTTTCAAAAGTAAATTTGGAGGCCCCTTTGTATTTCAGTGAGTAAACTCAGGACCCTTCCGAAATCGAAATATTTTTTCGGACGACAATTAAATATTGATCCCGACATGGAGGTGGGGAGGGCTAGGTATGCGGGACAAGTGTTGTAACCAATGTTTCGTATAAGCAACATATGTTGCAATATTTTTATCTAAAAGTTTAGCATTTTACAGTGCTGATAGATATTCGAATTTTTTGGTACCCGCGCGTATAACAGATCACCATTCCTGATATAAGGTGTCGAACGCTAGTGCTGCCATCTCTAGAGTTTGAAAATGAATAATAAGATTATTTTATTCCTCTCGGTTGTGACATTTTGATAGTTTCTTAAAATAAAATTGCATAGATTGAGAGTAAAAAAAAGCAATTATCTTAAAATGTTGAATATGTCAACTATTTCACTGAGTAGCTATTTTTTTTTACACTTTTTTTTTAAACTTTTTTTCACTATTTTAATGTAAAAAAACATCAAAGTAAAATATATATATATATATATATATATATATTTAACTACTTAACAGTAAAAAAAAAAAAAACTGAAGATTTAAAAAAAAAATGTGAACGTGCGAGGACTTTCTGAAAATATTGAAAGGTGAAATTTTAATCATATTTATAACACATTTAATTTTTTAATGAATGTTTAGGAATTTTGTTTCGTGTGATTTTCAATATGGTTTTATTTCCCTGTCATATTGTTTTCAGTGCCTCACGCTTTGATGATATTTCTTTTGAAACCGAGATTTTTTATATAATATTTTTTTTTTTCATTTTATACTTTCTTATACATAGTACTTATTACATATCGTCATTCATTATTATAATTACTAGGGAAACGAACCCGGGCTTCCCGGGTTACAGAAAATAGGCGAAAACCATTTTTCTAATTCTAATAGATTTTTCTTATTTATTATATATATATATATATATATATTAAACTGATTCATTAACAACGTAAAAAAGAATTTTTATAAAAAAAAATATCAATAATATATTCAAATAAAATTTCGAAATTTAACAAAGAGATACTTTTGTATTAGCCGCATACCAGGAGTTAACGGCCAAAGGAATCGTCCAACATTTCACTGCTCACTGCAGGTTTTTATTCTGAAAATTTCAACCGTTTAAGCGAATAGTTTGAAAACATGTCTGTTAAGTTTGCACTTTATTTATATTACATTATTATTTTAATTTATATTTTGATGAAGTTTTAATTTCGTTCTGTAATATTAGCCGGGGTTAAATGCGGAACTTCTTATATTGTTTTAAATGCAAACGGATTAATCTTTCGCAATCGGACTGCACGTAATAGAGTTAGATTTAAAAATAATCCATCCTTGGAAATTATTTTTAAAGTCATAAAAAATCTGTAAATTCAAATACACTTTTCACAGTATTTGCACTTTTTTTTTTTATATTCGACGGAGTAGAAATTGATAGTGTGCTATGTTTAGAAGTTTAAAAAGATGCAGTGAAAGCAAAATTTATTAGTCAGTTCGTTGCTACCATCAAAAGGACTTCAGTATTAATCAGACATGTGGTGGTTTATAATATAAATTATTATTAACATTAAACCTTATTCTTGACAACATCATTTATGTGTGACATCATCCCTTGACATGAACCCGATTACGCAAGATCAGCATCAAAATTTAATAAAAGAATTTTATTCTATATGTTTGAATCTAGGCCAAATTTGTCTAAAGTCGCTAGAAAATACAACTACTATTCCACCAAATGGGAAATCATTGCTTTTTTTTAATGTCTTTAAGCGTATCGTCTACACATTCAAATTCTAATTTAATCATCATGGGTGCTTCTTCCCCGACGATTAACTTGGTTTCTCTTATTAATTCAGTAAGGTCAGATTGCTTATTAATGACACACATAGATGTTTCGTTCAAATTCAGCGGTATTTTAAATCTTGAATGTGTTATTCTACCTTGATCTAACAACAAAGCTGGGATTCCAGAAGATGAAACAGCCAACGCAACCAACCATATTACATAATCTCACCATTTTTAAAACTACATTATGTAAAAATGTTTTACCAGTCCCGATGCGTCAATAAAATAAACCTTATAATTTTCATTTAAAACTGCAAGGGAAACTTCATCATAAATTGATTTTTGATCGTGATAATCCTGGCGCAAACGATAAATAGTCAAATATTATTTGAGTCACAATTATGTATCACAAACATTCCTTTGATTTTTGAATTAACTAATTTCGATTTATGAAATTATAGTTCATCAAAACGTTTATTATTATTATTATTATTATTAGTAGTAGTAGTAGTAGTATTTTATATTTTTTGTAAACTCAGTAATAGTTGTTACTTTTACTTTTCAAGGGTTTGTATTAATTTCTAACTAATAATAGCCATTTCAATTCATTAATCAACGATAATATCCGCTCGCCAAAATGGGAAAAAAAAGGCCAATGGCAACCATTAAGCTCGTAAAAGGTGAAAAATAAAATTATTTTTTTTTATTTTAAAAGCCATAATAAATCAGTCAATTAAGATAAAGTTTTCAAAAAAATTGCATTTGAAAGTAGATTTTTTTCCTGTATAAAGGTGAAAAATAAAAAATGTGAGATATTTAGAAATTAAAAAAATTGCAAAACTGAAATTTCATCGTCAACTGTTGCCATTCGCAAAATGACGTCAGCGTTACGCACGGACACGTTTGTCCTTTATAATATAGATAGATAGATAGATAATCATTTTTTCATTGAATACATCAATTCCCGATTCATCAATTTTTCATACTCATTTCTTTATTTTTCTTTCTTTACTGAAATAAACACATTTATTGTTACGTCCTCTCCATTTTATTTTATTTTATTTATTTATTTATTTTGCATTATTGAAGTGAAATTGATTAATGCATTAAATTCTTAAAATAAGCATACTTGCTGTTATCCATCGTGAAGAAGGAAAAATAGTTTTCTAACACATTAAAGTTGCTATTAATTTTTCCATTGTGGCAATGCTTTCTTACATAAAAACTAAAAATGTACTCTTTCAGTTAGTAGGCCCTGGATGTACATTTCATTTAATAATGTGCTGAAAATTGAAAGTTTATTTTACTATTTATTGAATTTCACATTCACAAGAAAATTTGGGGGAAATAAAATTGAAGATAAATAGTAAAATAACGATGACTATAACTAAAGATAATTATTTTGTATGCGTCTGATAAAAAGTTATATATCAAACAAAATATTCAATCAAAAAAAAATTACGACATTTAATTACAGTATTATATATAGTATACATATACAGGGTGATTATAAAAAAAACTATCCCGATATATGAGTCCTTAACTATCATACCGTTCACAGAAACTGACTGAAATTTTGGATTTAAGTATTTTGAGGTATGCGCTCAAGAATCGTATGAAAAACAACAGTTAAACTCTAACAATTACGGTTACAGTGACAAAATTTCGAAATTTTCAAATGGCAACACCTACTTTTTTTTATTGGAATGTGATCTTCATAGTGAAAAACCATAAAAAGCGTTGGAACGGTACCTGTAGCACGAGAATCGCTGGCGCTAGACAGACTAAGAAGACAAGTGAAAACAACGAATAAGGACAGAGAATCAACCAAAAACAAAACATTTTATTGTGTTTCACAAATTTTCCACGCCACACACGAAGACACTTTGCATGCGGAAGATGGTGGACAGCACTGAATAATAAAATGTTTTACTTTCTGTTGCTTTTCTGTCCTGTATTGATTGTTTTCACTTTTCTTCTTAGTCTCTCTAGCGCCGGCAATTTTCGTGCTACAAGTACCGTTTCAACGCTTTTTATGGTTTTTCACTATGAAGATCACATTCCAATAAAAAAAAAGTAGGTGTTGCCATTTGAAATTTTCGAAATTTTGTCACTGTTGCCGCAACTGTTAGAGTTTAACTGTTGTTTTTCATACGATTCTTGAGCGCATACCTCAAAATACTTAAAACCAAAATTTCAGTCAGTTTCTGTGAACGGTATGATAGTTAAGGACTCATATATCGGGATAGTTTTTTTATAGTCACTCTGTATATATATATATATATATATATATATATATATATATATAAGAGTTTTAATGAGAGAATATTATAAAACGAAAATATTTAATTTAAACATGATTGGGAATTATCGTAATGCTTAAAAAATTATTCAAGGGGCAAGATTTCTATATTGAAACAATATTTGGCGATGTATCTTTTGTTTTTGGCGAATTTGAGTTTCCTTTTGACCCCTAACAATTTGATTTTAAGCCAAAAAGTGTCTTTTTTTTGTTGCAGAAAGAATTGAAATGGCTATACATCTGGAAAAATAAAAGAAAAAACTGTTACTAATTTTATTTTTAACAAGAACGAAAAATCATGCGT
Organism: Maratus michaelseni; assembly: GCA_963931845.1. Lineage (NCBI taxonomy): Eukaryota > Metazoa > Arthropoda > Arachnida > Araneae > Salticidae > Maratus > Maratus michaelseni. The sequence goes on along the minus strand of OZ007591.1, from coordinate 151,520,126 downwards.
CAAGCATAGATCACGTAACACTTTCCAACGCTTCCAAAATAATTTTACAAATCCGAATACTTTTATTCAGCCCTGTATAGGATCTATAGATTTGTATATGTACTACATAGGATGCTAAATTTCAGTTCAGTTAGGAAACGCGTAGCACAGTTTAAAATTCTCCGTCTGCAGTTTCTGTCAATAAACGGAAATGTGTTCGCGAACTTTTGTGCTTCCTTGTATAGGATCTACAGAATTTATACATACCACATAATAGACAAAAAGCGAGTTAAAATTAAAATCGCGTTCAGTAACTTAAAACGCACTTCCAGGAATTATTGTTAACAGACAGTAGAGAATTCTTTTGTGTGTCCCTGTAAATGAACGATGACTGCTATACACATACTATTCTGTAGTAAGCCTCTTGTAATGCACCTTAGTGATATATATAAATTTCAATGCGTTTAAATTAGTGAAACATTATTTAAATAAACCGCAGACGATTTTTCTCCCTAGACGTAATGTAAAGGAATTCTTTTGACTGTCCCTGTAAAGTAACTATAAGTGCTATGCACACCCTATTCCATATTAAGCTTCTTCTAATGCACCTTAGTGATATATATAAATTTCAATGCGACTAAAATAGTGAAACATTATTTAAATAAACCGCAAATGATTTTTCCCCATAGACCGCAATGCAACGGAATTCTTTTGAGTGTCCCTGTAAAAAAAGTATGTGCTACACACTTCCGTTGAAATAAGGAACATGCTATAGATAACGACAACAACATATAAAAATTGCAGAGCAATCCGAGCATATTTACGGGAGTTAGAGCACGGCCAGACGGCCAGACAAACCGAAGTCATAAAAACTTTTCAACTAGGTTGGAAAGTGTTAAAAAAGAAAGAAAAAAGGAAAAACAGTTTTGATAAGAAATTTTAAGCCAAAAGGTGTTTTTTTTTTTTTTTTTTTTTTTTTTAAGTGTACGACTGCATTTTTGCAGTATGTTTTTTTTGGGGGGGGGGTACTTTTCGGTTAGCCGAAGTGATATATATATATATATATATAATATATATATGTATATATATACACACATAGCTACACAAATGCATGCATATACATACATATATATACACTTATATGTATGAATATATACATAAATATATATGTACATATATCACTGGCGCACGGCTAACCGAAAAGTACCTGTTTTTTATTCAAATGCAAACTATATTAGTGGCAATATACTTCTATTTACTTCTACATATTTGAAATTTCGTTCCGGCTTCTTATAAGTCGAGTTCTGCTGAATGGATTTTCGTAGAACTTAAGCTGTAAGATAATTTTTCAGGGTAGGTTTTATTGTATAACATATCGTTCTACGTAACTTATAGTGATAGAATTATTCTGGGAAGTTCTATAATCAGATCAATCCGATTATGAAATATTAGCCTTTTTAAAAGATTTTGCCGAATGGATTTCGATGGAACCTACACTGTTAGATAATTTTCTAGTGAAAGTTTTATTATATAACATATCACTCTACGTTGCTTAGTTCTGGAATTATAGTGGGAAATTCGAAAACCGGATGACCATTTTTTTATCAAATATTAGCCTTTTCAATATTTGATTCCGATTATAAAAGATTAGCCTTCTGAAAAAGTTCTACTGGATGGATTTTGATGAGAATTGTATTGTTAGTTAGATGCTATTTCAGGAATGGTTTTAATGTACTACATATTGTTCTATGTTGCTTAGTCAAACAGTTATGTTTGAAGGTTATATAGTCAGGTGAACCCGATTCCGAAAGAATAGCCTTTTTGAAAGTTTTTACTGGGCGTATGTTTTGCGACTTGCATTGTTAAGTAGATAATTTATAAGGATGGTTTTAGTATATTTTATATCGTTCTGTTAGTTTTAGAATAATGTGGAAAAGTTCTATAATCAGATGAACCCGATTATCAAAGATTAGCCTTTATAAAAACTTCTACTGAATGGATTTTGTTAGTTAATTTGTTTGCGATGTTAGTTCGACAATTTTTAGTGATGGTTTTAGTATACTGCATATAGTTTTATCACTCTTTAGCAAACCTTAACTGTAAATGACTAAATAAAAGGGTTAGTCCGTAACAGCTAAAATAATGACTGCACATTAGAAAATATAATAGCGCAATCACGTCATTTTTCAGTAATGTGGAAGGATATTCCTGGTAAATATACAGATTGCTTTCAAATACAAGGTCAAATTAAACGATATATTTCGTTTGATTCAAGGCTCATTTGTAGAAACCGACCTGCGCAGCGGGCGTAGCTTGCTAGTATAAGTATAAAACAAAAAATTGATAGTTAAGATAGATCTTGCAAAGTGTTAAAAAGGTAAAGATGGAGTAATAAGGAAAAAAAAAAAGCACCAACCCCTATTAATTCTGCAGAAAATCATTGAATAAAAATTTGGCAGACACTAATCTATTATTCATAATGCTACACTTAAATTTGCTTAGAGGGTCATCCACATATAGAAATTTGTGATAGCATAGAAAATAACATATATAAAATTAGAACATGAAAAATTTCAATGCTAACATCTAATTAGGTGCGTTCGTAATTATATAAATACGTAGCACCTATAGTCGTCGTCTGGTCTGTTCGTCTGTCCGCATATACAACAGCGCAAAAATTACCCAACTGAATGAATGGTTTGAAAATTAATAGATATAATCATTGCAGAATTTTGTAGAGTCATTTCAAATTTTATGAAAATCGAATCGAAACTTAAAAAGATATTAATAAAAGTTTTCTTCATGCTATTAAATGGAGGTACATATTCTATTAAATCTTATCATACGTAATCTATTTAATAAAAGCACAAGTTATGCAACTGAGGAAAACAAATACGGACTAACCACATCTTTTTCCATGTGCTAAGCGCCCATTTTTATTCAAAATTATTTTTTCGAATAAAATTGTATAAAAGTTACATTTTTAGAAAGATTGTTCAAAAAAATTGTTTGCTTGAGAGATGAGTTACATTAAAAAATGTATAGATTCTGAGATACCTTCAGTGAAAATTAGGTTAACAGCCAAATATCTCAATGCATTAAAGTAAATAAACAAAAGATTCATTCATCATGAGTCATAGAAATATTAACCATGGAGGTAATCTTTCGCAAAGCAAGATCTCCATGGGAAATTTCACAGCACTGTCTGGTGTCGAAAAAAAAAAATTTCGCAACTATAAACATGACATACGTAATAATAAAAAAAAAAATCCCTGACGGCTCGGCCTACAGGCACAGGTAGATTTCGAAGATGCAGACCGTGGGGATCCTTTTTGTTAAGAATTGTGGAAGAAATGATATTTTTGCCATGATACGGCAGATGGGAACCGCCCACTTCGAAACCTAACTTGATTGCAGGCGGAGCCGGCAGGGATATTTTTTATTATTATTATTATTTTTTTTTTTTTTTTGCTATAAGGGTTGGTCCTATAAAAAACTTGTCAAAATAAAAGTTTTAGATAATATTAAGAGGATTAATAATACATTCAAGCGGATTTGATATCTTCGTAATTGACGAAGTTATGATTTTTTTTCTTCTAAACCCCCTAACTAGTTCTAACTTCTAACTAGTTATAGCTTTTTTGCCCCCCTTGGGGCCATTTTTAATGATAACAAAAATCTGTCCAACATAAATTTTCGGCCCTTTTCCTAGAAGTAATAATAACTTTAAACGGATTTGATAGTATCATAATTAAGAAATTATGTGGGTTTTTCTGTTTTCACAAAAAGCCTTCCCCCCCCCCCCCAATTCCCCTTCCCCCCTTGGTTCGATTTTGCCCATTAACGAACTTGACCGAGATTTTACGCCCCTTGATTTTATGTATCAGTTTGGAAAAGATTTATACAGAATTTTTCCAGTTATCGTGTCCATAAAAAAGTTACATTGATAGATAGATAGATAGATAGATAGATAAAGTTTTGAACTGTGGGTGGATTTGGGTTCTGGGAGTCATAATCGGCGTAGATCTGCAAAATTTTTTCAAAAATTCTAACTTAGGTGAGAATGTAATAGGTAGTATTTCTTACGAAATCTACCTAAAAGGCATCCTCATTTCGTTCATAGCAGACGATATAATTTATTTCACTCAAATAATAACGATGATTTTTTACATTGTAAAACTAGTTATAGCACGAAACGAACGCACCTCATTTGTTACGTTTAAGGGTGTATTCAAATCCAAACTGCTTACTTTGAGACACATGTTTAAATTCATTTTTGCTCTAAAATGCATCCAATTGGCAGGTTCTCATATTCAGAAACTTTATAATGTTCGTATTGTCTCGATTTTTTTAATAAAGGCAGAATATATTTCAAAAAATGCTGTCAAAGTGGACATTTTGAACCAAATTTCCCGAAGCGATAGCATACTGGAAACAAAAAAACATGTTCGTACTGTGAAAATAATTGTCTGTAAATCAATTTCTAATTAGTTGAACGAAAAATAAAAACATTGGGGCCCTTATAAATCTCTTCATAAATCACGCCGCCGAGTTTCATTTTGTTACTTTTAAAAATGAGTCTGAGAATGTGTCTCAAAATTTTGAGTTGTTGAGCGTAGAAAAACATTTTTTTTTAATACCGCCTTAACGTACAATTTCCAACTTGTTTTGGCATCTAAATTGGAATCTTCGGTACATTTTACCTTCGAATACCAAACGGGAACTCATTCGGTCAAGTAGTTTAGGAATTGTGCAGGTTTAAAGTTTGGAAACCCTAATGTTAAATTCATTTTGCGGGAATGCGAGAATTTTTATAAGCATAACTCAAGAACTACTTGGCAGAATGATTTGTAATTTTAAATTTCTATGTTTGAAGCTTTCTAGAAAATTATTTCTGTTAAAGCATTTATGTGTTACAAGTCATATTTTTCAAACATATATTTTGAAATCGAGAAAAATATTAATTGTAATTTATGAATGTTTTGGCACACTGCAAAAAAAAGTTTTGATTTTACAGTATGATACTGGCATCCCAGCTGCCAGTATTATACCGTAAAATTAACAGTAATAAACAGTAAAATAAGCAGTAATACACTGCCGCGCGGCAGCTAGGGTGGCAGTATTATGCTGTAAAATCAACACTTTTTTTTTTTTTTTTTTTTTTTTTTTGCAGTGCACAAATCGATTTCTAGTCAGTGGCACAAATCGATTAAGTGGCATAAATCGATTTTATTAGTAGATGTTATTACTAATCGATTGGAACCAGACACATTTTTGTAGGATGATTTGCCGCTGAGCTAAAGGAATGTTTCTCTCTTTCTCTCTCTCTCTCTTTTTTAGGGTTTCGTTCATGTCACGAAACCCTATTCATACCGCCACGTTGTCTGTCCGTCACAGAGCCAGTTTTCAGAAACTATATAACTTACAGACAGGAAATTTTGTGTACTTATAGCTAAATACCTACTATGAAGCTCAAAATCGTAAAATTTTGAAAACATCATATAATTTTAATATAGAGAGATAAAAACAAAAAATCTAACAGCTTTTTCCTATTAAATTTAAACATTATTCGGTATAGCAGTTGCCAACAATTCAAAATCCACAATAAAATTCTTTCTACAATAATTAATGTTCTATTGAAAGATTTCCACGTGAAAAATGAAAATGAAATAAAAAGTTTCACCAAGTGAAAGAAAGATTAATATGACAACATATTGGTAATAAAACGGAAATTTCCAAATATTTCTCAATAATACAAGGAGTATGAGTATGTGTAAGTATAGAAAGCAGGTTAATATGATGTCATTAGATAATTAAAAAGAAAATTATTCTGACGTCATATTGGAAATTTAACGGACTTTTTCAAATGTTTGAGGAAAATACAAAGAGAGTATCAACATGAGTAATAGAGATAGCAAGTAGATATGACGTCCGCAAGTGATTATAACGTCATATGAGTTTGAAGAAAGTATTGAATCATGAGAAAAATCCGACAATGAAATATTGGCATATTTTAACATTTTTCCACTTCTCAGGTACTCGGATTAAAACCTAAAGTGAAGTGTGCGAATGTTCATATGCAAGGTTGTAGTTGGCAAACGTGACCTCAAGTTTTAAAATATACTTTTTAATAACCTATTGCTCGTTAAAATATTTTTGAATTAGTGAATATGAATATAAGAGGCACGAATTGTACATTTTGCGGCGGTAAAAATGACGTTAGATTTAGATTTTATTAGAAAAAAAATATTATTTTAAATTAACGTAAATTTTGTCGATACTTCATTTGATATTACCAAGAACCTCGGTTTATAACGTCATCATACTTATTTATCTTGATAATGTATTACTGATTACTTATATAAAAAAAGGATACTTTTATGATAACCGGTCGCAAGTGATAAATTGTTCCTATCGACATCAATCATACTGCACTCACTTCAATTCAAATATAAACTTTTCACCCATTTCAATTAAAATACATATATTACACTAGCAAGCTACGCCCGCTGCGCTGATCGGCTTCTACAAATGAACCTTGAATCAAACTAAATATATTGTTTAATTTGAACTTGTATTTGAAAGCAATCTGTATATTTATCTGGAATATCCTTCCACATTACTGAAAAATGACGCCATTGTGTAATTATATTTTGTAATGTGCAGTCAGAATTTTAGCGGTTAAGGACAAACTATTTTATTTGGTAATTTACAGTTAGGGTTTGCTAAAGAACGATAAAACTATATGCAATATATTAAAACAATTACTACAAATTATCGAACTAACAATGCAAACAAATTAACTAACAAAAGCCATCCAGTAGAAGTTTTTATGAAGGCTAATCTTTGTTAATCGGGTTCATCTGATTATAGAATTTTTCCACATAATTCTAAAACTAACATAGAACAATATAAAACTATACTAAAACCATGCTTAAAAAGTATCTACTTAACAATACAAGTCGCAAAAAATACGCCCAGTAAAAACTTTCAAAAAGTCTAATCTTGCGGAATCGGTTTCACCTGACTATATAACCCTCACACATAACTGTTTGACTAAGCAACGTAGAACAATATGTAGTACACTAAAACCATTCCTGAAATAGCATCTAACTAACAATACAATTATTATCAAAATTCGTCAGTAGAACATTTTCAGAAGGCTAATCTTTCATAATCGGAATCAAATATAAAAAAGGCTAATATTTGATTTAAAAAAAAAGGTCACCCGATTTTCGAATTCCCCCTATAATTCTAGAACTAAGCAACGTAGAATGACATAGCTGAAGTATTCGGCGGCGTCCGCTCAGTATTTCAAGAATGTTTGTTAGCAGTCGAAATGTTACACACATGAATCTAATGGAAATTTAATCAAAAAATATATAAATTTTTATTTAAAAAAAAAAAACGCATCAGAATTCAGCTATAAATCAGCTTGGTTCCATTCATCATTGGAGCAATAAAAGCTAAAAAGAAAAAATATCAAATTTTCATTTAGGCTTGATGATGAGAAAACATGATGAATCGAACTGAGAAACAATTATTTCAAAGCTCATTTTTTTCAACAACATGACATCTATTGATTTGCACTATACAACTTCTCCAGGTAACTCGCTTTAAATCTTCAACTTGATGTTGTTTGCACTATCATTTTTAGTACAAGAATCAAACGCTCACAAAGCCATTTATGGTCTGTAAAATGTTGTCGAATATTTGGAAATGTACACTGTATTGCCAAAGGTGACCGGTCACTTGTGATTTTAGACGTTTTGTTAACTATCTAGAAAAATACATGAGGAATCAACCTGAAACTGCATGTGTGTAAACAATATAGTATAGGTTATACATTTCCGCGAAGTTTTTTTCATGAAACCCCATAGGGGACTGTCAACAAATTGAAAAAGAACGAATATCTTTTGGATAACTCTGTAAAAACTAATGTTGAAAGGCGTTCAAACTCGAGATTATTAATAAGTTGCTTATTGTAATATACTGTGTTCATTTTTATGAGGATGGCATGTATACTCGTAGAGAAATTAAGGTTTTTATAAAAACAGTCCCAAATTTCGCCTGGTTTTTTGCTTATAATTTGCAGAGTTCTTAATATAAAAAAAGTTCTTTTCAGAAATATGACAAACAAGATTGTACATAATACTCTGCAATCAGAATTAAAAAATAATAAAAATTGGTAGAAAAATGAGAAGGTTTATTAAGGTTGATTCCTCATGTATTTTTCTAGATAGTTAACAAAACGTCTAAAATCGCAAGTGACCGGTCACCTTTGGCAATATAGTGTATGAGTCCTTGAGTTCTTCAACAGACCCAACTGTATTACAAAATGCTACTCTGATTTTGAACAGACCAGTTACTTGATGAAGCGGTATTAATCTATTCCCAGTATTTAACAAATGGTCAGCAAAAAGCCCATCCAATATGTTTCCATGCAGATGAATTCTCATATTTGCAATTAGTCGCAAACTACGAACATCCCTCCAGAGATGTGATGATTTAAGGCATGTGTTAATTTCATCCGCCATTGTTCCTTTGGGAATGACCGGCAATGTTTATCAGGAATCTCCAGGCAATGAAACAGTGAAACAGTCCGGTTAGTAAATCATTGCTTCGTACAAATTCAAATGTTTGATTGGGGGACTGCAAAATGCTTTTGTGTGACATGGTGCATTCATCCCATACAATGACATGATATTTTATTGAAAGAAAATCGGATATCTTTATTTCAGTTCTTCGCTAAGAAGTAGCTCTGGGGACCTAAAAATTTTTGGAAATTCTAATATACACGCATACACACACTTAAATATATGTGGAATAGATTTAAAAATAGCGAAAACGAATTCAGAGAACCTCAAAATGTTAAAATATGTCAATATTTCCATAATCAGGTTTTTATCATGATTCAATATTTTCTTTAAACTTAAAATGATGTTAAAGCATTCACCTGCGGACGTCATATCCACTTGCTTCCTGTACTTACTCATGTTGATACTCTCATTTTATGATTTTCAAATATTTGAAAAAGTGAGTTAAAATTCCAATATGACGTCATATTCATTTTCTTTTTAATTATTTTAAGGACATCATATTCACCTGCTTTCTGTACTTACGCGTACTCATACGCCTTGTACTATTAAGAAATGTTTGAAAATATCCGTTATACTTCCAATATGACGTCATATTCATCTTATTTTTAATAGGTGCTTTCAGTGTACGTCAAACATGACGTTTTGGTTGGAAACTGACTCCAAACAAACGGTTGATATGTTTCATTTCTTATTAATATAAATGTCAGAAAAATTACCACTGTATATAAAGTATTAAAACACTTAGCTGGAGAAAGCTATAAGATATAGTTATGAATTTTATTAGGAGTTTTAAATTTCTAACGACGAACTATAACGAAAAATGGTGTCTGTTAGACTGTTGGTTTTTTATTAATTATAAATTAACTATATATATATATTTTTTCGATTTCAGATTAGTTGCCTCGGTCGTGTTTTAACACACCTGTAACTAAAATGCAACTATTCTTGCTTCTGAATTGTGGATTTGTACAGAAAGACAGACAGACAAATTTTCATTTTTAAATATTATTTGTTTGCATGGGTTAAATATTTTGTAGAGATATAATTGAAGTTTCTTTCCGTAATTGTGTTAAAATTTCAATTTCTTTTCTTCTACTTCGGGTTCAGATTGAGGTGTGTCGGGTTAGATTTGCGTTTCTTGTTGACAAAATAGTTTTGTCAGGTTCGGGATGCCATTAAATAGATTTTTCGGGTTCAAGTCGGGTATAACCTGACACGTGCAGGTCTCTAAATCCAACCCAATGTCCGCTCCCAATTAAAATGAAAATGTATAATTAATGTTAAAATTAGATGTTTGTACGGGCCCGGGACTGGACGGAAGACCGAGGGCTGGCCAAGCTTTGGTCGTGCCAGGCCTAGTCTTAAAATTTTCCGGTCCAGGCCAGTCCAGGACTTTAGTCTTTCTGGGCCGGAAAGCAGCAGATTTTTTTGTTTCGGTTATATCCGGCCTGGACTTCATTCTTCCTACAGAATGGCCTGGGCCCGTCCCAGCCTGTATGAAAACCATTATTAGAGCGGCCCAATATTTTTTGTAAAAATGTAGATATTTTAAAATCGGCATTATTCAAAAATTAAAATTAGTTTTAACCCGCAATAGGTTATTATAATAAATACACTTCCAAACTTGAAGTCACGTTTGTCAGCTATACAACTTTGCAAGTGAACATTCAAACTTCTGACATGAGGTTCTAATTTCAGTCCGGACAAATAAAAATTCTAGAAATTTATGTCTTTTAGAATTAGAATAGTCTTTTAGAAATTAAGTTTTTAAAAAATGATTGTTTTCTTTTAACTATGATGTCATTTTTACTCAATGAAGCATTTCGCCTTGTGTCTCAAACCGGGGCCTCTGAGATGTCGCTGTGTGTCCTTAACCGGGCCTGCTACAAGTGACGTCACAACCTGCTGACGTCAAAACAGTGATCCATAATAACTTAAAAATTTTCATGTACTTTGTTCGTTTGTACGTATTGTTTACGATAGTATTTTGATTTTATTTATTGTTTTATATAGTAATTAATAATATTTTTCAGTGTATTTAGATTATAATGCTATCAATAATTATTGATTACTAGCTTACCCGCCCGGCGTTGCCCGTGCCAACAACCTTAAATGTACCTGAAATCAGTGTTGAACATTTTTTTATTTTTAAACAAATCTAATGTTGGGGGCCCCACTACCTTAGACAGCAAACACTGGGCGTGCCCTACAGACTCCCATATATTACCATAAGTCGAGTCGAAAGAGCCATTACCCCTTCATGATCCAGCCCATAGATCCAGAGATAGAAAAGCACCCCTGGTGGTGAAAATCGAAAAGCTCTATCTATGTAGAGTCGAATAAGCCATACCCCGTCGTGATCCAGCCTATAGAACCAGATATAGGAAAGCACCCATTGTGGTGAAAATCCGAACTAAAATCAGTCAGCTCTATCGATGTCAAGTGGAAAGAGCCATACCCCATTGTGATCCAGCACATAGAAACAGAGATAGGAAAGCACGCCTTGGTGGTGAAATTCAGAACTAAAATAGGTAAGCTCTATTGATGTTGTGTCGAATGAGCCAAACCGTGTCGTGATGTGACCCATAGAACCCGAGTTAGCTGCAAAATCCTTTAGTTACACCTTCCACCGCCAGGGAGCACAATATGTTCTATACGAACATAACTGAATTCATTAAGGTTATCGATGTCGAGTCGAATGAGGCATACCCCGTCATGATCCAGCACATAGAACCAAAGATACAAAAGCGTCCCCTGTGGTGAAAATCCGAACTAAAATCAGTAAGCTCTATTGATGTCGGGTGGAAAGAGCCATACCCCGTCGTGATCCAGCCCATAGAAACAGAGATAGCAAAGCACCCCCTGGTGGTGAGAGGAAGTTGATGTAGAATAAATGTGATATTTAATAAAAAGTCGTTCCCACCCCACCCCCTTTATCTCGCCATTTTCACTAATTATTACAAATATACAAATGTTTCTTAATTACATCTAATGTCCCGATCTGATAATGGGGTTTCCCTATCTACCTATCCTAATCCGCTTTTCCCTATCATAATAGAAAAAAGCATATTTTATCAAAGAATCGCTGGCAAACGCGAATTTCGTCAAAGGTTCGCAAGAAAAACACGAATTTTATCAAATAATCGCTGAAAAAATATGAATTTTGTAAAAGGATCGTTAAAAAAACATGAATCTCGTCAAAAGGCAGCAGAGAAAATACGAATATTGTCAAACGATCATTAAAAAAGCAAATTTCATCAAAGGATCACGGAAAATGCGAATTTCATCAAAGGATCGCGGGGAAAACGCAAATTTTGCCAAAGGATCACAGGAAAAATGTGAATTTCGTCAAAGGATCGCTGAAAAAAAACACGAATTACGTCGTAGGATCACTGAAAAAACATGAATCTCGACATAAGTATGTGGAAAAACACGAATTTCGTTAAAGGATAACAAAAAAAGCAAATTTCGTCAAATGATTGCAGGAAAAACTTGAATTTCATCGAAGGATCGCAGAAAAAATACGAAATTCGTCAAAGGATTGTGGAAAAAATGCAGATTTTGTGAAAGGTTCTCAGAAAAAACTTTCGTGAAAGGGTCGCGGAAAAAATGCAACTGTCTTTATTAAAAACAGCACACACACAAACAAACCTATCCTGTCTTCCTGCCTGAGGAAAGCACCGTAATTATAACACCAAGGCCTGATTTTTTTTATTTCAATTTGGGTTTTTTTTTAATTATTAAAACGTGCATACGGAATTCTGGATTCGAGGCTATTCCATGCTCTCCGCCAATCCACAGCAACAAAGCAGACAGCCAATGAGAGCTGTTGGGAATATGGGATGATCCAGGATCCAGCGACGGCAGTTCATGTTCACAGCTGAAAGCGGCTAGCCACAGATTTCATTGTTTTGTTTATGTTTGACTTTTATTTGAAAGAAAAGGTATATATTTTTGGCTAATTGAGGTTCACATAAGTTAGTTGCAATTGTCTTCATTCTTTGTATGCGTAGTTGCCCCCATATATTATGTGTTTGGTAAGAATATATTTTGCACTTTACTGAATGTTTTCGTAGCGTTAGACATATCGGCTCATGTTCTTAAATGAAACAAACTGTTTTCAATAACAAATCTTAATGAATCAAATTAATCTTACACTTTACTATAAAATGTACAGTTCTACAATTTATCGCATATTACAAGGTTCTTGGGAACTAAAAATGGAGTCCAATAACAGTAACAGAAAGAAAAATTGTAAATAATCATAAACTTCTCACCATTGAATTAACAAACTCATATATAAGATACAACTTTAAACTGATATGCCTCATCAACTGTTGTCGAAATCAATATAATGTAAATAATTCTTAAACATTATGAGTTTGCTAAGAAATTAAAACATTCAGTGCAGCGTAGGATGTATTTTTTTCTCAAAACAATTTAATTTGTAAATATGAAGTTAAAAAAAAAATCCCCGTTTTCTCACATATTATGAGTTTTATCAGCAAGTTAAAACATTAAGTAAATATGAATGATTTGCGGAGCTGTTTCTATCAAAAATTCAATCACATCGCCCAAAAACCCTCAACAAAAATAATTATAAAGAGTGTGATGACAACATAAATTTGCATGTCCGTTCTTGGGCGATTCTTATAAAACACAAAATTTGTCACAAAATGGTGATTTTTTTACAACATGCTTACAAATTAAAATGGTTTATAATTATTTTAAAAAAAACTCGGCCAGAAATAACATTCATTTTACATTTTTAAAGACTTATTCTTTATAATTATTTTGAAACAGCTCTGCAAATCATTCATATTTATTTATTGTTTTACTTTCTGATGAAACTCATTATGTGAGAAAACAGTGATTTTTTTTACCTCATACTTACAATCCTCAAAACAATTTAATTTGTATACATGAAGTAAAAAAAAGAAAAAAAAATCACCGTTTTCTCACATATTATGAGTTTTATCAGCAAGTTAAACAATAAGTAAATATGAATGATTTGCGGAGTTGTTTCTATCACTAATTCAATAACATCACCCAAAAGCCCTCAACAAAAATAATTATAAAGAGTGCGATGACAACATAAATTTGCATGTCCGCATTGCATGTCCGTTCTTGGGCGATTCTTATAAAACACAAAATTTGTCACAAATTGGTGATTTTGTTTACAAATGCTTACAAATTAAAATGGTTTATAATTATTTAAAAAAAAACTCGGTTAGAAATAACATTGATTTTACATTTTTAAAGACTTATTCTTTATAATTATTTTGAAACAGCTCCGCAAATCATTCATATTTATTTATTGTTTTACTTTCTGATAAAACTCATAATGTGAGAAAACTAAAATCACAAAATTCATCAATCAATAGTTGAAAAAAATCCCAAAAACCATCAAATGGTCTAGGGGGGAAAAATGCAAATATCGGCAAATAGCTTTTAAAAAAAAAAAAAAAAAAAAAGAAAAAATCACAATTTGTCAAATGATTTGGGGGGGGGGGGTAATTATGAAATGTACCAAATGGTTTTGAAAATCATCAAACGACAGCAGGGGAAAAAAATCTTTTTTCAATCAATCATCACAATTGGCGAGTGTGACTATTAAGATGGCCAGTGGTGGCAAAACAGTCAATCGACAAATTTTTAGTATTACTTGCAGATTGGTGAGTGCTAATTTTGTCCTATATGTGAGTGATTCTTATGAAACTCATGTCACAAAATGCACATCATAAATATTTCACGGACTGGGAATTTATAATCAGTTCATCAAAACAATTTAATAATTACCGTAAAATCCCGTTAATCCGCCCCCCTAACTGCGACGGAAAATCGTAAAATAACCATTGGGGGCGCTTGCACGGTATTAGAATTGTAGTATATGATATTTATGGGTGGTGGTGGTGGTTGGATGCTACCGGCCGATCGTCGCAAAGTATGCATTCTATAAAGTGACAAAAGAAACAAATTTGGAAAAAAAATGATATACAAAATAGAAAAACAGTATAACTTTACTATTAATGCCGATTTCAGATTATAAAAAAATCTGGATTTCAGAAGCTTTGAAACTGGAATGCATTTAGATTAATAATAATTATAATTAAAATAATTATATATAATTATAAATATTTATTATATATAATTATAAATATTTATTATATATAATTATAAATATTTATTATATATAATTATAAATAATTATTAATGACATTAATAATTATAAATTATTTATGTCATTAATATGGTAACAGAAAAATAAAACAAACTTAATAATTTAAAATAATTAAAGAACACCGAGAAATTGCAGTTGAAATTTTTAGTCGCCCAAGAATCGACTACTTTTTTTTAACTTTACTTTCTATAAAATGAAAACATTCAGGAAATAATTTCCGTTCTCAGGTGATTAAGATTTAATAATTATTTACTGAATGTTTTCATTTTATTCAAAGTAAAGTTCAAGAAAAACATTAGATTCTTGGGCGACTAAAAAAGTTCTTAAATCGTAAACATCACTCAAAAACGCCCCAACAAAAAAATAATGAATATATAGAAACAGCTCAGAAAATCTGTTTCATTAAGAATACTTTTAGTCGCCCAAGAATCGACTGCTTTTCTTGAACTATATAACTTTCTATAAAATGAAGACATTCAGCAAATAATTTCCATTCTCAGGTCAATTGATTAAGATTTAATAATTATTTACTGAATAAAACATTAGATTCTTGGGCGACTAAAAAAGTTCTTAAATGAAACTTCTTAAATGGAGTTAAAAATGGTTCTTAAATGGAGTTCAATAACAAATCTTAATGAGAACATACATCTTAACAATTTATCGCATGTTATGAATTTACCATTCTCTTGAACTAAAAATGTAGTCCAAAACAATTACAGGAAAAAAAATTTAAACAATAAATAAATACTCAAAAATTTAATGTAAATTGTTTGTTTCCATCAAAAATATTTAATTTGTAAGTATGAGGTAAAAAATAAATCACAATGGATTCCTAACCGCCTAAGAACTCAAATTATTTACTGAATATTTTCATACTAAAAATGTTAAAAAATGAAACAAACTAACTAAAAATACAGTCAAAAACAGTTTTTTAACTATTATAAGCGTTGCAGATACATGAAGATATACTTACTGTTCATTGAAGTGTAAGATGAAATAGGCCTAAACCCCAGTGACAAAACTAACTATCGGGAACTTAATATGATATATATTGCATATTTCAAACTATTTTTGAAATATTATTAGCGTTGCAGACACACGAAAATAGTTCTGTCACTGGGTTTAGGCCTATTTCATCTTGCACTTTACTGAACAGAAAGTAAATAAACTAACTTACGGAAACTTAAAATAAATATATAAAAAGGAACAGAAACTAAAGAAACTAACTTACGGGAATTTAAATTAGTAACAAATATATTTTACAATACTAAAATGTTTAAAAATAGAAAACTATAGCTCAACAGTAAAAACTGCTGTTTGATTTATATATATGAGTTTGTTAATTTACAATCTTTCTGTTACAACTTTTGACTACATTTTTAGTTCCCGAACTGTACATTTTATAGTAAAGTGTAAGATTAATTTGATTCATTAAGATTTGTTATTGAAAACAGTTTGTTTCATTTCAGAACATGAGCAAATATGTGAACGTTTTGAAACCATTCAGTAAAATGCAAGTTATATTCTTACCTAAAACATAATATATGGGGGCAACTAAACATACAAAGAATGAATATAATCAAAACTAACGACTAATAAACTGTCGTCGCTGGTCGCTAGATCCTGGATCCTGCACCTGCTCTCATTGGCTGGCTGCTTCGTTGCCACGAATGGTGTTGCCGAGGCTATTTCATGGGAGGAGCTTGAAATAGCCTCGAACCCAAAATTCCATATACACGTTTTAATTTAAAAAAAAAAATCTAAATTAAAATTTAAAAATCCGGCCGCGAGGTATTCTATCCGGTGACAACATCTACACATGACAAACATTTCTGAGTCCTAGGTGTTATAATTACGGAGAAATCCGCGGGCAGGCAGGCAGACAGACACTTACTCTTTTATAGATATAGAGATAATTATTAAAGAAAGTGTAGATTATATCTATAAAATAATGAGAAGAGAATGTTGTGCTCCTAGTTTCTAATCTAAGTCTTCAAATTCGCTACTGATAATGAAAAGAAGAAATTTTAGCTTACGAAAATTGCCTTGTGATAATTATTTTACATTTCAACAGAAGTGGTCTGCATTAAATGTTTCGATATACATTTCATAATTCGTGAAGCTAAAATTAATATGATGGTATTGAACTTGCTGTGCTGAGAAAAAAAAATAACCCTAACAACGAATGTCCATCCTACTGTAATGGAAATATTCCAGCATATTTGAATGAATTTGTACTTCCAAATCAAAAAGAGTCAAATGATCTTTAGAAAAAAAAAATAAAATAAAAGAAGCAGACGATAAACAGTTTAAAAAATGATTTTGAAAGAAATACTGTAATAAATTGAATGAAATCTGGATACATTTAGTTAGAAGTGAGTGTGCTTTGTTTATAAAATTAAAAGTAACTGATTTACACAACTTAGTAGTTCTACGTAGTTCCATTTAACATTTTAGCTAACTTAAGTGTACATATATATTATGAAAATAAAACTTTTGATAAGTTAATTTGAGTGGTTATTAGGTCCTAGACCCAAGTACAATAAATAGACAATTATTAAAATATTACAAGTCAGTTACAAAGTTAAGATAGAAAATTGGGTACTTTTCGGTTAGCCGGGCGCCAGTGATATATATATATATATATATATATATATATATATATATATATATATATATATATATATACACACACACACATATATATACACATATCTACACACACATGTATGTATGAATTAATATATATATATTTATATATGTACATGTATCACTGGCGCCCGGCTAACCGAAAAGTACCGAAAAAGGTTTATGGCGAGAGAAGGAAAGTTGGCAACATATTTTCTGGCAACCTATTCGTAGTTTCATATAAATAAGTATTTTTTTTTTCAATATTTATATAATTTATTTAATATAAAGAAGCCATATATCTCTTTTTATATGCAGGTAGAACAGAATTGTATATATAAATAATTTTATATATATAAATAAACATAAAAGTTCATTAGGTTTGTTTTCATAATTGTGTATATAATTTAAAAACATATCTAACTTTCTGAAGCCCGGATTACGCCAAAGCGTTAAAAAAAAAGTGCCAAGGTCTCTATAGTTAAAAAATGTCGATTTCTCTATTTAAATTGACGTTTATTGTGTTTTGGTGGTTAAATTATGGTATGTAGTTGTAAAAGGGAGGAATGGGATTGATTTTGTAAAGTTTTTGGTAGATTTATTATATTTTTTGTACATATATTTATTGTAAAATAATGTGTTTAGGAAAAGGTAAGTCAATGGGTTCAATCTGATTTATTAATCTTAGCATTTTTTTTAATTTAAAACTTTTAATTTCCTTTAATAAAACAAGTGTATTGATTCCCTTTTATTTCACGATTATGAAATTTAATATTATTTATGTAATCACAAATTATAAGAGCGGAAATGCTCTTTTTATTACATCTTTCTGCTGCGATACATTGACCAAAGTGGATCACTACTGTGACGTCACTAATTCAGAGGGCTGTGCTTGTAGCAGACCCGGTGAAGGACACACAGCGACATCTCGGAGGCCCCGCTCAAACTCAGACTCACAGTATGAATGTAAAAGTATTGAAGTGTAACAGCTTTATGAGGGGAAACGCGTGTTTTTTAAATGGTGACGTCATTTTCTGTTCAATTTTTTTAATTGCTTTTAATTGTAATGAGAAAATGGCATCAATAAAGATATAATAAATAAACACAAACAAACTGCATTATTTCATTTTTCATTGCAACATTGCGGTAGTAATTCAATTGCCACCATTTTCAAGAAAATCCATAAAAAAAACTTTTAAAATTAAAATTAAAATATTACAATGGGAATATCTTAGAAAAAAGCTAGTGCGGACACATTTACAAATGAACAGCTTTCATTGAAAAAAATAATTAGCAAAACTGGGTCAACAAAAAGCTCAGCGCATATGATTATAAAACAGCCTTGTGTTTAAATATGTAGACTAGATGGAACCCGTCAAAACTTGACGGAAACAAATTGCTATAACAATATCAGTAAACTAAGCTTCTTTATTATTTAAGAGGGAGAGAGTATGAAACAATGTTCTAAAAAAATTATTTAAAAAAAAAATCCCAGTGAAATACAGTATACTATTTTCGATGTTTAACTCCAAACAAACAATCCGTAAACAACTATTTAATGCAAATAAGTTCGACATTACCGCTATATTCACCACTACAAAAAGAAAATTTTATGGATCTATGAAGTATTATACAAATTGTATATCCCTACGGCCATATCATATTCAGTAAATAAAGCACACATCTCTCTCCCTGTGATAATGTAACCGAGTGAACTTCTATGTGCATATGCATTCCATCTGTCCAAAGGCACCGTCGAAATTTGACGTTAAAAAAGTTTTAAAATGCTTAAATACTAAAAAGTTTTAAAGTGTCCTCTTTAATCACTTTTCGTTTCAAATCCACATTTTCTAAGATGCATCCATTGTTTTAAGCTAATCAATTTTTATGTAAAGATGGAGAAATTTTTTTACAATAATAATATACAATCTGCAGCTGATGCAGATTTTTGATGTTTTCAAGTATAATTTATTTGTATGGTTTTTTCGGTTCCTTTCCATAATCATGATTATCCCTTTTCCACAGTCGTGATATTTTTCCTCTTATAAAGTGAAATATACCATGGATCTTTAAAATAATAATAAAATACAATTCCAAGCATATTCTGATGCAACACATACATCAACACGAATTCAACATGATATCAATTTTATGTTTAACATAAATTGAAAATCGGTTTTTTTTGTTTGAAAGATTTCAGTTTAGCAGCAAAATGCTCTATCTTGTGGTTAATCTAATTTTATGATTTATCAGAGGTTTTTTAAACTATTTTCTTCATTTTTTATGTTGGTTAAGGAAATCAATTTCCAATTGTGGCAACTTTCCCAGGTGCTATTTTATATAACTGAAGCAAACTGGCGGCCATTGTCGAGATAGATTTGAAAAATAATTCATGCTTGAAAATTATTTAAAATGTTGCTAAATTAAGCGGAAGTTTTCAAATAAATTTAATTCGGAAGTTAACATTTTTATAATTGATGATGTATAAATTGAAATTGTACGGTATTTAGAAGTGATGTAAGCGCGATAAAAACAAAAGCAATAGCGCCGTTTGTTGTCACAATCGTTATACATTCTATTCTTTATAATTAAGAATTTAAAAATCGGTTAAAATTACGTCATGTTGACACAATCCTATATTTTTTTCACTTTAGCTTTATCAATGTAAAAATGCATTTCAAGATAAGCATAGCGTCATTTTCACAGATGCAAACTTTTCACACGTACTTTATATACGTTGTATTTATGGTTAACCATCATGTATACAAATAAAAATATACTTTGTATTTAATTGTACTGAAAAAATGGCATCTGCCGTATATACCCTGTCCATCCAGATGATGGCTCTTACCGCGACCTACGTAATACGTAACAATACCTCGTACTCGGTTGTTTTTCAGCTTCAAAGTTTGAGAAACATTAATCGTATTTTGAAACACATTAACTACATATGCCCTTCAAATTCATTCGATTTATAAGAATTTTGATACTTCTCCGTTATCCGGTCGACCACTTTCCATTAAGAAAATAACTATCGCCAAACTATAGGATTTTAACGCCAAAAATATATTATCGTGGCGTCAAACTTACTTTACGTCAAATGCGTTACACCTGCTTGTTATCTCATCAAGTGATGTTTAATTCAACGTTTCATGTATTTTTAATGATGTTTTACTGATTTATTGGTTAAATCATTAATTAAAATAGAAATTACATCTTCAACAACATTATATTTAAAGCGAAACGCATTGAAGAAAATGTTGCGATGCGTAGTTACGTACAATAGATCAATTTTAACTGACGTCACAAACATTTATCCAGCAGTAGAGAGGGATAATTAAGAAAAATAATTTAATTAAATAAATTTCCAAGGTTATTTTTGTCTCTCTGTTTTCATTAATATATTGTAAATTTTATTATTTAAAGTTACTGATACATGATACTTTAATGAATTGGGCTTTTCCAAATTTCTTTCTTTCTTTTTCTTTTTCTTTTTTTTTTAAGATTCTAATGGCAACCTTCTTCCATTTGTTTATTGGGCGCTACAGTTTGGCGAATAATTTGGTGATAATTTTTTATATGAAAAGTGTTCGATGGGATAATGGAAAAGTACCAGAATATGAACTAAGCCCGGACTAAGAAAAAAATTACGACCAAATAATTGTATTTCGTTAAGAATTATATTTTCTTATTTTTAATCTCCGAAAGAAACAATAGTCATGGATTTAATGACTATCGGACATAAATGACTCATCGTGGTTTCTTTTTGGCGCCAAAATGGCGATTTTTGCTTTGTATGGCCACTTGGTGTTAATAAAATTGAGTGCGTGTGTAAATAAATAAAATAAAATTATTTAAAATTATTTAATTAATACAATTAAATGCGTTTGTTTAATAAAAATAATGTGTGAAAATTGGGTTTTCTCGCCAAAAAAGCACAAAAAATAAATCGCGCCAATCCCTGTGCGTCTGCGGCTTATGTTCCATGTAAGGGTAATTTTTATTTAATAAATAAAATGTATTAACGTTTTAAAAACAAACTAGATGGAACCCGTCTAAACGTGACGGAAAAAAAATACTATAACAATATCAGTAAAATAAGCTTCTTTATTATTTAAGTAGGGCTTCGTATGAAACAGTCTTTCAAATATTTTATTTTAAAAAATCCCCCCCCCCCCAGTGAAATGCTATTTCCGATGCAAACTCCAAATGAACACTCCGTAAACAAATGTGTAATGCAAATCAGTTTGACATTACCACCATATTCCCATAACAAAAAAAAAAAAAAATCCCTGACGGCTCGGCCTACAGGCACAGGTAGATTTCGAAGACGCAGAACGTGGGGCGCCTGTTTGTCGGGAATTGCGGAAGAAATGACCTTCTTGCTATGATGCTGCAGTTGGAACAGCCTACTTCGAAACCAAACTTGTTTGCAGGCGAGCCAGCAAGGATTTTTTTTTTTTTTTTTTTTTTTTTTTTTTTTGCTATAAGAGTTGGTCCTATAAAAAAAATGTCAGTATAAAAATTTTAGATAATATTAAGGGTATTTATAATAAATTTAAGCGGATTTGAAATCTTGGGAATTGACGAAGTTATGAATTTTTTTCTTCTAAACCCCCCCTTCCCCCCCCCCTTAAGGCAATTTTTAATTATATCAAAAATCTGTCATACATAAAATTTCGGCCCTTCTCCTAGAAGTAATAATAACTTCAAACGGATTCGATACGTATCATAATTAAGAAATTATGGGTTTTTTTCTGTTTTCACAAAAAGTCCCCCCCATCCCCCCCCTTAGTTCGATTTTGCTCATTAACGAACTTGACCGAGATTTTATGCCCCTTGATTTTATGTATCAGTTTCGAAAAGATGCGGGAGCTGGAACCGCCTACTTCGAAAAATAACTTGTTTGCACGCGGAGCCGGCAGGGATTTTTTTTGTTTTTAATTTTTTTTTTTTTGCTATAACGGTTGGTCCTATAAAAAACTTGTCAATATAAAAGTTTTAGATAATACTAAGAGGATTAATAATAAATTTAAGCGGCTTTGATATCTTGTGAATTGACGAAGCTATGATTTTTTTTCTTCTAAAACCCCCCTTTCCCCCCCCCTCCCCCTTGGGGCCATTTTTAATTATATCAAAAATCTGTCCTACATAAATTTTCGGCCCTTTTCCTAGAAGTAATAGTAACTTTAAACGGATTCGATACGTATAATAAAGAAATTATGAGGATTTTTCTATTTCCACAAAAAGCCCCTCCATTTCTACCACTTGGTTCGATTTCGCCCATTAACGAACTTGACCGAGATTTTATGACCCCTGATTTTATGTATCAGTTTGGAAGAGATTTATGCAGAATTTTTCCAGTTATCGTGGTCAGAAAAAAGTGACATAGATAGATAGATAGATAGATAGATAGATAGATAGATAAACTTTTGAACTGGTGGTATTTTTGGGTTCTGGGAGTCATGATCGGCGTAGATCTGCAAATTTTTTTCAAAATTTCCAACTTAGGTGAGAATGTAATAGGTAGTATTTCTTACGAAATCTACCTAAAAAAAAGGTCATGGACCTATAAAGTATCATACAAATAGTCCTATCATAAAGTATCATACAAATTTCCTACTTTCATCTCATATTCAGTAAATAAAAGAACATAGTATAAGACCTCCCCTGAGATAATGCAATCGAATGAGCTCCTATGAGCATATGTATTGCATCTGCCCAAAGGCACCGTTGAAATTCGACGTTAAAAAAAGTTTTCAAATGTTTAAATTAAAAGTTTTATAATGTCCTCTTTAATCAATGTTCATTTCAAATCCATATCTTCTAAAACACATCCATTGTTTTAAGCTAATCAATTTTTATGTAAAAGTGAAGAATTTTTGTTAAAAATAATAAATTAATATGCAGATGAGGGAGAATTTTAATGTTTTCAATTGTAATTTATTTGTATGGTTTCTTCTATCCCTTTACATAATCAGGATGATTATTCCTTTTCCATCACAGTCGGTCTCTTATACAGTTCAATATCCAATGGATCTTTAAAAAAATAATAAATAACAGTTCCTAGCATATTCTGATTCAACATATACATCAACGAATTCAACATATCAATTTTATGTTAATCATAAACTAAAAATAGTTTTTTTTTTCTCTTGACAGATTTTATATTAGCGCCAAAATACTCTATCTTATGGATAATCTGATCTTATGATTTATCAGGTTTTTATTATTATTATTTTTTTTTCACTTTTCATGAAGGTTAGGGATACCTATTTGCAATTGTTGCAAAGGGGCTATTTTACATTATTAAAACAAACGGATGGTCATTGTTGAGATAGAATTGAAAAATATTTCATGCTTGAAAATTATTTAAAAAGTCGTTAAATTAAGCGGCAGATTTCAAATAAATTTCAATCGAAAGCTAATTTTTTTTCTAATTGAGGATGTAAGAATTGAAATTGTAAAATGTAGTAAAAAAAATAAATTTTTAGTATTCAGAAGTGATGTACGCGCGATGAAAGCTAAAGCGATAGTGCCGTTTGTTGTCACAACCGTTATACATTTCTAAGTATTGCCACTGTGTTTTGGTTGGCGTCCAAAAGTAGGCTACCATTTTTTGACATCGAAAGAAAAATTCACAGTGAAAGAAATAAGACTTTGCCGCTAATAAGGAACTGTTAAATGAACTTATAACAAACCTACCAAAATAATTCCTATAAAATATTAGCCTTACATTGTTTATTCTAGCTAAAAATACAATCATTATTTCAAGTTTTTTTTTCCTGAAATTCTTTACTTTTGTGAATTTTTTTATTAAAAAAGGAAATCTAAATAATTTAAATCCTATAATTCCTATAACTTAATCCTGTAATTTAAAAAAAGGAATTGGTAACATGTAATCAAGGTATGCAATCAAGATGAAGCAACCAATAAAGGCTCCAGTTCTAATCTTTAAAATTAAAAATTGAAATATCAGTTAATATTACGCCATGTTGACACAATCATATAAGTTTTTCTTTTTAGTTTTATCAATGTTAAAATGCATTTCAAGCTAAGCATAACGTCATTTTCACCGGTACAAACTTTTCACACGTACATTTATGTTTAAGCACCATGCATACAAATAAAAATATATTTTGAATTTAATTGTAATGAAAAAAATGGCATCAACAAAGTTATAATGCTTAATGATAAAATGAACCCAATGGACAATATTTCTGTGACGTTACAGTAAATATGAATTTTTATTTGCTTATAAAACACACGGATACATATTTTTACCGAAATGCTTAAACCTTTTAACTATATTTTAACTTACAAATTAAAAAATTCGGCCTAAAAGTCACTTGCTTTTAATATTTAATATTTATTTTTTATGCTCGCAATCATTGAGTTCAGAAAATAAACTCTGTACGTCGCAACAGTGGGCGTTAAACCGATTGCCGACTTTATGACGTCATAAGCAGAAGTAAAATTTTAATTTAAGATTACGGCTAATTAATTAAATTTTTGAACAAATGAATGTACGATAACAAATCTGTGACCAAATATCTTTCATTTAAAAAAAGAATGATGTAATTTGATGTAGTAGTTTGTTCTCACGGATTGTCGAAACAAAACGCTTAGCGTTTTAAATATATAGATTTATAAGTAATTTAATATATTTTAATCTTTTTGCATTAGTTTTAATGTTTCAGCAAATGTTAAAAGTAATTAAATTGGTGACATTGATATTTTTATAACGTATTCGATCTTTGTTTACAATTCTACCTTGCCCAGATAGCTTGAAGTTACGGTCACAGTCAGACTTAATTTTATGAAAAGTTGCAACATCCTATGGCAGACAGTCATAACAGAAGTAAAATTTGAATTTAAAATTGCGGCTAATTAATAAAATTTTCGAACAAACGAATGTACGATAAAAAATCTGTGTCCAAATATCTTTTATTTAAAAAAAGAATGATGTAATTTGATGCAGCAGTTTGCTCGCACGGACTATCGAAAGAAAACACTTAACGTTTTAAATATATAGACTAGATGGAACCCTTCAAAACGTGACGGAAAAAAATACTATAAAATTATCAGTAAAATAAGCTTATTTATTATTTAAGTAGGGCTTCGTATGAAACATTCTTTCAAATATTTTATTTTAAAAAATCCCCCCCCCCCTCCCAGTGAAATGCTATTTCCGATGCAAACTCCAAATGAACACTCCGTAAACAAATGTGAAAGCAAATCAGTTTGATATTACCACCATATTCCCCACAAAAAAAAAAAAAAAAAAAAAAAAAAAAAAAGAAGAAGTCATGGAGCTATAAAGTATTATACAGATAGTCCTATCATAAAGTATCATACAAATTTCCTATATTCATCTCATATTCAGTAAATAAAAGAACATAGTATAAGCACCCCCCCCCCCCCTCTTGCGATAATGCAATCGAATGAGCTCCTATGCGCATATGTATTGCATCTGCCCAAAGGCACCGTTGAAATTCGACGTTAAAAAAAGTTTTCAAATGTTTAAATTAAAAGTTTTAAAATGTCCTCTTTAATCATTGTTCGTTTCAAATCCATATCTTCTAAAACGCATCCATTGTTTTAAGCTAATCAATTTTTATGTAAAAATGAAGAATTTTTTGTTAAAAATAATAAATTAATATGCAGATGAGGCAGAATTTTAATGTTTTCAATTGTAATTTATTTGTATGGTTTCTTCTATCCCTTTACATGATCAGGATGATTATTCCTTTTCCATCACAGTTGGTCTCTTATACAGTTCAATATCCAATGGATCTTTAAAAAAATAAATAACAGTTCCTAGCATATTCTGATTCAACATATACATCAACGAATTCAACATATCAATTTTATGTTAATCATAAACTAAAAATAATTTTTTTTCTTTTGACAGATTTTTTATATTAGCGCCAAAATACTCTATCTTATGGATAATCTGATCTTATGATTTATCAGATTTTTATTATTATTATTTTTTCACTTTTCATGAAGGTTAGAGATACCTATTTTCAATTCTTGCAACTTTCCAAGTTGGCTATTTTACATTATTAAAACAAACGGGTGGTCATTGTTGAGATAGAATTGAAAAATATTTCATGCTTGAAAATTATTTAAAAAGTCGTTAAATTAAGCGGCAGATTTCAAATAAATTTCAATCGAAAGCTATTTTTTTTCTAATTAAGGATGTAAGAATTGAAATTGTAAAATGTAGTAAAAAAATTAAATTTTTAGTATTTAGAAGTGATGTAAGCGCGATGAAAGCTAAAGCGATAGTGCCGTTTGTTGTCAGAACCGTTATACATTTCTAAATATTGCCGCTGTGTTTTGGTTGGCGTCCAAAAGTAGACTACCATTTTTTGACATCGAAAGAAAAATTCACAGTGAAAGAAATAAGACTTTGCCGCTAATAAGGAACTGTTAAATGAACTTATAACAAACCTACCAAAATAATTTCTATAAAATATTAGCCTTACATTGTTTATTCTAGCTAAAAATACAATCATTATTTCAAGTTTTTTTTTCCTGAAATTCTTTACTTTTGTGATATTTTTTATTAAAAAAGGAAATCTTAATAATTTAAATCCTATAATTCCTATAACGTAATCCTATAATTTAAAAAAAGTAATTGGTAACATGTAATCAAGGTATGCAATCAAGATGAAGCAACCAATAAAGGCTCCATTTCTAATCTTTAAAATTAAAAATTGAAATATCAGTTAATATTACGCCATGTTGACACAATCATATACATTTTTCTTTTTAGTTTTATAAATGTTAAAATGCATTTCAAGCTAAGCATAACGTCATTTTCAACGGTACAAACTTTTCACACGTACATTTATGCTTAAGCACCATGCATACAAATGAAAATATATTTTGAATTTAATTGTAATGAAAAAATGGCATCAACAAAGTTATAATGCTTAATGATAAAATGAACCCAATGGACAATATTTCCATGACGTCACAGTAAATGAATTTTTATTTACTTATAAAACACACGGATAAATATTTTTACCGAAATACTTAAACATTTTAACTATATTTTAATAACTTACAAATTAAAAAATTCGGCCTAAAAGTCACGTGCTTTTAATATTTGTTTTTTATGCTCGCAATCATTGAGTTCAGAAAATAAACTCTGTACGTAGCAACAGTGGGCGTTAATCCGATTGCCGACTTTATGACGTCATAAGTAGAAGTAAAATTTTAATTTAAGATTACGGCTAATTAATTAAATTTTCGAACAAACGAATGTACGATAACAAATCTGTGACCAATTATCTTTCATTTAAAAAAAGAATGATGCAATTTGATGCAGTAGTTTGTTCTCACGGATTGTCGAAAGAAATTGCTTAGCGTTTTAGTTATATAGATAGGAGGACTTTTAAGCACGCCCTGTCTAAATTAACAAAAAATTATGATAACTTTCCTTAGCTCGATGAAAATTTAATTGCACGAGCATCAACGTGAATTCAAAATAGGAAAACCGTCAATTCTTTAATTAATGCGATTTTTAAATGATTAAACAATAATCAAATATAATCATTTTTTTTTATTTAATTTAATAATATTTTTTACATTGATATAATTAAAAAAACAATTTTGTTTGTAAATTAAAAATTTCTAATTTTGTTTATTTACATAAAAAACCCTATTTGCTTTCTAAAAAATGAATGTCGACAATGAAAAATCGAAAAATAAA
The DNA here is from genome assembly GCA_963931845.1 of Maratus michaelseni. Taxonomy (NCBI): domain Eukaryota; kingdom Metazoa; phylum Arthropoda; class Arachnida; order Araneae; family Salticidae; genus Maratus; species Maratus michaelseni. Next base: position 151,492,012 of record OZ007591.1, on the reverse strand, counting down.
ACTCGTAAAAGGAAAAGGCCTTTAGCTGCTGATACTGAAGAACAAAACAGGTTCTTCGCCACTGGAGAAGAGACTACCAACAATAAGGTAAGTAAATTACAGTAGTTGTGTAAAAAACAATTGCTTCTTTTATGTTAGCCGGGTGCAAATCGCCAAATATTGTTCCTGTCGCTATCATTCGTATTGCTTTCAATTCATTCAAAATGTAAACTTTTCATTAATTTCATTGAAAATGACTTACAACACATGATTTTTAAACGCATACATTTAAAATCGATGCCTTTCATTTATTTCATCTAAAGTACAAAAAACAAAAAAAGAAAAGAAATAAAATAATAAGAAATAATATCATAAATACAGACATTTTATTTCAACATCAGAGCATTATTTCAAATTAACATGCAAAAAATAAAAGCTGATATTGGCGAGAAACAAATGCTATTGGAGAGATTTTCGGCCTGCTAACATAAATGTACCAAAACGATAAACTTAAATAAAAAGAAAATTATAAAGTATAATAAATATATGGTACACCAATACTGCCCTGTTAAAAATTTGCAGCAAACTGTCCAGTCATTTGACAGTTTTTGTAGAAAAGGGTTACATAACCGTAATTTAATTATATTCTGACCATAAAATGAGCAATAATACGGTCGGCATGTAGTTAAATTACGGTTATGTAACCGTTTTCTACAGAAAAACGGTCAAATGCCTGGACAGTTTGCTGCAAATTTTTAACTGTGTGTGCCAAAATGTTTGCTGATCTGGGAGCACGGCAGTGCGCCCGCCAAGTTCGCACAGGCCGTTAGCTACCTTTTCTTGAACCATTTCGGCGTACCTTTCACCCCCTAATAACTTCGTTTTGTGGAGAGCTACAGAGTTTTCCTTTTTAACATACATTAGTATAATCAAACTGAAATAGGATCCACGATTTTGTGTTTCTGCATTTAATATTTTTCGAAATATGCGATTCCGAACTGGGGATCACCAAAACTAAAAGGTACTTCTAACAGTCGTAAAATCATGAAATTTGACAAGTAGGTTTCGTATCACAATTAACCAAAAAAATCTGAAAAAAAAAATTTCTGCCCTTAAACCCTTATGTGATTATTTCGCAATTTTGTTGGGCGAATCAGCTAGCTTTATAATAAAATTAACTATTTTATTATTATAAAATAAAACTAACATGTTGTCAAGTAAGCTAGGCCTAACAGGTACTCGGAAACGGGGATCCCATTTTCGAATACCTGTTAGGCCTAGCTTGTGAAAACTTGTTAGTTTTATTTTATAAAAAAAAAATTGTATTTTAATTTTACTTTAAAACACCCACATTTAATTTTTTTTACACACAGTTTTATTTAACACACACATTATTTTTGGGGTGAATCCAAGCGTTCACCCCTGCTTGGCGTCCGTTTGTATTGGCGTGCTATCGCGCGCGGGATAGCGGACTGACTCTTGCAACCCTCATCATTTCTCAATCGTGCCAAATCGTCGATAGTTAGCCAGATGTAGCTCTTTTATTGTTGGAAAGGCTGAGCAATGATATTTTTTGTGATGACGCGTTTGTTACGTATGACGTATTTGTTACGTCATCAAATGATTCTTTATTCGACTTTTATTTGTATTTTAATGATATTTAATGATTTATTAGTTATTTAAAACATGTTTTTTTTTAATACAGTTAAATAACACTTATGTCATTAAATGGTTATGTCATGATACTAAAAGAAAAAAAAAGCGTTGAAAAAATTTCATCATCTGCTTCTTTATTTAAATCTTGATTTTTTTTTTAAATTATGTATGTGAGTGGCTGCTCTTGTTACTTTAGAACAGTGTGAATTAATTGATTGCAGTTTTCATGGAAGTCTCATGTTCGCGAAGCGATCATACATGCGGTATAGTGATCGCCGCATTTACAAATTTCGTGTATTTTTGCGATCTCTATACAACGAGGTTGCTGCATCCAGAGATGTTTATTTTTCGGTTTTATGTTCGCAAGCGATCATACGTGCGGTACAGTGATCGCGACATTAACGAATTTCATGTATTTTTTGGGATTCCGATACGACGAGGTTGCTGCATCCAGTGATGTTTTTTTTTCGGTTTCATGTTCGCGAAGCGATCATACGTGCGGTACAGTGATCGCGGCATTAACGAATTTCGTTTTTTTTCTTGGGATTCCGATACGACGAGGTTGCTGTATCCAGTGATGTTTTTTTTCGGTTTCATGTTCGCGAAGCGATCATACGTGCGGTACAGTGATCGCGGCAATAACGAATTTCGTGTTTTTCTTGGGATTCCAATACGACGAGGTTGCTGTATCCAGTGATGTTTTTTTTTTCGGTTTCATGTTCGCGAAGCGATCATACGTGCGGTACAGTGATCGCGGCATTAACGAATTTCATGTATTTTTTGGGATTCCGATACGACGAGGTTGCTGCATCCAGTGATGTTTTTTTTTCGGTTTCATGTTCGCGAAGCGATCATACGTGCGGTACAGTGATCGCGGCATTAACGAATTTCGTGTTTTTCTTGGGATTCCGATACGACGAGGTTGCTGTATCCAGTGATGTTTTTTTTCGGTTTCATGTTCGCGAAGCGATCATACGTGCGGTACAGTGATCGCGGCAATAACGAATTTCGTGTTTTTCTTGGGATTCCGATACGACGAGGTTGCTGTATCCAGTGATGTTTTTTTTTTCGGTTTCATGTTCTCGAAGCGATCATACGTGCGGTACAGTGATCGCGGCTTTAACGAATTTCGTGTATTTCGTGGGATTCCGATACGACGAGGTTGCTGTATCCAGTGATGTTTTTTTTCGGTTTCGTGTTCGCGAAGTGAACATACGTGCGGTACAGTGATCGCGGCATTAACGAATTTCGTGTATTTCGTGGGATTCCGATACGACGAGGTTGCTGTATCCAGTGATGTTTTATTTTCGGTTTCGTGTTCGCGAAGCGATCATACGTGCGGTACAGTGATTGCGGCATTAAGGAATTTCGTGTATTTTCGTTTTTTCAACTTCACATTAATCGTTAACTTTTATGTAATATCGATGAAAACGTTGTTTTTTACTGCTCGTATTATCTTTTTTATATGTATCTTATTAAATTTGTCAAATAAAATATTTTATTTCACTCATAAATGCAGTATCTAAAAAAATCAACTCTGTAGGGTTTAATTTAATAATTCTGTATTTAAATTATGTCTTTTGTCCAAATTGTTTTGAACGAATAAAATTTTAATAATTGTATAAATGCAATCTATTTTTCAGGGACCTTTTTATTGCTAAATCCATTACTTTTCCTATGTGTAACTATTTAAAAATTAAGAATGGCAACATTTTACCACTTGCTTATTGTGGTTTACAATACGATAAATGTAAGTAAACAATTTAGAAATCGCCAATGTGGCATCATTTTTTAAAAGCGCTAAATGGTGGCTTGAGTAAGGATTAGGTCGAGATCATTGGTTCTCTTTTATTTTTCATAAATGTATTTTGATGTTATTTTGCTGTTTAAAGGTTTAAATTAATTATTTTTGCTTTTATTTTGATTCTCGCGATTTCAATTTTCGTGGTTTTCGGAACACTCCGCACAAAAGCAGGTGAGTTTAATTCTTACCTAGCCATTCCAAAAAGTGGATGTTTTTTTTTTTTTAAACACAAAATCTGTGTTTTTAAAAACGTTATTTTGACATTATTTTGCTTTTAAATGTTTTAAAATATGTATTTTTGCTTTATTTTGATTATCGCCATTTCAATTTGCACGCTTTTGCCTGTTGTCTTCTGGAGGTTGCCACTCCGGGAGACAACAGGCAGAAACGCACAAATTTGGCAATTTTTTGAAAACGCGCCAAGCAGTGGTGAACCCTTGGATCGCACCTATTTTTGTTACACATATTTTAATTTTAATTTTTAATTATTTTTATATTATTTTATTTTTAATTTATTTACATCCACATTTCATTTTATTATAAAATACCAAGTTGTCATACAAAGCAAAATTCACCAGGTTACCCCACCAGGCAAAAAATCGCAATTTTGGCTCCAAAAAGAAACCTAGGTGTGTTTGCGACATCTGTACCAATGTAATTTACAGGTATTTTTATTAACCGACTTAAAAAAGGAGGAAGTTATCAATTCAACCAGTATGTATGTTTTATGTTGTTCACGCATAACTCTCGAAAATGTGCATCGATTTTGATAATTTTTGTTTTGTTTGAAAGAGTAAGTCCCCCAGGTGGTCCCATTTCAATTTTGTCAAAATCTGATCATTAGAAAAAAATATTTAATTTTTTTATTCAAATTTCCATTATTTTGATGACGATTTAGTTTATATTTCAAAAAGTCCATTATTTGAATTGTTGCCAATTTGTAAAATAGCGCACATAATAATATTCCCTTTGAATTAAAAAATGTATTTACACGTGACTATTGAAAACAGAAATAAAACTCTAAAATAATAATTAAATGATTACGTGTTAAAAGCAGTAAGTGTAGAAAATTACATAATAAAAAATATTACTTGCGCGTGAATATTAAAAGAGAGAAATAATTTAAATATTACACGTTCAAAGCATTGAATGGGGAAACTTATGTCATATTTAAAATGCTCAAATAACAATATTTCCATTCATTCACAGTTCGCATCAATATTGAATTTGAATCAGAATTTCGCTAAATATGCTAGCTATAACTTATTTTTGTGGCCAAATTTGGCAATATTTCGCCAAATATTGCCTAGCTTGGCGAGAATTTGACGCTGGCGAATATGAATATATAGTGTTATGCATATAATAGCGCTATTACACGTGAATTACGAGCGACAAAAAATCGCCTCCACAAACTCCTCCCACCAGATCATTCTGCCTGGGTTGCCAAAATAATATATGAATCCGCTCCCGCGCTGCTTTACTCATCGCTCTAAATTGGCAGCCAAGCGAGCGACCGTGCCAATATGATGGTTTTTGAACTTGTTTTGCGGCTTTTAATAAGATTTTCGGTTAAATTTTAATAGCACATTGTATAAAACCGACATTTATTCGAACTTTAGTAAAAAATACTTGTATAACAAAGTTTAAAGATATGATTTATAAGTTCGCTGGTTGTGTTTATTGTTAAAAATGCTGATATATACACGAAATTAACAGATGCGATTAGGCATTAATACAGGGGAATATTTAGCGTTTTTTCGCGGCAAATTTTTGACATTCGTTAAAAGGAATCCAGTTTAAATTTTCTAGCGCAATATAACTCTTTTGAATAAAATTTATTCCGAATTCGTACCTTGATTTTTGAATTTTCACGAAATTTTACATGCTATTTTCAGAGGGTTTTTTTTTTTTTCGACATTCGTAAAAATAATCCTGTTTCAATCTTTTAACTCAGTATAATAAATTTTGACCTCTGACATTTTTTAATTTTTAGCGATACTAAGGAAGTTTGAATAGAAAAATTGTATTATATATATATATATATGTGTGTGTGTGTGTTATCAGCACCAATTTCTATAATATTCATAAAAATATAAATCATTAGCCCTACACCCAAATTAAATTTTATAAATTAGATTTTTAAAATAATCCATAGTGTATACACTATGGATTATTTTAAAAATCTAGATAACAATATTGTTATCTAGATATATATTCTTAGAACAATGCAACCAAATGTACAATTCACAAACCATCATGGAAAGCTCCTTTTAAAGAATCATAAACAGTATTAATGTAATACAGGCAAAACTGGATAAGTGAGAAACTTTTATTACTGCTATTTATTCTGCCACTGCATTTTTAGAAAGAAAAAGCTTTGTTATTGAGCCAATGAAACCTCTACTTGAAATTATTTTATTTCTGTATTAAGTGATTATTACTTTCATAACTGAGATGGTTTTTACTTGTTATTAAAGTCCCACATGATTGACAGTTAAAATTGAGAACACAGATATAATACCTTTACTAATTATAGTAGTTACTATTACTTTGATAACCTCTATTAGTAAAATAAGCACTTGTTGAACCTATATAACAGAGAAACCATTTTAATTATGGCTGGATTGGTCGATACTTCAGTTCCCACTTATCGAAGTTCAATTTCATTTATATATTCTTAGAACAATGCAACCAAATGTACAATTCACAAACTAAGCTGTCCCACCTAGGATAGTAACCAGATAGACCTCTGAAAAGATCAACTCGCATACCCAACCCTTAAAAGAGTAAAAAAAAAAAAAAAAAGATGTTTAAAATAATTTATAGGGTGATTTTAATATTTATAAAAGCCATGTCAGATCACAGTAATGCAATAGTGCAAGCTACTGTCATTTCTTTTCAAAAAGTATCAAAATTATTTTATGAGAATATTAATTCAATTTTTTCAATAATTCATGGCATCATTAAAGAACATTTTATCCTAATATACATATAAAATATGTAAAGTTATGAAAGCATATAATGTAACAAAATATGTAAAGTCATGATTATTTTAACTTTACCTTTAGCACACCTGTTATAATATAAGATGCACTGTTGCAGAAAATTACTGTACTTTCTGCGACAAACTTTATTAACCGCAAAATCTTTCTTCAGTAACAGTCCTGAAGTCAAACAAGAGTTATATTAGGCCAAACTACAAAAAAGTTTAAATACTTTGTACCTCCACCATATTTAGGAAATCCCCCTTGGAAAATATAGAATGATTTGTTGCCAAAAATATTTTTTACTTTGTATGCTGGGCGGGGGTGGGGGGGGGGCGTAAACAAGCAGTAGACATTTCAGGGAACAATTAAAAAAATATATTTGTGGATTGTTTATGTAAAAAAACACAAGGAAACTTAAAAAACATAAAGAAATAATTTTAAATACTGTAAACTTTGTTTATTAGGAGGAAGGGAAGCTACAAATTTGGGAGGGGGGGGGGTGTTGGTGATAATTTATTTCAAAGTAATAAATACGGCAGATTTTTATCATTTTTTATTATTATTTTTTTTAAGATTTTAAATTGTGATGATGGAGCAAAGTGGGGGGGGGGGGGATTACATGGATATTTATGTATTAGTATTTTAAAGTAACAAGAACTAAGGCAGAAGTAACGAGTTCAAAATAAAAGAACTAAGGCAAAACAACATTAAAAAAGGAACACAATTTTAAAAAATAGAGACTTTTTAATATTAACAACGTTAACACTTAACTGTTGTTAGCTGTCTCACAGGCAGCTATATATTTTTTTCAATTTTCATAGTTTAACTATAGATACTTATGATTTAACTATAGTGAAATATTGATATACAGTAGAGTCTCGATAATTCGAGTCTCGATTGTTCGAGTTTCCCGTAAATCCGAGTTAGTGAAAAAAATCAGTTTAGCTTCCAAATAATGACGAACATATACGCAACACATGAAAGAATTATTTCGCACCACAAAATTCAAGTATCTGGTGTTTATTGTTGTTCGACGGGTCATATGTCAACTGCGCACCCCGAAGCCACTCTCTTAAAAAAACGGGTGTATTCTTCCTATAAGTGCAGGGGATCCCGCCGGGTAAAATTGGAGAGAATCAGAGAATAGTTGTTCAACGAGCTTCCGCCCCACTCACTCTTTATGTCTACTGCGAACGTATCAGAACAGAAGTAAACTAGAAGCTTTTTCTACTAACAACTGCTCTGATTTATCCTTGGACAGAAAATCCTTAAAAAAGTCTGAGTATGAAAAAACTGGTGAGCCACTTTGTATGTGGATTACACAGCAAAGTATAAAAGTATGCCCTCTTTCAGGTCCGATTCTTCAAGAAAAAGCTTTGCTGTTTCGAAAAGAATTTGAAGAAAGTGATGAAAACTTCACTGCTGGTGTAGGCTGGTTTGAAAATTTGAAAAAATATATCGTATCCGGCAACTAGACATCTGTCGAGAGAAGCTATCTGAGGTCGTCGCCGTGCAATTTTGCAAGAAATTGCAGGAAGCCATGACAAATGAAAACCTTACGAACGACCAGCTTTATAATTTCAATGAAGCTGGCCTTAATTTCAAAATGCTACCATCTAAAATAATCGAGTCAAGCTAAGAGAAAAGTACTCCGGGTCTCACATAAAAGCAAAGATAGGTTAACACTTCTTGCTGCATCAAATGCTTTACTGAAATCACAAGATTAAACTTGTTGTTATCAGAAAAGCTGCAAAGCCAAAAAAGAGCATTTAAGCATGTCTCGATATCTTCACTGTCGGTTACTTATATGAACCAAAAAGTGCTTGGATGACTCAAGAAATATTATTATTTTTTTTTTACGATTTTGTGCCAGAAGTTATAGAGGAATGGATAAATATTCACGAACAACTAGAATTTACGGATTCTGCCAGAATCAGACAGATTCCACACCACTAATGAGTCACAGCAAGGGGCTGTCTGCTGCGCTAGAATCCGCCATGCTATACATAGAGCAATAGACTGAGTCGACAATATGCTGCTTTGACGATGGCGTGATATTGCTGCACGGAAACGAGACAATGTGTCAAAAAAAAAAACAATTGACAATTATTTAAGGATATAATTAACCTGTTGCTATATGCAGTAATGTAATAATTTGTAAGTACATTTTTTATTTAAATATACACTGAAATTTAAAAATTGCTTTATCTTCATTTATTTATTAATTAAATTTTATGATTTCGATAATTCGAGTTTTCGATAGTTCGAGGTAAGCCCGGTCCCGTCCACCTCGAATTATCGAGACTCTACTGTATGTTGATATTAGTAACTAATATGAGTAAATCGAGCTTTTTTTTTCGCCTTTCGAACAAGCAGTCTCAGAGATCGCTCACAGTATCTTATGCAACAGTGTTTGTCACAGAAGTTAAAGGTTAATGCTGGAGAGAGAGGTGGGGGGGGGGGGTGTTGCAAAGAAAGAGAAAACTAAAATTTTGTAACAATAAAACTACTGCAAAACCCTATTAAGAAACTGAGCAGAACTTAGAGCTTAACAATTATAAATATTTTAAACTTTAAAGTTTAGGGAGTGTGGGAAGGGACAAACAAAAATTTCGGGGGTGACGGGACAAAAATCTGCCGAAACTCAGAAGATTTTCACCTCTTACCAATATTGTTCTGCAGAAGCGAAACACATACAGAATATCTTTTTGCTGTTGCATAAATCTTCTCTCTCTCCCAAAAATGTTTTTTTTTTTTTCCCCAAATGAGAATTATTTCTGCAACTCTTCTGCAATCTTTCCTATTCTGCGACATTGTCGCTGCAATTCTGCCACGGGGATAAGATGTTTATCTGAAACTTGATATTAAGAATTTTAATTATTTACAAAGTGTAGGGATTACATCATTTTACTCCCAACTAGATAAGTGGATTTTCTAACACGGCGAATGGAAGTCCTTTAAAAACTGCTAGATATAGAAGGTGTGCCAAAAACTTTATTTAATAATCATATTTTGCATATTACAGGGTTCGTACACTTTTACAACAATGTTTTAATAATTTTTTTTAATTTACTATTTAAATAGCAGAAATTGTAGATACATTGTTTAATTACAGTAGTCATAATACTTTTCTACATTTACATAAGGCAAACAATTCTATTAAAAAATTGTGTTAAAAGTGTACGAAACCTGTATTACCATGATGTAAACCTGGTGCTAAGTTATATCCTATACTACAGTTCCCTCCCCCCCCCAAGTTTCAGGACCCTGCCTTCCCTTTGGTATAAAAATAAGCACCCTTCTTGCCCCTCAGTTAAAAAAATTTTGCCCATAATGCCTTTGTATTAAAAAATTTATTTGCATAGTAACAACTGATTCATTCTTATCTTGAAGAGAGTGTCCTTCAGAATTCAAAATGTGCAGTTAAGGTAGTCCTTAAATGACCTGTTCAACAATGCGAAACTTTCTGACACAACTTCAGACTCATTTTTAAACACAAAGGTATAAAATTGGCAGGCCTGACTATGGAAGCGATTTGGAATCAAAACGAGTTTTACATTTTATGATAAATAGATTACTTATCGAGTTATAAGCGATTCTGGTTTACGTGACAACACGTTTTTCGCACTTTTCTGGCTGCCGCGTAGGGAATTTGGTTCAAAACGCCAACTTTGGCAGTATTTTCTATAAGATCTTCATTTACCAAAAAATGGAAAACGTGTTTAGATTACATAGTTTCTGAATAAGTACACCTGCCAATTTCATGCATTTGCGAACAAAAATTCATTAAAAAGTTGTCATAAAGTAACCTGTTTGGACTAGAGAAGTCTTAAAAATCTGAAAACTGCTTTTAAGAATCTAAAAAATATACTTTCCTCATCAGCCTCAACATGTTCTTCTATAAATATGGAGGAGAAAAAAAAGGCAGCAGTAAAATTAGCAGAGAAAAGAAAAACATTTACCAGCTTTTTAAACCATTAAAAATATTGTTCTTAAAATGCACAGTAGTTTTACAAAAACTGTCATGTCATCCATTAAACAATTTAAACAGCCATCAGACTTTAAAAACAGGCTTTTTTTCTAAGCTATGTTGTAATACACATTACTTTTAAATGAAAAAAAATATATTAATAACATATTTTTAGACAATATTTTATAAAACGATGTCTAAAACAAACCGTATCTTGATTTTCCCTTCATTTTCTTGTTAGGTTCAAGATAGTGGGTTTGATTGTGCATGTAAATACATCTTGTTTCATATTTTAGTTAAAAGTAAACAGGTGCTTATTCAACAGAATTTTGGTTTAAAAATATAAAAGAAAAACAAACTTTTTTCTAGTTTTTTTTTTTTTTTTTTTTAAATTGTGCGATTTTGATTATTGGAGACCACGCCAATAAAAGATTTTTCTACCTTGACTGTAGTATATTTTTGCAGTGGAAACTAGCTCACTGAACATTTTAAAATTTTCTTCTTCACCTAATCATTACTTCACAATTATAAACAAATTCATCTTCAAAATGGCTAACTTTGTTTAATATAATTATCGGTATCTGAGATTGTTAAAGAATTTTTTATATTAAAATACTTCATGTGATTTTCTTTTTTGAGTGACAACTCCAAGTCTAGATTTGTGTCCATCAGATTCAGCAAGTAACAAAAAAGATAGATTGGTATTATTGAAATGCTGTAACTAGCACCCAATTTTTTAATGCATTCTTATTCGACTTCATATCTTTAGTTTCTTTGTTTAATTCTTAAAGGATAATCGGTACTTTTCGGTTAGCCGGGCACCAGTGATATATATATACATATACACACACATATATATACATATATACACATATATCTACACATATACATACATATATATGTACACACACACACATATATATATATATATATATATATATAATGCACATATATCACTGGCGCTCGGCTAACCGAAAAGTACCGGATAATTTTCCCAATCGAGAAAATTTTCTTTTACAGCTTGACCAAAATTTTAAAGATCATCTTATGTTATTACTTGTCATAAATAATCTGCAATTTTAAAAGAATAAAGTGTTAAAAGTAAAAATTATTTATATCCAATAATTTATTTATTTTTTGAGAATAAACACACATTGTTTGCAGTTACTCAAAATTTCCTCTAGACAGCTAACATTGAAATATTATTATGAAGACGAACATTAAGCTCGAAGCTGCTGCGGTTGTCCAATGATCTCAGAGCCCCGAGCCCAATCCTTCCCTATTTTCGGTGCATTAAATTTGCAGAATTTAGAGTTTAAATTTCTCCGATATTGAATCCGGTTTTTAAAGAATCTGGTAGAGTGTCGGGAAAGGGCATACGGACATTGGACGACCATCCAACGTCCCTACGCCCTTTACCGTGACATACCTGACCAACATCCAGATGCGAAATAAAGATGTCACTGGTAAAATGTAAAAGCCTGATATGATAGGTTTAATGCCTCGAAAAGCGGGAAGGGTTGGTCCCGGGGCCCTGAAGGCATCAATGAAATTATTGCCTAGAGCAAGAATCTTGGTTTAATGAGAAAATTGACTTGATCTTCTTTGGTTCTGAATGACTCTTACATCAACAAATTGTGCTACATTTTTCTTTTTTTTTTTAATTTTATGTGTGTTAAAAATTGTGCATCTGATATTACACACTTCTACCAATATATATTTTAATGAAAAGGAAAAATAAGTCAGAATGATATAAACATGAAACAAGAATTAAGGCTATTAGTCAGTCAACTTCCAAATTCCCCTCGCTAACGTAAAAGTTTAGGACATAAAATACATTCATATATTTAAGGTAATTAATATTTTTAACCTTTTTTCTGTGTATATTCCTGTTGTTCTTATAGGATTCTTTTTATTTACTTAGTTGTCAAAATATTTTTAAATTAAACACTTAATTTTATTTGTGAGGTGTTAAAATCTTACTCACAGCTCGTCAGCTTTTAACACATAAAATATTAAATTAAGCATAGATTTTTGAAATATTTTGAGAACTAATAAAAAAAAGAGACATCTTTTAAGAAAAATACAAAGAAAAAATGAGTTAAAAATATAAATTTCCCGAGGAGATATTTTAAATATATGGCGCATTCTACACCCATAATGTTTAACATTAGCGAGGGAAATTGACTGACTAACAGCCTTAACAATAAAATTAATCTCTTGCACAGTAAATAATACAAAATAAATTTATTAAAAGAATATAATGGTACTAAAAATATTAAAAAAGATATTGGCCAAAATAAATTTTAATATCATTTACAAACAGCAATTTCAATTTTTCTGTTAAAATATATATAACTTTATCACTGTTATACACTATACACTGCTAGCTATCTAAAATGCAACACCATGAAGGAATGCAAATAACAGAATGATATTTATTGGACAAATACATTATAATGGGAAGGACAAGCGATTACATTTTCAGAAAATTTGAAGGTATAGATCCTGAGAAAACACTACCCAAAGCAGCCACTTCTGGTTGCAATAACAGCATTTATCTGCCTAGCCATGGAGTCGAAGAGAGATTGGGTGTCATTTACGGGTACATCAGTCCATGCAGCTTCAACACTATGCCACAGTTCACCAACCGTACTGATGGGCGAGTGGTGGCGGGCCAGTCGCTCAGAAGTCATTGACGGGACATTTTCAATTGTTGAGAAATTAGGAGAACGTGCTGGCCCGGGTAACAGTCGAACATGTTCTGTATCAAGGAAGATCAGCATAGTACGAGCAACATGCGGTCGTGCACTGTCCTGCTAAAAAGTAGAATTGCAAAGGCATCGAATATAAGGCAGAACCACGGGCCGTAACACATCAGAAATATAACGTCTGCTGTTGAAATTGCCAGCAATGCGAACAAGAGGTTACCGAAACAAAAATCCAATGGCACTTCATACCGTCACTACAGGTGATATGACAGTATGACGATTCGAATGCAAGCTGGCAATGTGCATTTTCCACGATGCAGCCAAACATGGATGCATCATGAAAGCATCATGATGCTGTATATGACACAAGAATGGTATCTTACGTCATCTTTGATGAATTCTTCTCTATTGAAGAACTTTTTTCAGCAGTTCAGTTGTCGTTTAGTCATTCTTAGCTGACCCTCGGGATTACCTCTTCATCAGTATTATTTACGACAGCTTTCTTGGACCTAAAAGGAAAATGAATTATGAGTAATTAGATAAAAATATCAAAATTAAATCAAGTAAATGATCTATCTTCATTGTTTATCTATATGTGAATATTCCATTTTAAAAAGGGTTAAATTTATACAAATTTGAGGTTTATTTAAGGTTATCATGGTCTCGGGCAACGCCAGATGGGTCAGTTAATAATAAACAAAACTTATATTATGAAAACAGAATAATGTGAGTTTGAGTATGAAGTTTAAATAAGATTAATCAACCTTGGCATTAAACATGCTAATGTGAAAATGACATTCACAATGTAACTAGAAACCCTGTCACTCAAATTTTACACTTTTTTTTTTTTTTTTTTTTTTTATTGAGTGCTTTTTTTGTTAGCCAGATCACCAAATAATGCTTCAATCCCCATTACTGACATTGTGATGTGATTAAGCCCATTCATCATATGATCCGATTTTAAGGAAGATCAATGGTTTTTGTACTGATATATTCATGTTTACATACTTTGTCAGGATTTTTGTACAGCTATTTTAATTTTTTAACAAATTTTTTTGCCTTTTACATTTTAGATTAAAAAAAGTACATAAAGTTGTTTATAAAATAATTAGTATGTTTTTATGACAACTACTAAAGTTTCTTATGGCCAGCATAATTTGTTTTTCAAATATATCCGTGCTATATAATAATGAACAATGTTCAAAGAAATTTTTTTATGATCATATTAGATATTATTAATCCTATGATCACAAATCTCAATGTTTGTCAAACACTCTTAAATTTATCCCTTTTATAAATATATAGAGATAGGATATCTGTTGTTATTAAAATATTTTTGCCCCTAATTAAAGAAAAACAGTAGTTTTGATCTTTGCATATGGAAATAAGAAACAATGTAAATGTTGAAATGAAATACTTTTGATTCAAGGAATTTCTCATTAGAACATTTTGTTTTTGTTATTTTAAATGAAGGAGTGAAAATATTTTTTTAATGTGTGTGTTTTCCCTTTTAATATAAGAGTTTAAATTCTTTCCATAAGAACTACATTGTGTCCCCCCCCCACCCCCCTCCCAAAAAAAATAAAATAAAATAAAATAAAATGAATAAATAAAACTTGTCTAACTGAAAAGTACCATATATTGTGATATTGTGACGTTGTTATTTTCTATTGAATGCAAGCAAACTAAGCATTAAATTTGCTGTTGGCATACTCAAAACAAAATTAGTATTATCTGGAAGATTTTTTGGTACTGACATCTGGGATAGGAGATAGATAGCCAAAAATTGTTGTCAATAATGTGCAAAACAGTTATTTAATATTGTTAAATACATAAAATTGTTGAAAGTGGTAAATAATATAAAATAAATAAATAAATAAAATAAATAATAAATAACAAAAAACTGTAACCTATAATAAAAAAAATCCCTGACGGCCCGGCCTACAAGCACAGGTAGATTTCGAAGACGCAGACCGTGAGGCGCTTGTTAGTTGGGAATTGCATAAAAAATGACTTTTTTGCCAGGATGCGTCATTTGGAAACGCCCACTTTGAAACCTAACTTGTTTGCAGGCAAAGCCGGCAGGGATTTTTTTTTTAAATTTTTTTTGCTATAAGGGTTGGTCTTATAAAAAAACTTGTCAATATAAAAGTTTTAGGTAATATTAAGAGGATTTATTATAAATTTAAGCAGATTTAAGCCCCCCCCCCCGGGCCATTTTTAATGATATCAAAAATCTGTCATCCATAAATTTTCGGCCCTTTTCCTAGAAGTAATAATAATCACGTTAAACGGATTAAATGGTATCATAATTAAGAAAATATGGGGTTTTTCTGTTTTCACAAAAAGCCCCCCCCCCCCCCCCTCTATACATCCATCATAATTTTCTCAGAACATAGTTTTCAATACTTAAAAAAAAAAAAAAAAAAAAAAAAATATATATATATATATATATATATATATATATATGCCCCCGTAAAGTGGACCAGTGTGCCCCACTTCTGGGGTACACTGGTCCACCCACCGGGGTACTGTGGACCGCTATTAGGTATTATCTGAAATACAATATAAATCTATTTTTCATTAATCTAATTCTTTTTCATTTCCCCTTTACCTGCAAAATAACATAGTAATATAAATTTACAAGTAACATTTTGAAACAAAAACAAAATTAATTAGATTTTGAAAATAATAACAGATTAATACAGGAACAATTGCAATTTAGTTGAAGTTATTACTTAAGTACAAAAAAATCAGCGCACA
The DNA here is from genome assembly GCA_963931845.1 of Maratus michaelseni. Taxonomy (NCBI): domain Eukaryota; kingdom Metazoa; phylum Arthropoda; class Arachnida; order Araneae; family Salticidae; genus Maratus; species Maratus michaelseni. The sequence goes on along the minus strand of OZ007591.1, from coordinate 151,476,142 downwards.
TTAAAATTTGCAAATGAAATTCCAAAATACTTATGAGTAAGATTGAGCCTGGAATATTCCTGAAATACTTTTGGGTCTGGGAACAACATTATGAAATCATTGATATCAATAACAGATTCATCTACAGTTTTGGAAAAAAAAACTGATTTCCATTCAATTTGCATCTCACAAATCTTATTTGAATAGAATCATCATCAATTAGACTACAGTTACATTTATCAAAGGCAGTAAATAAATGCAGAACAAAATATTTCTTACCATGTTAAATAAATTGTTATTTTTCTTTGTTTACTTTATTTTACTGTTAAATAACTACTTTAAAATATTTCTTTATAGAAAATAAGCATCTGATAAATATTTTGAACATTCTGCATTACAGGAGCAGAGTGGATTGTGAACCACTGTGCCCCAGGAGTGGGTGGTCCATTCTTTTAAACATATTAACTTTAAAGTTAAATAAATACAAGTATCTTAGCTTTGCAAAATAGCTGTTTTATCTTATTTATCTATAACCTTTAATTACTTAAAAAATAAAAATATGATGATGAAAAATTTTACTTTTAGAAGCTCAAAACAACCAAATCAATATAAAATAGTTCAATCTGAGCTAAACATATTTTCTGAAGGCTATAAATAATCAGTGCAGTGCTGTTATCTATTAGAAGAGAAGCTTAAAAAAAATCAAATAAATAAAATGTTAGGAGGTGGTCCACTATGTACCAGTCTCCCCTACATTTCCACATATTTACACTTTCTGGTTAAATAGACAGCTGTCAAACACCAATAATTGTCATGGTAATTTTAAGCCTCTCCCTAATAATATGTCATAGCGATGGCCCTGTGTATTTGATGCGTAAGATTTTTAAATAGATGCACATTTCTTAAAATGAAGCATATAAATACAAAATAAGCAAAACTAAGAAGTTTTGACATACAGAGAATTTTTAAACATAAAAAGTAATACAGAAATGTAACAAACAAGCAATAGTAAATATCAAAAAGTAAACTTATACTAGTTTTTTTTTTTTTTTTATGAATAATGAAACAGTTTTTTCATTTGTTATCTTTCGTTAATTTAGATAATTTTTAAACAAATTAACAAAAAATAAATTTTATATTATACAAAATGTTAAGGGGGCCGTGCCCTTTTCATAAAAAATCATTGCTTATTTTCTCTTGTAATACTTCATTACGTTAAGTTAATCGGGAATAATAAATTACATATTTTTTCTAAAACTCATTAGAGAATAGGGAATTTTTTTAAATTAAATTTAAAATTACAGGCATGAGCAATGGCATGTCCTACCCCACCCTTATTTGCATCCATTTTCCAGTTCCAATTGAACAGCTTTTAAATGAGGAAGAAGTAGACATAATCTAAGCTCTTTTACCATATCAAAAACTTCCAAGTACAAAGGAAAATAATAGATTACTACTTTCTTTACATTAAAATTGTTAGATTATTGCTGCGAATGTCAAAAAATGTACATCTGGAATTAGCTCTTTAAATATATCTTACTGTTAGAATTTTTATTTATGTTAGTGCATATTTATGTTATTTATAGTATGTTTACTTAGAAATTAATGTTTGTGCATATAAAATACTGGTAATATGTGCTACCAATTTTCTAATGATTTTAATTTTCTGATATATATTCGGTCTTACAAATATTGGATAATTGGCTAATAGTCAAAATTTTAAGAAATTTCCAAAAATTAAATTTTTATTTTCAACCTGGCAAGAAAACAGTAAAATTGCATTTTTAACATTACATTGACATATATATCGCTGAAACAATCGCTGAATGTAAACAAACAGGTTGGCGAGAAAGTTTTGAAATAGCGCCAAAATATCATTACGGAAATTACGACATTAATAAGAATAACAACAATGAAATAATTTTAATGAACAGGAGAATGAATTAAAGAAATTAATTGTTATTGTATTTAACATTAGATAAAAGATGGTTTAGAATAAAAAAGATAAATAGAAAAGTGACACTTACCAACTATGAAGAGGAAAGCAGAATATGTATCTTGCAACTCTCGGCTTATGTGACGAAAACCTTTCACTATACTTTTCGTTTTGAAGAAATAGATGTGTCTGTGAGGTTTAAAAGATATTGCCTGACAAAATAAATGAAAAAAATGCTCTCCGTCGAGCTGAGACAGAGCTTCGGCAGCCGCCATGTTTTAAGAATCTAGAGAGTGAAATCGTGACGTCAGATTCCTAAGCATTTGATTGGCTGTAGGTGGCGACATGGTCGCGATATCGCCTGTAGCCGAGCGACAAAATTGCTCCGACAGAAAAAAGTTGCTTGCTACCGAGCAACTCTTCTGAAGCCATAGGTTTACATGGGTGTCGCCTGGAAGTGGCGGCGACTTGACGCCTCGTGTAATAGCACTTTAAGAGTTAGAATGATGGTTACAAATGAAATAAAATTTGCGAGAAAGCATGTTTACTAAATATCTTAAATTGAAACCGCTTATGGAGGAATCCTGCTGTCTTGTTTCAAGATGTCAGCTAGCCTAAAATTTCAAACTGCTGTATCTCAGCCATTTTTTAAGGTAGAGGCAAAACAAAAATTGTTTCGGAATCCTTGGATTTGGATCAAGGCTGAACATTTAATTGACAAAATATTTAGGATTTCTTATATTTTTAACGATTTAATTGCACTTACATCTTTTTGAATTTGAAATCTGTAAGCGGCTATCATAGCGCCTCCTTCTTGCCGAATATTGACAAATTCAACTGGGACATGCAGGCCATAGGAAAAACATATACAAAAAAATTGGTTCAATACTGTGGATAACTTCATACACTTTTCGATCATATACAATAATTAAAATGGAACAAAAATCGCGTTCACAGCGCCCGCTTCCGGCAGAATATCCCCGAATTCAAGTGGGGTCTGCTGGCCACAGCCAAAAACCTATAAATGAAATTGGGTTCAATTCTAGATTGCTTCATAACTTCACACTCTTTTCGATGATACAAAGGCCCCATCAGTGGCTAAGAGATTCTGCTCTCGAAGCTGGTAGACGGGAAGTACTGGGTTGAAACCCCTGTTGCGCTCGTCGACCTAACCGTTCGGGGTTTTCCGTGGTTTTCTTCGAACCTTGCCGTTAATACTGGTTAGGATTCCTTATAAAGACCCCCCCCCAGAAAGCACCCCCCGCCTATTACCTATATCCCTCGAGTAGGTAATCGAACGTCATAAGTCAAACAACCAATCGATGATACAAAGAGAACACATACATGGACATACAGATATTTTGTAAAAACATGTTTTTTCGGAATCTTTGAACCCTAAAACATATAAATCCGTCGAAAACCGGAAGTCGAAAAAAAATTCGATTACAATACTTTCTTCTATTATAATAGAAGAAGGTGAAAAAATTAGGACGTTAATAATCTGATCCTATGTATGTATGTTTTAGTCTTTTTCATGCATAACTTTCGTAAATGTGCACAGAGTTTGACTTGTTTTTGTTTGAAAGTGTAAGACGGGTGTGTAAGGTGGTACCATTGGAATTTCTTCAAACTCTGATCATTCGGACAAATTTGATTTTTAGAAAAATTTCAAAATTAAAAACTTTAACTCAAAGTGAGATTGTAATAACTCTTTTAAAAATCAATGAAATATTAAATTAAAAAGTGTATGAAATAAATTTCGCAGAAAGATTGGTGGTGGGACCAGCCAAAGAAAAAAAAAACTAATGGCACTCCGGGAGTGCCGACAGAAGTGAAAACTTGAACAATTACGTGTGTATTTTTTGAATTGTCAGGAAACGTATTGCGCAGAAAATACTTTAAAACGAAGTGTTTTTTTTTTTATTCATTAATATAAACTACTACTACAAAAATTATATTACAATTTTCATTTAATGCGCTATTGTACATGAAAAATAATGCATATTATTTTAGATACAAAAATTGCAATCTATAGCTTAAAACGTAAATTTACAAATAAATGAAATATAAAATTTAATTAATTGGTATTCTTTGAAATGAATACCAATGAAACTTATGAATTTTCATCCACAATTTAAACAACTCTCAATACATTCATCATTTCTTCCATGAGATTTAGTTTCATATCTTTTGTAATAACATTTATCTGCAAAATAGGGTTCCCGCTTCCTATCACTCCAAAAATGACTTCTTTGCTGCCTGTCTTGTTTACTGTATTCGTGAACATTGTACTTTTTTCTATCTTCATACTGCGCGTATTGTTTGCGGTATCTATAATTTCTATCAACAAACTTTTCTTTTCTATAAAATGATATCACTTCATTTCCGTATCGGTAACCACGTTTCTTAAAACTTTCGTGAAATATTTCATTCAAGACCTCCTTATTATAGTATTAGACCTTACAATCAGCAATTTTCCTTTGACCGCTATACACGTGGTTAAAAACCACATGGTTGTCCTGCTACTAGCGCCTCTACCGTCAGCAACAGGAGTATTAGGTAGCTTTCAATACAAAAAAGTATAAAGCTACCTATTGCAGCCATTCAGAGGAAAGCAGTTCCGGAAAATTTCGATATATTTTCACCGATCATGACCCCCAGACCCCAAAACCATCCTCCGTTCAAATGTTGATTTATATATATATATATATATATATATATATATATATATCCATATATATATATATATATATATATATATATATATATATATATATATATATATATCTGACCTATGTCATACGATAACGCCCGTATTTATGAATCGATTTTGATGAAACTAATTGTGTGTATTAAGGTCACTAATGTCTCGACCGAGTTCGTTGGCCAGCTTGGTCCGCCATTTTGTTTCAAGATGGCGGCCATTTAAAAATTTAAAACTAAAATAAATATACAAAAAAAATAAAAATTCAAATTTATTTTTTAATTACGTGATAGGCCTTAATACAAGGATTCCAGAGCATTTTTTGGTTTACCTCTATCTTAAAAAATGGCTGAGATAGAGCAGTTTGAAATTCTAGGGTGGCTGACATTTTGAAACAAAACAGCACATTAACGCGATTACTCGTAAATTATTTTCTTTCATTGTTGTAATAATTTTCCCAATCATACGCATAAAACTATATATTCATATCCGTTAGCGCCAGATTCTCGCCAAAATTGGCGACATTTGGCGACCAAAATAAGTCTTTATAAATGAAGCCAATTTGGCTATTGCTCAATAATTTAGCGAATTTCTTATTCAAATTCAGTATTAACGAATCTTTTGTAAACGTTTCTTTGCATTTTAGCTTGCTGTTTTCGTGTAACTTTAGCTAAAATTTTAAAACGAAGATATAGGAAAGCTACCTTTTCCTCCCGGTACAGGCCGGAAGGACTTTTTTTAAATTTGTTTTCCATACATGTTTTCTTATTTGCTTTATGATATACTGTATGGTTGTCCTTTTCAAATGAGAATTATTTATATGTTATATTAATTATTATGTTTATACGTATGAAGAAGTGAAAAGTCTACATGACAAGTCCCATAATCAGGTCCACAGCCAATTGGCGTCAAAGATGGATATACAAGTGTACTTAGCTTTGATTGGCGTATCTTAGCTAGCATGGTTTGGCGCTGGCGCATATTTAATTTCTTTGTTGTAACTGACGTACATTTCAAAACACATTGTTGCCAACATCGCTCATGTTTGACGCCATCTTGGCTTATGGACACTATTACGAAAGATTATCCGTGTTTTCATTTATTATAACGTATCAGTTTATCACAAACTTGCTAATAGAAGTCTTGCCTTTCGTTCAGCCGATGATGATGGTTATATCGATCTAGAAAATTTGAAAGTGTCGAGCTTTATGAGTGAAAGCAAACATAGTTTCCTTTTTTATTCGACTAGTCTGAAATAACAAAAAACAAACGGTCTTATATAATAAATATAGTTCCATTTAATGTGTATGAATTATAAATACTATTATTGTTTATGTACACAGGCTGCATCGTACTATTGACCAATAGCTAATTTATAAACTATAGTTTTGGAGGTATTACTCCATTTGAAAAAGTTTTTCAAATGTTGTTGTTCTTTGTCATATTAAATGCTATTTGCGTCAAAATAGTGGGTTTTTTAAAGGTTAGGGAATTAAAATTTTTATATATTATTTGGATCATATAGGTTATATTTTAAAAAGGAATTCCTCTTCAATAGAGAACATGCCTTAATAATAATAACAGTAACCAAACCATAATAATGTATATAGGTTCCATGGCAATCCAATTATTTTACAAAAGTTAGAAGACGGGTGGACAGACAAATATACGAGCTGAAGTCATAAACGCTTTTTTAAAAAATTGGAAAGCATAAAAATGCTTAATAATGACTTAAATTATTCGTGTCCCCTCCTCCCCAACTTTCCTCCCAAAAAATAAATTCTTGTCATGCTACGCTTATGGTGTTTGTAAATCTTTAATGGGGATTCTTCTGTAATCAGGCCTACATCTAATTGGCTTGTTACACTAAGTGCAGTTTTGCAAAAAAATAAGGTACTTTTGGTTAGCCGGGTGCCAGTGATACATATTACATGTATATATGTACACACACATATACACATATCTACATATACATATATGTACATACATACACATATATGTATGTATATATATATACGTATATACATATATATTTATATATGTACATATATCACTGGCGTCCGGCTAACCGAAAAGTACCAAAAATAATTTAATTTTTTAACCAGTGTTGTAACTCCCGTACACTTGGAACCACATTCTTCCAGCATCGCTCATATTAGGCGCTAATTTTGGCTGTGGACCTGATACTACAGAAGATTGACTAATACTATAGTATGTAATAATTAATCTTATATTTAAATCTTCATTTTCAACAATATTTTTGAAAACTTGATGATAATTGTGCAAAATATTTATGTATTTATTTTTGTCGAAAAATGTTTTTTGAATTTTGTCAATAACACGAAATTTTTTCTTAGCTCCATTTTTTAAAATGCATTTTCTTATGGACTAGTATCGGTAGTATCCACCAGGCGGCGATACTTTCCGGAGAAAGTCAGTTAATAAGTTGGCAATTTCCGCGGACATTTTCACCCAAAGACTTTCTCCGGATTGTCAAGTCTGATCTATGATAAGGGATTATTTTTTATATTACTTCCGTTTATTTTTCTCGTGCTCGTTAAATTATAATAATTTCCGTGTTTTGTTATTTCATTTTCATCTTTTGATTTGGTTTCGCGAGTTGAGTCACTTTTATCTGTTTTCACCGCGCGTGCTAAATTTATCTTGAAATTATTTTCTGAATTTTTTTTATTCATAATACCAATTATTTCGCTTTCTGCACGTGAACTATTTCCTTTTGATACTTTCGCTTCATTGTATGAATTGGCAACATATACAGTGGTGTCGGTAACAGGGTCGCGAATTCAATGATTTTTTCCCATCTCAAAAAATGCCCAACGCGCCTAAAGAAGTTTTCACTTCAAAAAGAAAGAAAAATTCACACAATTTTAGCGTTTAATACTAGACATTGAAATTATATTACAAGTTCCTGATAAAGAACAATGGCTTCTAACTCTGAGCTATTAATATTTTTTATCACCGCTATAAAATTTATTATTTAAAAAATTCGACATTTAGTGCAGGAAACATTCAGTCTTTTTCTGGTTATATACTCAACGCATTAAGTAGACAGCGCGTAGTCTTTGCTTCTCAGCTAGCGACTTGTGATCGTGTGGTTTATTTAGAAGTTTGTTTGGCTCTAAATCACACAAACCTAATCATTCTAAACTCTTAGATCAACTTAAAGCACATAAGCTTGTCCTTTCGAAAAAAAACATTTTTTTACTGGAAAACGGAAGCTAAAATGTGTGGAACCCGATTACAGAAGATTCATTCCCAGTTCTCGTCAACTTGAATGAGAATTTCGTCAAACTAGTCAACTATAGCCCAGTTGGAAGGCAACCCGATTTTGTCGCCAAATTTGGCGATAGTTCGCCATATATTATATATTATATTATATATTATTCGCCATATCGACTATATTCTAGATTGGCGAGAATTTGATTCTGTCAAAGATTTTATTAAATATTTATTTAATGAATAATTTTGGTAAATTATGATTTCTATTACAAATTACTTATTTATTCAGCAGATGTTGAAATCAAGATAATTGTGTATTACTGTGTTAATAACTAAAAAGTAGGAAATAAAATAAACTTTTACAAAAAAAAAAAAAATTAACCGACTTAAAAAAAAAAGCACTAAAAAGTATTAAATCTATATCTGGAGGCCCTCCACCAAGTCGAGAAAGCACGGCCGTAAGCATACTTTTCTGGAAGCAACTCAAGGCACTTTTGACCCTCCCCCCCCCCCCCCATATCTCCGCGCTGGAGTATCCCAAAAATTTGAAACTTCGTTTTTCTAGCGTATTTGGCTCACAGGACCAAAATTTAAAATTACAATTTTCTGTCTTTTCTAGTTCAGACGATATATGAACTCAAACATTCGATTTTTTGTCACTCACTCACTTGTTCACGCGGCATCAAAAAGATTAGGTAGATCCTGTAGCCCTAGAAACTTGACATTAGGAGAAAAGGTAGTGTTTAGGATACAAAGAAAGGAAAAATTATAAAATCCGGAAAATTCGAAAAAAAAAACATTCGAAAATTCAATAAATTCCATCAAAATAGAAAATTGAAAATAATACGATCTTATAGTCTTAGAAACTTAAGATTTGGTGTGAAGGTAGTGTTTAGCACCCAGAAAAAAAAAACATCAAAAACACCAAAAAAATCGAAAGCAAAATTGAAAAAAAATCAAAAAAAATCGAAAAAAATCGAAAAATTTCAAATAATCCGATTTTGTTGCGCAAAAAACTTGGAATTCGGAATAAAGGTAGTATTTAGGATGCAAAATAAGGAAAAATTAAAAAATCTGAAAAATTCGAAAAATGCGAAAAAAAATGAAAAAATTAAAATAATTTGATCTTTTAGCCTTAGAAACTTAAAATTCGCGGTAAAGATAGTATTTAGGATTCAGAATAAGTTACAATAAAAACGCAATAAAATTCGAAAATAAAATTTAAAAATTTAAAAAAATCGAAAAATAAGGAAAATTTGAAAATAATGCGATTTCATAGCGCTAGAAACTTGAAATTTGGAATAAAGGTAATATTTAAGATACTAAATAAGAAAACATTACAAAATATGGTTAATTCGAAAACAAAAATCAAAAATTTCAAAAATTAAAAAAAAAAAAAAGAAGGAAAGAAAGAAAGAAAAAGAAAAAGTGAGAAATTGAAAATAATATGATCTCGTAGTCTTAGAAACGGAAAATTTGGTGTAAAGGTAGTGTTTAGGACTCAAAAAAAGAAAAAATTAAGAACACAACAAAAATCGAAAATAAGATTAAAAAAAAATTGAAAATAATTCGATTTTGTAGAGCTAGAAACTTAAAATTTGGAATAAAGGTAGTATTTAGGATACAAAAAAAGAAAAAAGAAAAAATCTGTAAAATTCGAAAAAAAAATCGAAAATTTCAAAATTCAAAAAATTGAAAAAAATTCGATTTTGTAGCTTTAGAACTTAAAATTCGGCGTAAACTTATTGTTTAGGACACAGAAAAAGGAAAAATTAAAAATCAATAAATTCGAAAATAAAATTTAAAAAACTCGAAAAAGATCGGAAATTTTAAAATAATTCGATTTTGTAGCGCTAATAACTTGAAATTTGTAATAAAAGATACAAAATAAGAAAAAATTAAAAAATCCAGAAAATTGTAAAAAAAAATTCGAAAAAATCAAAAATTGAAAATAATTTTATCTTGCAGTCTTAGAAACTTAAAACTTGGTGAAAAAGTAGTATTTACTATTCAATAAAAGGAACAATTAAAAAATTCGTTAAATTCGAAAATAAAATCGAAAAATCGAAATATCTTTGAAAAATCGAAAATTCGAAAACTATTTGATTTTGTACTGCTAGAAACACTAGTTTTAAGATAATTGTCCTATTAGCTAGTACAACGCCCTAATTTTTTTATGTTATTTCCCCCGGATTATGGTTTTCTTTTCTTTCGTTTACGAATTTCGTTATAGAAAAGTTCCGCTATAGACTGGCTACGTTATAGGCGATTTCTTTATAGACAGGTTTGTTTTCTTCCACAGGTTATACTCTATTTACTTCGCATATGAAATATGGATTGTTAAATGATGTTAGCCCCACAAAAATTTTTACAGCTCCCCCTGCCCTCCCGACATTACTGGCTGGTTATGGCTTGATAGTCCTTCCTAAATAAAATCATGGTGACTCTAAGATTCACTTGATTTATCTCTAAATTGAACCTAAATGATCCTAAGAAGACGGATCAAATAATTACTATATGGGCATGACAATCAGATAATTTAGAATTAAAATCGAAAAATCAATAAATTTATAAAAAGTCGAAAATTTGAAAATAAGTCTATTTTGTAGTCATAGAAGCTTGACATTTGGCAGAAAGGTAGGGTTTAGTATACAAAGTAAGGAAAAATGAAAAAATCCGTAAATAATAATTAAAAAAAAAAGACTAAAAAACGAAAAAAAAATCGAAAAAATTAATATATTTTGATTTATTGGAAATTTCCTTGGCTTTCTTTTTATACTAAAAAGTACTTTTATGCTTAATATCAAGTATCTAGGGCTGCGAGTAATATCTCAGATGGATAGCACCTATCCTGGAAGCAATTGAGAGTCCTTTTGACACTCCCCATCCCATAACTTAGTGCTTACCTAGGAACCTGAAATCTCTTTTTATCTACAGTACTTTGCAAACGAAACTAAAGCTTCAAATTTTTTATACCTGTAAATAATAGGGACAGAGTGTGGGCTTAGCGAAAATCTGTGAATGATCTCCAAAAAGAACCCAAAGTCAAGAAAAGGAGGATTACTTGCAAAAAGAAGTGAAATCTCATCAAAAACATCACCTGTAAAAAATGCAGCCAAGTCTCGTGACTCTTTTTCCGTAAAAAGTTCTGAGATCGTGTAAAGCCAAGTTTAGCTATCTTATTAACTCTGAAATTTTCATTCACAAATCACTCCTAGTGTCTACATCTTTAGTTAAATATTATTTTGTGACTTGGCAATTACGTAGCACGAAAATGTGATGTATATAATTAGTCTTAATCAAATAATACCATGCCATCCCATAACATATTAAGGTGTAATAACTTCCCTGTGAGTATATAATTAGTCTTAATCATATTATCTCATCCCATCCCATAGCATAGTAAGGTGTAATAACTTCCCTGTGCTGCGTAATTTCCAAGTCACAAAATAATATTTAACTAAAGATGTAGAGACTAGGAGTGATTTTTGAATGAAAATTTCAGAGTTAATAAGATAGCTAAACTTGGCTTTACACGATCTCAGAACTTTTTACGGAAAAAGAGTCACGAGACTTGGCTGCATTTTTTACAGGTGATGTTTTTGATAAGATATATATTATGCTATCGTACATGGCACAGAAATCGCTATTACTTGTTAATTGTTAGTGGCAACACCCGAATGAACCGCATCTCATTGGTTGGTGCTGCCATCTACAGGAATAAAAGCGAAACAAATAAATTAAACAGATATATATTCTTATACATTTTCGTTTGAAATATTGATTTTTGTAAGCATTTAATATTTATTAATTGGTGCTTTTCGGTTAGCCGGGCGCCAGTGATATATGTACATATATAAATACATATGTATATACATATATATGTATATATATCCATACATATATGCATATATATGTGCATGTATATATATATGTATAGTTCGTATATATGTGTGTGTGTGTGTATATATATAAATGTATATATATCACTGGCGCCCGGCTAACCGAAAACTACCTTATAATTTAATGATTTAAAAAAGGAGATTTTTAGTAAAAAGGAAATGTAAGTGTAATAATTTTCCCTGATCGTTTCATTTTTTTTTTAAATTCCTACTATTTGCTCACACTCTCTCTCTATATATATCTTGTTTAAATTTTCAATCGTTAATAAAATATTTTCTATTCATCCACTCAAGTTCAAATAATTTTTTTTTAACTTGTAGTGGATGACACTTTATGTTAATACAGTTTTTTCAAATATTCATTCATTCATTAAATTTAATTAATTAATTTTAGTTTTAAATGGGAGAAAAAAATCCCTCCCATTGTTTCATAAATAAAATGAAAGATTTTTCTCAAATTAGTGATGCCACAGAAATAAAATACCGCAACGATGATTATAAAATAATGTTCAATAAAGACGTGGGACATTAATGCTGCACGGGTTTATTTTATATATTTATGATTAAAAAGTAGGAATTGTGACTTAATTTTTTTTATATTACTTGTTTAAACGTAACTGTTATACTTTTGAGATTTTAGCTCTTATTTAATTTTTTTTACAAGTTTTTAGTATAAATAAATATTATTCAGTCTTTTCTTTTTTATGAAGTCCACTCCACCGTTATAGTTTTCAATGACAGTCTGCCCGGGCAACGCCGGGCGGGTAAGCTAGTAATTCTTTAAAATTCTCGAATGACAAAATGTTATCCATTAACCACAAATCCGATATCATGTTTCGGAATAAAAATGATAAATTTAATATGTACAGTTTAGTACCTATCAAACATGGATTTTCGAGAGAATATATTTTACAAGAGATGAATTTACAGACTTATGGTTTCGTTTACGAATATATACATATGAAAAGCAGTCAATTACATTTTGAAGTCGGTGCCAAACAACCGCAATCGATAAATTAGTAGATACTAGTTACAATATATTCACAATTCTTACTATACTTAAGATAGTTTGGCACCGACTTCAAAAAGTAATTGACAGCTTTTCATATGTATATATTCGTAAACGTAATCATAAGTCTGTAAATTCATCTCTTGTAAAATATATTCTCTCGAAAATCCATGTTTGACGAATATTAAACTGTACATATTAAATTTATCATTTTTATTCCGAAACATGATATCGGATTTGTGGTTAATAGATAACATTTTGTCATTCGAGAATTTTAAAGAATTATTTAATACTTTTTAGGGCTTTTTTAAGTCGGTTAATATATATATATATATATATATATATATATATATATATATATATATATATATATTGTAAAAGTTTATTTTATTATTCTTAATGTTTCTCTAGAAGTTAAAATCTATATAAAAAATACTGCAATTCAAAAAAATTTCAATTACAGAAGTTAAAATCTATATAAAAAATACTGCAATTCAAAAAAATTTCAATTACAGTGCGAAATCCTCGCACGGGTCTCACTGATAGAGTATAATAGCGGACTTCGCCCGTTATCAGGCCGGTTCAGATATTCGAAAAAAAACGAGAATAGACCGATAAATTTTTACTTTATAAAAAGCATGACATTTTTTTTTTTTTTTTTTTTTTTTTTTGAAAATGAAATTTATTTGGATTTGTTAAATAAAGGATAAAGTGTTTTGAAAGGAATATTAAACGAAACCCTTTGTGTGATCTTCGATCACATTTACCCACTTGTTTTAGCATAAGCTGTCTGATGAATTCTTATTTTATCTTTCATTATTTCAACTTGAAAACCAAGAAACTGTCTGAAATTTGCACAAATTGCGATTTCAAATTCAGTTTGCAACTGGTTAAGAAGTGCTTGGATATCTTCATTGTTAGTAGCAGCAATCAATCAGTCATCAACATATACAGCAATAATGACTAGAATTTCACCAACATACCTCAGATATGCACAGGAGTCATAACTACTAACTCTAAATCCTACATGTATTAAAAATTTAATTAGTCTTTGATTCCAGCATGAAGGTACGTGTTTTACACCATACTAGCTGTTACCCGTGACTTCGTTCACGCAACATTAAAAGAAGTATAAATTAATTAATTAAGCAAAATATTTCACTCCCAATAAACGTAAATAATTAACTAACTCTTCATCACATTTCGTCGGAGACAATACGGTATTTCTTTGTTATAGAAACCTTGTTATTACTCAGACTTTAAAAAGTGAAATTTTGTGCCAAATAATCGCGAAAATGAAATTGTAACCAAAGCAAAAGGGAAGGCAAAATAAAATCGTGGATATCAACGGATTGGGCAAAAAAAAAATGTCAATTTTATATAATAAACCATTTTATTTTTAATGTCTTTGTGAAACATTTTAACAGTGTGTTTTTAATAGTGTATGCTGTTTCTTTATATTCAATTCTGCCTCTTTGGTTTAATGTCTAGTTGAAACAAACCATCTATTCAAATTGAAAATAAATTTTGTTTTCAGTTTTAATGCGAAAATGGTGTAAAAAATAATATTGATCTATTTTATTTTTCCTTTTTTATCCACAAATATGGAGTAATTTACTTGCCGTTTTTAGAGAAACTTCGTTAACATTTAGAAAATAATAATAATAATAATAATAATAATAATATATTGGAATCTAATTCATTTTTGGTCCGAGCGAATGCTATATTTCATCTCTGTTTCGTTGCCCCATTCTGTTGCCTTTAGTATCGACAGTAGTTCGGCTTGGAAGACACTGTTATGTTTCCGCAATGGTGTTGACCATAGTTTAATTTTTTTGTCATTTTTGTATGCTACGAAAACCGAACTCGTAGCGCCTGATTCCAATTTTGAGCCGTCTTTATAAATTGTTATATCTGTTTCATTGTAGCCTTTGGTTCTGTTGTTTCTGCTGGATGCGTTTCCCATGTGTTTATTTTGTTATCGTAGTCTGTTGGTTGAATTGTATTACCGTATAATTTACATATTTCTCTTAACCTTGTTATTGTTCCATATGTTGCTTCATATTTGACCTGTAGGTGTATTGAAATCAGGCCCGCCAGTACCTGAAGGGCCGCTGTTGGGGCAGTTTTGTATGTCTTGACCATGGTCAGCAGAAAATGTCTTTGGCAGGTGGTTAGAACCTCTTTGCTTCTGACATTTAATTTGTGTCCCCAGATTGAGGCTGCATATGTTAGCACTTTTTCCACTACTGTTCGATACCAAATTTTTATGATGTCTGCTTTTATTCCCCAACCTCTTTTTGCCATTTGTCCCAGCATACTGAATGATTTGCGTACTTTGGTTATTTGGGGCTGGCAATGTGGCAGTCAGTTTAGGTTACGGTGTATTAAGACTCCTAGGTACTTGTTTTGGTCTTTACCTTCTAGATCAGTGGTTCCCAACCTTTTTTTAGCCGCGCCCCACCAAAACATCTCTAAAATGATGATGCCCCCCTATCCCTATAACATATAATTCTCATAAAATTTTAAAAGAATTTACTCCTGACTATGAAGAGTAAAAAGCATTTAACATTGATCCTGAAACGTGCCGAAGGTAATGGATGAATCAAATATTTTTTATAATCATCTGATACTCCTCGTAGTTTACTGGCACACCGTCGCCACGTATGCGTGATGTATAGAGTGCTCAGAATCCTTGATTAGAAGAATCAATAATTTTGAATAAAACATTTTTGTCTTATTTAATCACAGAATTTCTGCGATTAAATTACTAATCAATTCCTAATCAGGATGAAACGTGATAAAAGATTCGGTAAAGGAAGGTCGTCAAGTAATTGTTAAATATACACTTGAATAATTTCATGTGTAAAATTGCTTTTCATGTGACATATTGCAGTGCGACTCATTCAATAAATAATCGAAAAAGTTGTTTAAAATTCTAAAATACTGATAAATCAAAAAAATTATAAAGAATTTTTAAATATATAAAAGTATCTAAATATCTTGAAATGTTTTTTTCTATAATTATTCTGGTAGGAATGTATTTAAAACTTTTGAATGGATACTTTTTAAAAATTGACTAAAAAACTATTTTTTTTTAATTTTTTTTTGAAATTTGAATGTGTAACTTTTATTTTCAGTCTGCAACATTACTATTAGAAAAACAATTCAGAAGGTATGGGTTCACAGAAATTCTGAATTGTCCCCTTGAAAAGTTAAATTGCCCCCCTGAAAAGTCAAATTGCCCCCCTGTGGGGCGTACGCCCCCCGTTGGGAACCACTGTTCTAGATCCTTGTCCTCTAATTTGATTCCCTCTATCTTTCCCGAGACTTGATCTGAGAGGTTGTTTAAGCGAGGTCTGTTTAGATACAGTAGTTCTGTTTTTTCCCTGTTTAGCGTAAGATTGTTACTTTTTATCCAGTTGTTTAATTCTTCTATTATTTTATTTGCTAAGATTACAAGTTGTTCTTTAGTTTTAGCTTTGAGTATTAGGATATAATCGTCGGCAAATGCTTGGATTCTAACCTTTCTACCCCAGTTCTTTTTTAAGGCTACGTCTGCAATTAGAAACCAAAGTAGCGGGCCGAGACAACTTCCTTGCGGCCAGCCGCCAAAGGTTTGTCTTGATTGTTTTATTCCGTTTTCTTCTAGTGTGACAAATTTGTTTTCTAGGAAACTAATTATCCAGTTTGTTAAATAAGTTGGGTTCGGGGAGTTTTTTAGTGTATTTGCTATTATTGGCCATCTGCTATTGTCGAAGGCTTTTTTAATATCCATTGCTACTAGTAGTGTTTGAAATTTATCTTTTTTATCTTGTTTTATCGTTTTTATTAGGTTGTTTAGTGCGTGTTCTGTTGAGGTACCTTGTTTAAATCCATATTGATTTTTGCTCCAATATTTGTTTAATGTCAGATGGTGCATTATTCTACGTATATTATTCTTTCTAAGATTTTACTGAAGGCCGGTAGCAGGCATATTGGTCTATAGTTTTTGGGGTTTTGGGGTTTTTTGCCGGTTTGTGGAACAGGACTACTGTACCTAATTTGAATGTTTTTGGGAAGTGTTTTAGCTTTAGGCTTGCGTTCAATAACGAGAGCATTAATTGTGGCGTCGCTTTATGTATTTTTTTAACTAAATTGTAGTCTATGTAATCGAATCCCGGAGCTTTGTGTTGCTTTATGTTTTTTATTATTCTGCTGAGTTCTTGTTTTGTTATGTCTGGTGGGTTAATGTCTCTGAATTTTGGTGGCGCCGGTGTGATTTTATATTCTGTGTTTGGGTTTGTTAAGTATAGGTTATCTAGAAAGTGGTTAAGTGTGTCTTTTATTGTTATTGTTTGGCTAGCTGGTAGTATGTTTACTAGGTGTGCTGGTTTTGATCTTTTGCCTCAGGCGACTTTGTATTGTGGTCCGTATATATCTGTGGCTTTTCCACATTATTTTTTCCATTTTTCCTGTTTTGTTGATTAGCTTTTTTGAGTTTTGCCCTTTCTTTTTTATATTCTATGTGTTGTTTGTTTCTTAGTTCTTTGTCTTGTTGTTTTTGAAATCTTCTTCTGAACGCTCTAACTCTGTTTCGTGCTGTTTTTATTTCCGGTGTCCACCATGTTGGGGCTTTTATGTTTGATGATATTTGTTGTTTGTAGCATTGTAATGCAATTGTCGTGATTTCATTTTGTATTTTAAAAAATTATTTCATCTAGTTGTTTTTTGCTATTTATTATTGTGAGTTCGTATATGTACTTGTTCTTTATTTGTTTAATTTTCTTCTCGAAATTTGCGTGTTTGCCATGTTTTGTTTCTAGTCTGTGTCTGTAAGAGCTTATGTTTTCAAATTCTAGTTTGAATTTTATGTATTTGTGGTCACTGTGTGATTCGTCGTCGCTTACTCCCCATTCCGTAAGTTTGTCTCCAAGGTTTATTGTCGCTATTGTTAAATCTGGCCAACCTTTTTGAATTTTTCCCTCCTCATTACTGTGAATGTGGCTGGCGCGCCTGGTGGGTTTTGTCGGGGCCTCCGAGATCACGCTGTGTGCTTTCTCAACCGGGCCTGCTACAAGTATTAGTGACGTCACAAGAGTGATCCAGTTTGGTCAATGTATCCTAGCAGAAAGATTTAATAACGAGAGATGTTTTGAATTTCCTGTCTTAAAATTTCTCATTATATAAATAATAGTACTAAATTTCATAATCGTAAAATAAAAGGGAGTGATTAAACTTGTTTTATAAAAGAAAATTAAAAGTTTTAAATTAAAAAAATTGCTAAGATTAATAGATCAGATTGAGCACATGGACTTAGCTTTTCCTAAAAACATTATTTTACAATAAAGATACGTATAAAAAAATATAATAAATCTACCAAAAACTTTACAAAATCAATCCCATCCCCCCCTTTTACCACCCCATACCATAATTTAACCACCAAAACACAATAAATGTCAAATTAAATAGAGAAACTGATATTTTTCAACTATAGAGAACTTGGCGCTTTTTTTTAAAGCTTGGCGCAATTCGTACTTCAGAAAGTTAGCTATGTTTCCAAATTGCATACACAGCTATGAAAACAAACCTAATGAACTTTTATGTTTATTTATATATACAATTCTGTTCTATATGTATATTAAAATAGATAAATGGCTTCTTTATATTAAATAAATTGTATAAATACTGAAAAATGCTTATTTATATAAAACAGCAAATAGGCTGCCAGAAAATATGTTGCCAAACTTCCTTCTTTCGCCATAAGCCATTTTCTCTAAATCGCCTGTATTTGCTTTTCAAAAATTGTCTCTTTTATTGTACTTGTGTCCAGAACATAAGAACCACTCAAAGAACTTATCAACAGATTTATTTCCATAACATATTTGTACTCTTAAGTTAGCTAAAATTTTAAATGGAACTAGTAATTTGGTGAAATCAGTTAATTTTAATTTTATAAACAAAGCACACTCACTTCTAACTAAGTGCATCCAGATTTTATTCAGTTTATTAAATTATTATTCAATTTATTATATTTAAAAATCTTCGAAAGGTGTTTGTCATCGTTGCACCATTTTGCTTTTTTAAACTGTTTATCATCTGCTTATTTATTTTTATTTTATTTTTTTTTTTTTTACAAAGATCATTTATCTCTTTTCGTTTTGGAAGTACACATTAATTCATCTATGCCGGAATATTTTCATTACAGTAGAATACACATTTGTTGTTAGGGTAATTTTTTTCTCCCCACAACAAGTTCAGTACCATCATATTAATTTTAGCTTCACGAATTATAAAACGTATTTCGATACGTTTAATGCAGACCACTGCTGTTGAAATATGAGTAAAATTATCACAATGTAATTTTCGTAGCTAAAATTTCTTTTTTTCATTATAAATTGGGAATTTGAAGACTTAGATTTGAAACTAGGAACACAACATTTTCTTCTCATTATTTTATAGATATAATCTACACGTTCTTTAATAGTTATAATCTATAATTATTGATAGCGTTATAATCTAAACACACTGAAAAATATTATTAATTACTAAATCTATACTAATAAAAGAAAGTTTCGCTCTGTGTGTGTGCGTGTGTGTGGGTTCGTGTTTCAGTGGAAGCGCGGACGAAAACAGGTTTACACGCCCGCTGACTGAGGACGCATAGGGAACCGAGGACGTCCTCGGATAGAAAAAAAGTCATTTTCCTTCGTTTTTAAGCATTTTTATGATTTGTACAAATTGTTATTGGTTTTTAAAATTTGTCCTCAGTTGGAGGGTTTTGCTGTTTTCTGCTTGTGTGTCGGTGTATAATTGTGTATTAGGGAGAAAAAATGGTCCACTGAACCATGGTAATAAAACTTACTAAATGTGTGTCCTTAGATTACCTTAAAATCAAGTGTTGTGTGTATGAGTCCTCTGAATCCTTTAAAATTTAGTGCTCTGTGTATGGGTCCTCTGAATCCTTTAAAATTTAGTGCTCTGTGTATAGGTCCTCAGAATACTTTAAAATCAAGTGTTGTGTGTATGAGTCCTCTGAATCCTTTAAAATTTAGTGCTCTGTGTATGGGTCCTCTGAATACTTTAAAATTTAGTGCTCTGTGTATGGGTCCTCAGAATACTTTAAAATAAAGTATGCTGTGTATGAGTCCTCAGAATACATTAAAATGAAGTTTTATGTGTATGAGTCCTCAGAATACATTAAAATGAAGTTTTATGTGTATGAGTCCTCAGAATACATTAAAATTAAGTGTTCTGTGTATTAGTCCTCTGACTCCTTTAAAATAAAGTGTTCTACGTTTAGGGTCTTTGTTCTCATTAAAAAATGCCATTTCTAAATATTTCTCTATTGTTTAGCAAAACTTCTTATTTCTGTATAAGGGATAATAAGTACTAATACATTTTTTTAATATCTTCCAGCAATAAGTTATAAATATAAAAGTTTTAATTACTCCTATTTTTATTCTTAAAACCCGTAAACCCGTAAACATTTTTAAATTTGTGAACATACAAATGAAATTTTGAAATTTGGGATTGTTTCACAATTTAAATAATTTCATTATATCGGAAATTGAGCGCCTTTTAATTGAGAGTCATAGTATCCATATGACTTTGCACATATGAGATATGTTCCATTGGCCATCTTGTTAAGGTGTAGCTATTTTTAAGTTTGCAAAAAATGACTCCTTAAAAAAATATGCAATTTTGGACAACTAAATACATTGTAAACTTTTTTCTCCATTTCTAATTAAGATACAGAAATGATTCTTCTTTTTTCCGAAGGCAAAGAATGCAATATAATTTCTATACCTCCTAAAACGGAAGCCTGATTAAACAAAATAACTTTTTTTCGTCTTTTGTGATTCTGCTTTAATGAATTTAGGTAAAAAAAAAAGCAACGCTACAAAATAATAATAATTATAAATACTTCATTGAACCTAAAATTGAGATATGTTAGTTATTAGGGTACATATATGTTCAGTTATAGAAAAACGTTATAAGCCCAAAATTGTAGAATACCGTTGCTCTCATATATACAGCAGGTTTCATATCAAAGAAAACCCCAAAAAACGCCTTTTAATAAATCAGCAAATAAATGATATATTGTTCTGATTTTTTTCAAAACAGAGCGTCCCCCCCCACACACACACACCACCTTCACCTCCCCAGAGCCAAGACAAAAAATACAGTACTCCGTATTTATAAATTAAATGAAGTAAAACAAAGCTAAAATCAGTATTATTTTTATTTTATTCAAAATCCGCCAATATACTGAATCAAATTCTGTTCAAAAACTTTATTGATTTAAACGGTTATTGTAAATTAAAAAGGGAGGGAAAACATAGTAATCAAGTCCCTGAAAAGTTTTTTTGTTTTACCTTCCCGTTAAATTTTTACTATCGAATTCTTTTAAAATTTCAATTTTTTTCTTTTACCGAGATGGACTTGCGTTTTCGAGACATGTCTGAAAAGAGCTGTGGCCGATACAGTACGAAAAGTGAAGAATGAATTAGTGAACTGATAAGCAAAGAATATGATGTGTAACAATAAAACAGGTCGGGACCATCCCGCAAAAAGAATGACCCCTCCCAGTGTAATCCGTTACGTGTAAACTGGTTTTTCCGACTAAAATCCCACACCAGCCCACGTTGTTATCATGACTCATGAGGGGTATATTTAAACACCTGCTTTGTTGTCATTCATAGCTAATACATTCCGCCTGTTCTTAAAATACACAAGAAAAATAAACAAAAATAAAAGTGTACAAAATTGAAAAACCGACGTATGAACGATTTTGTGCGTCGTATAAAAGATATATTTTTACATTACAACGAACAGGAATGAACTGGAGCCACATTAAAACGTCGTATAAATGTAAACGTCGTATAAATGATCGTCGTATAAACGATGCTTTACTGTAGTACAAAAAAAGAAAAAATATGAATTAATTGAGTAAGAAAAAATAACAAGGATAGTTCAGAATTATTACTTCCATAGTTTAGAATAGTACATAATTTAATTTAGGAAGATAATATAAACTAAATTTTCTAATAAAAATTATCAAAATTATATATTCTGTAAAAAAAAAAAAAAAAAAAAAAAAAAAAAAAAAAAAAAAAAACCTACAAAGACTGAATTAACCGGCGCGTTTGGAAACTCTGCTGATTGCCGAATTATTTAAATGTCCGGATAGCTGAGTGCTACAAAATCTATATCTGATGAGTGGGCCATCGATAAATTAGTGAAGCAGGAAAATATTTTTTTGCCAGTTTTCCTGTCGAAGTCAGCCAAACAATTCTGATTTTGTTATTTTAATATTTTCATTTGGTAAACTTATTTTTTTCCAAAAAGTTAAAAATATTTTTCTTTATAGTTTCTAAGTTTATTTCCCAATATTAAAGGGAGAGAAAAAATGAATTTAAGGAAATTTCAAAACCACACTTCTCCTACAATTTTGAAAAAAAAAAAAAAAATAACGAACGTTATGAAGTACAAACCCTTTTCCCACATTTACAATTTTGTGTTCTTTCTGTATCTTCAACTGATTATTAAAATTGAATTCTTTATTTTTTTATTTTATTACATAAAAACTCGATTGACTGGTTAAATAAAAATAATTTACGTTAAAATATATTATTTTTTGTAAGAAATAGATAGTAATATAAAATACATGTTTATTACCTGATGAGAACATTGTTTGGCAAAGTATTAGCGGCTGAAATAAATCAAGAGACAATCTGTGACAGATAATCATATTCCTAATTTCCGATGTGGTGATGACTTTTAATAAATGAAAATTCTTATTTTTGAAAGAAAGAAATTAATAGGTTTGAACTTTCCAAGAAATTTTTCCTCAAATACATACAAAACCTGTCAATAAGATGTTTAGATCAACAAGATTATTATTAGTATTATTATTATTACTATTATAAAACAGAATTGTTCAATTTAAAATTCTTTTTAAACAAATAATAAGTTAAATATTTGTATCACAAAATCATTTTCCTCCATTCATCCCTAAAAGCATATGATATTCTCATTCAGATACAAAATGACTGATCCATGAAATTTACTTTGAAATTTGCCTTTTAAAAGTCAGCAAAAATTAGACTTACAAAATACTTTGATAGTCAAAATCATGAAAAGTGAAGAATCATCTGTTATTAAAATTATCTATCATTATCTATTATTTTATATTTATAGGACGTCATCTATTATTAAAAAATATATTTTTTCTCTTCATAGATAAATAAAACTTAATTTGAAGCACATGCGTTAATTTAGTTTCAAACAAGAAAATCTTAATGTTATATGGATGAAAATTTCTTCATTGTGTGTCATCAGATTTAAAATTAATCTAAAAAAAAAATTCCCGCAAAATTTTGTAACCAATTTTAAACGTAAAAACATGACACTTGCAGACATGACTATTGAATTGATTTGGAATAGAATATTTCTAATCTTTTCCAATTTTCGATAAACAAATTACATCTTGAATTATAAGCGATTGTTGTTTCATGACGATCTTTTTCAGACTATCACGTCTGGAATTCAGTTCAAAACGCCAACTTTGACAGCATTTTCTGAAAGATCATATTTCTTTAACGAAAAATGCAATAACCTTCCGATTTCATAGTTTCTAAATAAGAGTACCTGCCAATCACACGTTTTTACAAACAATTGTGTATTCAGAAAAGTGTAAGAAAGTAGCCAGTTTGGATTTGAAAACAGTCTTAATTAGAGCTTAAGAAATTTTTTTTACACTACTTTGGGGCGCATATTTTTTAAACGATAATGTAATTCTTGGTTTTGAATTAAAAATAATTTAATGTTCGACTTCTTATTATTTTTATTTTCTAAACATATGACCATGTTGGTTGTGTGTAAATATAAAAAAATATGTATATTCAGTAAAAATTCAAATTTATCAATAAACTCTTTTTTTTTAAGTTTCAGTTATAAAACATAGTACAATTCACTTAGAATTTCAAAATGTATTTAGGATTGTGGAAAAAAATATTGAGTTTCGAAAAAAACGTATATATTTTATTAGCACTAGGGTTCAAAACAAGTTAATAATAATAACAATAATGATAGTAAAAAACAATAATTATAATAAGTACTAATTCGCGTTCATAGGAATACTCGTATTGTACTAATTCACGTTCATAGGAGTACTTGTATTCCATCAGCAAAAATATTCGTTAATTTTCTTTCTTTTCTTTTCTTTTCTTTTCTTTTCTTTTCTTTTCTTTTCTTTTTTCTTTTTTTTTTTTTTTACGATATTATTTTTCAAAATTCAAGAGAGAATAAATTTTAAGATGAAAATAATTTCTAAAACATTAATTTAAAACACGAAATATCTTTATATAAATGTTAATATTGCATTATGCTTAAGGTTCTTAAAGAAACCTAGAATGCCACATCTGAGGACATAGTCAATAAGAAATTTGACAAACTGTTTCTATATCTAATTAATTAGATACTTCTAAAATATATTTTTGGACGAAAGATAAAATGTTTGAAACAAAAAAAGAATCACTGTCATTATTAAACAACAAGTGTTATTGATTTCGAAAATTTCCTCTCACAAAATAATTTAAAATTTTTCCGCAACGTTTCAAATTCTTGTTAGAAAAATATATAAGATTTTTCCAAGTTTAAGAAAAATTATTAAGGTAAAGCCAGGAGAGATGGCTCGGTCGGAGAGATTGCGCACGTAGAAGTTCGAGGGGAAGCAGTAGATTGAGCGCACAGCGACTCCAGGTAGTTGTACAACAGCAGAAGTGCAGTGTCTACTTGAACGTGCACGTTGATTGTTTTGAGCGTCTAAGATAAAGCATTGCTATTTTGTTTTGTTTTCCCAGAGTAAGTGCTTGAATTTTCATAGCTATTCATCAGATTTTCTATACAATGTCAATAGTACAAAATATTTTAAACTTAAACGATTTCTCATAAGCTAATAAATTAGACCAATAATGTGAACATCAACGGTTCGTTTTAATAGCGGCCATGTTTATATAAAAAGCCGCGCAATCTCTCCTACCGAAATTGGAGAGTTTGCGCATCTGCTACTTAGGAGAAATGACACATTGTTCTCATTAGTTTCCATGCTAGGAGGATTACGCAGATTATTGGTAAATTTGCATAAAAAATGAAAAATTAAAATGGACTAATTTTAAGTTAAACGTGTTATCAAGTAACTTAATGTTATTTTGTAATCTTATCCGGACTTGCTTTTTCTGATTCTTTAATTTTTTTCCCCTTTAATTAAAATTTTTTAATCGTTTTTAAAATTATTTCCTTTTTCTAATTCTTTAATCATTAGGTTAAAATATTCATTCCTAATACAATAATATGTGTTCACAAAAACCTTACAACAATGTCATTTAAGTGTAATTATTATTGTTAACAATTTAATTGTAGTTATTATTAGTAACAATCTCTCCTACTCATGTGCGCAATCACACCAACCCTGTACGGACAGATTGCGGAAAATAACTTTCTTGGTTTTATTACAACTGTTCTATTAAATTACAACATATAACAAAATAGCAATGGAAATGCATAAAAAACAAATGAAGTAAATATTATTCATGGATAGTTTAGCAAAAAATTAATATTTAGATTTTTTATTGTTATTCTTTTGAATTGTGCGCAGACTCTCCTAGCTTTACCTTACTTTTTATAGCCAAAGTTATCGCTAATGCGGCATTTAGCAAACACATTAACGCTTAATTACTATTCCAAGTTCTATCTTGAAGTTCTATCTGGTAGATGGTCTTGAAGGATGACTTGAAGAAAAATTTTCATCTAAAAATAAATTGAGATATTGTTTACAATGGTTGACGACTCAGTTGATCTATACAGAGCCTGTGTTACTATTTTGGAGGATGAGATAGTAGGCGGCATTAATATAAGATTATTAAAACTCGATTGCATTTTAAAACAAAAATTTGTTAAACCATGCGCCATTTATCGTTCTTATATAGATATCGATAAATTACAATTCTAAAAACTGTGAATATAAATTTCACGTTTATTTATTTTAAAATCCCATGTATATGTGGCATGTAATAAATCACATATACATCGATTAAAAGAGTGGCGAATGAATGTATTTAGTAATTTGCAAATAAGTACAGACGTTATACCAATCGTACTGCGGGAAAATACTAGAGAATAAGCTTTTAACATAATTAAAATGCAATGATATCGGCAAATACCCCAAAACTGATCCTATGTATTACCAAATAGCGGTAACCGAAAAAAAAAGTGACAGAAAAAACAAGAGAAAAAAAAGTGACCGGAGAAAAAGTAATCGGAAAAAAATGATACCGGAAAAAAAGTGACAAGGAATTGATAAATATTGAACTTATTGATAAATATGTGTTAAAAACTAACGAGGTAACAAATGTCAGATTTATATAATTCTATTAGACGAATATTTGCTGTAAATATTTGTAAATGGTATTAGCAATAGTGTAAAAAAGTGGGAATATTCGCGTACGAGAATGCTCATATTCATCACTATTTGATTTTTGACCTTCGCATTGGCTAATACTGAAAGTGGTGTTAATATTCGCAGAGACATCAACGCAAAATATTCGTATTCGCGTTCACGAATGTCAAAAATCAAGTAGTGATTAAAATGCGTATTCTCTTATGCAAATATTCACACCACTTTTCAATATTCGCATTCGTAGACATCGACGAGAAATATTCGCTTTTGCGAATGTCAAAAATCAAGTAGTGATGAATACGAGCATTCTCGTACGCGAATAGTCTCACATTTTTTACACTGTTTTTACTGGACTTTACTATGTTTTAACTAGAAAGTCTGGCACAGTTTCTGCATAAATTTACTTCATTATCAACATTATTCAACAATCAAAATTCTTTTATAAAGGATGTTGAAAACATTTTTATAGAAAAACTAGCAGAACCACCCGGCTTTGCCCGGGTTAACATAAATTAAAGTACAATAATACGACAATAACAATGACGGAGCTTTGTGCATTATCGACCATAAATCGATAAAAAAGACAATTAGAAAAAAAAATAGCATTACTTTGACTCAACCACAGTAAAATTTCTCAGCTTTATAAATGAGAATGCGCGTTTTCTTTGCGCATACAATAAAAAAATATTCGACTTTCCTGACAATTTAAAAAAAAAAAATCAACCAAATGTCGTTTGCGAAATTCGCTTTATCCACTTTATATGTCCAAACATAAGAAAAAAGAGATTTTTTTTTTCTTATACTAAAAATACGGAGTACATTGCATGTAATTACAGTCAAAAGTGTTGCATTTAATTACAGTGAAAGAATTCCGGTTACAATGTTTTAGTTTACTTTAGTAAATTTTGTTCTCGACGATTTTTGAATTATTAGTGATTTTTGACGAGATTTTTAGCGCTCTCTTGCGATTAGCGCTGATTTTTTTTATATTCGTTAAAGGAATTTTGATTCAGACTTTTAGCCTAATATAGTAAATTTTGCTCTCCGAGATTTTGGAAATTTTAGCTGTATTTAATGCGATTTTCAATGCGATTCTCAGCGATTCTTCTGCGCGTTTTTTTTTTTTTTTTTTTTTTTTTTTACATCCGTAAAAAAATTCGGTTTAAAACTTTTAACCTAATTTAGCAAATTTTATCTTCCGCGATTTTTGAAGTTCTTGCGATTTTCAATACAATTTTTTGCATTTCCTCGCATTCCATGGCGATTTCTTCACATTCTTAAAAGAAATTCGGTTTCAAATATTTAGCCTCAAAATTTAAATATTTAGCCTTAAAAGGGTTACTGTAATTATAGGCGTACAGTATTATAGGCGTCATTTTTGCCGCCGTGTATTTACTTGGCCCGGATAATACGTACGTACCATATTTAGAGGTAGAAACATAATCTTCGTTTTAAAAGCTTTTTATATTTTACTGTGTATACTATTTCACTGTGTACTACTCTCTCAAAAATAATATTCAAATATTTAGCTAATATATTAAATTTTGTTTTCGACGATTTTTAGCGTTTTCTCGAGCCGATTTTTTGATATTCGGAAAATATTTCCTTTTAAAATATTTTAGACAACTCTAGTAAATTTTTTCCTCGGAGATGTTTTAATTTTAATTTTTAGCAATTTTTGTGCAGTTTCTAGCGTCTTTTTATTTTGTTTTGTTTTTGGACGATTTCTCTAACTTAGTAAAATGATTCCAGCTGTAAAATTGTAGCCCAATATAGTAAATTTTGTCCTGTTTTCAATCGTTTATTCGGAATTCAACGATTTTTGAATTTTTCTATGCGATTTTTAGAGTTTTTTACCGTTTTGCGGCAATTTTTTGATGTTGTTAAAAGGAATTCGGTTTCAAACCTTTAGACTAATATAGTAAATTTTGTCCTCCTCTATTTTTGAAATTTAGAAATTTTTCGCGTTCTGCGGCGATTTTTTGACATTCGTAAGAGACATTTGGCCTTAAACTTTTAGCTTAATACAGTTAATTTTGTCCTCCGCAAATTTTGAATTTTTTATGTGATTTTCAACTCTTTTTCTTCGCGTTCCGTGGCGATTTTTTTACATTCGTAAAATGAATTCTGTTTCGAACTTTTAGCCTAATATAGTAAATTTTCACACCTATGAGTTTTGAATTTTTAGCGATATTTAGTGTTTTTTTCGCGTTCCGCGGTAATTTTTCTGACATTCGTGAAATAATTCCTGTTACAATGTTTCAGTCCATTATTAGTAAATTTTGTTTTCTACGATTTGTTTTATTTTAAGCGATTTTTAGCGTTTTGAGGCGATTTTTTGACATTCGTAAACGGAATTCGGTTTCAAACTTTTAGCCTTACGAAGTAAATTTTGTTCACCGATATTTTTTAATTTTTAGTGATTTTTAATGCGATTCTTAGAGTTTTTTCGAGTTTTCGCTTTTCGTATTGAATTTTTTGACATTCGTAAAAAAAAAAAAAAAAAAAAAAAAAAAATCCGTTTCAAACTTAGCTTATCATATTAAATTTTGTTCTCCGCGATTTTTGAAATTTTTGTGATTTTTATTACGATTTTCAATGCAATTTTTAGCATTTTTTGCCTTTTGTGGCGATTTTTTTTTATATTCATAAAAGGAATTCGGTTTCAAACATTTAGCGCAATATATTACATTTTGTATTCAGCGATTTTCAATGCTTTTTTCCGCTGTGATGATTTATTTTCGGGAAAGAATTACGTTAGAATGTATTAGAATACAGTAGTAAATTTTGTCCTCTGCTATATTTTTTAATTTTTAGCGAGTTTGTTTTTGCGTTTCGCGGCGATTTTTCCCCATTAGTAAAAGGAATGAGGTTTTAATCTTTTAACCCAATATAGTAAATTTTGTTCTTTTTTCAATAAAGTTTATTGGGAATTCGTTCAGCGATTTTTTACTTTTTTGTTCGATTTTTAGAGTTTTTAGGAGATTTTTGGACATCCATAAAATATTTTTTTTTTATTTCTTACAACAATACGGTAAATTTTGTCCTCTGCGATTTTTGTATGCAATTTTTAGCGTTTTTTCGCAATTCGCTGCGATTTTTTCACATTTGTAAAAGGAATCTGGCATCAATCTTCTTCCCAATATAGTAATTTTGTTCTCTTTACAATAAAGTTTATTCGGAATTCATGGAGAGATTTTTATATTTTTCGCGATTTTATATTACATTTTTTAGTTTTTTCGCGCTTTGTACAATTTTTTTATGTGGCCGTGCAACGCCGGTCGGTTCAATTAGTTAAATTATTCTAGCGAATGAAAATACAATTATTTTTTAATATTAGGGTGATGTAATAAATGATTTTGACAAAAAAAATTCAAGACGAATTAGTATCGAATTATTTATTTCACTGTTGATAGTTGTGTTTTTGTAAATATTACAGATATAAAATTAAATCTTCATGTATACAATTTCAAATAAACATGTGTAATTTTCTATTCAGATCATAATTTTTCTTTTTAATTTCAAGAATATAATGCGTAGTTTGTGTTAGTATGTTTATCTATTTTTTCTTGATAATGTGATTGCTTTATAATATTGATTTCCGTATTATAATAAATGACTTCACCAAAGAAAAATCAAGGAAAATTAGATCTTTGTGTTATATTTTTAATAATTATTTTCTTTTAAATACTACTAACAGGGGATTTTATTTTTGTGCATATTTCAAAAAGATATAACTTGTTATTGATATAATTATTTTGCTATTTGAAATTCTATACAAAATTTTAATGTAATTGGATTGTTTTTAAATGTTTGACATATTTTGACTAAAAATGTATATTTTAAACTCAGTTTGACCAGATGCAACTGTTTTTTTATTTCTTAATATTCATAACGTCGATACAATAAATGCATTTTCAAATGGAAAAGCAAGGCGAATGATTTTGAAGCGTAGCGTCAGTTTAATTCTTGATATGATGCTTTCTTGTAAATACTACTTGAGTAATAACATTTTTATTCATTTAATAATTTCAAGTTAACTGTTGTTATTTTTTCAAAATAACGGCAAAATTTCTTAAGTAATTAGATTATTTTAAATTTCTTAAATGTAAATTATATATGTGGTGAAAAAACAATCACGGCATAGGGGCGGCAAAATAATGCTCGCCTCAGGCAGTAAAATGTCTAGCGCCAGCCCTGGGTACTGTCCATAAAATTCGGAAGTATCCAACGTTGGAGAGTGTGGGGGGTCCTCTTTACTAATTTCTCAGAAAACATATGCAGTGCACGTGTTTGTTGAGATTGCAAGGGAAAGGTTAGAATTATAATAAAGAGGTTTTCCCGCTTTCGGTTCTCAGGCAAAAGAGGGTAAAAAGATTCTACCCAGATTGAGCTAAAATCTCCCGTGGTGTAAATCTCTCCATCATTATCAATCAAGTAGTTAATCTATCTCTAAGGAAGTATTTTCCTTCTATTTATTTTAGTTTTAAAAAACCAAACCGTCATTTTGATGCTTAGAATCTTTACTACTTGAAACCGGTGATCATTGAAACCGACCCCCCGTAATCATAACCGATTAGTGAATGCAAACAGGAAATGAACAGCCATTAAATAGATGTTTTCTTCTTCTTTTTTTTTTTTTTTTTTTGTTCTTCCTGTAAAAAAGACTTCGAATTTCTCTAACTATTTATATAAAGAAAAAAAAAAAGACTGAAACTGGTTTGTTTTGTTTTTGAAGTAAAATGCAGTTAAGAATTTTTAACATAAATATAGTCAATTACATAAAATAAAATAACGTTTTATTTATTACAAATATTTTTTCCTCTTAACAAAGCTAAATTTTCTGATTTGTTCACTGTTTTCGTTTTTATAAGTAAAAGCATGAAATTTGCGGACAGAACTAATGCAAGTGATTTGGAATCAAATAGCTATTTTCAGTTACCAATAAATGTATTCCATCTTGAGTTATAATCGATCAAAAATCGACTTTCATGCTATTTTGTGAAAGGAAATTTGTCTTTATATAAAAAAGAAAAAACGGTATTGGCATCATATAACTGGGCTTTAAAACTTGTGGGGGGGGGGGGGGGGGAGAGTCTCGAGACATTGTTGTAAAAAATTATAGCCCTCTTCTTAAATAAAAATTTTTCAAAGTCCTAGGCTTTCGAGGAATTTTTAAAATGGTGGGGAAGTGGTTGAGATAAATATGTTCAAAGCCTTCATTCAAGCCATTCAGTCAGGATGGCAACAAATGATAGAAGTTTGTCAAAAATAAAAAAAACTCTAGCTAGGGTGCTGATTGGAAATGTCTCAGAAATTTTGCTGTGATGCATTTTAGGATACACAGTATAATTTTAGCTTAAGAATTTAAAAATTTATATTGTCCTTTAATTTCAAAAAATTTGAACTGTAGCTCTTTACATCATTTCAAGGGAAGAAAAACTGGAACGAAAACTCGTACATCGGTTATAGATTATGAAACATTTTCCAACATTATTTGAATACTGTTAAGAAATTTCCTTCTTTCATACAATGCAATGAGACATCTAAATAAACAATTTAAAACACAGAACGCAGTTAAAAATCCACTTTTAAGAATTGTTACCCATAGCAGATAATGTATGAGAATCATTTTGTGCAACCCAGTATATAATCTATAGAGCTTTAAATATACTACATAATGAAACTAAAATTTCAATGAGCTGGAAAAAGTTTAAAACAACTAAAAAAGTTTTTTCTAGGGAAATGCTACTTATACTACATGATGACACTACATTCATGTATCAGTATCCTTTAGAGCAACAATGTATATGAATAATGCAGCAAAATTTGGTTGAGCTAAACAACGTGCAAACCGGTTAAAAGTGCATTTTCAGGAAACCCTTCCATAGATGTTAATATGATTTTTTTTTTTTTTAGGGGGGGGGGGGGAGGGAGGCGCTGATGGAGTAAACCTATATCTTATACGCTTTATACACATCACGTAGTATACTAACATTAAATTAACTCAAAACTAAAAATGCACTTACAGCACTTACTATCCATAGGTGGCAATATATCTAAATTTCTTTTACGCCGCCATATGAATTTATTTCTATTCTACAAGAATCTCTTAGAATAATAAAATATATTTTTGCTGGAAATGCCTAACACAGTTAAAAACACGCTTTAGGAATTCACTCCCATAAACAGGTCCTTATTACCGCACAGGCCAAGTAGGCCACGGCCTTGGGCCCATTGGAGACGGATGCTCCAAAATGAGTAAAATTATTTAGGAAAAAATTCTCCTAAGAAGAAATTTTATTTCAATTTTCGATATCTCAGAAACAGATATACGTCTAAATAGATACAAATGCCTTGTCTGTACTTTTCTGTTCTCTACAAACAGTTGCTGGTAGAAATGCTGGTGACAAATATTTTTATGGGGAACTTTTTTAAAGAAATATTTAAAGTATTATAGTATCAAGCAGCAAAAGAAAATTTATATTAACCCGAGTTTCATGGCCATTTTCATAAAATGCAGAACAATTGCAGAATACACTCCAAAAAAACATTTCTAGCTACTATTTTGGTTAGAAGGGGACCCTGAAAATCTGCTAGGCCTTGGGCCCTGGACAATCTTAATCGGGCTCTGCCCATAAAGTGAAATACTTATGAATTCTTTCGTAAAGCTCTGTATATGATCTATAGAATTCCTATATTTATCACGTAATGCGTTAAAATTTAGTTACATTTAAAAACACGTACTACAACTGAAAACGCACTTTCCAGCAATTAGTGTTCATAGTTTTATAAACGAACTACATATATGCTACTTACTTCATACTCTATAGAAAGTATACTGTAGCCCACCTCAGGGACACATACCAATTCCATCATATTTGCTGTTTCATAACATCACTAAAATATACTGCAAATGATTTTTTCCCCACTGACCATAATGTAAACGAAAACTTTTGTCTATCCCTGTAAACGAGCTATAACTATCTACTTCATTTTGAATATCAATAGGGAATATATAGCCTCGATAACGTATATCTAAATCGTGGAAATTCAAGTATATTTACGAAAGTTAGAGCGGGGACAAACTGTCAAAAAGACGGAGGGACAAAGAGGAGGCACAAATACTTTTAAGCTATGT
Organism: Maratus michaelseni; assembly: GCA_963931845.1. NCBI lineage: Eukaryota > Metazoa > Arthropoda > Arachnida > Araneae > Salticidae > Maratus > Maratus michaelseni. Next base: position 151,442,790 of record OZ007591.1, on the reverse strand, counting down.
TGGAAAATGTTAAAAACTATATGGATTATATTTCTTTTTAAAACTTTATATTATTAAACATTACCTATTGGTTCTTAAAACACAATATTATGAGTTTTATTAACAAGATAAGTTAATTTTTCATAAAACAGCTTAATTTGGTTTCCAAAAACATAATAGTAAAAAAATGATAGTAATAATAATAAATTATTTTTTTACAAATTTTCCATGAAATTTCTAAATAATTTAAAATTAATTATTATTATAAGGCGGTTCTCAAGAAAATATTTTCCCCGCTCAACAACGAGAAACTTCTGACACACCTACCGACTTATTTTACATACTTGCATAATGATATTTGCAAGTATGATTATTAATAAGGTTTGTAATCAAACAGTTTTTTTAATTTTACGATAAATGAATTACATCTTGAGTTATAAGCTATTATTGTCTTAGGACGGTAGATTTATTTTTCATTCCTGCGCTGTCACGTGCCGATATTCGGTTCAAAATGACAACTTTGACAGCATTTTCTGAAAAATCTTCTTCTTTTATCGAAAAATGAAAAAAATACAGTTCGATTACATAGTTTTTTAATAAGAACACTTGCCAATTTGATATGTTTGCGAATAAAAATAAATTTAAAAATGCTTCCGAAAGAATCTCGTTTGGATTTGAGAACAGCCTTAATAAAAACCATTCTCCTAAAAGTACACATATATATGTATTCATTTTCATTTATATCAATTATTACTTAGAATTATAAATAAGTTTTCCGTAAATTGAACAACATTTCTTGATATTTGCCCTTAATATTGCATTTGATAATTATAACTTTGATAATTATTCCTTGTGTTTCATATAGATACCCATTTATTAAAAAAAAATAAATAAATAAAAAGTTAACATATTTGAGAAATATGGAAGGGGTTGAGGGAGAAATAATTCATAAGGAACACTTTACTCATTGTTGATATTTTATAACTATATAAAATTAGTAACATTTAGTTGATAATTGGATCATATTTAAATCCTACTCATACAGGTTAAGATGAATCCAGATAATTTATGAATACAAAAAAATATAAATCAAACACTGATTTTAATTTGTTTATTTTAATGTTACACATTTTCAAGGTTGTCCCCCCCCCCCCCTTTAAAGACCCAATAAAATATTATTAATACTTTTGAAATATTAAATACAAATTTTTATACAATTTGTAGTATCTTGATGAAAGAATGAAGAAAAAATTGTCATGTTTCAGGTACATTTGTCTCGATTTCTCTAATATTATCGGATTCTATATAAATAATAAAACTTCATCTGAAATTAATTTAAAGTAAATAATTGCAGTTCCTTCTGTAGAAAATTTAAATTATTTATAATTTAAGCATCATTAGTAAGAGCTATGTCTTATATTAAAAAAAAATAAACTGCTCTACTCAATGAATTCTTGACTATCTTTATCAATAATCTTTTAATTTACAATAATAAATAAATATTCAATGCAGTTTCATTAATATGATTTATTTTCCCACAGCTATTCAAAACATTTTTCTTGAAATCCTTAGTGTCTGCAATATCTCATTTTTCTGTCAATGCTGCAAATTAGAAATTGTGTTATTTTCCAATTAAATCGAAAATTTCAAAATAAAACTTTTTATATAGATTTTCCGGAATGATTTGACATTTGATTTTACTTTTAATATTTTTGTTTTCTATATTAACTCTCGTTCTGCATTTTCTGTCACACATCTCCAGTATTCTGTATTTTAGTACTTTCTATTAAATCGGAATAGGTAATTTTCGTAATTTAGAAGCAAACCTCCATGCTCACTTTTAATATAACTAATTTCGGCCATTCTTGAACTAGAAACACGTACTTCACTTGAGGGTTCCAGTATAATAACTAACTGGATGGCATGCTTTATACTCTACAGAGGACATTTCAACGATTTTTATCAGTTCGCGAGCATTAAGTAAATTAATGACAAAAAAAAGCTCCTTCTTTGATCAGTTAAATGGTTTCAGAAATGCCATATGCACCTGTTAACCATTTGTGATTATAGCGAAAACATGTTTACAGAAAAATTCTAAATACTCTGAGAGGAGAAAAATAATAAATAATATGTAAATTCTGATGCTTTTAAAATGGCTATACAGTATATGCCGTCTATAGAAATAGCTGTTAAAAACAAACACTTATACTTAAAAAAAAAAAAATCCATGACGGCTCGGCCTGCAGGCACAGGTAAATTTCGAAGACGCAGACCGTGGGGCGCCTGTTTGTTGGGAAGAAATTACCTTTTTGCCATGATGCGGTAGTTGGAACCGCCCACTTCGAAACCTAAGTTTTTTGCAGGCGGAGCCGACAGGGATTTATTTATTTATTTTCTATAAAAAAAACTTGTCAGTATAAAAGTTTTAGATACTATTAAGAGGATTTATACTAAATTTAAGCGGATTTGATATCTTGTAAATTGACGAAGTTATGAATTTTTTTCTTTTAACCCCCCCCCCCCCCCTCCCCCTTGGGACCATTTTGATGATATGAAAAATCTGTCATATATAAATTTTCGGCCCTTTTCCTAGAAGTAATAATAACTTTAAACGGATTCGATACGTATCATAATTAAGAAAGTATGTTTTTTTCTGTTTTCACAAAAAGCCCCCATTTCCCTCCCCCACCCTTGGTTTGATTTTGCCCATTAACGAACTTGACCGAGATTTTATGCCCCTTAATTTTATGTATCCGTTTGAAAGAGATTTGTGCAGAATTATTGACGTTATCGTGTCCATAAAAAAGTGACATAGATAGATAGATAAAGTTTTGAACTGGGGGGGGGGGGGCGGGGGGTTCTGGGAGTCATGATCGGCGTAGATCTGCAATTTTTTTTTCAAAAATTACAACATAGAGGAGAATGTAATAGGTAGTATTTCTTACGAAATCTACCTAAAAGGCAGAATACATAATGAAAATCTTCATGCTATTTTTGCTTTTAACTAAAATATTTTTTTTAAAAATTCCTTTTCACAGAAACAGTTATTAATAAACAATAAATCTATTGTATATATGAATAAATATATTTCGTAAAAGAATGAACATTAAGATCAGACAACTGCAAAATGTTGTAACTAAAGAACAAGAAAAAAAAATCATGCTTCACGCACAGATGAAACTATTTCCAAAACTTCCAGAATATTTAAACGCAATTTCATCTTTTGATACGATGAAAGAAGAAAACTCATAATACAGTTGAAAAAACAATTTTAAGTTTTACCACCCATATGCGGTTTTGTATTCAAATTTATTTGTGCAACCCTTATATTTTTTATACAGGACCACAATGCTAGAATTTAATTCCGAGAAAATGCATCATACTGTTTAAAATTAAATTTCAGCAATTTCCGTCCATCGACTGTAATACATTTGTATTGTTTTCTGCAGCCCTGTGTATGATCTATAAATATTTATATATACTAGACAATATGCTAAAATTTATTTCAGCTATAAGACGTATAGCATAGCTAAAAACGTACTTCCGACAATCACCATCCATAGACAGTAATATGTCCAATTTATTTAGAGCAAGCATAATATATATATGAGTTTATTTAGATTTTACAAACATTTCTTAGAATAATCTAATATAGTTTAGCTGAAAAGTAAATAACACAGTTCAAAATACCATTTAAGCAACACACGTCCACAAACGACAATATCTACAAATTTTTTTGTACAGCCTATATGCTGTAAGCTGCAGATTTTTTTTTTTTTTTTTTTTTTTTTTTTTTTTTTTTAAACTACGTAATATACTATAATTTAGTTAAGCTTAAAAAAGCATCACACAGCTGAAAACCTATTTCCAGCAATAACCGCTCTTGGATAGTACTGTAATCGAATTATTTTGTGTCCTTTTAAATGACCGATAAATCTTATACAGACCATGTTCTTTAAGCATGTTGTAGTACGCAAATCAAATTTATTATGTTTGAAGTAGTGTAATATCATAAAGTTATACTGCAAACATTCCATAATGTTACGGAATTTGTTTGCGTGTCCCTGTTTACGATCTGTAAATGCTACAAGCTGCATTTTCAATTGAGAATGTCCCATATTAGACCTCAATATCATATACCAATTACACGAAAATACAAATAAAGAAGAGTATTATATAGAAGAGTATATTAGAGAACGAATATTAGATACGAATATTAGATAATAGACAGAGATTAACTGAAATGAATGTAAAAAAAGCCCTTTGCAATCTTTTTTTCCCCTTTAAAAATTGTTTGTTTAGAACAATTTCCAGATTCAGTTTTTCTTTCTTTCTTTTTCTTTTCTTTTCTTTCCTTTTTTTTTTTTCTTGTACTTGCTTGAACTTGAAGGTAGTTTAAATAACTTTTTTTCTCTATTCCTGCTGCTATATCTTTAAAAAAAAGAAAAAGAAAAAATATATAATTTTTTTTAATAAATTCACTAGATCGCACTTTCTGCCATGCTTAAAAAAGCTGTGAATTTTCTATAATCGGGTTCGGTGCTCATGGCAAAGTAACGTATTGTAAAGGATTTCTTTTTTTGGAAAAATCATGAATTGCAGTCATGAAAAATACTTTATCGGGAATGTAGCTAACTGCAACTACAACTACTTTATTTAAAAAGTAGCGACTACAAACTACTTTTCAAAAGTAGTCACTACTTCGTTACTTTCAGATTTTGCCAAAATATTCAATTTATACTCGAAATTAAAGACACGGATTAAATAATACAGTGACTCCTCGTTATATCGCGTCTGCCCGGTACAATTAAATAAGTGCGATATAAACGGGTCAATTAAAGTTTTAAGAAATATAAAATGCAAAAAAAATTGTGTTTGTCTCCAAAATGTTAGCTTATACACCTATTATAAATTTCTAAGCGAAATTTTGAGAGATGCATAATACAATCAATACTTCAATACAGTTACTTAAAAAAATCCGGAGTGGTTCCACTTGACTTTTCGAATATTTTACAGAATACTGTGAGTTCAAATAAATAGTAATATAACAATAAATAAATAAAAAAAAATCCTAATTTTACAAAGGTGAGAGCTTTGGGAACCAGAAAAAGCGAGAAAATTTTAATATAAACGCAATCATCCACACATACATATGAAATTTTGTGGGAAAATTTCACCTGTTTTGCTAAAGCATCTTATTTTTTAAAAGGAACGTAACACTTTTTTGCTGAAAAAGTACAATTTCCGGAAATAATAACAGATTGGGAGCCATAAATAACTGATAAGAAACTGCTTCTCTTTTATCAGTTAATGGTTTTAGAAATGTCAACCGGACATCGTTAAATGTAATTACCGGTCACATAGTTTTTCAGGGGAAAATCTTTTTTTTATATAAACAGCTCAAAAATAGCGTATTTTTGGAGATCAGCTTTTGGGATCAATGTTTAAATTTCACCGTACTTGTCAACCTTGTTACATCGATTATCTACCGTTGGTTAGTAGGGGTCACGACGGGAGATTTTAGCTGAATCAGGATTACCCCCCCCCCCCCAATTGTCAGAAATTTCTCGACTTACACGGGAGTATATATGATATTTATTATTATTTGATTTACACTCAATCACTGCAAAATGTAATCACCAAAAAAAAATCTTTTCAAGAATCATGACAGAAAAAAGATAATTTTCATCGCAGTATTTCATTTAAAACTGATTTACAAACAAAAAATGGGAAAATAAAATCCCCAACGGTTCCACGACCCACTAATGATTACCAGATGTGCCTACTGGTTGCTTACTGATTGCCATACTCTGATCACCTGCGGGGGAAGAATCATTAGAGAAGGGGGTTGAAATTTTGAGATTCTCCCGTAGTTAACGCATAAGTAAGGAATTTGTTTCCCGTAACCTAAACGTTAATTATTTTATGAAAATAGCTTTTAACCTAGGAAAAAAAGTTAAAAACAAAAACAATCATTAGTTAAGCAGATGAGGCATTTAAACAATAGGGGAAGCCCCCCAAAATATAATGCCCCAAGACTTATCAACGCCATGTTGTAAATATACTGAAACAAACATTTATTAAACTTGGATTAATAATTTTAATACATGTAATTGGTTTAATCCTATTTCAAGGCACCATTTGGCGATTTTTAAAAATGATACCACATTGGCTATTTCTAAATTGTTTACTTACATTTATCATATTGTAACCCACAATAAGCAAATGGTAAAATGTTGCCAATCTTAATTTTTAAATAGTTATACATAGGAAAAGTCATAGATTTAGTGATAAAAACGTAACTGAAAAATAGATTGCATTTATACGAGAGTAACAATGTAACGAATGTAAAATTTTATTCGTTGAAAACAATTTGACAAATAAATGATAATTTAAATACAGAATTCTTAAATTAAAACATACACAGTTGATTTTTCTTAGATACTGCATTTATGGGTGAAATAAAATATTTTATTTGACAAATTTACTAAGATACATATGAAAAAGATAATATGAGCAGTAAAAAACAACGTTTTTATACACATTTCATCGATATTACATAAAAGTTAACGATTAATGTGAAGTTGAAAAAACGAAAATACACGAAATTCGTTAATGCCGCGATCATTGTACCGCACGTATGATCGCTTCGTGAACACGAAACCGAAAAAAAACATCACTGGATACAGCAACCTCGTCGTATCGGAATCCCAAGAAATACACGAAATTCGTTAATGCCGCGATCACTGTACCACACGTATGATCGCTTCGCGAACATGAAACCGAAAAAAAACATCACTGGATACAGCAACCTCGTCGCATCGGAATCCCCAAAAATACACGAAATTCGTTAATGCCGCGATCACTGTTCCGCACGTATAATCGCTTAAAGAACATGAAATCGATAAAAAAAAACATCACTGGATACAGCAACCTTGTCGTATCGGAATCCCAAAAAATACACGAAATTCGTTAATGCCGCGATCACGGTACCGCACGGTTGATCGCCTCGCGAACATAAACCCAAAAAAAAAACATCACTGGATACAGCAACCTCGTCGTATCGGAATCCCCAAAAATACACGAAATTCGTTAATGCCGCGATCACTGTACTGCACGTATGATCGCTTTCCGAACATGAAACCGAAAAAAATATCACTGGATACAGCAACCTCGTCGTATCGGAATCCCAAAAAATACACGAAATTCGTTAATGCCGCGATCACTGTAACGCACGTATGATCGCTTCGCGAACATGAAACCGAAAAAAAAAACATTACTGGATACAGCAACCTCGTCGTATCGAAATCCCCAAAAATATACGAAATTCGTTTATGCCGAGATCACTGTACCGCACGTATGATCGCTTCGCGAACATGAAACCGAAAAAATACATCTCTGGATGCAGCAACCTCGTTGTATAGCGATCAAAAAAATACACAAAATTTGTAAATGCGGCGATCACTATACCGCATGTATGATCGCTTCGTGAACATGAGACTTCCATAAAAACTTCAGTCAATTAATTTTTATACTGTTCTAACGTAACAAGAGTAACCACTCACAAACATAAAAAAAGAAGAAAAAATCAAGCTTTAAATAAACAAGCAGATGATAAAAAATTTTCAATGCTTTTTTTCTTTTAATATCATGACATATCCATTTAATGACGTAAGTGTTATGTAATTATATTAAAAAAAATGTTTTAAATAAATAATAAATCATCAAACTTTATTAAAATACAAATAAATATTGAATAAAGGATCACTTGATGAAGTAACAAATACGTCATACGTAACAAACGCGTCATCACACAAAATATCATAGCTCAGCCTTTCCAACAATAAAAGAGCTACATCTGGCTGATTATCGAAGATTTGGCAAGATTACGCCAAATGGTTCCCTCAAATAGGAACCAACCCATGTAATTTTAAAATGGGCAAAAATAATACTGTGCGATTGTTTAAACAATGTGCCAGTTAAATAAATGGATAATTTAATTAATAAAAGGATTGAATGGACATATAAGAACATTACCGAGGAAAAAAAATCCTAAGTGACTGGCTATATTAAGAACACATTTTGAATGGAAATATTTATTAACATTAAACAAAACTACTACCGGAGGATAAGTAGAGAACAAAATTTGAAATATTTATATTAAAATCATTAAAATTACAGACATTATATTACACTTTCATAAAACATTAAATACATATTAAAACTGTATGATTTGTTTTTTATTGACAATTTTACATAAAATAACACAATTTTAATATGTATTTAATGTTTTATGAAAGTGTAATATAATGTCTATAATTTTAATGATTTTAATATAAATATAAATATGTTCTGACGTAATATTTTTGTTTACTTCAAAATTTGAAATAATTTGCAATTGGGTGGCCATAGGAACATTTTAATAGAAATATGCAATGTAAACAAACGTGGCGTTGACAGGCAGAGTGCTGCCACGCGGATAAACATATTTACGAAATTAGGTTTTCACACATTAATATGATAAATTTTGTAATTAAATTAATTTTTTAACTTAGGAATATTGTACTCAATCATAATAAAACAATAATAAAGCAGTTTGAGGGATAGAAGGCAAAGAGGGATGACTTCCAAAATATAATGCCCCGAAAACTGCCGACGCCATTTTGTGCATACTGAACTAATGAGGATTTTTTAAAAAGACTCATAGTATATGAACCCAATGGAATTTTTACAAAACAATGGTACCAAATTAAAAATAATAAACTCACAAATCCATCAAAGCCATCGGTGAGGTTCTCGCACGACAGTTTTCGCTTCTTTAGCCACACATCGTCGGAGCTGCTCACTAGACGTCCGAACCGTATCGCTGCTTGTTTTAGTTTTATCTTTAAAAAAAAATGGCTGAGATATGGTTGTTTCAAATACTAGGTAGGCTGATATTTTGAAACAATCTAATTTTTGTTATGCTGTAACTCTCATGCTTAAATTCGCATTCAAATTCAATATTAACGAAAATCGGGATTGAACATTCTGTAATTGGGTTCCAAGCATTTTAGCTTCGGATGTTTGAGGAAAATGATTTGAATTTTAAAAACATGGATTATGGAAGCTACTTTTTTCTCCTGGTACAGGCTGGAAAGACTTTTAGGTAACTTTCGTTACAAAAAGCTACCTATTGTAGCCGTTCGGAGGAAAGTAATTCCAAAAAATGTTGGTATATTTTCATGTATCATGACACCCAGACCCTCAAACCACCCTCTGTTCAACTGTTGATATATATATACATATATATATATATATATATATATATATATATATATATATATATATATATGTGTCGTGTTTCCAAGTTCAAATCCGGGAAAAAGGCAGTCGTGCTCGTGATAAATAGGGTTAGTTATGTGATTGGTTTCCCTTTTAGCTCGCATCAGGCGGCCGTGTGGTATCATCAACAACAACAAGAAATGTCAGTCCATATTTTTGTCGAAGAACATTTTATTTCCAGTTTAAGACATCTCTTCAGGGAAAATGCTCATTAGCCAACGCTAAACGAAAAAAAATACAACGTTCCATTATTTTTTAGAATCCGTCCCGATTCTTTTAGCAAACACCAGCGTCAAAAAAAATCCTCTCCGAATCAGGATGATCGTGTTTTTAAACTAGCTTGCGTAATAATACAGAATACGTCACGTGACCCACTTCTATCGAATCAAAAGGTCTCTTTTGGAACTTTATCAATATTTCCGGTGGATTTATTTTGTTGTAAAATGCAAAAACTTTCTACGCCCTTCCAGAATATTCCATAATCTCGTACCAGATGCCTGTCATATCAACAAACGAGCTTATCTGTTTTTGAGGCTGTAGCTAAACTTCGAATTTAATACGTAATAAAAATAATAAGAAGAAAAGAAAATGAATCTTTATAAAAGGGAAAAAAAAAAGAAAGAATTAAAGTTTTTCGGAAATATTTTAATAGACATTTGATATTTAATAATAGGATAACTTTATGAAATAAGGTTTTTTGAGCGGAATATTTTAAGAGATACGATATTTTAGCATTTAAATAAAGAAGTTATAGCAATTTGACCACACGGGAATAATACTAATGAATTTTAATAATGGATTAAAATAAAGATGTTCTATTTAAAGAATAAATTAAAAAAGCTATCGCCATTTTTAGACTAGCTACTTTCGAATAAATATTATTAAGTGGATTAGGAATAATTGGCTTTACATATGGATAGTAAAAGGCTATTTTAAGAATGAGAATTATTTTAATAAGCTGGGTTATATACCGAATATTATTGAATGGACAAATTTTATATAATAATTGCGGAAAAAAATTAAATTTTGTAATATATATATATATATATATATATATATATATATATACTCAAATTCAATTATAAGTTCACTCTAACATCACCACATAGACGTAAAACAAATAACAATAAAGCAACTGAACCTTAAAATATAACTAATAAAAACTATAATTCAAATATAATCAAACTCAAAATTACTAACATTAAAAGAATACCAGGAAAAATAAACCAGAAGTCACGAGGACATGGCCAACGACATGTGCTGATAGGTTAAAACCGGTTTTTATGCAAGCAACATCCCCTTTTTCCTGCCGAGACCAAATTAAACTATACTATCAACCGAAACACAGAGCAACATGCAACAGAAACCATCCCTAGCTAATCTCAAAGAACAACTGATCCAGACAACCTTTTTCATTCAAAAATGAATTCAGTTCAATTCGATATTTACTTCTACCTATAAAAATAATCATATTTTTCCGTACAAACTTCACAGGATAACCCTGCAACAAAGCCAGGATAATCCACTTTATAAATTCACCAATCACATCGCCAAACCTTGATCACCATTTCTCGATACGATCTAAACCATTCGTCAACACTTTTCTAAAAACTGAAATATGCACGTTCGAATCAAAATTTAAGATCTTTAAAGTTTTAAAATCGAAATCGTTTCTTTTGTCATTAAACCCTTGCAATCAATCTGTCATTTTTCCAATTTTAAATTTACATCCAGATAACTTATGTTTTTAATATCCCGGGAGAAGAGTGTTAGCTTTAAAGTATTTGGATAATATATAAAATCTAGGTTTACATTGTCATTATTTAATCCAACTATTAAAACATCATCAATGTACCTGTAACTCAATATTTTGCTATTTAAATTATTGTTATTCTCATTATATGTAAGTAGATGTCAGCTAAAATGGAACTGCAACTCCCCCTTCCCCCAGTGATATTCCACTAATCTGTTTAAATACTTTACTCCCTTCATGCAAGTATAATTCTCTTGCACTACCAGCTGAAACAAGTTCAGCAACCAATCTTTATCGCTATCTCTATTGCTGTTTTTGTTGTAAAACTCTATAGCCTTGTCCTTTAAATCCATTAAATAATTCGAGCTGTGTAGGTTTGGAAAATCATATGCAAACAAACTTTTTATATTTTGATGTTTTTTCATTTTATCCTTCTATATTAAAAAAAAGTAATTTGGAACTGAGCCAAAAACGACTTAGAAATGGACCAATCAAATTCTGCGTAGATATTCCGGGTTATTCTCATCGCTTTTTTACTAGGGACTTTTTTGAGGAGCTATTACTTTTTTTTTATAGCCATCCTACTGTTTCAAAAATCATACCGCCAGACGCGAAATATAACAAGCTTTCAGAAATTAAAACAAGTTTGAAATTGTACGTCAAACGTGACAAATGAGGTGCGTTCGTGCTATAGCTAGTTATATAAATATTCAGATCTTCTTGATTTTTAATTCTGTGAAATGAATTATATCGTCTGCAGATTAATTTCTGTAATAAAATATCTCGGTCGCTTGACGATTAAACCTCGGAAGCTCCTATAACAAAAAAGCACCGATTTTTTTAAAAATAATTCACATTTCTTAATAAATATTTTTATTAATATTTCCTAAAGTTTTGATTCGATTTTCATAAAATTTGAAATGTCTCGACAAATTTCTGCAAAGATAATATATCTAAAATTTCAAACCATTCGGTTGGGTATTTTTTGCGTTGTTATATGCGGACGGACGGACAGACGGACGGACGGACAGACAGACGGAGCAAGCGACGACAATAGGTGCTACGTATTTATATAATTACGAACGCACCTAAAAATTATCACGGTCGGACAATAAAAACTCAAAAAATCCTTAAAAAATCTTTTATTGAAAAAGTCATTTTTTTATATTGTTACCAATTTCTAAATAAGCGCAAAAGGATTACATTTTATCTCAAATATAAAAAATGTATTTGCGCGAGACTATTAAAAACAATAATGAAAGTTCAAAATAATAATTAAATGATCACGTGTTGAAAGCAGGAAATAAAGAAAATTACGTCATAAAAATTGTGTTTACACATGAATATTAAAAATAAAAAAGATGAATTAAATGAAAAAGCATTATAACCAGTTAAATGAAAAAGCATTATAACCTGATTACAGAAGATAGTCGCCGTTCGTGATATCATCATCATCATCATTCTTTTAAAACAGGATACATTACCAGGTTTTAAGAGGCTGTGAAATCAGAACGGAGGTTGGTGAGCGTAGCGAGCAGGGGACAGAGCCTCCTAGTCTATTAAAATATAACTGTTCTTTATAATAAATGTGGACTCCGTACTCAACACTTATTAAACACACTACTCAAAACTCCCAACAATTTCTTCTTAGCAGACTCTTGGTATGAACCATATCCTCAAGTTACAATTCTAAATTTTACTGTTTTTTTATGAAACTTTAGCACTAGAACAATATATCGGAAACTTTTACTTTTCTGCTTCAACTTAACTTTCTTATATAGTGCCTTAACCCTGTTTTCCCTTATTGAAACTTTTGATTTCAATAGCTCATAGTTATCTCTGTTATTATAACATTATATTTCACCATACATTTTTTTTTAGAGATTAATGCATAGCTTGTGTTTGCCTTATCGACGTACGTAGTTATAAATTTACTCTGAAGTTCTTTAATGGATTTAGTTAATTTAGTATAATCCTCTTGAGGCACACCGTCACAATTCTCTCTTTAAGTCTCTTAAAACATTGAACTTCTACTCATCAAAAACATTACATGGTAAGTTGTATTTATAAGTTAATTTTTGTATAAATATACTTATGCTAGTTGTAAACCGTTTAATGGCTGCGTTTTTCGTTACAATTCGTTTCATTCTGTATTTTGTACCATACTCCATACTCTTTCTCAGCTCTTTATCTTTTACAATCTCTAAATTACCAGTAATAACATGTCCATAATCTTTATCTATATAATTAATAAATATTTCATCATTTCTACTTCAGTAATAAATTCTTGATCAATTCTTCATCATTACATATATATATATATATATATATATATATATATACAGTCAGCATCGGCTATATGGTCACCCGCTTATAAGGTCACCCCGCTTATATAGTCAGTTTTCTAAAGTCCCGTCTAACTTAATAGGGAAAATGTGCTAAAGCGTACCGCTCTTATGTAGTTATTTTATTTTCCGGGTTTTAGGTAGCTTTCAATACAAAAAAGTATAAAGCTACCTATTGCAGCCGTTCGGAGGAAAGCAGTTCCGGAAAATTTTGATATATTTTCACCGATCATGACCCCCAGACCCCAAAACCACCCTCCGTTCAAATGTTGATTTATATATATATATATATATATATATATATCTGACCTATGTCATACGATAACGCCCGTATTTATAAATCGATTTTGATGAAACTAATTGTGTGTATTAAGATCACTAATGTCTCGACCGAGTTCGTTGGCCAGCTTGGTCCACCATTTTGTTTCAAGATGGCGGCCATTTAAAAATTTAAAACTAAAATAAATATACAAAAAAGTTAAAAATTCAAATTTATTTTTTAATTACGTGTTAGGCCTTAATACAAGGATTCCAGAGCATTTTTTGGTTTACCTCTATCTTAAAAAATGGCTGAGATAGAGCAGTTTGAAATTCTAGGGTGGCTGACGTTTTGAAACAAAACAGCACATTAACGCGATTACTCGCAAATTATTTTCTTTCATTGTTGTAATAATTTTCCCAATCATGCGCATAAAACTATATATTCATATCCATTAGCGCCAAATTCTCGCCAAAATTGGCGACATTTAACGAAATATCGCCAAATTTGGCGATCAAAATAAGTTTTCATAAATGAAACCAATTTGGCTATTGCTCAATAATTTGGCGAATTTCTTATTCAAATTCAGTATTAACGAATCTTTTGTAAACGTTTCTTTGCATTTTAACTTGCTGTTTTCGTGTAACATTAGCTAAAATTTTAAAACGAAAATATAGGAAAGCTACCTTTTCCTCCCGGTACAGGCCGGAAGGACTTTTTTATGCTGTAACTCTTGTATTCATGAACCGATATGAATGTGACTGATCATGTGTACAGAACATACCAAGGTCTCGACCGAGTTCGTTGGACAGCTTCATGCGTTATCTTGTTTAAAAATGTTAATATTTTATTTTTTTTAATTGAAAAAGATGTATAAAAAATTATAAATTGAAAAAGTTTCCGTTAAGTGAAAGATCGTGATACAAGGATTTCAGAACATTTTCTTTTTTGGCTTTTTCCTCTCATGCTGAAATTCGCATTCAAATTCAGTATTAACGAAAATCGGGATTGAATCTTCTATAATCGGGTTCCAAGCATTTTAGCTTCGGGTGTTTTAGTAAAATGAGTTACATTTTTAAAAACATGGATTATGAAAGCTACCTTTTCTTCTTGGTACAAGTAGGAAGGACTTCTTTTGTTTCTCCGGAGCTTCCGTAGCCTTCTTATATGACTGGGGTCCAATTACTTTTTGACATAGATGGAAATAGCGTAAAGGTAATTGTATTATTGCTTCATCTCTCAACAGGTATATCACTGAATCTTGTTCTAATTGGTCAACTTGGTCTTCTTTCTCCACCAGTTGCACCTCCTTCTTTCCCTGACTCCAATTTACCAATGTATTTGGCATTGAAACTTCATGAAATTCAACATCTCTACTTATTTCAATTCAATTTTCACCTGTATATACTGTACAATTTCCAGTAACTTCTTCATAGCTGACAAAGGTTCCACGCATACTTGTTTTACTAAGATTCTTGTCCAGACGTCTTTTCTTAGGAATTTGAATTGCATATTTACTTCTAAAAATTCTCTAGTGCTTTCATGAATATTCCTTTCCATACAAGCTTGATAAGGTGCTTTATTTTTCTCACGACTTAGCTCAGGGGACGGCAACCTATTTCGGCTGCGGATCACAGTCAGCCAAAATATGTGTATTAAGAAGACGTTTCGGGTCAGTGGTATTTTCATTTTAAAACAGTCTGTTTTTGGTGAATAATAAGATAAATTTTATTGAGGAAATAATTATCATGCTCATTTTTAAACTTTAAACACAAAAAATAAAAATATAATTATTATAAAAGGAAACATAACTGAATAAACTTTACTTTCTCTTCAATGGCTCCCCTGATGCTGAACTTTTGACGTCAAGTCATTCAAGTCTGGTTCGTCGTCTTTAGATGAATACAAGCATCTGAATTTTCAGTAGTTAAGCTGTTCCTATTCTTACTTAAAATAAATTTCATGTGTGAAAATATTTGCTCACATTTATAAGTTGAACCAAATGCGGACAAAATGGCAAAGCCAATTTTTTTCAGAGATGAAAACTTCGTAGGAAGTGATGCCCAACACGCTGATATCGTGGAAAGATCACGATCTTTGACGATCACTGATTTTTCCAAATCGTTCCGCAATGTCTTGAATTTATCCATCCATAACGCTGAACTTTTAAAGTCAATCATTTCTAAACTTTAAGAGCCTGAAAATACTGCAAATCTAAAACATTTTCTTCCATTTCATCGGGCTTTATTATAAAAGTAAACATTTCGCCGTTCTTCTTAAAATTTTTAAATCGACTTTCAAATTCACTTTTAATGCACAAAATCCAACTTTCGAACATATTAAGATTGCTCTCATCGATATTTTCTTTTTTGTGTTACTTTTTTAACAAGGGAAAGGCACGAAATTCTTTCTTTTTTATGTTCGTTTCAAGTAATATTAATTTCTGAGAAAAACTCTTCCATTCTTCGTACATTTTCACAATTGTGTGTTTATTTCCCTGAAGTCGTAGGTTCAAATCATTATAATGGTTCATTATGTCTTTTAAGAACGAAAGACTTTCAAACCATTCATTATCATTGAGTCCGAGATCATGTTCACCGATTTCGTAAAGAAATTTTTGTATCTCACCAAAGCACTCTACAAATCTATTAAGAACTTTGCCTCGACTTAACCATCCTATTTCCGAATGTAACAACAAATCTCCATATTTCCATTCCATTTCCTTCAAAAACGATTTGAAGCGCCTGTGTACTAATGATGATCGTGCTACTCTCATATTTACGATCTTAACAACCTTTCTCATTACATCTTTAAGTTGTTGTGTAGATGCCTTTGCAAAGACATTTTTTTCATGTATGATACAATGAAACGACAAAAGTGAGCGGCAAAGTTCATTTTCCATTAGTTTCACAAATCCAATATTTTTTCCCCTCATAGCTTGAGCAGCATTAGTTGTTATGGAAAACAATTTACTTTTTAAATCCAATACTTGCCCATTTTTGAAATTAGTAAACTCTTGTACTTGACGAAAAATGTCAGTACCTTTGGTCGTGTCATTCATAGAAGCAAGAAAGCAAAGTTCTTCACCAACTTTTGAATTATTTATTGATGAATATCTCATAACAATTGCAAGCCTCCCCATATTATTTATATCGGTACTTTCATCGAGTGCAATGGTAATTACGTCACTAGATAACAAATCATTTTCGACCTGTTCATCATTTTCGGCCATATCTTCAATGCGACGCTGAACTGTTCTAGCTGACAGTGGCATTTCTTTAATTCTCTCAATTATTTGTTTTTTATTTGCGAAGTCATTAAATAAGTGTTCGGAACAATTTAAGAATGCGTTTTTCAAAAATTCGCAGTCTGTAAAGGGTTTTCCGTTGGTATCAATATTAAGAGTTGCAACAAAGCTGGCAGATGTCGTGTGATTTTGGCTAGTAACAAATTTCTTTATGAATTTATTTTGTTTTCCAAAATCTAATACACGTTTAGCAATGTATTCAGATTTTTTTTCTCCATTTGGCATTTCACTAACATTTTTATGTTTGGAATGAAAGTGTCGTTCAATATTGTAAGTTCTGGCGGTAATTACATCTGTGAATAAAGTATATATCAAGTTGTCATCATTTTCGACACATCCATACTTTTCTTTCAACGCATCATAAAACAATCTCTTTTTTACTTTTAGTTTACTTTTTTACCCCTAGTAATAATTTGTTTTAACAAACTGAACAAGGTCACAACTGAGAGAACTAATGCTCCTAACCGCCAAATTCTAACAGTAGTTCAAGCAGACTTATTGGACAAAAAGCGAGGTCGCGTTAAATGTGTCAAAGTCAGCAATTGGACGCTGCCTTCCGCCGCGCATTCGTTCATCCAATCGCTGCATTTGTTATGCAGTCGTTCATTACTGCAGGGGAAGCCAAATTTATACCAACTCAATTTCCGGAGAATTTCGTTTTCTCTCTTCGTCAATCTTTATTTTCCTGTCTCAAAATATGATTTTTATAACAAATAAGTGCAATTTTCTGTTATGTTATTTAATAGTTTGGAATTTCTGAATTAAAATTAAACCTTTTAAAGTTCCAAAATAAACTTGAAATATTTTTTCAATAGAATTTTTTTTTTATATACTTTTTTCCGGAACTCAAGTGGGTCACTTGAAATTGAAATGGGTCACTCGGTGACCTGCGGTTCATAGGTTGCCGACCCCTGACTTAGCTGATCGTCCAATTTTGATTCCGATTTTCTTTAGGCAATCTATGAAATCTTGGTCTGTATACTCTCCTCCATCATCGGACATCCCTGCCTTCACTTATTTCCAGTTTGCGTTTGAACGTATGCTAAATACAGTTAAAATTTTGCTTTCAATTCACTTTTATATTGCATAAAATCACCTTACGATAATTAGCATGATCATTTTTGCATGTAACAAAATATTTAGAGCCCTGAAATGATGGTTCTTTTATAGGACCAGAGACATCACTAAAAATTACGTCCCCTGCTTTACTAGATTTTGACATTTCTCGAAATATTTTTCTCCGAAACATTCCAATTGTACAACCATCAGAATATTCATTCTTATCAGTTTGTGATATTTCAATTCATTTTTGTTCAGCAGTTCCTTTATATGATTTTTAATCTGATGGCCAAATCTTTCATGTCATGCTTATTAGAATGTCCTTTATGATTTCTTACCATAAAACTGCTTTCTTTATTTTCCAGAGTATCTATATCCAGGAAGTATATATCACCATATCGAAGTTCTTCAACAATAAGTTTATCATTTTTCATAAATTTTCATTTATTTCCTTCAATAATTCGTTAAAACCATTTTCCACTGCTGATTTTGCAGAAAATAAATTTGCCTTCATTTCAGGAACATACATAACATCACAAAAATGATGTACTTTTCCATTCAGATTTGAAAGAATTATGATATTGCCCATACTTTTGGCTAATATTTTTCTGGCATCACCAAGTTAAAATATAATTTTTTCATCTAATTCTTTATAGGCTGTAAAATATTCAGATTTCCAAACACATGCTGAGTACATCCAGAGTAAATTATATACTTTGATCTTCCTGATTTATCTGACTGAAATGTATTTACAAAGGCAAAACCTTGGGCATATTCCTTTTCCTTATCAAAAGCTCTATCACCTTGCTGATTCTTTACACGATTACGCCTCCGATGTGGCCCTCCACATGTCCAATATCGTAACGTCGATTTCCTTTTGTCATACTTGCGTTTTTCGTTCTTGAAATCAACGTTTTCAACACTTCTGGTTTTGTAAAATTTCTTACTATGTGGTTGTCGTTTTTCCATTTCCAAATCTGATTCACGATTTATATTTACATGAACAATACATAATCTAGTTTATTCAATTATCAGTCTAGATGTTCATTTCGACAAGTATACAATGGACCAATGATGTTGAGTCCAAAGAACTATGAAAATGACGATACTGCATTGGTAACTTGTCATCACTAGTGAATTTGATATTGGTTCTTTTAGTTCACGTAAACGTCAAGCAAAAGATTCAATTTTGCTAATATGTGTAGGTATGCCATCACTAATAACGTAGCAAAACTCTTTGAATTAAGTTTGAAGTAAATAAACAAAGTCCGCTGATCTTTGCTCATACACGTCCAATAATTTGACCGACATTTCTCTAGCATTTTCACAGCTCACAATTAAAGTTAAGGGCTTTTTATCCACCATTGTCGCAAAAATTTCTTCACCGTTTTGTTAGATTTTTTCTATTTTTTTAGTTCGAATTTTCAATTATCGCTACCAGCTGTCGGTTGCAAATGCTTTCCAATGCATCACAAGCATCTAAAATGGCACGTACTTGAAATTTCCATTGTGTCCATTTATTTGAGTCTCCTATCTTTATTATTTTCACTTTGTGACCTCTCATTTTTCTTTGGAAATTCAAAAACGAAGTCCAGAAAACAACTGAAAAAAACGCTTCGTTTGATAGCCATAGCGATCGCAAGAACGCTTAACAAAACAGAAGTACAAGCATTAAATATTAAAACTAGCGTTTTCCGAAAACAAATCCTCATATTCAAGCCCCAAATATGACTGGAGCTATAACCTGTTACACAATAATATAATGTGAGAAAAGGACAGAATTTCTTATGTTACCTTTTAACATACTATGTTACAGCGCGAACATTTATCTCTGATATTGCCGGTTATGTTATGTAGGTCTGTTATGTTACGGGGAGCATTTGCAGAAGGTGGAACACTACCCATTGTCCAAACTGATCAAAAAATGAACGAAAAAAATATCAATAAATATTGGGGAACATTTGCTTGTCCTTCCCAGTTTGAGTGGCCTTCCAAGAGTCTTGACCTGAATACAATGAAATATCTTTGGGTATTTTAGGGGGGTGCAGTCTGTTTATAAAGATTTTCGATAGTATCGAACCAAACGTGAAATCAGCAATCGCATTAAGAATACCTGGTGTTGCGTCCATGGTTGTATTTATACGCGCTGACGACTCCAATTTTATAAGTTATTTTCGTTGCATGGCAATTTACTTAGTTTGTTGTTGTTCTAGAAATGTCATCCATGAGCGAGTTGACAATTTGAATAGTGAATAAAAATCTGTTTTTTTATATGAACGTAAAATTATTTTAGATTAAGAATTTTAACCCGCAACCTATAACAGATATTTAACAGTAATACAATAAACGAAACTCTATCTGAACTTACTGTCAACATTGTGCGGTCAATTTATAAAGGTAAGTGAAAAAAAAGGTGCATTTATAGGTTATTGACATACGAGCCTAAGCTAGTCCCGCGAAGAAACGCTCAAACTAATGTTAAGTCTATGGGAAGGTTCTTGCGCAATTTCCCGTTCGCATTTTAATATTTTTAAATATTTTTTTTAATTAAAATGCGAACGTGGAATCGCTCAAGAACCTTCCCATAGACTTAACATTACCTTGCGCGTTTTTTCGCATGACTGATGTAGGCTCTTAACAATATGATTAATTGAAATATCAACGACATTAAATTAGATTGCATGATAAAATGTATCATAAATTAAAATATGTCATTATTTTAATAATTGTAATTTGTATAGTTTTGAAACCTGTGTCTTTCTATATATTTTGACTTAAATAAAATAGGTTCATTCCTTTTTGGCTTTATATTTTCTAGAAATTCTTTACAGTCATTTTTTTACACAACCTTAATTTTTTTTTTCAGGATATTAAAGCCTCTTCTAAACCACAGCAGCAAATATGTCAGGATTTATTCAGTAATCCAGGTCCATCATGCTATTCAACTGCCGTGACAGAACGGACTGCACATGAACGGAATCCTGTCGTAAGTCAAAGAGCATGTTTTAGAAATTGTGTCCAAATTAGTTGATTTTCTAGTATTCTATTTAGTATGAAGATTAAATGTTTTTATGCTGTGTTCAGTAGACACTTTTAACTGATTAGTCAACATTTTCACGATCCTAAATGTTGGGGAATTAACTTAAACTTAAATGCATATATGAATATATATATTACAACATATACATATTACATATTTATATGTTTTACATGCAGAGTTTAATTTCTAAACAAAAGAGTAATCAGAGCTCTAATTTTCTGCAGCCCACCAAAAAATCCACTTCGTAAGAGTGGTGTTTCTAGTTTAAATAATGGTAAATAAAATCAACAAATTGATTTTTCAAGCTCATAAATAAGAAAGGACATGCAGACACAGAAGCTTCAACTTTTTACAATTTTATGGGAGCAAAATAAATAAATAAATTAAATTAAATTAAATTAAATTAAATTAATATAGTCATATGTAATTGCAGGAAACGCAAACATTATAAAAGCCTGCAGGTCGCCAAGCAGTTTTCACATACTGTACCTCACTCCGAGTCCTTTGAAAACATTATGAGTAGTGATAGATTTTTACACGGGACTCGGAGTATGCACTTCTATATCGCTTCTTTTTATGTGATATCACTTCTTTTTGTGACTGACGTTTTAGGTTTGTGGCTTGGCGGGATCATTTACTACGAGTTGTTTTTGATGAGATATCACTCTTTTTTGTAAGGTATTTAATTTCAATTATACGGATTCCATTTTTATTCAGAAAAGAAAAGATAAAAGTGGCAAAAAAAATAATAGTGATGCTATAAACAGAATTATACGAGGGCTGTAAATTAAGTAATGGCAACATAGGTATAAATCATTTTTTAATGAACTTACAAGAACAATTGCATTACATTCCTTCTGTGTAATCACCAGCATAGCTTATAACCTTTTGTCAAATGTCGGGAAGCCTTTGTAGACCAGTGGCATAGTGTTGATTGTTGATGTGAGCGACCGAGCGCCCTACTGTGTTGCGAATACGCAGTCTCATTCCGACCCGAACGAAATGCTTGAACCCATCGTGCTACTGTCCTGTACGGTAAAGCACTTGTGCCACAGGCTTCCACTAATCCTCGATAGCATTCTGTTGCATTTTTGCCACGGGCAACCTCGATTTTAAGCCATGAACGCTGATCACCTTTTGAAAACATGCTTTAGAGCGATGGAAACGAATTTCCCCACTTTAGCGCCACACAACAACTACCCTTCTAAGCAGATCGACTGTTTTTTGCACTCTACACATCGACAACAGCGCCACCTCACCGCTCCCCTATCCTATTTGCGCATGCCCGCGCTTCTGCAAGTTTCAAGGTTAAGTTGACACTATTTAATTTACAACCCTCGTATATCAGAATTATACAATTTATTGAGTGACTTATTCCAATGTACATGTCGCTACCATAACAACTGGGAAACTTTTATATTCATTTCCTTACATTGTATTCATCAGATTATTTATGACATATTTATTTTCCTTTTTCTTTTGTTTATATCACTCTACCGTTTATATACATTTAAAAACAAAAAATTACACAATTTTACAGTAGTTTACAAACTAATTAAAATACTACAGTTTCAGAAAAATGTGGAAAAATAAGAAGTACTTTTTTTCGGTTAACTACAACGATAAGTTTAAGGAGCATACTTTACCGAGAATAATCAACATTTTTTTTTCCTACGAACCTATTTCTATTAGTATAAAAATTTACAGGGATTTTAATCTAACATATTAAATATATTATTTTTGAAAATTACTGAGCACCTTAGAAGTTTTTTATTTGTTTAAATTTTTTAACTCAACGTTTCGAGAATTTGAAAAAAATAAAATTCGCAACGTTTGCAAAAGTATAAAAACTATTAAAGTGATTTCTGTTCATATAGTCCGTTCATTCCAATTCGGTGATCTTAAAATATAGGTCCCCAAGTTCGGCAGTCCATGAATTAATTAGGACATATGTATGCAACTGTTAAAATGTTCTCAAAGTTGACAATAGAGGCAATAAGTATAGCTTGGCAAATATGAAACACGGCATTGCTTCATCATGGCTTTGTTTCGAGAGGAGTTCGTTCTCCGAACATAAAAATCTCACGCGAAAGTGTTCGTTAACCGATTTGTTCGTAAACCGAACAGTTCGTTACCGATCACCTATTGTATACGAAATTTAGCATTTTAAGTTCGTCATAGCCGAAGATTCGATGAACGGCAAATATTTAAACGCAAAACTTGTAATCTTGGGGTATCAAAATATTTACATTCTATTACTCAGCGCATGAACGTAAAGTTGGAATTTTGTAATCGCTATTTCAATCAATTCCTAATACGCTAGAATTATCTACCCTATATATATAAAATCCTAATGAAACGAATTTGTGAAACGATTTTATGAAACGAATTTATGAAACGATTTTATGAAACGACTGATTAAACGACTGATTATGTTTCAGGGCTATTTTTAATAAAATATTAAACGCTTGATGGTGAAATTAATACCAATTGTCCATAAAAATCCGCGGATGTCAAAACTGGTAATAGAATTTTGAAATTGGAATTAGTTTTCGAGATATTAATTCTTTTCTAATTTTAATGACATTTCTGTAATGATGGTAACTAATTACTCAGTTTTTTTGTGACAAAAAAGGGAAAAAAATCGAAAAGGATCCCGATAGGGATTATTGATTTCTTTTTAATCGTCATTTTCAAATTGAAATTGAATTTATCTTTTATTTCAATCGATAATGAAGACAAGATTGTATTAAGACAAGATTGTATGTGTATGTTTTTCAGGAAAATTTGAAAAAAAAAATCACATTTCTATCGTCAGGATTCAATCGCCTGTCAGCATTTAATTTAATTTATAAACTGAAAATATTTTGAATAAATTCGTCCAAATGACGTCATTTATGTAAACGCAAAAGAAAGGGGAGGAAAGGAATTAATAGTATTTATTATTTATTGATATCATTTTGTTATTTTTTTTGTAAAATTTAATTAAAAGAATTTATTTATTTTTATGTACAAAAAGAGGTAAATTGAAAGACAATTATAAATAAATTGTATATATACATATAAATACATGTATAAGCAAGCATAAAAGTTCGGTGCTTTTCCAGTATATGGGGCCTTGACGAAACAGAGAAAATAGCCTTGGCGGAAAAGGAAATTTGGCAACATACTTTCTGTCAACCTATTCACTTTGTCATTTCGTATACAGAAGCATTTTTTCAATATTTATACAATTTGTTTAGCGTAGAATGTCATTTATCCTATTTTATATATAATCAGAAGTAATTTGTATAGAAAAAACAATAATAATATACGTATAATTAAAATACGCATATAAACAAAAAAATCGTCGAATTTGTTTCCATGGCTGTTTATGTCATTTGGCACCAAATCTCACTTTCTGATGCCGAATTGCGCCAAGCTTTTTAAAAAAGCGTCAAGACCCCTATAATAGAAAAGCACCAAAAGTTCATTGAGTTTGTTTTTATAACTTTTGGCAACAAATGTATGTATATTAACGAATCTATCCGTTTTTGAAACTCGAATTACGCCAAACCTAAAAGCAAAGGATCCTATACTGGAAAAGTACCCGATTTTCTTATGGACAATATTCAAGTGACATAACATGGTGCAAAATTATCGCGGATAGCAAATTTGTTTAAATATCTCAATTGATGCCGAATAAATGCAGGCATGCATGCACAAAATATTTAATTAATTTTGTATGATAAATAATTATTAGAAAATTCATATATATATAGATATTAATTAAAATAACATGAAAATATGCATGATGGTGCACTAAAATAGAGAGAAAATTAAAACCTGTTACTGAAAATGTCTATAACATAGTACTTTTCAATACCGTGGTTCTTAATGTTATTCACAAACAGATGTAATTTTTTTCATCTTTAAACGCAAAGGAAGAATAGAATACAGATCGTTGTTATAAAAGTCCGAGAGGTAGCCACAATTTAAACCTAGCCATTTTATACAAGCTGGTTTTCTAGGTGTAATTGATTATACTTATCAATCCCGAAAACAGTCGTCAGTTGTCGCAACAGTTGTATATGAGGCCATGATAATCAAAAAATGCCCCATTAAAACGTTAAAAGCATGGCAACCCAATTACAGATTTACCAATATTTTTAAAACAAAGCACGCTGTCATGTTTTTAGAGGCCTCGAAGTCTGAGCGGGGGTTGGCGAGAGTAGCTCGCAGGGGGTAGGCCCCCTAGTATATTTATAAATAAACACAGTTTCTTTAATCGATGAAAATACTATATATTAATAGATTTAGAGCTTAACATCGACGAGATTTCAGACGGACAAAATGATCTTATATTAAATTTTAAAGCAAGATAATGAAACCTTACAGAGATTGAAACAGTGTAAAATCATTAAAATACATCTCACTCAGTAAATATACATCGGTTGTAGTGTAATCAAGATCATCTAAGAGACTCTGTAAACGAAACGTATATGCTTCAATGCCACTTTACAATAGAGAGGATGTAGTAACATATTTGAATATCTTGTGTATATAGCGAATTTGACAAAAGTTATGCAATTTACTATTTTTTTTCCTCTGTGTTAAGTACAGGAATCATGTACTTCAACGTAAAAATTTGCCAAGCTTGATTGCTAATCATATATCTCATCAAAAACAACTCGTTGTAAATGATCCCGCCAAGCCACAAACCTAAAATGTCAGTCACAAAAAGAAGTGATATCACATAAAAAGAAGCGATATAGAAGTGCATACTCCGAGTCCCGTGTAAAAATCTATCACCACTCACAATGTTTCCAAAGGACTCGGAGTGAGGTACAGTATGTGAAAACTGCTTGGCGACCTGCAGGCTTTTATAATATATGCAGTACATCAATTTTGAAAATCGAAAAAAATAAATTTTTAATTTTTGTTACATCATTTTTTAAATATTTTTGTATGCGAAAGAACTGACAGAACGGATTTTTCCCCAGATCTATGCGATTCCGCTTACGCTAGAATTACTGCAATATATCTCAATTTAGTTAACGTTTATTATAAGGTACAATGTTATTAATATGCGTATGATCATCATATACATATATATATATATATATATATATATATATTACAAACTCAAAATCTTTACATGTTTACTTAAAAAATCCACTTCGTAAGAGTGGTGTTTCTAGTTTAAATAATGGTAAATAAAATCAACAAATTGATTTTTCAAGCTCATAAATAAGAAAGGACATGCAAACACAGAAGCTTCAACTTTTTACAATTTTATGGGAGCAAAATAAATAAATAAATTAAATTAAATTAAATTAAATTAAATTAATATAGTCATATGTAATTGCAGGAAACGCAAACATTATAAAAGCCTGCAGGTCGCCAAGCAGTTTTCACATACTGTACCTCACTCCGAGTCCTTTGGAAACATTATGAGTGGTGATAGATTTTTACACGGGACTCGGAGTATGCACTTCTATATCGCTTCTTTTTATGTGATATCACTTCTTTTTGTGACTGATGTTTTAGGTTTGTGGCTTGGCGGGATCATTTACAACGAGTTGTTTTTGATGAGATATCACTCTTTTTTGTAAGGTATTTTTTTTTTTTTTTAAACTACGTAATATACTATAATTTAGTTAAGCTTAAATAAGCATCACACAGCTGAAAACCTATTTCCAGCAATAACCGCTCTTGGATAGTACTGTAATCGAATTATTTTGTGTCCTTTTAAATGACCGATAAATCTTATACAGATCATGTTCTTTAAGCATGTTGTAGTACGCAAATCAAATTTATTATGTTTGAAGTAGTGTAATATCATTAAGTTATACTGCAAACATTCCATAATGTTACGGAATTTTTTTGCGTGTCCCTGTTTACGATCTGTAAATGCTACAAGCTGCATTTTCTATTGAAAATGTCCCATATTAGACCTCAATATCATATACCAATTACACGAAAATACAAATAAAGAAGAGTATTATATAGAAGAGTATATTATAGAACGAATATTAGATAATAGACAGAGATTAACTGAAATGAATGTAAAAAATGCCCTTTGCAATCTTTTTTTCCCCTTTAAAAATTGTTTGTATAGAACAATTTCCAGATTCAATTTTTCTTTCTTTCTTTTTCTTTTCTTTTCTTTCCTTTTTTTTTTTCTTGTACTTGCTTGAACTTGAAGGTAGTTTAAATAACTTTTTTTCTCTATTCCTGCTGCTATATCTTATTAAAAAAAAAGAAAAAGAAAAAAATTATAATTTTTTTTAATAAATTCACTAGATCGCACTTTCTGCCATGCTTAGAAAAGCTGTGAATTTTCTATAATCGGGTTCGGTGCTCATGGCAAAGTAACGTATTGTAAAGGATTTCTTTTTTTTGGAAAAATCATGAATTGCAGTCATGAAAACTACTTTATCGGAAATGTAGCTAACTGCAACTACAACTACTTTATTTAAAAAGTAGCGACTACAAACTACTTTTCAAAAGTAGTCACTACTTCGTTACTTTCAGATTTTGCCAAAATATTCAATTTATACTCGAAATTAAAGACACGGATTAAATAATACAGTGACTCCTCGTTATATCGCGTCTGCCCGGTACAATTAAATAAGTGCGATATAAACGGGTCAATTAAAGTTTTAAGAAATATAACATGCAAAAAAAATTGTGTGTGTCTCCAAAATGTTAGCTAATACACCTATTATAAATTTCTAAGCGAAATTTTGAGAGATGCATAATACAATCAATACTTCAATACAGTTACTTAAAAAAATCCGGAGTGGTTCCACTTGACTTTTCGAATATTTTACAGAATACTGTGAGTTCAAATAAATAGTAATATAACAATAAATAATTTAAAAAAAAATCCTAATTTTACAAAGGTGAGAGCTTTGGGAACCAGAAAAAGCGAGAAAATTTTAATATAAACGCAATCATCGATACATACATATGAAATTTTGTGGGAAAATTTCACCTGTTTTGCTAAAGCATCTTATTTTTTAAAAGGAACGTAACACTTTTTTGCTGAAAAAGTACAATTTCCGGAAATAATAACAGATTCGGAGCCATAAATAACTGATAAGAAACTGCTTATCTTTTATCAGTTAATGGTTTTAGAAATGTCAACCGGACATCGTTAAATGTAATTACCGGTCACATAGTTTTTCAGGGGAAAATCTTTTTTTTATATAAACAGCTCAAAAATGGCGTATTTTTGGAGATCAGCTTTTGGGATCAATGTTTAAATTTCACCGTACTTGTCAACCTTGTTACATCGATTATCTACCGTTGGTTAGTAGGGGCCACGACGGGAGATTTTAGCTGAATCAGGATTACCCCCCCCCCCCCAATTGTTAGAAATTTCTCGACTTACACGGGAGTATATATGATATTTATTATTATTTGATTTACACTCAATCACTGCAAAATGTAATCACCAAAAAAAAAATCTTTTCAAGAATCATGACAGAAAAAAGATAATTTTCATTGCAGTATATCATTTAAAACTGATTTACAAACAAAAAATTACTTCATTCAGGTAAATAGCTTTCTTTCTTCAGGGAAAATAAAATCCCCAACGGTTCCACGACCCACTAATGATTACCAGATGTGCCTGGTTCCACGACCCACTAATGATTACCAGATGTGCCTACTGGTTGCTTACTGATTGCCATACTCTGATCACCTGCGGGGAAGAATCATTAGAGAAGGGGGTTGAAATTTTGAGATTCTCCCGTAGTTAACGCATAAGTAAGGAATTTGTTTCCCGTAACCTAAACGTTAATTATTTTATGAAAATAGTTTTTAACCTAGGAAACAAAGTTGAAAAACAAAAACAATCATTAGTTAAGCAGATGAGGCATTTAAACAGTAGGGGAAGCCCCCCAAAATATAATGCCCCAGGACTTATCAACGCCATGTTGTAAATATACTGAAACAAACATTTATTAAACTTGGATTAATAATTTTAATACATGTAATTGGTTTAATCCTATTTCAAGGCACCATTTGGCGATTTTTAAAAATGATGCCACATTGGCTATTTCTAAATTGTTTACTTACATTTATCATATTGTAACCAACAATAAGCAAATGGTAAAATGTTGCCAATCTTAATTTTTAAATAGTTATACATAGGAAAAGTCATAGATTTAGTGATAAAAACGTAACTGAAAAATAGATTGCATTTATACGAGAGTAACAATGTAACGAATGTAAAATTTTATTCGTTGAAAACAATTTGGACAAATAAATGATAATTTAAATACAGAATTCTTAAATTAAACCATACACAGTTGATTTTTCTTAGATACTGCATTTATGGGTGAAATAAAATATTTTATTTGACAAATTTACTAAGATACATATGAAAAAGATAATATGAGCAGTAAAAAACAACGTTTTTATACACATTTCATCGATATTACATAAAAGTTAACGATTAATGTGAAAGTTGAAAAAACGAAAATACACGAAATTCGTTAATGCCGCGATCATTGTACCGCACGTATGATCGCTTCGTGAACACGAAACCGAAAAAAAACATCACTGGATACAGCAACCTCGTCGTATCGGAATCCCAAGAAATACACGAAATTCGTTAATGCCGCGATCACTGTACCACACGTATGATCGCTTCGCGAACATGAAACCTAAAAAAAAACATCACTGGATACAGCAAACTCGTCGTATCGGAATCCCCAAAAATACACTTATTTCCAGTTTGCGTTTGAACGTATGCTAAATACAGTTAAAATTTTGCTTTCAATTCACTTTTATATTGCATAAAATCACCTTACGATAATTAGCATGATCATTTTTGCATGTAACAAAATATTTAGAGCCCTGAAATGATGGTTCTTTTATAGGACCAGAGACATCACTAACAATTACGTTCCCTGCTTTACTAGATTTTGACATTTCTCGAAATATTTTTCTCCGAAACATTCCAATTGTACAACCATCAGAATATTCATTCTTATCAGTTTGTGATATTTCAATTCATTTTTGTTCAGCAGTTCCTTTATATGATTTTTAATCTGATGGCCAAATCTTTCATGTCATGCTTATTAGAATGTCCTTTATGATTTCTTACCATAAAACTGCTTTCTTTATTTTCCAGAGTATCTATATATCCAGGAAGTATATATCACCATATCGACGTTCTTCAACAATAAGTTTATCATTTTTCATAAATTTTCATTTATTTCCTTCAATAATTCGTTAAAACCATTTTCCACTGCTGATTTTGCAGAAAATAAATTTGCCTTCATTTCAGGAACATACATAACATCACAAAAATGATGTACTTTTCCATTCAGATTTGAAAGAATTATGATATTGCCCATACTTTTGGCTAATATTTTTCTGGCATCACCAAGTTAAAATATAATTTTTTCATCTAATTCTTTATAGGCTGTAAAATATTCAGGTTTCCAAACACATGCTGAGTACATCCAGAGTAAATTATATACTTTGATCTTCCTGATTTATCTGACTGAAATGTATTTACAAAGGCAAAACCTTGGGTATATTCCTTTTCCTTATCAAAAGCTCTATCACCTTGCTGATTCTTTACACGATTACGCCTCCGATGTGGCCCTCCACATGTCCAATATCGTAACGTCGATTTCCTTTTGTCATACTTGCGTTTTTCGTTCTTGAAATCAACGTTTTCAACACTTCTGGTTTTGTAAAATTTCTTACTATGTGGTTGTCGTTTTTCCATTTCCAAATCTGATTCACGATTTATATTTACATGAACAATACATAATCTAGTTTATTCAATTATCAGTCTAGATGTTCATTTCGAAAAGTATACAATGGACCAATGATGTTGAGTCCAAAGAACTATGAAAATGACGATACTCCATTGGTAACTTGTCATCACTAGTGAATTTGATATTGGTTCTTTTAGTTCACGTAAACGTCAAGCAAAAGATTCAATTTTGCTAATATGTGTAGCTATGCCATCACTAATAACGTAGCAAAACTCTTTGAATTAAGTTTGAAGTAAATAAACAAAGTCCGCTGATCTTTGCTCATACACGTCCAATAATTTGACCGACATTTCTCTAGCATTTTCACAGCTCACAATTAAAGTTAAGGGCTTTTTATCCACCATTGTCGCAAAAATTTCTTCACCGTTTTGTTAGATTTTTTCTATTTTTTTAGTTCGAATTTTCAATTATCGCTACCAGCTGTCGGTTGCAAATGCTTTCCAATGCATCACAAGCATCTAAAATGGCACGTACTTGAAATTTCCATTGTGTCCATTTATTTGAGTCTCCTATCTTTATTATTTTCACTTTGTGACCTCTCATTTTTCTTTGGAAATTCAAAAACGAAGTCCAGAAAACAACTGAAAAAAACGCTTCGTTTGATAGCCATAGCGATCGCAAGAACGCTTAACAAAACAGAAGTACAAGCATTAAATATTAAAACTAGCGTTTTCCGAAAACAAATCCTCATATTCAAGCCCCAAATATGACTGGAGCCATAACCTGTTACACAATAATATAATGTGAGAAAAGGACAGAATTTCTTATGTTACCTTTTAACATACTATGTTACAGCGCGAACATTTATCTCTGATATTGCCGGTTATGTTATGTAGGTCTGTTATGTTACGGGGAGCATTTGCAGAAGGTGGAACACTACCCATTGTCCAAATTGATCAAAAAATGAACGAAAAAAATATCAATAAATATTGGGGAACATTTGCTTGTCCTTCCCAGTTTGAGTGGCCTTCCAAGAGTCTTGACCTGAATACAATGAAATATCTTTGGGTATTTTAGGGGGGTGCAGTCTGTTTATAAAGATTTTCGATAGTATCGAACCAAACGTGAAATCAGCAATCGCATTAAGAATACCTGGTGTTGCGTCCATGGTTGTATTTATACGCGCTGACGACTCCAATTTTATAAGTTATTTTCGTTGCATGGCAATTTACTTAGTTTGTTGTTGTTCTAGAAATGTCATCCATGAGCGAGTTGACAATTTGAATAGTGAATAAATATCTGTTTTTTTATATGAACGTAATTTAGATTAAGAATTTTAACACGCAACCTATAACAGATATTTAACAGTAATACAATAAACGAAACTCTATCTGAACTTACTGTCAACATTGTGCGGTCAATTTATAAAGGTAAGTGAAAAAAAAGGTGCATTTATAGGTTATTGACATACGAGCCTAAGCTAGTCCCGCGAAGAAACGCTCAAACTAATGTTAAGTCTATGGGAAGGTTCTTGCGCAATTTCCCGTTCGCATTTTAATATTTTTAAATATTTTTTTTATTAAAATGCGAACGAGGAATCGCTCAAGAACCTTCCCATAGACTTAACATTACCTTGCGCGTTTTTTCGCATGACTGATGTAGGCTCTTAACAATATGATTAATTGAAATATCAACGACATTAAATTAGATTGCATGATAAAATGTATCATAAATTAAAATATGTCATTATTTTAATAATTGTAATTTGTATAGTTTTGAAACCTGTGTCTTTCTATATATTTTGACTTAAATAAAATAGGTTCATTCCTTTTTGGCTTTATATTTTCTAGAAATTCTTTACAGTCATTTTTTTACACAACCTTAATTTTTTTTCAGGACATTAAAGCCTCTTCTAAACCACAGCAGCAAATATGTCAGGATTTATTCAGTAATCCAGGTCCATCATGCTATTCAACTGCCGTGACAGAACGGACTGCACATGAACGGAATCCTGTCGTAAGTCAAAGAGCATGTTTTAGAAATTGTGTCCAAATTAGTTGATTTTCTAGTATTCTATTTAGTATGAAGATTAAATGTTTTTATGCTGTGTTCAGTAGACACTTTTAACTGATTAGTCAACATTTTCACGATCCTAAATGTTGTTGAATTAACTTAAACTTAAATGCATATATGAATATATATATTACAACATATACATATTACATATTTATATGTTTTACATGCAGAGTTTAATTTCTAAACAAAAGAGTAATCAGAGCTCTAATTTTCTGCAGCCCACTAAAAAATCCACTTCGTAAGAGTGGTGTTTCTAGTTTAAATAATGGTAAATAAAATCAACAAATTGATTTTTCAAGCTCATAAATAAGAAAGGACATGCAGACACAGAAGCTTCAACTTTTTACAATTTTATGGGAGCAAAATAAATAAATTAAATTAAATTAAATTAAAATAAAATAATATAGTCATATGTAATTGCAGGAAACGCAAACATTATAAAAGCCTGCAGGTCGCCAAGCAGTTTTCACATACTGTACCTCACTCCGAGTCCTTTGAAAACATTATGAGTGGTGATAGATTTTTACACGGGACTCGGAGTATGCACTTCTATATCGCTTCTTTTTATGTGATATCACTTCTTTTTGTGACTGACGTTTTAGGTTTGTGGCTTGGCGGGATCATTTACAACGAGTTGTTTTTGATGAGATATCACTCTTTTTTGTAAGGTATTTAATTTCAATTATACGGATTCCATTTTTATTCAGAAAAGAAAAGATAAAAGTGGCAAAAAAAATAATAGTGATGCTATAAACAGAATTATACGAGGGCTGTAAATTAAGTAATGGCAACATAGGTATAAATCATTTTTTAATGAACTTACAAGTACAATTGCATTACATTCCTTCTGTGTAATCACCAGCATAGCTTATAACCTTTTGCCAAATGTCGGGAAGCCTTTGTAGACCAGTGGCATGGTGTTGATTGTTGATGTGAGCGACCGAGCGCCCTACTGTGTTGCGAATACGCAGTCTCATTCTGACCCGAACGAAATGCTTGAACGCATCGTGCTACTGTTCTGTACGGTAAAGCACTTGTGCCACAGGCTTCCACTAATCCTCGATAGCATTCTGTTGCATTTTTGCCACGGGCAACCTCGATTTTAAGCCATGAACGATTTTAAGCCATGATTTTAAGCCTTTTGAAAACATGCTTTATAGCGATGGAAACGAATTTCCCCACTTTAGCGCCACACAACAACTACCCTTCTAAGCAGATCGACTGTTTTTTGCACTCTACACATCGACAACAGCGCCACCTCACCGCTCCCCTATCCTATTTGCGCATGCCCGCGCTTCTGCGAGTTTCAAGGTTAAGTTGACACTATTTAATTTACAACCCTCGTATATCAGAATTATACAATTTATTGAGTGACTTATTCCAATGTACATGTCGCTACCATAACAACTGGGAAACTTTTATATTCATTTCCTTACATTGTATTCATCAGATTATTTATGACATATTTATTTTCCTTTTTCTTTTGTTTATATCACTCTACCGTTTATATACATTTAAAAACAAAAAATTACACAATTTTACAGTAGTTTACAAACTAATTAAAATACTACAGTTTCAGAAAAATGTGGAAAAATAAGAAGTACTTTTTTTCGGTTAACTACAACGATAAGTTTAAGGAGCATACTTTACCGAGAATAATCAACATTTTTTTTTTCCTACGAACCTATTTCTATTAGTATAAAAATTTACAGGGATTTTAATCTAACATATTAAATATATTATTTTTGAAAATTACTGAGCACCTTAGAAGTTTTTTATTTGTTTAAATTTTTTAACTCAACGTTTCGAGAATTTGAAAAAAATAAAATTCGCAACGTTTGCAAAAGTATAAAAACTATTAAAGTGATTTCTGTTCATATAGTCCGTTCATTCCAATTCGATGATCTTAAAATATAGGTCCCCAAGTTCAGCAGTCCATGAATTAATTAGGACATATGTATGCAACTGTTAAAATGTTCTCAAAGTTGACAATAGAGGCAATAAGTATAGCTTGGCAAATATGAAACACGGCATTGCTTCATCATGGCTTTGTTTCGAGAGGAGTTCGTTCTCCGAACATAAAAATCTCACGCGAAAGTGTTCGTTAACCGATTTGTTCGTAAACCGAACAGTTCGTTACCGATCACCTATTGTATACGAAATTTAGCATTTTAAGTTCGTCATAGCCGAAGATTCGATGAACGGCAAATATTTAAACGCAAAACTTGTAATCTTGGGGTATCAACATATTTACATTCTATTACTCAGAGCATGAACGTAAAGTTGGAATTTTGTAATCGCTATTTCAATCAATTCCTAATACGCTAGAATTATATATTTATAAATAAACACAGTTTCTTTAATCGATGAAAATACTATATATTAATAGATTTAGAGCTTAACATCGACGAGATTTCAGACGGACAAAATGATCTTATATTAAATTTTAAAGCAAGATAATGAAACCTTACAGAGATTGAAACAGTGTAAAATCATTAAAATACATCTCACTCAGTAAATATACATCGGTTGTAGTGTAATCAAGATCATCTAAGAGACTCTGTAAACGAAACGTATATGCTTCAATGCCGCTTTACAATAGAGAGGATGTAGTAACATATTTGAATATCTTGTGTATATAGCGAATTTGACAAAAGTTATGCAATTTACTATTGTTTTTCCATTGTGTTAAGTACAGGAATCATGTACTTCAACGTAAAAATTTGCCAAGCTTGATTGCTAATCATATATCTCATCAAAAACAACTCGTTGTAAATGATCCCGCCAAGCCACAAACCTAAAATGTCAGTCCCAAAAAGAAGTGATATCACATAAAAAGAAGCGATATAGAAGTGCATACTCCGAGTCCCGTGTAAAAATCTATCACCACTCACAATGTTTCCAAAGGACTCGGAGTGAGGTACAGTATGTGAAAACTGCTTGGCGACCTGCAGGCTTTTATAATATATGCAGTACAACAATTTTGAAAATCGAAAAAAATAAATTTTTAATTTTTTTTACATCATTTTTTAAATATTTTTGCATGCGAAAGAACTGACAGAACGGATTTTTCCCCAGATCTATGCGATTCCGCTTACGCTAGAATTACTGCAATATAACCATAGAATCAAGAACTATCATAAATAGAACGCGAGATATAGATGTGTCAAAAACCCGTTTTGTCCCGTCCGCAAAATATAAATGTTTCTATCATAAATAGAACGCGAGATATAGATGTGTCAAAAACCCGTTTTGTCCCGTCCGCAAAATATAAACTAGACAGAGTTAAAAAAAAAAAAAAAAAAAAAATTGTAAAATCTTTTGGCATCCATTGGCGGAAATTCCTTTCATTTACGGTTCAATGCATTGCGGTTTCTTATGCTTGGCAAGAAACTCTGTCGAGTTTCTATGATTATAATACGAGCAAATCTTATGTGTGGTTTTATATATATATATGCAAATTTTATCTTAAAAACTGCTCTAACGATTTTGACGAAATTTTGTATCCCACCGTTTTGGGGCGCCAGAAAGCCATCGGGCTAGGTCACGTGTTCAAGAAAATTTGATTAGTGGGTCATTTTGGGTCAGGGTCAAGCTAATTCTATCTATAATAATAGATAATACCGTAATAATAGACGTTCTACAAAAGCGGTTTGGAGAAGATGAGAACATTATTAGCCGAGATATTGAAATAAGACACAGTTAGAGAAAATAACTTTGAGGGGGTTGCCGATGGGAGGGGATGTTCAAGTGTCTTTCAGAAAATGACTAATTAGGAGGACCACTATGCATCTTTAAAAATTTGTTCGTTTGGTTAAGCTATGAACTTAATTACAAATTTGGCTTAAACAATTATTTGGAAATAGTGGTAACTACCACTCATTAATTTACTTTAATGTTATAGAGTGTGACTATTAAGTTCAGTATTATGTTTGTAATCAGTTGCGTTGAAATCGGAAAGATAGTTGCTGAGTTATGGAAACGGGGCATAGTTAGAGAAAAAACCTTGAAGGAGGTGCCAGGGCGAAGCGGATGTTCAAGTTCACTTCAGTAAATTACTAATTAGGAGGACCACTATGCATCTCTAAAGATTGATTCATTCGGTTACGCTAGGAACTTAATATGAAGTTTGTCTTTGACTATTATTCGGAAATACTGGTAGCTGTTTTCTAGAAGTACACCTTGAAGCTATAAATGCTGATTTTTATGATAATTTAGCAAAATGGAACTGGTTTGGAGAAGTTCGGAACATAATTATCTGAATTCTAGAAACAAGAGGGGAAAATTCTGCTATAAGGCCGAATATAGATTTTCCACACACGGCTTTTATTTAAAAAATAAACTAGCTGTAACTCAGAATAAAAACGCAATGACAACAAACAATTTTAAAATATCTAAATAACAAAAAAAAATTCCCCTGTTAAAGTGTTGAGTTGTTCAATAACCATTCGATTTAGAAAAATATTTTTCTACCACTGAGCAATTTTTTTAATGAAATTTAATTCATGTTGCTATGGCAGCAGACGATAAAACGATATCTTTGGAATAAGGGAATAAATAGAAGAAAAAAATTTGTTGATGTTTGTGATAAAATGTTTTTCTTTATTTTTTAAAAATGTATATACATAATTCACTTTTATATTTTAACAGAATAATAAGTTTACTATAATTCATTACTCATGCTATGGCCAGTATACACGATACACGCCGAGCCACAATGCCTTTATCATTATCTTTTTACGCGTAAAAGTTTCGCTACGGTACCCCATTGTGAAGTTTTGTAATTTTTTAAATCTAATATTTGAAAAACGACATAATCATTAGATTTGAAATTTATATCAAGAAAAATACAATTTTTTACCATTCTAACGCAGTTTGTAAAACAATTTTGTGACAAATACTTTTCGAGTTATTAATTTTTTAAGTAACTTCAAATGTTTCATTTTCCGAGATTAATCTGTGGCAACGATGGATTGCTGTGACTTTTCATAAACATGAAAAATGATAGAGATTGAAAGAATAAGCCACCCTGTGTGTGGCTAATAAAGCACAGTTAGAGAAAAAACATTGAGGGAGGGGCCGCGAGGAGGCACGCGGTCAAATGCTCAACAATAAATCACTAACTTTCACTGTTGGTATGCATCAACTGAATACGGGCTTTGTACTTTTATTAAGAACATAAATTTAATTTTTACTAAAACTATTATTCTAAAATAGCGGTATCATCTATATAAAAGAGCGATTAAACGTTACGGGTGAAGCAAAAAATGTTAAATTTTTTAAATGTAATTAGTTCTGTTGAAATCAGAGCAGTAGATTTGGATTTATTAATAAGGAGGGCAATTAATGAAAAAGTCGCCGCCAGGTGGCTCGCGATCAAGTAAAATATGTGTGATATTTAATAAAAATACGTTTAACCCCTACCCCTGCCTATCCCCGCATATTTAACAAATAATCTGCTAAATAAAGTTTTCTGAATTAATAATCTCTATCATACTAATATACGTCATGTGAAAAAAAACCCTTAAACCCAGCTAATTGTCATTCATTAAGTCGATAAAATCCTTCTATATATAAAAAATAAAGTAATGGTTTTGAAATGGACCAACGAAAATCTGCGTAGATATTCCAGGTTAATCTCATCGCTTTTTTACTAGGGACTTTTTTGACTAGCAATTACTTTTTTTCTAGCCATCCTACGGATTCGAAAATCATACCACCAGACGAGAGATATAACAAGCTTTCAGAAATTCAAAAAATTATCACTGTCGGACAGTTAAAACTCAAAAAATCCTTAAAAATCGAGTAAAAAATATTTTATTGAAATGTCATTTTTTAATATTGTTGCCAAATCTATACTAATATTATAAAGGAGTAAAGATTGTTTGTTTGTTTGTTTGTAGGGGGTAATCTCTGGAACTACCGAACCGATTTCAAAAGTGATGGTGGCAAATTGATGGTGACAACCCCTGCTCCAACATAGGCTATATTTTATGTCGGTGCCACTAACCCCAGGGGGTGAAGGAGCAAAAAAAGTTCTAAAATTGCCATTTTTTAGCTATCAGACTGGCTATCAAGCCCTGAGAGCTTGCCAGCCGGTTCTGTATGTATGTGTGTACATACGTAATGCGATAACTCTTCATAGAAATATCCGTTTTCCTTCAAATTTTGTTTATAGGTTCACTGTGTTAAGGCGCTTCCCTGATTAGTTTTCGGGATTGATTGGTTAAGTATAAAGGGGGGGGGCGGGGGGGGGGCTAATCCCCCCCCTTAATTTATATAAATGGGTTTTCATGCAGAATTATCCCATTTGCTTCAAAATTTGTTTATAGGTTCATTGGGTTAAAACGCTTCCCTGGTTAGTTTTCGGGATTGATTGGTTAAGTATAAAGGGGGAGGGGATCGGGGGGCTAATTCCCCCCTTAATTTATATAAATGGTTTTTTCATGCAGAATTGTTCCGTTTTCATTCAAATTTTGTTTATAGGTTCACTGAGTTAAGGCGCTTAACTGATTAGTTTTCGGGATTGATTAGTTAAGTATAAAGGGGGAGGGGATCGGGGAGCTAATCCCCCCCTTAAGTTATATAAATGGGTTTTTCATGCAGAATTATTCCGTTTTCCTTCAAATTTTGTTTATAGGTTCATTGGGTTAAGACGCTTCCCTTATTACTTTTCGGGATTGATTGGTTAAGTATAAAGGGGGGTACGGGGGGGCTAATCCCTCCTAAATTTATATAAATGGGTTTTTCAAGCAGAATTCTTCCGTTTTCCTTCAAATTTTGTTTATAGGTTCACTGTGTTAAGGCGCTACCCTGATTAGTTTTTCGGGATTGATTGGTTAAGTATAAAGGGGGGAACGGGGGGGCTAATCTCCCCCTTAATTTATATAAATGGGTTTTTCATGCAGAATTATCCCATTTCCTTCAAATTTTGGTTAAAGGTTCACTGTGTTAAGACGCTTCCCTAATTAGTTTTCGGGATTGATTGGTTAAGTATAAAGGGGGGAACGGGGGGCCAATCTCCCCCTTATTTTATATAAATGGGTTTTTCATGCAGAATTATTCCGTTTTCCTTCAAATTTTGTTTATAGGTTCACTGTGTTAAGGCGCTTCCCTGATTAGTTTTCGGGATTGATTGGTTAAGTATAAAGGGGGAGGGGATCGGGGGGCTAATTCCCCCCTTAATTTATATAAATGGGTTTTTCATGCAGAATTGTTCCGTTTTCATTCAAATTTTGTTTATAGGTTCACTGAGTTAAGGCGCTTAACTGATTAGTTTTCGGGATTGATTAGTTAAGTATAAAGGGGGAGGGGATCGGGGAGCTAATCCCCCCCTTAAGTTATATAAATGGGTTTTTCATGCAGAATTATTCCGTTTTCCTTCAAATTTTGTTTATAGGTTCGTTGGGTTAAGACGCTTCCCTGATTACTTTTCGGGATTGATTGGTTAAGTATAAAGGGGGGAACGGGGGGGCTAATCCCTCCTTAATTTATATAAATGGGTTTTTCAAGCAGAATTCTTCCGTTTTCCTTCAAATTTTGTTTATAGGTTCACTGTGTTAAGGCGCTTCCCTGATTAGTTTTTCGGGATTGATTGGTTAAGTATAAAGGGGGGAACGGGGGGGCTAATCTCCCCCTTAATTTATATAAATGGGTTTTTCATGCAGAATTATCCCATTTCCTTCAAATTTTGGTTAAAGGTTCACTGTGTTAAGACGCTTCCCTAATTAGTTTTCGGGATTGATTGGTTAAGTATAAAGGGGGGAACGGGGGGCCAATCTCCCCCTTATTTTATATAAATGGGTTTTTCATGCAGAATTATTCCGTTTTCCTTCAAATTTTGTTTATAGGTTCACTGTGTTAAGGCGCTTCCCTGATTAGTTTTCGGGATTGATTGGTTAAGTATAAAGGGGGAGGGGATCGGGGGGCTAATTCCCCCCTTAATTTATATAAATGGGTTTTTCATGCAGAATTGTTCCGTTTTCATTCAGATTTTGTTTATAGGTTCACTGAGTTAAGGCGCTTAACTGATTAGTTTTCGGGATTGATTAGTTAAGTATAAAGGGGGAGGGGATCGGGGAACTAATCCCCCCCTTAAGTTATATAAATGGGTTTTTCATGCAGAATTATTCCGTTTTCCTTCAAATTTTGTTTATAGGTTCATTGGGTTAAGACGCTTCCCTGATTACTTTTCGGGATTGATTGGTTAAGTATAAAGGGGGGTACGGGGGGGGCTAATCCCTCCTTAATTTATATAAATGGGTTTTTCAAGCAGAATTATTCCGTTTTCCTTCAAATTTTGTTTATAGGTTCACTGTGTTAAGGCGCTTCCCTGATTAGTTTTTCGGGATTGATTGGTTAAGTATAAAGGGGGGAACGGGGGGGCTAATCTCCCCCTTAATTTATATAAATGGGTTTTTCATGCAGAATTATCCCATTTCCTTCAAATTTTGGTTAAAGGTTCACTGTGTTAAGACGCTTTCCTAATTAGTTTTCGGGATTGATTGGTTAAGTATAAAGGGGGAACGGGGGGCCAATCTCCCCCTTATTTTATATAAATGGGTTTTTCATGCAGAATTATTCCGTTTTCCTTCAAATTTTGTTTATAGGTTCACTGTGTTAAGGCGCTTCCCTGATTAGTTTTCGGGATTGATTGGTTAAGTATAAAGGGGGGGGGAACGGGGGGCTAATCCCCCCCTTAATTTATATAAATGGGTTTTTCATGCAGAATTATCCCATTTGCTTCAAAATTTGTTTATAGGTTCATTGGGTTAAGACGCTTCCCTGATTAGTTTTTCGGGATTGATTGGATTTGTATAAAGGGGGGAACGGGGGTGGTAATCCCCCCCCCTTAATTTATATAAATGGGTTTTTCATGCAGAAATATCCCATTTCCTTCAAATTTTGGTTAAAGGTTCACTGTGTTAAGACGCTTCCCTAATTAGTTTTCGGGATTGATTGGTTAAGTATAAAGGGGGGAACGGGGGGCTAATCCCCCCCTTATTTTATATAAATGGGTTTTTCATGCAGAATTATCCCATTTCCTTCAAATTTTGTTTATAGGTTCACTGTGTTAAGGCACTTCCCTGATTAGTTTTCGGGATTGATTGGTTAAGTATAAAGTGGGGGAACGGGGGGCTAATACCCCCCTTAATTTATATAAATGGGTTTTTCATGCAGAATTATCCCATTTCCTTCAAATTTTATTTATAGGTTCACTGTGTTAAGGCGCCTCCCTGATTAGTTTTCGGGATTGATTGGTTAAGTATAAAGGGGGGAACGGAGGGCTAATCCCCCCTTATTTTATATAAATGGGTTTTTCATGCAGAATTATTCCGTTTTCCTTCAAATTTTGTTTATAGGTTCACTGTGTTAAGGCACTTCCTGATTAGTTTTCGGGATTGATTGGTTAAGTATAAAGGGGGGGACGGGGGGGCTAATCCCCCCTTAATTTATATAAATGGGTTTTCATGCAGAATTATCCCATTTGCTTCAAAATTTGTTTATAGGTTCATTGGGTTAAGACGCTTCCCTGATTAGTTTTCGGGATTGATTGGTTAAGTATAAAGGGGGGGAACGGAGGGGGCTAATCCCGCCTTAATTTATATAAAAGGTGTTTTTCATGCAGAATTATCCGATTTTCTTCAAATTTTGTATATATATTCATTGTAATTAGAGATTTACCTGATTAGTTTAAGGGGTTCTTTAGTTAACTATGAAGAGGGTAACGGGGGTTGACCCCCCTCCTTAATATATTGTTTATTTCTTTATTTTTCGATGGGCTTATTTCAAATTCTTTGAAATAAGAGTTTAATATACAATCAGTGTGAATAGCCTGTGAACTCAATGCCCTCAGTTTAACTGGGCATTTTTATTTTTATTTTTTATACTGAAGGAGCTAGAAATTTGAAATTTGTCATTGTAGTTACTTATAAGATGTAAATGCTCTCTAAGAACAAAATAAAAAAGAAATTTAAATTTAAAAGGGTGAAATGAGCGAAAAGCGTTCTAAAAACAGTCTAAATTACAATTTCTATGAAATCTCTGGAACTACAGAACCGATTTCAAAAGTAATGGTGGCAAATTGATGGGAACAATCCCTACTCCAACATAGGCTATATTTTATGTCAGTGCCACTAACATCTATGGGTTGCAGGATCGAAAAATGTTCGAAAATTGCGCCTTTTTTATACTGAAGGGGCAAGAAATTTGAAATTTAGCATTGTAGTTACTTATAAGATGTAAATGCTCTCTAAGAATAAATTTTAAAAAAAATCGAAATTTAAATGGGTGAAATGAGCGAAAAGCGTTCTGAAGTCATTCTAAATTACAATTTCTATGGAATCTCTGGAGCCACGGAACCGATTTCAAATGTGATGGTGGCAAATTGGTGGTGACAATCCCTGCTCCAACAGCCTCTTTAATAAAAAACTATGCGTTGCTGACGACTGGGTTTTTCGCTAATTGTTGCAACAGATTAATCTCGGAAAATGAAACATTTGAAGTTACTGAAAAAAATGATAGCTCAAAAAGTATTTGTCAGAAAATTGTTAGACAAACTGCGTTTGAAAGGTAAAAAATTGTATTTTTCTTGATATAAATTGCAAATCTAATGATTATGCCGTTTTTCAAATATTGAACTTCAAAAATTACCAAATTTTCCAATGGAGTACCATAGCGAAACCTTCATGCGTAAAAAGATAATGATAAGGGCGACGTGTCCTGACGTGTATATTGGCTATAGCACGAGTCACAAATTATAGTAGCCTTATTATTCTGTTAAAATATAAAAGTTATTTAAGAAATGTCAATATTTTGTTTGATTAAAGGTTCGTTAAAAGAAATTGACCAGCGTAGCGGGCGTAGCTTGCTAGTTCTAAATAAACGCAAAGGATTATGTTTTTTCTCAAATAAAAAATGTATTTGCGCGAGACTATTAAAAACATATGAAAGTTTAAAATAATAATTAAATGATCACGTTTGAAAGCAGGAAATAAAGAAAATTACGTCATAAAAATTGTGTTTACACATGAATATTAAAAATAAAAAGATGAATTAAATGAAAAAGCATTATAACCACTTAAATGAAAAGCATTATAACCTGATTACAGAAGATATTCGCCGTTCGTGATATCATCATCATCATCTTTTTAAAACAGGATACATTACCAGGTTTTAAGAGACTGTGAAATCAGAACGGGGGTTGGTGAGCGTAGCGAGCAGGGGGAAGAGCCCTCTAGTTCTTTTAAAATTAAGATTTTAGCATTTAGCAACGGTTAATAATTAAGTTGATAGTCTACATGTCATATAATCTCTGATCCATTGATTTTAAACACACGACTCGCAATTGGAATGATTCCTGCCTTGATTTATTTATTGACTTCTGCGGAGATTTTATACAACCAACCAGCCGAAGATAAAAATGCGTACTTTTGATTAGATCTCTTTGTGGATGGATTTTAATTAATATTTAATCTATCAAAAATCTATTTAAAAATTTCGAATTTTTGGCCCCAATCGTTTATGGCCACCCTACCAGCTACCGGTGTGTATAATTTCGTAGCCCTGCGCCTTGTGGCTTTCGAGTTTTTGAGGTTAGATAGATACGCGAACGGTTTTTAATAGTATAGATAATCTATCACATAAATTATCCCATTCTGCCAAAATTTATGTTTCTATCTAAATCAAAATTGCTTAAAAGTTGGAGGGGGCTTGCTTTCAAGATGGTTTCTTACAGTCGTAATCTTATGAGATTTGATTTGATATTTTAAAAAAACTTTGTGATGTTACATTCTTAAATTTAACTCAGCTTGGATTTTGTAACGTAAAAATGCAATCTTTAGTTGAATTTTCAAAAATTATGTATGCAGTTGTGCTTCCGATGTCAGTACAACATTTTAATATCTTTAGAACTTAATTAAAATCAATAAAAGGAAGGCATTTTATCCGGCTGCGAGTGATAAATCGCCAGATAATCTTTACGATTGCATCCG
Organism: Maratus michaelseni; assembly: GCA_963931845.1. NCBI lineage: Eukaryota > Metazoa > Arthropoda > Arachnida > Araneae > Salticidae > Maratus > Maratus michaelseni. Next base: position 151,397,930 of record OZ007591.1, on the reverse strand, counting down.
TATACGAGTTACAATAACAATGGAGTCACCAAACCATGATTTCTAACATAGGTCATCTAGCTGTGAAACTGAATCAACGAAATATTTTAAATACACTAAAAAATAATTTATAAATAAAATTAAAGACCGTAATAATTAAAAAATATGCTTTAATTCATTAATAGTTTAATATTATTTAAATTATAATTATACATTACAAAAACAATTTAGAAATACTGAATTGATAGGTTAAACAAGAACGAAAAATGATTTATCAGACCGAATATAAAACACTTTTCAACACTAACAGAATATTATTAAGATTTCTTTTTTATATAATGAATTAACATATCAAAATAAACAATTTAAATAAAATTCACCAGAAACGATTTTTCCCTCCTATACAATAATGTAACGAAATTCTTTTATGTCCTGTAAACGAAGTATAAATGCTGCACACTACAATTTCGGTAACGAACATTGTATAATAGGGTGGAGTGAAAATGGCCCTGAAAAAAAAATTTCGAATTTTTTAATCGGATAGGTCTTAAAATTTGTCTTTTGGCACACTGAAAATTAGGTTAAATTTTCATTTCAATTGGAATTCACCTTTAGGGCTCTACCAGCTCTTAAAAATTATGCCCTTTATACGTGAAAAACCAAGGGAGTGTAAATGACCATGAAGTTTTATTTTGCGATTTTTTCCTTTGGAGAGGTCTCAAATTTTGCCTTTTGGCACATGAAATATTAGGTTAAAGTTTCATTTAATTTGGAATTCCTCTTTAGGTCTCAACCATCTCTTAAAAATATGCTCTTTATATGTGAAAAACCTAACTTGCACTATATAGTGTAAATTATATATTTTTTTTTACATAATTTCTCTGATTTTAGTAAAATATTCCATAAAACAGGACTGGTGAAAGTATTACTTGTGATCAATGTAAGTGTCATCATGTTTTGACACCTTGAAGGTAAAGGTAACCCTAAAATGTGAATTGTTCGCCAAGAAGATAATAAAAAGCACAATAATTAGATATACAGTTCACTTTAAATTTTTTAATATACATGAAAGATAGTTCTCTGAATATATAGGAAAGACAGTTTTCTGAATGTATAGGAATACAATAGAAGGAATATATAAGATGTACTGTGAGATCTGGCATTTCACTCTAATTTATAGTGGCTTTTGGTATCAAAACTATGCGTTAGCACCTTTTGTGATTTAATTTTTGCTAATATACCTCCGTCCCTTGCTTCTGCTTCTATAACTGCTAATGATGCTTCAGTAACTAATGTCACGCATCTTTCAAACTTTGTTTCAAAAAATCTAATAGCATCATTCTTTCTCCTAGTGTTTACAGCTGTTCCGTCACAACCTATAGCCATAAGTGTGTCAAGTTTTAAGTTGTTTCAGTGCAGTATTTTAAAATGCTTTAAAGTTCCAGCTTCAGTGAATTTGGCTCTTCAATCAGATATACATGTTCTTAACTTATAGTTCTTCGATGTAATTTATCTCCAATTTTCTCTTGATGTAGTGTTTTAAATTCTTCCATAAAAAATATTCTTTCGATTCCTGTTTCTAAAGCTTTCAGATTATCTGGTTTAGAACATTCTCTAGTTTTCTTTCATTCCCTGCATTCTTTTATCTTCTGTCAATTATATGTAATGAATCGTTTTCTTTTACAATGCCCAAATCTTGTAGAGGTGCCGAAGCTATTGCTGCCACACCTCTATCAGAAACTCCTGAAATCGTTGGTAGATTTGTCTTTGTGATTCTTCTTTAGAAGTAGATGTTTGTGATACGATATTAATTCTTCACATCCTGATGAAGAGCTACTACTTATTTCTTCATCACTACTGTCACGATACATGACAACTGTACTGTCCTGATTAGCTGCAGACTTTAAACTTCCCTTTACGGCCCTCATTGAGTCCCTTGTTTTCCTGTCTTCCCTTTATATCAATTTACTTGTGTTGGCTTTATTGATTGTGCCAATAATCATCTTTCTTGTTGACCTTTAGTCAAGAAGAAATTTCTGTTGTTTTGGAGGCGCGTTATTTGATTTTTCACAAATTGCCTTGTAATTGCACGCCGAGATGTCTAGAAGTTTACTTACAGCTTCAACTTTGAAAACACTGACCCTTCTTTATGTAATAATCATTTCTGTTGGATTGGCGTAATCGAATAAGGTTCTGGTATTCAGAAAAATCGTTGTCTATCATTAGATCAATACGCCTCTGGCAAGCTACAGGGATTCATGCTTCCTTCCAAATTTCTTCAACCTTTTCTCTTAGGAATTGAATTACCTATGATTTTCGTGGATCTTTACCATTCCTACTGTGTTTCAATTCTTGTCTTGTGTATAAGTAATATTTTATAACATCTGCTATTGTTCGCAAAACAAATTCCATTTAGTTTTGAAGCAGAACCAAACGTGGGTCATTCCACTGGACTTATAGTAATGGAAAACGTTGGTTTGCCTCAGTTCACACGAAAAAATAAATTGTAAAACTCAATAAAATGTTTCAAATTTTTTTAAATAAAGGCTTAAAGTTTAGAAATGATAAAAGAAGTTACATTAAACATATTAAATATAAAAATGTTGAACGAGATTACCAACAAACACTGTAAATGTACCATTCATGGTAAGAACCTATTGTGAAAAACAATGAAAATATAGGTCCTGGTAGAGGGGTTTTTCAAAATTTATGAAATTTCACACCTATATCATAGGTACTGAAAAGCAACTTTTATCTGCTATCCGAAATCAAAATTACAACTTTCTTTTTTCAGTCCACACTAATGTATAACCTCATATAAGTGAACCTCATTAACATGTAAAGCCATTCCGAGTATATTTATGTAAGTTAGAATAAAGCCAAACAAATCGAATTCTTAAACACTTTCCAACTATTTCAGCAAGTGTTAAAAATACTCTTTTTTGTCCTTCTTGCCATATACTTCAAAAGAACAAAGCAAAAATTTTTAACACTTTATAACATAGTTCTAAACTGTTTATGTTACTGCTATATAAACTGCTATACTTCTAAACTGTTTCTATTTGTCTCTCTGTCTATGTCTAGACCTGCTCTAACTATCGTAAATATACTTCGATTGCCATGTAGTTGATATATGTTATTGAGGTTTACTGTAGCACAATCGCTATTGGAAACTAGTCGTTGGGGGCCACCGTAATACTTACCCATCATGGATATGCATAATGTAAAATATGAAAGTAAAACATCTGTAAACTATTTATAAAATGCATTGCAATTCGAATAAAATCGTGACTTGATGACGTCATAAACTTTAAATGCTCTATAACTAAATAATTGATAATCATATTAACTAACGGTTTACTGCGTCGGATTAAGCGTCTCATTTCTAATTAAAATATATCTTTGAATTGAAATATTCTTATATACCTTTTATCAGAACGGATATTTCAAGAGTCCGAAAAAAATAGTTCCGGACAATCGAGGTTACTGAAATTCAATAAGCTTCTTCCCATTATTGCATACTAAGTACATACCAAATTTGAATTCTCTATCTCAATTTGTTCGGGAGATAGAGCGTTTATAGACACACACAGAGACAGACGGACGGCAAAATTTTTTCTCTAAAAGTATGTTTTTTGGAACCTCCAGTGTCTGAAACGTGTAAATACGTCAAAAAAAAAAAAAAAAAAAAAAAAAAATTTCGATTTTCAAAACGATTGCAAGACTTATCCTATACTAGCTGTTACCCGTGACTTCGTTCACGCAACATTAAAAGAAGAATAAATACATTAATTAAGCAAAATATTTCACTCCCGATAATTAAAAATGTTAATAATTAACTAACTATTTATCACATTTCATAGGAGAAAATACGGTATTTTTTGTTATAGAGACCTTGACATAACTTAGTCTTAAAAAAGTGAAATTTTGTGCCAAATAATCGCGAAAATGAAATTCCAACCAATTCAAAAAGGAGGGCCAAATAAAATCGTGGAAATAGACGACTTGGGTAAAAACAAATGTCAATTTTACCTGATCAACAATTTTACATTTAACGCCTCTGTGAAACGTTTTAACAGCCATCCTTAAAAAAAAAAAAAAAACATTAATTGGAAATAGTACATGCTTTTTCTTTAAATTCAATTCTGCCTCCTTGGTTTAATGTATAGATGAAACAAATCTTGTTTTCTAAATGACAGTATGTTGACAGGTAATTTTTGTTCTCCAGAATAAATTGATTCATGAAGTTTGAATATGTGAAAATATGTTTTTATTTAATAATATGTTTTAAATAAATTCTGTTTTTCAGTTTTATGAGAAAAAGGTGTAAAAAATATACTCATCTGTTTTATTTCTACTTCTTTTATACACAAATATAATTTACTTTCCGATTTTAGAGAAACTTCGTTAAAATTTACAATAAATAAATAAATAAATAAATAAAAATCTTGGCATCTAATTTAATTTTTTAAATTCTGACAGTTTGTGTGACATCCTCGGATCAATGATAACCGGTATGAAGTACATCGCGTTGCGTTCGATAGTCTAGGAGTAGTTGCGAAATACAAACACACGGTCAGATATTAATATAATAGATTCGTGTTCATTTTCCTTTTCTTAAAATTATGATGTGATTTTTAGCAGAAAACTCTCATCTGCATATAACGGATACTCATGCTTAATAATCAGTATAGATAAAAAAAACATTTAAATTTTTCATTATAAATATGGCGTGAAACTTATCTACTTTCTATACTTACTGATCCTTATATTATTAATGTAAGGAATTGATTCACACTCATTTTAAAACATATTGGAAAATTCCCGTTTTATTACAAATATGACGTTTCTTTTTACCCCAGAGAAATCCCTTTTTAATGACTAATTCTTGTTAATTTTCTTTTCCAGGCAATTCATTTCAATACTGGCATAGGGTAAATTATGTTACTTTAACGAAATAATATTAAATCTTTAGGTTTTATCAACAAAAATGGAACTATTAACATTCGTCATTTTTTTAGGTAATTGAGTTATTTCTTTTAGTTTTAAGAATGAAAATAAATATTTCTCCCTATCCATGACATCATTTTCGACATGGATAATTTTGCGGAGCATATTATTGACATTTGCTAACCATTTTCTTTTGAAACTTCTTTTTACTTCTTAAAAATTTAAATAAAAAATATGGTATAGTTATATTTGCCCTGCGCAGACGGTAAAACGCCAAGTATTGTTACCATACAAAAGAAAAAAAAAAGAAAAAAGTGAAGAAAAAACCCAAGATAATTTTATTTCACCAATCAAAGCATATCCGCTTTATTTTCAATGTATGGCGTCATATTCGCCTGTTTCCTATGGTTACGCATATTGAAACCTTGTATTATTATCAAAAACTAAAAAAAGTACGTTTTATTTCTAATAATATTATTTAATCTTTTTTTTTAACTCCTTAATTTTTTATTTCATTTTCATTTTCACGGGAAAAATTTTCAATTGAAACTAAATTGTTGAGTAAAAATTATTATTCCGGGTTTTGAATTGATTTTGGCAACGATAAAGTATTAGCAACGGTAAAGTAAATTTAACCATTTTAAAATATTATACGAAAAAATGTCCATTTATTCACTATGAAAATAACAAAATTTTGAATGATTAAGAAAAATATTTGAATAAAATAAACAAAAACCAGCCTATGTTCATTTGAGGGTTATAATCAACTTATGCAAAGATACAGGATCATTAAATGCTCCATTTTGACGCTGGATTCAGCCTAACATTTGCACACAATCGGATTTATAATATTATTAGGATAAATAAATAAATATTTATTTACCCTATTTCCCTCTAGGGGACGGCTTAAACGCGAAGGAAAATTATGTTGTATCTGTTGTTCACAGACTTTAGGTTTCGACCGAAGCACTTCCTTACATAGGTGTGGGATTAATTGCAAAAAAGATTTATGTAACCTAATTGGTTGAATTCTGTTTTCGAGAACGTTCTATGGACTCTGATTTGTTGAATCATGTATCTCATCTCCTGTTGGGAATTTCTAGAAAATTCCTTCAAATTTTGAATGCTAATTTTTTCGACAAATTCCGCCAACATTTGGTGAAAACTAATCATCTTGGCGACATTCTTTCATTTGGCACCAATCATGTGCATAATCACAAAATAAGATCACTAAATATAATTAAATTCTAGAGAAATGCTTCAGTGATACTAAAAGAAAAACAACAAAAGGCTTATAAAAACCTTTTTAATGATCCAACATACGTTTCAACGCTCACTACGGCGTCATTTTCAATAAAATATATTGATAAATAAAGTATTCTTGCAAATTTTGAAAAATACCTTGAAAACACGAATCACGAGATCCAAATATGTAAAATATGAGAAAAGCAGATGCTTGAAGTAGCCAACTGTAATCGTGAAAATTATATTTCGCTATTGCTGTTTGAAACGGAAAAGTACCTCGTGCCAAATTTTAGGCAATTCAAATGAGACGGAATCATTGCAAATGTTTACGTTACGCATGTAGATTTCTATTGATTCACGGATAATGGATGGGAAGTAGGCTCTTGATGGGTAAATTATTTTACTATTTTTAAAATAAATTTCTATTGCTTCGGTTCTATATAGTCGTGCCAGTGCTGTAGTACTCCTGTTATATTTTATATCTGCTATATGCTCTTTTAATGTTGTTTGAAACTATCTGGTGGTCATTCTTATATGATATTGTAACGTTCCATCCGCTCTGGTGAATGGGATTTCATAAACACCTAATAGTTGATATGGTTCTATTAGGTCTATTTTCTTACAAACTGCACTTTTTAATTTTATGGATGGTTTTGCATTAAGGCAGATATTAAATTTTCTAAGTTTATATTTTAATCTTTCAAAGAATCCCGGTAAATATTGTAAAGTTGATATTTTTGAGTTCCGTTCATTAAAAATTTTCTTCTTTTTACTATCCATGCTCGTAATTAATTTATTGATGGTGCTGTCTTTGTAGTCGTTATTTATTGCGATGTCACGTATTTTATTTATTTCACTATTTAATTGATTAGGTGTACAGGTAGTAAAGGTTCTTCTAATGAAATGTCGAAAGGCAGAAACTTTATAGGAAAAAGGTGCTCGAGCGTTACTAGGAATAGTGGATTGATTAATTATTGTTTTTCTATATACCGTACGTCCAATTCCATGGTGGGTTTTGATTAACAGCACATCCAAATAAGGGAGTGTGTTATTTTGTTCGATTTCCAAAGTGAAATTAATCATGGAATCAAAATAAAGTTAATAAAGTTTGTGCCTTTCGACATTTCATTAGAAGAGCCTTTACTATCTATACACCTAATCAATTAAATAATGAAGTAAATAAAATACGTGACATAGCAATAAATAACGGATACAAAGACAGCACCATCAATAAATTAATTACGAGCAGGGATAATAAAAAGAAGAAAGTTTTTAATGAACGGAACTCAAAAATATCAACTCTACAATGTTTTCCAGGATTCTTTGAAAGATTAAAATATAAACTTGGAAAATTTAATATCTGCCTTATTTCAAAACCATCCATAAAATTAAAAAGTGCAGTTTGTAAGAAAATAGACCCAATAGAACCATATCAACTATCAGGTGTTTATGAAATCCCATTCACCAGAGCGGATGGAACGTTACAATATTATATAGGAACTAGCGGCCCTCCCTCGCTTTGCTTCGGGTTAACCTTGAAAACCTTCATCTCTTTGTGTTTTCTGTAGACCTTTTTAATGTGTACAATAATTAGTACATTATTTTGATAAATCTTGTAGGGTTCAGCCTGCGTTTGCAATGTATAAGCGGAAAAAATGAAATTATTTACGACATCACATTAAAAACCTCAAAAATAACAGTATTTCTCCACTATTTAATGGATATACATATAAACCTTCCTCTTGAATCACTCTATCTATTAAAAAAAACCGCATCAAAATACGTTGCGTAGTTTTAAAGATTTAAGCGTACATAGGGATATAGGGACAGAAAAAGCGACTTTGTTTTATACTATGTAGTGATGACCACCAGAAAGTTTCAAACAAGATTAAAAGAGCATATAGCAGATATAAAATATAACAGGAGTACTACAGCACTGTCACGACTACATAGAACCGAAGCAATAGAAATTGATTTTAAAAATAGTAAAATAATTTACCCATTAAGAGCCTACTTCCCCACCATTATCCATGAATCAATAGAAATCTACATGCGTAACGTAAACATTTGCAATGATTCAGCCTCATTTGAATTGCCTAAAATTTGGCACGAGGTACTTTTCTGTTTCAAACAGCAATATCGAAATATAATTTTCACGATTACAGTTGGCTACTTCAAGCACCTGCTGTTCTCATTTTTAACATATTTGGATCTCATGATTCGTGTTTTCAAGGTATTTTTCAAAATTTGCAAGAATACTTTATTTATCATTATATTTTCTTGAAAATGACGCCGTAGTGAGCGTTGAAACGTATGTTGGATCATTAAAAAGGTTTTTATAAGCCTTTTGTTGTTTTTTCTTTTAGTATCACTTAAGCATTTCTCTAAGAATTTAACCAATCATGTGTTTTGGCAATGGTAATCTTGAAAGTCATTTTCCCGCCAAATATCGGCAATGTCGACAAATTTGTCAAGATGTTTCCAACTTTTCGAATTTGTTTACTGCCAACTGTTTAGCAATTATTTCAACCTTCATTTCCATTGAAATGCATTGACACGTAGAGACAGCAACATGACCCACTAATCGAATTTTGCCGAACATGTGATCAAGTCCAATGGTTTTCTCCTACCCCAAAACGGTAGGATACAAAATTAGTCAAAATCGTTAGAGCCATTTTTTAGATAAAATTTTCATACACACACACAAGATTTGATCGTATTATAATATATGATTTGGCTACGCTATTTCCCTCCAGGAGGCGCTATACATGCAAGAATAAATTTTATTGAATCAGTATTACCTAATTTTAATTTAAAGCATGGGTGGCATATGAGAAAACATAAGAAAAATCCATTTTAAAGTTTTAGTTTGGCAATGTTCCACCATGGCCGCTACCAGCATAAAACATCATGTGAAAATTATTATTAAACATAAATTTGATCATGGCAGACCATTATGGAAATAATTTATTTCAAATAACCCGTAAAAAATAATAATTAAAAAAAATTAGTTACCCTATTTCTCACTAGGAGACGCTATAAACACAAAAGAAAATTGTGTTGCATCTGTGCCAATAATTTTAATTTCAATAGAGCTATTATACAATGAAACATAAAAAAAAATGTATTTAAATTTGGTTACCTTATTTCCTCTCAGGGGGGCGCTATAAACGAAAAAGTAAATTGTATTGATCCAGTACAACCTATTTCATAATAACCATCTACGCCATTAATATATAATAAGACGTCAATTGTCTCCGCAGCGAAATCTCTTATAAACTGTTTAACAGAAAATTTTCTCCTGTATGGTTATCCTGTAATTCATCCTTATTAATCAGTATTGGTAAAAATTATTTCAATTTTTTTAATAAATATGACGCTATATACACATGCTTCCTGTATTTATTCATATCGATGCTCCTTGTATTATTAACAAACGTATTACTGCTGCTGAACTAAGATAATGTTCTTTGTGTTACGGATATGGCAACATATTCATCTGCTTTCTGCTTGAATTATAACAAAATATTAAAAAATGTCTGTTTATTTAGAGTATGACATTGTGTTGATCCTTTTTCTAAAACTTAAAAAAATTAATTCAATTTCATTTTGAACGTGGAAATCTTTCAACTGAAAATAAATTGCTGTGGATAAATTATTATTACGGTTTTTGAATTGTTGGCAACAATAAAGAAACATAGTTAAATTTTATAGGAAAAATGTCCGTTGATTCACAATGAAAATTAAGAAATTTTGAAATATTAAGAAAAATGTTTGAATAACGTAAATAAAACATAGCCTATGTTACTTCCTGGATTATAATCCACCTATATGCAACGACATTTAATCATCCGTTTTGATCCTGGCGTCAGCCAAACAATTTCACTATTTCAAATTTCAAATTTTATTAGAATTAGCACAGAGTAAAAATTTTGTGGCAACGCGTACAAAAGTGAGAAAATGTCTAGTAGTTAACTCATTCAACGGGAGATGCTGTGTTAAATTACCATTAAGAAGTCGCACTGGAAATAAATAAGTATTGTGCTGCCGCGCAATCTATATATTTAAAACGCTAAGCGATTTCTTTCGACAATCCGTGAGAACAAACTACTGCATCAAATTATATCATACTTTTTTAAATGAAAGATATCTGGACACAGATTTGTTATCGTGCATTTGTTTGTTCGAAAATTTAATTAATTAACCGTAATTTTCAATTAAACTTTTACTTCTGCTTATGACGTCATAAAGGCAGCAATCGGGAAAACTCCCACTTTTGCGAGGAGCAGAGTTTATTCTCTGAACTCTGTGGTTGTGAGGATAAAATAGAAATAATCTATCTATATATTTAAAACAATAAGCGTTTTCTTTCGACAATACGTGAGAACAAATTACTACATCAAATTACATCATTCTATTTTAAAGTGAAAGGTATTTGGACACAGATTTGTTATCGTACATTCGTTTGCTCGAAAATTTTATTAATTAGCCGTAATTTAAATTAAACTTTTACATCTGCGCATGACGTCATACAGTCAATCACCGAGGCTAACGAAAAAGACAGGCTACCGCGGTGCATTTCATTTATCTTTATTTACAGACCGCTAGAGTGACATGATGCTCTTTTAGTACACCTTTATTGGTGCATTCGAGCATCACGTGACTCCGGCGGTCTGTAAAAAAAAGATACGCGTAAAGCACCGCGGTAGCCTTTCTTTTTCGTTAGCCTCGGTCAATCACAAGAGGACGCTGCAACTCTGCCCAGTCGGACTCTGACCGTAACTTCAAACTATCTAGGCAAGGTAGAATTGTAAACAAAGTTCGATTACGTTCAAAAAATATCAATGTCACCAATTTATATACTTTTAACATTTATTGAAGCAATAAAACTAATACAAAAAGATTAAAATGTATTAAATTGCTCATAAATTTGTTTTTAAATATTAATAAATTTTATTTATTAAATAAAAAATACCATTGAATGATTTAATGGAACAGATGTCGCAGACGCACCAGGATTGGCGCGATTTTTGTGCGTCATTTTGGCGAGAAAACCCAATTTTCACACATTACTTTTATTAAACACACGAATTTAATTAGATTTATTACTTCTACATTATTTTACGGTACATTTATGTTAGCCGGGCGCCAGTGATCGCCAAACTTTTTAAAATTTCGCCAACCTTTTTTTTCGCCCATCTTTTGACATTAGCTAATATCAGCTAGGTAATATTTTAACATTGCAATATCTATATACTTAAGACGCTAAGCGTTGAAAGATATTTGGACACAGATTTGTTATCGTGCATTCGTTTGTTCGAAAAATTAATTAATTAGCTGTAATTTTCAATTAAACTTTTACTTCTGCTAATGACGTCATAAAGTCGGCAATTCGGATAACGCCCACTGTTGCGAAGCACAGAGTTTATTTTCTGAACTTTGTGGTTGCTATAGGATAAAAGAGAAATAATAAATATTAAAAGAACGTGGCTTTTAGGCCAATTTTTTTAATTTGCAAGTTAAATTTCTGTAAAAATATTTATTCGCGTGTTTTATAAGCGAATAAAAATTTATATTTATTGTGACGTCACGGGAATATTGTCCATTGGGTTTATTTTATCATTATGCATTATAACTTTGTTGATGCCATTTTTCCATTACAATTAAATACAAAATATATTTTTATTTGTATACATGATGTTTAAGCATTAAAGTAACGTATGTAAAGTACGTGTAAAAAGTTTGCGCCGGTGAAAATGACGTTATGTTTAGCTTGAAATCCATTTTTGCATTGATAAAACGATAAAACTAAAGAGAAAATGTATATAATTGTGTCAACATGACGTAATTTTAGCTGATTTTTCCATTCTTAATTATAATGAATGGAATTGGAGCCGTCATTGATTGCTTCATCTTGATTGCATACATTGATTCCATGTTACCAATTACATTTTTTTTTAATTATAGGTTTGAGATTTCCTTTTATAATGACAAAATACAAAAGTAAAGGATTTCAGGAAATTTAAAATTATTAAAAATAGTGTTATAGTAGAAAAAAAAATTGAAATATTGATTGTATTTTTAGCTAGAATAAACAATGTAAGACGGAATTATTTTGGTAGGTTTATTATAAGTTCATTTAACAGTTCCTTATTAGCACAAAGTCCTATTTCTTTCACTGTGAATTTCTCTTTCGATATCAAAAAATGGTTTTCTACTTTTTAACGCCAGCTAAAAGACAGTGGCAATTTTTAGAAATGTACAACGGTTGTGACAACAAACTGCGCTTTCGCTTTAGCTTTCATCGCGCTTACATCACTTCTAAATACTGCAAATTTCTATTTTTTACTACATTTTACTATATTTTACAATTTCAATTCATCAATTGGAAAAAAAAATTAGCATTCGAGTGAAATTTATTTGAAAACTGCCGCTTAATTTAACGAGTTTTTAAATAATTTTTAAGCATGAAAAGTTTTTCAATTCTATCTTATCAATGACCACCAGTTTGCTTCACTAATGTAAAATAGCCCCGCGAAAGTTGCCACAATTGAAAATAGATTTCCCTACCCATCATAAAAAGTGAATAATAATAATAATAATAGTAATAATAATAATAATAATAATAACAGTGATAAATCATAAGATCATATTATCCATAAGATAGAGCATTTTGGCTTAACAAAAATCTGTCAAAAAAAAAACTATTTTCAGTTTATGTTGAACATAAAATTGATATGTTGAATTCGTTGATGTATATGTTCCATCAGATATCAGATTATGCTAGGAATGGTTTTTTTTTTTTTTTTAAAGATCCATTTGCCAGCTGTATAAGAGGCAAAATATCCCCGACTGTGATAGAAAAGGGACAATCATCCTGATTATGTCAAGGAACCGAAGAAACCAAACAAATAAATTACATTTAAAAACGTTAAAAATCTCCCTCATCTGCAGATTGATTTACTACTGTAAAAAAATTCTTCATCTTTATATAAAAATTGATTAGTTTAAAACTATGGATGTGTTTTAGAAGATATGAATTTGAAACGAACAATGATTAAAGAGCACAATTTAAAACTTTTAATTAAAAATTTTTTAAACTTTTTTAACGTCGAAATTCGACGGTGCTTTTGGGTAGATGCAATGCACATGTGCATAGGAGCTCATTCGGTGGCATAATCACAGGGGGGGGGGACGTGTGCTTTATTTACTATGTTCTTTTATTTACCGAATATGAAATGGACGTAGGAATATACTATTTGTATACTTCATAGGTCCATGAAATTTTTTTCTTGCCGAGGGGAATATGACGCTAATGTCAAACTGATTTGCATTACACAGTTGTTTACAGATTGTTTGGTTGGAGTTTGCATCGGAAATAGTACTGTATTTGACTGGGTGAAAAACTTTTTAAATAAAATATTTGAAAGACTGTTTCATACGCACCCCATCGGGGCCTCCGAGATGTCGCTGTGTGTCCTACACCGGGCCTGCTACAAGTATTAGTGACGTCACAGTAGTGATCCACTTTGGTCAAAGTATCGCAGCAGAAAGATGTAATAAAAAGAGCATTTTCGCTCTTATAATTTGTGATTACATAAATAATATTAAATTTCATAATAGTGAAATAAAAGGGAATAAATATACTTGTTTTATTAAAGAAAATTAAAAGTTTTAAATTAAAAAAATTGCTAAGATTAATAGATCAGATTGAACCCATTGACTTACCTTTTCCTAAACACATTATTTTACAATAAATATACGTACAAAAAATATAATAAATCTACCAAAAACTTTACAAAATCAATCCCATTCCTCCCTTTTACAACTACATACCATAATTTAACCATCAAAACACAATAAATGTCAATTTAAATACAGAAATCGACATTTTTTAACTATAGAGACCTTGGCACTTTTTTTTAACGCTTTGGCGTAATCCGGGCTTCAGAAAGTTAGATATGTTTTAAAATTATATACACAATTATGAAAACAAACCTAATGTACTTTTATGTTTATTTATATATGTATAAAATTATTTATATATACAATTCTGTTCTACCTGCATATAAAAAGAGATAAATGGCTTCTTTATATTAAATAAATTATATAAATATTGAAAAAAATACTTATTTATATGAAACTACGAATAGGTTGCCAGAAAATATTTTGCAACTTTCCTTCTCTCGCCATAAGCCTTTTTCGGTACTTTTCGGTTAGCCGGGCGCCAGTGATACATGTACATATATAAATATAGTATATATTAATTCATACATATATGTGTGTGTAGATATGTATATATATATATGTGTGTGTGTGTGTAGATATATGTGTATATATATGTGTGTGTATTTATGTATATATATCACTGGCGCCCGGCTAACCGAAAAGTACCCAATTTTCTATCTTGACTTTGTAACTGATTTGTAATATTTTAAAAATTGTCTATTTATTGTACTTGGGTCTAGGACCTAATAACCATTCAAATTAACTTATCAAAAGATTTATTTTCATAATATACTTGTACACTTAAGTTAGCTAAAATGTTAAATTGAACTACGTAGAATTACTAAGTTGTGTAAATCAGTTACTTTTAATTTTATAAACAAAGCACATCACTCACTTCTAACTAAATGTATCCAGATATTAGTCAATTTATGACAGTATTTCTTTCAAAATCATTTTTTAAACTGTTTATCGTCTGCTTCTTTTATTTATTTATTTTTTTTCTAAAGATCATTTGACTCTTTTCGATTTGGAAGTACAAATTCAATCAAATATGCCAGAATATTTCCATTACAGTAGGCTAGACATTTGTTGTTAGGTTTTTTTTTTCTCTGCACAAGTTCAATACCATCATATTAATTCTAGCTTCACGAATTATGAAAAGTATATCGAAACATTTAATGCAAACCACTTCTGTTGAAATGTAAATAAAATTATCACAAGGTAATTTTCGTAGCTAAAATTTCTTCTTTTCATTATCAGTAGCGAATTTGAAGACTTAGATTAGAAACTAGGAGCACAACATTTTCTTCTCATTATTTTATAGATATAATCTACACTTTCTTTAATAATTATAATCAATAATTATTGATAGCATTATAATCTAAATACACTGAAAAATATTATTAATTACTATATAAAACAATAAATAAAATCAAAATACTGTCGTAAACAATCCGTACAAACGAACAAAGTACATGAAAATTTTTAAGTTATTATGGATCACTGTTTTGACGTTAGCAGGTTGTGACGTCACCTGTAGCAGGCCCGGTGTAGGACACACAGCGACATCTCGGAGGCCCCGACCCCATCTTAAATAATAAAGAAGCTTATTTTGCTAATATTGTTATATTTTTTTTCCCGTCAAGTTTTGATGGGTTTCATCTAGTACTTAATTACTTTGTTTACAGAAATGCATGAGACAATTGCATTACAAGTCGTACTATGATAGATTATTACTGGAAGTGGGGTTTAATATGTGTTATATATTTTAAAAGTTAACTAATATTTAGAATATTAATTGATGTGCTTAAATTCTACATATTTCGTACAGGGATGTACGAAAGAATTTGCATACTTTAATGGAAATGAAACAGCTGTTGTAAAAAATGGTATTTTTCTACATTTTAACATTTTAAATTTTTTACTGTTGTAGTTTCAAAGACATTTAGTGAGCGTTTATTGGCGCATAACTTAAATCCATTCGCGTTTCAACTCGTATAATACAATTGTTAGACAGAATATTTGTGATTTATCGGGTGATTGACTTAACACACTACAAGCAAATGAGTATGCCTTCTTTATATTGTGTGCCTTGGCCAAAATATCATCGCATTTATTCCATCAAAGTTATAAAAGACTGACAAAAAGGCACGCACAAGAAAAAAATAATGATCGTATTTTAACTGCATTCTCCGCTCCCTGAATACTAGGCCTGCGCGGTGACAAAAATGGCGACTGTCGCAGGCGATTTTTTTTTCAGCATTTGTATAGTTCCTAGAACTTCAACACCAATCATTTCTAAAAGTTTTCTTCGCCTTGTTTTTCTGAGATCAAATAAGTCAAAGAAAACTTTCAGATATTATTGGTATTGGAGTTCTAGGGACCGTACAAACGCTGAAAACAAAATTCGCCAGCGCACAGGCCTAGTATTCAGGGGGCGGTGCTGCATTAGAGGATGATGTCATCCGCTTCGGGAAAAACACGGGACAAAGAAAGATAAATGGGATACATAGAAAATGCAATTTAATTTAATATAACAAAGCGTACATTTTAGGCAACTTATGGAATGCCATTGCTTTGATCGATCAATGGTGTCTTTTTCTTCTAAATACTTGAATTTGAATTTTGCTTTTTAATCATAAATATGAAATAAACCTGTGCAGTGACGTCCCACTTTATATCTTTTTTGTCCTATTTATTATTTCTATAATCATTGTTTATCCTTATGCAATGCAGTATTTTATTTTTGTGGCAACATTTATTTCATTTCAATTCATTTATGAAAACAATACCGATTTAATTTTTAATTAACAGCAATTTTTATTCAAAAAACCTGTTTTAACTAAATTTTAGTGTACTATGTTAGAAGCCGCTTCAAAAACTTTCCAAATGATGCCTCTTTTTTTAACCGACTTAAAAAAGGAGGAGGTTATCAATTCGACCCGTATGTATGTATGTTTTGGTGTTATTTACGCATAACTTTCGTAAATGTGCATCAAATTTTGATATTTTTTTTGAAAGAGTAAGGCACCCAGGTGGTCCCATTTCAATTTCATCAAAATCTGATCATTAGAAGAAATTACTTAATTTTTTTTTTTCAAATTTCCATTATTTTGATGAAGATTTATTTTATATTTCAAAAAAGTACATTACGTGAATTGTTGCCAATTTATAAAATAGCGCACATAATAACATTTCCTTTCAATTAAAAAATGTATTTACACGTGACTATTAAAAACAGAAATAAAACTTTAAAAAAATAATTAAATGATTACATGTTAAAAGTAGTAAGTGTAGAAAATTACGTAATAAAAAAATATGCCCGTGAATATTAAAAAAGAGAAATAATTAAATTATTACGCGTTCAAAGCATTAAATGGAGAAACTTACGTCATATTTAAAATGCTCAAATAACAATATATTCAAACAGTTTCAATTTAAAAATACATTTACACGAGATATTAATTTATTTGTAGCCGATGTTATACTAAACTCATAGTCTGCCTATTCTTTGGCTTAAAGATTTTAGATAATTTTACTGGAAAACACTAAACTATAAAAATGGATGGAACCCGATTACAGAAATTCAATCACAGTTCTCTTCCATATTGAATTTGAATCAGAATTTTGGCAAATTTGCCAGCTATAGCCGAGTTGGCTTCATTTATGGCAACTTATTTTAATCACCAAATTTGGAGATATTTCGCCAAATATCGCCAAGCTTGGCAAGAATTTGACGCCGGCGAATATGAATATATAGTTTTAAGCATATAAGAGTTTGAACGATGGTTACAACAATAAAAGAAAATTCACTAAAACTCATAAATTAAACCCGTTTATGTAGGAATTATGTCTTATTTCAAAATGTCAGTCACACTAAAATTTCAAACTGCTGTATCTCAGACATTTTTTAAGATTGAAGCGAAACAAAAATTGGTCCAGAATCCTTGGACCAAAGCTGAACATTTAATTGAAAAAACTTTTAGGATTTCTAATATTTTCAACTGACTTAATTGTACATATTTTGATTTGAAATATTTAAGTGGCTATCATAGCACCCTCTTCCGGCCGAATATCCCCAACTTCAACTGAAATCTGCAGGCTATAGCCAAAAACATATACAAAAGATTTAATTCAATTTTGTGCCTGACTTCAAACCCTTTTCGATGATGTAATAATTAAAATGGAACAAAAATCGTTATCACATCGCCCCCTTCCGACAGAATATCCACAAATTCAAGTGGGACCTGCTCGCATAGCCAAAAACCTATAAATGAAATTTGGTTCAATTTTATGTGGCATCAACTTCACGCACTTTTCGACGTTAAAAAGAGGATACACTCACGGACAGACAGATGTTTTGTAAAAACATTTTTTCGGAATCTCTGACCCCCTAAAATATGTAAATACGTCAAAAACCGGAAGTCAAAAAGTATTTCAATTACAATACTTTCATCTATTGTAGATAGAAGACAGTAAAAAAAAAAGACTAATTAATTACTTATTAATTCGACCCTATGTATGTATTAGTCCTGTTCACGCATAAATTTCGTAAATGTGTACCAATTTTGATATATATATATATATGAGGGGTTCAATTTTCTCTGACACCAACTTAATAAATAATTCTCTCAAGTTACTTCAAATAAACTAGAAAACATCACGTTAAAATCAAACTCTATATTAACGAAAGTAACTACAAAGAAAGTTAAAAATACATGTAACAATATGAGTATTAATGAACCATCTTAATTATGTGCATTACATCTTATTTAATCTAAAAACTCAGTGTCGACGTCCTCAGTATAGTTCAAGTACGACCGTCTTAACTCACCAACTTCATCGACTCTGCAAAGGCTTCCCTTCAATCCAAAACAACTCTTTTGACTTGCCTTTTGAAGTGTTGTTTGGAGCTTGCATGCTTAAACATAGACTATATGACGCAATACAAAGATGAAGTCGCTGATTGGCCTTGGCTCTGTCGTTTTAGTTCAAGCAGGAAAACAGATTCGATTCCCACATTCGGCCATACTGACTGTCATCTGCCCTCAGGTGACTAATCTGTAATATTTCCACAAAAAAAAAAAAAACAGCAACTAAAGTTTTTTAGCAAAACGTTCACGAAAAAAAACACAATTCATACTTTTCTTAAATATATCATCAAGTCTGTGTCAGTCTGCTGTCACAATTAGGATAATGTCACAATCAGGATTTCTTTAACTAAACTTCACCAGTATCAGTCCATGGCTTCATGTATTCAGCGCAAGTACTAGTAATCATTGGACCCTCTGTAATTCCAATTCTCTTCACATCATAGGTATCACCACTCTTTAACTTCACAACCTTGTAAGTACCCAAATACTTTGGTCTTAACTTCAAACCCGGACCTTGTTGTGTACGCTTTATAGCAACAATATCATTAAGTTCAAATTTATTAGGTTTTCTTCTTCTCAGGTTGTAGGTTTTGCGATTCTCATTTTGAATCTTCAAAATTTCTTTTATAGTTTTAATATAATCATCATTCTCTTGAGCTTGAGTAATTTTTAAAGTTAAACTATCCTGAACTACCATACAAACAGGATTCCTACTCAATGCATCAACATGCTTTATTTTAGTACCTGGCCTATGTTCTAAGTCATAATCGAAATCAGATAACATTATTGCCCATCTCGCAATTTTTGTACTCATCTCCTTTTTATCCATAGTCATTTTAAATGCATTACAATCGGTAACTATTTTAAATGGAATGCCTAATACATACACTCTAAATTTCTTTAAGGCCTCTATCACCGACAAAACTTCCAATTCGTAACTAGTGCACTTTCGCTCAGATTCAGTTGTTTTTTTACTGGAAAAATACACAGGATGAAATTTATTATCTACTGGGGACTGTTGCATTAATACTGCACCGTAGCCATCAATACTAGCATCACAATGAATTTCAGTTATACTTTTGGGATTGTATATTGACAGAGCTGGCTCGGAAGACAAAATACTTTTAAGTTCACTAAAGGCTTTCTTTTCTTCCACATCAAATCGAAATTTAGAATCTTTCCTCAACATGTCACTCAAAGGTTTAGCTATAACCGAGTAATCCTTTATAAACTTTCGAAAATATCCAGTTAATCCCAAATAACTTTGAATATCCTTGATACTTTTTGGTTCAGGAAAATTCATCACTGCCTTTGTTTTAAGTGGAGAAGGATATAATTTTCCATTCAAAATTCTATACCCCAAAAAATCAATTTCACGCTTCAGGATTTGGCTTACTTTTTCTAAATCTTATTTTTTTGCAGATGTAGTATTATGTAAATATATTTTTTTGCAGATATTTTTCTAATTTGTATATTTGGCATTCTATTTTGTATATTTTCTATTTGGCATTTGGAAAAATGATTTTTACCTTTTTATCCGTGCCTTCGGAAATATTAAAAAATAAAAAAAGATTTACATATATCAAGCGTATAATGTTATGTTTTGTATTTTTATACGGACCACTTCTCCATTTCTAGATTTTAAATGCTATTTATTTACTAGCCGTTTATTAATTGTTTACAATTTACCCTCCTGACAATAACAATTATTTATCACAAAAATGCCTCTTAGGTTTGTTAAATAAGTTTGTTCATGTATTTTCATTACTTATTAAAATATCGAATATGGCGATAAAATTTTATTTTAGCATTGTGCTTAAATTTTTAAGATGGTGCAAAAACATGCTTTAATAAACGCATGTTTGTAAATATTTGAAAAACATGTTTTACCGCTCTCTTGAAAAATTTTGTAAGATGCTAAAACAACCTTTTGGCACCATTTTAAATTTTTTTCGCCAACCGACATAGGATACGAAACTTTTCCCCATTCAGATACACAGGCAAGGCTGGTCTCAAACAAGAGTAAAGCTAGCAACAATATTGTTTTAACTCTATAAGAGTTACAATAATGATATTAAATGCTCCGATTGGCTTTGGGCCCAATTACGAAAGTTTCTCCTAAAAAAACTGTAGAAGAAGTCTTTTACATTTGTTTCAAATGAAGCTCGGTGTACAAGGTATTAGTTAATAAAACAAACAACACTAATGGCATGGAGGCAAAAGTTTTAATTTAAATGTATATATTTGAAACCCTTCCCCCCTACCTCCCCCCCCCAAAAAAAGTTACAGTAATGAATTTAAAATGGCGTTAAGCCACGCTTTCTGACATAAGCAATTGGCTGCAAACGCGATAACGAAACGTTCACTTAACTTAATAACATGTAGCTAATATAGCCCTCAGGGTACTTTGTAGTTATACAGACCTTGTGGTTTTTTTAAAAAGCTTGAGACAATTCAGGTTTAAGAAGTTGAGATTTACTGTCAAATGATATAAACAACTATGAACACAAAACTGATGAATTATTATTCAGGTTTATGTATGTATTTTAAAAAAATATTGCATCTGATTGCACTTATTAGATAAATTACTTCTGTTTGCATTTAATAACTGATAAACGGCTTCTGTATATTAAATGAATTGTTTAAATATTGGGAAGAGGTGGCGAGAGGTAGAAAGACGAGTAATCAAACGGGTAGACAGACGGGTAGAGAGACGTAGGTAGGCTGGCGGGTAGCGAAACGGATAAACAGACGGCTAGAGATAAAGGTAAAAAGATGGTTGACAGAGGGGTAGCGAGATGGGTCACGAGACGGGTAGAGACACCGGTAGACAGGAATGTAGCGAGAAAGGTTGAGAGACGCGTAGCGTGGTAGATAAAGAGACGAGTAGAGAGATGAGTACAGAGACGAGTTGACTGACGGGTAATGAGATTGGTAGCGATCCGGGTACAAAAACTGACGGATAGTGAGACGGGTATACAGACGAGTAAAGAGACAGTAGATGGGTACTGAGATGGGTAAGAAGATGGGTAGTGAGGCGTATAGACAGACGGGTAGAGATACAGATAGACAAGTTGTGAGACAGATAGACAAATAGGTAGCGAAGTGGATAGAGACACGGCTAGACATACAAGTAGTTAGACGGATAGACAGACGGTTAGAGAAATAGATTGGCGGGTAGCGAGACCGGTAGAGAAATATAGAGACTGGTAGCGAGACGTGTAGAGAGATAGACAAACGGTTAGAGATACGGGCAGAAGAACGGATAGGGAAACAGACAGATTGTGGAGAAACAGACAAACAGGCAAAAGAAAAGTCTGCGGATTGGCGCAGTAAAGGCGCAGGGGGCAGCGCCTCCTAGAGAATAATCAAGAAGTATCTGTTAAGCTTAACTTTGAAATATATATAATTTTTCAATTTTGCCGATATGGAGATTTAATGTAAAAGTTTTTTTACAGAAGTCATCGAAAGATTTTTTGTATACTTTAATAGTAATTTAGACTATAGTTTTGCAATCTGGTTTGTAGCAAAGCATGCTATCAATGTGGTTTGAAGTGTAAGAGTTTCTATAAACAGTTATACAAATAATAGATATATAATCAATGAAGAAAAATTTTAAATTCACACATAAAAAAAAAGTGCAACAATGAAATTAATTTTGCGTTAAGCCACGCTTGATAGAATAATCTATTGGCTGCAAATCCAATGACGTAACTTTAAAAAGCTTGGCGTTTTAAAAGATAGGACGTTTTTTTTTTTTTTTTTTTTTTTTTTTTTTTTTTTTTTTTTTTTTTTCAAGTTTTGCGGAATACGCGCTTAAGAAAATGAGATTTTTTGCCACATGTGTAAAAAAATTATGACAACACATCTGATGAACGGTACTTCTTTTCTATTTTTTTAACAGTGTATATGAATTTATATATGATATTTTGTAATTCTATCATTTAATTTGCTCTTTTTCTTTATATTGTAATTGTTAACCCTATGTTCTCAGCAATATCACTCAGACTAATCCCTTTGAGGGAAGTCCTAGTCTAAAAACTCAGTGTCGACGTCCTCAGTATAGTTCAAATACGACCGTCTTAACTCACCAACTTCATCGACTCTGCAAAAGCTTCCCTTCAATCCAAAACACCTCTTTTGACTTGCCTTTTGAAGTGTTGTTTGGAGCTTGCATGCTTCAACATAGACCGAGGCTAACGAAAAAGAAAGGCTACCGCGGTGCTTTACGCATATCTTTTTTTACAGACCGCCGGAGTCACGTGATGCTCGAATGCACCAATGAAGGTGTACGAAAAGAGCACAACGTCACTCTAGCGGTCTGTAAAAAAAGGTAAGTGGAATGCACCGCGGTAGCCTGTCTTTTTCGTTAGCTTCGACATAGACTATATGACGCAATACAAAGATGAAGTCGCTTTGGCTCTGTCGTTTTAGTTCAAGCAGGAAAACAGATTCAATTCCCACACACACACACACACACACATATATATATATATATATATATATATATATATATATATACATACATATACAGGGTGTCCATAATTAAACGACCCTACTTTAAAGTTGTCTACAGACGAAACTATTGTTCAGAAAGTTGTGAAATTTTTTGAAGCACATAATGAAGGAATGGGAATTTCTTTAAGCGAAAAAAAATTAGTTCAAAATTTCGCCGCCAGAGGGCGTTTTTTTTATTAATTACACATTTAGCATACATTTTCGATAGTTTACATATTTTATTGCAACAAAAAAAACATGTTCCACATGACGGACATCATTTTCAGCTACCATCTGGAATCGAAAGATAGCATGTTCCACAGTTGACCACAGTGTTTTCTGGAAAAGGCTAAAAACATGTCGCGAAAAAAGTTTTATTCAACATGTTTTGTTATAATAAAATTTGTAACCTATCGTAAATGTATGCTAAATGTGTAATTCATTAAAAAAACGCCCCCTGGCGGCGAAATTTTGAACTAAATTTTTTTTCGCTTAAACAAATTCCCATTCCTTCTTTATGTCCTTCACAAAATTTCCGAACTTTCTGACCAATAGTTTCGTCTGTAGACAACTTTAAAGTAGGGTCGTTTAATTATGGACACCCTGTATATACATATATGTATATATATATATACTAGGGGGCCTACCCCCTGCGAGCTACGCTCACCAACCCCCGCTCAGACTTCGAGGCCTCTAAAAACATGACAGCGTGCTTTGTTTTAAAAATATTGGTAAATCTGTAATTGGGTTGCCATGCTTTTGACGTTTCAATGGGGCATTTTTTGATTATCATGGCCTCATACACAGCTGTTGCGACAACTGACGACTGTTTTAGGGATTCATAAGTAAAATCAATTACAACTTGAAAACCAGCTTGTATAAAATGGTTAGGTTTAAATTGTGGCTACCTCTCGGACTTTTATAACAACGATCTGTATTCTATTCTTCCTTTGCGTTTAAGGATGAGAAAAATTCTATCTGCTTGTGAATAACATTAAGAACCCCGGTATTGAAAAGTACTATGTTATAGACATTTTCAGTAACATGTTTTAATTTTCTCTCTATTTTAGTGCACCATCATGCATATTTTCATGTTATTTTAAACATGTAAATTATTTATTTTAATTAATATGTATATACGAATTTTCTAATAATTATTTATCATAAAAAATTAATTAAATATTTTGTGTATGCATGCCTGCATTTATTCGGCATCAATTGATGAGATATTTAAACAAATTTGCTATCCGCGATAATTTTACACCATGTTATGTCACTTGAATATTGTCCATAAGAAAATCGGGTAGTTTTCCAGTATAGGATCCTTTGCTTTTAGGTTTGGCGTAATTCGAGCTTCAAAAAGGGATAGATTCGTTAATATACATAGATTTGTTACCAAAAGTTATGAAAACAAACCCAATGAACTTTTGGTGCTTTTCTATTATAGGGGTCTTGACGCTTTTTTAAAAAGCTTGGCGCAATTCGGGCATCAGAAAGTGAGATTTGGTGCCAAATGACATACACAGCCATGGAAACAAATTCGACGATTTTTTTGTTTATATGCGTATTTTAATTATACGTATATTATTATTGTTTTTTCTATACCAATTACTTCTGATTATATATAAAATAGGATAAATGACATTTTACGCTAAGCAAATTGGATAAATATTGAAAAAATGCTTCTGTATACGAAATTACAAAGTGAATAGGTTGACAGAAAGTATGTTGCCAAATTTTCTTTTCCGCCAAGGCTATTTTCTCTGTTTCGTCAAGGCCCCATATCAATATCAATAAATAATAATTACTATTAATTCCTTTCCACCCCTTTCTTTTGCGTTTACATAAATGACGTCATTTGGACGAATTTATTCAAAATATTTTCAGTTTATAATTAAATTAAATGCTGACAGACGATTGAATCCTGATGATAGAAATGTGATATTTTTTTCAAATTTTCCTGAAAAACATAATTTAATCACAATCTTGTCTTCATTATCGATTGAAATAAGAGATAAATTCAATTTCAATTTGAAAATGACGAATAAAAAGAAATCAATAATCCCTATCGGGATCCTTTTCGATTTTTTTCCCTTTTTTGTCACAAAAAAATTTAGTAATTAGTTGCCATCATTACAGAAATGTCATTAAAATTAGAAAAAAATTAATATCTCGAAAACTAATTCCAATTTCAAAAATCTATTACCAGTTTTGACATCCGCGGATTTTTATAGACAGTTGGTATTAATTTCACCATCAAGCGTTTAATATTTTATTAAAAATAGCCCTCAAACATAATCAGTCGTTTCATAAAATCGTTTCATAAATTCGTTTCATAAAATCGTTTCACAAATTCGTTTCATTAGGATTTTATATCTATCTATATATATATATATATATATATATATATATATATATATATATATATATATATATATATATATATATATATATATATATACATATATATACATACATATACATACATATATATATGTATATATATATATATATATATATATATATAAGCAGTAACCATCACATCACAAACAAAACAGCCATATATTCGTAATAAAATAGACCTCAGTATAGTTCAAATACGGCCGTCTTAACTCACCAACTTCATTGACTTGCCTTTTGAAGTGTTGTTATTGGCTTTGTATATATATATATATATATATATATATATATATATATATATATATATATATATATATATTTGTTTTTAAGTGTAAGACAACCTGGTGGTGCGATTTGAGTTTCGTGAAAATCTGATGATTAGAACAAATTTGTTTTTCGAAAAATTTCGAAATAAAAAAATTTAACTCAAAGTGAGATTGAAATAACTTTCTCAATAATTAATGAAATATTAAATTAAAATGTGTGTGTAATTTTCGCGGAAAAGTTGGTGGTTTGACAAGCTAAAAAAGAAATATTTTCCACAATTTCAGCGGTTACTTTAATACTACACATTGAAATTATATTACAAGTTCCTGATAAAAGACAGTGGCCTCTAACTCTGAGCTGCAAATATTTTTATCCCGCTATAAACTTTATTATTTAAATAATTCGACATGAAGTGCAGAAAACATTGGGTTTTTTTTCTGGTTATATACTCAACGCATTAAGTAGACAGCGTTCATAGTCTTTGTATCTCAGCTAGCCTTGTTGTGATTGTGTGGTTTATTTAGAAGTTTGTTAGGCTCCAAATCACACAAAGCTAATCCTTCTAAGCTCTTAACTCAACTTAAAGCAACACAAGCTTGTCCTTTCGAAAAAAACATTGTTTTACTGGAAAACGGAAGCTAAAATTTGTGGAACCCGATTACAGAAGATTCATTCCCAGTTCTCGTTAATTTGAATGAGAATTTCATCAAATTAGTCAACTATAGCCATGTTGGCTTCATTTATGGCACCTATTTTTGTCGCCTAGTTTGGCGATATTTCGCCAATTGTAGTCGAGGTTGACGAGAATTTGATTCTGTCAAAAATTTTATTAAAAAATATTTATTTAATGAATAATTTTGGTAATGTATGATTTCTATTACAAATTACTTTATTATTCAGCAGATGTTGAAATCAAGATATGTTTATTACTGTATTAATAACTAAAAAGTAGGAAATAAAATAAACTTTTACAAAAAAAATATATTAACCAACTTTAAAAAAAAAAAAAAGCGCTAAAAAGTATTAAATAATTCTTTAAAATTCTCAAATGACAAAATGTTATCCATTAACCACAAATTCGATATCATGTGTCGGACTAAAAACGATTAATTTAATATGTACTGTTTAATACCCATCAAACATGGAGTTTTGGTGAAATATATTTTACAAGGGATGAATATATGGACTTATGATTTAGTTTACGAATATATACATATGAAAAGCAATCAATTACTTATTGAAATCGGTGCCAAACAACCCCAATCTATAAAATAGTAGATAGTAGGTACAACATACTCACAATTCTTACTATATTTAAGGTAGTTTGGCACCGATTTAAGAAAGCAATTGATTGCTCTTTTCATATGTATATATTCGTAAACTAAATCATAAGTCTGTATATTCAACTCTTCTAAATTTTTCCCCAGAAAATACATGTTTGGTGGGTATTTAAATGTACGTATTAAATTTATCGTTTTCATTTCGACACATAATATCGGATTTGTGGTCAATGGAACATTTTGTAATTAGATAATTTTAAAGATGATTTGTTTAATACCTTTTAACGCCTTTTTTTTATGTCGGTTAATATATATATATATATATATATATATATATATATATATATATATATATATATTGTAAAAGTTTATTTTATTTTGTTGTGCGTTTTGTAAATTCATAGAAAAGGGGATGTTGACAACAGAAAAAATATGTATGATTCGTCACCTAATAAAAATTACCTAATATCAGGAAGGAGGCAACCCCTTTTAATTTCTGTTGTTAACCATAAATGTGCACATTGTCATGTTTCATTAATTTTAAAGTATCCATATCGAATTAGAAAAGGCCATAAACTTTATGTATCTCGCGTACTTTATTAAAAAAGTGGGTATTTAATAAAAATAAGTTTTTATTTCATATACATAAAGTTTTTCTGAAATATGTACTTCAAATTGAAATATTATTACGAAAATTAACCCCTGAATCCTTATAAGATAAATTAATCTTTAGACAGTGAAAAAAGTATACGAACACCTCACCTAATATAAAACTTAAAACCGAACCATGGATATTAATATACATTTTTCGGGAATATATTTTTTTTAATTTTTACGCTCAAAAAGTAACATTTTTTACTTTCTTCTATTTGTAATATAAGAAATTATTGTAATCGAAATTTTTTTCGACTTCTGGTTTTCGACGGATTTACACATTTTAGGGATCAGAGAATCCGAAAAACATGTTTTTACAAAATGTCACTCTGTCCATCTGTCTGTCCTCATTGTATCATCGAAAAGTGTATGAAGTTATGCAGATAATTGAACCAATTTTTTTTCTATGTTTTTGACAATAGCCTGCAAGTCCAAGTTGAATTTGGGGATATTTCGACGGAAAGGGGTGCTGTGATCACGATTCTTGTTCCATTTTCACTATTGTAACATCGAAAAGTGTATGAAGTTATGCAAATAGTTGAACCAAATTTTTTGTATATGTTTTTGACTATAGGCTACCGGTCCCAGTTGAATTTAATGATATTGCGCCAGAAGGGGGCGCTATGACAGCCATTAAAAGATTTCAATTTACAAAAGGTTGTAGAAAAAAATTAGAATTCCTTAAAACGTTTTGCGGTAAATGTTGGGCCTTGATCCAAAGATTCCAAAGCATTTTTTGTTTTGCCTCTATTTTAAAAAATGGCTGAGATACAGCAGTTTGAAATTTTAGGGTGGCTGACATTTTCAAACAATACAGCAGGATTCCTCCATAAACGGGTTTAATTTAAGAGTTTTAATGAACATGGTTTCGCCAATTTTTTTTTCATTGTTGTAACCATCGTTTTAACGCTTACATGCTTAACACTATATATTTATATTCGCCAACGTCAAATTCTCGCTAAGCTTGGCGATAATTCGCAAAATGTCGCCAAATTTAGCGACAAAAATATGTTGCCATATATGAAGCCAACTTGACAACGTCTATCTAATTTGGCGATATTCGCATTCAAATTCAATATTGACGAGAACTGGGAATGACTCTTCTGCAATCTGGTTTCGCGCACTTTAGCTTCGTGCATTTTCAGTAGAATTAGCTAAAATCTCAAAACCAAGCAATAGCGAAACTGTCTTTTCCCGCCGGTACAGGCCAGAATGATTAGTATAATGCATTGGCTGCTCGGATCCAGGTATCCCACGATTCGCAAGCAGTGGACGTACGGCAGAGTGACGAAAAATATAGATTTTTTTGGCGGTGTGATAGCGAAATTTGTAGCATTAACATGTATGAGATAGAAGAAAGTTTTGGGGATTGGCATATCCGACTAGTTCCTCTGTAGAATGACAAACACACACACACACACACGCATATGTATATAATATATACAGATTTCCCTTCTTTTCACACGAATACTTTTGGTCTCATTACATTTACTTAACTATTTTATTTGCATAATTCCGTTAAGCATTTTAGTAAATTTAATCTGCTTTGAAAAAAATAGACTTATATATTTCTTTTTATTCTTCCTTTCAGACTTGTATCGTGGTCGATACTAATGCTGTTATAGATTTTTTGCCAGTTGTAATTGACCTTAGTCATTGTCCCATTGATGGTAAGAAATTTTTGAAAAAATGTGTAAATATCTATAGGCTTTATAATTATATAGAATAAGTAGACCCAACCGGCGTTTTCTTTATCATTATTGTTCCCCTATGGAAGAAAAGAAAGTCCAGCATTTTCTTTTTTTAGTGACTTTATTACGAATCATAATCGCATGTATCATTTCTCACAACAAGGTGTCTGTTCTTTTTAAGGCATCATAAATTCTCTCTGCCGTCCGGCAGTGAATATTTATGGAGTAAGGTGTAATGGAATTTCGATTTCAAACAAAACAAGTACTTTTTGAATTATAGTAGACTACCTATTACCCGAACTCCAATTGTCCAATTATCCGAACATTTTTATGGCATCGATTATCCGAGTGAGTGATTCAATTATACGTCCCATTTTATACAAATATCCATATCTAATTTCTTTCTAAGAAATTAACCCCCCCCCACTCTTTTTATCTGCAATTTTTTTAGGACGTAAAAAATAAATTTTAGCCATATTGTCATAGTCAGTAACATCCGATAAAATTGCCTGTCGAATTATACGAATTAGCGCCGGTTCCATCAGGTTCGGATAATCGGCGCTCTACTGTATATTAAGATAATGTGTCAGAATTACCAAGGCAAGTTTATTTTTTTTTATATAATTTTCTGTTGGTAATTTTATATTTTGAAATTTGTCAGAATAATATAAGGGATGAGCTTGGATTTTGCATGCTACACACATCTTAAATATTTTGTTACATTTTACAAAGAAAGAGTTTGTACACTCTTGATGTGAAATATTAACATTAATGCTATTTATAATTTGCCATTCTCTTTCTAAGAAAAAAAAAACTCTTCAAAACTGGGTATTTCATTATAGTGATGGGTGATTCTCCAAAATCCAAGTATCAATAAAAATCGCCCTCGTATAAAATAACTATTGATAAGAATGACAGTTGATACGTAAAATCTGCAATCGAAATGTGCTATTATCGATTGTCACACCAATAAGATAAAAAAGTAATGAAAAGTTTTGCGACCAATAATTTGATTACACTTATCTTTAAATTAAGAGAATTTTCAGATTTGGTCGATAATCTCCAGAAGTACTGGACAAATTTTAACAAAATTAGGTATGTATATAGGTTGTACATAGGTTGCTATAATGCAAAAAAAAATAAACATTCAACAGTTGGAAGGTAAAAAACAGAGCTTACAATATTGAACAAAAAAATTGGTTAATAAGGGTTATGATCCCCTTTTACAGTTATACAGCTCTCCCAATGTGAATTCATACTAGAAAACAGGCAGGTTATGAGTCCCTGTGGCAGTTGGTCCTACTCCTCCAACTTACTCCTCCTGTTTTCAGGCTCTCGGTGGTTCTGGGAGATGGAATGCGAGCTGCAATTGCCCTCCTCAGCCCAGACATGCTCTATGGAATTTAGGTCTGAAGATCTGGTGGCCAATCCGTCTGGCGAATATCATCACTTTCCAGAAATTCGTCGGCCAGATAAGCTTTGTGTGGGAGCGGGTTTCCGTCGATTAAAATGAAATCAGGGGCAACTGCCCCACTGAAAAGGCAAACATAGAGCTGCAAGAACTTATCCCTATACTTGACACCAGTCACAGAGGCTCTCGACAAACACATAAAGAGATGTGCGCTCATCCAACACGATTCCGGCCCCGACCATCAAATCTCCGCTCCCATAGTCGTCTCTTCCTCGGACGTTACAGGGTAGCTAGTACGTCTCTGGTTCTCTCCAGATAAAATTACGTTGAGAATCAGTGTTTAGACCGAGATTCATCAGGGAATAGAACGGTCCCCCATTGATCCCTGGTCCAAAGTCGATGATCTCTGCACCACGCTAAACTGGCTCTGCCGTGTATAGAAGTGAGCAGGACGCAAACAGCAGGTCTTTTTGCAAACAGCCCTCTGTCATGTTGCCTTCTGGAAGCAGCAACTATTGAAACTCTTTTGCCGCATAAAGGCCACGAGGAAGCTGAAAATCTGTTGCACTCCTGTAATGCCTCGCTGTAATGGACAAATAGCGATCCTCATTGGTCGTCGTGGCTCTTGGACGGCCTTGCCCAGGCTTTCTCTCTGTATCCCTAAACTGTTTTCATAAACTGGACATGCCGCTTTGCGTTACATTGAAGTCTAGAAATCTGCACTTGAAACTGCCATGCTTCCAGTCTCCCCACCATTCGCCATCTCATTCCATTATCCAAACGTTGTTTGTCACTCATTTTTACTGTTTGCTATTGAATTTCAACGAATGTTTAAAAGAAAACACCCAGATATTCGGCGAAATATACGAGGAAACTAAACGCGAAAATTGCCATGCGTGTTTATAAAGCCTGTTCCTCTACTCGATCTACCTATACACGCGTGTAAGCTTACGTATTCGACACTAAAGATTTCCGTCATTGTTTCAAAGCATTACTTTCGTTCAGTACTTTTCATAAAGCTCGATAAAATATGAAAATTCTCTTAATTGTGAACATGAGTGTAGTTTCGCATGGATTGTTCCATATCACCTCTTGAGGCAACTTGTTTAAGGTTCCAAGAAGTACCAAATATAGCCAAAATGCTCAAGAGAAGAGAGCTACATCCACGAAAACCAGTCGAAGATCAAAGAAGATATAGGAGCCAAAGAACGAAATTCAGCCTCTCAGGAATAGGAAATCAGAATTACAATTATGGTGGAGTGTTCGAGGAAACAAATCAAGACAAATGGTCCAAGTTGTGTGAGGACTGGACCATAGAACCTGAGATATCGAATAAGGAAGAAATTTACACTATTCAGCAGTGACACATAGTAGGACAAAATGCTCAAAATTTTTTTTAATGATCCGATCTTCAGTAAAATTATACTGAAGTTAAAGAAACTTAAAAAACGCTTAGCAATGAAATCAAGAATTAGTGGAGGAAGGCATGGGGCATAGTGGAGAAAATGTGGAAAAATGCCTGTTTTTACCTTAAATGAATATCTGAGAGATTCAAGCTTAATAGTGGGCATGCGTCAGCAACCCATGGGAACAAAAAGCTAAAAATATACTTCAGAGGACAGTGGAAAGGGTTGAAAAGGCCGAAAAACTACTTAAAACGGAAAAGCGGAAGTTAAAATTCCCCATAACACGGAGACTAAAAGACCTAAGGCCCAAAGGACCGAATAGATCAAAGTTAGACAATATCATGGATATCAAGTTTGGGCATAGAAGTACTAGTGTTAAAAAATGCTCTGATGAACACCAAAAAAGGTTATGTTTTTAAGGATGAAAAAGGGTTAGACAAGTGCTTCTAATTGAGCATGTGAAATAACAAGGGTTCCCATCTTGGCTGCTTCTCACTATCAATGCCAACTTTGAAAAAATCATATTTGCACTTTTTTCATATAAAAGAAATTTGTGGTACTTTAGTAAAACTTTCCATCGTGCTTTACATGTTAACTGAACTGTTCCACTGTTATATTGTGCGTGAGTCTGCAATGCAACTTTGTTCAGTGCACTGTGTAGCATTATTGCTCTACAGACTATATTACACTGCACACTCCTTTTATGCTTTTGAACCTCACTGCACACTCGCACTGTGCTTTTGTACTTCCGTATTAAAGATATATGCGTCTAATGTTCGTTTATAATTTACATATGCATTATTGTACTGCATGTGTATTGTGGAGCCACAGCCTCTTGCATATAATTTCAACAATCAATGAATGCATTAC
This sequence comes from Maratus michaelseni, assembly GCA_963931845.1. Taxonomy (NCBI): domain Eukaryota; kingdom Metazoa; phylum Arthropoda; class Arachnida; order Araneae; family Salticidae; genus Maratus; species Maratus michaelseni. The sequence continues at coordinate 151,364,678 of OZ007591.1, read as the reverse complement.
ACTGTTTTGCGTGCACATGTGGAATTGTTCCTGTGCATAGTGCTGAAACACTCTGCACGGCAATACAAATCAGTTTCTGTGCAGTTCTACACTGCGGGTATGCTTGGTGGTACTGCATGAGTCTGATACGCTGAAGGAACTAAGGTTTTTGGTACTATGTCGCCTTACATTCATGTTTAATCATGTTAGCTATTTCATTTATTACGTTATTTTATTTTTATATTGAAATAAAAAATTGCATGCTATTCGTAACTAATATTCAAAAACAAAGTTTTCGCGAAATTGGCGGGTGAAAAAATCGCACGAACGTGGACCGTATATGACATCTGTGCCATAAATATTTGTGACGTCAGTTGAAACTGACCTATTGTATGTAACTGTTCATCGCAACATTTTTCAGTGCTTTTTCTTTTTTTAGTATCATGGCACTGCCGTTTAAGGATGCAATTGTTATTTTAATTAATGAAATAATTAATAAATCAGTAAAACATAATGAAAAAAGTCCTTCCGGCCTGTACCGGTAGGAAAAGGTAGCTTTCCTATATCTTCGTTTTATAATTTTAGCTAATGTTACTAGAAAACAGCAAGCTAAACTGCAAAGAAACCCTTTAGAAAAGATTCGTTAATACTGAATTTAAATAAGAAATTCGCCAAATTATTGAGCTATAGCCAAGTTGGCTTCATTTATGAAGACTTATTTTGGTCGCCAAATTTGGCGATATTTCACCAATTGTCGCCAAGTTTGGCGAGAATTTGGCGCTAACGGATATGAACATATAGTTTTATGCGTATGATTGGGAAAATGATTACAACAATGACAGAAAATAATTTGCGAGAAATCCCGTTCACTAAAACTCATCTCATCAAAAACAACTCGTTGTAAATGATCCCGCCAAGCCACAAACCTAAAACGTCAGTCATAAAAAGAAGTGATATCACATAAAAAGAAGCGATATAGAAGTGCATACTCCGTGTAAAAAATCTATCACCACTCATAATGTTTCCAAAGGACTCGGAGTGAGGTACAGTATGTGAAAACTGCTTGGCGACCTGCAGGCTTTTATAATGTTGGTGTTTCCGGCAATTACATATGACTATATTATTTTTTTTCTGCCATAAAATTGTAAAAAGTTGAAGCTTCTATGTTTGCATGTCCTTTCTTATTTATGAGCTTGAAAAATCAATTTGTTGATTTTATTTACCATTATTTAAACTAGAAACACCACTCTTACGAAGAGGATTTTTTAAGTAAAGATTTAAAGATTTTGAGTTTGTAATATATAACAATTCCGTTCTGACAGTTCTTTCGCATACAAAAATATTTATAAAAGTGATATAACAAAAATTAAAAATTTATTTTTTCGATTTTCAAAATTGATATACTGCATATATTATAAAAACCTGCAGGTCGCCAAGCAGTTTTCACATACTGTACCTCACTCCGAGTCCTTTGGAAACATTATGAGTGGTGATAGATTTTTACACGGGACTCGGAGTATGCACTTCTATATCGCTTCTTTTTATGTGATATCACTTCTTTTCATGACTAACGTTTTAGGTTTGTGGCTTGGCGGGATCATTTACAACGAGTTGTTTTTGATGAGATATCACTCCTTTTTGTAAGGTACTTAATTTCAATTATACAGATTCCATTTTTATTCACAAAAGGAAAGATACAAGAAAGATGAAAGGGGCAAAAAAAAAAAAATAATAGTGATGTACAGAATTATACAATTTATTGAGTGACTTATTCCAATGTACAAGTCGCTACCATAGCAACGGGGAAACTTTTATATTAATTTCTTTACATTGTATTCATCAGATTATTTATGACATGTCTATTTTCCTTTTTGTTTTGTTTACATCACTCTTCCGTTTATATACATTCAAAAAACAAAAAATTAGAAAATTTTACAGTAGTTTACAAGCTAATTAAAATACTGCAGTTTCAGAAAAATGTTGAAAAATAAGAAGCAATTTTTTTTCGGTCAATATAAGTTTATAGAGCATACTTTACCGAGAATAATCAAAAAACATTTTTATCTACCAACCATTGTAATTCACAAGGATGTTTATACTAATACATTAAATATTATTTTTGAAAATAACTGAGCACCTTAAAAGATTTTTATTTGTTAAGTTTTTTAACTCCACGTTTCGAGAATTGGAAAAATATAAGATTCGCAACGTCTTCAAAAGTATAAAAACTATTAAAGTGATTTTAAAATAAAAACTATTCGTAGAGGATGACATGTATTCCAAAATTTTGTGTGATTTTGTAAATATACCGCAAAGACTAAAGCGTTTACATAATGAACCGTTTAAAAAACTGTAAAATTTTATTAAAATTTAACCGTAAACCGAACAGTTCGTTACCGATCAGCTATTGTATACGAAATTTAGCATTTTAAATTTTTATTGGGAATTTAAGAAGTTTTCATTGTGTTCTAGGCCCGTTTTTAGAGCATTTTAAGTTCGTCATAGCCGGATATTCGATGAACGGCAAATATTTAAACGCAAAACTTATAATCTTGGGGTAGCAACATTTTTACATTCTGCTTCTCAGAGCATGAATGTAAAGTTGGAATTTTGTAATCGCTATTTCAATTAATTCCTGATACGCTAGAATTATATATTTATAAATAAACACGGTTTTTTTAATCGATAAAAATACTATATTTTAATAGGTTTAGAGCTTCAGATTACCATAACTTCAGGTTACCTTACTTTCAGGCAGATAAAATGAACTCTTATTAAATTTTAAATCAAGATAATTGTCTGAGTGCAACGAAGACTCATACACAGCGCAGTATTACTTTGTCCCATATATAGCTACGATGGATATTAAAACCTTTCGTCAAGCATAACACAAAAAATATTTAACGGATTTCGTTCAAATTTTTACAGCAGGTACCTATAAAGGTGACAACGACATCTATTTATTACCACGAATAAATGTCAAACCGTTTGGAAATAAACTTAAAAAAATAGATAAAAAAGCACAATTAAAGTACATACGTCACGAAATTTTCGTGCGTACGTCATTTTCACCGGCGGGAGATTTTCGTAGACAATCGGAATTGAAAAGTTCATGGAGTACATGGAGCAAAAAAATATGCACGCACTAATATTCAGCACAATAAAATATATTTCAATTTAGTAGAAATCGAAAATTAATCTGTATTTTTTTCTCTTTGAAAGAAAACCCCCGCAATAACTTGGTAGATTTGGTATTAGAGATTTGGCGCAAATCTCAGCAATAGCAGCTTTTTTTATTTCGCGTGTATAAATAAAATAAAAAAATCTTTGGTGTTTAAATAAAAGGTTTCGATTTATGGCATTATTTCCTTTTTTTTTTCTCTTTTTAGCATTTTAAATGGGATTAATGAAAGGCATGTATTTTAAATTAAATGAGTGAAAGGTTTATATTTAAATGAAATGAATTCAATATGAAAATGTTATAGGAACAATATTTGGCGATTTATCAACTGCGCCAGGATAACATAAAAGTACCAATATATCAAACGGTATGTAGTATGTGAAATGAAACAATTATATTATAATCACCCATCGTACAAGAAAAAAAAACGAATATTCTGCATTCAGAGGGAAAAATCCATCTCCTGTGCCGTAAGATTTGGCGAGTTCTTTTTTGGTGATAAGTTTTTCGATGTGATTGTTGGGATCTGCAGGATTTGGCTTACTTTTTTTAAATCTTATTTTTTTTGCAGATGTAGTATTATGTAAATATATTTTTTTGCAGATATTTTTCTAATTTGTATATTTGGCATTCTATTTTGTATATTTTCTATTTGGCATTTGGAAAAATGATTTTTACCTTTTTATCCGTGCCTTCGGAAATATTAAAAAATAAAAAAAGATTTACATATATCAAGCGTATAATGTTATGTTTTGTATTTTTATACGGACCACTTCTCCATTTCTAGATTTTAAATGCTATTTATTTACTAGCCGTTTATTAATTGTTTACAATTTACCCTCCTGACAATAACAATTATTTATCACAAAAATGCCTCTTAGGTTTGTTAAATAAGTTTGTTCATGTATTTTCATTACTTATTAAAATATCGAATATGGCGATAAAATTTTATTTTAGCATTGTGCTTAAATTTTTAAGATGGTGCAAAAACATGCTTTAATAAACGCATGTTTGTAAATATTTGAAAAACATGTTTTACCGCTCTCTTGAAAAATTTTGTAAGATGCTAAAACAACCTTTTGGCACCATTTTAAATTTTTTTCGCCAACCGACATAGGATACGAAACTTTTCCCCATTCAGATACACAGGCAAGGCTGGTCTCAAACAAGAGTAAAGCTAGCAACAATATTGTTTTAACTCTATAAGAGTTACAATAATGATATTAAATGCTCCGATTGGCTTTGGGCCCAATTACGAAAGTTTCTCCTAAAAAAACTGTAGAAGAAGTCTTTTACATTTGTTTCAAATGAAGCTCGGTGTACAAGGTATTAGTTAATAAAACAAACAACACTAATGGCATGGAGGCAAAAGTTTTAATTTAAATGTATATATTTGAAACCCTTCCCCCTACCTCCCCCCGCCCAAAAAAAAGTTACAGTAATGAATTTAAAATGGCGTTAAGCCACGCTTTCTGACATAAGCAATTGGCTGCAAACGCGATAACGAAACGTTCACTTAACTTAATAACATGTAGCTAATATAGCCCTCAGGGTACTTTGTAGTTATACAGACCTTGTGGTTTTTTTAAAAAGCTTGAGACAATTCAGGTTTAAGAAGTTGAGATTTACTGTCAAATGATATAAACAACTATGAACACAAAACTGATGAATTATTATTCAGGTTTATGTATGTATTTTTAAAAAAAATTGCATCTGATTGCACTTATTAGATAAATTACTTCTGTTTGCATTTAATAACTGATAAACGGCTTCTGTATATTAAATGAATTGTTTAAATATTGGGAAGAGGTGGCGAGAGGTAGAAAGACGAGTAATCAAACGGGTAGACAGACGGGTAGAGAGACGTAGGTAGGCTGGCGGGTAGCGAAACGGATAAACAGACGGCTAGAGATAAAGGTAAAAAGATGGTTGACAGAGGGGTAGCGAGATGGGTCACGAGACGGGTAGAGACACCGGTAGACAGGAATGTAGCGAGAAAGGTTGAGAGACGCGTAGCGTGGTAGATAAAGAGACGAGTAGAGAGATGAGTACAGAGACGAGTTGACTGACGGGTAATGAGATTGGTAGCGATCCGGGTACAAAAACTGACGGATAGTGAGACGGGTATACAGACGAGTAAAGAGACAGTAGATGGGTACTGAGATGGGTAAGAAGATGGGTAGTGAGGCGTATAGACAGACGGGTAGAGAGACAGATAGACAAGTTGTGAGACAGATAGACAAATAGGTAGCGAAGTGGATAGAGACACGGCTAGACATACAAGTAGTTAGACGGATAGACAGACGGTTAGAGAAATAGATTGGCGGGTAGCGAGACCGGTAGAGAAATATAGAGACTGGTAGCGAGACGTGTAGAGAGATAGACAATCGGTTAGAGATACGGGCAGAAGAACGGATAGGGAAACAGACAGATTGTGGAGAAACAGACAAACAGGCAAAAGAAAAGTCTGCGGATTGGCGCAGTAAAGGCGCAGGGGTCAGCGCCTCCTAGAGAATAATCAAGAAGTATCTGTTAAGCTTAACTTTGAAATATATATAATTTTTCAATTTTGCCGATATGGAGATTTAATGTAAAAGTTTTTTTACAGAAGTCATCGAAAGATTTTTTGCATACTTTAATAGTAATTTAGACTATAGTTTTGCAATCTGGTTTGTAGCAAAGCATGCTATCAATGTGGTTTGAAGTGTAAGAGTTTCTATAAACAGTTATACAAATAATAGATATATAATCAATGAAGAAAAATTTTAAATTCACACATAAAAAAAAGTGCAACAATGAAATTAATTTTGCGTTAAGCCACGCTTGATAGAATAATCTATTGGCTGCAAATCCAATGACGTAACTTTAAAAAGCTTGGCGTTTTAAAAGATAGGACGTTTTTTTTTTTTTTTTTTTTTTTTTCCAAGTTTTGCGCAATACGCGCTTAAGAAAATGAGATTTTTTGCCACATGTGTAAAAAAATTATGACAACACATCTGATGAACGGTACTTCTTTTCTATTTTTATAACAGTGTATATGAATTTATATATGATATTTTGTAATTCTATCATTTAATTTGCTCTTTTTCTTTATATTGTAATTGTTAACCCTATGTTCTCAGCAATATCACTCAGACTAATCCCTTTGAGGGAAGTCCTAGTAAAACCTTACAGAGTTTGACAGAGTATAAAATCATTAAAATACATCTAACTCAGTAAATATACATCGGTTGTAATGTAATCAAGATCTTCTAAGAGACCCTGTAAACGAAACGTATATGGTTCAATGTCACTTTACAATAGAGGGTTTAAATGAATCGGATGTAGTAACATATTTGAAATTCTTGTGTGCATAGCCACTTTGAAAAAGTTATGCTATTTACTATTGTTTTTCCTCTGTCTTAAGTACAGGAATTAAGTACTTCAACGTAAAAATTCGCTAATTACACAACTATTTAGTCTTATTAAAAAATCTTTTGAGTTACCCTGTAAACGAACAGTAAATTCTACAATTCTGTTTTACATTAGGAAGCTAACTTAAGTCGTTCGTAGTAACATATTTTAACATCATGCGCATACGTTCTTTTTGAAAAGAGTTAGACCATTTAATATTTTGTTTGCTTCATCTTAAGTATAGGAATAAATCACTTTAAAGTGGTACCACCCTCCGTTCAAATGTTGATTTATATATATATATATATATATATATATATATATATATATATATATCTGACCTATGTCATACGATAACGCTCGTATTTATAAATCGATTTTGATGAAACTAATTGTGTGTATTAAGGTCACCAATGTCTCGACTGAGTTCGTTGGCCAGCTTGGTCCGCCATTTGTTTCAAGATGGCGGCCATTTAAAAATTTAAAACTAAAATAAATATAACAAAATTTAAAAATTCAAATTTATTTTTTAACTACGTGTTAGGCCTTGATACAAGGATTCCAGAGCATTTTTTGGTTTACCTCTATCTTAAAAAATGGCTGAGATAGAGCAGTTTGAAATTCTAATAATTTTCCCAATCATACGCATAAAACTATATATTCATATCCGTTAGCGCCAAAATTGGCGACATTTGGCGAAATATCGCCAAATATGGCGACCAAAATAAGTCTTCATAAATGAAGCCAATTTGGCTATTGCTCAATAATTTGGCGAATTTCTTATTCAAATTCAGTATTAACGAATCTTTTGTAAACGTTTCTTTGCATTTTAACTTGCTGTTTTCGTGTAACATTAGCTAAAATTTTAAAACGAAGATATAGGAAAGCTACATTTTCCTCCCGGTACAGGCCGCAAAGACTTTTTTGTATTGAAAGCTACCTAATATAGGTAAAAGATTTGTCGAAATAAATTATTTTATCGTGAAAATATATTTTTTAATTGAAACTTGTTTCGAAATATTGTTATTTGAGCATTTTAAATATGACAGAAGTTTCCCTATTTAATGCTTTGAAAACGTGTAATAATTTAATTATTCTCTTTTAGGTTAGCTTTCAATACAAAAAATTATAAAGCTACCTATTGCAGCCGTTCGGAGGAAAGCAATTCCGAAAATTTTCGATATATTTTCACCGATCATGACCCCCAGACCCCAAAACTACACTCCGTTCAAATGTTGATTTATATATATATATATATATATATATATATATATATATATATATATATCTGACCTATGTCATACGATAGCGCTCGTATTTATAAATCAATTTTGATAAAAATAATTGTGTGAATTAAACTAACCAATGTCTCGACCGAGTTCGTTGGCCAGCTTGGTCCACCATTTTGTTTCAAGATGGCGGCCATTTAAAAATTTAAAACTAAAATAAATATACAAAAAAATTAAAAATTCAAATTTATTTTTTAATTACGTTTTAGGCTTTGATACAAGGATTCCAGATCATTTTTTGGTTTACCTCTATCTTAAAAAATGGCTGAGATAGAGCAGTTTGAAATTCTAGGGTGGCTGACATTTTGAAACAATACAGCACATTACAAGAAACCAACGATTAATTTATGAGTTTTAGTGAACGGGATTTCTCGCGAATTACTTTCTTTCATTGTTGTAATCATTTTCCCAAACATTTTCCCAATAATACGCATAAAACTATATATTCATATCCAATTATCACCAAATACTCACGAAACTTGGCGACATTTGGCGAAATATCGCCAGATTTGGCGACCAAAGTAAGTTTTCCTAAATGAAGCCAACTTGGCTATAAGCTCAATAATTTGGCGAATTTCTTAATCAAATTCAGTATTAACGAATCTTTTGTAAACTGTTTCTTTGTATTTTAGCTTGCTGTTTAAGAGTAACATTAGCTAAAATTTTAAAACGAAGATATAGGAAAGCTACCTTTTCCTCCTGGTACAGGCCGGAAGGACTTTTTTGTATTGAAAGCTACCTTAAATCCAGGATAAAATTCTTTCTACAATAATTAATTTTCTATCAGACGATTTCCACGTGAAAAATGAAAATAAAATAAAAAGTTTCACCAATTGAAAAAAAGATTAATATGAAATAAAAATGATTGACGTCATAGTGGTAATATAACGGAAATTTTCAAAAATTTCTCAATAATACAAGGAGTATGAGTATGTGTATGTACACAAAGCAGATTAATATCACGTCATTAGAGAATTAAAAAGAAAATCTGACGTCATATTGGAAGTTTAACGAATTTTTCAAATGTTTGAGAATAATACAAAGCGAATATCAATATGAGTAATAGAGAATAGTAAATATATGAGTTTGAGAAACATATTGAATCATGATAAAAATCCGATTATAGAAATATTCGCATGTGTTAACATTTTGAAGGTGTACGACATGTTTAATTTTGAAATTATTTTTTTAAATATCGTATTTAGTTCGCGTGACGGATATTATTATGACAGAATACAATATCCGGCTTCGCCCGCTATTGAGCTGTTTTGGATACTCGAAAAAACGAAAAAATAGACCGGTAAATTTTTACTTTATAAAAAACAAAAAACATGAGTTTTTTTTTTTTTTTTTTTTTTTTTGGTTGTTAAATGAAATTTATTTGGATTTATTAAAGAAAGGATAAAGTGTTTTGAAAGGAATATTAAATGAAACCCTTTGAGAGATCTTCGATCACACTTACCCACTTGTTATTAAGTTATAACTTACATATTTTGCTAATTCAAAAAGGAAATGTTTATTAACTTTGCGGAATGGATTTTGGCGGCACTGTTAGTTATATAATTTATCAGAGATGGGTTTAGTATCTCACATATTGTTCTACTTTTCTTGGTTATAGAATTATGGGGGAAAGTTTTATAATTAGATGAATCCGATTATGAATTCTTAGCCTTTTAAAAAATATTTTGCCGAATGGATTTTGACGGAATCTCACTGTTAGTTAGATGAGTTTTCAAGGATGGTTATAGTATATAGCATACCGTTTTATCGTTCTTTACCAAATCCTACAGTAAATGATCAACTAAAAGGGTTTGTCTTTAACAGCCCAAATTTTGTTTGATACATTAAAAATGTGATAACGCAATGGCGTTCATATCGTTTTCAGAAATTCAGAAAGACATTCCAAGTAAAGATCCATATGGTTTTAAAACGCAAGGTCAAGTTCGAGGTCAATATTTCGTTTGATTAAAGGTGCGTTAAGGGAAATTGATCAGCGTAGTGGGCGTAGCTTGTTAGCTTAATAATATTTAATGAATCAAATTTCGAAACGAATTGTCGTTAATTTGGTATTTATGTATTATACGTGCCAGGAAGAGAGATTACGGAAAATGATTGTTAATCGCCAGTCATATTTACCATTGTTATGACCCATCGTGTTCAAAATAGTAATTTAATATGCATTTATAAAATACATAACATATCATTAAGTACTTTTATGTTAGATGGCGCAAATCTCGCCAATAGCATTTTTAAATCGCCGATACCAGAAGTGCAAATTAGAAACGATACTTTGATTTTGAAATCAAATGTTTTGGTTTATGATATTATTTCTTATTTATTGTTTTCTATTTGAAATGGAAAGTGTCAATGACATATATTTTTAATTTATGTAATATAAGTATTTTAAATTAAAGTTAAGTATTTTATTTTAACTGAAATGAGTGACAGGTTTATAATTTAAAATACTAGGGGGCTCTGCCCCCTGCTCGCTACGCTCACCAACCCCCGTTCTGATTTCACAGCCTCTTAAAACCTGGTAATGTATCTGTTTGAAAAAGATGATAATGATGATATCACGAACGGCGACTTTCTTCTGTAATCAGGTTATAATGCTTTTTCATTTAACTGGTTACAATGCTTTTTCATTTAATTCATCTTTTTTATTTTTAATATTCATGTGTAAACACAATTTTTATGACTTAATTTTCTTTATTTCCTGCTTTCAACACGTGATCCTTTAATTATTATTTTAAACTTTCATTATTGTTTTTAATAGTCTCGCGCAAATACATTTTTTATTTGAGATAAAATATAATCCTTTGCGCTTATTTAGAAATTGGCAACAATATAAAAAATGTATTTTTCAATAAAAGATTTTTTACCCGATTTTTAAGGATTTTTTGAGTTTTTACTGTCCGACCGTGATAATTTTTTTAATTTCTGAAAGCTTGTTATATTTCGCGTCTGGTGGTATGATTTTCGAATCCGTAGGATGGCTAGAAAAAAAGTAATAGCTCCTCAAAAAAGTCCCTAGTGAAAAAGCGATGAGAACAACCCGGAATATCTACGCAGAATTTGATTGGTCCGTTTCGTTTTTGGCTCAATTTCAGATTACTTTTTTTTAATATAGAAGGAAAATTAATGCAGTATCAATGATGGTGACGGGAACAATATTTTGCGATTCATCATTTGCTCCTAGCTATTAAAAATATAATATAGAATCAAACTAAAATAATACGAAAAATAATTTAGTATACATTTATTATACATTTATTATAGACATAAAATTATATTGATGGCTTTTAGCATAGAAATTTACGATGGTAGTTTTATTGGCGGTATGTTATATCCGCCGGAATGAATATGAGATATATATTCTAATCACATACTATATACCTATGACTATAATATGCATATCCATATCAATAAAAGCGTCTTCAATTGTCTTTAACATTTCTACTACATAATATTAAGTATAGAGTTATACAGTATAAAGAGAAAAAATGGGTTGTTGTAATTAGAATTATATGCGCCAATGTTGGCACGACGTATTTACCTCTCAGGGATCTTAAAAGTCAATAGAAATTAAACAGAAATGCCGAAGAAAGGGAATTACCAATTATGAAAACTCCTTAACTATATCAAGAAAGGGGAGCAGCGAAAAACAAAGTCTGACAGAAATCGGTATTTAGAAGGAAGTTTGTAAATTTTAATCCGATTATACACCACAGATCAAAAGTGCTGACAGCAAATATGGTTTAAAGGGAATGTGATTATCAAAACTGGCTTCCAAAAGTTCAATCTTTCACTAAACTATACTCGAAAATTGCGTAGAATAATATGCAGCCTGATTATAGCACACTATTGAAGACGTTTTAGATGAGAATAATAATAGATTTTCTAATCTTCCGTAATTGAGTCAACAGCCAAAGTTAGCGAGAAACAAAAAAAAGGTACTTTTCGGTTATCTGGGCGCCAATGAAATATATATATATATATATATATACTGGCCTGCAAAAGTTAAGGTACAACCGGTTTTTTGCGTCTAATTTACAAATGAATGAATATAGAAACAACAAATTTGGAGGTAACGTGCGCTAAACTGTTATTTATTAAATGCGACATAGAAATTTACTTAAGTTACACGTATAAATGAAATTACAACAAAAAAGCACTCATGGGGGAAAATTCCATTCTTGGAGAAATCAGTACATCGCAGTATTATGCACTACAGCCCCCCCCCCCCCCGAAATTGTCAAGAGTAAAATGAAAAAAGTGCTTTTTTCTTTCTCTTTTAGGTAAATTTCTAACTTTTTTTTTCTGTTATACAGTGGATTAGTCATTCTCGTTAGTCCATATTAGTCCGAATTGACATCACAGCATAAACAGGGTAAGGGGGCTGATGGGATTCCTACCCCCGCCCAAAATAGTCGAAAATCTCACGAAAAAATTGCTGTTTTCTTTTCTTTTAGATAAATTTGTAATTTTTTTTTTGTTATACAACAGACTACCAACTCTCTTCTTTTTAGCCCCATATTAGTTCACAATGACATCAGAGCATATCTAAAAAGAGGAAGGGGGCTGATGAGTTTACAGCCCCCCTTCCCGAAATAGTCGAATATCTCATGAAAAAAGTTCTGTTTTTTTCATTTAAAAAATTTGTATATATAAATTTGTATATATATTTTGTCATACAATAGACTACCCACTCTCTTCTTTTTAAACCCATATTAGTCCACATTGACATCAGAGCATACCTAAAAGGGAGAAGGGGGCTGATGGGGTTACATCCCTCCCCCTCTTCCCGAAATAGTCGAACATCTCATGAAAATAGTGCTGTTTTTTTTTCTTTGAGATAAATTTGTATTTTTTTTGTTATACAGCAGACACTTCTTTTTACAGACTCGTTGTTATACAACACTCTCTTCTTTTTAGTCCCATATTAGTCCACATTGAGATGAGAGCATACCTCAAAAAGGAGAAGGGGGGCTTCTTGTGTTACAGACCCCCTTCCCGAAATAGTCGAACATCTCATGAAAATAGTGCTGTTTTTTTCTCTTCTTTGAGATAAATTTGTGTATATATATATATATATATATACATATTATCAGAGAACAGACTATCCACTCTCTTCTTTGTGTCCCATATTAGTCCACATTGCCATCAGAGCATACCTAAAAAGGAAAAGGGGTTGATGGTATTACAGCCCCCCCCCCTCTCCCCAAATAGTTGAACATCTCATGAAAATAGTGCTGTTTTTTTTTTTTTTTTGAGATAAATTTGTATTTTTTTTTTTTGTCATAGAACAGACTATACACTCTCTTCTTTTTAGTCCCATATTGACATCAGAGCATACCTAAAAAAGAAAAGGGTGCTGATGCGGTTGCAGCCCCCCCCCCTCCCCTCTCTCGAAATATTCGAAAATCTCATGAAAAAGCTGTTTTTTTCTTCTTTGAGATAAATTTGTATTTTTTTTGTTATACAACAGACTATCTATTCTCTTCTTTTTAGTCCCATATTAGTCCACATTGATATGAGAGCATACCTAAAAAGGAGAAGGGGGCTTCTTGTGTTACAGACCCCCTTCCCGAAATTGTCGAACATCTCATGAAAATAGTGCTGTTTTTTTTCTTCTTTGAGATAAATTTGTATATATATATATATATATATATATATATATATATATATATATATATATATATATATATATATATAGTCAGAGAACAGACTATCCACTCTCTTCTTTTTAGTCCCATATTAGTCCACATTGCCATCAGAGCATACCTAAAAAGGAAAAGGGGCTGATGGGGTTACAGCCCCCCCTCTCCCCAAATAGTTGAACATCTCATAAAATAGTGCTCTTTTTTTCTTCTTTGAGATAAATTTGTATTTTTTTTTGTCATAGAACAAACTATACACTCTCTTCTTTTTAGTCCCATATTAGTCCACATTGACATCAGAGCATACCTAAAAAAGAAGAGGGTGCTGATGGGGTTGCAGCCCCTCCTCCTCTCTCTCGAAATATTCGAAAATCTCATGAAAAAGCTGTTTTTTTCTTCTTTGAGATAAATTTGTATTTTTTTTGTTATACAACAGACTATCTACTCTCTTCTTTTTAGTCCCATATTAGTCCACATTGATATGAGAGCATACCTAAAAAGGAGAAGGGGGCTTCTTGTGTTACAGACCCCCTTCCCGAAATTGTCGAACATCTCATGAAAATAGTGCTGTTTTTTTTCTTCTTTGAGATAAATTTGTATATATATATATATATATATATATATATATATATATAGTCAGAGAACAGACTATCCACTCTCTTCTTTTTAGTCCCATATTAGTCCACATTGCCATCAGAGCATACCTAAAAAGGAAAAGGGGCTGATGGGGTTACAGCCCCCCCTCTCCCCAAATAGTTGAACATCTCATAAAATAGTGCTCTTTTTTTCTTCTTTGAGATAAATTTGTATTTTTTTTTTGTCATAGAACAAACTATACACTCTCTTCTTTTTAGTCCCATATTAGTCCACATTGACATCAGAGCATACCTAAAAAAGAAGAGGGTGCTGATGGGGTTGCAGCCCCTCCTCCTCTCTCTCGAAATATTCGAAAATCTCAGTAAAAAAGTGCTGTTTTCTTCTTCTTTGAGATGAATTTGTAATTTTTTTTTTAGTTATACAACAGACTACCCACTCTCATCGTTTTAGCCCCATATTAGTTCACATTGACATCAGAGCGTATCTAAAAAGGGGAAGGTGATGATGGGGTGACAGAGGGCCCCCTCTTCCCGAAATAGTCGAACATCTCATGAAAGTAATGCTGTTTTTTGTTTCTTTGAGATAAATTTGTATTTTTTTTTTGTTATACAACAGACTACCCACTTTCTTCTCTTTACTCCCATATTAGTACAGAGTAACACCACAGCATATCCAAAGAGGGGGAAGGGACTGATGGGGCACAGACTCCCCCCCACATCCCCCCAAAATGGTCAAAAATGGAATGAAAAAAGTGCCGATTTTTCTCTTTATGTTTGAGATAAAATTAGAATTATTTTTTCTGTCATGCAATGGACAACCCACTCTATTTCCTTTAGTCCCATATTAGTACACAAGGAGTGGGGGTTATGGGGTAACAAGCAAAGAAAGTTTGTTTATCCTGAACAAACCCTGACCATCAAAATTTTGGGCCATGGCAACAGAAAATATTTTTGGCCCTAATCGTAGAATATCACATTTTTACAAATACTGTGAATGAGAAGTGTATGAATATAACCATGTAATGCACCCATTTAAATGAAAGACTGAGAATAAATGTGAACTGAAGTTGGATTATTATTATTATTATTGAAATTACTTCGTAAAAATTAACTTGACAGAGTCAAATATCATGTTAAATAAATATGAACTAATGTTGCACGAATATTAAAAACATGCGCAACCCAAAGAAAATGATATTTTATAAATAAGATAGTCATAAAATTAAAACATTTTTAAACAAGTTTAAAACACATATGAAGAAGATTTCTTATTCTATTACGATTGTTTACAACAAAATTCATTTGAAACACTATAAATTTTTGGACCCTTTAAATATATGGGTTCTGGGAAAGTACCCCGCGTGCCTTGGCAGTAATAGGGAATTGATCCTAAAACAGAAAACAAATTATGAAATAAAAAATTTGTTTGTCATTGTCCCAAGCAAAATTAATTTATTGTCAAGCAACAATCGTAGCCAGAATTTAGGGGAGAATGTGACAACTTTATAGATTATAAGCTACAATGACTTTCTTTTAAATGAAAGTATATGAAACAATCCATTATCACTTTTCAAGTTTTTCGCGGGGGGGGGGGGTTGCTCGGGTTCAGCCCCGTACCCCTCCCCCCCCCATTTTTCTCTGTTTCATGATTTCTGTTTATAACGCAGTTCAATATGTTTCGTAAGACTCAGAACATTATCGAAATTTAAGTCACCCCCCCCCCCAAAAAAAAAAAAAAAAATTAAGTCCTGGATACACCTTTGCTGACCAGACTTGGAGTAAGCCATGTTCCAGCTCATTTAATTACCTTGGAGGAAGACTTAAAGCCGCAACCTTTCTTCCAAGATAGTCCCAAAGATGTTCTATTGGATTCAAGTATGGATAGTGGACTGGCCATTCCATTCTCTCCAAACGGTGATCCTCAAGATATTCCTCAACAACCACAGCTCGGTGTGGTCTCGCATTATCATCCATTAGAATGAAACCATTGCCAATAGCACCGGCATATGGGCGCACATATGAATCAAGGATCTCATCCCGATATCTCGCACCAGTCGCAGTTCCTCCATGGAACCCATGCAGGTCAGTGTGGCCTCCGAGTGAGATCCCTGCCCAATTCATGATTCCACCGCTTCGGTACCTGTGTGTTTCGACAGTGTTTGATTGATGGTATCGAGTGCATTGTTCTCTCCAGATCAGGAGACGTCTTGAATCGCTCTCCAGTGTGAATCTGGACTCACACACAACTGTTCGCCTTGCATAGAGACCTGCTTTGTGAAGACGTCTTCGCACTGTAGTAGCGGAGATTCTGCTCCCTGATGCTGCAAAGTAGTCTGCAATGAGTTGCGGCACAGTAGTGCGTCTTCTCCTTCGGACCGAAAGAGCTAGAAACCGGTCTTCTGCAGATGTTGTAACACGTGAATATATCTTCTTGACACATATTCTTCGGATTCATACTAATCCCAGAGTCGTTGGACTACACTGCGAGATACATTGAGCCGTCTATCAGTATCGGCCTGTGACAACTCCATTTCCATCCATACACCCGCCCGCCACCTTAATGAATCGTACAAACGACTTTTTCTAGACATTTCTAGACTCTACTGACTGTTGTAAACAAAACTGACAACAATAGTTTGAATAAAACAAAACTTACACGCGAAATTACGAAAGCTTCGTAATTGCATATTTTTCTCTCATTCACAATTACCTATTCTTTTCTATAAAATAAAAGTGGTAGCTGTAATTTTTGCGTAATTTTTTTTAAAGCTTACTAGATGAAACCCGTCAAAACTTGACAGAAAAAAATTACTATAACAATATCAATAAAATAAGCTTCTTTATTACATAAGAAGGGTGGCGTACGAAACAGTCTTTCAAATATTACATTTTAATAGTTTTTTTCTCCCAGTGAAATACAGTACTATTTCCGATGCAAACTCGAAACAAACAATTCGTAAACAACTGTGTAATGCAAATCAATTTAACATTACCGCAATATTCCCCACGGCAAGAAAGAAAATTTCATGGACCTAATAATTATCATACAAATAGTATATCCCTACTTTAACTAAACTGTGGCATTATTCCTTTTCTATCACAGTCGGGATCTTTTCCCTCTTATACAGTTAAATATCCAATAGATCATTAAAAAATAATAAAATACAGTTCCTGGCATATTCTGATGCAACATATACGTCAACGAATTCAACATATCAATTTTATGTTAATCATAAACTAAAAATAGTTTTTTTTTCTTTGTACAGATTTTAGCTTAGCTTTAAAATAATCTATCTTATGATTTATCAGGTTTATTTATTTTTTTGTTTTCACTTTTCCCGATGGTAAGGGAAATCTATTTTCAATTGAGGCAACTTTCTCAGGAGCTATTTTACATTATTAAAGCAAACTGCTCGTCATTATTGAGATAGAATTGAAAAATATTTCATGCTTGAAAATTATTTAAAAAGTCGTTAAATTAGGCGGCAGTTTTCAAATAAATTTCAATCAAAACCTAATTTTTTTTTCTATTTGATGATGTAAACACTGAAATTGTAAAATTTAGTAAAAGGTAGTAAAAAAAATTAAATTTGTAATATTTAGAAGTGATGTAAGCGCTATGACAGCTAAAGCGATAGCGCCGTTTGTTGTCACAACCGTAATAAATTTCTAAAAATTGCCACTGTGTTTTCGCTGACGTCCAAAAGTAGACTACCATTTTTTGACATCGAAAGAGAAATTCACTGTGAAAGAAATAGGACTTTTCCGCTAATAATGAGCTGTGAAATGAACTTATAACAAACCTACCAAAATAATTCCTATAAAATATTAGCCTTACATTGTTTATTCTAACTAAAAATACAATCATTATTTCAAGCTTTTTTTCTACCATTAAACTAATTTTAATAATTTTAATTTTTCTGAAATCCTTTACTTTTGTGAATTTTTTTATTAAAAAATGAAATCTTCTAACCTATAATTTAAAAAAAGTAATTGGTAACATATGTAATCAAGGATGCAATCAATAAAGCCTAAAGTTCTAATCTTTAAAATAAAAAATTGAAAAAAAAGTTAAAATTACGTCATGTTAACACAATCATATAAATCTTTCTTTTTAGTTTTATCAGTGTTAAAACGTATTTCAAGCTAGGCATAACGTCATTTTCACTGGTGCAAACTTTTCACAGGTACTTTGTATATGTTACTTTTATGCTTAAACGCCATGTATACAAATAAAAATATATTTTGTATTTAATTGTAATGAAAAAATGGCATCAATCAAGTTACAATGCATAATGATAAAATAAACCCAATGGACAATATTCCCGTGACGTCACAATAAATATGAATTTTTATTCGCTTTTAAAACACGCGGATAAATATTTTTACCGACATTTAACTTTCAAATAAAAAATAAATCGTCCTAAAAGACACGTGCTTTTAATATTTATTATTTCTCTTTCATTCTCGCAACCATAGAGTTTCCCGTTACTCTGTTCCTCACAACTGTGGGCCTTATCCGATTGTCAGGCTTTATGACGTTATACGCAGAAAAAAGGGTAATTTAAAATTACGGCTAATTAATTAAATTTTCGAACAAACGAATGTACGATAACAAATCTGTGTCAAAATATCTTTCATTTAAAAAAAGAATGATGTAATTTGATGCAGTAGTTTGTTCCCACGGACTGTCGAAAGAAAACGCTTAGCGTTTTAAATATATAGACTAGATGGAACTCGTCAAAACCTGACGGAAAAAAATATTATAACAATATCATTAAAATAAGCTTCTTTATTATATAAGAAGAGTGCAAATGAAACAGTCTTTCAAATATTTTATTTTAAAAGTTTTTTCTTCAGTTAAATACAGTACGCTTTCCAATGCAAACTTCAAACAAACAATCGTAAACAACTGTGTAATGCAAATCAGTTTGACATTACCGCCATATTCCCTACGGAGAGAAAGAAAATTTCATGGACCTATGAGGTATCATACAAATAGTATATTCCTACGTTCATCTCATATTCAGTAAATAAAATAACATAGTAAATAAAGCACACATCTCCCCCCTCCCCCCCCTGGGATAATGCAACCGAATGATCTCCTATGAGCATGTGCATTGCATCTGCCCAAAAGCACCGTCGAGATTCGACGTTAAAGAAAAGTTTTAAAATGTTTAAGTTAAAAATTTTTAAATGTCTTCTTTAATCATTGTTCATTTCAAATCCATATCTTCTAAAACGCATCCATTGTTTTAAGGTAATCAGGTGAAGAATTTTTTTACAGTAATAAATCAATCTTCAGATGAGGGAGATTTTTAATGTTTTCAAGTGTAATTTATTTGTATAGTTTCCTCCGTCCCTTTACATAATCAGGATGATTATCCCTTTTCCATCACAGTCGGGGATATTTTACCTCTTGTACAGTTAAATACCCAATAGATCTTTTAAACAAATAAAATTCGTAGCATATTCTGATGCAACATATACATCAGCGGATTCACCATATCAATTTTATGTTAAACAAAAACTCAAAATAGGTATTTTTCTTTTTTTACAGATTTTAGTGTAGCGCCAAAATGCTCTATCTTATGGATAATCTGATCTTATGATTTATCAGGCTTTACTATTATTTTTTTTTCACTTTTTATGATGGTTAGAGAAATCTATTTTCAATTGTGGCAACTTTCCCAGGGGCTATTTTACATTATTGAGGCAAACTGATGGTCATTGTTAAGATAGAAATGAAAAACATTTCATACTTGAAAATTATTTAAAAAGTCGTTAAATTAAGCGGCAGTTTAAAAATAAATTTCATTCGAAAGCTAATTTTTTCTTTCTAATTCATGATGTAAGAATTAAAATTATAAAATGTAGTAAAATGTAGTAAAAAATTTAAATTTGTAGTATTTAGAAGTGATGTAAGCGCGATGAAAGCTAAAGCGATAGCTCGTTTTTGTCATAACCGTTATACATTTCTAAAAATTGCCACTGTGTTTTCGCATGGCGTCCAAAAGTAGACTACCATTTTTTGACATCGAAAGAGAAATTCACAGTGAAAGAAATATGACTTTGCCGCTAATATGGAACTGTTAAATGAACTCATAATAAACCTACCAAAATAATTCCTATAAAATATTAGCCTTGCACTGTTTATTCTAGCTAAAAATACAATCATTATTTCAAGTTCTTTTTTTCTACCATAGCACTATTTTTAATAATTTTAATTTTCCTGAAATCCTTTACTTTTGGGAATTTTTTATATTAAAAAATGAAATCTTCTAACCTATAATTTAAAAAAAAAAGTAATTGGTAACATGCAATCAAGATGAAGCAATCAATAAAGACTCCAATTCTAATCTTTATAATTAAGAATGGAAAAATCAGTTAAAATTACGTCATGCTGACACAATCATATAAATTTTTCTCTTTAGTTTTATCAATGTTAAAATGCATTTCAAGCTAAACATAACGTCATTTTCACCGGCGCAAAGTGTTCCCACTTACTTTGTATATGTTACTTTTATGCGTAAATACCATGTATACAAATCAAAATATATTTCTATTTAACTGTAATGAAAAATGGCATCAACAACGTTATAATGCATAATAATAGACGCTTTCAGTCGTGATGTCAATCATGACGTTTTGCTTGGAAACTGACTCCAAACAAACGGTTGCTATGTTGTATTTTCTATTATATTTTATATATGTAGCTATATCTTATAGCTATATCTCACGGTAAAGTGTTTCAATACATTATATGCAGCGGTAACATTTTTTTATGATTTATATTTAATAAGAAATGTTGTTGTTGTTGTTGTTGTGGGGCCTGAACGCCCAGATCATGGGATATAAGTCGCATACTCTTTAATAAGAAATGAAACATAGCAACCGTTTGTTTGGAGTATCCAACCAAAACTTCATCACTGACGTCACACTGAAAGCGTCTATAAAATAAACCCAATGAACAATATTTCCGTGACATCACAATAAATATGAATTTTTATTCGCTTATAAAACACTCGGATAAATATTTTTACCTAAATTTAACTTGCAAATTAAAAAATTCGGTATAAAAGCCACGTGCTTTTAATATTATTTCTCTATTATCTCGCAACCACAGAGTTCAGAAAATAAACTATACACCTCGCAACAGTGGGCGTTAATCCGATTGCCGACTTTATGACGTCATAAGCAGAAGAAAAAGTTTAATTGAAAATTGCAGTTAATTAATTAAATTTTCGAACAAACGAATGCACGATAACAAATCTGTGTCCAAATGTTTCATTTAAAAAAAGAATGATGTAATTTGATGCAGTAATTTGTTCTCACAGATTGTCGAAAGAAATCGCTTAGCGTTTTAAATATATAGATTATTATCATTCATATAAACTATGAAGTTTAATCTGACTGCCCTTTTTTGTCTGGTGAGCTTCGAAAAACATAATGTACCTTAACTTTTGGAGGCCAATGTATATTAATAAAAGAAAGTTTCGCTCTGTGTGTGTGTGTGTGTGTTTGTTTGTCTGTCTGCGATGGCTAGCAAAATCTAGCCCACCTAGAAGTCTGAAAATTTAGATGTGGATAGTCCAAGGTCTGGCCATGTGCACCTGAGTCTCAGAATTTTAATATTTTGATAATAACACAAGATATTATTTAGATTCTCATTAACCATCGCTTCTAAAATGACATCTTTGAAATCAAAATGGCGAAAGAAACGAACAGGCGCATTGGATTTGCAAGCGGAAATGAACGAATTCGAAATTATTTCACTAATTAGCGAATTTTAAGACAACTAATTGAGATATCAATTTGAAAATTTCTGAGCATATGTAAAAAAAATTCTGCACCTGACTATGTGATTTTTGAAAAATTCGGTCGGTATTTTATCTTAATTTATGCAAAAAACTGCCAAAAATCTGCCGGCGCCAATGAAAACAATCCGAGAAAGTTTCATACACTTATCTGCTTTCATTAAAAACTGAACTACAAAGAGATCTGTTTCTTCGGCCGAGCCCTCCATTTAGTTTGCGAAAAGGAAAGGAAATAATTGCCAATTTTTACTAATGAACAAAAATTTAGGAAACTAATTAAGATATAGATTTGAAATTCAGGTACGGGAAGGGGTGTCATCTGCCGCCAATTTTAGCGTAGCGTCTTCGTTAAGTTCTAATTATCAGAAAAATGTCATTCTTTTTTTAATGATCGTGTTAATGTAGGTTGACGGTGGTTCTCTTGAACAAATAATTCATTATATTTGTGGGTATGGGGAGGGAGGGGGTTAATGCCTTTCTCTGAGACTGTAATTATCTCGGGCCCGGGCAACGCCGGGCGGGTTAGCTAGTATATATATATTACATATACATATATATATATATATATACATAATTGTATGTATATATATATATATATATATGCATTTATTTATTTATTTCACTGTCGCCCGACTAACCGAAAAGTACCTAAAAATATTAGCAACAATATGGTTCAGTGTAAATATGGATATCATTAAAGGCTTTTCACAGAATACACTTCATTGCATCAAATCGTACTGAGTAAAATACGCCAACTGGCAATGTACCAAGTTGCGGAAAATTACTTAATATATTTAAAAATCTCCGCTTTAGCGAACGTATTGCAACGGATAAGCAAACGGACATGAAACATAAATGCTTAATTGAGTTAAGTGGTTTTTGTCAAGAAAGATGAAATACATAACAATAAAAAATATACGAAATGTTACCATGGTCACAAAAGTTCTTGATTTGTCTAATCTTTCGATTTGGCGAAGGATTAAGAGGAAAAAATAAATTAAGAATAAAAGTAACGTGTTGCAATGCTTAACATACATTTAAGCGAGACCAAACTGGTCGCCAGTTGCGGTTAGTTAACATAAGAAGATTCTCGAAGGAAGAATAAACAAACACAAAAGCATTTCTAAACAAAAACGAGTTTTAGGCAACTTGCCTCCAACGGTGTTCGAACGCACTACCGGCGCCCAGTTTCCCACACGAAACGATCACAGTTTCGCTATAATATAATTTAAATAAATGTGAATTTAATAAACAAAATATTTCACTTCGCGAGTCAAAGTAGATGATATGAAAATAAAAAGAAATTAGCATACTGTTCACGTGATTTATTTAATTTGAATGAACTATGTTACATACATAATAATAATATTTATTTTAACTTGATAACGAATACAAAAACAAACAAAAAATGTTCAGCTGGAGCTAAAACATAAATTCGATTTTCTTAGCGACCTTCAAACATACAAAGATTTAAAAAACTCTAAATTAAGTACCTATACTTTGTTGAACATTGTGTCTTCATTTTTTCGTTTGAACTTAAATAAAAAACTACAGTAAGATACAGTCATCAATTTGACTGCTACTATTTTATTCCTCTAGTTGCGCGCGCGTTTTCTATGATAAAAAAATTAAAAAAAGATCAATGTTCAACGGGAGCTTTAAAACGTAAATTCGATTTTCTCAACGACCGTCAAACATACAAAAATGAAAAAAAAAAAATTCTAAATTAAATTTAAAATAAAACAAAAACCAAGGTTATCTATCAAGTGGAACGTTGGCTACACTTTGTTGAACTTTGCGTCTTCATTTTTTCGTTTAAAGTTAAGGCTGCTCGTCAGTAAACTTCCCGAATCCCCTCGCTAATGTTAATCCAATGGGCGTAGGATGCATTCGTATTTTTAAAATATCTCCTCAGGAAATTAATGTTTTTAACTTATGTTTCCTGTGTACTGTTCTTAAAGAATGTCTCTTTTTTTCTTAGTTATCAAAATATTTCTAAACTATGTGCTTAATTTATATTTTCATGTGTTAAAATCAGGGTTGGGTTTTTGACGTCAAAAACTGGTTTTTGACATGACAGTGGTAAAAACCGTGTTTTTACCGGTTTATACCGTCAAAAACCTATGATTTTCGATTATCCTCCAATTTACGGTGTAAGTGTAGCATACAATACATTTCTAGATTGATTTTACCTTGTTGTTCTTGTTATTATTATTATTTACAATTACATTTGTTAAATTTATATAAAAGAAGATCATTTCCTAATATGGGAAAGATTTAAAAATACAAGAGTAAAAGAAAAGAACAATGTTTGTCATAATCTTCACTAATATAGATTCTACTAACTGCAATTAACATTAAACGATAATAAAAGGTTATAATTATTAAACAACATTCAATATACGTTTTTAATAAAGTATATTAAAATTATTTTAGAGATGTAAAAATGCTGTTACATTGTATGACAATAGATGTTAAGCATAGACTGGCAGTGAATAAATTTGAATATTCTTCGATATAATATTTTAAAATGCATATTTTATGTATTTCATAAATGCAATTAAGGTGATTTTCATTTGCACTTCAATAAGTAGAATCTTAAAGTTTTGTTTTCAACAATGTAATAAATTGTACCGAAATTATACACATTGTTTAATCTAATACTTATAGGTTACAGGATTTCTTCAAAAAATCTAATTTACCAAATAGCTTAAGATTATTGTAGAGATCTTCTAACAGAGATATACATGTATTATTCTAATGCAATTCTTTTTTGTTTTTCTTGAATGGATAAATATACTTTAGAGTCTTTTTGATTCTGAATATTTTATGTAAAACAACTTAATATTAAAGATAGAATGAAAAAAAAAAAGTAAAAACAAACTACTAAAAAATGGGTTTTTTGACAGTTTTCGACATTTTTGACAAGGAGGTTTTTGACATGACGGTAAAAACCATGGTTAAAACCGGTAAAAACCGTCATGCGTCAAAAACTTGCCAACCCTGGTTAAAATCTTAGCTAAACTGAATAAGATTTTAACATTTCATATAAAATTAAGTATATGTTTTAGAAAAAAACTGACAACTAAGAAAAAAAGAGACATTCTTTAAGAACAATACAGAGAAAACAGAAGTTAAAAATATTAATTTTCCAAGGCGATATTTTAAAAATACGAATGCATCCTACGCCCATAGGAATAACATTAGCGAGGGGAATCGGGAAGTTTACTGTCGAGCAGCCTTAAATAAAAAAAACTACAGTAAGCTAAAGTAAATTTTTGAATGCTATCATTTTACTCGTCTCGTCGAGTTTTATCTTTCAAAAAAAAAAAAAAAAAAAAAAAACTGTCGTATGTCCACTGCTTCTCCAGAAATTTTAGAAAGACATTTGCATTTTCTATTTCTTAAACATATTATACCAAACGCTATCGCGTTTACTATCATTATAGATATTGAGATACTGACTGAAGTGGAAAATACCACTTAACTCGAGAAAGAGACCGCCTAGGCTGAAAACGAAAATTGGGATGGGTAGGGGAGGGAAGGAGAGTTAACTAGGGGATGCAAAAATGGGACACAGGGAGAGGATGAGTCCAAAATATCCTAAAATGCCAGAAAGGGCCCCACGGGCAGGTCCTCCCTATGCTAAGTCAGAAATGCATACCAGATGATGACTATGTAACATATTACCTAGATTATATTACTTAAATGAAAAGCCTGTTTACGGTGGGCATCAGAAGTCCTAGCAATGAGAGATAGATACCTGCTTGAATTCTGTAAAGATACCCGATGTCCGCAGACCCTCTTCAAACACATCCATGGAGAGGAAAAAAAGCTATTATATTAAGTAAGAAGAAATTGTAAAAAGAACTTGACAAAAGACCCCCACTGTTAAGGCCTTCCTAGCACTTTGTGGAGACACTACCAGGACTTTTGGTGTATTTTGACCTGTTTTTCTCCTTCCCCGGTCCACTTTTTGAGTCTCCTAGTTAACTCTCTTGTCCCCCCTCCTATCCCCAGTTCCATTTTTAGTCTAGTTGGCCTCTATCTATCTTGAGTTATTGCTATTTTCCACTTTAGACAGCATCTCTGAATCTGTAATACTTATATGCCCAAACTTGATAACAATGATGCCGTCTAACTCTGAACTCTTGTATTAAGCTTTATTCTAGGGTTCTTTGGGCTCTAGGTCTTTTAATTTCCGTGCTGTAAAGGTTTTTAACTTCAAATTTTTCATTTTAGGCAATTTATTGATGTTTTAACAATTTATGCGGACACTTTGTAGACCTATGGGATATTTTGGTCTCCTTTCTTTCTCTCCAGTCACATTTTTGGGTTCCCTTGTTAACTCTTCTTCTTTCTTATCCCATTTCTGTTATCAGCCTAGGTGGCCTCATTCTTGTGTTATTGCTATTTCTTGCTTTAGACTGTATCTCAATACCTGTAACAACCTAACCATATATGCACAATCTGTATACCTATTCATGATATTGACTATAGTATCGTCTAAATCTGAATTGTTCGGTTAAGACTTAATCTGGGGTCTTTTGGGATCTTAGGTCCTTTTCCATATTATGGAGGGGTTTTAATTTCAGGTGCTCCGCTTTAGAAAGTATTTTGGACTTTTCAACCCCTGCCAGTTTCCCCTGAAATATGTCTTAAGCTTTTTGTTCCTATGAGCCCCTGAAATATGTTTTAAGCTTTTTGTTCCCATGGGCCACTGATGCATGTTCACTATTAATCTTGAATCTTTCAGATATTTATTTAAGGTAGAAAGATGCATTTTTCAGATTTTCTAACCCGCATACTTCATACTTCATACTTCGCATACTTCATACTTCGCATGGCTTCTTTAAAGTTTCTTTGCTCTCTTGCTACAGTCTATCAATCTCAATCAGTCGCAGATCTCTTCCAATCTATCGATGTCAATCGATCGCACACACGCATGCATCTTTCTCTTCTTCAAATCACCATTGCTATCCATAGTTTGATGGCAGAATTATCCATTTATCACATATATATTGAGATCGATAAATTAGAAGAAAATAAAGTATTATTGATTGAGATCGATAGACAAAAGCAAGAGAGCAAGGAAAGTTAATAGAAGCCTAGCAAAGGTTTAAAAAAGGGGGGGGGGTGCAGCATTAGGAGAGAAGTGAAAAAATACCTGTTCCTACATTAAATAAATAAATGAGAGACTCAAGCTTAACAGTGGACAAGCGTTAATAGCCCATGGAGTCAAAAGGATAAAAACATATGTCAGAGACCACTGAAAGAGATTGAAAAGGACTAGAATTTTCAGAGGCTGAAAAGTGTTAAAACTGCATAAACGGAAATTCTGAAATTAAAACCCCATGCCATGAAAACTAAAAGTCTTACGGGCCAAATGACCACATAATAAGGGGGGGGAAGCTTGGAAGGAGCATGGTTGTATAAAATGTGAAAAAATACTTGTTTCTATATTATATAAATATCTAAGAGTTTTCAAGCTTAACAGTGGACATGTGTCAGTGTCACATGGGGGAAACAACTAAAAACATATTTCCGCCTACAAGGGCCGCATTTTGATCTAAACGAACCTCCGACACGTGTTCCCGCTGCCTGCGGTACCGTATACTAGACGTGCTGCGCACGCGTTGTAAAATCTTTTAGTTCCACCTTCCGCAGCCAGGGGGCACACTCTGTTCCAAACAAACCACCTTCCGAAATAAACTCGGGCACGTGTCTCCGTTGCCTCCGGCACCGTATAACAGGGTGCTGCGCACGCGTTGCAAAATCTTTTAATTCCACCTTCCACCACCAGCGGACGCTAATTTGCTCTATGTGAACATTCGACACGGGTACCCATTATATCAAGGGAGTAGTTCAAACTCTTAAACGAAATTTGTTTCGTCTAAATCAGAGCAATACATTTTTTTTTATTATTAAAAAGAGTTCTCAATTAATGAAAAAGTCGCCGCCAAGGGGCGCTCGAAGAAGTACAAGAAATGCTATACTAAATAAAAAAGCATTAAGCCCCCCCCTCCTCATACCCGCTAATATAACGAATAATTTTTCCAGAAAAACCCGATGCAAACGTTTCTTTAATTATCACTCCCACTGTCAAATAAGCTTTTATTTTTTTTTCATAAAGATCAAAATTTTTATGAAATAAAAATTTATTGGTAGATTATTTTGTTTTTTGAAAATTTTTAAATTTTATCCTGTTTTAAGAAAGGATGTATAATTGTTTTTTGTATCTTTCTTTATTCAAGAGTAACAGATATCCTCGCTTGCTATGCTTGCTCGTTAAAAAAAAAAAAAAAAAAAAGGTGAAATTTTTTTTTTTTTTTTTTTTTTTTTTTTTGGCAATCACATTAATGCGAAATAATAAATATCTTCGGTTATAAGAATCGGATAACTTAATTTTTACAAACTTGTAATGTGGAAACAGAGAAGATTCGAACCGCGTTAATTTTTAAAATCGAAGTGTAATTAGAATTGTTAATTTGAGTCACCTAAAAAAATCTCTTAGTAGCTCTTTCTTTGCGGTTTCATTATCCAGACACCTCTGACGGCTCAAATTTTTATCAAAAACGTGTTGTTCATTGCAAGATTAAATTTCTCGAAAAATTAAACATTTCTAATTAATATTTCTGAAAGTTGTGAATGAATTTTTTTGAAATTTGATTTCTTGAATTTGCGATTTTTTGTTTACATAGATCTGCAAATTTTCGTGTCGAAAGACCTAATAATTTCTGTTATTTCGACATGTGTCGAGAAGGCATAGTTAAAAGTCATTCTAGTAACCCAATTTTTTTCCAGTAAACTTAAAATCTTCCTTCCATCTCTCAACACACATGTCATTTTGCAGTTTCACATTTCTTTTGCACCATTTTCAGAAAAAGATGGCGTTTTGGAAGCGATGGTTAGTGAGATTCTAATTAATTTCTTGGGTAATTATCAAAATATTAAAATTATAAGACTCTGGTGCACCAGGCCAGACCTTGAACTATCCACACCTAAATTTTCAGACTTCTAGGAGGGCTAAATTTTGCTAGCCATCGCAAACAAACAAACAAACAAACAGACAAACACACACACACACAGAGCGAAACATTATTTTATTAGTATAGATAGTCACCATCTAGTATGCATTTCTCAGCCTTAGCATGGGGGCGTTCTCTTCGTGCAGCTCATTGCGACCCTTTCGGGTATTTTTCCTCCTTTTTCTTTCCCCGGTCTCATTTTTGGGTACCTACTTAGCTCTACTTCCATCCATCCTGTCCTCATTTCCGTTTTTAGCCTAGGTGACCTCTTTCTAGAGTTATACCTATTTTCCGCTTTTAGACAGCATCTCAGTACCTATAATACTTATATGCACGACTCAAAAAGAATTTTCAAAAATTTCTCAAAAGCTTAAAATAACTTGTCAGATTTTATAATAACATAAGCATGAAAGCATGAAATAAACATTTTAAGTACAGAAGCTAATAATTATCAAAAATATTTTCTAAAGCCATACACACTATTTCAATGTTCTCAAAGTTGTTTCTCGTTTATCATTAAGTAGTATTTTGGCTAATTTTAAAAATATCTCTGAGAAAAAATCTGTCAATTGTTTGTCAGCCGTGTACAACATGTGATCAAAAGAACCCCCCCCCCCCCCCCGGGATAGAATTTTAGAGTTAACTTTTCTCCTGTAATGACAAACTTTAGGGTGGTGGGGTGGTAAATCAAGATCTTAATTATTGAAATTTTCATTTTTGCATGATTGGTGTCACATTATATTTACTGCAATCATTACAATGTTATCCAATCATATTTTTTATTAAGTCTTATTATATACACACTCTAAAAAATAAAAGTGTAAATTAGCCAATTTTACACGTATATATGTGTAGATTTATAAATTTACATACTTGACATAAAAATTAAAATTTTTTTGCAAA
Source organism: Maratus michaelseni (assembly GCA_963931845.1). Classification (NCBI taxonomy): domain Eukaryota; kingdom Metazoa; phylum Arthropoda; class Arachnida; order Araneae; family Salticidae; genus Maratus; species Maratus michaelseni. The sequence goes on along the minus strand of OZ007591.1, from coordinate 151,334,832 downwards.
ACCTTACCTGTGTTTATGTCTATGTAGCTTTTGAAACTAAGTGTGTGATGTTCATCTGCGCGGAAACATATTGGATTGGCTTTTTGCTGACGATTTGTTAAACACTGGGAATGGATTAATATCGCTTCATCCAGTAACTGGTCTGTTCAAAATCAGAGAGGCACTTTGTAACATATTTGTGTCTGTTGAAGAACTCAAGGCGAAAATATTTCCAAATATTCGACATTTTACAGATCATAAATGGCTTTACGAACGTGCGATTCTTGCATTAAAAATTATAGTGTAAACAACATCAACCTAGAAATTCAAGTAAAATTACCTGGAGAAGCTGTATTGTACAAATCAATTGATATCGTTGTTGAAGAAAATGAGCTTTGAAGTTTTTCACTTCGTTCCATCATGTACAATTCAAAAGCAATTTGATATTTTTCATTTTTGCTTTTATTGCCCCAATGATGAATGGAAACAAGCTGATTTATTTGTGAATTCTGATGAGCTTATTATATAAATTTATATATTTTTAGATTGGGTTTTCATTAGATTTATTTGTATAACATTACGACTGTTTTCTTTTATTACGTTTTTTATACAAGTTGTTAAATTCCGAATTTGATTTTTCTAAACAAACATACTTAAAATCCCGAAAAACGCCGGGGTACTTCAGCTAGTAATATATCATATCATCATATATTCTAATACGAGCAAATCTTGTGTATGGTTATATATATATATATATATATATATATATATATATGCAAATTTTATCTTAAAAACGGCTCTTACGATTTTGACGAAATTTTGTATCCTACCGTTTTGGGGCACCAGAAAACGTTTGGACGAGGTCACATGTTCGAGAAAATTCGATTAGTGGGTCATTTTGGGTCACCATGGGTCAGCGTCAAGCTATTTGCATCTAAAAAACTGTTTAAACGATTTTGATTACATTTTGTATCCTACCATTTTAAGGCACGAGAAGACTTTTGGGCTGGGTTACATGTTAAAAAACTTTTGATTAGTGATTCATTTTTGGGTCAACGCGGTCAAGTTAATTTTATCTAAAAAACGGCTCTAACGATTTTGATTAAATTTTGTGTTCTACGAGTTTCGGGCACGAGAAAATAATTCGGCTAGGTCACATGTCCGAGAAAATTTGGTTAGTGGGTCTTGTTGGGGTCACTGTGGGTCAAGCTAATTTTATCTAAAAACGGCTCATACTATTTAGAATAAATTTTGCATCCTATGGTTTTCGGGCACGAGAAGAGTGGTGTGTTCGGTCAAATGTTCGAGGAAATTTCGATTAGTGGGTCATTTTAGTCATGGGTCATTATGGGTCAAGCTATTTTTATCTTAAATATGTTTCAGAGGATTTGAATTAAATTTAGTGTCCTACAGTTTTCGGGAACGAGAAGACTATTGGGCTAAGTCCTATGTTCTATGAAATTCGATTAGTGGATCATTTTTGGATGATTACGGGTCAGGCTAATTGTATCTAAAAAACGGCTCTAACGATTTTGGCTAAATTTTACATTTTACAGGTTTCGGGCACGAGAAGACAATTGGGTTTGGTCACATATTCGAGAAAATTTGATTAGTGTGTCATTTTGGTCATGGGTCATGATATTTGAACTCAAAGCTAATTTTGACCGACCATAGCCTCGTTCTTCCCTGCTCGTATAAATTTAATTACGTACGAAGAAGCAAAAGCGCACTTTAAACAACTATAGTTATACAATCTATTGTGTGTGCGTCCCTGTAAATGAAAATTAAATGATAAGCACACCATTTTGTGAAAGAAACATGTAGTAGTGCAGACCAATAATAATGAATATCAGTTTCTTATTGTTGGAAGTAGGTTAACATCAATAAATTATAGCTTACTTCTAACAATTATAGACCATAGTACGTAATGTACATGATGGCTTTTCTGTAGTCCTGTAAACGAATAATAAATACTACACTTACCATTTCCGATCGGGACCATGCTATAGTTAACTTGAAGATCATGTCACAATTTTGTATGCAAAAAATGCCGCATTTTTTACTTTTAATCATACTGACTGTCAATAGACGGAGGGGTCATCAAATTTATTTTTAAGCAGTTTTCAGGGAGAATATCGTTTGTATTTAACCTGAAAAACGGTCGCGTTGATTGTAACGGAAAATTTTGTGAAAAAATCATGAACTGCAGTCATTAAACTAGACTTGATTTTAACGATAAACATTGAATGTTTACAAAAGTGTATTTTAAAAACTATTTATACTTTTTATACTTATTAAGCTTGTGCGAAGCTATAAAACTTTTCATTTGTTTCTTAAATTACAAAATAAATATTTGAAAAAGTAGAAAAGTAGAAAATATATTTTTTTAAACTCTTTTATAAGCATACAATCTTAAAAATCACGCCTAATTTCATAAACGCAATTTTTGTTGTTTAAAAAAAAAAAAAAAAAAGAAAGAAAGAAAGAAAAAAAAAACGAATAAAAATCGTTACAATACGTTAATTTGACATTGGTCCCAATAATGAAAAAATTCATTGCTTTCATTTGCTCTTGATAGCACTAACTAACGCCGTCAATGCTGCCACCGTAAATGAATTTTTTGTTGCAGAAGGTCTTTGAATTATCTTAATAACTATTTAACCCCTTAACTCTCGCGCCCGTGATATTCACGGGCTGTGTAAGATACTTTTAAAAAAATTCAGATTGCTTAATTCCCACCAGTTTTTTAAAACAGTGCAACTGGCTTTATTCTCTCACTGTTTTATCTGCTATTAAATAAGGTGAATATTTCTACTTCAAAAAAGTTGGGGCAATCAAAAAATCTGAATTAAAAAAAAAGTAGCCTACACATATCGGGCGCGACCGTTATGGGGTTAATGTTGAAATCAGTCAAAATAATTCCCTTAAAAAAAGTTTTATGGGAACAAAAACAATGCTCAGCAATTTCCACATCTTTTGCAGAGACATACTTGACAAGTTTCCTGACTGCTACTGCAGTGTGCAATGTTTTTTAATTTGACTAATTTTTTCAGGGGTTTTTGCAATTTTTCATTCAAATTTTCATTATTTGAATAGAGATTTATTTTCGTACTAGCAAAACCCACAGTTTTGCTCACGTAGTTGTTGAAATATGCCATGTAGTATTTGTGTGCCTTTGAAATGAATGTGGAATTTATGAATTAAATAATATTATGTAAAATTACATAGAAATCGTAATTTTCAACGCTTATAGAACGTTTTCAACTCATTTCACCCTTTTAAATTTCGATTTTTTTAAAACCGTTCTGTGGGTGTATTTGCGTCTTAAATATATCAGCCATGTCAGTTTTCAAGTTTCTATCCTTAACAATTCTTAGAGCACTTTTCGCGCATTTCACCCTTTTAAATTTCGAATTTTTTTAGAAACCGTTCTAAGAGAGCATTCACATCTTGTAAAATACCACTATCCAAAATTCAAGTTTCTAGCTCCTTCAGAACCACAAGAATCGAAATTTTAAAACATTTTTCGCTCCTATACCCTTTTAAATTTCGATTTTTTTTAAACTGTTCTAAATATAGCATCCATACCAAATTTCAAGTTTCTATCCTTAACCATTCCATACAAATCGTAATTTAGAACGCTTTTTGCGCATTTCATCATTTAAATTTCGAATTTTCTTTATTTCAAACTTTCTTTAAAACTGTTATGTGCGAGCATTTACGGCTTAAACGTAACAGCCATGTGAAATTTCGAGTTTCTACACCTAGCAATTCGTTGAAATCGTAATTTAGAACGTTTCCTACTCATTTCCACCATTTAAATACTGAATTGTTTAGAAACCATTCTTAAAGAGCATTTACATCTTATAAGTAACTGCCATGACAAATTTTAATTGTCTAGCTCCTTCAGTACCACAAAATCGCAGTTTTAGAAAACTTTTTTTGCCCCTACACACTTTTGAATTTCGATTTTTTTTACTGTTTTGTGCAAGCATTTACGTATTAAAAGTAACAGCCATATCAAATTTCGAGTTTCTACCCATAACAATGTTATAGAATTCGTAATTTAGAACGTTTCTAGAAAGAGTTTCGCTCATTTTACACTTCTAAATTTTGAATATTTTTAGAAACCATTCGTAGCAAGCATTTATATCTTAAAAGTAATCAGAATGCCGAATTTCTAGCTTCCAGTCCGTTCAGTATTACAAAACTCATAATTTAAAACGGTTTTTTTCTCCTGCATCTTTTTAGATTTCGATTTCTTTTAAAATCTTCTGTGCGTACATTTGTGTATTAAAAGCAGCAGCCATGTAAAATTTCAAGTTTCTGTCCCTAAAAGTTCCATAGAAATCGTAATTTAAAACCTTTTTTAGAACGCCTTTCGCGCATTTCATCCTTTTAAATTTCGAAATTTTTAGAAACATTTCTTGAAGAACATTTACATCTTATAAATAGCTACAATGGCAAATTTCAACTTTCTAGCCCGTTGAGTATCTCAAAATCACAATCTTAGAACGTTTTTTGCTCCTGCACCCTTTTAAATTTCAAATAAAAAAAAAAACTGTCCATTGCGAGCATTTACGACTTAAAAGTAACACACACACAATTTCGCGTTTTCAAATTTCGAGTTAATATCCGTAACAATTCTATAGAAATCGTAATTTGGAACGATTTCCGCTCATTTTACATTTTTAAATTTCAAATTTTTTAGAAGCCGTTCTTAGAGAGCATTTACATCTTATAGGTTACTGTCATGCCAAATTGCAAGTTTCTATCTCCTTCATACCACAAAAAATGACATTTTAGAACGATCTTCACTCCTACACCACCAACAGGTAACAGTACCGACATAAAATATAGCCTACGTTGGTTGTAGAAGGGACTCTAACCATCAATTTGCCACCTTTACTTTTGAAATCGGTCTGGTAGTTCCAGAGATTACGCCCTAACAAACAACCAAACAAGCATTACTTCTTCAATTAGTATAGAATATAGATTGAGAAAAGTTAATTTTTAGGGTTTCGTTCATCTCACGAAACCCTACTGCTCCCGCTGCGTTGTTTGTCTGTCACAGAGCCATTCTCGAAAACTATGTAACTTACAGAGTTGAAACTTTGTGCATAAATAAGAATATCAGCTGTAAAGAGCTGAAAATATTAAAATTTGAAAAATTCGTATTATTTTAATAAATAGAGAAAAAAAAAACCAAAATTCTAACAGACTTTTCCTATTAAATTTAAACATTTTTCGTTATAGCCGTTGCCAAAAATTAAAAATCAACGATGAAAATCTTTCTACAATAATTACTTTTCTAATCAGACAATTTCCACGTGAAAAATGAAATAAAAAGTTTCACCAATTGAAAAAAAGATTAATATGAAATAAAATTGATTGACGTCATAGTGGTAATAAAACATAAACGGAAAGATTTCTCAATAATACAAGGAGTATGAGTATGTGTATGTGCACAAAACAGATTAATATCACGTCATTAGAGAATTAAAAAGAAAATCTGACGTCATATCGGAAGTTTAACGGATTTTTCAAATGTTTCAGAATAATACAAAGCGTGTATCAATACGAGTAATAGAGAATAGTAAATATATGACGTAAATATATGACGTAAATATATGACGGATAAACATATTGAATCATGATAAAAATCCGACTATGGAAATATTCGCATATTTTAACATAAGGTGTACAACATGTAATTTTAAGGTGTACAACATGTTTAATTTTGAAATTATTTTTTTTAAATATCGCATTTAGTCCGCATGACAGATATTACAGTGAGAGAATATAATAGCGGGCTTAGACCGCTATCGGAATGGTTTAGATATTCGAAAAAAAGAAAAAATAGACCGGTAAATTTTTACTTTATGAAAAACATGACTCTTTTTTTTTTTTTTTTTTTTCTGCTAAATGAAATTTGTTTGAATCTATCTAATAAAACCGTAAGTCATGTGACTGTCATCAACAGTTCCGTGATGTCCGTTTCACTTTTTCATATGCCAGGCGGCCATTTTTATTCAAAATTATTTTTGCAAATAAAACTGCATAAAAATTACATTTTTAGAAAGATCGTTCAAAATAAATTAATATTTGAGAGATGACTTACGTTCAATTATGTATACATTCTGCAATAACTTCAGTTTAAATTAGGTTCGCAGTTAAAATTCTCTATATATGAAAGTAAACAAAGAAAAAAAGATTCATTCGTTGTGAATGTTTAAAATATTAAACCATGAATTTTTGGATCGCTGCCTGGCGTAAAAAAAATAATCCGCACCAGTGAGACAGTCAAAGTTTACCTTAATTCTGTTCCATACAACTCAACTTCCGGATCTTTTTTGACGTAAGTTGAACTCATGTAATAATACTTAATGGATCAAATTTCGAAAATAATTGTCAGCTTTTATTTTTTGCGCGTGCAAATTAGAAACGGTACTTTAATTTGAAATCAAATGTTTTGATTTATGATAATTATTATTTTTCTATTTTCTATTTTAAATGAAAAATGTGAACGTCATGTATTTTAAATTGAAACAGCTGTCACGGACGCACCGGGGCTGGCGCGATTTTTGTTTTGCGCCAAATATGTTTAAGAATCTCCGCATTAGCGAACATATTGCAAGTGATAAGCAAACGGACATGAAGCATAAATTCTTAAGTGGGTTAAGCGGTTTTTGTCAAGAAAGATGAAATACATAACAACAAAAAATATGCGAAATGCTACCGCGATCGCAAAAGTTCTTGATTTATCTATTAGATTTTTCCAGTTATGCGAGGGATTAAGGAAAAAAATAAATTATTTATAAAAATAATTTGTTACAATGCTTAACATACATTTAAGGGCGACCAAACTGGTCGCCAGTGGCGGCTAGTTTATTAAAGAAAGGATAAAGTGTTTTGAAAGGAATATTAAACGAAACCCTTTGAGCTATCTTCGATCACACTTACCCACTTGTTTTACATTGTTACCAAATTGTAAAAAAAATCGCAAACAATGGTATTTCTATGCAATCAAAAACTGTATTTACACTTGCTTATTAAAAACGGAAAGAAAACTTTATACTGAAAATGAAATTATTCTGCGTTAAAAGCAGTAAACGGGGAAAATTACGCCATATTTAAAATGCCCAAACAATAATATTGCTAAACAGTTTCAATTTAAAAATTTATTTACCAGAGAGATTTATATCATATTTCAAAAGTCTTTTCACCCAATTGTGTTGCCAATTTTAAAACAGCGCAACTAATAATATTATCTTTCTTTTAAAACCGTAAATATTAAAGAAAACGTTATCACGTAAATATTAAAAGAAAAAAAAAACTTTGAAAATTACGTCTTATTTAAAACAATTTTCTTATAACGTCCGGGATATGAAATTCCGGGAGGCAGTGACATTGTTTACTTAGCCATTTTGTACAAGATGATTTTTAAATGTATAATTGATCTTAATCAATCACGGAAACAGCTCTTAGCTGTCGAAACAGCAGTTGATTCGGCCTTAAAATTCCCCTGTCAAAAGAAAATGTATCGCAACCCGATTACAGAAGATCGCCACTGGTTGTTTAATTATAATTCTTTCTTCGTTAATTATTTTAAAGTAGATCATATTAGCATGTTTTTAGAGTCTGTGATGCCTGAATAAGGGTGGCCGAATGTAGCCCTAATTTATTTTTTTAAACATATAATTTTTGTTTTGCTGTTTTTTTAACATCTATGGCAACAGGAAAGAAAAACATTATTTAAACTTTGTATTAGGGATTTCTGAATTGTTTTCTAAAAGTATAATTTTAATTTAATTTCGAACTGTTAATCAGTTAAAGCATATTTTTTATATTTTTTACTTTTACATGTTTTAAATAATTCATTGTTGCAGTTTGTGTGGCGTATAATGAACTCCATTGTTTTGTATGTCGTATATATAGTTGTAACCTAAAGACCAGTGTAACACGTATACTAACCTGCGTCTAATAACTTTCAACTCGTATACAATTGTACAAGTTATACAGAATATATGGCGACTTATCACTCATCTAATTGAAAAATAGCTTAAAATTAATTCATTCATTCAAAATTTAGTTGTGAAAACATTAAACGGATGTATTGTCATAGGAAACACCCCTGTGTATACATAATTTATGTAATTCTAGCATATCATGAAGAAAGTGAAAAATCGATTACAAAATTCAATGTTTACACACAAAAACCAAGTTGAGTTAAATGAAAGATCTTAAAAAGCTGGAAGAAAATCACATACACGAAAACAACTTTATTATTTAAAACGTCACATAATGTATGGAATGAAATTGTTTAATATTCTGCTCTATTTATAACCCTTATTGTTTAATTCCTAACCATGAGGAAAAGTTTCATGTAAACATATTAACTATGGTACCCAGGGCCTGATTACCAACGGGGCAAACTTCCACCAGTAAAAAAGAATAGAATTTTTTTTCTTATTTATGCCAGTAATTTTGCATGAATTGGGACGAAACTTAAGACGAAAATTTCTATTAAATTTTACTGGTGGAAGAGTGCCCCGTCGGTAATCAGGCCCTGATGGTACCAGGAAAATATGCATAAATATCAGCAATTGATGGCTTTAGAATTAATAAAACCTGTTAAATTCTACATAAAATTCTGTTTTGAAAAATAATAATTTAAAATTTGAAGCCTTTCACTGGGTTAGTAAATCTGCAGATCGGGGACCTCAACGTTAGCTGTGCAAATGGCATTTTTCTTTTGATCTCGCTTTGCCTAATTCTAATATCCTTACAGTCAGCAATTAATTTTTTTTATGTATATATATATATTTGTAAGGATAAAAACTCAAAATTTCATAACATTACTTAGTTTTAAGAACTAGTAACTTAAACAATAAAAACGATTTAATGCAAAACTGTTCTTCATTTATTTATTCTGGTATATTTTATTAACTAAAAAAGCACAAGAGTTCTGTCTGCCCCATTTTACCTCCGTGCTTTCTCTCACTTTATTCTTTCAATTATCTGTATATGGTGTTGTTTCATAATTGCAGCAAATCTTTGTGTGCGTTCCACACTGTGATTTTATTAGGGTGATCATGTTTTTATACTGGAGATATTATAGCCTAATATCCTAACAACAGTATACTTATCTGCCAACCATGAAACACCTGCAATTATTGCAAAGATTCAATAAAATCAAACATAAGAAATATACTTATGCAAATGTGAACAGATCTTTATCTAATTAATAATTTTTAATCGCGTAATTAATTTGTATAAATTTTGTTTTACAGAAATAGTTTTGAATGTCATTCTATAAGAAAGCTCTTATCTAAAAAACTTTTTATCTACAGTCGAACCGGGTTAAGACGCGTTTCAAGGAACTGGATAAAAATCGCGTACTCAACGTGATTTGTGTAATGTTGTAGGAACTGAGCTTATTTAGACATCTAATCGTCTAAATGAATTTTAGAACTTTCGTTAATATGTTTATGGTCGACAATAGTGTCTTTTACGCGTATTTTGATTCCTATATATTCAAGTTTGATTCATTGCGTGTTTCTAGGACCGACTGAAAAATAACTGAAATGAATATGGATTCAAATATGACTATGACGAAAAATAAAACAACAAAAATAATTTTCTTCCTAGCCTATTTTTTTTAACATAACCAAAAATATTAAACTTTTGCCGAACAACCGAGTTATTAAAATCATATCTATTACTTGTGATGATAAGTAACGCCTTCCTTTTGATTTTAAAACTATTTTCCATGTTAACAAAAAAAAAATCTTAAAACTCGACACACACAATCAGAGATGACTGATTGTGTGATGAATCAGATGATGATGATAAACTAATAGTGAAACGGGACATAAATAAAACAGGAGAAAGCAGAAATCAGAGGAAAGCAACAATGAAATAGAATTGAAAATGAAACAAAAATGTTCCATTTCTATTAAAACTCATTTAAAAGCACACAACACTAGGGAGGCTTTATGTACTACCATTTAGGAGAAGAAAAAACAAAAAAGTGACAACATACACCACGCAAAGAAACTAGAAGGAAAAATCAAAAAGCAACAAAAAATTCGTCTATCTTTCTCTACTTCAGTAAAAACATGCACGAAGAGAGATACAAAGAATATAATATATATTTGATGAACAGAAATAATATACAGGGTGTTTCTAAATGAATATCGGGGTTTTAACGTTTTGTAGTATCTATTATAAAAAACTTAAAACTATACTTAATACATAAAATGAAAGAGCAACTCAAACAGTTTTACCTACAAGCTTACAAGTGTTCAATGTGAACACCTTTCGTCACACGGCACACATCAAGTCGATAGCTCAGTTCTTCCCAAACGCCACTCAACGCTCCCCCGATCTTATGACGCCTTGTGATTTCTACCTGTTGGTGTTCATAAATGATCGAGTGTATGTGCCTCCACTAGCAGCTGACCTACCCAACCTAAGAAACCGGATTGAGGCAGCTGTTGCAACAATTACCCCACAAACACTAATTAATGTTTGGGAAGAACTGAGCTATCGACTTCATGTGTGCTGTGTGCTGTGTGACGAAAGCTTGTAAGCTTGTGGGTAAAACTGTTTGAGTTGCTCTTTCATTTTATGTATTAATTATAATTTTAAGTTGTATGTAATAAATACTACCAAGCGTTAAAACCCCGATATTCATTTAGAAACACCCTGTATATTTGATGACAGGTACTTTTGGCAACCAGTTTAGTCACCCATAAATGTATATACTATGCATTTCAACATAATACTTTTACTATGAATACCTACCTCAAGCAAATCGACGAAAATCAAAGATATCTTTAAAAAAATTTATGGATCGAAAAAACTCACTATTTAGTGGAAATTCCTAAGGATGATGATGATGAAGCAAATCGTATAGAAACCGATAGCAAGTATACTTTGCCATCACGGGAATATCTCGTATATTTTATGCTACTATGTAGTGCTTCAGCTTTCCAGTATAAAGATAGATACAAATTGCTTAATGCATTTACTTTGGCAGCTATGCTCCAGTAAGTCCTCTTGCATTTTATTTGCAACAAATTCATGTATGTGGAGACTTTTAAGCTCATTGACTAATCATCCATAATCGGATACAATGCCAGCTGACCTATTCTAGCAAGTGTGATTTAGCGCTATAAAATAGTTTTTATGACAGCCTTTTAATGGTATCCACATTGAATTTAAATCGTGTTGTTGCTAGCATCATTCATATTTGACGAAAACCTTGCCTGCTGAACCGATCACAGATGATTAGGTAACCTATTTTTTCAACATCCAAACTTTCTGCTTAATATTTCATATTGGAAATAATTTTAATCGTTTAGTTATATGCCATGCAATACAGTTGCTAGACAACTGTTAAAGAAAAAAAAGAGAGAAAAAAAAAGGTTTAGTGGCAAATTTGTAAAACAGAGAAAGTAACATGCGTTATATTTTTCGAATTGATGCATAAAATTCCAAGAAAACATCATGCGTCTAATTTTGAAAATGACTGACTAATTGTAAAAATTTCAAAATTATCGGATTAATTAAAGACCTCATTTTCGAAAATTTAGCATCCATAATTTAACATTTAAATCAGACATCCAAATGTGCTAATTTCTTTTCAATGAGGAACCACATAACCCAGTGATGAGCATGCTGGCCACAAAATGAGGAGCTTTTGCAATCGTTCGCGGTTTCGAAAACAAAGCGGTCTGTATGGGATAAAGTTTTCAGAATTTTCTTTGTACGAAAACTATTATTCGATCCACATTCATTACAAAAGTACTCTCTAAAAGTGATCGTTCCTCCTTTTGGTCAAAAACTACAGGGTGACAAGAAATAACTTGGACGAAGTTTCAAACCAAAAATCTGTAACTACAACTAAAGTTATAAAGTTATTGTCATAGGGAATTGATTCTAGAAAGCTACTAAACAGGTGTAAGTAAGTTAGTTGTGATAACCATTATGGTTAACAAACGATCTGCCATACTTGAATTATATAAGCAAGGAATGAAACAATGTGAAATTGTTCAACGATTGAAAGTGCCTAAGCAGACGGTTTCATACAGAATCAAAAGGTTTAAAGAACTCGGACATGATGGTGACAGGCCAGGAAGAGGAATAAAGCGCACAGTTAACACATCAAGAAACCGGGTAGTTATCAAAAAGCGAGTTCAACGAAATCCTAGGATTTCAATGAGAAAGGTTGCTAGAGAGATGAAGATCAACGGAGAAACCGCACGTTTGATGTCAAGAATAGAGCTTGGTCTTCATCCTTACAAAATGAAAGAGGCTCAAAAGCTTACAGCAGAGAACAAACGCACAAAACTTCAAAGGTGTAAAGAACTGTTAAAGCGGGTCGCAGGTGATCGATGGCAAACGGTTGTTTTCACAGATGAGAAACTGTTTTTGATTGAACAAGCTCACAATAGCCATAATGATAGAGTTTGGTCAGCAGAAGCACCTGGACCTTCTTGCATTGTTGAACGGCGTCAACGACCCCAATCTGTAATGGTTTGGGGTGGAATATGTGCTAGTGGGAAAACACCACTTGTTTTTGTTGATCAAGGGATAAAGATTGATCAACAAACATATCGCAAACTCATTTTGGAAGATGTTGTCTTACCTTGGTCACAAAAGTTCTTTGGAAACAAAAGATGGACCTTCCAACAGGATTTCGCACCTGTACACAGAGCTAAAAGCACTCAAGATTGGTGCAAGACACATTTTCCTGACTTCATTGGAGCTCAAGAACGGCCACCGTATTTCCCAGATTTGAACCCAATGGATTATTCTGTTTAGTCCATCTTGGAGACAAGGGTGTGTGCTAAACCTCATAAAACTTTGGCATCCCTAAAGAAATCCTTATGCAAGGAATGGGATAAAATATCAGTAAGTGAGTTGCGGCCCATAGCCGAAATTTTTGTGACATGTTTAAAGCTCCGTATTAAGGATAAAGGTAGCCACTTTGAAAATTTGTAACTATATTAGACGAAATAATGTATTCATAATTATTTTAAAGTTTGGTCGTAATATTTTCATTAGCATTAAAGTTATTATGTTTCATGTGTGTCCAAGTTATTTCTTGTCACCCTGTATATGATTAAACTATATGGTCAAATGCGGCCGAAGATTTTAAAGAAAGAGCATCCCATTCCATCCATTTTCAAAACTAGTCGGATGTGCCAATCCCAAAACTTTCTTATATCTCATACAGGTTTCACATACACCAAAATCGAATTAGCACCAATTTATATCAACGTCGATCTGAATCTAAGGTTTTATTAAATTCCGTGCATTAGTTCTTGAGATATGACTATCGCTAAAATTGAGTAAATCATGAAAAAGTAGCATAGCAGCGCCACCTGTTGGGATATTTACACCAAAAAGTAATCAGTTTATATTTATGCGACGGTCTAACAGAATCTGAAGTTTGATGAAATTCTGTGCATTAGTTCCTGAGATATAGCTATCGTGAAAATCGTGAAAACACGCACATAGCAGCGTTACCTGCGGGGCGATTTACACCAAAACATATTCAGCATCTATTTTTTCTAAGATCTAACATAATCTGAAGGTGGTGAAATTCTGTGCATTTCTTTCTGTGAGTTTCTTTCTCCTGTCTTAAAGATCCAATTGATGAACATAACAGCTGGGGCATTTACAGAATGTTTTGTGAATGCGGCCTCTCTTACATTGGGCAGACGAAACGTGCTCTTAGAATTAGGCTGAAAGAACACCAAAATTATGTTAAAAAGCAGGTGTGTGAGAAATCTACAATAGCTAAACATTGTTGGGATTCCAACCACAGGTTTAATTATTCAGAAGCTAAAATTATCCAAAAATGTAATTCAGTTATAGATCTGGACTTTTACGAGGCTTGTTTTATTCACAAACATAGTTCATTCTTAGTGAATGATATGACCAGCACATCCTTTTCTCTCACACGTGTGGAGGAGTCCTGTGCAGTGACTCCTTTTTTCAGTTATTTCCGGTTAAATACGTCATTTCTTTGGGATATATAAACTCTTGCTTTAGCAGTTTCATTCAAGCTAGTACTCGTGGCTATAGCCGAGGGCTTCTTAGAACCCATTTTTATCCTTTTTTTTCGCATTGAGGAAGGGGATCGAGGAATCCTTGAAACGGCCGTATGCGGTTTTTTGCGCCTATTTTTCATATTTGTGCGCTACAACGTTGTTATTGGTTTTGGTTTATGAATTAAAATTCGCACAAAGTATTTGATCTATGCTTAGGTTTCCTTCATGTTTCGACAATTACAGTTTTTTTGTGTTAATTTTACGTGATTATATTACATATCACTGAGATGCAATACAGGAGGTTTACTGCAGAATAGGGTGTGCATATAGTATTCATCGTTCATTTAAAGGTACACACAAAATAATTCGGTTACAGTACTCTTTATGGAAAAGAATTGGCCGAAGTCCGTTTTCATTTGTGGTACGCATTTTTAAATTTAACTAATTTTTTGCGTGTTACTTGGTGTGTAAAAATTGTATAGATCATATACAAGACTCTAGAAAAGAACTTGAGTACATTTCCGTTTATTAACTGAAATTACCGAGGATAATTTTCAACTGTGCTGTGCGTTTTCTAACTGAAATAATTATTGGCATATACTATGCAATGCATACGACAATTTGCCAATCTATAAATCATATTTAAGGCTGCAGAAAAGAATTCTGATATATTACCAACTATTGATGGTAATTCCTGAGTTTTTATATGTGATATGTGTTTTCAAATTGTTCATTTAGACATCATCTTCCATCTGAGGGGAAGGATTCTGGTAGAGTGTTGGGAAATGTTTCACAATCTATAACTGACGCATGATATTTCGTTTTTTTTTTTTTTTTTTTTTTTTTTTTTTTAACTGTACATTTTAAAATTAACTACAAATATTTAAGTTTTAGATTATTTTCAGTTCAATTGAAAACATATTGAATAAATTAAGTTTTTGTTTACATTTTAGGTCGAAGGCCCATTATTTTTCTGCCTTTTATGGTTATCAAAGAACTGGATCACCTCAACAAATATGGAAGGGTAATTTAAAATTAATATATTTTTTGCTGTAATTTACATTTAGATAAATTAAGGAGATCGTGGCAGGTATGGTAACATTATCATATAACACGAGCAAATCTTATGTGTGTGTGTGTGTGGATATGCAAATTTTACCTAAAAACTGCTCTAACGATTGCGACTAAATTTTGCATCCTACCGTACTGGGGCACGAGACGACCTTTGGGATAGGTCACATGTTCGAGAAAATTTGATTAGTCAGTCATTTAGGAGCCACTACGGGTTAATCTAATTTTACCTACAAAGAGGGCTCAAACGATTTTAACTAAAATTTTGTATCTACCCTATATATATAAAATCCTAATGAAACAAATTTGTGAAACGATTTTATGAAACGAATTTATGAAACGATTTTATGAAACGATTTTATGAAACGACTGATTAAACGACTGATTATGTTTCAGGGCTATTTTTAATAAAATATTAAACGCTTGATGGGGAAATTAATACCAATTGTCCATAAAAATCCGCGGATGTCAAAACTGGTAATAGAATTTTTAAATTGGAATTAGTTTTCGAGATATTAATTTTTTTTAAATTTTAATGACATTTCTGTAATGATGGCAACTAATTACTCAGTTTTTTTGTGACAAAAAAGGGAAAAAATTTAAAAGGATCCCGATAGGAATTATTGATTTTTTTTTAATCGTCATTTTCAAATTGAAATTGAATTTATCTTTTATTTCAATCAATAATGAAGATAAGATTGTGATTAAATTATGTTTTTCAGCAAAATTTGAAAAAACAAATCACATTTCTATCGTCAGGATTAAATCGTCTGTCAGCATTTAATTTATAACCTGAAAATATTTTGAATAAATTCGTCCAAATGACGTCATTTATGTAAACGCAAAAGAAAGGAGCAAAAACATAGTTATACAATTTGTTTAGCGTAAAATGTCATTATCCTATTTTATATATAATCAGAAGTAATTTGTATAGAAAAAACAATAATAATATACGTATAATTAAAATACGCATATAAACAAAAAAAATCGTCGAATTTGTTTCCATGGCTGTTTATGTCATTTGGCACAAAATCTCACTTTCTGATGCCCGAATTGCGCCAATCTTTTTAAATAAAAAGAAAACTGCCCAGTTAAACTGAGGGCATTGAGCTCACAGGCTATTCACACTCATTGTATATTGTACTTTTATTTCAAAGAAATTGAAATAAGCCCCTCGAAAAATAAAGAAATCAACAATATATTAAGGGGGTGTCATTCCCCCGCTACTCCCCTCATAGTTAACTAATGAACCCCTTAAACTAATCAGGGAAGTCTCTAATTACAATGAATATACATACAAAATTTGAAGAAAATCGGATAATTCTGCATGAAAAACTCGTTTATCTAAATTAAGGGGGGGGTTATCCCCCCTTTCCCCCTTTATACTTAACCAATGAACCCCCAAAACTATTGACAGAAGCGCATTATCAAAATGAACCTATATACAAAATTTAAAGAAAATGGGATAATTCTGCATGAAAAACCCATTTATCTAAATTAAGGGGGGATTAGCCCCCCTTTCCCCCTTTATACCTAACCAATGAACCCCCAAAACTATTCAGAGAAGCGCATTATCACAATGAACCTATATACAAAATTTGAAGAAAATCGGATAATTCTGCATGAAACACCCATTTATCTAAATTAGGGGGGGGTTATCCCCCCTTTCCCCCTTTATACTTAACCAATGAACCCCCAAAACTATTGACAGAAGCGCATTATCAAAATGAACCTATATACAAAATTTAAAGAAAATGGGATAATTCTGCATGAAAAACCCATTTATCTAAATTAAGTGGGTATTAGCTCCCCCTTTCCCCTTTTATACTTAACCAATGAACCCCCAAAACTATTCAGAGAAGCGCATTATCACAATGAACCTATATACAAAATTTGAAGAAAATCGGATAATTCTGCATGAAAAACTCATTTATCTAAATTAGGGGGGGGTATCCCTCCCTTTCTCCTTTTTTACTAAACCAATGAACCCCCAAAACTATTGACAGAAGCACATTATCAAAATGAACCTATATACAAAATTTAAAGAAAATGGGATAATTCTGCATGAAAAACCCATTTATCTAAATTAGGGGGGTTATTCCCCCTTTCCCCCTTTATACTTAACCAATGAACCCCCAAAACTATTCAGATAAGCGCATTATCACAATGAACCTATATACAAAATTTGAAGAAAATCGGATAATTCTGCATGAAAAACCCTTTTATCTAAATTAGGGGGTGTTATCCCCCCTTTCCCCCTTTATACTTAACCAATGAACCCCCAAAACTATTGACAGAAGCGCATTATCAAAATGAACCTATATACAAAATTTAAAGAAAATGGGATAATTCTGCATGAAAAACCCATTTATCTAAATTAAGGGGGGATTAGCCCCCTTTCCCCCTTTATACCTAACCAATGAACCCCCAAAACTATTCAGAGAAGCGCATTATCACAATGAACCTACATACAAAATTTGAAGAAAATCTGATAATTCTGCATGAAAAACCCATTTATCTAAATTAGGGGGGGTTATCCCCCCTTTCCCCCTTTATACTTAACCAATGAACCCCCAAAACTATTGACAGAAGCGCATTATCAAAATGAACCTATATACAAAATTTAAAGAAAATGGGATAATTCTGCATGAAAAACCCATTTATCTAAATTAAGGGGGGATTAGCCCCCCCTTTTCCCCTTTATACTTAACCAATGAACCCCCAAAACTATTCAGAGAAGCGCATTATCACAATGAACCTATATACAAAATTTGAAGAAAATCAGATAATTCTGCATGAAAAACTCATTTATCTAAATTAGGGGGATTACCCCCCCCCCTTTCCCCTTTATACTTAACCAATGAACCCCCAAAACTATTGACAGAAGCACATTATCAAAATGAACCTATATACAAAATTTGAAGAAAATCGGATAATTCTGCATGAAAAACTCATTTATCTAAATTAGGGGGGGTATCCCTCCCTTTCTCCTTTTTTACTAAACCAATGAACCCCCAAAACTATTGACAGAAGCACATTATCAAAATGAACCTATATACAAAATTTACAGAAAATGGGATAATTCTGCATGAAAAACCCATTTATCTAAATTAGGGGAGTTATTCCCCCTTTCCCCCTTTATACTTAACCAATGAACCCCCAAAACTATTCAGAGAAGCATATTATCACAATGAACCTATATACAAAATTTGAAGAAAATCGGATAATTCTGCATGAAAAACCCTTTTATCTAAATTAGGGGGTGTTATCCCCCCTTTCCCCCTTTATACTTAACCAATGAACCCCCAAAACTATTGACAGAAGCGCATTATCAAAATGAACCTATATACAAAATTTAAAGAAAATGGGATAATTCTGCATGAAAAACCCATTTATCTAAATTAAGGGGGGATTATAGCCCCCTTTCCCCCTTTATACCTAACCAATGAACCCCCAAAACTATTCAGAGAAGCGCATTATCACAATGAACCTACATACAAAATTTGAAGAAAATCGGATAATTCTGCATGAAAAACCCATTTATCTAAATTAGGGGGGGTTATCCCCCCTTTCCCCCTTTATACTTAACCAATGAACCCCCAAAACTATTGACAGAAGCGCATTATCAAAATGAACCTATATACAAAATTTAAAGAAAATGGGATAATTCTGCATGAAAAACCCATTTATCTAAATTAAGGGGGGATTAGCCCCCCCTTTTCCCCTTTATACTTAACCAATGAACCCCCAAAACTATTCAGAGAAGCGCATTATCACAATGAACTTATATACAAAATTTGAAGAAAATCGGATAATTCTGCATGAAACACTCATTTATCTAAATTAGGGGGGGGGGTATCCCCCCCTTTCTCCTTTTTTACTAAACCAATGAACGCCCAAAACTATTGACAGAAGCACATTATCAAAATGAACCTATATACAAAATTTAAAGAAAATGGGATAATTCTGCATGAAAAACCCATTTATCTAAATTAGGGGGGTTATTCCCCCTTTCCCCCTTTATACTTAACCAATGAACCCCCAAAACTATTCAGAGAAGCATATTATCACAATGAACCTATATACAAAATTTGAAGAAAATCGGATAATTCTGCATGAAAAACCCATTTATCTAATTTAGGGGGTTATCCCCCCTTTCCCCCTTTATACTTAACCAATGAACCCCCAAAAGTATTGACAGAAGCGCATTATCAAAATGAACCTATATACAAAATTTAAAGAAAATGGGATAATTCTGCATGAAAAACCCATTTATCTAAATTAAGGGGGGATTAGCCCCCCCTTTTCCCCTTTATACTTAACCAATGAACCCCCAAAACTATTCAGAGAAGCGCATTATCACAATGAACTTATATACAAAATTTGAAGAAAATCGGATAATTTTGCATGAAACACTCATTTATCTAAATTAGGGGGATTACCCCCCCACTTTCCCCCTTTATACTTAACCAATGAACCCCCAAAACTATTGACAGAAGCACATTATCAAAATGAACCTATATACAAAATTTGAAGAAAATCGGATAATTCTGCATGAAAAACTCATTTATCTAAATTAGGGGGGGTATCCCCCCTTTCCCCTTTTTTACTAAACCAATGAACCCTCAAAACTATTGACAGAAGCACATTGTCAAAATGAACCTATATACAAAATTTGAAGAAAATGGAATAATTCTGCATGAAATACCCATTTATCTAAATTATGGGGGGTTAGCCCCCCGTTTCCCCCCTTTATGCTTAACCAATGAACCTCCAAAACTAATCAGGGAAGCGCCTTATCACAAGGAACCTATAAACAAAATTTAAAGTAAAACGGTTAGTTCTATCAAGAGTTATCGCGTTACGTACATACATACATACGTACATACAGAACCGGCGGGCACATAAGCTCTCAGGCTTTGATAGCCTGTGAGCTAATAAGCGTTAAGACCCCTATAATAGAAAAGCACCAAAAGTTCATTGGGTTTGTTTTCATAACTTTTGGCAACAAATCTATGTATATTAACGACTCTATCCCTTTTTGAAGCTCGAATTACGCCAAACCTAAAAGCAAAGATCCTATACTGGAAAAGTACCCGATTTTCTTATGGACAGTATTTAAGTGACATAACAAGGTGTAAAATTATCGCGGATAGCAAATTTGTTTAAATATCTCATCAATTGATGCCGAATAAATGCAGGCATGCATGCACAAAATATTTAATTAATTTTGTATGATAAATAATTATTAGAAAATTCGTATATACATATTCTTTAAAATAAATAATTTACATATTTAAAATAACATGAAAATATGCATGATGGTGCACTAAAATAGAGATAAAATTAAAACCTGTTACTAAAAATGTCTATAACATAGTACTTTTCAATACCGTGGTTCTTAATGTTATTCACAAGCAGATGGAATTTTTCTCATCCTTAAACGCAAAGGAAGAATAGAATACAGATCGTTGTTATAAAAGTCCGAGAGGTAGCCACAATTTGAACCTAACCATTTTATACAAGCTGGTTTTCAAGTTGTAATTGATTTTACTGATCAATCCGGAAAACAGTCGTCAGTTGTCGCAACAGCTGTGTATGAGGCCATGATAATCAAAAAATGGCCCATTAAAACGTTAAAAACGGCAACCCAATTACAGATTTACCAATATTTTAAAAACAAAGCACGGTGTCATGTTTTTAGAGGCCTCGAAGTCTGAGAGGGGGTTGGCGAGCGTAGCTCGCAGGGGGTAGGCCCCCTAGTATATATATATCTACAAAAACAACTTTTCAAAAGTAAAAAAAGGCCAAGCGTAAAAAAAAAAAAAAAAAAAAAAAAAAAAAAAAAAAAAAAAAAGTTGTGGCTAAAAAATGGTGTGATATCAAATTTCCAAGCTATTATATTGCTTATTTAACTTTTTTCCATTAAATAAGTTATCATATATATAAGTCGAGTGCCTACGTATATGTTAAGAGGCAGATTTTATAAGAGTCAGGCAGGTCATTATACACACCATTTTTGATTTTGCCGAAATTTTTATTGTGGTTTCTTCTAATGATTTTAGAAGAGACCTATATATATTTTTTTTTTTCACAAAATTTTTTTTTGTGACCCAAAAAAATTCTTAAAGTTGGTCGTGACTCAGTATTTTTCTCGAATCGACATCTTTCTGTATTCGATTATATCAGTGCATTGAGCATCAGCCAAAGTAATTCTTGTGTTTACAACATGACCTTTAGTAGCTAAATTGAATTATCTTGTAAATTTCATGGCTGACCTTCAGTGAAACCTGGCCGTGTTCGCCAAACTTTGTCGCGAAAAATGAAAAAGCGCCCTATCTGAGACCTCATGGACCCATGCACTGAGGGTCAGCCATAGTTTTGGGGTTTAACTTGTGTAGTACTACTCAGTATTAACTTAATTAGCTCATTTGTTGCGTGGCTCACCCTCAGTGTTGCTGAAAAATAGCTACTTTTGTATCTAACAAAACCAAAAAAAGTCCTTTCGGTGACCCTGTATTTCAGTGCACTGAGGGTCAATGTGGAACTTGATAACTGTATTTCATAGTATGAGTCCTGTCTTTTAACAGACAGTTGACAGAACTTTGGCTAATGGCCATGTCAGCACATAAGGCTTACTTCAAAACATTGTGGAAATGGAAAATATGGTAACAAAGCATACAAATTAGCTATATATTAGGCCTATAAACTATTCACTATATGTCATATGTTTTTTTAAATTTTATATGTGAATAATCAGTAGGCAACCATATCCTTTTTTTACAATGTCATAATTTCACTTGTAGCATAAGCAATAAAAAAATAACGTTGTAATTCTTAGCAATCATATTCAGAGAAATAATTTTCCATGCAATGATGTACACCCTCAAACTGAAAAAAAGAGTCAAAAACAATGTTCATCATTTTGGTAAAACGTTTTTATTGAACACCTTAAAAAAAAGATTGTAACAAATACTATTTTATGTTTTTACCGCAATGAGAAAAATTGGATTTTACCCAAAACGAAATGTTTCTGAAGTTCAGCTTATTAGTAATAAAAGTCAATAAAACATTTCTACTGTTGAAGGTGTGATATGTGCATTCCACAGACACCGTATGGTATATTTTGGCAGCCATCAAGAAGGTGTTGCACACCCTGATCATACAGTGCATCCTGCTAAGAAAAAAGAAAATGTTCGCATGGCATCATGGAAGGTATATTTACATTGGAATTTGATATTTCCATCTTTTCCAATGGATGGCATGTTATTTAGCAAGCACAGAATAATTGATGATGTGAACCATTGAACAGAAATAGCGGATGAGAACCATTCAGAAGAAACAGCTGATCCAAATTATGAGCCACCAGCTGGTACTTTATATATAAATGAGGCAGAGAGAGATCAACGTAAACAACAAATGCACACCTTTACTGAAACTGCAGCTCCTGACATGAGTCCTCTAAAATTCCAAATTCCAAATCCAGTCACAGAACTTTCAAAATCAAGTATCTATTATGCTAAATGTAAATACAAAGAAGCCAAAAATAACTTCAAAAACAAGTTTTGTGAAAATTTTGCACCAGAGCAAGGGAAAGTATTGTATAAAGTGTCATCATCATCTCCATCCTTAGAGTTCGAAAGCGATGTACTAGAATTACTTCAGCATATTGTACGAGCCTATAAAAATGCAGTAAATAGCAAAACAAAAATTTTAATCTTGAGTGTTTTATCTCCAAACGTGATACTATGTATTTTTTCGAATGTACAAAGTATGAAGTTGACAAAGCATGAAGATGGAGATCTACATATGGCCCAGGAGCTTTTGAAGTCCCTGAAAAAACAACCAGGAAGAAACTGGACATCCATAAGTGTGAACATTTTCTTCACTATCTATTTGAATCAGGCACAATTCAAGATGTAGCATATGGTGCAAGTACATTAGTGTATGACAGCAGAGAGAAGCAGATTGTACCTCGGGCCATCCTTAATGCATTGAAAAGCCACACTATTTTACAATACCATTAATTCTGTTCCGAAGTTAATTATACACCTTTATCAGTAAGTTCCCTTTTACATATCCTCAATGTTTTGAAGCCTAGTCAACAACACAATATTGCAGGAATGGATAATCCCACCGTGGAAGGCTTAAATGAATTCCAAATACTGCAAACAATTATAAATGAATGTGCTGCTGATTTGAAAAAGAAACTGAATGCTATGCTACAGAAAGCTCAGCGCTATTTGAAACTCGGATATGCTCTCCACTGTTCAGAGAATAGCCAATGCACTTCGCATTGCACAGTATTTGCTTTTTCCTATGCCTATGATAACTGCTTCAAGTCCTTGTATGAACATGAGCTTAGGGAAATTTTTGATGAATGCTGTAATGTGTTTCAACGATTTGATTCAACTTCAAAAATTATTAAGATAATAACTGAATCAGAGGTCGATAAACATAAGTAAAAGTTTAATTAAGATTAAGAATAACTAGATCACGCACATGGCGGTACAGCTACATGACATATCACATCTCACAACACTCAGCTTGGCGTTGCCAAACAGTATACACAAATATATAGTAATACAGTTACGGTTACATATAATATACACCAAAGAGTAAGTGTGATTACTTTCAACACCCTCCCTTAATCACACCTTATTTTACATTTGTATCTTAAATCACATAATCTTGGTTTAGGTAAACATTTTGTAAACATATCAGCTAACTGATTTTCTGTAGCAACATACTCAAGATTTATATCATGCAATTTTATAATATCCCTAACATGTTTCAATTTAATATCTAAGTGCTTCAATCTAGCACAGTTGTTTTCATTTAATATAGCCTTAATGGCTGATTGATTATCCTCGAAAATAAAAATTTTAATATTTTGATACCCTAAGATTTCTGAAGTTACATTGTAAAGAACAATTAAATCCTGGACAGCTTTTGCTAGAGCTAAAATCTCTGCCTCGGTAGAGGACAGGGCAATGGAGGTTTGTTTCTTTACAGACCAAATAACTGGACAATCATTAAAGAAAATAATATACCCAGAAATAGACTTTCTGTCCTGTGCATCAGCCCCCCAATCTGCATCAACATAAACATTAATCACACTACTGTAACTATCAGATTTACAAAACAGTAATTTGAGTTCAGATGTCCCTTTTAGATATCGAAGAACTCTTTTAAGACCAGCCCAAGCAATATCAGTAGGCTGCTCTTGAACTTGACTAAGGCAGTTAACAGAGTACAGAATATCAGGACGAGTCATCATGGATAAGTAGAGCAGAGCCCCTACAAGCTCACGGTAAGGACCATAAAAACTTTTGCCTTGCATAAAATCTGACGAAGTTGACTTTGGCACAAGAGGAGTGTCTGATGGCTTACACTCTACCATTTTAAACTTATTTAAAATTTTCTCAACATAGGCCTTTTGACCTAAAGAAAGTTGATTTTGGGAATATTCTATACGTATTCCTAGGAATTCTTCAGCAATTTCAGCTTTGGACATCTCAAACTCATTTTTAAGCAGTTGAATCACAACTTTAACTTCTGAATCATCAGAACCAGCAATAAGCAGGTCATCAACGTACAATACTATGTAAATTTCATTCTGTTGAGATTTTCTTACAAAAACACACGCTTCACTATTTAGCTGCTGGAAATTTAAATGAAGAATAAAATCTGTGAAACGTCTGAACCATTGTCTGGGTGCTTGTTTGAGACCATAAAGACTCTTAAGTAGCTTGCACACACGTCCACTATTATCATTATAGCCCATGGGTTGCTCCATGAAGATTATTTCATCCAGTTCACCATTCAGAAAAGCCGTTTTGACATCCAATGCATAAATTTTAAGATCTTTTTGGACAATAATGGCAAGTACAAGTCTGAGTGATGACATACTGATGACAGGAGCATAGGTCTCAAAATAATCAATTCCTGGCTTCTGTTCGAAACCACGAGCAACCAGTCTGGCTTTGTAAACATTATTTCTTTTGATACGCAACACCCATTTACAGGACACTGTCTTTTCTTCCTCTGGCAATTCAACTAGCTTCCAAACTTTATTTTTATTAAGAGACTCCATTTCTTCATTCATAGCTCTCTTCCATGGGACTTGCTCTTCTTCGGGCAAATTTCCTACATCCTCAAATGATATAGAATCAACAGATGTCACATTAGCTTCGTATACAAAATAATCATCTAGTCTGGCAGGTAATCTAGAACTTCTTCTCGGTCTGACATTCTCTTCAGGAGTTGTAGTTTCCACATCACTTGTGTCAGGGATCACTTCTTCATTAGCAAAATCTTTAACTTCTATGGAATCATCTTGAATCAAATTAATTGTGCATTTCTTTTCTTCATTGAATTTTACGTTGCGAGAAACCACAATATGTTTTGTGACTGGATCTAACAGACGGTATCCCATAGTTGAATATCCTATAAAAATCATCTTTTTGGATTTTGGATCCAGTTTCTTTCTTAAAGTGTCTGGTATTCTCATATATGCATCACAACCAAACACTTTGATAATGCTTAGATCAGGTGGTTTATCATATTTAAGCTTAAATGGCACATTTCCAACAGTTTGATTTGGAATTCGATTTTTGAGGTATGCAGCTGTCTGCACAGCATAGCCCCAACAAGTTTTAGGCAACTTGGATTCAAATATTAGGGCACGGGCCTTCTCTAAGAGATATCTGTTTGCCCTCTCAGCAACACCGTTTAAAGGAGCTGAATATGGTGGAGCTGGATCAATCAAAATACCACTTTTTTTGCAATAACGGGCTAGTTCGCCTGACACATACTCTTTGGCATTGTCACACCTAATTTTGTAGAGCTCAGGGTTTTGCTTGATGAACAGTTTGAAGACTTCAGCAATATCACTTTTGTGTTTCAAAAGATGTACTTCAATGAACCTTGAATGGTCATCTATGAGTGTAACAAAATATCTTTCACCCTCCCTGGTAGGCGGATCAATAGGGCCACATATGTCACTGTGGATCATTCTCATTGCCACATGCTCTCGACTTCTAGGACTCTTGCTCACTGGAGTGTTAGAATGCTTTGCAGTAACACACTCTTCACAGAAATTTGATAAAGATTCAGAAATTGGCAAACCCATTTCTTTTAACACCTTGTTAGATGGATGCCCCATCCGCCTATGCCACAGTTCTGCATCATGATTCACAAGATATGCCGAAGCTTTAACAGGTTGGAAATCACTTATATATTGTCCTTTGTTGTTAAGCCTAGCAATTTCAATCTTATCACTGCCTTTCTTAATAACAGCAAGGTCATTTTCAAAAGTCACACTGTACCCTGCTTTTTGAATGTTTTTAACTGATATTAATTCACCATTCAGCTCAGGAACAAATAGCACATCTGTTAAAGTTATTTTCCTACCATGTAATGTTCCAGGTATGTTGCCGATACCTTCTATCTTCAAAACATCATTTTTGGAGGCACAAGTAACAGTTCCAGAATACTGTTTAATTTCTTCAAACCACTCACTTTTGCTGCACATATGTGTGGATGCTCCAGAATCCAGTAGAAAACCTTCAACAGGCTCACCTGCCATGAATGTTACTGCTGCTGTTTCTCTGTAATCTGCTTTGAGGCGAACTCTACAATCCTTTTTAATGTGTCCAGGGCGTCCACATTGAAAGCAAACTGTTTTCTTTTTACAAAATTTGGCAATGTGGCCTTTGGATTTACATTTATGACAAATGATGTCACGCTTATCTGCACTGAAAGCTATGTTCTCCTTTGAAACAGGGTCACGAATATTATCTGGATTTCTTTCAAACTTTAATGCTTCAGCATTCAAAAGTCTCTGCATAACAAAATCTAAAGTCAAAGTTTCATTTGGCTGGTTTTCAATCGTAGCTTTAACCACATCATATTCTGCAGGTAGAGACATTAACAAATAAATAACAACGTCCATGTCTTTTACTTCTGCGCCTGAAAGTCGCAATTCATTTACGATGGCCAATAGTTCATTAATATGTTGCTGCATGCTGCATTCCCGACGTTTCTGCAAAGTCGCGAGTTTCTTTCGCACTAAAATTTGGCTCACTGCACTGGTTTTCGCATATTTATTTTTCAAATTTGTCCATATTTGACACGCAGTTGCTTCCGTAGCTAACGTCGCTAACACGGTGTCATCCAAAAGGGTTAGCAGTAAAGCATATGCTTTCTTTGATTGTTTAACTTCCGCTTCTTTAGCTGGATCACATTCCTCATTTAAATATTTATCAAGATCTTTAGCGGCAAAGACGGCTTCAACACGTCGCTTCCACAGAACAAAATTTTTACCGCTAAAAGATTCAACACAGTACTTAATATTTTCATCACGTGCCGCCATTTCAACTTCCGCGTCCGCGTGATTCAGTTCAAAGCAACAAAACAGTTCACTTTAACACAATCTTAATATATTTTTACTTCTAGCGTGTTCAATTTCGGAACCACGCTCTGCTATTAAGATAATAACTGAATCAGAGGTCGATAAACATAAGTAAAAGTTTAATTAAGATTAAGAATAACTAGATCACGCACATGGCGGTACAGCTACATGACATATCACATCTCACAACACTCAGCTTGGCGTTGCCAAACAGTATACACAAATATATAGTAATACAGTTACGGTTACATATAATATACACCAAAGAGTAAGTGTGATTACTTTCAACAAAAATTGTGTTCTCTGTTGAAGATACTGCTAAGAAAAATGAGACGGTTTATGATGCCAATCTTGGACAGAATTATGTGATGAACTGGATGAAGCACATATTACGTGGTGTGCAGCAGAATGCATCTGAGACAACCAGCATAAATAAACAACGCCATGAGATTCTGGCTGAAAGATTGGGCACAAAAAGTAATACCAACAAAATATCGAGAAGCACAAAAGGATTATTTTGGGAAATGGGGTATGTCATTCCTCTCCACATTGATGTTTTATTCACACAAGGAAGAAAACTGCGAGACACTCAAGAAAGAAGTTTATTTTACATGTCTTTTCAGGTGTGATTAAGACACATTGAACATTGCTGCAGATGTTCTTGCAAAGTTTCATCCAGATCATCGCAACCTGTATTAAAAATCGGATAATGTTGGTTGCTATGGTGGTAATGGTTGCGCTGTATTTACTCTGCAAAGAATTATAAATGAACAGAGAATTCCAGTACAAATTGGCAGTTATGTGGCAGCGCAGCTGTACACAGAGACAGCAGAGAATGGTACATTGGTAAGTAGGGTATTTTGAAAATAGGCCTATTTTGATTTCAAGATGTGCTTGGTGAATGGAAAAAAAATGTTTTGATTTAGGTGATGGTGTTGAAATAAAAGATGATCAGATCCAAATGAATTGTATATGAAGCCCAGTGGAAGCAAAGGAAAAAACAATTTCCAATGGCCTAAAACAACAGACAACCAAGATTGGGTTCATCAAAGCAGCATCTTGAAATGCTTGGAACCACCAACCATTCAGGGAACCCAAACTCATAGACTGTCATTTGTTTTCAGAGAAGATGAAATTTTTGAAAGTCACAACTTTTTTAAAGAGTGGATTTTAGAAAATAAAAAATAAAAACTGCTATTTTATAGCTTTCTATCTTATTTTAGCTATTTGGTAACTTACAAGTAGTTTTTATTTCCTACTTCAAATCTTACTGTACAGCTAATTGTATGCTTTGTTACCATATTTTCCATTTCGACAATGTCTTGAAGTAAGCCTTATTTGTTGGCATGGCCATTAGCCAAAGTTCTGTCAATTGTCTGTTAAAAGACAGGTCTCATACTATGAAATACAATTATCAAGTTCCACATTGACCCTCAGTGCACTGAAATACAGGGTCACCAAAAGGACTTTTTTTGGTTTTGTTAGATACAAAAGTAGCTATTTTTCGGCAGCACTGAGGATAAGCCATGCAATAAATGAGGTAATTAAGTTAATACTGAGTAGTACTACACAAGTTAAACCCCAAAACTGTGGCTGACCCTCAGTGCATGGGTCCATAAGGTCTCAGATATGGCGCTTTTTTATTTTCCGTGACAAAGTTTGGCGAACACTGCCAGGTTGCACTGAAGGTAAGCCATGAAATTTACAAAATAATTCAATTTAGCTACTAAAGGTCATGTTGTAAACACAAGAATTACTTTGGCTGATGCTCAATGCACTGAGATAATCGAATACAGAAAGATGTCGATTCGAGAAAAATACTGGGTCG
Organism: Maratus michaelseni; assembly: GCA_963931845.1. NCBI lineage: Eukaryota > Metazoa > Arthropoda > Arachnida > Araneae > Salticidae > Maratus > Maratus michaelseni. The sequence continues at coordinate 151,305,473 of OZ007591.1, read as the reverse complement.
CGACCCACTTTAAGAATTTTTGTGGGTCACAAAAAAAAATTTTTGTGAAAAAAAAATATATATAGGTCTCTTCTAAAATCATAGAAGAAACCACCATAAAAATTTTGGCAAAATCAAAAATGATGTGTATAATGACACCCCCATTTCTGCCTCATTCTTATAAAATCTGCCTCTTAATAGAAATCGTTTTCTCCTGTACTAAATACATCCTAATGAGTTTCTGAAAATTCAATTTTTTCAAATTATGCATGATGGGCTTGGCCTTTTTTTTTACGCTTGGCCTTTTTTTACTTTTGAAAAGTTGTTTTTGTAGATATCATTTCTTTTTTTTTAAATATATTGAACATAATTTAAATAATCTAAACATGAGAAATAATTTAAAAATACATTTTACTTTCAGTCATTGTTTAAATGGTTAACTAGAAATACCAGTAGATTTTTCACTTAAATTAATTACACTCTTAAAAACAACATACTAAATGTGGCTTATTGTGTGGCTTATTGTGTGGCTTATTATTAAATGTGGCTTATACTTGTTATCCTCCGTTAAAAAATATCACTGACTAATCCATTAAATGAATAAAAATGGAATATGTACATAGCGTGTCAGCGCTGCATTTGAAATCAAACGTGATATCACGCTCTTTTATTATTAGCACTAGCTGGCTTCGCCCGCTAGCGGGCCCCTAATTTACACCGGGGCCTCAATCCTTTTAAAACCTCGAATAAGATAAACCACGAACCTCCGACCTGGTTCCACGCTGCCTTCGGCACCGGATAATCCCTTAATTTGCACATCGAATTGTATAAACCTGTAAACAAACGAACTTCCGACACGGGTCCCGCTGCCTTCGGCACCGTATAGCAGTCGTGCTGCGCACGCTCAAGTTCTATCTTCCACCACCAGGTAGCGCAATCTGTTCTATACGAACCTCGGGCACTGAAATCGTTAAGGCTATAGATGTCGAGTCGAATGAGCTATACCCCATCGTGATCTAGCCCATAGAACCAGAGATAAGAAAGTGCCCCCTGGTGCTGAAAAAACGAACTAAAATCGGAAAGCTCTATAGATGTCGAGTCGAATGAGCCATACCCCGTCGTGATCCGACCCATAGAAACAGAGATAGGAAAGCGCCCACTGGTGGTGAAAGCTAATCGCGTTTGAGGGGCAAAGTGATGAACACCGGAGATGCATAATAAGATTAGGTGGTCACAGACTTTTCCAACGATGTATCACATGAGGGATATGTGCAAAATTCAGAAAATACCCCCCCCCCCCCCTCCAACCTGCATAATTTGATTAAGCGTTCACAGACCTTTCCAACGATATGAAACTAACAGGCGCCGTCGGCGCCCTCACGGCGCCGAGCGAGCCCACTCCTCATCGTGCCCAAATCCTGAGGGATTTATAACGCAGACCATGGCTTTGTCTCGCCAGGTCGCTACGATCGATTCAGAGGGTTCGCGTTCCAGCGACGCCTCCTCATCTTTTTGCCCCAGAGTCGACGACAGAGGTCGTTACGATTCGGCGGAAGTTCCCACCATCAAAGGATACTTCCCCACGTGACACCTGATGAGCCGTAGAGACTGTCGAACGGCTTCATCGCCGAACACCCATAAGGGAGTCGGGTCATCCACCTGATGTCCGGCATCCCTACGGCCCTTGCTTTCCCGCGGAGTCCGATCATGAAATGTATGGAAGAACAAGCCACTGGTCTCATCTTCCGCGGGCGACACTACGTGTATCGGAAGGTGCCCCTGGCCGACCCGAGACCACGGGGAAAATCGGTCTCTGTCTCATAGACGAGACTCGGCTCGGTTGCCCTTGGTGGACGGCGCGAGTTTGAACCCGACTAGGCGAGACTAGACGGTAAACCAGCGACTGAATCCCTATCATGGGACTCCCGCCACACCAAGTATGGCTATCACAGAACACAATATCACAAAAACATGCACAAACAAATAAAAATTTAAAAACACAACAAGAAGGAATTAGAGGCCGCTATCGGACTCTGGAGGTCGCGGAAGGCTCCTCCGAACGCGCCAAAGAGACGGGCCCGATCGAGGTTAGTGTTTGGGTGAAAGTCAGAAGACGAGCCACTCGTCCGCCTGCCAGACGTGGAAGTTCCTGGCTGCACAGAAGACGTGCTGGACTAGGTTTCGGCCCATGATTTGATTTCGAGCCCAGACATCGCCGTTTTACCGACGAGCCTCCGGTCCGCACTCCGTGGCCCTATCTCGAGAAAGGTCCCCCCCGCCCAGAAACCTTGCAAGACACTTATCGCAGGCTGAGGCCGTGCTCCCGTGTCGTTGCTCGTTCTGGCCGGGCAATCTCGAACCAGGCTTCGAAGGCGACTCCCAACTGATCCTGCCGCAGAGGACTCGCAAGGCGGCCTGCAGGGTCCCACACCTGCATCTGTCGCAAAGTTCTTCACTAGGAACCATGCGTGTCATGCTCAACAGATCCTGCCTGTGCTCTCGTCTCCTCATAGACAAAGTTTGCAACCGCCCGATCCGATTTTGTCAACCTTTGCCCTCGCGTCACCCCCCGGCAGCTCTATGCTCCGGGCACGAGGGATTGGTCTGCGCGATGTCCTTTCATCACCTCTGTCGTCCCGAGTGTCCCGCGGAACGGGCTCTTTGGCCCCCCGTGAACCTGAGGCCTCTCGGCGACTACGACACGGGTCGTTCTACACATAGGACTCTCAAGAGACGGCATCGGCCTTCCTCCTGGAACACGAAGACCGCACCAATATGGAGGAGGGAGTTACACTCCGACTAGACAGACACCGCATTTAAGCCGTCCCACCACGGCAAGGAATCGGATTCGTCGGCTACTGCTCCCCTCGTGTCGACTTCGGCTTCATGCGTCGGGCACCCGGTCTTCTTCCCGATTGAACGGGCCGATTCGGAGAAACCCGACGAAGCTTCCGCGCAATGCCCGGCTTCCGGTCACCTCCCCTACCAAAAGGGTCGGGTCAGAATCACCGAGAGGGAGCCTTTCCAACGATATATCACATGAGAGGTGTAGGCAAAATTTAGAAAAGTGCCCCCTTTGGGGGGGGGGGGGTGAAAGCGGGAGGATGGACCCCGAAGATACATAATATGAATAAGCGGCCACAGGCCTTTCGAACAATATATCACATGAGTAGTGTCGGGGGGGGGGCGCAAAATGTGGGGGTTTCACCTGTGGTGCATAACATGAATAAGTGGTCACAGCCCTTTGTAACGATATGTGACATGACGGATATCGTTAAAATTTAGAAAAGTGTCCCCCCCCCCTTGTGTAGGCAAAAGGCGCTCCGTCCCTCCCAATAATTTTTGACGCAGCTTTATTTTTAAAATTTATGTTATGTGTTATAAAATATCGTAAAGTTTCAAACAGATAGCCTTATTATGCTTCCTAATTTTGTTCACGCTCCTCCCCATCCTCTCTCCGAACTGTGACGCGCCATTCTTTTTTATATTTTTTTATCATGTGTTATAAACCATCTTAAAGTTTAAAACAGATCGCATTGGAATTTAATATATTTGCTGAAATTACTATTATATGCAGAATAATATAGAAATAAACCCTCCTTTAGATTGTAATTGAGATATATGAACAATTTTTAGAATTTATGAAAGCTGATTTTTTGTTTATTTATTTATTTATCTATTTATTTATTTTTTGTTTATTTATTTATTTATCTATTTATTTATTTTTTGTTTATTTATTTATTTATCTATTTATTTATTTTTATTTATTTATTTATTTATCTATTTATTTATTTTTTGTTTATTTATTTATTTATCTATTTATTTATTTTTTGTTTATTTATTTTTTTTGCATTGCCCTGTGCATGTTTGGAATTTCTTAGCAATTTCTTAGATTTACATTATTTTATTCAATTAAACATTGTACTGTTACAATAAATTTAAATGGAAACTTCACTTCTAAAACAAAAATAATTTAACAACTGGATTTCATTAATTTATAGAAAAATGACGTGAAAGGTATTCCTGCGAACGAAATGCCTGTCCTTTACCGTTTTCTTTTCTTTTCTTTTTTTTTTTTTTTTTTTTTTTTCTTAGAAATAAATGAATCACCTTTAATTCATTTCAAAAATTTTGTTTACGTTTGGAAAGAAATTTTAAATGCCGATAACTCTTAATGTATACATTTTAGAAGGTACATCTTCCCTCAAAAACTAATTTATTTTTAAAGATCTTTCAAAAACGTATATTATATATTTAAAATATTTTTTAAAGCATAAACACTACGTCTGATTACTTTATTTTACAATATTTTAAGAACACTCATTTTATCAGACAATTAAATGCACTTAACAAACACGAGTGAAAAATTGACCTGGGCCAGGACTCGAACCTGGGACCTTATGCATACCATGCCGACGCTCTGCGACTGAGCCACCCAGATCGATACGCTTGACGGGAATTTCTCATACTTATTCATGTTGGAAACAGTCATCTGCCACAGTTTGCAGTCATATTTAATTGTTTGATAAAATGTGTGTTCTTATAATTATGAAGTTTTATTTAAAAAAAATATCTTCAGAAGAAAATGGCTGACTTGCAGATGAAATTTGATGTTGTTATAACTTGTAACTGATTTGTGCTATTATAATACAGACTAGCCGCCACTGGCGACCAGTTTGGTCTCCCTTAAATGTATGTTAAGCACTGTAACACGTTAATTTTATTCATAATTTATTTTTTTTTCCGTAATCCTTTGCCAAACCGGAAGATTCTAATAGACAAATCAAAAACTTTTTCGATCATGGTAGCATTTCGCATATTTTTTGTTGTTATGTATTTCATCTTTCTTGACAAAAACTGCTTAACCAACTTAAGCATTGATGCTTCATATCCGTTTGCTTATCAGTTGCAATATGCTTGCTAATGAGGAGATTCTTAAACATATTAAGTAGTTTTCCGTAATTGGATCCATTGCCAAATGGCGTATTTTAGTTAATACGATTTGGTGCAATGAAGTCTATTTTGTGAAAGTCTTTAATGATATCCACCATTTACACTGAACCATACTGTTGCCAATATTTTTTTGTTTGTTTGTTTGTTTCTCGCTAACTTTGACTGTAGACTTGATTACGGGAGAATCAAGAAGAAAATCTATCATTATTCTCATTTAAAACGTCTTGAATAATGTGACATTATCGGAGCGCATATTATAACACGTAATTTTCGAGTATGGTTTGGTGAAACATTGAACTTTTGGAAGCCAGTTTTGATAATCACGTAAATATGTCACACCAACATTACCGCCTATAATTCTAATTACAGCAGCCCGTTTTTTCTCTCTATATTGCAACTCTATAGTTAATATAGTGCCCCGGTGCGTCTACGACAGCTGTTCCATCAGAACATTTGATTTCAAAATAAAAGTATTGTTTCTAATTTGCACACGCGAAAAATAAAAGCTGGTATTGGCGATTTTAAAAATTCTATTGGCGAGATTAGCGCCCAAATAACACAAAAGTACTTAATGATGTTATATATTTTGTAAATGTATATTAAATTACTGTTTTGAAAGCGATTGGTCATTAATAATGGTAAATATGATTGGTGATTAACAATCATTTTCGGTGGTCTCTCTTCCTTTCACGTATAATACATAAATACCAAATTAACTGACAATTTGTTTCGAAATTTGATTCATTAAATATCATTACATGAGTTGTATTTGTTTACATTCAGCTTACATCAAGAAAAGATAAAGAATGAAGTTGAGTTGTATAGCACATAATTATGGTAAACTTTGACTGTGTCACTGGTACGAATTATTTTTTTGACACCAGGCAGCGCTCCAAAAAATCTTTCATGGAAAACTAACTTTACGAACGATTATCTCCATGGTTTAATGGTTTATTATTTTAAACCTTCACGACGAATGAATCTTTTTTTTTTTTTGTTTACTTTCATGGATAGAGAATTTGAACTGCGAAGCTAATTTCAACTGAAGTTATTGGAGAATATATACATAATTGAACGTAAGTCATCTCTCAAATATTAATTTATTTTGAACGATCTTTCTAAAAATGTCACATTTATGAAGTTTTATTCGAAAAAATAATTTTTAATAAAAATGGCCGCCTGGCATATGAGAAAGTGAAACCGACATTCCGGAACTGTTGATGACAGTCACATGACTTACGGTTTTATTATAGAGATGGTACATGGTCGTTGGCATGTTTTATCTCTGTTTTGGCATAATTTTTTAATCGCCAAGTTAATTAACAGTTTTTTGCTAATTAAGGATATAAAATAATATTTTTTTACACTGAATTTTATAAAAGCACATAGACTACGTAATTACTTGTCCAAAAATGCAATCCTTTTTTTATTCTGCCGAATATTAAGGTCTGTAGGTTGTTTGAAAAAAAAAGTTTGACGAAGAAAAAAGTGATCATTTTAAGTAACTCGACGTTTTAAAAAAAAATCTATATCTCTGTTTATAAATCACTTATGAAGATGAGTTTGGTCTTAAATTGAAGAAATTCTTCATTAGATTCTTCTAGTTTTCGTTTTTTTTTCCTGCGACGCTTGGTTTATTTGTTATCTGATATTTTAATCTGGCATGTTTTGTCGATTTAACATTGCGAAGTTGATTTCTGTAAATAAGCAGTAGCGGTCTAGTTCAGTTCTTGGCGTTGTTTGTGTGGCGTTTTTTCTTAAGCTTGGCTTGGCAGAGCGACCGCCCTGCTTGATATATATATATATATATATATACCCTATATATATGTAAAATCCTAATGAAACGAATTTGTGAAACGATTTTATGAAACGAATTTGTGAAACGACTGATTATGTTTGATGGCTATTTTTATTAAAATACTAGTAAATCTACAGATCAGAGGCCTCAACGTCAGCTCTACAAATCACTCATTTTTAACATTATCTGTATCTTCTTATGTGATCTATATTCAATTTACGCATTCAACGTTTTTATTATTTTCATTTGGAAAACCGATTTGGTAATATTTTTTTAGTAGTTAAAATAAATTATCATCTATTTCATTAAAAAAAGCATATTAAAAACTTATGTAACCCGAAAATTAGATATTTTTAACTAGGACTTCCCTCAAAGGGATTAGTCTGAGTGATATTGTTGAGAACATAGGGTTAACAATTACAATATAAAAAAAAAAAAAAAAAAAAAAAAAAAAAAAACGCCGGATTTTTTAAAACGACAAGCTTTTTAAAGTACGTAATTGGATTTGCAGCCAATAGATTATTCTATCAAGAATGGCTTAACGCAAATTTAATTTCATTGTTGCACCTTTTTTTGTGTGTGAATTTAAAATTTTTCTTCCTTGATTATATATCTATTATTTGTATAACTGTTTATAGAAAATCTTACACTTCAAACCACATTCATAGCATGCTTTGCTACAAACCAGATTGCAAAACTATAGTCTAAATCACTATTAAAGTATACAAAAAATCTTTCGATGACTTCTGTAAAATAACTTTGACATTAAATCTCCATATCTGCAAAATTGAAAAATTATATATATTTCAAAGTTAAGCTTAACAGATACTTCTTGATTATTCTCTACGAGGCTCTGCCCCCTGCGCCTTTACTGCGCCAATCCGCAGACTTTTCTTTTGCCTGTCTGTCTGTCTCTCCACAATCTGTATATTTCCATATCCGTTCTTCTGTCCGTCTCTCTAACCGATTGTCTATCTCTCTACACGTCTCGTTACCTGTCTCTATATTTCGCTACCGGTCTCGCTACCCGCCAATCTATTTCTTCAACCGTCTGTCTATCCGTCTAACTACTTGTATGTCTAGCCGTGTCTCTATCCACTTCGCTACCCATTTGTCTATCTGTCTCACAACTTGTCTATCTGTCTCTCTACCCGTCTGGCTATACGCCTCTCTACCCATCTTGTTATCCATCTCCATACCCAACTACTGTCTGTCTACTCGTCTGTATACCCGTCTAAATATCCGTCTGTTTTTGTACCCGACTCGCTACCAATCTCATTACCCGTCAGTCAACTCGTCTCTGTACTCATCTCTCTACTCGTCTCTTTATCTACCACGCTACGCATCTCGCAACCTTTCTCGCTACATTCCTGTATACCGGTGTCGCTACCCGTCTCGTGACCCATCTCGCTACCCCTCTGTCAACCCTCTTTTTACCTTTCTCTCTAGCCGTCTGTCTATTCGTTTCGCTACCCGTCAGCCTGCCTATGCCGCTACTCGTCTCTCTACCCGTCTGTCTAGCCGTTTGTTTACTCGTCTTTTTACCTCTCGCCACCTCTTCCCAATATTTAAACAATTCATTTAATATACAGAAGCCGTTTATCAGTTATTAAATGCAAACAGAAGTAATTTATCTAATGTGTAATCAGATGCAATTTTCTTTTTAAAAACATACATAAACCTGGATAATAATTCATCAGTTTTGTGTTTATAGTTGTTTATATCATTTGACAGTAAATCTCAACTTCTTAAACCTGAATTGCCTCAAGCTTTTTAAAAAAACCACAACGTCTGTATAACTGCAAAGTACTCTGAGGGCTATATTAGCTACATGTTATTAAGTTAAGTGAAAGTTTCGTTATCGCGTTTGCAGCCAATTGCTTATGTCAGAAAGCGTGGCTTAACGCATTTTAAATTCATTACTTTAACTTCCTTTTCTTTTCTTTTCTTTTTCTTTTTTTTCTTTTTTTTTTTGGGGGGGGGGGGGGGTCAAATATATACATTTAAATTAAAACTTTTGCCTCCATGCCATTAGTGTTGTTTGTATTATTAACTAATACCTTGTAGAGCGAGCTTCATTTGAAACAAATGTAAAAGACTTCTACAGTTTTTTTAGGAGAAACTTTCGTAATTGGGCCCAAAGCCAATCGGAGCATTTAATATCATTATTGTAACTCTTATAGAGTTAAAACAATATTTTTGCTAGCTTTACTCTTGTTTGAGACCAGCCTTGCCTGTGTATCTGAATGGGGAAAAGTTTCGTATCCTATGTCGATTGGCGAAAAAAATTTTAAATGGTGCCAGAAGGTAGTTTTAGCATCTTACAAATTTTTTCAAGAGAGCGGTAAAACATGTTTTTCAAATATTTACAAACATACGTTTATTAAAGGATGTTTTTGTACCATCTTAAAAATTTAAGCACGATGCTAAAATAAAATTTTATCGCCATATTCGATAATTTAATAAATAATGAAAATACATAAACAAACTTATTTAACAAACCTAAGAGGCATTTTTGTAATAAATAATTGTTATTGTCAGGGGGGCAAATTGTAAACAATTAATAAACGGCTAGTAAATAATAAATCTATATATATAAAAGAAAGTCCTTTCTGGCTAGATGATCAACGCACAGCCAAAACTACTGAACCTACAAAGACGAAACTTGCAGGAAAAATACTTCTTAGTATGTAGAGGCGCACTAAGACGGGATTTTCAAAAACTCCACTCCTAAGGGGAGTAAAAAGGGGAACAAACTTTAAAAAAATTCCTTAAAAATCGGGTATTATAGTTACGTGATAAATGATAACATATTTTAATGTATTTTTGTATGCTGAATCGAATGGTATCAATTAAATACTCATAAGTCAAATAGTTCGTGAGATATTGCACATTTTTCTAATTTGGCGAAGTCTTTGACGTCAAAATCTAACAATTCTAACAATACAAGTGATAATTTCTAAAAATACGTCCGTTACTATAGCAATGGAAGAAATTCAAATTAAATCTTTTTGTTTATTTTTGCCGATAGAAACATTAACTGCACAATTGGGAATTGAATATTATTCTTACGGATATTTATGAAATTGTGCATTAATATTATTTCTACAAACGCCACAATTTAAAATAAAATGTGATTGCTAAAATAATGGGTACATCTTAATTATACCGTCGACCACTTTTCATAAAAAAAAATCATCGCCAAACATGAACTCCAAATAAACAAATGGAAGAATGTTGCCCTAGTTAGAATAGTTTTCTTAATTATCCTTCTCGGCTGATGAATAAATATTTGTGACGTCAGTTGAAATTGATCTATTGCACTTAACTATGGAACGCAACAATTTTACAATGCATTTTCTCTTTTAATGTCATGGCACAGCCGTTTAATGACGTAATTTTTATTTTAATTAACGAAATAACTAAAATATCAGAAAAAACAAAATGAAAAATACAGGTAACTGTCAAATTAAAAACCGCTTCATGACATAACAAACGTTTAATACTTCTGACGTAAAGTTAATGTGACTGCATTTTTAGCGTTAAATCTTATAGTTTGGCGATAGTTTCTTTTATAAAAAGTGGTCGACGGTATAATGGAGAAGTACCAAATAAATTGTCGAAGGTCTGATTAGTATTATGTATTACTTCTTTATTTGTTTTCAGTCTTCAGCCATGTTTCTCTTTTTCTTTGGGTAGTTATTCATACGATTTCGGGATAATTTTCCGCAATCGGATACCTTGCCAATTGGCGTATTATCTACAATGTTGAAAGCATCGTTTATGTTTGAAGCGAAATCTTCATGATGAATCCTGTTACAGAAAATCATATCATCATCTACTATGAGTATAAACCGCATATTTACATTTTAATCAGGTAATGTTTATTGAAAGGTTTTAGCGTAGTGACGTATTCTACGTTGCTTTGTTATAGAGCTAAAGAGGAAACCTCTAAAATTATGTGAACCCGATTATTAAAGATTACTTTAAAAAATTCTACTGAACAAAGTTTAATGGAAGTGATTTTTCAGGTATGGTTAATGACCCTATAACATATCATTCTATGTTGCTTAGTGATAGAGCTAATGGGAAAGTGATTGGGAAAGGTGAATGCAATTATGAAAGATATAAAACTAGCCTGTGCCGTCAGAAGCCCACGGGAGCCACCGGCGTCACGAATACGACCATAGCGCCCAAGCCTCTGAAGGGCATTTAACGCATCAGGGGCTTTGTCTCGCCCCGGCGCTGCGATCGGCCTGGGGCCGCTCCCCACTGCGGACCCCCAGGTCATTTTACCAAGGTCGATGACCTAGGTCGCTACGATAGTAACCTCACACTTGGAGGAAACTTCCGCAGGGACGGAACCTTGATGAATCGCCGAAGAACCCCCGACGACTTCGTTCACGAAACCCTATAGGGGGAGACGGTCACTAGGCCATATGTCGAGCTACCACGACGGCTCTTGCTATCATGTATTTAAAATGCAAATTCGTATTTCATTCCGACCGTTTATAATTTGAGTTCTGCTGTACGGGCTTTGGTGGGATTTACACTGTTAGTTAGGCAATTTTGTGGGGATGGTTGGTACTTCTCTGGAGCAAAGTTTTCGTCTGCGTTGTGTTTTCTGAAGCGAAAGCTTGACAACGAATCCGATTACAAAAATCATATCATAATCATCTATAATATTTATAAAACGCAAATTCTTATTCCCTTCCGATCGGTTAAAACTCAGGTTCTACCGAACAGATTTTTATATGATTTCACTATTAGTTAGGTAATTTGTTTTAGAAAGGTTTTAAAATAAAGCACATTGTTCTACATTGCTTATTTCTAGAGTCACGGGAGGAAGTTGTAGATAAAATTAGGTGAGCCCGATTATGAAAGATTACGTTTTTTAAAGTTCTACTGAACGGATTTTGATGGGAGTTTCGCAGTGTGATTATATATTTCAGGAATTGATTTTCTACATTGTTTAGTTATGGAGCTATGGGAGAAAGTTGTCAGTGGTGTAGTCGTAATAAAAACAGTGCATATACTCTAAAGAGAGAAGATATAGACTAGAGAGTATATATTATAGCTACGGACAGTGTGCAGAATTTCGTCTTAAACATTCCATAAGGTTGATGGCGTATACCAGCATGTATTTTCTACAAAGTCCCCGAGAGTTCTATTAACAGGTGAAGATGATTATGGAAGATACATTAATCTGTCTACTGTATATGTATAATGCAAAGGGAATTTTGATCCCGCCGCTTATACCTTGAATTCTGCTGAATGGATTTTCTAGAACTTTCACTGTTAGTTAGCTAAATTTTGAGGGGAAGTTTTAGTGCATAACATATCGTTTTATGTTGCTTAGTTAAAGAATTAGGGGGGTGGGGGGCATTTCTGTAAACAGTTGAACCCAATTATGAAACATTAGAATTTTAAAGATTTTACTGAATGGATTTCTATGGAACTTGCATTGTTAATTTTCCAGGGATAGTTTCAGTATATTGCATATCGCTATATCGTTCTTTAGAAAATCATACTGTGAATGATTAAATAAGCGAGTTGGTCTTTAACAGCCTAAATTTCGTGTAACACATTAGAAAATATAACAGTGTATGGCTTTCGTATCGTTTTACACCAATGCGGAAGGACATGAAGGTAAAAGTTCATGTTTCTTTAAAACACACAATCAAATTCACCGATATCTTTCGTTTGATTCAAGTTTTTTTTTTTTTTTTTTTTTTTTTTTTGGAGAAACCGACCAGCGTAGCGAGCAAAGCCTGCTAGGTAATAATAATGGTTAATTTTATCTGTATATAAAATTCTATATTATGTAAAAGAAAGTCCTGACTTGGGAGATCATCAACGCACAGTCCAAACTACCAAAGCTACAAACACGAAAATTGCGGGGAAAATACTTCTTAGGATGTAGAGGAGCAATAAGAAAGTTTTCCTAAAACTCCATCCCTAAAGGGATTAAAATGGGAACAAACAATAACAAAATTTCTTAAAAATCGGGTTTTATATTTATGTGTCAAATGATAACATATTTCAATGTATTTTTGCATGCTGAATCGAATGGTACCAAATAAAAATATTAACTATTCGTGAGATATTGCACATTTTAGATCTTGGCGTTGCCTTTCGCGACAAAACCTTAAAATTTATTGCATTGATCGCCAAGTGATATTTTCTAAAATACATTCGTCATTGTTAAAGATGAAATAATACTTGGCGATTTATAAGATACTGGATAAGAAAAAAAATCGCCTGGTATTTTGATTAGATGAAATGTCAATAATGCCAGTTTTCGGGCTCTTTGTTTTAACTTTTTTGTTTGCTTCGGGAATTTGGAATTGAATATTATTCGGTATTTTCATGTTAGCTGGGTGCCAGTGATCGCAAATTTTTTTTTAATCTCGCCAATCCTTTTTTTTCTTTGCTAATCTTTTAACGTTAGCTAATAACAACTAGCCATTATTTTAACATGATATAATATCTTTAAAAACTTATTTAAAATAACTAAAATATAATCATAGTAAAATACATAAACACAAACATTTCAATACAAATAAAATGTCACGCAAAATGTTCCAATTCAAATGATGCCAATTGAAACAAGATTTGTAGAGTTTTTACGGGCGCCCAGCAATATAAAAGTACCTATTATTCTTACGGATATTTATGTAATTGTGATTTTTAAATAAAATATGCTTGCTGAAGTAAAGTTTCGAAGGTCTGTACGGTTTCGATATTGTTCATTTTCTATAATTTGGTGATGCCTTTAGCGCCAACTCATCAATATTTCTATATCTTCTATATTTTCTATTTCTATATCTATAATTCTATTTCTATATCTATAATTCTATTTCTATTTCTATATCTATATATATAATAATTATATATTCTATAATTTCTATTTTTATATCTTATATATTTCTATATCTTCATCAATATTTCTTTCTATATCTTCATCAATATTTCTATATCTTCTTTACTACCGCCTATGAAACATATCCAGGGAGTCTCATCCCGCCACTTCAAGGCACGGGAAGAGGTGCAGGGTAACTGAGATCCGAGATCAACAGCCTTATTCCTGAAATAATCAATATGAGGATCATAATTAAAGCCAGACAAATACTTAGTAGTCCAAGGCAATATTTTGATATGCGATCTCTTTTCATATTTTCCTGTAGCTGTCTGACCAAAAGCGTACATTGTTGGATGAATGCAATTCACCGGTATATTTAGTTTGATTCAAAATTCGTTTAGAGAAACCGACCAGCGTAGCGGTCGAAGCTTGCTAGTAGCATTTAAAATCTAAAAATGGAGTCCGTATAAAAATGCAAAACATAACATTATACGCTTGATAAATGTAAATCTTTTTTTTTTAATATTTCCGAAGGCACAGATAAAAAGGTAAAAATCTCTTTTCCAAATGCCAAATAGAAAATATACAAAATAGAATGCCAAATATACAAAATAGAAAAATATCTGCAAAAAAATATATTTACATAATACTACATCTGCAAAAAAATAAGATTTAGAAAAAGTAAGCGAAATCTTGCAGATCCCAACAATCACATCGAAAAACTTATCACCAAAAAAGAACTCGCCAAATCTTACGGCACAGGAGATGGATTTTTCCCTCTGAATGCAGAATATTAGTTTTTTTTTCTTGTACGATGGGTGATTATAATATAATTGTTTCATTTCACCTACTACATACCGTGTGATATATTGGTACTTTTATGTTATCCTGGCGCAGTTGATAAATCGCCAAATATTGTTCCTATAACATTTTCATATTGAATTCATTTCATTTAAATATAAACCTTTCACTCATTTAATTTAAAATACATGCCTTTCATTAATCCCATTTAAAATGCTAAAAAGAGAGAAAAAAAAGAAATAATGCCATAAATCGAAACCTTTTATTTAAACACCAAAGAATTTTTTTTTTAATTTACACACGCGAAATAAAAAAAGCTGCTATTGCTGAGTTTTGCGCCAAATCTCTAATACCAAGTCTACCAAGTTATTGCGGGGGTTTTCTTTCAAACAGAAAAAAAAATCAAAATTAATTTTCGATTTCTACTAAATTGAAATATATTTTATTGTGCTGAATATTAGTGCGTGCATATGTTTTTGCTCCATGTACTCCATGAACTTTTCAATTCCGATTGTCTACGAAAATCTACCGCAGGTGAAAATGACGTACGTACAAAACTTTCGTGACGTATGTACTTTAATTGTGCTTTTTTATCTATTTTTTTAATATAATTTCCAAACGGTTTGACATTTATTCTTGGTAATAAATAGACGTCGTTGTCACCTTTATAGGTACCTGCTGTAAAAATTTGAACGAAATCCGTTAAATATTTTTTGAGTTATGCTTGACGAAAGGTTTTAATATCCATCGTAGCTATATATGGGGCAAAGTAATACTGCGCTGTGTATGAGTCTTCGTTGCACTCAGACAATAAAATTTCGCGTAAAAATAATGCGATTCACTTGAATTTTCCTTTGTTGATATTCTTTGAAATAGAGTTACTTAGCAACCATTTAATGAAAGAGAGAAAAAAAATGCATTGGAATCTTTTGTAAAAAATGAGAAATTAAAATGTTAGATATATTTCAAATTAATGCATAAAATTTCCTAATAATTTATTCAATTAATTTCGAAACTCTAATATATATATTGGCAAATTTTTAAAGTGATAGGATTTAATTAAGATCTCCATTTCGGAAATTTAGAATCCATAATTTAGCATTTACAATTATCACAATGCGACATTTTCTTTTCGGTGAATGTTAAAATTAAAAAAAATCGTCTGACTTTCCATTGAAAAGCATTATGACCTAAAAATAAATGTTCTATATTTTTCGAACGAATGAACCAAATGTAACTAAAAACTATACAGCTAATTCCGGGTACCTCACCAACATAATCACCAAAAATCAGCCGAATCGAACTTTTTTTACGGCAGTTATTGCGGAACAGACATACAGACAGACAGACAGAAACCAAAAACTTTTCGCGTCTCCACAGTGAGCCTTCACTGACGTTTCGGCAATTATTACATATATACTTATACGCATATAAAATAATTCGAAGGTTTCAGAAATTAAAAACGCTAAATTAAACACGGTTTATGCAATAATATTCTGACATTCTTATGAACTTCTTATTCTATTTTTTAGATTAAAACAATACATACTGAATCCCCCGTAATCTTATTACATTTATATTCGTGATTTCCTATTGTTTGTGTGAATGATTCTAGTATATCTTGGATTTCGTTCTATACAGTAGTTTTATTAGGATAAGCAAAAATTCAGAAAATAATTTCATGTTATCCTAGTACCTAAATAGCAATATTTACTTATACCTGCCAACCACGAAACACTCGCATCTGATAGATAAGTTGAATAATATCTCGTGTACAAAAGCAACTTATGGAAATGTAAACTGAATCTACTGTATTTCACTTATATCTATTGCAGAAATCTAGTGTTATTACAATTTTTGTTTCGGAAAAACAGTTTTGATGGTAATTCTATAATATTTATTTTACATACGTACATCTTGTTCTAACTCGATGGCAATAGTAAAATCTCTCAAAAATAGGCTTATTTGAAAACTTTTAAACCTATTGTGTAATCATTCATAATCGTACCCACTGTCAATTCACTAAATAGCAACCGTGATTTGGCGCTATAAAGTATTTTTTGTGATAACTTTTTATGAACTCAGTTTCCAGTAATTGTGCTATTTCAGGCTGTATGGATGCGTTTTACTACGCTAATTTCTTTAGATTAGCCCTCTCGTTGTACGAGATATTATATACTATTTTAAAAATAATACTAATTTTCAACCACGAATAATCCACATCTCTTCCAGAAATGAATAATATCTTATGTAAAAATGCTTCGGTTATCATTCTGTAGTTAGAAGGTAACGTGTATCAAAATAAATTCTCATTTATTTCAATAAAATATTAAAATCACCCAATAAAATATTGTGGCAAAATAGTCTGAATTATTTGAAATTTATTATTTTGATATTCTTTAAAATTTAGTTGCTAGGTTACGGTTAAATTAAAGAGGAAAATAAAAATAAATGCATTTTAAAAATTGCAGAAAATGATAGAATAAAATGTATTATATTATTAGAACAGATGTATAAAATTGCACCAAAAATTATACACCTAATTTAAAAAATCTGACGAATGTATTAACAAAATTTCAAATTAATTTGAATAATTTAAGACCTGACTTGATAAATTTTAGCCTTCATAACTTACCGTTTAAATACATTAATCAAATGCGGCATTTTATTTTCAACGACTGAAAAAATTCAAAATCGTCTGAATTCCCATAGGAAAGCATTATGATAAAAAAAGAAATGTTCTATATTTTCCGAACGAATGAACCAAATGTAACTAAAAACTATACAGCTAATTCCGGGTATGTCAACAACATACCTACCAAAAATCAAACTAATCGGATCATTTTTACGGCAGTTATCGCGGAACAGACAGACAGACAGACAGACAAACAGACAGAAACCAAAAACTTTTCGGGTCTCAACAGTAAGCCTTCACTGACGTTTCGGCAATTAAACGCTTGATGATGAAATTAATACCAATTGTCCATAAAAATCCGCGGATATCAAAACTGGTAATAGAATTTTGAAATTTGAATTAGTTTTCGAGATATTAATTTTTTTCTAAATTTAATGACATCTCTGTAATGATGGCAACTAATTACTCAGTTTTTTTGTGACAAAAAAGGGAAAAAAATCGAAAAGGATCCCGATAAGGATTATTGATTTCTTTTTATTCGTCATTTTCAAACTGAAATTGAATTTATCTTTTATTTCAATCGATAATGAAGAAAATATTGTGATTAAATTATGTTTTTTTGGAAAATTTGAAAAAAAAAACACATTTCTATCGTCAGAATTTAATCGTCTGTCAGCATTTAATTTAATTTATAAACTGAAAATATCTCTATAATAAAAACCTAAGTCATGTGACTGTCATCAACAGTTCCGGGATGTCCGCTTCACTTTTTCATATACCAGGCGGCCATTTTTATTCAAAATTATTTTTTCGAATAAAACTGCATGAAAGTTACAATTTTAGAAAGATCGTTCAAAATAAATTAATATTTGAGAGATGACTTACGTTCAATTATGTACATATTCTGCAATAATTTCAGTTAAAATTAGGTTCGCAGTTCAAATTCTCTATCCATGAAAGTAAACAACAACAAACAGAAAAAAACATTCATTCGCCGTGAATGTTTAAAATATTAAACCATGGAGGTAATCGTTCGTAAAGCAAGTTCTCCGTGAATGATTTTTTCGATCGCCGCACCGCCTGGTGTCAAGAAATAATTCGACCCAATGAGACAATCAAAGTTTACCATAATTATGTGCTATACAACTCAACTTACTTCCGTATCTTTTCTTGACGTATGCTGAATGTAAACAAATAAAACTCATGTAATAATATTTCATAAATCAAATTTCGAAACGAATTATCAGTTATTTTGGTATTTATGTATTATACTGCCAGGAAAAGAGATCACCGAAAATTATTGTTAATTACCAATCATATTAATCATTGTTAATGACCAATCGCGTTCAAAACAGTAATTTAATATACATTTATAAAATACATAACACCATTAAACACTTTTATGTTATTTGGGCGCAAATCTCGCCAATAGCAATTTTAAAATCACCAATACCAGATTTTATTTTTCGCGTGTGCAAATTAGAAACGATGATTTGATTTTGAAATCAAATGTTTTGATGGAACAGCTGTCGCAGACGCACCGGGGTTGGCGCGATTTTTGTTTTGCGCAATTTTGGCGAGAAAACCCCATTTTCAAGTACCGGTTAGAAATTGCTAAAACAGCAGGTTACTTTTATATTTTATTATGAAATAGTTTATTTTATATTATAAAACACACACAATGATTAATATATTATAAAACACACAATATTTAATTTATTATAAAACATACGGAATATGCTCTACCAGGTTAACATATAAAGTAAAATCTAGCCGAAACAGCTGGGTTGCCCAGGCATAAAATCGCCATTTTCGAGCCAAAATGATACCCCGATTTGTCTGCGACAGCTGTACCTAAAAGCACCCATCATTAAAAGTGGTAAATAATATAGAATCAAAGTAAAATAATACAAAATATAATTTAGTATACATTTATTAAACACATAAAATCATATCGATGGCTTTTTCTACATATTTACGATGGGAGTTTTATTGGCGGTATGTTATATCCATCGGAATGAATATGAGATATATATTCTAATCACACTATATACCTATGAATATAATATATATATCTATATCTACTATAAAAATTAAAGTGTCTTTAATATTTCTACTACATAATATTAACTATAGAGTTACAAAATAGAGAGAAAAAACGGGTTTCTGTAATTAGAATTATAGGCGCCAATGTTGGCGAGGCGTATTTACCTGTTACAGACCTTAATAGTCAGTAGACGTTAAGCAGAACTGCCAAAGTAAGGGAATTACGCAATTATGAAAACCCCTAAACTATATCAAGAAAGGAGAGCAAGAAAAACAGAGATCGGCATCTAGAAGGAAGTTCGTGAATTTTAATCAGATTGTACGTCACGGGTCAAAATTTCTGACAGCAAATAAAGTTTAAAGGGAATGTGATTAAAACTGAGCTGCGCCTGAGGGCGCCCGTCAAGCACATCAACCGCCTTACCCAAATCCTGAGGGACTTTTAGCGCGCACGACCAGGAGAGTTCCTGCATGCGCTACGGCGGTGGGAGCGCCGCCACCTGCTGATCACTCCCATTCTCTTCCAAAAGTTCAATGTTTCACCAAACCATACTCGAAAATTACATGTAATAAATATGCAGCCCGATTATTGAGCATTATTCGAAACGTTTTAGATGAGAATAGTGTTGTTAGATTTTTTAATCTTCTGTAATCGAGTCTACAGCCAAAGTTAGCGAGAAACAAAAAAAATATTAGCAACAATATGGTTCAGTGTAAATGTGGATATCATTAAAGACTTTCACAAAACAGACTTCATTGCATCAAATCGTATTAACTGAAATACGCCAATTGGCAATGGACCCAATTACGGAAAATTACTTAATATGTTTAAGAATCTCTGCATTAGCTAACATATTGCAACTGATAAGCAAACGGACAAGAAGCATAAATGCTTAAGTGGGTTAAGGGGTTTTTGTCAAGAAAGATGAAATACATAACAGCAAAAAATATGTGAAATGCCATCATGATCGCAAAAGTTCTTGATTTGTCTATTAGAATCTTCTGGTTTGGCGAAGGATTAAGGAAAAAAATTATATTATGAATAAAAGTAACGTGTTACAATGCTTAACATACATTTAAGGGAGACCAAACTGGTCGCCAGTGGCGGCTAGTTTTGAATAAATTCGTCCAAATGACGTCATTTATGTAAACGCAAAAGAAAGGGAGGAGGAGGAATTAATAGTAATTATTATTTATTGATATCATTTTTAGGTAGCTTTCAATACAAAAAAGTATAAAGCTACCTATTGCAGCCGTTCGGAGGAAAGCAGTTCCGGAAAATTTCGATATATTTTCACCGATCATGACCCCCAGACCCCAAAACCACCCTCCGTTCAAATGTTGATTTATATATATATATATATCTCCATATATATATATCTCCATATATATATATATATATATATATATATATATATATATATCTGACCTATGTCATACGATAACGTCCGTATTTATGAATCGATTTTGATGAAACTAATTGTGTGTATTAAGGTCAATAATGTCTCAACCGAGTTCGTTGGCC
This sequence comes from Maratus michaelseni, assembly GCA_963931845.1. Lineage (NCBI taxonomy): Eukaryota > Metazoa > Arthropoda > Arachnida > Araneae > Salticidae > Maratus > Maratus michaelseni. Next base: position 151,284,874 of record OZ007591.1, on the reverse strand, counting down.
AGCTTGGTCCGCCATTTTGTTTCAAGATGGCGACCATTTAAACATTTAAAACTAAAATAAATATACAAAAAAATAAAAATTCAAATTTATTTTTTAATTACGTGTTAGGCCTTGATACAAGGATTCCAGAGCATTTTTTGGTTTACCTCTATCTTAAAAAATGGCTGAGATAGAGCAGTTTGAAATTCTAGGGTGGTTGACATTTTGAAACAAAACAGCACATTAACGAGATTACTCGCAAATTATTTTCTTTCATTGTTGTAATAATTTTCCCAATCATACGCATAAAACTATATATTCATATCTGTTAGCGCCAAAATTTCGCCAAAATTGGCGACATTTGGCGAAATATGCCAAATTTGGCGACCAAAATAAATCTTCATAAATGAAGCCAATTTGGCTATTGCTCAATAATTTGGCGAATTTCTTAGTCAAATTCAGTATTAACGAATCTTTTGTAAACGTTTCTTTGCATTTTAGCTTGCTGTTTTCGTGTAACATAAGCTAAAATTTTAAAACGAAGATATAGGAAAGCTACCTTTTCCTCCCGGTACAGGCCGGAAGGACTTTTTTTTGTAAAATTTAATCAAACGAATTTATAAAATCACTAATTTGAATATTTGAAACGAATATATAAAATAATAATTGCCCAACTGAACACAAAGAGAATAAAACATCCTGATTGAATTTCTTTCCAATTTTAATGAGAATATGACATCAATTATGCTAAAATGACTTTTACTCTTTTCTCTCTTTCATTGGCAGCAAGGAAAAAAATGCTTCCTATGTATTAAAGAAATGCTATTAAAGTTAAAACAAATGAATATTTCAGTAGCATTACTTTTTTAATAATGAATTATATGTTTACACGTAGAAGAAAAAACTATAAATAATTAAATTGCTATACTCGAAACACACTTAAGGCGTAAATTACGTTATATATTAAAATGATTTTCGTTACTTTTCTAATTTAGGGGCCTTCGCGAGATAAAGAAAGTGACCTTGGCGATGAATTGAAATTCGGCAATATGTTTTCTAACAATCTATTCGCTTTTTGATATACACAGGCAATTATTTCGATATTTATTGTCTGAGTGAACACAAAGACTCATACACATCGCAGTATTACTTTGCCCCATATATATCTACGATGGATATTAAAACCTTTCGTCAAGCATAACTCAAAAAATATTTAACGGATTTCGTTCAAATTTTTACAGCAGGTACCTATAAAGGTGACAACGACGCCTATTTATTACCAAGCATAAATTTCAAACCGTTTCAAAATTATATTAAAAAATAGATTAAAAAAAACACAATTAAAGTACATACATCACGAAAAGTTAGTGCGTACGGCATTTTCACCGGCGGGAGATATTCGTAGACAATCGGAATTGAAAAGTTCATGGAGTACATGGAGCAAAAAAATATGCATACACTAATATTCAGCACAATAAAATATATTTCAGTTTAACAAAAATGGAAAATAAATCTAGAATTTTTTCTGTTTGAAAGGAAAAACCCGCAATAACTTGGTATTAGAGATTTGGCGGAAATCTCAGCAATAGCAGCTTTTTTATTTCGCGTGTGTAAATTAGAAATAATTGTTTTATGTTTTAATAAAAGGTGGTTTTAATAAATTTTATGGCATTATTTCTTTTTATTTTCTTTTTCTTTTTAGCATTGTAAATGGGATTAATGAAAGGCGTGTATTTTAAATTAAATGAGTGAAAGTCATGTTTTTAATGTATGTATTTCAAATGAAATGAGTGCAAGATATGTATTTTTAATGTATGTATTTCAAGTTAAATGAGTGAAAGGTTTATATTTAAATGAAATGAATGTAATATGAAAATGTTATTGGAACAATATTTGGCGATTTAACCACTGCGCCAGGTTAACGTAAAAGTACCAATATATCAAACGGTATGTAGTATATGTGAAATGAAACAATTATATTATAACCACTCATCGTACAACAAAAATAGCTAATACTGTGCATTATGAGGGAAAAGTCCCATTTCATGTGCCGGAAGATTTGGCAGTTCTTTTTTGGTGATAAGTGTTTCGATGTGGTTACTTTTTCTAAATCTTATTTTTTTGCAGATGTAGTATTACTTAAATATATATATTAAAAAAAGTAACCACCGCCGCAGCAGCCGCTGTCAATGAAGATCTTGTACCTTGAAGTCTTTCTGGACCATTTTCCCGTTTTCTTTTATCCAGAAAACTATTGCTTATAAAAATATGAAAATTGGTAGTTTTATGAAGAAATGTTCGATAAACACGCTGAAGCAAACAGTTTTTAAATCGAAGAATTATTTTAAGAGATATTTAATATTAAAGTTGGTCAAAGTAGTTGTTTTAAAAAAGTTTTATAGAAACGAAAACTATGCACAGGAATTTAACCATAATTTATAAGGATATTGTTGACAAGTTTGCGGTGTGCAGACTGCAATTATTTTTTAATTTGAGTATTTTTTTGAGGTTATATTTTAATTTTTTATTCAAAATTCTCATTATTTTTATAAAGATCTATTTCATATTTCATAAAATTCATTATTCGAATTGTTGCCTTTTGTAAAATAGCGCACGTAATAATATTTCCTTTCAATTAAGAAACGAATTTACACGTGACTATTAAAACCAGAAATAAAAGTTTAAAATAATAATTAAATGATCATGTGTTAAAAGCAGTAAATGTAGAAAATTACGTAATAAAAATTATATTTGCGCGTGAATTCTAAAAAGAAAAAAAATTAAATTATTACGCGTTTTCAAAGCATTAAGTAGGGTAAAATTAATTTATTTCGACAAAATATTTTACCAATTATTGCACATTTTAAAACAGCGTATTTAAAAATATTTCCCTTCAATTAAAAACTATATTTTTACGTTTAATAATTACGTTTAAATCAACGGAATAACTAATAAATTGGTAAAATATAATTAAAAATACATATAGACGTTGAATTAAAGATCACTCGATGACATAACTAACACGCGTAACACTTCTGATGTCAATTGAATGCGACGCCACATATATGCACTTTTGGCTATAAATCCTATAATTTGGCGACAGTTCTTTTCTTTTATAGAAAATAGTAGACGGGATAATAGAGAAGTACCCAATTTTCTATAGCATCGTTATAAAATTTCCCGATGCAGCGACATTGCTGACTTAACCATTTTGCACAAGTTGATATTCAAATGTTTAATTACTCTTATTTTATGAATCACGAAAACAGTTAGCTGTTTCGACAGCAGTTGATTTGGCCTTAAAATCCGTCAGTCGAAAATGAATGGAAACCTGATAACAGTAGATAGTCACTGGTCGTTTAATTATAATTCAATCTTCCGTAATCGGCATAGGATACGGAACTTTTCCCCGTTCTGATACACGGGCAAGGTTGGTCTCAAACAAGAGTAATGCTAGCAACAATATTTTTTTAACTCTATAAGAGTTACAATAATGATATTAAATGCTCGTATTGGCTTTGGGCCCGATTACAAAAGTTTCTCCTAAAAAAAAAAAAAAAAACTGTAGAAGTCTTATACAGTTGTTTCAAATGAAGCTGGGTCTACGAGGTATTAGTTAATAATACAAACTATACTAATATAAACATGGAGGCATAAGTTTTAATTTAAATGTATATATTTGGAACCCTCCCCCCCCCCCACTTCCCAAAAAATAGAAAAAGGAAGTTGCAGCAATGAATTTAAATTGACTTTAAGCCACGCTTTCTGACATAAGCAATTGGCTTCAAACTCGAATACGAAACTTTCAGCTGTAGCTTGCGGGAAACAAATACCTTAATTATTTTCTGCGTACGGGAAAACTGCACCGTTCCACCCCCTTTTCTTAACGAGATAATCACAGCAAGTGGTGATAGGACATCTGGAATCATTAGGCACATCCGCTAATGACTTTCAATCGTGAGAAATCTCGGGATTTTCTTTTCCCCAAAGCTGTTTACCTGTCAAACATAATTGCTTATCTTTGTAAATAAGGTTTAAATGGAATACGGACATGAAAATTGAACTTTTTCTGTTAAGTAAATGGCATTAAATTCAGGTGATTAGGTTTTGAAATAATTGAGCGATGTATTTTTTAAATAATCAGAAAAAATACTTTCATTAAATAAATAATTTAAAAAGTTTAAATAATGGTTTCAAAAGCTTTAAACTTTCAGATACGTTAAAAAATTAAATAAGTAATACAAGAATAATTTCCCTAAATATATATATACATATATATACAGATTCTTTTTTTTTTTTTAATCACGATTCAGATTATAACTAAAGAGAAATTTCCTAAGAAGAAAAATATTGAAATAAATGGGAGTCGGTATCAATAGTGACGAAGAATAAAGTTATATCTAACGGATTTCATGTTCCCAGTTCGGTATTAATTTTTTAATTCAGACATAAACCACTATTTCCAAATTGCATCTATATATTTAAAACGCTAAGCGATTTCTTTCGACAATCCGTGAGAACAAACTACTGCATCAAATTACATCATTCTTTTTTTAAATGAAAGATATTTGAACACAGATTTGTTATCGTGTATTCGTTTGTTCAAAAATTTAATTAATTAGGCGTAATTTTCAATTAAACTTTTTCTTCTGTTTATGACGTCATAAAGTCGGCAATCGGATTAACGCCCACTGTTGCAAGGCACAAAGTTTATTCTCTGAACTCTATGGTTGCGAGATAATAGAGAAATAATATTAAAAGCACGTGGCTTTTAGACCGAATTTTTTAATTTGCAAGTTAAATTTCGGTAAAAATATTTATCCGCGTGTTTTATAAGCGAATAAAAATTCATATTTATTGTGATGTCACGGGAATGTTGTTCATTGGGTTTATTTTATTATTATGCATTATAACTTTGTTGATGCCATTTTTCATTACAATTAAATGCAAACATATTTTGATTTGTATACATGGTATTTACGCATAAAAGTAACATATACAAAGTAAATGTGAAAAGTTTGCGTCGATGAAAATGACGTTATGTTTAGCTTGACATGCATTTTAACATTGATAAAACTAAAGAGAAAAATTTATATGATTGTGTCAACATGACGTAACTTTAATTGATTTTTCCATTCTTAATTAGAAAGATTAGAATTGGACCCTTTATTGATTGGTTCATCTTGATTGCATGTTACCAATTACTTTTTTTTTAATTATAGGTTAGAAGATTTCATTTTTTAATTAAAAAAATTCCCAAAAGTAAAGGATTTCAGGAAAATTAAAATTATTAAAAATAGTGTTATGGTAGAAAAAAAAAACTTGAAATAATGATTGTACTTTTAGCTAGAATAAACAATGTAAGGCTAATATTTTATAGGAATTATTTTGGTAGATTTATAATGAGTTCATTTAACAGTTCCGTATTAGCGGCAAAGTCATATTTCTCTCACTGTGATACAGCTCCTAGAATACATAGTTTGGAAGTCTGCTACAAAATAGTACTAAACAAGAACGAAAAATTATGCGTCAAGCATAGATTATGTAGCACTTTCCAACGCTTCCAAAATAATTTTACAAATCATATCGTTTAATAAGCTAAAAGATAACATCTAATTAAACAATTTGGAAAACGCATAACATATTTAAAAACATAATTTCAGGAATTTCCAACATATGCAATATTCGGAAAAATATCCAAATACTTTTATTCAGCCCTGTATAGGATCTATAGATTTGTATATATACTACATAGGATGCTAAATTTTAGTTCAGTTAGGAAACGCACACACAGTTTAAAATTCTCCGTCTGGAGTTTGTCAATAAACGGAAGTGTGTTCGCGAACTTTTGTGCTTCCCTGTATAGTATCTACAGAATTTATACACACCACGTAATAGACAAAAAGCGAGTTAAAATTAAAATCGCGTCGATTAAAATAACTTAAAATCGTAATTTTAAGTTAATTAAAATCGTTTTTCAGTAACTTAAAACGCACTTCCAGGAATTATTGTTAACAGACAGTAGAGAATTATTTTGTGTGTCCCTGTAAGTGTAAATGAACAATGACTGCTATATACACAATATTCTGTAGTAAGCCGTTTGTAATGCACCTTAGTGATATATATCAATTTCAATGCATTTAAAATAGTGAAGCATTATTTAAATAAACCGCAGACGATTTTTCTCCATAGACGTAATGTAACGGAATTCTTTTGACTGTCCCTGTAAAGTAACTATAAGTGCTATGCACACCCTTTTCCATATTAAGCTTCTTCTAATGCACCTTAATGATGTATATAAATTTCAATGCGTTTAAAATAGTGAAACATCATTAAAATAAACCGCAAATGATTTTCCCCCATAGACCGCAATGTAACGGAATTCTTTTGAGTGTCCCTGTAAAAAAACTATAAGTGCTACACACTTCCGTTGAAATAGGGAAATTGCTATAGATAACGACAATAACATATAAAAATTGCAGAGCAATCCGAGCATATTTACGGGAGTTAGAGCCAGGGCCCGATTAACCTCTGAAGCTATGGGAAGCACAGTGTGATTTCAGCCCCCCCCCCCCCCCACCATTTCAATCTAGGAGTTTTCTAAATTCGACATACCCGCAAACTCACCAATGTTACAAAGAGTGGCTCAGTTGAGTTCACATAAATTTCACTGGTACTTTTCGGCTAGCCAGGCAATGGTGAAAAAAATAAATAATATATATATACATATATGTGTGTGTGTGTGTGCGTGCGTATATATATTTCACTGGCGCTTGGCTAACCGAAAAGTACCATTTCATTAAACTGCTTTTTTTTATGTTCTCCTATACACAAAAAATGGATACAATCAAGAAAAATATGCACAAATGATTTTGCATAGTATTAGCAGAATAATGTAAGTTGGATAAAAAGGTTGAATTCAGCATGCATGCACAACATAAAATATCAATATTTTAAAATGCTTCTTTCAATTTTAGCAATAGTTTAAATTATTAATATTTTATATTGTACATACCAGCCAATATCAATAATATTCAAATTCAATATGTAAAATAATAATTTACTTTTTACTTGTATTCCCGTCTTTTTAAAAATATATATATATATATATTTGCACAAAATGAATTATAATAATTATCAAGATTCTGATCACATTATTTTTAGTCAAAATTAGGCAACCAACTAGCATTTTAACACATGCACATCATAGGAAACATCAGAACAGAAACAAGTAGGATATTTTTGTAGAACAAGGATTTGACAAATGCAATCACTTGGCTAAAATATATCAACTGGCGAAATGTGTTTATATTACTTTTTTTAATTAATTCACTTACCGAGTGGAAGTGTTAAAGCAATTCATGATATACCATTACTATAATAGTAATTATTCTTCCTTAATCAATGTTTTTTTTTATTTTTTATGTATGATTAAATATTTTGTATGTGTAGGGAAAGGGGGTGGCACAAATGTATTTCATCACAAATGTATTACATTTTTTTTTCTACTTGTACAAGGAACAGTAGAAAGGGAGGGATATACTTCATTTCGCAATTTTTTCAGAACAGAAACATATTATAAAGCTAATTTTGTACATTAAACATACATTATATTGAAAACTTAACAACATACACAATTAATTCTAGTCTTCGTTATTTTTTTTCTCTTATATTAACCTCAGAAACACATTTTTTTTTAATAAAGTAGACTTTTGTGAAGAGACAAATTCCATACAACAGCATGGACCTATTTATTATGGTAAACATTTAAGAAAAAATGAGATTGAAGACAAATTTCTGCAGGTTTCTTTCAGTGCATTTCACATTTTTTTCAAAATTTTAAATGAACTTTAAAAAATTAAATGGAATTCAATAATTGCAGAAATTTTTTATAACTAATTTATAGAGAAATTTAATACATCTCTGAGATAGAAATAGGATACAATAAATATCCACAATCTGATACAGAAACTTCAAAATAACTTTTTATAGTGATTATCTATGTTCATGAAATTATTCATTAAAATACAAAAATCACACTTAAAAATAAGTAGAATATTTGGAAAACAAACAATAATTATAAACATTTTCACTTTGAATATGAAGTTGGTCACAGACATTTTTTTTAAATAAAAAAAAGAAAAGAAATTATTCCTCATATATTAATGAAATAAATGATAAAGTTTTTGGAACAGATGCTTTACACTTATGCAAAAAATGTAAACATAAGTTTGGCGCGATTTTCAAGACCGCGCCAAACGAATAACTTTTACAATTGCTAGGTTGTCATTAAAGGGAAAAATCCCCTAAATTTGGTGACTTTTTTCCTTTTTATAACAGATTTTAAAAATAAAACTGTGCGTGAGTGTATGACATCATAGCCAAGTTTTTTCTTATACATTTAAGCAAAATCTTTTTGAATCATCCGCAATGAGCAGTTTTGAAAAAAATAAGTTCTAGCAAGAATTATTTATGCCATTAGATCAAAACTAAACAGTTAAAAACTGAGTTATTAGTTTTCTTAAATTAAGAAATTAAATAAAATATTATGAAACAATAAGAAATATTAAAGGAAAGAAGAAACTTAAATTTTCACTAATTAATAATAAAGTATTTTTTGATACATTGTAATCTTTAAATATTTACTTCTTTAATTCTTGAATCTGTTGCCGAAGCCAATACAACAGCATGGATCTACTTATTATTGTAAACATTTAAGACACATTTTTGCAGGTTTCTTTCAGTGCATTTCACATTTTTTCAAATTTTTAAATGAACTTAAAAAATTAAGTGGTGGAATTCAATAATTGCAGAAATTTTTTATAACTAATTTATAAAGAAATTTAATACATCTCTGAGATAGAAATAAGATACAATAAATATCCACAATCTGATACAGAAACTTCAAAATAACTTATAGTTATTAGCTATGTTCATGAAATTATTCAATAAAATAGAAAATTCACACTTAAAAATACATAGAATATTTGGAAAGCTTAAACAATAATTATAAATATTTTCACTTTGAATAAGAGGATGGTCACTGACATGTATTTTTTTAATAAAAATAAATAAATAAATAAATCATTCCTCATACATTAATGAAATAAATGATAAAGTTTTTTCTTATACATTTAAGCAAAATCTTTTTGAATCATCTGCAATGAGCAGTTTTGAAAAAATAAGTTCTAGCAAGAATTATTCAAGCCATTAGATCAAAACTAAACAGTTAAAAACTAAGTTATTAGGTTTTTTTTAAATAAATTTAATAAATTAAATAAAATATTATGAAACAATAAGAAATATTAAAGGAAAACAGAAACTTAAATTTTCACTGATAAGTATTTTTTGATACATTGAAATCTTTAAATTTTAAATATTTACTTCTTTAATTGTTGAATCTGCTACTCAAAGCTAAAAAGTTAAGTTTTTCTTTAAATAAATGTTCATGATGTTTCAGTTAAAGAACTTTTGGTAGTTTTATGTCAGCTAAGCGCCAATATATATATATATATATATATATATATATATATATATATATATATATATATATATATACATACATACACATATATATATGTCATTGGCCCCCGGCTAACATAAAAGTACCGAATTTTTTAATAAAATGTAATAATTAAATCAGTTTAAAAATTAAATGCAAATATTGCAACAGTTAAAAATATGCTGCCTGTTATAATATTTGATTATATAATTTAGACATGTATTTGAAAATAATCAGCAGTTTATATAGTAATTTTACCTGTCAAAAATATATTTTATATTCTAATTTACATGGGCTTCTTTCTTGATTTACGTTTAGCAAATTCATCTATTATGTCATCAAAGTCTAATTTTTCTGTAATATCACTTTCTATTGCGAGCAGGGATAAACCACTTAATTTATTTTCAGAGAGTGATGATCTCATACGATTTTTTATTCTTTTTAGAACAGAAAATGATCGTTCACTTGAACAGTTTGATATGGGAATGGAGAGCATTATTCTTAGTGCTGTCTCAACATTGGGGAAAGTCTGTTCAATGTTTAAAGTTTTAATTACTTTTAATTTTTCAGTGGGTCGTATTTCTTTTGTAATGAATTCGTTAAATTGAAAAAATTCGTCTGGAAATTCTTCTTCAATGTCTTCCGAGTAAATTTCTTGAAATTTTTTAGCATGTTCTTTAACACTCATCTCTGGTACATTTGCGTTGCACATAAATCCAAATATTGATTCCAGAGAATCATATGCACGTTTTCGTTTTTCTAATTCACAAATAAGTGAATCACATATTACGTAGTGAGTCTGATATAGAAAAACTTCTCTTTCTGAAAATCTAACATCTTTGCTTGAAGTTTCATCCAGCATTCTACTCTTGGGAACTTTTTTTGATCGTGTTACTTTATAAATCCTTGTACCAATTAAACTCTCAGCTTCCTTTTCACATTCACCAAAACAATTTCGCACATGCTGAACAAACTTAATCAAGGAATTGTACAATGGTACAATGGCAGACATCTTACAATTTTCTGACTGGAGGCTTTTACTAGCGCTATTCATTCTTTGCAGAATGCTATCCCAAATAACTGTCATCAATGCAAACTCAAAGTTTGACATTTTGGAATGTAGACGTTTAGCCTCATTCCTAGTTGCAGCTGTTTCATTTTCACAGCTTGAAATGTCATTCAAAACTTTCAAAATATTAATGTATTTTTTCTTCAAAGCTTTCACTGCATCAGCATTAGCAGACCATCTGGTTCCTGATAAGGACTTTAGTGTCAAATTACCTAGATCAAAAAATTCCTCTTCACTAAATAACTCCCATCTGTGTGTTGATGCAGAAAAAAAATTGTACAAACTATGCACAACTCCAAAAAATGATACTGCTGAATGACAACATTCTGCAGCACTTGTGCCAACAAGATTTAGAGAATGTGCTGAACATGGAACATAATGAATTAAAGGATAATCATTTTTCAATCTTGCCTGAAGGCCTGAGTATTTACCAGACATATTGCTGGCATTATCAAATGACTGACCTCGGCAATATTTCAGCTCAATATTCAAACTTTCAAGAAAATTTATAATTACTTCTTGCAAGTGTTGTGAACCATGGCTATGGATTGGGATAAATTTTAAGAAGCGCTCGACTGGCTCACTTTCATTTACATAACGCAACACTATAGCAAGCTGATCAATATGGCTTATATCTGGTGTGGAATCTACAATAAGCCCAAAATATTTTGCCTTTTTTATTTGTAACACTATTTCTTTTAGCACTCTGTCTGACATGATCTCAATAAATTCTGTCACAACTGTTGATGATAAATAGTTTACATTCCCTTTACCCTTATTACCATAGGAATGAATATGATCTGATAAAAATGAGTCGAATGAGGCTAATAATTCTAATATACCCAAGAAATTGCCATTATGTACAGAGCCAAATGTTTCATCATCTCCAAAACAAGCCAGCCCACGCTGAGATATATATTTTATGACAGCAACAACTCTCAATAAGATTTTCCGCCAGTACTCGCATTCATTTTGGAATTGCTCTACAAGATTGTTGTCAATTCGATTAGTAGAATTTGATCGTGATGAAAAAGAAAACATGCATCTTCGATGAAAATCTGAGTTTTCATGTGATTGGAGCCTCTTTACAATATTTCTCCAGTCTGAAAATCCATCTTTACACAAAGCTTGATCATTTGAGCCACCATACAATTTGCATACATAGCAAAATACTGCTTTTGCACTGGGAGAATAGATCAACCATTCCCTGTTTACTATTTCTCCATTTTTTTTGCATCTGAAAAAATTGTTTTTTGAGCATGTTCGCTCAATTTTTCCAATTACTTTTTTTGAGTTGCCCAGATAATCTATGTTTTGCTCAAGTTTAGTATTATTAAAATGTTCCCGAAAAGAATCAGTTATGGTAGGCCACAAAGCAGGATCGCTATAATTTAAACATTTTTGGTCAAGAACTGTTTCAACTTCTGTTTTACTTTCCTTTCCAGGTGGAATTGAAGGGATATCTTTTGAATTTGAATCATAATCTTTTTGGCTGAAGGTTAAATATTTATTTTTACATTCACATTCATTTTTCTCAATCTCTTCTTCAGAAACAGAAGTCTGATCTTCAGAATTTGGATAAATATTTTCTTGTGCCAAAGTTGATTCATTTTCACATTCAGATTGTTTTTTTTTAAGTTCCTCTTCTTCAGAAACAAAAGGCTGATCTTCCAAATTTGGATAAATATTTTCTTGCGATAAAGTTGATTCATTTTCACATTCAGATTTCTTTTTTTGAAGTTTCTTTTCTTCAGGAACAGAAGCCAAGACTTCAAAATATGAATTATCTTCATTATTTTGAATTTCATCTTCAGAAACTGGAAAAGATGAAAGATCTTTTTCATCCTCGGAATCTGATTCAATTTCTGCTCCTTTTGCAGGTGTAGGTGTTTTTGCACCTGGTAAATCGTCTTCACCATCTTCTGCTGCTTTTGCAGGTGTAGGTGTTTTTGCACCTGGTAAATCGTCTTCACCATCTTCTGCTCTTAAAACAAATCTGTTCATTGCCAAGCTTAATCGCTTGTTACAAGCAAGTCTTTCAGCTTTTCTTTTTCGTTTATTGCTTCCTGATGGTACTTGAGGCTTAGTTTTAGCCATGCTGAATAATTAATTAAATTAAATATAAGAAGAATCTGCAAAATTTTAACTATAAAGCAATAAATAAAATATGCATGCACCGTATATGTTAAAACTCAGCACGTGAGACGTGAGCGAGCGGCGTCGAACACAAACACAAATATTTTACAGGTCTAAAAGTTGAGAGATTTCATTGCTGCTTTATGAAACTCTACTCGCAAATCTCAAGGTCAATTCACTGCAACAAAATTGATAAGCTGTTTCGTGCAAGAAAATTCGTAGGATCGTAGGAACAATTTAAGTGACATTTTTACTTTTCCTGAGAAGCAAATAAGTCAATTTCAACTGACGTCAGACCCTAGCAACCAACTTAACAACCTGGTGGGCATTTTGCTTGCCCACTGGATTTTCTCGATATTGATTGGTTGGACAATAATACTGTCTGCGACTTTGATTGGTTGGACAAATTGGAGAATTGTAATCATGTGGTTGAAAGCTGGCTATTATATGAAAAATTAATTTGTTATGAAAGGTATTTTTATGAAACACTTTAAAATATCAATTTGAAAAGAAATTAGATAAAGTTTTGGAATGGAATTAATTCAATAAAAAAGGCCCCCTGTTCTCTCAGTTTTGGGCCCCTTTAAAATTTTCTAGGGGAAGCACGTGCTTCTCGTGCCTATTCGGTAATAAGGGCCTGGTTAGAGCACGGCCAGACGGCCAGACAAACCGAAGTCATAAACACTTTTCAACTAGGTTGGAAAGTGTTAAAAATTGAATCCAATAAATGTACAACGTTGCTGAAAAGATGATGATGGGATCGCAGCGCCATCTGCTAGCTCATCTCAACGTAAACATTGTTTTAGAATCTTTTGGCTGGTAGTAAGTATTTTAAATACTTAAATTATATCCTTTTCTCCTCTGACTTATTGTGATTTTTATAAGCTTCTTTAAAATTATGAAAGCATGGCTAAAAAACGTGATACGTATTGTTTTGTCTCTGGTTGCAATACTCGATACAAGAACAGTAAGAGCACCGTTGCACATTTATAGGCTACAACTTTTTAGCACTTTTTAAAGCATTACTGGGATAGCCGGTTTCCACACTATGTATTCTAGGCGCTGTAACTGTGAATTTCTCTTTCGATGTCAAAAAATGGTAGTCTACTTTTGGACGTCAGCGAAAACACCGTGGCAATTTTTAGAAATGTATAACGGTTATGACAACAAACGGCGCTCTCGCATTAGCTTTCATCGTGCTTATATCACTTCTAAATATTACAAATTTCAATTTTTTACTACATTTTACTACATTTTATAATTTTAATTCTTACATCATGAATTAGAAAAAAAATAGCTTTCGATTGAAATTTATTTGAAAACTGCCGCTTAATTTATCGACTTTTTAAATAATTTTCAAGCATGAAATGTTTTTCATTTCTATCTTAACAATGACCATCAGTTTGCTTCAATAATGTAAAATAGCCCCTGGGAAAGTTGCCACAATTGAAAATTGATTTTCTAACCATCATAAAAAGGGAAAAAAAATAATAATAATAAACCCTGATAAATAATAAGATCAGATTATCCATAAGATAGAGCATTTTGGCGCTAAACTAAAATTTGTCAAAAAAGAAAAAAACTATTTTGAGTTTTTGTTGACCATAAAATTGATATGTTGAATCCGCTGATGTATATGTTGCATCAGAATATGCTACGAATTGTATTTTTTTTTTAAAGATCCATTGGGTATTTAACTTTACAAGAGGTAAAAGATCCCCGACTGTGATGGAAAAGGGATAATCATCCTGATTATGTAAAGGGACGGAAGAAACTATACAAATACATTACACTTGAAAACATTAAAAATCTCCCTCATCTGTAGATTGATTTATTATTGTAAAAAAAATTCTTCATCTGATTACCTTAAAACAATGGATGCGTTTTAGAAGATATGCATTTGAAATGAACAATGATTAAAGAAGACATTTAAAATTTTTTAATTTAAACATTTTAAAACTTTTTTTAACGTCGAATCTCGACGGTGCTTTTGGACAGATGCAATACACATGCTCATAGGAGCTCATTCGGTTGCATTATCACAGGGGGGAGGGGGGAGAGATGTGTGCTTTATTTACTATGTTCTTTTATTTACTGAATATTAGATGAACGTAGGAATATACTATTTGTATGATACTTCATAGGTCCATGAAATTTTCTTTTTTGCCGTGGGGAATAAGGCGGTAATGTCAAACTGATTTGCATTACACAGTTGTTTACGGATTGTTTGTTTGGAGTTTGCATTGGAAATCATATATATTATTTCTCCTGTCAATATCCCTTTTTCTCAGAATATACGAAACGCAGAACGACGAAGGAGATAGCATATGAAAGGATTTTGAACAGCTTCTGACGTAGCACACTTAACATTTCATTAAAACATGTTCTTGATTAAAAATTGCTGTAAAAATAAAAATTAAATCGGCATTGTTTTCATAGAAGAAATGAAAGGTTTTACTCAAATTATTGTTGCCACCAAAATAAAATACTGCATTATCAGATGACGTCATCCTATAATGCAATTGAAATACGATTGTTAATTTATTTCTTGCGCGTACTTTTTGAAAAAATATCGAGCTTTTAATCGGGTTTTTATTTAATTTTTATGCGTACGTCACTTATTGTTTATTTGTTTACTTTGTTTAATCATGGCTGTGTGTATGCGTACTGTATCGGAGCACCAGTAGATTACGTAATTTAAGGATTATTTTCCATTTAGAAATACAGTTCATTAGCATTCGCAAAAATTGTAAGCATTTATATTTTAATATTTCATTAAGCTGTTAATAAGCCAGCGAAGTCTGACGTCACTTAAATGGCTGCTGGACCACAAAGTTTGAACGCCCCATGTTTAAGTTCCCATAGACTTGCAAAAAAGTGGTGTACCAAATATTGATTTATGTATTTAAGACATTTATGGAACAGTTTTGAAAAATCTGAGGAAATGCTTTGGTACTTCTTTTTATCCCGTCGTCCACTTTTCATAACAAAAAACTATCGCCAAACTGTAACGCCAAATAAACGGGAGAACGTTGCCATTGGAATATCAAAATAATAAATAAATAAAATATACGAATTTAAGGACACAATTGTTATTTTAATTAATGAAATAACTAATAAATCAGTAAAACATAATGAAAAATACACGCAAATGTCGAATTAAAAACCACTTGATGACATAACAAACACGTATAATGCTTCTGACATCCAGTAAATGGGATTGCATTTTAAGCGTTTAATCTTTAATTTTTCGTTATAAAAAGTGGTCGACGGGATAATAGAGAAGTAATAATTCTTTCATATGAATTCACGTCTGATTCAGTGTTTCAATTTTTTTTTTATAATACGTTTTTTTTTTTCAGTATAAGGGTCTTGGCAACCTAGAGAAATAACCTTGGCGAGAGAAGAAAATTTGGCAAAACATTTTCTGGCAATCTATTCCCATTTTCTTATACACAAGCTATCATTATATATATTATTTCTGTTCTCAACATCCTTTTTCTATACACATACAAAACATACAACGATGAATGAGGTATCATTCGAAAAGTGTTTGAACAAGTTTCTGAGATAGTACACCCACATTTCGTTAAAATGCGTTGTTTGATTAAAAAAAAAAAAAATCAGTTAATTAAAAATTAGTGCTAAAACGTACCAGGAAATAATCTCAAAGATTGCAGTGCGAAAGCTTCGCACGGGTCCTTCTGGTAGTACTGTATTTTACTGAGGAAAAAACTTTTAAAATAAAATATTTGAAAGACTGTTTCATTTGCACTCTTCTTAAATAATAAAGAAGCTTATTTTAATGATATTGTTATAATATTTTTTCCAGTCAAGTTTTGACGGGTCCCATCTAGTAATAATTTATGTTGTACTTAAATTAGGCGAATATTACTACTCGGTAGAAATGTAAATAAAAATATTAAGCAAATGTAAAAAAATAAGAAACGAGTGAAACATTAAGCAAAGCCACAAAATAATAAAATTGTATGCTAATGCAAAAATACTTTATTTAAAAATAGCTTTAAACTTTCAAATGCATTTGATAATTAAATAAGTTTTAAAAAAACAATTTCCTTAAATAAACATTTTATTTATTTTTTAATGCTTTTTAAGATGCAAAATAAGAAATAAGATATTTAAAAAATACCTAGATGTTCTAAACCAAATATTAATAAAAATAATATACATAATTTTTCAGGAGAAATTCAAAAATAAATAAAACTGAACATGTCGTTATTTTCTAACAGCTCAATATTATTTTTCCTGTACGACGTGCAATTTAAAACCGCCGCGTTGAAATTTAATTATTCCTTGTTAATCGTTACAGGGCCTGTTGGCCGTAACTCCTCAAAAAAATAAGGACCAAGAATGAAACTTGCAGTAAAGTCACACCACACACTGATTTTTGGAGAGTGGAGGGGTATTTCGTGAATAACAGTTCGTGGCTCCGAAGCCCATATTCTGCAGTTTTGCGTATTGACTGTCCCATTCATATGAAAATGGGCTTCATCTCCCCATAAAATCTTCCATGGAAAGGCATCATCCACCTCCATTCTTGCTAAAAACGTTAAAGCAAAATCCAGTCTCTGCTGCGCGTCACCTGGTAACAATTGTTTATGACAACTAATTTTATACGGATAAAATTGGATTACCTTTCTTAGGACTTTTTGAACAGTAGCATATGGAATATCCAAATTTCGGGCAACTCCAAGTGCACTAGGACCGGCTTCCGGAGTCCCTGATGACTCCACAATCGCAGTGGCAATTTCTTCTTGCATGCGGAGAGGTACTGGATTCCTCCCTCTTCCACATTTTACAGATCCAGTCCACAAATTAAATGATGCAGTCTCCTCGAATTTTTTTACCATTCTTCTCACTGCACACGCTGTGAAAAGACTTTTCCCTTTACGCATTCCTTTCACACGCCTAAATTCACGTAAAGCAGCTGCACAGTTTAAGTTGTTAACGTAGAATAGTTTTAAAATTAAAGGGCGATCTGGTATACTGAGAGCCATATCGTGCAACGTTAATGGCAAAAATGACTGCGTTTTGAGTTTATTAATGATTACAACGGCGTTTGTACCGACAGGACCCGTAGCGCCATCCGTTGCCGATTATTGTAACTATTTATTTTTATTGTTCCACTCTTCTTCTCCTTTCTCGAATAGTATGTGCACAAAGTTTGGTTTCATTCGGGTTATTCCTTCAAGCTACAGACAGCTCCAAATAGGGATACTTATTTTATAACCACCCTGTACATATTAATTAAAATAAATAATTTACATATTTGAAATAACATGAAAATATGCATGAAATAACATAAAAATATGCATGATAGTGCACTAAAATAGAGAAAAAAAATTAAAACCTGTTACTGAAAATGTCTATAACATAGCACAGGGTGATTATAAAAAAACTATCCCGATATTTGAGCCCCTAACTATCATACCGTTCACAGAAACTGAATGAAATTTTGGTTTAAAGTATTTTGAGGTATACGCTCAAGAATCATATGAAAGACAAAAGATAAATTCTAACAGTTACGGTTACAGTGACAAAATTTCAAAAATTTCAAATGGCAACATCCTTTTTTTTAAAATTGGAATGTGATCTTCATAGTAAAAAACCATAAAAAGCGTTGGAACGGTACCTGTAGTACGAAAATCGCCGGCGCTAGACATACTAAGAAGAATAGTGAAAACAACCAATAAGGACAGAAAAGCAACAGAAAACAAAACATTTTATTGTGTTTCATACATTTTCCATTTCACACACGACGACACTTTACATGCGGCAGATGGTGGATAGCACTGAACAATAAAATGTCTTACTTTCTGTTGCTTCTCTGTCCTTTATTGTTTGTTTTCACTTTTCTTCTTAGTCTGTCTAGCGCCGGTAATTTTCGTGCTACAGGTACCGTTCCAACGCTTTTTATGGTTTTTCACGGTGAAGATCACATTCCAATAAAAAAAATGTAGGTGTTGTAATTTGAAATTTTCAAAATTTTGTCACTGTAACCGTAACTGTTAGAATTTAACTGTTGTTTTTCACATGATTCTTGAGCGCATACGTCAAAATAATTTAGGCCAGAATTTCATTCAGTTTCTGTAAACGGTATGACAGTTATGGGCTCATATAACGGGATAGTTTTTTTATAATCACCCTGTACTTTTCAATACCGTGGTTCTTAATGTTATTCACAAGCAGATGGAATTTTTCTTATCCTTAAACGCAAAGGAAGAATAGAATACGGATCGAAATCGACTCTAACGATTTTGACTAAATTTTGTATCCTACCATTTTCAGGCACGGCAAGACAATTGGGATAGAAATTTCGATTAGTGGATCATTTTGAGTCATTACTCGTCAGAGTCCAGCTAATTTTATATAAAGAAACAGATGAATTTTAGGAATTGATAAAATAGTGCATCCAGATTACTCATAATAAATGATTTGAAAATGGAAAATAAATAACTGTTCGAAATATCGACTAAATATAATAAATAAATAAAAATATATAAATTACCGTCGAAAGTGAACCGAAAACTGTTAGCTGATAAAATATTTATAGGATTTAGAAAGTATATTCGAATGCCAACGTATGAACTGGAGTTTTGAAAAATATATAATAGCGTAATAAGGCATAGCTAAAATCAGGAATCTTGTTTTTAAAAATATTTGCTTGCATAAAGTTTCCCTGTGATACTTAGACGCAAATTATACGTAATAATAACAAAGTTCTAGAAGAATATACTGAGGTAAAGTAAAAACAACATAACCAAGCAAAATCATCTATTTTTACGATTTAAAACAAATATTTATTCTAGACAAATGACTTGAAAGTTACTGCCATGATATACACTTGGCTTAAAAATAAAATTAGTATTTTATAAATATACTAGCTGTTACCCGTGACTGCGTTCTCGTAACATTAAAAGAAAAATAAATGTACTAATCAAGCAAAATATTTCATTCCCGATAGTTGTCTGAGTGCAACGAAGACTCATACACAGCGCAGTATTACTTTGCCCCATATATAGCTACGATGGATATTAAAACCTTTCGTCAAGCATAACTCAAAAAATATTTAACGGATTTCGTTCAAATTTTTACAGCAGGTACCTATAAAGGTGACAACGTCGTCTATTTATTACCAAGAATAAGTGTCAAACCGTTTGGAAGTTATATTAAAAAATAGATAAAAAAGCACAATTAAAGTACATACGTCACTAAATTTTGTGCGTACGTCATTTTCACCGGCGGGAGATTTTCGTAGACAAACGGAATTGAAAAGTTCATGGAATACATGGAGCAAAAAAATATGCAAGCACTAATATTCAGCACAATAAAATATATTTCAATTTAATAAAAATGGAAAGTTAATCTGGAATTTTTTCTGTTTGAAAAGTATTAGAGATTAGTAAGAGTAGTATTAGTATTAGAGATTTGGCGTAAATCACACCATTAGCAGCTTTTTTATTTCGCGTGTGTATGTTAGGAACAATTCTTTGATGTTTAAATAAAAGGTTTCGATTTGTGGCATTATTTCTTATTTTCTTTTCCTTTTTAGTATTTTAAATGGAATTAGTGAAAGGCGTGTATTTTAAATTAAATGAATGAAAGACGTGTATTTTTAATGTATGTATTTCAAATGAAATCAGTGAAAGATTTATATTTAAATGAAATGAATGCAATATGAAGATGTTATGAGAAAAATATTTGGCGATTTATCAACTGCGCCAAGTTAACATAAAAGTACCAATACATATGTGGGTACTTCTCTATTATCCCGTCGACCACTTTTCATAACAAAAAACTATCGCCAAATAAACGGGAGAACGTTGTCATTGAAATATCAAAATACATAAATAAATAAAATATAATAATTTAAGGACACAATTGTTATTTTAATGAATGAAATAACTAATAAATCAGTAAAACATAATGAAAAATACACGCAAATGTCGCGTTAAAAACCACTTGATGACGTAACAAACACGTATAATGCTTCTGATATCAAGTAAATGGGACTGCATTTTTGGCGTTTAATCTAACAGTTTGGCGATAGTTTTTTGTTATGAAAAGTGGTCGACGGGATAATAGAGCAGTACCTCTATGTGAAATGAAATAAGGCACAGATGTCATATACGCACCACGTTGGCGCGATTTTTCCCTCCACCAGCTTGGGGAAAACTTTGTTTTTGAATATTAGTTACAAATAGTGTGACAAATAGTACACGTGATTTTTTATTTGAATATAAAAATAAAATAACGTAATAAATGAAACAGCTTCTATTATTTTAAAAAAGGAAATAAAAATAAATAAATAATAGTTTGATATAAATAAAGGCGCGGATGTCATATACGCACCACATTGGCGCGATTGCAACAAAATGGCAATTTTATGCCTCACATGGTAACCCGGTTATTTTGTTTCAATTGTTGTTTATTAACTTTTATTTTTTATTTTAATTCTATAAATTGTTTTTATTATATATATCAACATTTATTTATATCAAACTATCATTTATTTATTTTTATTTCCCATTTTTGAATAATAGGAGCTATTTCATTTATTACGTTATTTTATTTTTATATTGAAATAAAAAATTACATGCTATTATTGTATGGTATTTGTAACTAATATTCAAAAACAAAGTTTTCGCCAAATTGGCGGGGGAAAAATCGCGCCAATCTGGTGCGTATATAACATCTGTGCCTAAATTAATATTGATATACATATAAAAATAATCTATAGAATTAAAATAAAAAATAAAAGTAAACAAACACAACAAACAGTTTTCGCCAAAGGGGCGGGGGAAAAATCGCGCCAACGTGGTGAGTATATGGCATCTGTGCCGGGATTTTTACCCTTTTATCTGTGCTTTCGGAAATATAAAAAAATTAAAAAATTCTTATATCAGGTGTATAATGTTTTGCATTTTTATACGGACCACTTCTCCATTTTAAGATTTTAAATGCTATTTATATCAGATATTTCTTTCTTGAGATTCCCACAAGTTTTTTCCGGTAATTTTTTAGATCGCTTATTAATTGTTTACAATTTTCCCCCCTGGCAATAACAATTATTTATCACAAAAAATGGGTACTTCTCTATTATCCCGTCGACCACTTTTCATAACAAAAAACTATCGCCAAACTGTAACGCTAAATAAACGGGAGAACGTTGCCATGGAAATATCAAAATAAATAAAATATAAGAATTTAAGGACACAATTGTTACTTTAATGAATGAAATAACTAATAAATCAGTAAAACATAATGAAAAATACACGCAAATTTCGAATTAAAAACCACTTGATGGCATAACAAATACGTATAATGCTTCTGGCATCAAGTAAATGGGACTGTATTTTTGGCGTTTAATCTTAGTTTGGCGATAGTTTTTTGTTATGAAAAGTGGTCGACGGGATAATAGAGAAGTACCCAAAAATGGCTTAGTTTTGTTAAATTTGTTTGTTATGTATTTTCATTTCTTATTAAAATATCGAAAATGGCAATACAATTTTATTTTAGCACCGTACTTAATTTTTTAAAATGGCTCAAAAACATGGTTTAATAAACGTATATTTGTAAATATTTTAAAAAACATGTTTTTCCGCTCTCTAGAAAAATTTGTAAGATTCTACAACTGCCTTTGGCACCAACCAGTACATGATACGGAACGTTTCCCTATTCATATACACAGAAGAGGTTGGTCACAAACAAGAGTAATGCTAGCAACAATATTGTTTTAACTCTATAAGAGTTAGAAACAATAATGATATTAAATTCCCCGATTAGCTTAGGGCCCGATTACGGAACTTTCTCCTAGAAAAAAAAAAACTGTAGAAGTCTTTTACATTTGTTTCGAATGAAGCTCGATCAACAAAGCATTAATTGATAATACAAACAACACTAATATTAACATGGGGGCAAAAGTTTGAATTTAAGTGTATATATTTGGAACCCTCCCCCCCCCCAACCACCCACCAAAAAAAGAAAAAGAAAGTTACAGAAAGGAATTTAAAATGGCGTGAAGCCACCCTTTCTGACATAAGAAATTGGCTGCGAACCCGATTACGAAACTTTTACTTAACTTAATAACATGTATCTAATAGACCTGAGGACAATTCCCCTTCCCAGTTATACGGATCTTGGGGCTTTTTTAAAAAGCTTGACGCAGTTCGGGTTGAAGAAGTTGAGATTTACTGTCAAATGACATAAACTACTATGAAAATAAAACTGGTGAATTATTATGCTGGTTTATGTATGTATTTAAAAAAATTGCATCTGATTACACTCTTTAGATAAATTACTCCTGTTTGCATTTAATAACAGATAAGAGGCTTCCGTTTACTAAATTGTTTAAATATTGGGAAGAGTTGGCGAGAGATAGATAGACGTGTAAACAAACGGGTAGACAGACGGGTAGAGAGACGGATAGCGACAGAGATAAGCTAACGGGTAGCGAAACGAATAGACAGACGGGTAGCGAGGCAGGTGCAAAAAAGGGTTGACAGAGGGGTAGTGAGATGGGTAGGGAGACGGGTAGCGTGGTGGATAGAGAGACGAGTACAGAGACGACTTGACAGACGGGTAGAGAGAGGGGTATATAGACAGACAGAAGTGTTGATAGACGAGTAGTGTAACGGGAAGCGAGACAGGTAGAGACACGATTAAAGAGTCGGGTAGAAAGACAGACGGATACTGAGACGGGTATACAGAAGAGTAGAGAGACAGTAGACAGATGAGTTCGGAGAGACACAGCTAAGACATACGAGTAGTTAGACTGGTAGACACGTTTGTAGCAAAGCATGTTATCAATGTGGTTTGAAGTATACGAGTTTCTATAAATAGTTATACAAATAAACAAAGGAAATTTTTTTAATTCAAATATTAAATATTTGATTTAATATTTCAATATTTAATATTTTATTTTTTAATATTTTATTTAGATATTTGTCACAAAGAAAATGTTGCAAAAATTAAATTAAATTTGCGTTAAACTACGCTTGCTAAAATACGCTATTGGCTGCAAATCTGATTATGTGACTTTAAAAATATCGTTTTAAAAGATCCGGCGGTTTTTTTTTTTTTTAGTTTTGAGCAATTCCCGCTTAAGAAAATGAGATTATTTGCCAAATGTTATAAAAAAATGCATATGGAAACATAACAGTATATGAATTTATATATGATATTTTGTAATTATATCATTTAATTTGCTATTTTTCATATATTGTATCCTTATCTATCTCTTGTCTATCACATGCTGTATATTCACTTAGATTCTTGTTGATATCTTCTTTATATCGTAATTGTTAACTTTATGTTCTCAGCAATATCACTCAGACTAATCCCTTTGAGGGAAATCCTAGTTAAAAACGTAAATAATTAACTAACTCTTTATCACATTTCATAGAAGAAAATGCGATATTTCTTTGTTTGAGGAGCCTTGACATAAATCAGTTTAAAAAAGGTGAAACTTTGTACCGAATAACCGCGAAAAGAAACTGCAACCAATGGAAAAAGGACGGCCAAATAAAATCGTGTAAATCGACGAATTGGGTAAAAAGCAATGTCAATTTTACCTGATAAATCATTTTACTTTTAACGACTTTGAGAAACGTTTTAACAGCCATCATTTAAAAATAATTCATTGGAAATAGTATATGCCTTTTCTTTAAATTCGATTCTTGTGAATAGGGAGGAATAATTCTACACCTAAATGCAAGGAGCTTCAATTGCAAAGCTTTTTGCAGTCCAAAATTACATGCAAACGTAACACTTAAATTGCAAAGCTTTTTGCAACCCAAAATTATATGTAAACATTACATTTGCATGAAATTTTCATTGCAAATTAACATTTATTACGGTTCAAATTACAATTAATTTGGGTTCAAATTACACGTAAATGTTACGTTTGCATGTAATTTGTGGTTGCAAAAAGCTTTGCAATTGGAAGTGTTACGTTTGCATGTAACAGCAAATTTGTGTCATGGTTTAAACTATAGCTGAAACAAATCTTGATTTCTTGACAATATGCTGACAGACGATTTTTGCTTTTCAGAATAAATTGATTCATAAAGTTTGAATATGTGGAAATACGTTTTTACTTTTCGAAAATTTTACTGTAATCAAGATTTTTTTTTTTCACCAACTATTCAAATTGAAAATAAAATAATTTTTTTCAGTTTTAATGAGAAAATGGCATAAAAATATATTAATCCGTTTTATTTCTTCTTTTTTATCCACAAAAAAAGAGTAATTTAAGTACCATTTTTAGAAAAATTTAGTTAAAATTTACAAAAAAAAATATTAATATCTCGGAATCTAATTCAAAATTTTAAATTCTCAGAGTTTATATGACATCCTCGAATCAATGATAACCGGTGTTAAGTAAATCGCGTTGCATTAAGAGGAGTAGTTGCGAAATACACACAGTCAGATTTTAACTTAATAGACTTGTGTTCAATTTTCTTTTCCTGATAATCTTACTGATGCTTGTATTATTAATCACAGAGTTCAGAGAATAAATAGAGATGAAATGTTCATGTTTGGCGTGATGCTGAAAATGCAACCCTACAGTCGGCCCAAAGAACTGGCGGCTTACTTTGAAAACTTCTCCCCGTCCAATGAATCCAGTCCTTGTTCCACGTGCAGCCTCTCTCCATCCAATGAAGTCAGCCCTTGGGCCTAATGATTTTAGCGATAACCGGCTTCATATTGCAAGTCGATTTTACTGTTCATTACCTCTCTATTCTTTCACTGTACTCAGTGATTATTAATGTATGAAATTGATACACGCTGAATTTGAAACATATTTAAAAAATCCCGTTTTATTATGACGTCACTTTGATCCCAGAGAAATCTCTTTTCAATGATATAATTCTTTTTAATTTTCTTTTCCTGGCAATAATGACGTGAATTTTAGCAGAAAACTCACATCTGTTTGTAACTGATATTCAAGCTTATTATTAATCAGTATCAAAAAAAATATTTCAGTTATTCATCTTAAATATGACGTCCATTATGTATATACTTTTATTATTCACTGATAGTCATGCTCTTTGTAATATTACGAACATTTGAAAATACATGTTTTATTTATGACGTCATATTTGTTCAAGCCAAGAAGGATCCTTTTCATAGTTCCATGGTTCAAGCGAAATCTTTTTCTTAATAATATAATTATTGTTAATTCTTCTTTCTAATTATAACGCAGTTTTTGACAGAAAAAGATCTTTTTAATGTAACCGATATTCATACTTCATGTATAATAACAAATACTCCATATTGTTGTTTCAAATATCACAGAAATTCATCTTCTTTTGAATTATTTTCATTTTTCACGTGAAAATCGCTCAACTGAAACTTAATTGTTGAGGAAAAATTATTTTTCCGCATTTTTATTTATTGGCAACGATCAAAGCCCTAGCAACGATAAAGTAAAATGGTTAAATTTTATCTAAAAATGTCCATTGATTCTCTATGAAAATAATTAAATTTTTAATTATTAAGAGAAGTATTTGAATAAAATAAACAAAAACCAGTCTATGTTCATTTCCGGGTTATAATCCACCTATATGCAAAGATACAGGGCCATTAATTTCTCCATTTTGACGCTGGCTTCAGCCTAACATTTGCACACAATCGGATTTATAATACTATTAGGATAACAGAATTTACATGATATTATTAAAACAATAATATAAGAAAACAAAGATAAAACTTACTTTTTTTCTTTAAAATATGTTTGTAATAATACAATATCAGGTGTAATTTTTACAACTTTATGGCTCGCATCTAATGGCGGCCATTTCTCGTAGCATCCAAGCGTCACTTCACTACTGGACTGCACCTGACACTGACCTACCTGTGTTTATTCCCCTCTTTTGAGATAATGATCAACAACGCCTACAGATGTCGCTTTCTATACAGCTTTAATCGCTGTAAATTAACCAAAGTACTGTGTTTGATTGCTAGGGGAAATATTAACAGTATTTTTTGCAGTTTTTTCTTCCGATTTTTTTTTTTTACAGTGTGGGTCATTTTGGGTCACTATGGGTCAAGGTCAAGATAATTATATCTATAAAATGGCTCAAACGATTTGGACTAAATTTTGTATCCTACCGTTTTGGGGCATGAGAAGACTATTGCGCTAGGTCACATGTTCGAGAATTTCGATTAGTGGGTCATTTTTGGGTCACTGCCGGGTAAGCTAATTTTATCTAGAAAACGGCTCTAAAGATTTTGACTAAATTTTGTATAGTACCGTTCTGGATTACGAGAAGACCATTCGGCAGTGTCACATGTTTGAGAAAATTGGATTAGTGGGTCATTTTGGGGTTATCACGGGTCAAGCTAATTTTATCTAAAAATCGACTCTAATGATTTTGACTAAATTTTGTATCCTACCATTTTCAGACACGGTAAGACAATTGAGCTAGAAAATTCGATTAGTGGATCATTTGAATCACTACTCGTCAGAGTCCAGCTAATTTTATATAAAAAAGAGATGAAAATATTTTGACTAAATTTTTTATTCTACCATTTTTGAGCACGAGAGGACCATTGGACTAGGTCACATATTCGAGAAAATGAGATTGAGGGTCATTTTGGGTCACTACGTGTCAGGATCAAGCTAATTTTATGTAAAAAACTGCTGAACAATTTTGACTATATTTTGTATACTACCATTTTGGATTACGAGAAGACATTCGGGCTAGGTCACATGGTCAAAAGAATTCGACTAGTGGGTAATTTTGGGGTCACTACTGATCAATGCATTTCATTGTGAATGCATGATGGTTGAAACAGTTATTAAGTTGTTCAACAGTTGGCAGTAAACGAAGTCATAAAGTTGGCAACATTTCACCAAATATCGTCAAATTTGGCGAAATGTCGGCGACATTGGCAAGACTTGGCGGGAAAATGCCAAAACGAATGCTTGGCGCCGAATGAAAAAATGTGCCAAATTTTGGAGATATTTCGCAAAAAAATTGGCTTTTAGAATCTAAAGGAATTTTTGAAAAATTCTTCAATAGGTTTCGAGATACATGATTCACCCAATCAGCGTCCAAAGAACGTTCTCGAAAACAGAATTCAACCAGTCAGAATACATAGAACTGATTAATATTATATTTTGTACAGAGAATTTATTGCTATATTGAGTTGAACACAGAGTGAATTTTAACCGTGCATATCTCGATCTTCCCCGCTGGTTTTCATATGAAGAGCGATTATGACTTGCACACAATAGAAGACTAAAAATTTGCGAACCTTAATTTAATGCTGGTTGACTAAAAACAAAGGAAAATATTCATTTCGCGTTAGTTCTCTAAACAAAAATAAAATAAAATCGTTTTAATTAAAAAACTATCTTAGCGTCAGAAACAAAAATCGAACAACAAATTATTCGCCTCTCTTCCTATATGCGCCATATCAACAGGTCGTCGCCGTCAATGCCTGAGATAAATCTATAAATTCATCAAATATTAATATCAAAATAAATATCACAATTTTTTCTTTTAAAATAGCTTTCTAATAACAGAAAAGATAAACACTATTTCTGTTTCCCTTCATTCTGATCATAAAATGATTAAAATGACTTGAAATGGAATAAGTAATTTTGACGAAGAAAAATAAGTTTTTTCCTCTTGGATGAAAATTAAAATAAAATTGTCAGTTTCAGAAAGAATGAGCCCGTTATCTCCCGAGCCTGAAGACTCGCATAAAAATCGAGCCCGAGCTCGTGTCTAGTGTTGGGCACGCTCACGAAAAAAACGAACTAGTTCAAACTCAAGTTCAATTTCTCAAAAATGAGCCAAGTTCACGTTCAAACTCAAAATTTTTCAAACGAACTCACCCAACTCAAACTCATCTATGAAAGTGAACGAAGTTCACTAAAAACTCGTTTTTTTTAATATATTAGAATTTTATCGTTTAAATTTACATAATTTTGTGAACTAATCGTTTGGTTATTCGATGCAAGAGTCTTCATGGGCCTGGCCCAATTTTCCTCCCCGACACTTGGTCCGAACGTTTGGGGATTATTTTTTTCTAGAGGTTCAGACTCAGATGGGCCGGGACTAAATTTATTTTCCGGCCCACGTTGGGGCTGGACTGCAGTCTTCTTGAGGTCTGAACATGTAGAAATTTTCAGTCCCCGCTCATATGAAAATCATTGGACCTTCACGGCTCTGGACCGTTCAGTAAAAATATCAGTAAAATCCCAATTTTTTTTTTCAAATAATGCACGTATTTTTAAATCGCTATTATTCCACAATTAAAATTGGTATGTTTATTTATTTTATTATTTTTTTAAGATGGGTAGATAAATTTCTGGGCAATAAAAATAAAATACGGTAAAACCTGAGAAAAAGAACTTGCCTATGACGGAACTCCGTGTTTAACAAAACAAAACAAAACAGTGATCTATGTAAAATAAAGATAACAGTACTTGTGAAAAGAATGTAATGCATTTACAACAGACGATGAACTTGCTCATAGGGGAACCAGCCCATGACGGATTTTTCTTCTTTCCTATGCAATTCCGCCTTAGAAGATTTTATTGTATAGAATTTTTATATTTAAATCTCCAAGAACATAGAACGTGGACTAACGATATGAATGGTAACTGTGATATTTACATATAATCAAATGCATTTAAAAAATAAATACTATACCTCAGAACCCGTTTTTTAAATGAAGAATATAAGCATGATATAAAAGGTAAAATAAGTATTTTTAGTTAGGACTTCTCGTACAAGACACTTTTAACCTTATAGGCGTTAAAACAGAGTTCGTAACTTTCTTAATCATACAAGACAATAAAGTAAATAAAAGGTCTGGTCTCACCTAATTTTCTGGTTCGTGTTCTATTAGCTTCCTTAAAGGTAGAAACATCTTTATCTAATGAAGATCATTTATTTGAGAGACGAGAGACACACTTAATGACGATTACAATCACAATACGATCGAATACACGAAACAAGCTATGTACAAACGAAAGTAAACAACAGTCAGACAGTCAAATTGTTCTACGCGCTTAGCGCCACCTGGTGGTTCCTTTTCATTTTGCAACAACTTCCGCAGGGCAAAGTTCGTCTGGAGACGAAAGTGCTGAAAGTTCAAGGGAGCAAAGAAGCTGCACCGGTCTTCTGATGATGGCTCCGTTTGGCAACCTCACTGCGCATGCTCTTGTCTGACCATCACGTCCAGGATGAGTCTGGATTATAACACCCATTTTCAATATGAGGCGTGGGGTGTTTTCCTTTATAAGAACGATGGTGTCTTCTTTAAATTCACTTGGTCGGTCAACCTGTTGGTGCTGGTGAGCAGATTTCAGTTCTAGCAGATAATTGGATTTCCATCGTTTCCAAACTTGAGTCAAAATATTTTCTTGATATTTTCTCATTTTTATTATTTGGTATTCGATGGATTGTAGAACTGTTATTTTTGATTGAAGTAGAGTTAGCAATCTTCTACCAATTAAGAAATGGCCAGGTGTGAGGGGTTCTGGCTCACGAGGATCGCTGAATACATAGGTGAGAGGTCTAGAATTGGGAATAGCTTCTACTTCAGTCCCAATTACTTCCAATTCTTGAAAGGAAACTGAAGTTTTTCCAAGAATACTTTTTTGAGACATTTTAACTGATCTTACAAGACGCTTCCAGAAACCTCCCCACCAAGCTGCTCTTTTAACTATGAAATTCCATTTGATGGACAATCTACTAAACAAATCTTTCACTTCTTCATTTTTCATAATCTTCCATAGTAAATTTAATTCTCGTTTTGCCTTATGGAATGTTTTCGCGTTATCACTGTAGACAATACTGCATATTCCTAGTCTTCCTACAAATTTTCGGAACGCTTGAATGAATGTTTTTGTGGTCAAGTCTGGAGTTAATTCTAGGTGTACTGCTCTTGTTACAGCACATGTGAAGATCAATATGTAGGTTTTCTTAGTCTCATTGTGATCTTTAATGTAAAACGGACCTAAGTAATCTAGGCTAACTTGGAATGGATAGGCTTCATTTATTCTGTCGGCAAGTAGAGGTGCAGGAATCTGGATGGCAGGTTTAACACGAAGTTTTCACATAAATTGTGTCTAAATATCAAACTCTTGATTCTTTGTCTTGGTTTCAAAATCCAAGTTTTTTCTCTGAGTTGTGTTAAAGTTTCCGATACACCACCATGTCTTTTTTTTTCATGACAATCTTTGATGATAAGATTTGATAAATGAGATGTACTAGGTAGTAAAACTGGATGAACTTTATGGTACGAGATATTAGCTTGCTGTAATCGCCCACCAATCAAGATTATTTTTCTTTCATTTAAAATTGGATCAAACGGTCGAATAACTGAGTTTGCTGGTACTGGTTTTCCTTGCGTCAGCGCTGAATATTCTTCAGGAAAATGCTCCATTTGAGTAAGTTTAATCCAGTATTCTTCGGAAAATGCATGTTCTTCTGTATCCAAGGAACCAATTTTCTTACTCTGATGATTTCTTGTATTGTAGATGAATCTTTGAATACATAGAGTAATTCGTAATATCTGTTTAAGTTTGCTGAATGTTCGAATATCGAAAAGAGCTTCAAGTTTCGTTGTCAGGAGCATATTTACCACTTCATATTCTTTATTTCCTAAGTTGGTTGCCTGATCGGTATGAATGTTGGATTGTGGCCATTGACCATCGCACTTCCTTAGCCACGGTGGGTGGCCCAAACCACCAGAGCTCCAAGTCCTTTAGATTGGTTAAGTTTTCACCTAGTATTAACGTATCAGCAAGGTTATCATTTCCAGGACAGTGATTCAAACAATCAGGATCAGATATTTTCTTGATTTTATCTACTCTGTTCTTGACAAACATCTTCAATTTTCGAGAATTATTCTTGATCCAGTGAAGAACAATCGTGGAATCTGACCAAAATACAGTCTTCGTATCCTTCGGTATACTTAAATGTAGTCGAATATGATCGAACAACCTGGCTCCTATAAGTGCAGCAAGAAGCTCTAAGCTCGGCAGAGTTATTTCTTTAACTGCTGCAACCCTAGTCTTTGAAGTGACTAAATTCGAATGGAAAATTCCCTCAAAGTTGCAAAAACGTACGTAAACAACTGCTCCGTAAGCTCGTTTGCGGGCATCAACGAAGATGTGAAATTGACAGTCTGTAAGTTCTTCCATTCCTTTCATTGAGAATAGATGTCGTGGCACAGAGATCTGTTTCAAATAAAACAATTCTTCAGACCAATCTTGAAATATTTTTGCTAAGTCGGTTGGTAAAGCATCATCCCAATTAAGATTTCCCTTCCATATGTCTTGCAGTAGTAATTTAGCTCGAACCGAAAATGGTGATATTAAGCCCAACGGATTGTAGATTCTTCGTATAGTTTTTATTACGCTTCTCTTAGTAAATTCTAATTCTATCATATCCTTATCCCTTAAGAGTTTACCATTATCAACGCTTAACACATCATCTGCTGAATTCCGGTAATAGCCAATGACCTTGCATGACGTGGATTCATCGTTAACTTCTTCCTTAAATCTATCTTGCAATGATCGTACATTTGTCTTCCATTTTCTCATGTTAAGCCTGCTTCTCCCAAAATGAATCTTATTTGTTCGTGGATGGTGTACGCTAAATCTTCGTCTTCTAAACTGTGTATAAGATCGTCTACGTACAATCTACTGTTCAAAACACTGAAGGCAGTTGGATAAACATCCTTATACTTCTAGATGTGATGTTTAACTGTCGCGTTCAGTAAAAATGAGCTCGATCTTGCTCCAAAAATTACACGTGTTATCCTCAAAACTTCGGGTTCAGCGTCTAAATCATCCGTGACCCATAGAAATCTAACTGCGTCTCTTTTTCTGGCGCCAAGGCAAATTGGAAAAATGCACTTTCTATATCTGCCGTTATGGCAACCTTATTCAGACGGAACTGCAAAAGAAGTATTAGGATATCGGGCGTTAAATTCGGACCTGGACTCAAGCAGTCATTAAGGGACGGAAAATTGTGTTCACTCGAGGAGGCATCGAAAACTATTCTCATCTTCGTCTTTGTTTTAACTTCGCGTACTACCGCGTTATGTGGCATATAATAGATTTTAGAATTATCACCACATTCATTTTCATTGACCTTTCCAGCTTCTCCTTGAATTATGTGTTTAGAAATAATTTCCTTGTATTGACTAGGAAAATTTCGATTCTTCTCAATTCTTTTGACAAGTGTTCGCAAACGGTTGTTAGCATTACTATAGTTATCCTGTAGCGACACGGAATGTTCTTTCCATGGTAGTTTAACTTGGTAGTGACCGTCGATTAGTTTTGTAGAATTTTCAAACTCTTTCGAAACTTCGTCATCTTCGGAATTCAGATTGTCACTACGCGATATTCCCAAACCTTCCAAATCGAACAATCTTTTCAAAATGTCTGATTCTTCTAAATTTTGATTACGCACTATAACATGCATTATGCTTGTTTAAAATCCTTGCGTTTTGTTTCAGAACGATTAAATACATAACCTAGTTTCGTTTCCATTCCTACTAAAGCACCGGAAACTCTTTTGACTTTCCCTGTAGCGATTTTCCAGAAATAGTCTGACCCAATTAATAGAGAGACCCTTAAATTTTCAGACCCTTCAATATCAGCTATCTGTATTTTGGCTTCATTACAAAATCTGTGAATTTCTTTACCAGGACCTTGAATTTCAGCTTCCGATATGGAAGACGTTTCAATTGCTTCAATCGAAATAATTTTTCTTTGGATCATAAATGCTTCTTAAATTTACCTTTACCCTATTTCTTACAATGGATTTCTTTGGTTTTGACCCGAAAGCATAAATCGCTAATTTTTCTTTTCCTATAACTTCTAAATTAAATTTACGAGATAATGTTTTATCGATGAACGTATTTTGCGACCCCGAATCCGTGATAATTTTTATTTTTGTTTCCTGAGAATTATTACTTAGAAAGGCGACAGCTGTCTGCAAAAATACATTTTCATTTACTGTATTCGTTGTGCAAATCAGAGCATTGGAACGAGTCTTTACTTCGGCAGACTTTGAGACGCTTTCCTCTTTGTTATTTTGTTGTTCAGTTTCGTCACAAATTAAAAAAGTCCTTCCGGCCTGTACCGGGAGGAAAAGGTAGCTTTCCTATATCTTCGTTTTAAAATTTAATCTAATATTACACGAAAACAGCAAGTTAAAATGCAAAGAAACGTTTACAAAAGATTCGTTAATACTGAATTTGAATAAGAAATTCGCCAAATTATTGAGCAATAGCCAAATTGGCTTCATTTATGAAGACTTATTTTGGTCGCCAAATTTGGCGATATTTCGCCAAATCTCGCCAATTTTGCCAATTTTGTCGCCAATGTCGCCAATTTTTGCGCTAACGGATATGAATATATAGTTTTATGCGTATGATTGGGAAAATTATTACAACAATGAAAGAAAATAATTTGCGAGTAATCGCGTTAATGTGCTGTTTTGTTTCAAAATGTCAGCCACCCTAGAATTTCAAACTGCTCTATCTCAGCCATTTTTTAAGATAGAGGTAAACCAAAAAATGCTCTGGAATCCTTGTATCAAGGCCTAACACGTAGTTAAAAAATAAATTTGAATTTTTAAATTTTGGTATATTTATTTTAGTTTTAAATTTTTAAATGGCCGCCATCTTGAAACTAATGGCGGACCAAGCTGGCCAACGAACTCGGTCGAGACATTGGTGAGCTTAATACACAAAAATTAGTTTCATCAAAATCGATTTATAAATACGAGCGTTATCGTATGACATAGGTCAGATATATATATATATATATATATATATATACTAGGGGGCCTACCCCATGCGAGCTACGCTCGCCAACCCCCGCTCAGACTTCGATGCCTCTAAAAACATGACAGCGTGCTTTATTTTAAAAATATTGGTAAATCTGTAATTGGGTTGCCATGCTTTTAACGTTTTAATGGGGCATTTTTTTATTATCATGGCCTCATACATAGCTGTTGCGACAACTGACGACTGTTTTCGGGATTGATAAGTAAAATCAATTACAGCTTGAAAACCAGCTTGTATAAAATGGTTAGGTTTAAATTGTGGCTACCTCTGGGACTTTTATAACAACGACCTGTATTCTATTCTTCCTTTGCGTTTAAGGATGAGAAAAATTCCATCTGCTTGTGAATAACATTAAGAACCACGGTATTGAAAAGTACTATGTTATAGACATTTTCAGTAACAGGTTTTAATTTTCTCTCTATTTTA
Organism: Maratus michaelseni; assembly: GCA_963931845.1. Classification (NCBI taxonomy): domain Eukaryota; kingdom Metazoa; phylum Arthropoda; class Arachnida; order Araneae; family Salticidae; genus Maratus; species Maratus michaelseni. The sequence continues at coordinate 151,249,910 of OZ007591.1, read as the reverse complement.
GTGCACCATCATGCATATTTTCATGTTATTTTAAATATGTAAATTATTTATTTTAATTAATATGTCTATACGAATTTTCTAATAATTATTTATCATACAAAATTAATTAAATATTTTGTGCATGCATGCCTGCATTTATTCGGCATCAATTGATGAGATATTTAAACAAATTTGCTTTCCGCGATAATTTTATACCATGTTATGTCACTTGAATATTGTCCATAAGAAAATCGGGTTCTTTTCCAGTATAGGAGTCTTTGCTTTTAGGTTTGGCGTAATTCGAGTTTCAAAAAGGGATAGATTCGTTAATATACATAGATTTGTTGCCAAAAGTTATGAAAAAAACAAAAAAACAAATGAACTTTTGGTGCTTTTCTATTATAAGGGTCTTGACTTTTTTTTTTTATTCTCCTTCCGTTCAGTTGGACAATTATTATTTTATATATTCGTTTCAAATATCCGAATTAGTGATTTTATAAATTCGTTTAATTAAATTTTACAAAAAAATAAAATGATATCAATAAATAATAAATACTATTAATTCCTTCCCCCCCCTTTCTTTTGCTTTTACACGAGGCTAGCGAAAAAGACAGGCTACCGCGGTGCATTCCACCTATCTTTTTTTACAGACCGCTAGAGTGACGTGATGCTCTATTCGTGCACCTGCACTGGTGCATTCGAGCATCACGTGGCTCTGACGGTCTGTAAAAAAAGATACGCGTAAAGCACCGCGGTAGCCTTTCTTTTTCGTTAGCCTCGGCCTTTACATAAATGACGTCATTTGGACGAATTTATTCAAAATATTTTCAGTTCATAAATTAAATTAAATGCTGACAGACGATTGAATCCTGACGATAGAAATGTGATTTTTTTTTCAAATTTTCCTGAAAAACATAATTTAATCACAATTTTGTCTTTATTATCGATTGAAATAAAAGATAAATTCAATTTCAATTTGAAAATGACGAATAAAAAGAAATCAATAATCCTTATCGGGATTCTTTTCAATTTTTTTTCCTTTTTTGTCACAAAAAAAACTAAGTAATTAGTTTCCATCATTACAGAAATGTCATTAAAATTAGAAAAAAATTAATATCTCGAAAACTAATTCCAATTTCAAAATTCTATTACCAGTTTTGACATCCGCGGATTTTTATGGACAATTGGTATTAATTTCACCATCAAGCGTTTAATATTTTATTAAAAATAGCCCTGAAACATAATCAGTCGTTTAATCAGTCGTTTCATAAAATCGTTTCATAAATTCGTTTCATAAAATCGTTTCACAAATTCGTTTCATTAGGATTTTATATATATAGGGTAGATATGGATATATCTATATATATAAATCAACATTTGAGCGGAGGGTGGTTTTGGGGTCTGGGGGTCATGATCGGTGAAAATATATCGAAATTTTCCGGAACTGCTTTCCTCCGAACGGCTGCAATAGGTAGCTTTATACTTTTTAGTATTGAAAGCTACCTAACATTATGTCTTCGATTACAAATCGAGCAACGTGTTTTTTCACGGCAAAATTTCGATACGTGTGACCTTCGGATGCAATTAAAGCAAAAATATTTTCGTAAAAGACTCGATTTTTTTCATTTTACGGTTAAGGAACAATTAAAATTCTCGTGGTCCCCTGAGCAAAATAAACAGTCTTTCTTGATAAGAGTGTTTTATGCAGCTGCGGTGGGTATATTTTTAAGAGTTTCATGTTTGCAATAAGGTAATTCTTTAATTTTATTCTTTTCAAATTCTTCATCATTTCGAAACATTTACGTTTTTTCTCGCGTTTCAATTGCATGATTTAGAAATTCTAATAATTTGGAACAGTTACAAGAATCTTCGATTTTAGCAGAGCGATTAAATCCGAAAATAATTTCTTCAGGAATTAATTTGACTAAAATGGCGAATAAGATTCTCCCATAATTATTTAATTCTACTCCGACTGTTTCGAGACTCCTAATTTGGATAATACAGGTGTCATGTAGCTGTCTAAGCTCTCTTATATTCGCTGCAGATTTTACAGGCGTTAGGTTTAAAAGCTTGTTTACATGTGATCGTACTATTAATTCATTTTTCCGAATCTTTCTTTTAACAATCCGATGGTGACATCGTAATTATTTTGTGCTATAGCTAAACCTTGAATACATTTTAAAGCTGCTCCTTTTAAGAAATTCTTTAAGTATTTTAACTTCTCTATATTGGTTAACTTTACATTTTCATGTACAGACACTTCAAATTGCCCCCAGAATTCCTGCCAATTTTCATACTTCCCATCGAAAGGTTGTATTGTAAGTTTCGGTAATCTTATGTGAGAATAATTCTTTAATTCATCAGGTTCTGTGGACAATGGAATAGAAGAGTCTTTTTTACTTTCATTAGGAACATTACGCCTTAAATATCTATCGATTTTAGCTTTCGTTTATGTAATTTTTTCGGGATATTCTTGACTGGATGATACACCTTTTTCGAGTGTCTCTAAGTTATCTACAAGTTTCTGAATTTCTGAATCTAATTTGTAAACCAGTTCAGGATTCTCTATTAATTGAATTTTGAGATCTTCAATTTCATCATTATCTATTTTGTCTCTTGCCAAATATTCACTTATTTTGTTTATAATCTTCGTTAAAGATGCTCTAAGAGACTTACGCATGCTTTTTGATTTATCTAATTCGCTAGGTTGCGCCATTTTCTAAATTTCAGCTCGCGGGAAATTCGGCACCATAAAACAGAGTTCGTAACTTTCTTAAATCACACAAGACAATAAAGTAAATAAAAGGTTTGGTCTCACCTAATTTTCTGGCTCGTGTTCTATTAGCTTCTTTAAAGGTAGAAACATCTTTATCTAATGAAGATCATTTATTTGAGAGACGTGAGTTACACTTAATGCCGATTACAATCACAATACGAACGAATGCACGAAACAAGCTATGTACAAACGAAAGTAAACAACAGTCAGTCAGTCAAATTGTTCTACGCGATTAGCGCCATCTGGTGGTTCCTTTTCATTTTGCAACAGCCGTAAACATCTATGTTCGGCCAGGTCGAGCTTAGTCGGGAATATCTGAGCCAATTGATGTTTTGTGCAGTCTGGGCCGAAGTTTTAATTTTTGTACTTGACTTGGTCAATAATTTTTTTCAACGGGCCGAGTTGTGCTCGGAGCACTTCTGACCGAACTTTGAACTTTTCAACCGGGCCAAAAATAAATTGTCTACGGATTGTATTGGTCGCGCTCGGCCTGAAAATTTCGTCCCGTGCATGCCTCTAATTCAATGTATTAGGTAGCTTTCAATACAAAAAAGTATAAAGCTATCTATTGCAGCCGTTCGGAGGAAAGCAGTTCTGGAAAATTTCGATATATTTTCACCGATCATGACCCTCAGACCCCAAAACCACCCTCCGTTCAAATGTTGATTTATATATATATATCTCTGACTTATGTCATACGATAACGCTCGTATTTATAAATTAATTTTGATGAAACTAATTGTGTGTATTAAGCTCACAAATGTCTCGATCGAGTTCGTTGGCCAGCTTGGTCCGCCATTTTGTTTCAAGATGGCGGCCATTTAAAAATTTAAAACTAAAATAAATATACAAAAAAATTAAAAAATCAAATTTATTTTTCAATTACGTGTTAGCCCTTGATACAAGGATTCCAGAGCATTTTTTGGTTTACCTCTATCTTAAAAAATGGCTGAGATAGAGCAGTTTGAAATTCTAGGGTGGCTGACATTTGGAAACAAAACAGCACATTAACGCGATTACTCGCAAATTATTTTCTTTCATTGTTGTAATAATTTTTCCAATCATACGCATAAAACTATATATTCATATCCGTTAGCGCCAAATTCTCGCCAAAATTGGCGACAATTGGCGAAATATCACCAAATTTGGTGACAAAAATAAGTCTTCATAAATGAAGCCAATTTGGCGAATTTCTTATTGAAATTCAGTATTAACGAATCTTTTGTAAACGTTTCTTTGCATTTTAACTTGCTGTTTTCGTGTAACATTCGCTAAAATTTTAAAATGAAGATATAGGAAAGCTACCTTTTCCACCCGGTGCAGGCCGGAAGGACTTTTTTTATGCGTCGCATCTGCATGATAATTTGGCGTGTTTTTTCTTTAAAAATTTAATTTTTTTTTTTTTTTACTTTTTCATTTAGATAAAAAGGAGATTGTGAATTAGAATTATATCATTAGTTTTCATTGATTATTTTACATATATAAATAAGTATAGACACCGTCTCGGAAGGAATATATCTGTATCTTGAAATTAAATTAAATTTTATTCGTCTCTAATTTGTTAAAAAAAGGGTAAACTTTATTCATCCTAAGTAAATTAAAATAATTAAACACAGAGAGAAAGAATAATAGAAATGCTTTTGTCAGAATATCTGTGTTTCTCCTACCCTTAATCACTCGAAAAGACAAATTTTATTTTATTTATTTATTTTTACATTCCTGAGTTTCAAATTTATGTTATACAGTAAGACGCATTAAAAAATGAGCTGTTTCATTTTCCGATTTTGGAATACACTGGTAGAAACTTATTTTTCAATATTCAATATTTGTTAAATGTTAAAATCTCTGAAATGCTCTAGTGGGTTTATATGTTTAAAACAAAACTGTCTTGTAAGAAGAGTTCTAAAATAATTCCTAATTTAGGTTATTTCATGTTTATGTTCTCCGTTTTAAAAAAATAGCATGTACTGCGGATTACATCAAACACATTTATTCCAAAATTCTTGTTCCCTTTCCACTGAATTTTGTTTGTACGAGCGCTGATAAAAATTATATGTCTGAAATAAAAAATGGCCTTTTCTTTTTGCATATGAATCAATAAAATTTGCACATTTTTTTGTAAATTTATTTGTTTTAAAACTGGCTCTGATGGTGCCGAAACATGTCAACAGTTTAATAAAATTTACTTTAATGTTTATAAATTTTTATTTTATACATTTTAGTAATTAAGTATTTTTCTAGTTATTTTGAAGCTTTAATGAATTATTGAAAGCATTTTTTATTTTGCATTTCTATTTTGCATTCTTTGGGAAAATAAAATTTATAATTAAATGCACTACCTAATATAGTTTCACAACAATTAAAGACAAACTTCTTAATAACTCGTTAAAAATAAGAAAGTTCTTTGAGGTTTCTTTGTTAAAAAAGGTTCTCAATTTCTTCTTGCTCATTTCTATGTAAGATTGTGCACGCTGTTTCTAACTTACATTGAAAAACAGACAATATTTTACTCCTGTCAAGCAGAATACTTAGAAGTCTAGAGTCAAAGCCTGATTAAAAGATAAAAGTTTAAGAGAAACCTATTATGGTTTATGACCTAAAGTTTCTATATGGTCAGGCGTAGGTTTCTAAATTGAAGTTGGCCAGGGGGTGCAAATGTATCTTCAGGGAAGTGGTACAATGGGCTTGAGATAAGATCTTTCTTCTATCCCTGGATAGCGTACTGACTGTTGGCTATTATCCCGCTCTTCTCAGAACTCTAGGAAGATACCCGTTGTACGAGTAGAGTACGACGTTACGCGATTCCATAACACTGAATTTGACCGTGCTCTTGTGTAAAGGAAAAGTCTTTTTTAAGAATGAGATAATTTTCCAAATTGAGTTAATCTAAATTTATGTTGTAATTTAAACTGAAATTCACGAGTTTCAAATTCCGACTTTTCTGAAGAACGGGGAAATGGGGACGAAAAGATAATTTTGTACCCCTACATAAGATATCAGGGTAGCAGCAGCCAGCGTTGCCTCCGTTAATTCGGCGCCTATTATTTCCAGTAAAGAAAAATTCACAGCGTCATTCTTTAAGTATATTCTTTACACATAAGGATAGACAGAGAGAGAGAGAGAGAGAAATAAAAACAATCACTTAAAAGTGGCGTTTTAAGACGATTCTCAAATAAATAAAAATATTTTCCCCGTTCAACAATAACAAACTCCAATTTTCAATTATTATATTACATTTTGGGTTATAAGAGTTGCTGTTTCATGAGGACCTTTTATCGGGCTTTCACGTCAGAAAATTCTGCTCAAAGCTCCAAATTTGACAGCAATTTTGAACGAGCTTTCAAATTTACATAAAAAAATAGACAAAGCTGTTCAATTTCACAGTTTCTGATTGAGAGCATCTGCACATTCTTGCGTCCGATACCCCTTGTACTTATGGGGGTGGGGGTTGAAAACACATCTCGAAATCTATTATGGCTTTATGAAAAGATAATAAGTCTTTGTAATAAGAAGGGATAAAGATATTTTCTAAAAATATACACATGAGTTCGGATGATTTTTTTTTTATTTGCCTCCTTTGCCCCTCGAAGGAGGGGCATAAAATCCATCACGCTTTCGTGATAAAACTTTACAAAATACAAATTTTCAATATATAATACCAGTGCAAAGTTTTATAAAGATAATTCTCAGAACAAGATATTTAACGTTTAAGAAAAGGATTTCGTCATATACAGGTTGCTTTTCACAGGTTTTATTGTGCTTTATTTTTTTCCTAGAAATGTATGTACTATTTCTCCAAAAGAATTTTAATTGTAGAATAACTGTGATTTAAAAATACATTCATTTTTTGCAAAAAATTGCTAGGCCGGGCTTCATTCTACTGATGCACGTGACAAGCTAATGATTTTCATACAGTCTGTGTCGGGACGGCGCCTGAAAATTTTGACCCGTGCAGACATCTAGGAAGAATGAAGTACAGGCCCGGCTAGACCTTGAAAAATAGTCTTGCTTGTCCCACCTGAGACTGCAGAAAAAGTAAATCCCGGGCCCGGCCCAGAAAGAGTGATGACAAGACCGGCCCGCCGTAGTCTCGTGTAGGCTTCTAAAAAGCCTTTGAAAGGAACAAAATATATTCTTAACGGTGTAAAAAATTTGAAAGAAATTTACGAAAAAAACTGAATGAGTTTGAGTTGTAATTTTCACTCAAACTCGCGGATATTCTTAGTTTAATTCAATTTACCACGGATTTTTCAAAAAGTCCTAACACTGGTATATACGCAGTACTAAAGCCAGCTTTCAAAGCCAGTTTTCAAACAAATCAATGTTTTGTAGAAATTCATTCGGGCCAGGCCGGTCTCGGGCCGAACTTTTAGCTGTTATACCGGGCCGCATAGGGTCAATAATTTTTTTTCTCTACGGGCCGGAACGGGCTCAAGCCGAACTTTTAATTTTTATACCGGGCCGAGCCGAATTTTTCTTCTACGGAGAGGGCCGGGACCGTACCGTGAAATTTCAGCCCGTGCAGACCTCTACCATAGACTGCATAGTACAGCCACCTCCGTTCCAAAATACTGTTTCTACTACATTTCTTTCAATATATCCTGTTGTAAACTATATTGATTTTTTAATGTATCTCTATTTGTATATAAATATCTGAATTATTATTAAAACCATTAATCCATTTCCACGGCTTAGAAACTTAAAAATCTGAAAAATTCTATACCGAAAAACCTTCTAAGACGGAATTACATAGGAGAGAAAAAAATTGTTATAGTTTAGTTACTTTTTTTACGAGATCTGTCGTCTCTTGCAAAGTATTATTTATTTTCAAACGTTACGATTATTATATCCATTTTGCACCGATCAAGGATTTTTTCCGTTTAAAACAGGATTTTGTAATACACAGATTCTTATAACAGGTTTTACAGTACTGTATATCCCCCTACCCCCCTTGAAATGTATATGTATTATTCATTAAAGGGAATTTTAACTGTAGAATAATGGTAATTAAAAAATATAAGTATTTTCGGCAAAATTGTTGACCCAAGGAGGTTGTTTGTTAAACAGATTTTTGCCCGAATCAGACAGGGACGGGTCAATGATTTTCATACAAGCAGAGTTGATGTGACCATGCCAGAAAATTTCGGTCGCTGCACACATCTAGGAAGAATAAAGCACAGTCCCAAAAATAAGCCCGGTTCGGCCTGGCCCGAGCCTCCAGAGAAAGCAAGACTCGGGCACGACCCAAAAAACTGATGATCAGAATCGACCCGTCCCGAGACCGTATAAGGCACCTAAATGGCATTTGAATGGGAAAAACGTGTTCTTAACGGCTGTAAAATTTTTAAATAAATTATGCAAAAAAATAAGTTTGAGTTGTAAATTTCGTTCAAACTCACAGATTTTTTTAGCTTTCATTCAGCTCACTTTCGTTTATCAAAAAGTGAGTCAAGTTCAACTCACGTTCATGGAAAGTGAATTAAGTTTGTGAGTTTTCGTTCAATGAGCGCGTTCATGCCCAACACTGCTCGTGTCATCTCTAGCACACACCACTGAATATGAGAAAAATTCGACGGCCTCGAGGTGTCCGTTATTTAGAAGTGCTGGAAGGACGCCTAGTTGGCCTATCTCAGTTGCGCGAGCGGGACTCTCGACCTGCGTCGAGGTAGGTGATGCTGAGCAACGACTAAATAACAACGGTCAGACCGTTTCTAAATCTTTATCTGGGGCGTTGACGAACGTGACATCGAACTCCGAAGAGAACGGTGCATGGTCACTCTGCAGTGACGCTTGGTTAGTGCGTGAGGCGGCATGAAGCAACCCTCGGTGCTAGCAGGCGGCAGAACGCAGTTACCGGCATGTGGGTATACACGCATGGTCTGAAACCACCACGTCATCCTCTGCAGATGGAGTAGTTGCGTGTCGACCTCACTGGTCGGGAAGAAAGGGGATTGTCCGCTCGTACGAAGAGTAATAAGAGTCCTCGGGGCCATTCAGATCACCGTGTGACCGTATCAACTCTTTGGGAGGGTGTAGGTTCTTTCCCTGGACTGTTCGATTACAAGGAACCGGACCGGTGGCTCGCCGACTATCGCGGCGGCGATCAAGCCAAAACTCGAATCCCGGGTCGAAAACCAATCCAGAGCGTCTCTGCGCAATCGGAGCTTACTGCTACCGATGGTTGGATTAGCAGGAATCTTAGAAATAACTTCCACGCAACTAATCTCGATCGGAACCGCCTCTTTGGCGCTTTTAAAGGAGTTTTCCATGACCTTTAGAGTACCGATAGTGGTGCCTCCCTTTTTTCGTTGTTGATGTTGTATTTTTGTTTTTGATTTTGTTTTATATGTAGATGACACCTCAGTTGAGTCGACTGGCCACTACCTGCATTTCGCTAAAGGGCTTCGCCGGAGAGAAAGCTTCTGGGGGCAACAACTAAACCAGGACGTGTAGATGCGTTCAGGGACCCTTTTCCTCGAAGTTCCGAGCTGGCGAGAGGCTCCTTCTCCTTGCCGCAGCCGATAAGACCAGTCGTTTCCTCCTCCCCTAGGTCTCGATGATCGGAAACTGCCGTACAGTAAGAGTCCTTGTGGTAGTCAGAAGAAAGTAATAAACATTTAATAAACACTTTAATCATTGAAACTGATAATTATCAAAAATGTTTTCTAAATGTTTAAATGTTTTCTCTTGCAAAAATCTATAAGCGACACATTTATCATTAATGAGTATTTTGGCTAGTTTTAGAAATATATGTGAGAAAAAACTATGAATTGCTTCTGAGCTGTGTACAGCATGATAAAAAAAATTGGCACCGTCAAGGCTTAGAATTTTAGAGATAAATTTCTCTCTTCAGCCTAAAATTTACGGGAATTTTTTTTCTCTTTAAAGGGGTGAGGGGGGGGGTGGGGGAGGTGTATTCAATTTCCTAATTGACTTGTTAATGTTACTTTATTAGGGTCACATTATATTTACTCCCATCGTTATAATGCTATTAAATCATTTGCGTTATTAAATTACATTCAGTATGCTCTTAAAAATCTCCGCAGCCTGACACTAGAGTCCTGCGCAAATTGAATTGTAGCCGACCCAAATCCTGACTTTAACCCAACAGACTTCAATACCCGAAATATTCATACCTGAACTCTGAACCCGAAGTGAAAGAAAATGAATGTATATTTGAATACATTTATTAAAATATACATACAAAAAATATGCAAGTAGTCAACAAGTTTATCGCTTATGAACAAAAAATAACACATATGCACCCATTAATATCCAAATGCATATCCCTTTTTTTTATTATTTGAAAAATATTCAGAGCCTCCTTTTGAAAAATCGGTTCATCTCGAACACGAGCCGAAAGAGGCAAAGCACAACCCGAAATGCATAAAGTTTACCCTACCCGCAACGAAAAACATTTGAATCAACCAAACCCAAACCGAAATGCTTTTCGGGTAACCGATACATGATTAATTTCCAGTAAACCCGAAAACACACCAAAAAATTTTCATTGACCACAACCAGACGCGAAATAAAAGAAAATTAATTGATATTACAATATGATTATGGAAAAGTAGTCTACAATTATACCTCTAATAACAATTTTATCTTTTATGTAGAAAAATGAATTTTTTTCATCTGAAAATAGTTAGGATTTTAAAAAAAAATCGAGCAACAGGAATTCGACAAAATAGTAAAAACCCAACTTGAACCCGAAATGATAACAGGCAAGGATTGACGACGAATTTTGCATTGAATCTTTCTACAATTTCAAAAAAAAAATCTTTGTGGTAGATTTCACTTGAAAATATCCTAATATAATGTATGACAGATATTAGATTTCGAAAAGTCGTACTAATAGAATAAAAAACAGTCCACTGGCACTGGGACATATATGTCCAGATCGTAGTCAAATGTTCCAAGTCAAACTGACCCGCAACGAAAATAAACCGCGTCAACCCGGCTCGATCCGTACTACAGATTGGGTCGTTTTGCCTGACCCAATACAGGAACAAGTGCCTTGAGACCAAGGGTTTTGCAGATTTCTGAATTGTATGTAATTTAGATCATAGTCTGAAGAGGAAGGCAGAAAATTTTTACTGACAGAAAATCATTAATGAAGTTTTTCTTATTCGTATGGATCACAACATTTGCAAATTTCGTAACATACTTGATGGTGTTCGTGTGCTGATTACTTCGTGACCGATTAAATTTCACGATTTTTTTCCGTAATTGTTTCATAAAATTCTCTCTTTTTTCTTTCTTTTTTTTCTGTGATCATTTTCTAAAATTCGCTATTTTTCTGCGAAACATTGATGGAATAGATTTTTTCCCGTGATCATTTGTCAAAATTAACGATATATATATATTTGCAAACGATCGAAGAAATTCACTATTTGTTCGATCTTATATTGATCTTTTGACGAAATTCTCGACTCTTTTCTACGATCTTTTGTTGAAATTCGGGATTCTATTTCCGCAACCAATTGACAAAAATTGCTATTTTTTGCGCAATCTCAGACTAAATTCCTCTTTTTGCGCGACTGATTGACTAAATTCGTGATTTTTTTGCTCAGTCTTTTGACGATTTTCGCGATATTTTTCCGCATTAGCTATACGAAACTCGCGATTGTTTTCTGCGACCGATTGACGAAAATCGCTGTTTGTTTGAGCGATCTTTGGCGAAGTTCGCAATATTTTTCCACGGTCGTTTGAAAAAAATTAACGATTCTTTCCGCGACAAATTTGCCAAACTAAGTATTTTTTCCCAAATTCAATTCGTAAAATTCGCGATGTTTTCCGCAATCGGTTGACAAATTGCTTTTGCGCAAAAAAACGGCAAAAAAAAAATCGCGGACTACCACGAAAATGAAAAAAATATTCGCAAAAGAATCACATGCTTGTGAAAAAAGTTAAGATAAGACCGAAAAATCTCACACTGCATTTTTAATTGTGGGGGGGGGGGCTATTTCTATTTTGTGCATGATTCGGGCACGCTATTTCAATCCCTGTTCCTAACCCCCCCCCCCCTCAAAAAACTCTTGAAATGGCTACCCTGCAATAAAACCTGCAAAGAAGGAGTTGAAAAGGATACGAAAAAAGCTCCATTTTAGACAAATCGCCATATTAGCAAGTAACACATGGGCTGAAAAGTTCCCGGTCTGGCACACAGATGGCGATGCAATCGCCGAACCGATGTTTTTTTTAGTAAAGACTAACCTTTAAAAGGTAGCAGAAAAAATATCATGACGATTCGCAATGTGGATAAAACGTTATAGTGGTTTCAGTTGAACGACTTTGTTGATAAACAAAAAAATGGATAAATAAGAATTTCAAGAATTGTTATTTGATGGGAAAAAACATCGTTCAAACAAAAGCTTGGCTTGATAAGCGTTATCCGGACACTGCACCAGGTAAATCAACCATTATTGACTGGTTTGCTGAATTTAAACGTGGTCGTACGGACACCAGTGATGCACCACGCAAAAGAGGTGGTTACTCCGGAAAACATAAAAAAAGTCCACAAAATCGTTTTGGGGAACCGTAAAGTGAAGTTGCAGGAGATAGCTCAGACTTTGAAGATATCTAAGGAAAGTGTAGGTTTTATTTTGAATAAACATTTGTCTATGAAAAAGCTGTTGTCAAAGTGGCTGCCGCGCGTGTTGATTTTTGACCAAAAACTACAACGAGTTCTGAGCACTGTTTGGAGCTTTTTCGTTATAAAATTATGTTATTTATTATTAAATTATTAATATTCTTCTTTTACTAAATTAATATTATTAAGTTATTTTTATTAAATTAATATTATAAAATTATTATTATAAAATTATTATTCTAAAATTATTATTCTAAAATTATTATTATAAAATTATTATTATTATTATTAAATTATTATTATTTATTATTAAAGTTATGTTATTTATTAAAGTTATAAAGTTATAAAGTCATAAAGTTATAAAGCTTTGTTAAAAAGTTGTGTTATCTTTATTAGACCAGGAACTTATCAGCCCATGTGTTATAATTGTGCGGTGTTTTTTTCGTTGAAACTATTTTTCCCCGTTTGAGAAAGAATTGTGTTATAGACAGGTTTCGCTTAGACAAGTTTCACTGTAATACACCAATGTTCTTCAGAAATTCTCAAAAGAAAGGATGTTTTAACAGTCTTACAAAATATCTGAAAAAACGGTACCTGTCTATAACTGAAAACTTTTATAATATTCTAAAAGTATACTTGCTAAGACGAAAACCTGTCTGAAACAGAATTTTTCATAGGTCCCTTGAGATTCCGTATTAGAAGTTTTACTGTCTTTGTATCTATGATTCAGTAAACGTTTCTCGTTCGGAGAGGTGGGGGAGTACAGCCCCCCGAACTCAGCCCTTGGCTATTGCCACTATCCTAAAAAAACTTAGCCGCCCCCCCCCCCAAGAAAGTTCTGAAATGGCGCCCCTCTCTTTATATCTGTTTAAATTCTTTGCAATGCAAAATCCTTTCTTTCTTTTTGTCCACTTTTAAGGTATCTGCCTACGTACGGAGAACTTTTTTTTAAAAAAGGACAGTTTTGAATAAATATAATTATTTTTAGTTCAATTGTAATACAGAATGATAAGAAAACATAAAATCCTAGCAATATCTTTTTAATATTTTAAAAAATTGGGGGTTTTTGCCATTTTTTTAGCAAAATTTCATGTTTACGCCAGACAGCGTACACTCAATTCAAATAAATATATTTCAATTTCCTTTATGCTGCATACTTCTATGACACTTATCTGTGCACTGAACTAGGAGTTTTACAATATCTTCAAAAATAACCGAAAATTTTCAAAATATGTAAAAAAGTACATTTTTTTTAGTAAAAATTACCATTTTTTCATATTCGAGTACCTATAAAATAATTAAATTATAACATATAGCTTAGATCCTAGTTCAGAGCATAGTGAGTGATATGGAAAGCATTCTCACAAAATTTCACTGAAATATCTTTAAAACTTTTTATGTAATGAATTTTATCGCACATGGAAATAACGAAAAAACTGATTTTCCAGAAATCGCATTTAAAGATTTCTTTTTAGGCAAAAAACTACAATATTTAATTGTTAAAATTGCCATTACTCTTCTTCTAATAATAGGAATAAAATTAAAACAGATTTAGAATCGTAAAAGATTGCTCTTTCAAATAAAACAATAAAAAAAAAATTCGAAAATTTTCACCAAAACAGCCAATTTGATGTAGGCAGATACCTTAAAATCTTGGCAACTACCCAAGAGTGGATAGCAGGAAGAAAATGCAACAGTTCATCCGCTGATTTAATCTATTTTTAATTAGAGGAGCTGTCTTGTCAATGATTTGAAGTTAGACCATCCTCTTGTTTGTTGAAAAACGACTTCGGCCATCTTGAAGCGATAAAAATTGTGACTAGTGTAGGCTCTTAAGTTGTTGAATAGTTGGAAGTAAATGAAGTCGCAAAATTGACAACATTTTGCCAAATTTGGCGATATTTAATAAAATGTTGGCAACATTGGAGAGATTTGGTGCGAAAATCGACTTTCATCAATGAGAAAACACATGTTTGGCGCCATATGAAAAAATGTTGCCATGTTTGAGACTTTTCGCAAAATTTTGGCGACATTTGGCAAAAAAATTAGTTTTTGTAATCTGCAGGAATTTTCTAGAAATTGCTAATAGGAGCTGAGATACGTGATTCAATCAATCTTAGTCCATAGAACGTTCTCGAAAACAAAATTCAACCGATCAGGGTACATAAAACTTATTGTTATATCATTTTTATATATTAAACTTATTGTTATATGTTGTTATATATTGAACTTATTGTTATATGTTGTACAGTGAATTTATTGTTATATTGAGTTGAACGCAAAGCTAATTTTTTAAATCTAATCTAGCATAGCTGGTCTTCTCGACTGGTGATGGTAATATTCGAACAAATGATAAAGTGGAATAAAATATTTTACTTTGTTTTATATTTTGATAGATCACTTTGTTTGTAATACGAAATTCATTTAATTAACTTCATATGTTTTTAAATCATTACATGTTTTTAACCCTTAACTACTGTTAGTGGTCTCGCAGACCGCTGCATTTTTTCAATTCCCAGAGTTTAACTTATAATTTTCAGTTTAACTGTAGATACTATTAAAATTTTGTTTAGTTTGGAGATCTTCTACAAACACTAGAGACTTCTAAATAATTTGTGAATTTTAATCATAACAGTCCTGTATAAAGATTAGTACAGAAACACTGTCATCGAACCTTTTATTCATCTTTCGATCAAGCGGTCTAAGAGGACGCTCGATAACGTTAACTATACAACATTTTCTGTAACAACAGTTATGGGTTAACTCATCATGTGTCGTGTAGCTCTAACCATAGGTTGAAGTGTGTCGCTATATAAATGAGATTGAGAAACACTGGTGTAAAGTAGTTAAAAATTATATATTGTTATATATTGTTAACTTTAAAAAACTAAATCGGTCAAGTACGAGTAGCGAGTGCTGTAAATGAGCACTGTGATTTCAAAGCCATAAATTGTTAATACGGAGATCAAACTAACGGGGCCTTATGTGCTTCTCAGCCATATTTAATACAGAGATCCCCATAACGAGCCTCACTCAATTTTGCGTGCATAAATCGTAAAAATGACAATCATTTTAACAGTGACTTCAGTAGGACGACGCGTAGAGTGCGGACGTGTTTTTGTAGGGCTCCGATAAATGTGTGGCTAGTAGCCCCCCCCCCCCCCCTACCTGCGGGCCGGGCGCATCTGATGGAATCCAGTGTATGAGTATCCCGCCTACTGTTTTTGGTAAGCAGCATGTTTCTAGCCCTATTAGTATTTGTTTTATGAGCAATTATTAAAATTGCTCATTAATTGTATATCTGTTTGCCATGCATTTTTTACTGCTTCTATTGTTTTACTGTTTTAACAACCTAAATATAATTATTCTGACCTCTAAGTGTTTTAAACTATAATGCAAAAATTCTGCTCTTCCCAAATTACTAACTTAACTAATTATGACGCTCTCCAATTAGCTCTAATTTAAGTTTTAATTAACTCTTGGTCCACGTGGAATCGCAGGTATAGCACATTTTTGGGGCCATCGGGGATAAGTATTAAGATATATATTCCTTCAAATCTAGGGGGTTCACCAAACCAAAATCAAGGGTGACAGCGTCTTATTACTGCAATCAGCTCGCAAGGACACTGCATCTTCTAATTATTAATTAGCCTAATGAAGGGACTTTAACTTTTTCAACAGTAATTACCAAACTCTAACTTTTTTTTTTTACAATAAATATCTTAGACAAATTTTCTAGCAAAAAAAAACTTAGCCGAATTCTTAAACAAAAAAAAAAATACTTTAACATTTTTCTGCATAAAAAAATCTTAGAAGAAATTTAACACAAAAAATAACTTTAACAAATTCACACACTAAATAAAACTTAGCCGAATTCTTAAACAAAAAAATACTTTAACATTTTTCCGCATAAAAAAAAAATCTTAGAAGAAATTTAACACAAAAAAAATAACTTTAACAAATTCACACACTAAATAAAACTTAGCCGAATTCTTAAACAAAAAGTACTTTAACATTTTTCTGCATAAAAAAAAAAAAAAAAATCTTAGAAGAAATCTAACACAAAAAAATAACTTTAACAAATTCACACACTAAATAAAACTTAGCCGAATTCTTAGACAAAATATACTTTAACATTTTTCTGCATAAAAAAATCTTAGAAGAAATTTAACACAAAAAAATAACTTTAACATATTCACACACTAAATAAAACTTAGCCGAATTCTTAAACAAAAAAATACTTTAACATTTTTCTGCATAAAAAAAAAAAAAAAAAAAAAAAAAAATCTTAGTAGAAATTTAACAAAAAAAATAACTTTAACAAACTTCACACAAAACTTTAACAAATATCCATATAGCTTCTCCTTTTTATAAAACTTAGCCTCATTTTTCTCACTTTTTCAAAATTTCAAAAATTTTTTTACAATAACCCTCAAACTTTGTTCCACAGCGTCTAAACCATTTTAATTCACTCAGTTCAAATATTTTCTCAAAACTCAGAAATTTTTTCCGAGTACGGTAATTGCTAGTCACCGGGACGCGGGGTAGTCCTGCCGTCACCGCCGTATGTACCGAAAGATGCGTTGTACGTGGGAACAACACCTTACAATCCATAATCACGTATAACTACCATTCTAACCATGCGATCCTCTTAAAAACAGGTTTTCAGCATACCCATATGAACCTCAATAATCTCCCCAACTCAAATTTAAATTTCCATTACTTTAATTTTTCTTGAACTTCGCGAATTTTTCCAACTCCGACAAAAATGCAACTATCTCATTTTCCGCTCAAAAGAATGCTCCAAAAACTGGTTTCCTAAAACACCATATTATTAGCATCCCTCACACAAAATATTTTTACACCACTATGAAAATTCAGTTATTTATTACACTTTTAAAATTCTTTGTTTACCTTTTTCATCGACACAAAAATATGGCTAAAAATCATTTTTTCGCAAATTCAATTACTTTTTTACATCTTTCCAAATGTTTACTTTCATCGTACACGAGCTTTTCTAATTTAAATATTTTTTCACTTTCCAAAACTGTTAAGATTTTTTCTAAGTGCTGCATGTTGGTTTTTTGTCTATGTCCCATACACCACTAAAATTTTTCTATTTAATTCAGAACACGGGAACACCGGACTTAGCCGAAATTTCATCGTTTTTGCGATTTTTCGACTAAGTCCCACACACAACTAAAATTCTTCATACTCAATCAGAACACGGGAACACCGGACTTAGCCGAAATTTCATCGTTTTTTACGATTTTTCGACTAAGTCCCACACACCACTAAAATTCTCAATTTTAACAGAACACGGGCACACCGGACATAGACGAATTATCATCGCTTGCAATTTTTCGACAAGTCCCACTCACCACTAATTTCCATCTATCTCTTCAGAACACGGGAACCTCAAAACTTAGTTGGATTTTCACTATGAAAATAACTTTAACAATTTTTACATTAATTAACTTAGTCATTTTTTCACCTCATAAATAACTTAAACAAAATTCCACTCAAAATAAAACTTAGACGCATTTACACTAAAAAATTACTTTAACATATTTTCACACAAAATAAAACTTAGTCATATTTTCACATAAAAAAAATAACTTTAACAAAATTCCACTCAAAATAAAACTTAGACGCATTTTCATTAAAAAATTACTTTAACATATTTTCACACAAAACAAAACTTAGTCATATTTTCACCTCAAAAATAACTTAAACAAAATTCCACTCAAAATAAAACTTAGACGCATTTACATCAAAAAATTACTTTAACATATTTTTACACAAAATAAAACTTAGCCATATTTTCATATAAAAAAAATAACTTTAACAAAATTCCACTCAAAATAAAACTTAGACGCATTTTCATTAAAAAATTACTTTAACATATTTTCACACAAAACAAAACTTAGTCATATTTTCACCTCAAAAATAACTTAAACAAAATTCCACTCAAAATAAAACTTAGACGCATTTACATCAAAAAATTACTTTAACATATTTTCACACTAAACAAAACTTAGTCATATTTTCACCTCAAAAATAACTTAAACAAAATTACACTCAAAATAAAACTTAGACGCTTTTACACTAAAAAAAAAAAATTACTTTAACATATTTTCACACAAAATAAAACTTAGCCATATATTCATATAAAAAAAATAACATTAACAAAATTCCACTCAAAATAAAACTTAAGACGCATTTACATTAAAAAAAAAATTACTTTAATATATTTTCACACAAAATAAAACTTAGTCATATTTTCACCTAAAAAAAAAATAACTTAAACAAAATTGCACCCAAAATAAAACCTAGATGCATTTACATCAAAAAATTACTTTAACATACTCATATTTTTCTAAAACTTAGAAGAATTTTTACTTCATTAGAAACTCTTACAATACCGATTCTCACAATTAATCCCGATGGCCCCTCCCAGTCCACACTCCAAATTCCTTTTACCCCTCAGTAATGCATGGCAACATCTCCCCTCTCATCATTCAACAGTGTTGCTAGAACATGCTGACAGTTTGTGGGATCTCGTACACGGTCGACATCGGATGAGGCTCATGCCCAAAGGTAAGCGCCCAGTTTTCACTTCATTTAACACTCATCTCAATTTGCTAGCTTTCTATTCAACCATGAGCACTTCAGATAAAGCGATCACCAGCCACCTTAATGCAATCTTTGGCATTGACTCTGAGGAGGAAGATGCTGACCAGCCACCACAGGACACAGAGACCTTCAATGAACTGTACACTACGAAGGGTTACTCTCGTTCACATCTAAGTAGCACCTCAGTCAAGGCAGTAACAGTTGCTCGTTGTACGGGCAGGGCTAGAGCTATCGTGCACTCCATTATGGGGGACAGTCAGGTACATGGCAAACACACAATCACTGATACACAATTAAAAACACTCCTTGATCTCCTCTACAAAATAGACGAAGCCGACGCCGCCACACACAACATTATAGATGATACACGTTATGAAATCCACAAACTTAACACACAGGTTGAATGCCTGGAGGCGGAGATCCATGAGTCTAAGCAGTGCTACAACCTCCTAACAAGAGCAATCCCCAGTGTGGAAGACATCGCAGCCGAAATTACAATGCACCTCACCACATCACAAGACTTGGAACCGCACGAATCCACGAGATGCACCTCCCCAAAAGAAACAGACAGAGAAACTACACTCACCAATACAACTGTCATCTCACAAACACCACAGAAGAAAAGGGTCATCAACACAGAGAAGAACACACTTATAATAAAAGGCAACAACAAACAAACAAGTAAAGACCTAAACTCACTCATCCATCAATCTTCATACTATGCACCAATTCAACCAAGTGAAATCATCCACAAGAAACATCATATAGAAATCCGCTGTAAAACACAATCTGACATGCAAACACTCCAGGAAGATATTCAAAACTACAGCGACCTCAGCACCAAACTCATCCTTACACCCAAGAGTCCCACGCTACAGAAAATGATTCTCCTGAACGTAGACACAAACTCCAAAGACAAAATAATCGACACCATAACATCAAAATATGACATCCAAAGTTCCGAGATTAAGATCTTAAAGGTCTTCACCAACAAGAAGAACCCCAACAACTCTGATATAGTTCTACTAATGCCGAAATCGTTAGCACACACCATAACAGCAGACGGAGGTCTAACGCTAGGTCTCCGGACAGCCATACTTAAACCGCACACCACCATCACAAGATGCAGGAATTGCCAAGCCCTCAATCACGCAGACAAGAATTGCAATCGAGCCCATAGCTGCGTCAACTGCGGAGGACAGCACACCGAACAAGGATGCGATAAGAGCCCAAGCTGCACCAACTGTATTCAACACAATAGAAAATGGCAGACTCATTTCGATACCCGTCACCAGGCATCCGACCCTTCATGCACAACATATCGTCAGCTTTATACACAATTAAGGAACAAACTAAATTCAGAATTTTCATCTTTCTCTACACCAACACAGTCGTCATCCACGCCTAACCAGTACCTGCACACTCACCAACCGCATCATGCACAAAACGTCCATTCACCACACACACGTAATTTTAGTAACCATAATACATACACACATTCACCGCACGGTGGCTCCCTGCCCTCTTCCAACTCCAGTCATTCCAGTCAACCCAGCTGGGGGAACTCCTGGTTCCCCTTTTTCAACCCGCACAGCTATCATCAGCACAGTCCACTGGATTCAACTCGGCATTCCTTCAACTTCTAGTCTCACAGCCACCCACTCATCAGCAGTCACGGTTACCTTCGAGTCCCTACTTCTCTGCAGCAAAGACATCACCGCCTTATCCGCTCACCTGCAGCACCTTTCTGAACTGTTCAACTGGTACAGTCACTTCAGTCCGTCGCTTTTTGTCGCGTGGTGACGCTGGTCACAGCGACGGACTTCTACAATATTGTTGCTCTACATTCTCATCTATCCTAGCTCCTGCCCTCTGTCGCGAGGGGCTTTTGCCCGGCAGGACCGGCCTTTACTGGCCTAGTATGTATCACCACCATTGATTTTTAAATAAATGGTGGTGGTGCTGGGCTGGTTGGCGCTGGGCTTTGTCTGGTTGATTCCGGTGATGCTCGTCTCTGCCCCCGGTGGGCGTTCCGTTCGGCGTGGGCGCTCTTCTTCGAGGGACGACGTCGCCCTGTGTTGGAGGCCTCTGCGTGTGCTCTCTCGGTCGGACTGCTGGAGTCCCCCTAAACGAATCCCCGCGTGCCGGGGAAAATCCCGGGTGGGGCGTTACAGGTCTACGGTCTGCATCTCAGACCGATCTGCCCCACTTAGGCATTAAATCATTTTAACAGTGACGTGGGGTTTTTCAGCCTATGAACTGATTATTCGGCATCACTATAACGAAGCGTTGTGCTTACCCAAGCCCATAAGTATGGCGATCAGTATCTAAATGCAAGAATTACTTCCAAAAATGTAGTTTGGGAAAAAGAGGAAACGTACTATATTTTGTATAAAAATTGAAATCACTAAAGAAGAAAAGCGCCAAATAACTTATAAAATTCGAAATAAAACAAACTGTTCTTTGGAAAATGTCACGCAAAATATTTAATAAAAATTCGGCAATAGTTGTTTTATTCGTATAATCTTCCATGATTTGGTTCTTAGTCAATTTTGGTGACAAAATCACTAGCTCTAAAATCGCTGAAATACATGTTTAGCTACTTTTATAGCAGAATTGTTATGCTAAATTTCACGCTTCTACATAAACTGCTACTGACATATGGCAAAAATAACTAAAATTTTAGACAACCCATTTAACGCCCTTCGTGGTTGAACTTCTAAAATCGTTGAAATAGGTGTTTATTTATTCTTATAGTAGATATCTTATCTCGAATTTCACGTTCCAACCTAATGCAGCTGCTGAGATATGACGAAGTGACTTAAAACTTTCGACCCACATTTGATCTCCTTAGTTGTTGAATTTCTAAAATCGCTGAAATACATGCTTAATTATTTTTTTAGTAGATTTGTTATACCGAATTTCATGCTCCTACCTAGAACTGCAACTGAAATATGGCGAAGTGACCTAAAACTTTCGAATCTCCATTTAACCCCCTTTAGTGGTTAAATTTCTAAAATCGCTGAAATGCGTGTTTAACTATTCTTTTAGTAGATTTTTTATCTCGAATTTCCAGTTCCTACCTAAAACTGCTGCTAAGATATGGCGAAGTGACCTAAAACTTTTGAACTCGCATTTATCTCCTTAGTGGTTAAATTTCTAAAATCGGTGAAATATGTTTTTAATTATTATTTTAGTAGATTTGTTATTTTGAACTTCACGTTCCTACCTAGAACTGCTACTGAGATATGATGAAGCGACATAAAACTTTCAACCCCCCATTTATTTACCTTAGAATACACTGAAATACGTGTTAACATTCTTTTACTTGATTCGTTATCCCGAATTCCATGTTTCTACTTTAAATTGCTGCTGACAAGTAAATGTACTATAGTCTGTGGCGGCCAATTTCAATTTTTATAGCTCTTTCGATTCGTCTCAAGCAAAGTAATTTGCTACCTAGCATATCGGCTACTGAGTTTTGATAACGACAGGAGGCCGGATCAAAGTTTAAAATATCGTTCATTGAAGACCAGTCGCCGTCAAAGAAATAAGTAAGATTTAAATTTATTTATGGTTCTTAGACTGACTTGCATTGATGTTAGTCAATTTTTGACACATTGTTCATTCCGAAGAAGTGAGTAAAACAAAAATATTTCTCACAACGAGCAAAGGCTTCTTCAGCTGACTCGACGACGCATTCAATACATGTCTCATAACTTGCGAAAACCTGCCTGTCAAGTAGCATACGAATATTTTATCTGCAATTACAAATTCTTATAATTTTAACAGCAATAATATAACCTTATAGTAGTTATTGGCAATATATGGCACTGTAAAAACAATTAGTAAACTTAAATCTCACTTATTTCTTTGAAGGCATCTGTTTTTCACTGAACGAAATTTTGAACTTTGACCCGGACCCCTGTCATTATAAATACTCAATAGCCGATATGCGAGGTATAAAATTAGTAAGCTCAGCGAGACGAATCGATTGAGTTATAAAAATCGAAATTCACCGCCAAAGACTATAGTACCTTTACTTGTGAGATATAGTGAAGTGACCTAAACCTTTCGACGCCCCATTTAGCCCCTGTAGTGACTGAATTTCTAATAGAACTGAAATACGTATTTAATTATTTTTTAGCAGATTTGTTATCCTGAATTTCACACTCCAACCTAAAACTACTGCTAAACGACCTAAAACCTTCGACCCCTTAGGTGATGAATTTTCAAAAATCCTTTCTTAGTGGGTGCCTACACTGTTTATTGAACATACCTTCAAAATTTATTGTCCTAGTATCAACGGTTGAGGCTCGGCGTTCATTATGAGTCATCAGAACATGTTCTTTTATAGATATCAAATTTACCTTTAATGTAGCAAGATGGATAGATATATACTCGCTTATATTCAAATGTATAGTTTTTTTCCCCATGAAACAATACCGTGGATTTCTTCTGATAAACGCAACAAGAGTCAAATCCAACCTGAAACATTTAGGGTCAACATGGCTTAATCTTGGCCTGCAATAAAAATTTATTATCAACCAGACTCAACCTGAAAAGCGGATTGGATCGAGTTAAGGTAAAATAGCTTTACCCGACCTAATGCAGAACCCGATGCCACCTTAATTTTAAATCTTATAGTTGCCGTTTCTTTCTTTTTTTTTTTTTTTTTTTTTTTTTTTTTTTTTTGACGCGCAATAGATAGTGATATATTAATTTTTTACTGCATCCCTGTAAAAAACTATATACTACTATTACAATAACTATACAATAACTATTTTTAAAACTTAAAATAGTATAGTGTACTACTCAAAATTTGTGACGATTGGTCAATTCTTGCAAAATATAAAGCCAAGAAAATCAAAAAAGGCCAAGAAGACTCACAGACAAACAAACATATGACTTTTAGATCCTAATAAAATTGAAACGGGACTATCTGCAGACCAAGACCTTTCCAAAAGAAAAAAAAAGTAATAAAATTGGAGCATTAATTAAAAAGTTATGCTTGGACATAATCTGTAAAGAACACATACAAACGAAATCATTGCTTCCGTTGGAAGTCGGTTAATGTCATTCTCAAATTTCCTACTCAACAATGTGAAACTTTTTTACACATTTTCTGACTTATTTTTAAACTTAAAGATATATAATTGCTAGGTTGGACTGTTGAAGTGATTTGGAATCGAATAGCGTTTCCTATGTTAACTTACCTAACTTGGGTTCAGTTACACTGGGAATACAGCAACGTAGTCACTATATTTGTGTTTCTGCGTATCTGTGTTTACCAAAAGCTGGCCAAATGCCGGGTTTTTTTCTGGCTTCTTTTAACCTTTATAGGACAAACTATTCGGAATACGGAAAAACAGAAGATATATTCTTAAAGCTCGTATTTTTACGTCTCAAAAGCCGTAATCAGTTGGAAAAAATGTCGTTGTTAACAGAATTGGTCAACGGAACGGAACGGAATCGTTGGAATAGGTTTTCAAAAATACGAATTTTAACACTTTCAAAAAATTTGCGAGTGGGTCACTTTACATCTATCGGAGATGATGATACATTAAAAGTAACTAAACGTCTGTATTTCAAAACAATATTTTTACAACATCGCGCCAGACTGGATTTACATCTACTAAAAATAAGTCGTTTTCACAGTAAACACTTTCCTCGTTACGCCAAAGCACCCCACCAGGGCGCAATTTTTAAGGTACCAATAAACAAAACTTATGCTCTTAAAACAAAGACATTCTTCTAATCGTCAGTGGAATCGGTTTTCAAAAATACGAATACCCTTGCAAAAATTAGCGAATAGGTCACTTTACACCTCCCTGAGATTATCTTTTTTCTACACTAAAAGCAACTAAACGTCCGTATTTCATCCCAATCTTTTACAACATCTTAGCAGACTGGATTTACATCTTAAAAAAATTCGTAAAAATTGGACGAGTAGATTTTTTTTTTTTTTTTTTTTTAATATGCGAAAATGTTGATGAAAAAGCTAAAAGTATTTCGATGCAATTTTGCTCGGCTTCGGCTCTCGTTTTCCCTACTAAATATGCATATTTTTTCACGAAATTTTATAGAGGGCTCGAATGCAGTTATATTTATAACCTATAAACATTTCGGACAGTTTGGATGACGAGAACTTTTTTTACTTTTTGCTATATTTAAACGATCCCACGTGAAAACAAGAAGAAAAGGAAGAAGCAAACATATTTATTTCACAACTGGATATCAATATTTTTTCACGGATTTTAACATAGGTTGCAAAACTGTTTATCATCATATATATATTCTAATACGAGCATATCTTGTGTGTGGTTATATATACAGGGTGTCCGAAAAGTCTGAAACGGTCAAATAACTCGAGAAATATACATCGGATTGAAAAACGGCAAAATGCATGTTCAATATTCTTGAAAAATCTATTTAGGGAAATGAAAGTTGCCCCCCATATTTACCTTCTCCGGGGGGGGGAAAGGGGGGAAACTTTGAAATCTTAAATGATGACCCCCCTTTTTTTATTGCAGATTCGGATTCTACGGGAAAAAATACGTAACTTTTGTACAGAGCATTTTCTTCGAAACATTGTAGATGGCGCTGTAATCGAGTGCAATGCTGTGAGAATCGTTAC
Source organism: Maratus michaelseni (assembly GCA_963931845.1). Lineage (NCBI taxonomy): Eukaryota > Metazoa > Arthropoda > Arachnida > Araneae > Salticidae > Maratus > Maratus michaelseni. The sequence goes on along the minus strand of OZ007591.1, from coordinate 151,224,287 downwards.
CATTGCAATGTCTGGAAACGCTCCAATAACTCGAGAAATATACATCAGATTGAAAAACAGAAAAATACGTGTTTAATATTTTAGAAAAATGGCAATTTTGAAATCCCTAAATAGATTTTTTCAAAACTATTGAACATGCATTTTCCGTTTTTCAATACGATGTATATTTCTCGAGTTATTCGAGCATTTCCAGACATTGCAATGGTAACGATTCTCACAGCATTGCACTCGATTACAGCGCCATCTACAATGTTTCGAAGAAAAAGTTCAGTACAAAAGTTACGTATTTTTCCCGTAGAATCCGAATCTGCAATAACAAATGGGGGTCATCATTTAACATTTCAAAATTGCCCCCCTTTCCCCCCCACAGGAGGGCAAAGGTGGGGTGGGGGGAGCTTTCATATCCCTAAATAGATTTTTCAAAAATATTGAACATGCATTTTGCCGTTTTTCACTTTCGATTAGTGGGTCATTTTTGGGTCAAAGCGGGACAAATTAATTTTATCTAAAAAACGGCTCTAACGATTATGATTAAATTTTGTATCCTACGAGTTTCGGGCACGAGAAAATCATTGGACTAGGTCACATGTTAGAGAAAATTCGATTAGTAGGTCATTTCTGGGTGATTGTGGGTCAAGCTAATTTATCTAAAAAGCGGCTCAGACTACACTAAATTTTGCATCTTATGTTTTTCGGGCACGAGAAGACTCTTGGGCTAAGTCACATGTTCGAGAAAATTCAATTAGTGGGTCATTTTGGTCATGGGTCATTATGGGTCAAGCTATTTTAGCTGAAAAACGGCTCAGACTATTTACACTAAATTTGTATCCTATGGTTTTTGGACACGAGAAGACTGTTGGGCTAGGTCACATGTTCGAGAAAATTCAATTAGTAGGTCATTATGGGTCAAGCTATTTTATCTTTAAAACAGCTCAGACTATTTATACTAAATTTTGCATCCTATGATTTTCAGGCACGTGAAGACTGTTGGGCTAAGTCACAAGTTCGAGAAAATTCAATTAGTGGGTCATATTTTGGGCATGGATCATGATATTTGAACTCAAATTTAATTTTGACCGAGCATAGCTCGGTTATCCCTGCTCGTATTTATATACTTTAAAAATTCCTTAGAGTTCGAACTAAAAGAACTATATTTTCTTAACTACCGAACGAGCCCCAGTAAAAAAGAAAAAAAAATCTTCTTAGGAGCCCGTTTTACCACTATATATCAATATTTTTTCGCGAATTTTAAAGCTGGTTAAGGAAAAATTACATTTTTAACGCTTCGAAATTCCGAAGAGTTTGAACGATGGCGACTATTTTTTTAAAGCATACAAATTGCACACCTCCCCTCCTTTCTTTTTTCAGCATATTTCAAAATTACTCCAAAAATCAAAATACACAATAAAGAAAATATTAAGCAACATATTCACTCAATTGGCTTTCCAACGCTGCAGGCTAGTTCAAAAAATACGAATGTTAACACTTTAAAATAATTCATTTCTGAAAGTCGCTTTTGTCGAATTTTATTTTTTCCGCGCCCATAGGATTTTCATTCATAAGAGCATCATTACGCACATTTGGATTAAAGAATATACACAAATTTTTCACTCGTCCTTTGGTCAATTAATTTATATCACTTATAAAATCTGAAAAGGTTCGGACAATCTCATATTCAAAATATTTAAAATCTTGTCCACATACATTTACTTTTATATTTGTGATCTTGTCAAGGTTTACATCCGCGGTTGCTTGGTAAGTAAAAACTCTTATACAAAATATAGAAACTGCATCCCAGCTTAATATTCTACAGACTCTTCTCAATTTTGGTTTGAGGCTTACGCAAATATCAATGACGCTTTTTAAACATTCTTAACTCATAATGAATAGAGGAAAGTATATTCAACTAGGTAAATTATATCCGATGGTTGGAGTATCATAGTTGAGATTTTGTCCAACCGAGAGAAAAAATATGCAGGGACCAGGACTCGAACCTGGGCATTTTGGTATAGTGTTTGGACACGAGAAGACTGTTGGGCTAGGTCACATGTTCGAGAAAATTCAATTAGTAAGTCATTTTGGTCATGGGTCATTATGGGTCAAGCTATTTTATCTTAAAAACGGTTCAGAGGATTTGAAATAAATTTATCATCTTATAGGTTTAGGGAACGAGAAGACTATTAGGCTAGGTGACATGCTCGAGAAATTTTGTTAAGTGGGTCATTTTGGTCAAGGGTCATTATGGGTCAAGCTATTTTATCTTAAAAACGGCTCAGACTATTTACAGAAAATTTTGCATCCTATGGTTTTCGGGCACGTAAAGACTGTTGGGCTAAGTCACATGTTCGTGAAAATTTAATTAGTGGGTCATTTAAGTCATGGGTCATGATATTTGAACTCAATTTTTTTTAACATTTACTTTTATATTTGTGATCTTGTCAATGGTTACATCCGCGGTTGCTTGGTAAGTAATAACTGTTATACAAAATATAGAAACTGCACATCCCCGCTTAATATTCTACAGACTCTTCGTGATTTTGTTTTGAGTCTTACCCAAATATCAATGACGCTTTTCAAACATTCTTAACTCATAATGAATAGAGGAAAGTATATTCAACTAGGTAAATTATATCCGATATGGTTGGAGTATCATAGTTAAGATTTTTTCCAACAGAGAGAAAAAATACGCCGGGACCAGGACTCGAACCTGGGCATTTTGGTTTGCCGTACCAACGTTCTCCCTACTGAGCTATCCCGACGATATCCTAGCCGGCATATTTCACTCTTATATGTTGGACAAGGCTGCGAGCAGCAGCACTGATTTCATTCATCCGAGCTATAACTATAGCATTTTACACGATGAATATGAAACAGCTCGGAAACTCCTGTTTACTCCCGACAGGAGTTTCCGTGCCGTTTCAGATTCATCATGTAAAATACTATAGTTATAGCTCGGATGAATGAAATTAGCGCTGTTGTTTGCAGACTTGTCCAACAGATAAGAGTGAAATATAAGTTAAGGATAACTTAAATAATATATAACTTAAAGAATTATAATTCTTTTTATTATTTAATTTTTATTATTCGCATTTAATACAATGATATCTGGTTGTTAAAATACTTTGATTTTCAAATAAAAGTAAGGTTTTAATTCAAATAAGACTATATGATTTTTAAACATGAAGATAAAATTACGCTGAACTCTTTCGTTTGACAAGAGGGCTCACCAAAATTATTTTCTCCAGGGCACTGAATATATAGCTACGCTACTGAATACATTTCGGTTTATTGATGGCAAATACTGAATAGGTTTTTAGCTCACAGGCTATCAAAGCCTGAGAGCTAATGTGCCCGCCCGTTCTGTATGTATTTAAAAAATGTACTATGTATGTATGTACGTAACGCGATAACTCTTGATAGATCTAACCGTTTTGCTTTAAATTTTGGTTATAGGATCCTTGTGATAAGGCGCTTCCCTGATTAGTTTTGGGGGTTCATTGGTTAAGTATAAAGGAGGGAACGGGGGTTTAACCCCCCCCCCGCCCTTAATTTAGATAAACATTTTTTCATGCAGAATTATCCGATTTTCTTCAAATTGTGTATATAGGTTCATTGTGATAAGGTACTTCTCTGATTAGTCTTGGGGTTTATTGGTTATGTATAAAGGGGGAACGGGGGCTAATCCCTCCCTACTTAATTTAGATAAATGGGTTTTTCATGTAGAATTATCCGATTTTCTTCAAATTTTGTATATAGGTTCATTGTGATAAAGTGCTTTCCTGATTAGTTTTGGGGGTTGATTGGTTAAGTGTAAAGGGGGAAAGGAGGCTAATCCCTCCTTAATTTAGATAAATGGGTTTCTCATACAGAATTATCCCATTTTCTTCAAATTTTGTATACAGGTTTATTGAGATAAGGTACTTTCCTGATTAGTTTTGGGGGTTTATTGATTAAGTATAAAGGGGATAACGGGGATTTAGCCCCCTTAATTTAGATAAATGGGTTTTTCATGCAGAAGTAGCCGATTTGCTTCAAATTTTGTATATAGGTTCATTGTAATAAGGCTCTTCCATGCTCAGTTTGGAGGGTTCATTAGTTAATTATAAGGGGGGAACGGTGGGATGATACCCCCGTTGAAATAGAGTCAATTTCTTTATTTTTCAAGGGTTTATTTCAAATTCTTTGAAATAAGAGTTTAATATAGACTTAGTGTGAATAGACTGTGAGCTCAATGCCCTCAGTTTAACTGGGCAGTTTTCTCTTTATTTTAACTGTGCTATGCATTTCCTAACTGAATTGAATTTTAGCATACTATGTAGTATATCTACAAATCTATAGATCATATACAGGACTGCACAAAAAAATTCGAATATTTTTTCCGACTATTAATGGCAATTTCTAAAATTGAGTTTTCAAACTTGTTATGCGTTTTCCAAATTGTTTACTTAGACATCAACTTTCATCTTATTAATCGATTAAGTTTTGTTAAAGTATTCTGGAAGTGTTGGAAAATGTTTCAGAATCTATGCTTGATGCATGATTTTTCGTTCGTGTTTAAATTGTTTTAGATATCTTATTTCATTTTATCCAAAAAAAAATATTCTATTAGTGTTGGTAAGTGTTTCATAATCTATGTATGATGCATAATTTTACGTCCTTGTATGCCATTAAAAATGTGTAAAATAAGCATTTCGTCGTTGAATCAAGTTATTTTTAGATTTTTTTTTCTTCTTTAGACTGATGCTTTAAAAGCTAAAGCATACGAATGTATGTGTAGAATTGAATTAGAGTGTAAAACAAATACAAGTTTCCGACAGCAAACCCTAGAACAGGTAAGTTTAACGTTTAACTTGTATACATTTTAAGTATTATTATCTACTGTCTATCTATCTATCTACTATATTATAAAGGCCAAACGTGTCCGTGCGTAACGCATACGTCATTTTGCGTATGGCAACAGCTGATGATGAAATTTCGGTTTTGTGATTTTTGCTATTGCAATTTTTTTAATTTCTAAACATAGCACATTTTCAATTTTTACACCGTTATAGAGGAAAAAAAATTACTTTCAAATGCAATTTGTTTGAAAACTATACCTTAATTGCCTGATATATTATGGCTTATAAAATAATTTTTTAGCATGAATTTTGAAACGGCCAATAAACAAATGGAAGAATGCTGCCATTATAAATTTTTAAATAGTTACAGGTAGTAAAATTAATGAATTTTGAAATAAAAACGTCACAAGAATAGGGCTAAAAAAATATTAGACTGCAGTGCAAAATCTTCGCACGGGTCCACTGGTTTTACATTTTGTTGACATTTACTGTCCATTTTCTTTTCAAACATATTTTTAAAATTTTTTAACACTTTCCAACCTAGTTGAAAAGTGTTTATGACTTCGGTTTGTCTGCCATCTCCCGTTTCTCCGTGCTCTAACTCCCGTAAATATGCTCGGATTTCCCTGACATTTTTGTACGTTATTGTCGTTTACAACAGCATGTTCTTTGTTTCAACTGAAGAGTGTATCACTTATAGTTTTTTTAATGGGACAGTCAAAAGTATTCCGTTACATTACAGTCAATGGGAAATAATCGTTTCAAGAGCATTTGGATGATGTTACGCCACTTGAAACATGATGGAATTAATATATAATTATGAAGTGCATTCAAACATACTTTTTGTAGAATATGGTGTGCAAAGCATTTATTATTCATTTACAGGGTCAAACAAAAGAATTCTGTTACACATCGTTCTATGGGGAAAATCGTTTGCAGTGTAATTTAGTGATATTTCACTATTTCAAACATAATAAAAATTATATGCATTACTGAGGTGCACTATAAAATGCTCTCTTGTGTGCATTGCTTTTATTTACAGGGACACGCAAAAGATATTGTTTACAATACATGTGCGATATTTACAGTCTATGTGTGATAAGTGCGCTTTCAACTTTGGTTTGTGTTTTTAAGTTTAACTAATTTTTTTCATAGTACGTGGGTGTTTATAAACTCGGTTGATCATATACAGGGCTACACAAGGGAATTCGTAAGTATTACAGACTATGGGAGTGAATTGCTTAAGAGTAGTTTTTAATTGTGTTTACGCATTTTCGTTCTGAACTATATTTAGTAGACTAATATAAATTTGTGGAATATAAATAAATTCATATACAGGGCTACGCAAAAAAAGATACATTGTCGTTTACATTTGGTAATTGCTGCCAGTGAGTTTTAAGTTGCCTTTCAGCTTAATATGTGGTGTTTGCAAAAGTCTTCAGATAATATACAGGGCTGTACGAAAGATTTCGAGTGCATTTCAATCGATTGGAAAAAATTAATAAATGTGAATATTCTAACTGAACTAAATTTTATCATACTATATATACACATCTATTGATCATATACAGGGCTGAACAAAATCATTCGACTACTTTTTTGACACTGGAATGTAATTTCAAAAACTTTATTTTTCAATATGTAGTATGTTTTCTAGACTGTTTCCTTACGTATCTTCTTTCACCTTTTTTAACGGTGAAGTTTCGTTACAGTTTTCAGGCTGTGTTGGAAAGTGTTTCATAACCTATGCTTGACGCATGATCTTTCGTTCTTGTTTAAAATTTAAATTTAAATCTTAATATTAGCAGTGCGCAGACGATAAACCGCCAAATTCCCATCGTCATCTTCCATATTGGTTTAATTTAATTTAAAATACAAACCTTTCACTCATTTCATTTAAAATACAGAACTTTAATTTTAAACATATATATTTAGCATACATTTAAAATACACTTAATGTAAAATAGTGAAGTGAAAAAAGAAAGAAACATAGAAAAGAAAAATCCCAAAATCATTTTATTTTAACATCAAAACATATCCGCTTAATTTTCTATATATGGCGGCTTATTCGCCTGCTTCCCGTACTTTTTCAATTTCATACACTTTGTATTATTATTAAATAGTTGAAAAAGTATGTTTTAATTCTAACATGGCATCATTTAATCTTATTTGTAATTCTTAATTTTTAGGATTTCGTGATTTCCCCGTGATTTCGGATTTCCCTATTACTCCCACTTCGTTGTCTGTCCGTCTCAGAGCCGGTTCTCAGAAACATTTTAACTTACAGGCATGCAATTTTGTGTACTTATAGCTGATTACATACTATGAAGCTCAAAATCTTAAAATTTGGAAAAATCGTATTATTTTAATATATAGAGATAAAAACCAAAAATTTAACAGCTTTTCCTATTAAATTTAAACATTTTTCGTCATAGCAGTTGCCAACAATTAAAAATCCACAATAAAATTCTTTCTGCAATAATTAATTTTCTATTGAAAGGTTTCCACGGGAAAAATGAAAATGAAATAAAAAGTTTCGCCAATTGAAAAAAAAAAAGATTAATATGGCGTCATATTGGTAATAAAACGGAAATTTCCAAACATTCCTCACTAATACAAGGAGTATGAGTATGTGTAAATACAGAAAGTAGCTTAATATGACGTCATTAGGGAATTAAAAAGAAAATTAATTTGACGTCATAACGGATTTTTCAAATGTTTGAGGATAATACAAGGTTCGGCTGTTAATTTCCAGGACTGACGTAACTGTACGAGAACGAAAAGCCAGAAGATGGCGCTAATGAATGCATATTGAAGAGCGTTTTCTTGCGCATGTGCAGTGCAATCGGCGACCTTCTGAAGTAAGTGGTTCTCGTGGAAAGGCGCATTAAAACGTAGCTCTTAAATTCCTGTTGTCGAAGTGAAAATGGAGCAAAGTATTAACATTAAATTTTGCTTAAAATATTTGCGGGTTCTAGGTCTGGAGAGTATGGTGGATGCTGCATCTCAACGACACCATGCTGGGCTAAGAATCGCCTGACAGGCAACGCAATGTGTGGGCGGGCATTGTCATGTAGAATCAGTCAACTCCCATTTTGCTGAAAATGAGGCCTCACTCAACGAATTCTTTTCCGAAGTCGGTCAAGAACATCTGTGTAGAACTGTCCATTGACAGTCATATAAGGACGAAGAAATTCATGATGAATGAGTCCATCGCAATCGAAGAAAGCGATTAACATGACCTTGATTTTGGACTTTTCAAATCGAAATTTTTTCTGCCTTGGTGAACCTGGAGGGGATAATGCTTCCTCGCCGTAAACTTGTTTTAACATTTCGTAGGTTTCCGCATCTGTCTTGCCCAAGATTAAGCAAAATTTAATGTTAATTCTTTGCTTCATTTTCACTTCGAAACCAGAAATTTAAGAGCTACGTTTTAATGCGCCTTTCCACGAGAACCACTTACTTCAGAATGGCGCCGATTGCACTGCACGTGCACATCCTCAAGAAAACGCTCTTCAATATGCATTCATTAGCGCCATCTTCCGGCTTTTCGTTCTCGTACAGTTACGTCAGTCCTGGAAATTAATAGCCGGACCTTGTACAAAGAGAGCATCAATATGAGTAATTGAGAATAGTAAATATATAAGTTTGAGGAACGTATTGAATCATAATAAAAACCTGATTATGGAAATATTGGCATAATTTAACATTTTGAAGGTCTCTATGCAACATGTTTAATTTCGAAATTGATTTTTTTTATATCGCATTTATTCCACATGACAGATATTATTATGTCAGAGTATAATAGCGGGTCAGTTCGGATATACGAAAAAACGAGAAAAATAGACCGGTAAATTTTTACTTTATAAAAAACATGAGTTTTTTTTCTGGAAAATAAAATTTATTTGGATTTATTAAAGAAAGGATAAAGTGTTTTGAAAGGAATATTAAACGAAACCCTTTGAGCGATCTTCGATCACACTTACCCACTTGTTTTTTTTTTTTACGGGGAAATTTTTCATTTAAAAAATAACTGTAGAGACAAAATTATTATTCCAGGTGTTGCATTTATTGGCAACGATAATGCCTAGCAACATAAAATGCTTAATTACATTTTACAGGGAAAATATTCATTGATTCTCTATAAAAATAATGAAATTTTGAATTATTAAGCGAAATATTTAAAAATAATAAATAACACCTACCCTGTGTTCATTTCTGGGTTATAATCCATCCATATGCAAAGATAGGGCTATTAAATCATCCGTCTTAATGTTTACTTTAGCCAAACATTCACACAAACAATCGTATTTATAATATTATTAGGATTAAGATATACTGTGGTTACTATGTGAGAAAACATTAAAAAATACATTTTCAAATTTTAGCTATGCAATTTTTCATATCATAAAAAGACTAATGACAAATATTTTATCAATATATGTATTTGACAATGGCTGAAGTTTTTTCTGAAGTTTTTTGTGCGAAGTTAGTTCGAGGTTGGTTCCAGGTATGCGTTAGAACAGTTAGTTGAAGTCGAAATTACACAGATAAAGATACAGAAGCATCATAAGTTAAATAAATGTAATAGAAAATAACTATTTTAACAGTAATTAGCGATAAACTGTAATGCATCCGAATTCTTTTGTGTTGTCCTGTAAAAGAACTATAACATCAAAAATGTCACCTGTAAAAAAGGCAGTCAAGTCTTGTGACTCTTTTACCGTAAAAAGTTCTGAGATCATGTAAAGCCAAGTTTACCTATTTTATTAACTCTGAAATTTTCATTCACAAATCACTCCTAGTCTCTATATCTTTAGTTAATTATTATTTTGTGACTTAGCAATTACGCAGCACAGGGAAGTTATTACACCTTACTAGTTATGGTAAGGGATAGGATAATTTGATTAAAGCTAATTATATACGCACAGGGAAGTTATTACACCTTAATATGTTATGGGAAAGAATGGTATTATTTGATTGACTAATTATATACATAATATTTACATGGTACGTATTGCCAAGTCACAAAATATTAACTAAATAAAGATGTAGAGATTAGGAGTGATTTGTGAATGAAAATTTCAGAGTTAATAAAATAGGTAAACTTGGCTTTACACGATCTCAGAACTTTTTACGGTAAAAGAGTCACGAGACTTTCGGCTGCATTCTTTACAAGTGACGTTTTTGATGGGATTTCATTTCTTTTTCTAAGTAATACAACTTTACTTGATTTTGGGCACTTTTAGAGATTATCCAATAGTTTTCGCTAAGTCCACTCTCTGTCCCAATTATTTGCAGGTACCAAACATTTGAAGCTTTAGTTTCGTTTGCAAAGTATGTTGATAAAAAGAAATTTCAGGTTCCTAGGCAAGCACTAAGTTGTGGGAGGGGGATCAAAAGTACTTTCAATTGCTTCCAGGAAAGGTGCTATCCATCTGAGATATTATTCGCAGCCCTAAATACTTTATATTTAGCATAAAAGTACTGTTTAGGATAAAAAGAAAGACAAAATTAAAATTTCCGGAAATTTCGAATAAATCAAACAATTTTCTATTTTTCGTTTTTTTATTCTTTTTTTTATATATAAAAAACTAGAGGGGCTTAAAAAACTAGGGGGGGGGCCTGCTCGCTAAGCTCACCAACCCCCCCCCCCCCCCCCGCGTAATCGCGCCCTAGCCAAGCACTCTTAGTGCTGAGTTTCTTTTAATAGATCAAAATGGCCTTTCCCGAATTCGAAACCTAGCTAGATGGATTTCTCGTGCTCGAATTAGTATAGGCAACACGTTTTGTGTAAATCGTTTCAGTATTTTTCCATTTATAACAAAAAACATTTTCAGCCCTGAGTTTGTTTTACCCTGTAAAAATGAATTTTCTTGTATTCGGAACCTACCTAGATCTTTTCCTCGTGCTCGATTTAGTATAGGGACAAGTCTCGTGAAAATCTTCCCAGTCGTTTACTATGTCATTCATAATCGGGAAAATCCCTTGCTCGTTTAATATATATGAATTTGGCGACATTAATTTGGTCGACAGGATAACTAACAAGTACTAATTGAATATATAGTGTTACGAATATTGTAAATAGTTAGTGTTTGTGCTTAAACATAATGTAAATAGTTCAATTAAGCTCTATTCATAAGCTAATATTAATTTTTGTTGCATTGCAATATCTCAATTTGTTGAATTTTTGCAAGGGAGTAAACGCTGTTGGAGATCAATGGGAGTCTATAGAAATTTGGCGAAATACTGGAAACAGCGCCAGTTGATGCCACTTTTGGAAGCTAATTTTGGCCGCCATATTTGTCGATATATCGCCAAGTTGGCGACAGACCCGGGTCCCTTCCCCTTGGTAACCCCCCTAATAGCGCCCATCCTATCTAAATTCTCTACTTTCATGTTAATATCCCCTAAGAAAAGTCAGAAAGCTCTGACCAATCAGATACGTTTCGCGGTATCTACGCAGATTTTCATTGGTCCATTTCCAAACTATTACTTTTTTTATATATAGAAGAATATCTGGATTTTTATATTTCTCCTTACTTTGTATCCTAAACCCTACCTTTCTGCCAAATGTTAAGCTTCTAGAAATACAAAATCAAATTATTTTCAAACTTTCGATTTTTTTTTTTTTTTAGAATTCTTTTGATTTTTCGATTTTACTTCTATGTTTCATTATTGTAATGCCAATATAGTAATTCTTTGATCCGTCTTCTTAGAATCATTTAGGTTCATTTTAGAGATAAATCAAGAGAATATTATAGTCACCAATATCTAGAAAGGACTATCAAGCCATAACCAGCCAGTAATGTCGTGACAGTTGGGGGAGCTGAGAATTTTTTTAGGACTAACAATCCATATTTCATACGCAAATAAAATACAGTAAAAAGCTGTGAAAGAAAACGAACCTGTCTATTCTATAAAGAAACCACCCATAACGTAGCCAGTCTATAGCTGAACTTTTCTATAACAAAATTCGTAAACGAAAGAAAAGAAAAGCATATTCCGTGGAAAATAACATAAAACAATTAGGGGCGGTAATTTGTTTCTAATTTGACAATTATCTCAAAACGCATGTTTCTAGCACTAGAAATTGAATTGTTTTCGAATTTTTGATTTTTTAACAATATATCGATTTTATTTCCGAATTTTACGAATATTTCAAATGTTCTTTTTATTGAATCGTAAATACTACCTTTACACCAAATTTTATGTTTCTAAGACTACAAGATCGCATTATTTTCAATTCTTGAATTTTTCGAAATGTTTGTCCAATTTTCCGGATTTTTTAATTTTTTCTTATTTTATATCCTAATACAAATTTCAAGTTTCTAGCTCTAGAAAATCGAATTATTTTCAAATTTTCGATCTTTTTAAATTTCTTTATTTTATTTCCGAATTTATTGTGTTTTAAGTTTTCCCTTTTCTGTGTCATAAACACTACCTTTAACTTTAAGTTTCTAAGGCTACAAGATCTAATTTTTTTCAATTTTTCAATTGTTTTGATTTTTTTTCGGATTTTCCGGAATTTTTATGTTCGATTTTTATTTATTTATTTATTTATGTATCCTAAATACTACCTTTATTTTAAATTTCAAGTTTCTAGCGCTACAAAATCGAATTATTTTCAAATTTTCAAATTTTCGTTTTTTTTTTTTTTTTTTTTTTTTTTTGTGTGTGTGTGTGTGTTTTTAATTTATTTTCTTTTTCTGAATTCTAAACACTATCTTTACAGCAAATTTTAAGTTTCAATGACTAAAAGATGGAATTACTTTCAATTTCTCAATATTTTTATTTATTTATACTAGGGGGCTCTGCCCCCTGCTCGCTACGCTCACCAACCCCCGTTCTGATTTCACAGCCTCTTAAAACCTGGTAATGTATCCTGTTTTAAAAAGATGATGGTGATATCACGAAAGGCGACTTTCTTCTGTAATCAGGTTATAATGCTTTTTCATTTAACTGGTTATAATGCTTTTTCATTTAATTCATCTTTTTTATTTTTAATATTCATGTGTAAACCCGATTTTTATGACGTAATTTTCTTTTTTTCCTGCTCACTCACCAAATTATACAAATTGACATAATTTTTATTTTAAATAACGAAAAAACAAATAAATTAGTATAACATTAATAAAAATATAAATAAAACGTCGAAATAAAAATAACTTGATGACGTAAACACGTTTTGTCAAGTGAATGTGACATTTTCGATCAACCATTATTGGAATTTAATCTTACAAGTGTACCTAGTAGACCAATCCTCGCTCGGTAATTTTTTTCAACAGGTATTTTTTTTTTATTTTATTTTATTTTATTTTATTTTTTTGCTAGCTTATTTTAATTACTTTTTTTTTATTCATGGAATTTTCCAATCGATTTTTAACACAATTCCTGATAGGCAAGAATTACCGTATTTACCCGCGTATAGGTCGAGAAATTTTGGAATAAAAAGAGACTTTAAAGGTGGGGGGGTCGACTTATGCGAGGGTCCTTAATTTTTTTTTTCAGAGTGGATTTCATCCGGTTGTCCAACATTAACAAAGGGCGGTAATATTAGAAAGTCCGACATTGCATTAATTGCCCAGTGGTTTAAAGATGCGTGGAATCAAATTCCTTCCGAAATGATAATAAAATCGTTCAAGAATTACTGCATAAGCAACGAACTAGACGGCACAGAAGATGATACCATTTGAGAAAGTAATAACGACGAGGAAGGATATTGCGATACAGAGATTGAAAACGTGTATTATGATGAGCCGATGACGACGAAGGACTTATGTGAAGGGTTTGGCGAGTCCGATATTGAATCGGACCTCGAATCAGTTTAACTTTGTATATTATTATCTTCATTATTGTATATTTAGTACTTTTTCTTTCAGATGATTTTGAATAAATATACAAAAAAAATAATAAAGTTCCTTTATTATTGTATATTTAGTATACTTTCTTTTTTTTCCAGGTGATTTTGAATAATGTATTTTGAAAAAAAATCAAATTTATTGATCGGAAAAGTGGGGGGTCGACTTATACGCGGGATTTATAAAAATTCAAATTTCTTCATCGGGAAAGTGGGGGTCGACTTATACGCGGGATCGACGTATACGCGGGTAAATACGGTATATAAATTATGTTGAAAAGTGTTTTGCCGATGACAATACAACATTTTAATATTTTTACAACTTAATTATAAATTATCCAGAGGGCCCGTGCGAGGATTTCGCACTGAAATCTAATATTGTTTAGGTACTTCTCTATTATGCTGTCCACCACTTTTCATAACAAAAAACTATCGCCAAATTGTAAGATTAAACGCCAAAAATGCAGTCCTATTTACTTGATGTCAGAAGCATTATACGTGTTTGTTAAATCATCAAGTGGTTTTTAATTCGACATTTGCGTGTATTTTTCATTATGTTTTACAAGTTTATTAGTTATTTCATTAATTAAAATAACAATTGTGTCCTTAAATTCTTATATTTTATTTATTTATTTTGATATTCCAATGGCAACGTTCTCCCGTTTATTTGGCGATAGTTTTTTGTTATGAAAAGTGGTCGACGGGATAAAAGAGAAGTACCATTTTTTATCAATATGTAATAGTTATTAGATGCAGGTTTAAACTTCTAAATAAAAAGCAAGGATAAAAATATCTGTAAACAACATTTAGTTGTTAGTCAATCCAGAATATTATCTAATTTATTCCATCAAAGTTAGAGTAAAAACTGATCCAAGATTGCTAAAGGCACGCGCGAGAAAAAAAAAAAAATTAACAATCGTATTTTAACTGCATTAGAGGATGACGTCATCCGCTTCGGGAAAAACATGGGACATAGAAATATAAATCTAAACATTTCAATTTAAATTTCGTTTTTTAATCATAAATATAAAATAAACCCGTGCGGTGTTTTTTATAATAATTGTTGAGCATCATATAATGTGGTATTTTATTTTTTTTTGGCTACAACGTTTTGAGGAAGACCTTTCATTTCATTTAGGAAAACAACGGATTTAATTATGTGACAGTAAAATGCTCGCCAAAATAGGCCAAAGCGCTGTGAAATGGCAAAAGTCAATATTTTAAAGAGTTAAAAGTAAAAAAAAAAAATTTTTTTTTAATGTAACATACAGAATACGCTTTCATCAATTAATAATTAAATATCAATAAATTTACGATTACACGCTGACAAATAAATTTAAAAGAGTATAAAGATAATTTAAATAATGTTTCATTTTTTTTTCTGATTCTCTTTTGTTGATAAATAAACAGCAAAAAGTATATATTTCAAATAAATTCATTATTTTGAGCTTCCTGGCAAACGTATAAAAAAGAAGTGAATTTTTCATAATAGAGGTCTTTGCCCAGGCCAAATTAATGCATTGTAATAGATATTTTACGTAAAAAAATAAGAATTGCGGTTAAAAAAATTCCGCGGTATTTTCAAGATGACCATTGGTTGCTTATAAAAGAGTGTTTTTAAAAACTATTTTTGGTATTTCCGCATTATCCCGTCAACCATTTTCCAGCCAAATAAACTAATGGGTGAATGTTGGCATTGGAATAATAAAAAAAAAAATCGGAAAAGCTGCATTCACTCAAGTGTCAACTATCAATATTTTATTAAAATAAATTTTAAAATGTATTAAGGAAAACAGAAAAAAAATAATATTGGATATTTATGTATTTACAATATTTTTCATAATTATCCCTCTCGACAGGTGAATGTTTGTGACGTCAGTAGAAACTGATCTAATCTATGTAGCTATGCATCACTAAATTTTTTCAATTCTTTTACCGCTTTTAAAATTTTGTCGAGGCCGTTTAAAAACACAATTGTTAGTTAAAGAGGATACTACACTCACACAAAAATACTCGCTGGCTTACTTTATTCCTGTGGGATATATTTGTTTTAATATCTCGTTTGCATTTCAATATTTAGGGATGTTTTTTTCCTTTATTTCTTTTTTTGGTACATTTTGGTTCGAAAAGCACCCACTTTTTTTGGCACTGGATAGCTAAAGTCGATCTGGACAAAGAACTTTCTGTACTTTTTCGATTTTGTTTCAAGACTTGTTTTTTATACCACGTCGAGTTTTAAACACAGAAAACGAGTTTTCTCAAATTAGTGACCTAGCTAGATCGATTTCTTGTGCTCGAATTAGTGTAGTCATTAATTTTTGTGAAAATCGTTAGTGCCGTTTTCGATATATAGCAGCATTCTTAGTGCTGAGTTCCTTTTAATAGATCAAAATGACCTTTCCCGAATTCGAAACCTAGCTAGATTGATTTCTCGTGCTCGAATTAGTATAGGCAACACGTTTCGTGTAAATCGTTTGAGTATTTTTCCATTTATAACAAAAAACATTTTCAGGGCTGAGTTTGTTTTACCCTGTAAAAACGAATTTTCTTGTATTCGGAACCTAGCTAGATCTTTTTTTCGTGCTCGATTTAGTACAGGGGACAATTTTCGTGAAAATCTTCCACGTCGTTTACGATATCATTCATAATCAGGAAAATCTCTTGCTCGTTTAATATATATGAATAATCGGGAAAATCTCTTGCTCGTTTAATATATATGAATTTGGTCGACAGGATAACTAACAAGAACCAATTGTATATATCGTGTTACGAATATTGTAAATAGCTAGTGTTTGTGCTTAAAAATAATGTAAATAGTTCAATAAAGCTCTATTCATAAGCTAATATTAATTTTTGTTGCATTGCAATATCTTAATTTGGTGATTTTTTTGTAAGCGAGTAAACGCTTTTGGATTTCAATAGGAGTCTATGGAAATTTGGCGAAATATTGGAAATAGCGTCAAGTTGGCGCCACTTTTGGCAGCTAATTTTGGCCGCCAAATTTGGCGATATATCGCCAAGTTGGCGCTAAAATTGACGACAGACTCGGGTCTCTTCCTCTTGGTAATCCCTCTAGCGTCCATCCTATCTAAATTCTCTACTTTCATGTTAATTCCCCCTAAGAAAAGTCGGAAAGCTCTGACCAATCAGATATGTTTCGAGGTATTAGAAGGATTCATGTGTAAACACAATTTTTATGACGTAATTTTCTTTATTTCCTGCTTTCAACACGTGATCATTTAATTATTAATTTAAACTTTCATTATTGTTTTTAATAGTCTCGCGCAAATACATTTTTTATCTGAGATAAAATATAATCATTTGCGCTTTTTTGGCAACAGTATAAAAAATGACTTTTTCAATAAAAGATTTTTTACTCGATTTTTAAGGATTTTTTGAGTTTTTATTGTCCGACCATGATAATTTTTTGAATTTCTGAAAGCTTGTTATATTTCGCGTCTGGTGGTATGATTCCGCAGGATGGCTAGAAAAAAAGTAATCGCTCCTCAAAAAAGTCCCTAATAAAAAAGCGATGAGACTAACCCGGAACATCTACGCAAATTTTCATTGGTCCATTTTTAAGCCAAAACTTTTTATATATATAGAAAGATTTATTTATTTTTGAATTTTTCAAAATTTTTTCGAATTTTTGGTATTTTTTTATTGTTTATTTTTTTATTTAGCACCATATATTTAATATTACCTTTTTTCCAAATTTCAAGTTTCTAGCGCTATGAAATCGAATAATTTTCAAATTTTTCTTATTTTACGGTTTTTTTTCGATTTTATTTTTTAATTTCCGAATTTTTTTATGTTTTTAATTTTACCTTATTCTGTATCCTAAACACTACCTTTAGGCCGAATTTTATGTTTCTAAGGCTAAAAGATCAAATTATTTTCCTTTTTTCATTTTTTTTCGACTTTTTCGAGTTTTCGAAATTTTTTCAAATTTTCTGGATTTTTTTAATTTTTTCTTAGTTTTTATCGTAAATACTACCTTTATTCCAAATTCCAAGTTTCTAGTGCAACAAAATCGAATTCTTTTGAATTTTCCGATTTTTTTTCGATTTTCTGATTTCATTTTCTTTTTTTATTGTGCTTTTGTTGTTTTCTTTTTCTTTTTCTGAATTCTAAACACTACCTTCACACCAAATTTTAAGTTTCTAAGACTAGGAGATCGGATTATTTTCAATTTTTAATTTTCAATTTTGTTGGAATTTTCGGAATTTTTTTCTAGATAAACGAAGTTTCAGGTTTTTAGGAAAGTTTAGTGACAGAGATATGCGGGGAGGAGGAGTGGCGGTCAAAGGTTTCCTGAGTTGCTTCAAGAAAAGTATGCTTACTGCTGTGTTTTCTCGACTTGGTGGATTCACTGTGGTGTCCTGCATCGGGTCGGGTTGGCGCTATATTTTTTTCGTTGCGGTTCGGGTTCGGGTCGGGTTGGCTTTCATTGTTTCGGGTTCGGTTTTGACTCCTGTGGGTCGGTTTCGGGTTGACCCGCTTTTCCAAAATAATGTCCACAATATTTTTGCCGGTTAAAAATATATAATAGCACCTCCATAATGGACACTCTCGAAAAGAGACCTTTTACGCTACTTAGAAAGGAGGAAAAATACCATTCCTCTAATCACTTTATCATAACTCGCTTCTGTTTTTTTTTTTTTTTTTTTTTTTTTTTTTTTTTTTTTTTTTTTTTTACAAAATGTGTTCTGTGCAACAATTTGCGCGAATGTTAGCGACAAATCTCAGTTGCAGTGCAGTGTCATAATTTTTTCCTGACTCTTGCTGATAAAATAAACCAAAGTGATAGATAAATCACGAAAGAATAAATTTGCTTGCGGTTAACCTTTATCTACTAACGCATCATTATATCTAATACTAGCAAGCTACGTCCGCTGCGCTGGTCGGTTTCTACAAATGAACCTTGAATCAAACGAAATATATCGTTCAATTTGACCTTGTATTTAAAAGCAATCTGTATATTTACCTGGAATATTCTTCCACATTACTGAATAATGACGTCATTGAGCTATTATATTTTCTAATGTACAGTCAAAATTTTAGCTGTTAAGGACCAACTCTTTTATTTGGTCATTTACAGTTGGGGTTTTCTAAAGAATGATAAAACTATATGCAATATACTAAAACCATCACTAAAAATTATCGAACTAACAATGCAAACAAATTAACTAACAAAATCCATTCAGTAGAAGTTTTTATAAAGGCTAATCTTTGATAATCGGGTTCATCTGATTATAGAACTTTTCCACATAATTCTATAACTGCGATATGAAATATACTAAAACCATCCTTACAAATTATCTACTCAACAATGCAAGTCGCAAAAAATACGCCCAGTAAAAACTTTCAACAAGAACGAAAAATCATGCGTCAAGCATAGATTATGTAGCACTTTCCAACGCTTCCAAATTAATTTTACAAAACATACCGTTTAATAAGCTAAAAGATAACATCTAAGTAAACAATTTGGAAAACGCATAACATATTTAAAAACATAATTTCAGGAATTTCCAACAGATACAATATTCGGAAAAATATCCGAATACTTTTATTCAGCCCTGTATATGATCTATAGATTTGTATATGCTAGGATGCTAAATTTTAGTTTAGTTAGGAAACGCGTAGCACAGTTTAAAATTATCTTTCTGGAGTTTCTGTCAATAAACGGAAATGGGTTCGCGAACTTTTGTGCTGCCCTGTATAGGATCTACAGAATTTATACACACCACGTAATAGACAAAAAGCGAGTTAAAATTAAAATCGCGTTTAGTAACTTAAAACGCACTTCCAGGAATTAGTGTTAACAGACAGTAGAGAATTTTTTGTGTGTCCCTGTAAATGAACGATGACTGCTATACACACACTATTCTGTAGTAAGCCTCTTGTAATGCACCTTAGATATATATATATATATATATATATATAAATTTCAATGCGTTTAAAATAGTGAAACATTTAAATAAACCGCAGACGATTTTTCTCCATAGACGTCATGTAACGGAATTCTTTTGACTGTCCCTGTAAAGTAACTATAAGTGCTATGCACACCCTATTCCATATTAAGCTTCTTCTAATGCACCTTAGTGATATATATAAATTTCAATGCGTTTCAAATAGTGAAACATTATTTAAATAAACCGCAAATGATTCGGATGTAACGGAATTCTTTTGAGTGTCCCTGTAATAAAACTATAAGTGCTACACACTTCCGTTGAAATAGGGAACAAGTTATAGATAACGACAATAACATATAAAAATTGCAGAGCAATCCGAGCATATTTACGGGAGTTAGAGCACGGACAGACGGACAGACGGCAGACGGCCAGACGGCAGACGGCAGACGGCCATACGGCCAGACAAACCGAAGTCATAAGCACTTTTCAACTAGGTCGGAAAGTGCTAAAAAGGCTATTCTTTCGGAATCAGGTTCACCTGACTATATAACTTTCACACATAACTGTTTGACTAAGTAATGTAGAACAATATGTAGTACACTCTAACCATTCCTGAAACAGCATCTAACTAACTAACAATACAATTCTCATCAAAATCTGTCCAGTAGAACTTTTTAATAAAGCTAATATTTCATAATCGGATAAAATATTGAAAAGGCTAATATTTGAAAAAAAAAAGGGATCACTCGATTTTCGAATTTCCACCTATAATTCTAGAACTAAGCAACGTAGAATATGTTATATAATAAAACTTTCCCTAGAAAATTTCTTTCATGGTCGGATTGATCTGATTGTAGAACTTCCCATAATAATTGTATAACTAAGCTACGTAAAACGATATGTTATGCAATAAAACCTTCCCTGAAAAATTATCTTACAATTTAAGTTCTACGAAAATCCATGCAGCAGAACTCTAGTTATAAGCAGCCGGAGCGAAATTTCATAGATGTTGAAGTAAATAGAAGTATATTGCCATTAATATAGTTTGCATTTGAATAAAAAAAAAGGTACTTTTTGGTTAGCCAAGCACCAGTGGTATATGTACATATATAAATATATATGTATATACATATATATATACATGCATATATATATATATATATATATATATATATATATATATATATATCCATACATATACGTGTATATATATGCATGTATATATGTATTTGTGTAGCTATATCTGTATTATATATGTGTGTGCATATATACAAGTATATACCTATCACTGGCGCCCGGCTAACCGAAAAGTACAAAAGTACTATTCCAAGGTTTCACTATATTTGAATATTAAAGAATATACATTTGTCCATTTTTCTATATGAAATATATAATTGGTATTAAACGAGTTATAATTGTACATTACTTTTCATAATAGCATTAAAACATGATTTATTGTCCTTTCATTGCAGGTGCGGGTTGAGGGGTTGCGGGTTCGGTTCGGGTGCGGATTGAAATATGTCGGGTTCGGGTCGGGTTGCGGGTCGCCGAAAATTATTTTTGCGGGTTCGTGTCGAGTTGCAAGTCTAATTTTTTTTTTTTTTTTTTGTCGGGTTCGGGTCGGGTTGAGGGTTGGCTTCAAATGGAATTTGCGGGTTCGGGTCGGGTACAACCTGATCCGTACAGGACTCTAATTCACTGTCTTGCCTCCAGATAACTAAAAGTTATTGCTTTTAAGCAACATATTGCTTTTCTTTGTGTAATTATACTACATTCAATAATCACATATCTAAATGCTTAGTTTAAAGACATAAGATCTTACCTGAGAAATTTAGAGTGTTTATCCTTTGCTAAATATATATATATTTTTTTATATGTATAAACAAAATTTGTTTATATATATAAACAACGCGAGTAAGTTGATTGATACATCTGATTACTCTAAATTCGTACAGTTTATGAACTAGAAAATGTTTCAAGTTTCTGGGCGACTCTAGCACAAAGATATAGACGGGGGGGGGGGGGGAGGGGTATCAAAAGTGCCCTGAGTCGCTTCCAGGAAAGGTGCTGTCGATCTGAGGTATTACTCGCAGCACTAGATACTTGATATTTGACATAAAAGTACTGTTTATGATAAAAAAGAAAAAGAAAATTCAATATTACGAAAATTCGAACAAATCAAAGTTTTTTTCGATTTTTTCTTAGACTTTTTTTTAAATTTTTTTAATTATTATTATTATTATTTTAATTTCCGGATTTTTAGGTTTTTTCTTTCTTTGTATCCTATCCCTTTATGCGAAATTTCAAGTTTCTAAGACAACAAAATCGAATTATTTTCGATTTTTCGACTTTTTACAAAGATTTCAATTTTTCGATTTCATTTTCGAATTTTCCGAATTTTTTAATTTTTCCTTTTCTTGAATCTTAAACACTACCTTTAAACCAAATTTCAAATTTCTAAGACTACTATATCGAATTATTTTCCCTTTTTCGTTTTTTTTTTTTAATTTTTTAATTTTTCTGGATTTTTTTTTAATTTTTCCTTATTTTGTATCCTAAATACTAGCTTTATTCCGAATTCCAAGTTTCTAGCGCTACAAAACCGAATTATTTTCATTTTTTCGTTTTTTTTTTTTATTTATTCAATTATTTTATTTTATTTTCGATTTTTATTGTGTTTTTAATGTTACCATATTCTAAACCCTAAACACTATCTTTACGCCGAATTTTAAATTTGTAAAGTTAAACAATTATTTTCTTTTTTTTTTTCAATTTTTTTAGAATTTTTCGAATTTTCGAATTTGTTTTTCGAATTTTCTAGATTTTTTAATTTTTTCTTTTTGTTTGAATTCTAAATACTACCTTTATTCTAAATTTCAAGTTTCTAGCGCTACAAAATCGAATTATTTTCAAATTTCCGATTTTTATTGTGTTTTGAATTCTTTCTTTTTCTGAATCCTAAACAATACCTTCACACCAAATTTTAAGTTTCTCAGACTACGCGATCGCATTATTTTCAATTTAAAATTTTGTTGGAATTTTTGGAATTTTTGATTGTTTTTTTTTTTCGAAATTTTCGCATTTTAAAATTTTTATTTTCTTTGTATCCTAAAAACGCTACCTTTATACCAAATTTCCAGTTTCTAGGGCTACGGGACCTACCTTATCTTTTTGATGACGCGTGATTGAGTGAGTGAGTGAGTGACAAAAAAACGAAACTTAGAGTTCATATGTCGTCTGAAGTAGAAAATACAGAAACGTGAAAATTTATATTTTAGTCCTGTGTGCCACATACTCTAGATAAACGAAGTTTCAGTTTTTTGGGATGCTCCAGAACAAAGGCCTCATAAACAACATCCTCAAAAACGATTTTTTAAAGATTTTTGAGCGTTAAAAATGACGGAATGGGGACATTTTGAAACAATGAAGCTAAGTAAGAGGAGAAATGATTAATATATGATTCGACATCATATATTTCTCCCCTTTTTTGGAATTTTGAAATAAGTATTTGGGTAGGAAACAAAATGCATGCTCTGTTCAAAGATTGTATATCAAAGTCAATACACTAATACATAAAACAAAAACACTTCTAAATTGAGAGATATTATGGTATACAAAAAAAAAATCTCCTTGTGTAATTGGCCATTTGAATAATTTTTGAACTACAATCGAAAGTACGAACTTATCATAGAAACTCGACAGATTTTCGCCAAGCATAAGAAACAGCAATGCATTGAACCGTAAATGAAAGGAATTTCCGCCAATGGATGCCAAACAATTTTACAAAAAAATTTTAGCACTCTGTCTAGTTTATATTTTGCGAACGGGAGAAAACGGCTTTTTGACACATCTGTATCCTGCGTTCTATTTATGATAGAAACAAAATTCTTGATTCTATGGAATGCGGCGTGCCGAGTGATTAAGACATCAAAAGTAAAGCAAAATCCGACGAATAGGTTCTCAGTAAATGCGATTTTAAAAGTGCTGTTTTTTTGCAATTTTTAAATCTTGTTCAGACCAAAAACTGTTGACAGGGCTACAGCAATGTGTAATTATCGGATTTTTACACAGTTTACGTCATTTGAATTGTTTTAATGAGTAGTTCAAACCTTTGTAAGTTTCATGTAAAAATATTAATTAGTTTTTGATTTACATCAGTTTAAAGTTATTGATTCCTATACTTAATGAAGAAGATCAAGTGAAGATTTCCATTAATACAAGTAAATTTCTCATTCACCGAATAAACTTTTTATTTCTCAGCGGACGTAACGTCCTACACATACCAAGCAAAACACAATACTCACTCTCTGAACAGATCGAGAGGGAAAAAAAAACAATCAAAACACTGCGCATGCCTGCCCAGTCAGCGCCGATCCATGGCTATGGCTAACTATAAGACCGGCTTCTGAAGCTCCGAGGAGAAATGATATGACGTAATTTTATCCGTCGGCGCAGAGAAGATAAAAAACACACTATCTGCGCATCCACGATGGGAGGGAAATTCAAACTGAAAGACCGCGTTCGCTGTGTAATTTTCTCAGCGGTTACTTGTTGTGTTGTTTTTGTACGATGATATTTATAATTTGTTATTTATTACTATTTTAACGTGCAGTTATCCTTTCTGGCATTTGTCTCATAATGCCTGATCACTGTTGTGTACCTTTTTGCAAAGGAAATTACGATAAAAGTGGTACCTACATCTCCGTATTTCAGTTTCCAAAGGATACGGAAGCTAAAAAGCTTTGGCTACGGAAGATACCGAGAAAAGACTGGGTGCCCTCGGCAAGAAGTGTTGTTTGCGAAAAGCACTTCCTTGAAACCGATATTATAAGAATTGATGAACTGAAACAAAAGGATGGTACTATTTTGAAAATTCCTAGACAAAAGCCCAAATTAAAGAGCAATGCTTATCCTTGCATTTTTGACAGTCCAGAGATACCTAAATATTTATCTCAGCAAAATTCAACTTCGAGGCTTAGCCGTACAGAAAAAAATCAAAAAAGGGATATGGATGCCATTGAAAGATTTCAAGAAAGTGACAGAATAAAGAACTTTGAGGATTTTTCTAAACATGCTCAAGAAAAAATAAGTAACTTTATGTCTAAACCATTTTTAATTAAGCGTGAAAACTGCATATATCTCTTAAATATTGACTTTAATTTTTCACCCAAAGTTCACTCAAGCATAAAAATTAACGACGATTTGAATATCACTATTTTTCATAATGATAATTCTGTGTCTGTTTCACACTTTCAAAGTATTTTAACGTCTGAAAGTAAACTCTCACACTGGAGTAAACTTGAAAATTTAATAAATTTTGTTAAAAATTTAAAAATAGAGCATTATGACCTACCAACTGAAGAAAAAGCCATAGTACTTTGGAAAAAATTCATTTCGAATTCCGGAAATGATAACGAATACGATCAATATAATTTTATTTTAGAACAAATGCAACTGTGCAAAAAATCAAAAATGGCACGTAGGTATAGCAATGACTTAATTATTTTTGCATATACGTTATACATGAATTCAACTTCCTGTTACATAACGCTATATGAAAGTGGATTGTTATGTATGCCATCTGTCAGTCATTTATATAAATTAACAAATGTTTTAAAATTAGACAGTTCTCTTGATTGCAGCGACAATAAAGAATATATGAAGCAAAAGTACAGCAAGCTAAACGAAGAAGATAAACTTGTTAATTTATTAATTGATGAAGTTTATGTAAAAAAATTCATTTCATATAAAGGCTCAAAGATTTCTGGTTTTGCCGAAAATAATGTTGGTGAGGCTGCAACAACAATACAAGCTTTTATGATAACGTCTTTATTTTCGCCCTATAAAGATATCCTGGCATTAGTTCCAGTGAAGAATTTAAATGCTGACTATTTATATGAATTAGTATTCAAAGCGCTTTATATTTTAGAAGAATTGGGATTTAATGTATTAGCATTAATTTCTGACAATAACAGGATTAATAGGAATATGTTTTCAAAATTAGGTCACAATCAACAATTAAATTCAATAAGTAATCCTGCTAACCATGAAAAAAAGTTATATTTATTATTTGATTCTGTGCATCTCTTAAAGTCTATCAGAAATAATTGGATAAATCAAAAAGACGCAGAAAAAACATTCATATGCCCTGATTTTGAAGACAACTCAAAAATTATAAAACCAAAATTTGCTCATTTACGAAAAATATATAATGAAGAAAAATCATTACTTTTGAAATTAGCTCCAAAATTAACTTTTAAATCTGTGTATCCTTCTAACATAGAGAAACAAAACGTAAATCTTGCGTTAAAAGTATTTGATGAAAATAATGATATTGCTCTCAAATCGTTGGGTGATAAAATCAATTTGATTGATTACAATGATACAGTTCAATTTATTCAAATCATTCGAAAATGGTGGAATATAATGAATATTAGTCACCTAAATAAAGGACATTACAAGAATTGTGAAGACAGTAAACCCTTCACTTCACTGAGTGATGAAAGATTCCTTTTTTTGGAAAAATTTTCTCATTGGATAAACACTTGGAAAAACATGAAACAAGACCATCCTTATGGGAGATTAAGTGAAGAAACTTTTTTTGCATTAGCCCAAACGACATCTGCTATTGCTGAAATAATTCGGCATCTTTTGTCAACAGGTGTAAAATTTGTTTTAACAAATAAATTCCAGACAGATAAATTGGAGTACAGATTTTCACAATATCGTCAGATGTCTGGTAGTAACTATCATGTCTCTGTTCAACAAATATTGGAATCCGAAAGAAAATTACGGATAAAATCAATCCTCCAGCTCCAATCAAAATTACACGGCACTATTACATTAAAAGAATTTTTTGGTGAGATGGGTAATGAGACAAAAATTTTAGATTATGAAGATGTAGAAATTACTCCTTTTTCATCTTTAATATCGGATGAAATTGAACTAAATAATATTACAGAAGCGGATGCAAAAGTGTTAACATACATTGGCGGTTATTGTGTCAAAAACACTAAAACAAACTGCAATGCATGTCTGGAATTCTGTGTAACTGAGAGAAAATTAATAATCGAAATCAATGATATTAAAGATGGTATGTATGCATATATTGAAGAACTAAATCGTGGTGGATTGAAATATCCTACAGAACATGTAATAATGACAATATCTGAAGTATATGTACTTTTAAAAAAATTGATAAGTGAATATGAAGAACAATTCTTATGTTATAGTGGAAAACAGCACGCCATATTTACAAAAATTGCTAAATTGCATCTTAAAAAGCATGAACTCTATTTTATAAATGAAATATGTCCACAATGTAATTGTCCTCTGGATATTGTAATTATGTGTATTGTTAAAACGTTTGTCAACATATGTATCAATAATTATGCGAAACGCATAAATGAAAAAAATATAATGACAAAGAATACCACTGCTAAAAGGCATGATGCAATTGAAAAGAAAGAATTCAGAAAAGTAAAAAAATTTAAACAATAAATTTTACTACTACAAATACAAGTAATTATTTAGTTAGCTGAAGTATGTTTAAGAGGGATGCCATAAAGTAAGATAAACTGATTATTTAATTATAAAATGTATTAAATATTTGCTTATTTGCATAATTAATTACTAACATTATTCAGTTATAAATAATAATCAGGATTTTGTTAATTGAATGCATTAAAATGCTTTGAATACTGGTAATTGAATGTTATATTTATTTACTTTAGCTGGTCGTTTTATTATCAATTTTTAGTAGTGTTTTCTTGAATATTACATTATAAAATTTAATTCAATATTTGCTGATTTGAAATGCCAACCATTATTATTATTTATTTTTTTTTTTAACCAAGTGTATCAGAATATTTTAAATATTGATTATTGAGGAAATTATTTATTTTTGCTGATTATTTCATTATAAATTGCATTTATTATTTTTCTATTTGAATAATTATTTGAAATTAATTGAATAATTATATAAACAAGATATTTTCAGTTATGCATCATGATTTTGTTAATCGAATGCATTTGAATATTGATTATTGAAGGCTATATTTATTTATTTCTGCTTGTCGATTTATTATAAAATTTTAGTAATGTTTTCTGAATATAACATTATAAAACGTTTTTGAAAATTTGCGGATTTATCTCAAATATAATTATTTTTGAATTTGAACGAAGCGGTATTTTATTCATCAACATAAACAATATATTTTCTTCATTAAATGTAGTTTTTATTCACATTAAAAATGGAATTCTTACGCATAAAATTCTCTTAAGTCATTGTAAATATTTTTAAGAATAACTATGAATAAACAAGTTGAGAGTACTTAATTGCATTTCTTGCTACTGTCTTATAATTTTAATTGCTTCGTTCGTAATTCATATTTTTCTTCTCAGATTTCCATTTAATTGGAATTTGTTGATTTCTGCAGAATATATATATATGTGTGTGAGTGTGTGTTTCTCACATTAAATCATTTTTAACGCGTAATCTTTTTATATATGCGTTCGCTCAGAAGCGAACATCGACGGATAGAGTGACGTCACAGATAGCTTCAGAAGCCGGTATTATAGTTGCCGTGGCCGATCCCAGCCGGCGAATACACTCCCCACCTTGAAACCCAAAGGTTTCAATTACAAAACGTATTATTACTACATTTTCACATTAAATATGCAATAGATGCAAAGGTACACACAGTAAACTAGCACAATATATACACTCTGAATATACACTCTGAAATAAAAAATTCAATTATAATCATACAATAGCAAAATTTAATAAGTTTATATAACATTATCTGAAATTGGCAAAATAGAAACACTAGAAATACTACGTTTATATGTGCCCTTAGGCGTTTTTACCAGAATTACTCTGATTTTTCCATCTTTTCCACGAATAACTCCTTCAATTCTACCAATTAACCAACTACATACAGGCAGTTTTTCTTCTTTTAACAATACAACCATGTTAAGTTTAATATCACCTTTAATACTATGCCACTTAGACCGTTGTTGTAAAGTACGCAAATAATCTCTGGTCCATTTTTTCCAAACTGTTTGGACCAGTTTAGTTGTCAGTTGCCATTTAGAAAGTCTATTAGTTTCTACAGAGGAAATGTCTATCTCAGGTAACGAATTAAGTGGCCTACCGATCCAAAAGTGACCTGGCGTTAAAACATTATAATCATTGGGATCGGATGAAAGTGGTGTCAGAGGTCGGCTGTTTAAAATAGCTTCAATTTGATTGATTACCGTCAAAAACTCCTCAAATGTGAGTTTATGCTCACCTACCACTCTTTTGAAATGGTGTTTAAAAGACTTTACACCCGCCTCCCACAGTCCTCCAAAATTAGGCGACTGTGGAGGGATAAAACTCCATGACACACCTTCTGAACACATGTAATCAATTACATACTCATTTTTAAATAAGGAAAATAACTCCTTTATTTCTGAAGCAGCACCTCGAAAATTTGTGCCATTATCAGAAAAAAAGGTGAGATGCCAGACCTCTGCGTACAAAAAACCTTTTTAAACATGCAATCATGGCTTCTGCCGATAAATCAGTGATGATTTCAAAATGAACTGCCTTAGTCATAAAACAGACAACGATACAAACATAAATTTTGTGATAAACACATTTTCTTTGGTTTTTGTATTTTATTAAGAAAGGCCCACAACAATCTAGGCCTGAATTGGAAAAAGGAGGATTAATGGTCACTCTTTCCTTAGGTAAAGGTGCCATAATTTGACTCATTTCTTTTGGGTTCGCCTTAAAACATGTCACACAATTATGGACAGTTTTTCTAGCAACAGCATGTCCCCCAAAGACCAATATTCTTGCCTAACGGCATACAACAAAGTGGGCCCAACATGAAAATTTTTTTAATGAAAATACAAAAAAAAATCATTTCCGTGAATTTATGGCTCTTAGGAAGTAAAATAGGATGTTTAGCATCAATTTGTAAGTTAGCATTAACTAATCGGCCACCCACGCGAATTATACCATCATTATCAATAAAAGGAGATAAACTACTTACATTAAATTCCTTAATCCTCCTTTTCTCTATCAAGGCCTTCATCTCCTTAGGAAATACCTGCATTTGTACATATTTTATTAAAACCAATTTACATTTCCTTAATTCAACTGGAGATAAAGGTCCTTTTTCCCTTATACAGCCCGTCACATTAGAGATGAATCTGAAAATAAAACTAATAATTCTAATTAATTTTACATATGAATTAGTGATTTTAAATATATAGTCAATGTCCTTAACCTCATTTAAAAAGTTCATTTCACAGTTCGGCAATTTGCAATTTTGCCTGAATTCTTTTTGGAACTCCTCTGTTTCAGTCACGGTTAGATGTTCCTTATCAATGTTGTAACTTTCCTGATCACACAAAAAGTTAGGACCGTTCCACCACAGTTTAAGATCAAGAATTTTCGCTGGACTAACATCACGTGAAATCAGGTCAGCAGAATTTTCAGAAGTTTTTACATAGTTCCATATGAAGTCTTTAGTATTATTTTGAATTTTAGTGACACGATTCGACACAAAAACCTTAAGTGTTTGAGGTGGTGAAGCAATCCATCCCAGTACTACTGTCGAATCTGAGTATAAATATACACCACGAAATTGAACGTCCAAGGATGACAGTACCTTAACAGTAAGTTTCGAGAGCAACTCTGCCGCACACAATTCCATACGTGGAATCGTAATCTTCTTGAGGGGTGCCACCCGCGATTTGCTACACAAAAGTGACACCTTAGCTTCGCCTGCCTCGGAGACAGATCGAAGGTATATCACGCAACCATACGCATCTTTAGAAGCATCCCCAAATCCGATCAAATCAATATGTTTCGAATTTGGCCGTAAAACATGACGTTTTATCTGCAAATGTTTCAACTCAGTCAGTTCTTCGCGAAATTTATTCCAAGCCCTTCTTTCTTGTAGTGGAATTTCATCGTCCCAGTCAAGCTGAAGGAGCCACAATTTCTGTAAATAAATTTTTGCTGTGACTATCACCGGACCCAGGATACCGAGCGGATCGAATAACCTTGCAATATCTGATAAGACTGTTCGTTTAGTTACAGAATTCACAAACGGTTTAATTTTAAAACAAAATGTGTCCTTGTTAGGATTAAACAACAGTCCGAGCGCTCTGACAGTGTCTGAATCATGATTGTCAAAATACACTGCTCAAAACAATTAAAGGATATTTGAAGTTTTATATAAAATAAAGATATAAACGAAATTTTTTTTGCCGAAAATAGAAGAAGAGAATCACAAATGCAAATTTTTCTGGTTTTCAAACTGTGGAGTATGCAAATTTTGAGTTCGACGTCAAAAACGTCGCTTCAGCGGCATCGAATGGAATTTGACTTTCAACTGGATAAAAGAGAATGAAGACAAGGATGATCGGCATTCAGTGATTGCTTTGTTTCGATGAGTACGATGTCTCAGCGAAGTCATTTGACAGATTCAGAAGCTTGGATAATTGTTGCTAGGTTAGAAGGGGGCCAAACTCAAGCCGAAGTAGCGCAAGCCATTGGAGTGTCACAAAGTGTCATTTCCAGGATCTGGAACCGTTTTTTGGAGAGTGGATGTGCAGGCCGAAGACCAGGGCAAGGTCGTAGACGGGCAACAACGCCCAATGAAGATCGGTATTTAGCGTTAACAGCTCGGAGACACCGAAACATGAACGCTACTCTTCTCCAACAACACTTTCGCTCGGCTACAGGCACCACGATTTCAACTCAGACTGTCCGAAACCGGCTCCATGCTGTAGGTCTGTATGCTCGCCGACCGATGGTATGTGTTAGATTCACATCAAGGCATCGTCGCGACCGCAGGAAGTGGGCAACCGAGCATGTCAACTGGAGGAGAAATGAATGGAGCAATATTCTTTTTTCTGACGAGTCCCGTTTTTCTGTGCATCCGGATAATAGGCGTATTTTCATCTGGAGGGACCGTGGCAGTAGGAATAATCCTGCGTTCGTGCACGAAAGTGTCAGATTTGGCGGTGGAGGAGTGTTGGTGTATGGTGGCATCTCCATTGACGGGCGCACTGACCTCTACATCATTCGAGATGGAGCTCTGACTGGTCGCCGATATAGGGATGAGATCCTCAGACCTATTGTAGTCGCTTACGCTGCAGCAATCGGAGATAACTTCATTTTAATGGACGATAACTGCAGGCCACATCGTGCAAACCTGGTGGAGGATTTCCTTTTCGAGGAAGGAATCGTTCGAATGGAATGGCCAGCGTGTTCTCCAGACATAAATCGAATCGAGCACGTTTGGGACGCTCTAGGAAGACGAGTTTCTGGCCGCCAACAACCCTCACAAACTCTTCAAGAACTGGAAAGAGCTCTTCTGGAAGATTGGGGCAGAATACCCCAACTCGTCATTAATAGCCTCATTGAGTCCATGCCTCAAAGGTGTTCAACGTTGCTGGCCGCCCGTGGAAACCATACCCCCTACTGAAAATGATTTTCTTTGAAGAAAACACCTTTTCTTATTCTTTTTTTCTCATATGCACAAATTGTGTTTTTTTCCTTTTGTACACAAATGCGCAATAAAATGCATTTTTTTCTGCCAAACATGTGTAATTTATTCTCATATAACCTACTATGTCTGTCGACCATGTATCAATCAGCTAAAAAGTTTCCCAGATACAAAATCCACCTAAAACTGCAATATCCTTTAATTGTTTTGAGCAGTGTAGTACTCCTTCTCCGTAGTTGGAACATTTTTTAGTAATAATTTATTATTAGAGCTCCATTTGTGAAGTTCTAGCCCACCTGCATTTAACATTGAGATTAACTGTTGTTGAAGTTCAATAGCAGTAGCGACGTCATTTGTACCACTGAGGATGTCATCCACATAAAAATCCTTGCCAGCAGCGGCAGCTAACGGATATTTCTCCTTCTCATCGTGGCATAGCTGCAGCAGCACTCGTGTTGCCAAAAAAAAGGTGCACACTTGGTTCCGTAGGTAACAGTGAGCAACTTAAAAACGCGTATAATTTCATTTTCAAGACCCTTCCATAAAATGCATTGCAAATCGCACTGATCGGGACTAATGTAAATTTGCCGATACATCTTTTTTATGTCCGCGGTGAAAACTACTGCATGCTTTCTAAATCGCAGCAAAATTGAAAATAAATCATCCTGGACAACAAACCCAGAATACAACTTATCATTAAGGGATTGTCCAGGTGATGTTACTTGAGAAGCATTGAAAACAACGCGTAATTTAGTGGTACTATTATCCGGCCTATAAACTCCATGGTGAGGCATAATGTATTTTGGACTCTCGTTAGTTACCTGCATATGACCTAAATCTTCATACTCAGCTAAGAATTCCCTATATAATTTTAGATACTCAGGTTCTCTTCTCAAACGTAGAATCCAATCTTTTAACAGCAATGTCTTTTGACTCACCTAAACACGGGGCATCTTCTTTTAATGGCATTCTAACGACATAACGCCCATCGTCATTTCTGAAATGAGGTTTCATGAAATGATCTTCGCATTTTAAACTCTCATCGTTTTGCACTCTTTCTGTCTCAACATTTTCGATCTCCCAAAATTTTCTCAAAGTTATGTCTAAATTTTCCATAATTAACCCACAATGACTAGAAGCTTCGTTCTCTATTGCAACACTCCCAGTAGCAATAAATCCAAATACTGAATTTTGCAAAATTATATCAGTCTCGGGGATCCTCATTTGACCGGATTTTAAAATTTCATAGAATAGTTGTGCGCCCAACAATATGTCCACAGCACCTGGCCTATTGAAACTCTCATCTGCCAATGTTAAATTTTCTAAATCTAGCATATCAATGTTAAATTGCTTAGCGGGTGCGTAATCTGTTATATTCGAAACTATCAACAGCTCTACTCTTTTTTCGAAAGTTCTGCTCTGATTCGCAATTTTCGTTTTGACGACTGAATTTATCACTGATGATGATTTATTCAAACCAGAAACCACAACATTTATTTTTTCCTTCTTCAAATTAAATCTGTCAACGCACCGTTTTGATATGAAGCATGACTGACTTCCATTGTCTAATAATGCACGCGCTTCATGGAATATTCCAAAGTTATCCGCAATCATTATTTTAGCTGTGCTCAGCAAAACCATACGAGATTTGTTAACATTAACATTTGTGGCTGTAAAAGATAACGATTCTTTATTCTCGGCTGATGAGTTATCACCACATGCTCCTTTCGGAACAAAAACATTTGATCTTGGATCTAAAACGGCACCCGACATTACAAATGACCTGTCATAATTAGTATTTTTTGCATTGCCATGCGTACGCCCTTCATCTACTTTTTTATCAATATGTAAATTTGTATGATGCCGTTTCTTACAAATAGAACAATTCAATTTGGAAGAACAATTAATAACCTTATGATGCTTAAGACAATTAAAACACAGTTGATTATTTTTAATTAACTCAATTCGTTCATTAACTAACATTTTTTTGAAAATGGGGCACATATCAAGATAATGATTCTCATTAGACTTGCAAAGAATACATTTTGAAACTCTAACTTCCGATACAAACACCTTAGAATTATTTTGTGGACTGTACACATTACGATGTTTTTGCGAATTGTTTCCAAACTGCGGACGTGAAAACGCATTATTTTCTGTTTTACATTTATTCTTAGACGCTACATAAATATCACAACATCTAGATAATTCTTGCGGTAAATACCAAGATTCTCCTTGCTTTACACCTATATGAATTTGAAGTTCACGATCTAACGAGTTAAATATTTTGTCGGAAATCATTAATTCACACAATCCCTTAAAGTCATTCACCTTTCCTAACTGACAGTGATAATCAAATGTTGCAGTTAATCGCGACGCGAATTGAACATAACTTTCGTTTTGAAATTTTTGCGTCCTTCGAAAATTGTTTAACACTTCCTGCGGAGTGGACTGAAATTCTTTCAACACAACGTCTTTAAGTTTATCATATTTACCTAGGTCATCCTCACTCAAATATACCATTAAATTAGTGGCCTTTTCGCCTAAGATATTTAAAAGAATTTCTGCTCTAAATTCCTCCGGAACATTCTTTGTTTTAAACGCTCTTTCCAGTGATTGAAAAAAAAGATTATACGATTCTGCATGCGACGGTACTGGAATAGTTAAGGTTTTAACACTTTTTAACAAATTTTCTAAACTACAATTTGATAGCTTAGAGTCACTTTTTACTACTGCTTCACTGAAATTATGCAGTGTTTCTTTCTGAATATTAGTAAGCTCTAATTGTTTTTCTAACTGCGCAAGTTTAATTTTTTCTAATTCCAGTGCAGAATCTCTTTCAAACCTATCCCGCTCCGCCTTCTTTTCGCTGTCTTTTTCCTTCTGAGTCACAGATTCAACAACCGTTTCTACAAGGTCATAATTATTCTTATAAACATCGCTCGTTTCAATTAATTCTTTTAGTGACACTATCGTCTGTCTTGTAGGTAAAGTAAGCTCAAGTTCTTCTGCAACCTCGATTAAATCATTCTTTTTTAATTTTAATAACAACATTTTGTTTGAAAAGAGAACCCAGTAAATGCAATAAATTAAAATCAAACTCAAAACATTTAAATTAAAAAACGAAACTAAACTCAACAAAGTTATAAAATATACACTCGGAATCAACTCGCACGTTAATTATCAATAGCATCCAAAAATGACAAAGTTAACTTAAAATCGAAACAAAACACAGCACATTTTGCGAACTCTTAAATTAACTAAAGCGTACTCGCCATTACCATGGAACCGCTCGTCGTAATCATTCATTAGTCTTGTATTTTTCACTAAATTAAACACTTCGAATAATAATTTGTAGACGATGTACAATTTTTTTTTCACCACTGTTCGTACACAATACATTGTAACATCGTAGAACACTATTTCCCATTTCACTTTTTCCATTTTTTATGAATTTCACAACTCCTATAATATATCCATAGTCACCGCCGCACGACGTGACCAAATGAAGAAGATCAACTGAAGATTTCCATTAATACAACTAAATTTCTCATTCACCGAATAAACTTTTTTATTTCTCAGCGGACGTAACGTCCTACACATACCAAGCAAAACACAATACTCACTCTCTGAACAGATCGAGAGGGGAAAAAAAACAATCAAAACACTGCGCATGCGTGCCCAGTCAGCGCCGATCCCAGCTGGCGAATACACTTAACATAGAGCAAAAAGATAATAAATGACCCAACTCTTTCAGGAATGGTCGTAAACACATGATATTAAGATATGTTATTACAGTCGACCAAAGTAAGCTTCCTATTATAAAAAAAATAGTAGCATTTAAGGTTCATTTACAGGGTCTCACAAAAGATCTTTTGATATAGGGCTAAAGAGTTGTGTAACTATTCGATTTTTACGCAGTTTGCAGCATTTGAATTGTTTTTATGAATAGTTCAAATGTTTAATATTTCGTGTAAAAATATTAATTAGTTTTTTATGTGTACCACTTTAAAGGGATTTATTCCTATACTTAAGATGAAGCAATAAAATATTAAATGTCTAGTTCTTTTCAAAAAGAAAGTATGCACATGATTTAAAAATATGTTACTACGAACGACCTAAGTTACAGGATGTTTCACAAAGGACCCCTAACTTTAAAAATCAATAACCCGGAAACGGTGATAGATAGAAACATAAAAACCAATGGTATGTTTATTAAAAAAATCGTAAGAATCTTATACAGAAATCTCAAAATTTAGTTAGAAATAGCACCGATAGATGGCGCTGAGAGCGTTAAGAAATCTTCTAAAGAGAGTTAGAAGCATAGAAAGACTAGCCGTCGAAGATTTCGCAATTGAAATCTGATCGCTATTAGCGTATAGTGAAAATAATTCCAAAAGTGACGTATACCGTGATGGAACGTGTATTTATTGTGTTGGAGTTTCACCGATTAAATCAGTCTTACTGCCACAAGGAGAAGTTTTCAAACGCGATCGTAAAAGGCCCAGATGGGAAAACAATTCGTGAGCTTTTCAAAAAAGTTCAACAGACAGGCAACGTGTCCGATGCGAATTATTTTTACTATACACTAATAGCGGTCAGATTTCAATGTCGAAATCTTCGACGGCTAGTCTTTCTATGCTTCTGAACTCTCTTTATAAGGATTCTTAACACACTCAGCGCCATCTGTCGGTGCTATTTTTAACTAAATTTTGAGATTTATGTATAAGATTCTTACGAAGTTTTTAATAAATATACCACTGGTTTCATGCTTCTATCTACCACCGTTTCCGGGTGTTTGATTTTAAAAGTTTTGGTCCTTTTTGAAACATCCTGTGGCTTCCTATTGTAAAACAGAATTGTAGAATTTACTGTTCGTTTACAGGGTAACACAAAAGATTTTTTAATAAGACTAAATAGCTGTGTAATCAGCGAATTTTTACTTTGAAGTACTTGATTCCTGTACTTAACACAGAGGAAAAACAATAGAAAATATCATAACTTTTGTCAAAGTGGCTATATACACAAGGTATTCAAATATGTTACTACATCCGATTCATTTAAACTCTCTATTGTAAAGCGGCATTGAACCATATACGTTTCGTTTACCTCTTAGAAATGTTGATTACATTACAACCGATATATATTTACTTGGTGATATGTATTTTAAAAATTTTACACTGTTTCAATCTCTGTAAGGTTTTATTATCTTGCTTTAAAATTTAATACGAGTTCATTTTGTCTGCCTGAAAGCTCGTCGATCTTAAGATCTAAATATATTAAAATATAGTATTTTCTTAGATTAAAAAAAAATTGTGTTTATTTATAAATATATAATTCTAGCGTATCAGGAATTGATTGAAATAGCTATTACAAAATTCCAACTTTACATTCATGCTCTGAGTAATAGAATGTAAAAATGTTGCTACCCCGATTAGAAGTTTTGCGTTTCAATATTTGCCGTTCATTGAATCTCC
Organism: Maratus michaelseni; assembly: GCA_963931845.1. Classification (NCBI taxonomy): domain Eukaryota; kingdom Metazoa; phylum Arthropoda; class Arachnida; order Araneae; family Salticidae; genus Maratus; species Maratus michaelseni. Next base: position 151,186,685 of record OZ007591.1, on the reverse strand, counting down.
GCGAGGCTAACGAAAAAGAAAGGCTACCGCGGTGCTTTACGCATATCTTTTTTTACAGACCGCGGGAGTCACGTGATGCTCGAATGCACCAACGCAGGTGTACGAAAAGAGCATCACGTCACTCTAGCGGTCTGTAAAAAAAGATAAGTGGAATGCAGCGCGGTAGCCAGTCTTTTTCGTTAGCCTCGGAATCTCCGGCTATGACGAACTTAAAATGCTTAAAAAACGAGACTCTAGCACAATGAAAAGGAAATAACTTCTTAAATTCCCCATAAAAATTAAAAATACTAAATTCCTATACAAATAGATGATCGGTAACGAGCTTCTTGGTTTACGTACAAATCGCTTAACGAACACTCTCGCATGAGATTTTTATGTTCTGATAACGAACATATGTTCAGTTAACGAACACTTTCGAGAGATTTTTATGATCGGAAAACAAACACCTCACGAAACAAAGCCATGATGAAGCAATGCCGTGTTTCCTATTTGCCGAGCTATACTTATTGCCTCTATTGTCGACTTAGAGAACATTTTAACACTTGCATACATATGTCCTAATTAATTCATGGATTGCCAGAGATTGGGGACCTATATTTTAGGATCCCCAAATTGGAATGGATAGACTAGAAACATTAATTATGTATTTTGTGTCTTTATGTATTTTGTGCATGTAGTAAATATAGTCCTTTTTGGTTTAATCACGGTCCTTTTTAAAATCTAATTTAAAGCTTTATGAATTATCAGATCAAAAATTTTAATAAAATTTTACATCTTTTTAAACGGTTTAATATGTAAACGCTTTAGTCTTAGCGGTATATTTACAAAACTCAAAATTTTGGAATACATGTCATCCTACGAACAGTTTCTATTTTGAAATCAATTTAATAGTTTTTATACTTTTCCAAACGTTGCGAATCTTATATTTTTCCGATTCTTGAAACATTGAGTTAAAAAACTTAACAAATAAAAAAACTTTTAAGGTGCTCAGTAATTTTCAAAAATAATATTTGATATATTAGTATAAAAATCCCTGTAAATTACAATGGTTCGTAAAAAAAAATTTTGTTGATTATTCTCGGTAAAGTATGCTCCATAAACTTATTGTTACAATTGACCGAAAAAACAAGTGCTTCTTATTTTGCCACATTTTTCTGAAACTGCAGTATTTTAATAATTGGTAAACTATTGTATTTTTTGTTTTTTGAATGTATATAAACTAAAGAGATAAACAAAAGAAAAAGGAAAATAAACATGTCATAAATAATCTGATGAATACAATGTAAGGAAATTAATATAAATGTTTCCCCGTTGCTATGGTAGCGACATGTATATTGGAATAAGTCACTCAATAAATTGTATAATTCTGTTTATAGCATCACTATTATTATTTTATTTTTTTGCCCCTTTCATCTTTCTTTTATCTTTTCTTTTTTGAATAAAAATGTAATCTGTGCAATTGAAATTAAATACCTTGCAAAAAGGAGTGATATCTCATCAAAAACAACTCGTTGTAAATGATCCCGCCAAGCCTCAAACCTAAAACGTCAGTCATAAAAAGAAGTGATATCACATAAAAAGAAGCGATATAGAAGTGCATACTCCGAGTCCCGTGTAAAAATCTATCACCATCTCATAATGTTGCCAAAGGACTCGGACTGAAGTACAGTATGTGAAAACTGCTTGGCGACCTGCAGGCTTTTATAATATATGCAGCATATCAATTTTGAAAATCGAAAAAATTATTTTTTAATTTTTGTTATATTACTTTTATAAATATTTTTGTATGAGAACTGACAAAACGGATTTTTCCCCAGATCTATGCGATTCCGCATACGCTAGAATTACTCTAATATATCTCAATTTAGTTAACGTTTATTATAAGGTGCATAGTTATTAATATGCGTATGATCATTATATATATATATATATATATATATATATATATTGTATATTAGAAACTCAAAATCTTTACATGTTTACTTAAAAAATCCTCTTCATAAGAGTGGTGTTTCTAGTTTAAATAATGGTAAATAAAATCAACAAATTGATTTTCCAAGCTCATAAATAAGAGAAGACATGGAAACACAGAAGCTTCAACTTTTTACAATTTTATTTTAGCAAAATAAATAAATAAAATAAAATAAAATAAAATAAAGTAAAATAAAATAAAAATAATATAGTCATATGTAATAATAATATAGTCAGTTTATGAAAAGTCTCTAAAAGCTTCATTTTCTTTTATTCCATGGTAGGATTTTCAGAATTAGCTCCATTCAGCACGTTTATTATTCTTAACAAGATTGCTCTTGTACTTTCAAAAGTTGTTTTTTTACAATATAACATTTCTAAGTGTTCTAGTTTAAAATCCATTATTATATGATCCTCTTTTCTCTTTTTTAATGTTTCTTCTGAAGCCTGAATATAATTGTAAATGTATTGTTGTACGTTATCCTGTGGTACATTATTAAATTTTGACATGTTTTCACAATTTTTGTATGATTTGCTGAATTTTTTCATTTTGAGATGTTTTGATAAAATCCTGTATCTCATATAGAATTCCTATTCGTGCATTTTTATTTATGTGTACAGGTTTGCTTGAAGAATTTTATAAGTGGATATAAACTTGGGATTTGCGTGTAGGCTTACATGTGTTTTTTTCATTTTTCTGTTCCGCTGATTTATCATTATCACGTATCAAACTGTCATAACAAAATATATGTTTATTTGAAATTGTACTTTTGAAACAGTAGTATTTCTTCTGGTAGAGTGAATCAGTGGAAATATAAATCCAAATGGCTTCATGTGGTTCTAATTTTACTTTATTTGCGAGGCGAATTGTTTTCATGAAAGTTATAGAGGAAAAGTTTTCATTTTGTTCCAGGAAGTTTATATGATTGCCATTAGCGGATGCGCCTAGTAGTGGAACATGAAACTCGTTTATTGACATTCTATTTATGTGGATATCGATAATAATTCTAGTTTTATGAATAAAATCAAAGCCTAAAATGCCTTGAAAAATGGACGGATTGGGGATGTCAACAATCCAGAAACTATGTGAAAAAGACTTGTGGTGGATTCGATTGGAAATTTTAATGTATGCAGTATAATTTATATTAGAGTTTACTCTTTTTATGGTAACTGTTGCACCTAACCTTTTATGTCTTTATTTTATCAGTGTTTGCGAGAGCAGAGAAATTGTTGATCCATTGTCTAAAAGTAAAGCTGTTAGAGTTTTGGCAATGGAGGCCTGCATGAGAGGGTGTTGCGGATGATTTGTTTCCATTGTACATTGTTTCAACTTTTCTGTCGTCGCTTGGAGTGACAGTTTGAGAAAAAGTTTCAGATTTGTTTTGAACTGTCTGCTATAATGAATTCCTGGTCATTTTAATGTTCACTGTAGTTTGAAATGCTACAGAGTTGACGCGTGTTTTCATGGAATTTTTTGAAATATTGTGTCAATTGACCATGGGAATTTTCGCAAAGTTGCTGATGTAGTGATATTATCCTGAGATGCAAAGCCATCAGCTAAATTACATCCCCTTAGATGTTTCAATTTTCCCCTTGTGATTTGTCATTTCTCCTCAAATTTCTATTAAATTTGTAATTTTGATATCCACCACGGTTTGCATTCTCCTTTCGGCATTTGAAACATGTCTTTGATGTGTGGCCACGTTACAACAAAGCTGACAAGTGTGTGGGGAAATATGTTTTTGAGATACTTCTTTTTTTATTATTATTTCTGTACTTATCTCTGTTTTGGTAATTTTGTGAGGAAGGGTTTTGAATTAGTGCATCTTTTTTTATTTCATTTTCTGTGTTTGTGCAATATATAACGTTTATTTTCTCAGTTAGTTGTTTTAATTGCTCTGAAATGGAATCTGCTGAGGACGTCGATGCGCAAGATTGCAAATTTGTTTCATTTTCATTATTTCACGCAAAGCCTGTGCCATTGCTACAGCAATTGGATAATCTGAAATGCCTTCTTTCTGAATTTTAATTCTCAAATTAGAGAGTATGGAAGAAATAAATTTTGAGTATTTAATGTAATTGAGGGCTGCACCATCTGTAATTGTGTCATATATGCGGTAGTTAATATGTGTACACGATGTGCAAAATTACGGATAGATTACTGAGGTAAAATCATTAAAATGTTAAACTCGACAAGTGCTGCTGTTTTGGTAGAAAGAGAAAAATATGCTCGAAATTCTTTTTCTACGAAGTTGAGATCTTTTGATTTGTAACATTCAGATTTTTAGTAAAGAAGGTTAATACAGAGCTACTGAATTTGCTGCCGATGAATTGTATAGTTTCCTCATGTTTACACTTATGTGTTGTGATATGTGTAAAGAAAAAATTAGAAACAGAAGGTTCACCTTCAAAACTTATTACCATAGACGTTAATTTTGCACTAGTCATTTTATTGTGTATTGTAGACGATTGTTTTCTTTGTAAAGAAAATTTTTTAAACAAAACCTAACTGTAAACTCCTAACACATTCACGAAAATAAACATGCAAAACATATATATATTTAAATAAGTACAGATAATATCAATAAACAATGCAAAAATCACACATAAAAATACACTGCTTTTTCTCTTATATTGATATAGTTAAATAATTGAGAGTCGGTGTAAAATACTTAATCAACTGTATTCGAGAAAAACAAATTATCAGCTGCAAAAATGTTTGAAATAAAAAAATATGCTTCAACCTTTATACCACATAAAAATGCAATTAAGGACTTTCTGTTTAAAACGTTAACTCTATAAACGTCCTCTCTATATATATCAACTATATATTTTTTCTTTAGATTAGCTTAATAAAAATCATGTTACATGTCTTAAAAATGCTGCTTTAAAAAACAGAAATAATTGATTTATATAAACGTGAATTTCAGAACTTCTTACCATACTCATATTTGCAAATATATATAACAGCAGATATAAATATATTAAACTTTAGTTGATTGTTATTACTGAAAAATTTTTAAATTTCTAAATCATCTATATAAATTCTGCTTTCTGCATTATGTAAATGAACAGATTTATATCACCAGAGAATTCAAATTAAGAATTTTAAAGTTTGATCATTTATCAAATGAAATGAATTTTAAAATATGTTCTCTTGGCATTGCTTAAAAACTGTTCAATTTAAAAATAACAAAAATAAAATGTGTTGAAGCTGCGCTAAAGATATTGTCTAAGTGGACTGTATCAAGAAAATATGGAATGCGATTATGCCAAGAATGCGCTGAGTCAAGTAACTACTAAAATGTTTATATACACATATATACAGTACATTAGGTTTAAATCTACTGACACCATGGTCAGTTGAGAACAATAGCAGAATGAATGAGTGGACAATACCAGCTGGAAATTTACAACTTGTATGATTGCTTTACCAATTTGAATTAATTGTGTTAAAAAATAATCCAGTGTATTCACGTATCCAGCGTTTACTGGAGTTCCATTACCTGTGATATTTTCTGTTAAGCTGATTAAAATATCAGACAAGATGCTTTGATCAATAAGGTTAATTGGATGAATTATGCCCTCCGGATTCGACCGGGATAGCTCAGTGGTAGAGCGCGACGGCTTCAGACAAGCGATCCCAGGTTCGAATCCTGGCCCGGACATTTTTCGTCCAGTTGGAAATTTACAACTTGGACAATACCATTTGAAGAACATAATAACTATATTATTCTTACTATGGTTAAGAAATGACATTTTATTGCTATACATAATGACCCCATGGCCATTTTAGCTAATTAAATAGCTTCATTGTGCGGTTTATCCATTCTGAACTTATCGTGCTAACACAACAACAATGCAGAAGAGACTAACTGTTGCCAAGCAGCAAAACCAAAGCTATGATAGAATGCGCTGCAGTCGTACGCGTCTTGCAAGGTCAAGAGAAACCGTAACATACCGGCCCCCGTTAGCATGTGCCAACATAAAAAAAAAATATATTCTAATACCTATTTTACGACTTACACATAGTAAGAATTACTTTTTAAAACAATATACATTACTATTTAAAACATTACAAATATGAAATATTTATAAGAAATTGATACATGATAATACAACAACAATTCAACTTGAATATAGTACAAAAGCAAATATCAAAATAAACACTCAATAAATGCTAACACATAGTAAATTTAGCTGAGTCCATAATATTTCATGAAAGAAAATTCTAGACTAATAAATGAAATGGTTAACTATTATAGATACTAATTGTTATACTTTATTGGCAGAGGGCAAACTTTTGAAATAGCTCTGGTAACTATACCTAATTTACCTAATTCTGTTTTAATTTCCAGTAGTCTGACCTTTTTATCCGCACCTGGTATTACTTTAATAACTCGGCCTAAAACCCATTTACTAGGGCTAACTTATCTTCCTTTAGGATGATCATACGTCCTACTTTAAGATCTGCCTTCTCAACTAACCATTTTGTGTGTTGCTGTAAATGACCCAAATAACACAGACCTGCAAAAAAAAATACTTTTTGAAAATTGTTTTAATTTTGATGACTGATTTTTATGTTATTTTTACTGCTAATTCCAAAAATGTATTCCATTTTTTTCTATCACGTAACTATTTTTCACAAAATGATTGCATATTTTGAAGGAAACAATTAAAATTACGAAATTTTGACATTTCATTTGCATTTCATTAATTCATAAATCCATATACAGTGGAACTCCAGATATACGTTACCTGACTTGTATGTTTCCCTCAGTTATACGTTTCAACTCAGCGGTCCCGGCCGCTTGCCATTAAAAATTAGCTGATTTATACGTTTTGAGTTGTACATTTCCCTCAGTTATACGTTACGTTTTTGCGTTCCCGGTCGAAATTTTGTCTCATTTATGCATTTTGTTATCGGAAACACTGACGACTCGTCGGATGAGTATGATTTGAAAGATCTCACTCTAACTTCGGAGGCTAAGGGCTTTTGACGTAGTAAAGCGGTTTGCAAGTAGTAAAAACAGTAACGGTAAGGCAGCTGCATTATTAACAGAAATGCAAAGTTTGCTGTTCAATGTCGGCACTGCCAAAAAGAAACAATCGAATATTAGTGATTAATTCTGAAAGATTCAGTAAACTACCGAAATGTCTTTTGATAAATGATTTACATGCCAAGGCGATTTCAATAATTTCTTTTAAGTATACTATGTGTATTAAAAATATTTTTAATAAAGCTTTTATGATAAAATACCTTCATGTATACTTTTCTTATGTACTTTTTTTTTAAATTCTGTTCCATTTCTGAAACTTTACGTCATGGGCGCAGTAAACTTCCGTTTTCGATATAAAAGATAACTGGAACTCCTCAGCGGAACAAAGTTTTTAGAATATATTTAAAAAATGGTTCCGGTAGACCATTAATTGAATTGTACGTTTTACTGAGTTATAAGTTTTATTTTCCGGTCCCGAGCAAAATTAATAACTGGAGTTCCACTGTAAATTGCATTTATATCCTAGTTCAAGTAATTGTAAAGTATATGTATAAAGTTACAAATCCTTATAATAACACTTTTTCTTTACATCACAACTTTTTTGCCCTTTTTCTTCTTGTGAACTTCGCAGGGATTGTCTCTTTATAACATCCAGTAGTAATCGGCTATCATGCTGACATTCCATCTACCTTGATATCGCCTCTCCATTTCCTTTATATCCTGGTGAAATCTTTCCTCTTGTTTTTCACTAACTGCACCTAAATTTTCAAGAAAATAGTCCAGTGCGATTCGAGAAAATAAACTTTTAAGCTCATACTACAGCCAAAAATCTTGAAATTCTTTACCATATCTTCTAAAATAGATTTATAGTTTGGGTCCTTTTTGTTTTCAATAAAGGTAGTAAAAACTAGTTGGAAAGATTTTCAGGCTTTTATTTCCTTTGTTTCCATATTAGTCTCAAAAGTTTCATCTTTCATCATTTTCCTGATGTCTGGTACTACAAACACACCTTTCTTAAGTTTTGCTTCAGATAATCATCACTGTGATTCTGCGGTTCACTCCAAACCATTGGTATATCAAACCGAAAAAATTGTTTATTACATTGAAACCATTGCATTAATTCTTCTACACAAATACAACAAACTTTGTATGGAGCCCAAGGCTTGTTTTGTTCCCCCAATTTCATAGCCAAAATAAACGAAATATCTTTTTTTTTCAAAATACGAAATGTTTCTTTGCTGTTTTTTCGCTGCATATAGTTACCACAAACATAGCAGTTATAATTCGGTGAATTAACACATCCTCTGGAAACCACTGTTCTCTAATGCAACAAAAAAAATTACTGTTATAACCTATAACTCAAAGGTTGGAATACAAACACATATGTACAGCACAGAGCAAAGAAAGACACAGACTGAGGAGTAGAGATAAGGTTAGTGAAAAGTGAAAAGGGGTTGAGGGCAAACACGTGCAAGCCGGAGAGTTAGCCGGTTTCAACCGAATTCCTCTGTTTTCAACATTGTGTTTAATAAGCAGTTTAGCGATTCAGAGGAATATTCTGGATTGAAATAATTTCTTCTTTCTGGTTTTGCAGTTTAATGCACTAATTTACTATTTTAAGTCCATAAATATGTTTATCAAACGCATACAAATAATACTTTTTTGGTCCAAAATATACTAAATTCGTAAAAAATAGATAGCGGTTTCTGATGAAACTGTACGTGATGGAATTTTCTCACTATTTTTCCAGTAATCAGCATCCAAAAAACTATTAAAAAAAAACACTTATTTTACCGACAATTTTTTCATCACAGATCTGTGTAATCGGTTTTCCATTTCTTCCGAATTATCTGAATCATTTTCGTTATGGCCTATCAATTAGATAACCTATTTGCGTTAACGTTTGTTAAATCTGGCTCGTTTATTGAAGTGATTGGGAAAACCTATCAAAAATGGGTAGGGGTCAGGACTTCAATTTCATTTGGATCAGACGATAAAGGTAGGAAAGGGCGAGAATTTAAAATCCCTTCTATTTCTGCGGATAGAGTCCAAAATTCTTCGAGAGTTACTCGTGAATTGCCTAAAGATCTTTTAAGATGATATTTAAATGATTTTACCCCTGCTTCCCATAATCCACCAAAATTAGGTGAGCGAGGGGGTATGAATTTCCAGTTAATAGCCTCAGTGGTCAAATAAATGTCTGAGTGCAACGAAGACTCATACACAGCGCAGTATTACTTTGCCTATATAGAGCTACGATGGATATTAAAACCTTTCGTCAAGCATAATTCAAAAAATATTCAACGGATTTCGTTCAAATTTTTACAGCAGGTACCTATAAAGGTGACAACGACGTCTATTTATTATCAAGAATAAATGTCAAACCGTTTGGAAATTATATTAAAAAAATAGATAAAAAAGCGCAATTAAAGTACATACGTCACGAAAAATTTGTGCGTACGTCATTTTCACCGGCGGGAGATTTTCGAAGACAATCGGAATTGAAAAGTTCATGGAGTACATGGAGCAAAAAAATATGCACGCACTAATATTCAGCACAATAAAATATATTTCAATTTAGTAGAAATCGAAAATTAATCTTGATTTTTTTCTGTTTGAAAGAAAAACTCCGCAATAACTTGGTAGACTTGGTATTAGAGATTTGGCGCAAATCTCAGCAATAGCAGCTTTTATTATTCCGCGTGTGTAAATTAAAAAAAAAAAAAAAAATTTTGGTGTTTAAATAAAAGGTTTCGATTAATGGCATTATTTCTTTTTGTTTCTTTTTAGCATTTTTAAATGGGATTAATGAAAGGCATGTATTTTAAATTAAATGAGTGAAAGGTTTATATTTAAATGAAATGAATTCAATATGAAAATGTTACAGGAACAATATTTGGCGATTTATCAACTGCGCCAGGATAACATAAAAGTACCAATATATCAAACGGTATGTAGTATGTGAAATGAAACAATTATATTATAATCACCCATCGTACAAGAAAAAAAAACTAATAGTCTGCATTCAGCGGGAAAAATCCATCTCCTGTGCCGTAAGATTTGGCGAGTTCTTTTTTGGTGATACGTTTTTCGATGTGATTGTTGGGATCTGCAGGATTTGGTTTACTTTTTCTAAATCTTATTTTTTTGCAGATGTCGTATTATGTAAATATATTTTTTTGCAGATATTTTTCTATTTTGTATATTTGGCGTTCTATTTTGTATATTTTCTATTTGGCATTTGGAAAAGAGATTTTTACTTTTTTATCTGTGCCTTCGGAAATATTAAAAAATAAAAAAAGATTTACATATATCAAGCGTATAATGTTATGTTTTACATTTTTATACGGACCACTTCTCCATTTTTAGGGTTTCGTTCATCTCACGAAACCCTATTGCTCCCGCTCCGTTGACTGTTCTGTCACAGAGCCATTCTCGAAAACTATGTAACTTACAGAGTTGAAACTTCGTGTATAAATCAGAATATCAGTTGTAAAGAGCTGAAAATATTAAAATTTGAAAAATTTGTATTAATTTAATAAATAGAGATAAAAAACCAAAATTCTAATAGCCTTTTTCAATTAAATTTAAATATTTTTCGTTATAGCAGATGCCAAAGATTTAAAATCCACTATGAAATTCTTTCTACAATAATTAATTTTCTATCAGACGATTTCCACGTGAAAAATGAAAATGAAATAAAAAGTTTCACCCATTGAAAAAAAGATTAATATGAAATAAAAATGATTGACGTCATAGTGGTAATAAGACGGAAAGATTTCTCAATAATACAAGGAGTATGAGTATGTATATATACACAAAGCAGATTATTATCTCGTCATTAGAGAATTAAAAAGAAAATCTGACGTCATATCGGAAGTTTAACGAATTTTTCAAATGTTTCAGAATAATACAAAGCGAGTATCAATAGGAGTAATAGAGAATAGTAAATATATGAGTTTGAGGAACCCGATTACGGAAATAGTCGCATATTTTAACATTTCGAAGGTGTACAACATGTTTAATTTTGAAATTATTTTTTTTTTTAAATATCGCATTTAGTCCACATGATAGATGTTATTATGACAGAATATAACAGCGGGCTGGCTTAGATATTCGAAAAAAAACAAAACACACTTACCCACTTGTTAGGTTTTAAATGCTATTTATTATTTACTAGCCGTTTATTAATCGTTTACAATTTACCCCCTGACAATAACAATTATTTATCACAAAAATGCCTCTTAGGTTTGTTAAATAAGTTTGTTTATGTATTTTCAATCGTGCTTAAATTTTTAAGATGGTGCAAAAACATGCTTTAATAAACGTATGTTTGTAAATATTTGAAAAACATGTTTTACCGCTCTCTTGAAAAATTTTGTAAGATGCTAAAACTACCTTTTGGCAACATTTAAAATTTTTTTCGCCAACCGACATAGGATACGAAACTTTTCCCCATTCAGATACACAGGCAAGGCTTCTCTCAAACAAGAGTAAAGCTAGCAACAATATTGTTTTAACTCTATAAGAGTTACAATAATGATGTTAAATGCTCCGATTGGCTTTGGGCAAAATTACGAAAGTTTCTCCTAAAAAAACTGTAGAAGAAATCTTTTACATTTGTTTCAAATGAAGCTCGCACTACAAGGTATTAGTTAATAATACAAACAACACTAATGGCATGGAGGCAAAAGTTTTAATTTAAATGTATATATTTGAAACCATCCCCCCCCCCCTCCAAGCAAAAAAAATAGAAAGAAAAGAAAAGAAAGTTACAGTAATGAATTTAAAATGGCGTTAAGCCACGCTTTCTGTCATAAGCAATTGGCTGCAAACGCGATAACGAAACTTTCACTTAACTTAATAACATGTAGCTAATATAGGGTACTTTTCGGTTAGCCGGGCGCCAGTGATATATATACATGCATATACACACACATATGTATATATATACACATACATATACATGTACATATATATACATACATATATATACATATATATGTATGTACATATATATATATATATATATATATATATATATATATATATATATATATATATATAATTATATGTATATACATATATATTCATATATGTACTTGTACATATATCACTGGCGCCCGGCTAACCGAAAAGTACCTAACATAGCCCTCAGGGTACTTTGCAGTTATACAGACCTTGTGGTTTTTTCAAAAAGCTTGAGAAAATTGAGGTTTAAGAAGTTGAGATTTACTGTAAAATGATATAAACAACTATGAACACAAAACTGATGAATTATTATTCAGGTTTATGTATGTATTTTTAAAAAAATTGCATCTGATTAGACATTAGATAAATTACTTCTGTTTGCATTTAATAACTGATAAACGGCTTCTGTATATTAAATTGTTTAAATATTGGGAACAGGTGGCGAGAAGTAGCAAGACGCGCAAACAAACGGGTAGACAGACGGGTAGAGAGACGAGTAACGACATAGGTAGGCTGACGGGTAGCGAAACGAATAGACAGACGGCTAGAGAGAAAGGTAAAAAGAGGGTTGACAGAGGGGTATCGAGATGGGTCACGAGATGGGTAAAGACACCGGTAGACAGGAATGTAGCGAGAAAGGTTGCGAGACGCGTAGCGTGGTAGATAAAGAGACGAGTAGAGAGATGAGTACAGAGACGAGTTGACTGACGGGTAATGAGATTGGTAGCGAGTCGGATACAAAAGCAGACGGATAGTGAGACGGGTATACTGACGAGTAGAGAGATAGTAGATGGGTACGGAGATGGGTAAGAAGATGGGTAGAGAGGCGTATAGCCAGACGGGTAGAGAGACAGATAGACAAGTTGTGAGACAGATAGACAAATGGGTAGCGAAGTGGATAGAGACACGGCTAGACATACAAGTCGTTAGACGGATACACCGACGGTTAGAGAAATAGATTGGCGGGTAGAGAGACCAGTAGGGAAATATAGAGACAGGTAGCGAAACGTGTAGAGAGATAGACAATCGGTTAGAGAGACGGGCAGAAGAACGGATAGGGAAACAGACAGATTGTGGAGAGACAGACAGACAGGCAAAAGAAAAGTCTGCGGATTGGCGCAGTAAAGGCGCAAGGGGCAGAGCCTCCTAGAGAATAATCAAGAAGTATCCGTTAAGCTTAACTTTGAAATATATATATTTTTTCAATTTTGCCGATATGGAGATTTAATGTAAAAGTTATTTTACAGAAATCATCGAAAGATTTTTTGTATACTTTAATAGTGATTTAGACTATAGTTTTGCAATCTGGTCTGTAGCAAAGGATGCTATCAATGTGGTTTGAAGTGTAAGAGTTTCTATAAACAGTTATACAAATAATAGATATATAATCAAGGAAGAAAAATTTTAAATTCACGCACAAAAAAAAAGGTGCAACAATGAAATTAAATTTGCGTTAAGCCACGCTTGATAGAATAATCTATTGGCTGCAAATCCAATTACGTAACTTTAAAAAGCTTGGCGTTTTAAAAGGTCCGGCGTTTTTTTTTTTTTTTTTTCTTTTTTTTTTTTTTTTTTTAAAGTTTTGCGCAATACGCGCTTAAGAAAATGAGATTATTTGCCACATGTTAAAAAAAAATTATGACAACACATCTGATGAACGGTACTTATTTTCTATTTTTTTAACAGTGTATATGAATTTATATAGGATATTTTGTAATTCTATCATTTAATTTGCTCTTTTTCTTTATATTGTAATTGTTAATTCTATGTTCTCAGCAATATCACTCAGACTAATCCCTTAGAGGGAAGTCCTAGTTAGCCAATATGTCAGCAGATTTACATACCAGGGTGTGTAATTTCTTTAATTCAGAATTGTCACCCGCAAAGGTAGTTCCGTTGTCTATCATGATCGTTGAGGTTTTCCCTCTTCGGGAGAAAAATCGTTTAAGAGTTGCAATAAATGATTCAGATTTTAAAAATCTTACTATATCAAGATGTATTGCTTTCGTGGCGAGACAAACAAACAATGCTACATAAATTTTATTGTAATTTCCTTTTCTTTGATTTTCATACTTAATAATAAAAGGTCCGCAGAAATCAATTGTGCAATTTTGTAATGGTGGGCTAGGATCGACTCCTTCTGAGGACATATTTCCCATAATTTGATTTGCCCCTATGGGTTTGTTTCGAAAACAGACGACACATTTATGAACAATCCTTCGGGCCAGAAATCTACCATTGAGGACCCACTAATCTTACCTAACATGATATAATAACGATTGTAGCCCGAGAGGAAAATAAATTTGATGAAAATATTCAAAAATCATTTCACTCAACTTATGGTTATTAGGCAACAATACAGGATGTTTTTTGTTATAGGTCAAATTTGAATTCTCTAAACGACCTCCAATTCTAATAAGTCCTTCAGTATGGGTTTAAAAATTTTAATTTGCTGTTACCTGAAAGATTCCTCTGGTTGGTCAAATTTTTTATATCCTTAGAAAAGGCTACATACTGTACCTGCTGGATCAGATACTTATCTCCCTTTTCTAATTCTGACGAGGACAATGGCCCAAATAATTTGCTCTCTTCATTACTACAATTATGAAGAAACCTAAAAATATAACTGCAAATTTTGTTTAATTTAAGAAAAGTATTAGCTATTGAAAAAAGCTAAGAGTCATTAGAATTTAATGGATCTAGTAAGTTTAAAAGTCCAGAAATGTTTATAGTATCCGCTACCTGTGTTTCAGAAGGAACTTCTTTCATTTCTTTTGATATAACACCCTGGTCCTCTGAAGATAGCTGAGTTATTTCATGGTCAGGAACACTAAACTATTTTGAGTGAGAAAGGTATGTCCATGCCCTCCCACAGTTCATGGCTAGCTAATTCTGTTGCATCCAAACCTCGTGATATTTGATCGGCGGGATTTCTACTCGATGAGATGTGTTTCCAATGAAAGTTCTGTGTATAACCTTGAATCTGTGCAACCCGATTACTAATAAATGTTTTTAACTTCCATGGTGGGATCTGAATCCATGCTAATGATATTTGTGAATCTGTACAAATAAATGTCGTGAATGTCAAGTTTTAAGGCCTTTAACCCCTCGCGACGAGCGTCTTTTATAGAATTTTTAATCTTTTACCACCGGTTTTTTAAAACAGAAATTTTCGCCTAATTGAATCGCAGAAATGCTAAGATTTAATAAGGCAAAGCTTACAATAAAAAATAGCTGGTGGGAATAATCGAGAATTCTGAGCATTTTATGCGTCACGTATACGTGTCGCTCGTCCCCAAGGGGTTAAGATTCTGACTACTAGCTTTGATAACAGGAGACAAGCTGAGAGCTCCAGACGGGATGTAGTAATAGTATTCAAAGGAGCGATTTGGGATTTGCTACTGATTGAATTATAGGAAGCATTAGTATGATTTGAACTTCGGATGTAAACAGCTGCTTCAAAAGCAATACACGAAGCGTCGGCAAAACCATGCATCTCTATATGTTGTGTACAAGTACTCAGAATATATCGACTAATCTCAAGCTTTTCGATAGATTGTAAGGATTTGGTAAATTGAATAAAGGACTGAGCTATTGAATCAGGTAGATGATCATTCCCAAAAAGATTGAATTTCCACAATGCCTTAGCCCTTGTTATCACAGGGCCGATAAGACCAAGGGGATCAAATAGGCGAGCTATATCTCAAATGACACTCCTTTTTGTGAACTTCTTTGGCTGGTCAATTTTCACCTTGAATGTAAATACATCTAATCTAGGATTCTAGATGACTCCTAATGCCTTGGTTTCGGTCTCTAAAAATGAGTAACTTCCTGAATTTCTATTATTGACATTTTCAAGCAATGTAGAGTGATTGGCATTCCATTTGTGTAAGTGCATGCCAGCATACTTTACAAACTGTGTATCTTTCAACTGGAGTTCAATAACCGCTTCAAGACTTTCTTCACCCCTAATGACATCATCCATGTAGTAATCATGGAGAAGAACCTCAGATGCCTTTCTAAATCTTTCTACTTCCTGTATAGCTAGTTGCTTTAATATCCCGAGGGCAAAGGACGTGCCATACGCCACTGTGTTTAACTCATACACTTCTACTGGTGCCTTAACTTGTGGTTTCCATAAAGTTCTTAACAACTTTCTTTCATCAGGATTTAACTCTATTTGTCTGTACATCTTTTCAATATCAGTGAGAAATACAAATCTGTGTTTTCTAAAGCAAATCATAATTTCATATAGATCTTCGTTTACTAATCCCTTCAAAAGAATATCATTCAAGGATTTGCCATTAGTTGTAGGGCTCGACGCATTAAAGACCACTCTGAGTTTCGTTGTGGAACTTTCGGGACGATATACCCCATGGTGTGGAAGATAATAGTTACCCCTTTCTTCTATATTTTCCGTAATTTTTGTCATGTGACTAAGAGTTTAGTATTCTTTCATAAAATCGCAATAAACTTCTAGCATTAAGGGGTTTGTCTCAAGACGATTCTACAATTGTTATAACATTTTCTCGGCGATAACCCTAGAATCTCCGAGGACAATCGAATTTTCCCTTAAAGGCATTGTAACTACAAATCTTCCCGTTTTATCACGACGATATGTCTCTAAAAAATTACTTTCGCATAGCTGCTCTTCAGCACTAAGAGGAAACGATTTATCCTCAACAACTTTAATTTACCAAAATATTTTAATGTTTTGCTCTAACGTATCTGTTTGCTGGATAAGACTACAAAACTGCTGATTGCATTTAGGTTTTAATTTTGGTTTTCTTAAACATTAATTGAGATATTTTATGCTTATCGGTTTCCAAAATTTCATAAAAATGTTCTGCCCAATCAAAATGTCTATTTTAGCTAGATTTACAAAACAGGAATCGGCTAATTCTATGTTTTCTGGCAACTGAAAATCAGGCACATGCATATTACCAGAAGGAATCCATTCCGTTATTTTTGGCGTAATTAAGAATTGAATTGATTTTTTAAAGCAAGCATTACTGTTGGATATAGTTGTCTGCACTTTAGATTTCATACAAGAAATCTTCCCATTATTTCCAGAAACCAAATCATTAGCTTTATTTTTTCGTAATCCTAATATTTGACCTAGCTTAAAAGTCAATAGAGACACCTGCGACCCATTGTCTAAAATTCCACGGGTTGGTATTTTTACACCGCAAGAATTTTTCTAAATAAATAATGCACGTCGTTAATAAAACGTTGCTTTCATTTCCTCCCGATAAATCTGGAAGCACGGCAGTGCCTCAGCCAAGTCGAGAAAGCACAGCCATAAGCATACTTATCTGGAAGCAACTCAGGGCACTTTTGAACCCCTTATATCTTTGCTCTGGTGTATCCCCAAAACCTAAAACTTCGTTTATATAGAATATGTGGCAAATAAGACCAAAATTTAAATTTTCACGTTTCTGTCTTCTCTAGTGCAGACGATACTGAACTCAAAGTTTCGATTTTTTGTCACTCACTCACTCAAGCGTCATCAAAAAGATTAGGTAGATCCCGTACCCCAGAAACTTGAAATTTGGAATAAAGGTAGTGTTTAGGATACAAAGAAAGGAAAAATTATAAAATCCAAAAAATTCGAAAAAAAAACATTCGAAAATTCAACAAATTTCAACAAAATTGAAAATTGAATATGATACGATCTTGTAGTCTTAGAAACTTAAAATTTGGTGTGAAGGTAGTGTTTAGAATTCAGAAAAAGAAAACATTAAAAATACAATAAAATTCGAAAATAAAATCAAAAAATCAAAAAAATCGAAAATTTGAAAAGAATCCGATTTTTTCCACTAGCAACTTGGAATTCGGAATAAATGTAGTATTTAGGATACAAAATAACGAAAAGTTTAAAAAATCCAGAAATTTCGAAAAAAAATTGAAAAATTGAAAATAATTTGATTTTGTAGCCTAAGAAACTTAAAATTCGGCGTAAAGATAGTGTTTAGGATTCAGAATAAGGTAAAATGAAAAACACAATAAAATTTGAAAATAAAATAAAAAAATCGAAAAATAAGGAAAATTAGAAACTATTTCGATATTATAGCGCTAGAAACTTGAAATTTGGAATAAAGGTTATATTTAGGATACAATTTAAGAAAAAATTTAAAAATACAGAAAATTCGAAAAAAAAATCCGAAAAATTCGAAAATTAAAAAAATATATATTTATATAACAATAATTTGATCTCGTAGTCTTAGAAACTCAAAATTTGGTGTAAAGGTAGTGTTTAGGATTCAAAAAAAAGAAAATAAATTAAAAACACAAAAAAAATCGAAAATAAAATTTTTTTAAATCGGAAAAAAACGAAAATTTGAAAATAATTCGATTTTTTAGAGCTAGAAACGTGAAATTTGGAATACAAAAAAATATTTAAGATACAAAAAAAAATTGAAAAATTCGAAAAATTGAAAAAAAAATTGATCTTGTAGCTTTAGAAACTAAAAATTCAATGTAAAGGTAGTGTTTTTGATACAGAAAAAGGAAAAAATAAAACACAATAAATTCGAAAATAAAATTAAAAAATCGAAACAGATCGAAAATTTGTAAATAATTAGATTTTGTAGCACTAGAAACTTGAAATTTGTAATAAATGTTTTATTTAGGATACAAAATAATGAAAAATTAAAAAATCCGGAATGTTAGAAAAAAAAATTCGAAAAAAATGGAAAATAATTTGTTTTTGTAGTCTTAGAAACTTAAAATTTTGTGTAAAGGTAGTATTTACGATTCAATAAAAGGAACTTTTAATTTAAAAAATTTGTAAAATTGGAAAATAGAACCGAAATATCTGTAAAAATTTGAAAATTCGATTTCGTAGTGTTAGAAACATGAGTTTTAAGATAATTGTCCTATTAGCTAGTATACCGCCCCTAATTATATTATGTTATTTTCCACGGATTATGCTTTTTTTTTTCTTTGTTTACGATTTTCGGTATTAGAAAAATTTCGCTATAGACCGGCTACGTTATGGGCGGTTTCTTTATAGACTTGTTCGTTTTCTTTCACTCTATTTAATTTGTATATGAAGTATGGATTGTTAAATGATACTAGCACCGCAAAATAATTTCACATCTCTCCCTCCCTCCCGACATTACTGGCTGGTTATGGCTTGATAGTCCTTTCTAAATAAAATCATGGTGACTCTAAGATTCACTTGATTATCTCTAAATTGAACCTAAATGATCCTAAGAAGACGGATCAAAGAATTGCTATATTGACATGAGAATCGGGAAACTTAAAAGTAAAATAGAAAAATCAATAATTTTTTTAAAAAGTCGAAAGTTTGAAAATAATTCAATTTTGTAGTCCCAAAAGCTTGACATTTGGCAGAATGGTATGGTTTAGGATACTAAGTAAGGAAAATTTTAAAAATACAGAATTTTTTTTATAAAAAAAAAATTTAAAAAAACGAAAAAAAAAACAAAAAAAATCGTATATAGTTTGATTTATTGGAAATTTCCAGAAATTTTAATTTTGGCTTTCTTTTTATCCTAAATAGTATTTTTGTGCTAAATATCAAGTATCTAGGGCTGCGAGTAATATCTTAGATGGGTAGCACCTTTCCTGGAAGCAATTGAGAGTACTTTCGACTCTCCCCTCCCATTACTTAGAGCTTGTCTAATAACCTGAAACTTTTTTTTATCTACAGGAGTTTGGAAAATAAACTAAAGCTTCAAATTTTTGATACCTGTAAATAATAGGGACAGAGTGCGGGCTTGGTGTAAATCAGTGGATGATCTCCAAAAAGAGCCCAAAATCAAGAAAAGGAGGATTACTTACAAAAAGAAGTAAAATCCCATCAAAAACGTAACCTGTAAAAAATGCAGCCAAGTCTCGTAACTCTTTTACCATAAAAGTTCTGAGATCGTGTAAAGCCAAGTTTAGCTATCTTAGTAACTCTGAAATTTTCATTCACAAATAACTCCTAGTCTCTACATCTTTCGTTAATTATTATTTTGTGACTTGGCATTTATGTAGCACAAGAATTTGGTGTATATAATTAGTCTTAATCAAATAATACCATAGCATATTAAGGTGTAATAACTTTCCTGTGCGTATATAATTTACCTTAATGAAATTATCCCACCCCATCCCATAACATAGTAAGATGCAGTGCTTAACAAATGCGGTTGCCAGGTCGCCATTGGCGACCACTTTTTTTAATCTTTTTTTTTTTTTTTTTTTTTTTTTTTTACAAAAACTGATCTCAGAAGTGATCACAAATGGTTTCCCTTTTATCCACCTCCTCCCTTACTGGTGCGCGGCAAGCAGTGATTTTGTTCTTCAATCGTACTTTTAATGGAAGAGTCAAGTTTAAAAGGTTTTTATTTCCCATTTCATGCACAGAAAAGTCACTCTTTTCCGTTAAAGTCCAGATAGTATGTGACGTGATTAGAATCTGGGAAGAGGGGGGGGGGGTAAATAAAACAGTAATATATCGTGATAATCTAGCCTCTGTGGAGGCATGTAAAATTGTTTTTTTTAACTAGATTTTTACTTTTGTAAGTAAGTATTGTAAACGAAATTTTTTTCGACTTCCAGATTTCGACAGATTTACACGTTATAGGGGTCAGAGATTCCAAAAAACATGCTTTTACAAAATGTCCGTCTGTCCGTCTGTCTGTCCTCATTGTATCATTGAAAAGTGTATGAAGTTATGCTTCAAATTCAACCAAATATTTTTTCTATGTTTTTGGCTATGGTCAGCAGGTCCTACTTGAATTTGGAGAAATTTCGACAAAAGGGTCGCTGCGATCGCGATTTTTGATCCATTTTTCACTCTTGTATTATCGAAAAGTGTATGAAGTTATGTAGATAATGAACCAATTTTTTTTCTATGTTTTTGACTATAGCCTGCAGGTTCCAGTTGAAATTGGGGATATTTCGATGAAAAGGGGCCCTGCAATCGCGATTTCTGTTCCATTTTCACTATTGTATCATCGAAAAGTGTATGAAGTTGTGCAAATTAATTGAACCAAAATTTGTGTATATGTTTTAGGCTATGGCCAGCAGCACCCACTTTAATTTGGGGATATTTCGACTAAAGAATGCGCTGTGATCTCACGATTTTTGTTCCATTTTCACTATTGTATCATCGAAAAGTGTATGAAGTTATGCAGATAATTGAAGCAATTTTTTTTCTATGTTTTTGACTATAGCCTGCAGATCCCAGTTGAATTTGGGGATATTTCGACGAAAGGGGGCGCTGCGATCGAGATTTTTGTTCCATTTTCACTATTGTATCATCGAAAAGTGCAGGAAGATATGCAGATAATTGAACCAAAATTTTTGTATATGTTTTTGACTATAGCCTGCAGGTGCGAGTTGAATTTGTGATTATTGCGGCTGGAGGGGGCGCTGTGATAGCCATTTAAAGATTTCAGTTTCAAAAATTTGTATAAAAAATTAGAAATCCTAAAAACTTTTTGCGTTAAATGTTCGGCCTTGATCCAAAGATTCCAGAGCATTTTTTGTTCTGTCTCTATCTTAAAAAATGGCGGAGATATAGCAATTTGAAATTATATGGTGGCTGACATTTTGAAAGAATACAGCAAGATTCCTCCATAAATGGGTTTAATTTACGTGTTTTAGTGAACACGGTTTCTCCAAATTTTCTTTCATTGTTGTTACCATCGTTTCAACACTTACATGCTTAACACTATATATTTATATTCGCCAACGTCAAATTTTCGCCAAGCTTGGAGACAATTGGTGAAATATCGCGAAATTTGGCGAAAACAATACATTGCCACGTGTGAAGCCAACTTGGCTATGTCTGTCTAATTTAGCGATATTCTCATTCAAATTCAATATTGACCAGAACTGGGAATGACTCTTCTGTAATCGAGTTCCGCGCATTTTAGCTTCGTGTATTTTCAGTAGAATTAGCTAGAATCTCAAAACCGAGCAATAGGGAAGATCTTTTCCTGCCGGTACAAGCCAGAAGGGCTCTTTGTAGTGTAGTATAATACATCGGCTGCTCGCATCCAGGTAACCCGACGATTCGCAAGTAGCTGACGTACAACAGAATGAGAAAAATATTGATTTCTTTTGGCGGTGTGATAGCAAATTTTGAAGCATTAACATGTATGAGATAGAAGAAAGTTTTGGGATTGGCATATCCGACTAGTTGTATTTCAGAATTCAAACTGATTAAAGGATAACAACATCTAAGTTAAGTGATTATAAGTAATCCATTTGAAGTAAATCTATAAAACTTAATTAAAATTTCAAAAATAACTATATTTATTAAAATTAAATAATACGTTTTTTTGTTTAATATTTCTCCCTCGCGTAAAATGTATTGCACTTTCATTATCTGCACACCGCTCACATTGCACAATAAATAGGCGCCAGCTTAGTTTGGAGATGATTATCTAGTCCATATGACGTAAAAGACTGAGGGTGCTACTTCTTTACAGAGAGTGGTTCTTTTAAAAAGTGAAAAAAAATTAAGTATTCATTTTTCGTTTGGTAACATCTTATTTCGTTAGTGAAATCTTGTGTGCTGCGTCGCCCCATGAAGTCCTAGAATCGTTTTGCATTTGAATCTCCGTTTTTTAAATCCACTCATGAGATACAGATTTTGTAGCACTCAACAATCCAGGCTTTTGAAGCATTCGACAGTCAGCATTTCCCTAACATGCCGGTAATTTAGCCTTTACAGTGTTTTTTCTTCTTTTCAGAGATATATCAGTTTTGTTAAGTTTTATTAGAAAACGCAGTGGATATTACCTTTCTAAATTATGTAGCCAATAAGTCTGCTTGTTATTCTTGTTTTTTTTTTCAAATAATTCATAATGTGCTTTTTGAAAATCAATGATGGCGGGAGGGGGGGGGGGGGGACTATTATTTACTGGCGGCTAGAAATTTTTTCTGGCTAGCAATTTTTTTTCAAATTTGTAAAACACTGGTAAGGTGTAATATCTTCCCTGTGCTGCGTAATTGCCAAGTCACAAAATAATAATTAACGAAAGATGTAGAGACTAGCAGTGTTTTGTGAATGAAAATTTCAGTGCTAATAAAATAACTAAACTTGGCTTTACACGATCTCAGAACTTTTTATGGTAAAAGAGTTACGAGACTTGGCTGCATTTTTTACAGGTGACGTTTTTGATGGGATAAATTTATTACAAATGATTAAGAAAGTTCAGATGAATCATCCTTATTTCCTTCTTTGAACTGACTATTACTGAACTGAGCGTTAATTTCTTTTTTATACTATTTGAATGACAGATTACTATTTGAGTGATACATGGTTGATTATTTTTTTCGGCGTGATTATTTTTTTCGGCGTTAAATTGGGTGAACGTCTGCGACAAAGTAGGCTATTATGTTTATGTAAACAAAACTTGCAGCGTGATTTTGATGAACAATTAGCGATTTTATATTTTGCACTTAATCAATTAAGTCAAAGATTAAACTTTTTCGCTGCAGAATATCTGTCATATTCATTCAATTTTAAGAACATATTAAATTTAAATATAGAATGATTATTCGACTGGCAAAGAACACACTTATTTCCTGTTTCAGAATTACTCCTTACAGGTAAATTCTTTGCGTTTTGATTTCTTTCAAATGATGGTTGTTTATTTTTCATATTTATATTACCCTGCAAATTCTCTAATACTAAACAGCGTTTTTGTAGAAAAGCAATAAATTCCTCCCAATCGGGTAATTCCGTTGTGGTTAATGATAGCTTAAATTGCTTTTTTGTTTCCTTGTCTAGTTTTTGAAGAATAATGTTTATTAACATAATTTCTGAAAACTTATTTAGTTCTAACCCTATTGTTTTGAGAGCTCGAATATGTTTTTGACATCCGTCAACTACCGCTCTTAAACTTTTAGCTGCATCTTGCGATGACATTTCCATAGATAATATTTCATTTATATGACTGTTAACAATGTATTAGCAAATTTTTATAAAACTAAGTTCGATTTTTCGAGATACGTCAAATACCAGTAAATAATTAAATGTAGATTTATTCACGGACTATCATAGTCATACTATCGGATCTTACAGAAGAAAGGCACCTAGGTTATGCTTCCAAGGACCTTACAGATGGACCAGCGAGACAAACTCGAATGAAGTCAAATATTGCCAAAGGGGTTGAAGCCTTGGCGCTGTGCTTTGAACAAACCACTGAAATAAGTTGGAAAATGCGTAAAACCTGACCATTTTTGACATAAATCATATTAATCTTTTCAAAAGGGCTTCGTCAATATATGCATGTGTGCAATATGTGCATGGCTAGATGGGATTCGTGATGTTGGTCTGGTATTTTAACCCGCGACACATTGCATTTTACAGCTGCCTTTTGAGTAATTTTTAGAACAGACACAGCATAAGAATATATCGGAGAACTATTATGTGCCACTGAATCGAGACAAAATAAGTGCATGAAGTACAGGCAAGGTTTTCTTTCTTTCTGAACATAATTGTCTGAGTGCAACGAAGACTCATACACAGCGCAGTATTACTTTGTCCCATATATAGCTACGATGGATATTAAAACCTTTCGTCAAGCATAACTCAAAAAATATTTAACGGATTTCGTTCAAATTTTTACAGCAGGTACCTATAAAGGTGACAACGACGTCTATTTATTACCAAGAATAAATGTCAAACCGTTTGGAAATTATATTAAAAAATAAATAAAAAAGTACAATTAAAGTACATACGTCACGAAAATTTAGTACATACGTCATTTTCACCGGCGGAGATTTTCGTAAATAATAAGATTTTAAAAGTTCATGGAGTAACATGGAGCAAAAGAAATATGCACGCACAATACAATACAAAATCAGTACAATAAAACATATTTCCATTTAATAAAAATGGAAAATTAATCTGGAATTTTTTCTGTTTGAAAGAAAAAAATCCGCAATAACTTTGTATTAGAGATTTGGCGCAAATCTCAACATTGGCAGCTTTTTATTTCGCGTGTGTAAATAGGAAACAATTCTATGATGTTTAAATAAAAGGTTTTGATTTGCGGCATTATTTCTTCTTATTTTCTTTTCCTTTTTAGTATTTTAAATGGACTTAGTGAAAGGCATGTATTTTAAATTAAATGAGCGGAAGACATGTAGGTACTTACGTATTATCCGTGCCAGGAGATTGATCGCCAAAAATGGTTGCAAAGTACCAATAATATTTATCGTTACCAATCATATTTTCAAATGCAGTAATTTAACATTATCAAATAACATTGTTAAAAATGCTAATTAATATAAAATAAATAAAATGTAATATATGTTTATTAAATTTATAACACTGTTAAAAATAGTAAATAACATTATTTTAGTAAAATTGATAAATGGTAAATACCATAGTAAATAAGAAATAATAACATTATAGATTATTCCCAGGCATGTACCATGCAGCAAGAAAACAAAATATAAGGGTTAATTTGATTAGTAATATTGGTTCCATGCCTGGTGCAGTTGGCTTAAAACTGGCACGGATAATACGTAAGTACCGACATGTATTTTTAATGTATGTATTTCAAATGAAATGAGTGAAAGGTTTATAGTTAAATGAAATTACTGAAATATAACGATGTTATGAGAACAATATTTGGCGAGTTATCAACTGCGCCAAGTTAACATAAAAATACCAATACATAAGTGAAATGACAGATGTCATATACGCACCACGTTGGCGCGATTTTTTCCCCCATCAATTTGGCGAAAACTTTGTTTTTGAATTTTAGTTACAAATATCAGGCAATAATAGCCCGTGATTTTTTATTTCAATATAAAAATAAAATAACGTAATAAATGTAACTTCTACTATTTTAAAAAAGGAAATAAAAATAAATAAACAATAGTTTGATATCAATAAATATTGATACACATATAAAAATAACCTATAGAATTAAAATAAAAAATAAAAGTAAATAAACACAACAAACAGTTTTTGCCAAATTGGCAGGGGGAAAATCGTGCCAACGTGGTGAGTATATGACATCTGCGCCGGGAGTTTTACCCTTTTATCTGTGCTTTCGGAAATATCAAAAAATTAAAAAATACTTATATCAGGCGTATTATGTTTTGCATTTTTATACGGACCACTTCTCCATTTTAAAATTTTAAAAGTTATTTATATCAGATATTTTTTCCCTGAGATTCCCACAAGTTATTTTCGGTAATCTTTTAGTTCGCTTATTAATGGTTTACAATTTCCCCCCCCCCTTCCCTGACAATAACAATTATTTATCACAAAAATTTCTCTTAGTTTTGTTAAATATGTTTGTTATGTGTTTTCATTAAAATATCGAAAATGGCAACAAAATTTTATTTTAGCATCGTACTTATATTTTTAAGATGACGCAAAAACATGGTTTAATAAATGCATATTTGTAAATACTTGAAAAACATATTTTTCCGATCTCTAGGAAAATTTGGTAAGATGCTAAACCTGTCTTTTAGCAAAATTTTTAATTTTTTCGCCAATCGCGACAACCAGCACATGATACGGAACTCTTCCCCATTCAGATACACAAACAAGGTTGGTCTCAAACAAGAGTAATGCTAACAACAATATTGTTTTAACTCTATAAGAGTTACAAACAATAATGATATTAAATTCTCCGATTAGCTTTGGGTCCGTTTACGGAAATTTCTCCTAGAAAAAAAAAACTGTGGAAGAAGTCTTTTACATTTGTTTCGAATGAAGCTCGGTCATAATAATACAAACAACACTAATATTAACATGGGGTAAAACTTTGAATTTAAGTGTAAACCCTTCCCCCCACCCCACCCCACCCTAAAAAAAAGAAAAATAAAGTTACAGAAATGAATTTAAAATGGCGTTAAGCCACGCTTTCTGACTTAAGCAATTGGCTGCGAACTCGATTACGAAACTTTCACTTAACTTAATAACATGTATATAATAGCCCTTAGGGTACTTTTCCTTCCCAGTTATACGGACCTTGGGGCTTTTTTAAAAAGCTTAACGCAGTTCGGTTTTAAGAAGTTCAGATTTACTGCCAAATAACATAAACTACAATGAAAATAAACCTGATGAATTATTATGCTGGTTTGTGCATGTATTTAAAAAAAAATTGCATCTGATTACACTTATTAGATAAATTACTCCTGTTTGCATTTAATAACAGATGAACGGCTTCTGTGTACTAAATTGTTTAAATATTGGGAAGGTAGCGAGAGGTACAGAGACGTGTAAACGAACGGGTAGACAGACGGGTAGTGAGATGGGTAGAGAGACGGGTAGAGAGACGGATAGCGACATAGATAAGCTAACGGGTAGCGAAACGAATAGACAGACATGAGTACAGCGACCAGTTGACAGATGGGTAGAGAGAGGGGTATATAGACAGACAGACATGTCGAGAGACGGGTAGTGAAACGGGAAGCAAGACAGTTAGAGAGACGGATAGACAAATGGGTAGCGAGAAGCTTAAAGATGCGGTGGAAAGACACATGGATAGTGAGACGGGTATACAGACGAGTAGAGAGGCAGTAGACAGATGGGTACGGAGAGAAACACAGTATAGAGACAAGGCTAGACATAAAAGTAGTTAGACAGACGGTTAGAGAAACAGATAGATGGGTAGAGAGACCAGTAGGGAAATACACGACATGTAGCGAGACGTGTAGAGAGACAGTCAATCGGGTATGGAGATGGGTAGAAGAACGGATAGGGAAACAAACAGATTGTAAAGAGAAACAGACAGACAGGCAGAAGAAAAGTCTGAGGTTTGAAGCAGTAAAAGCGCAGGGGGTAGAGTCTCCTAGAAAATAATCAAGAAGTATTATCTTTGAAATATATGTATTTTTTTCAATTTGATTTTTACAGAAGTCATCGAAAGATTTTTTATATTACTTTAGTAGGAATTTAGGCTACAGTTTCGTAATCAGGTTTGTAGTAAAGCATGTTATCAATGTGGTTTGAAGTGTACGAGTTTCTATAAATAGTTATACAAATAAACACGGAGAAAATTTTTTAAATTCAAATGTAAATATTTGTCACAAAGAAAATGTTTCAACAATGAAATTAAATTTGCGTTAAACTACGCTTTCTAAAATACGCTCTCGGCTTCAAATCTGATTACGTGACTTTAAAAAGCTTGGCGTTTAAAAAAAAATCCGATTTTTTTTTTTTTTTTTTTTTTTTGTTTGTTTGTTTGTTTGTTTGTTTGTTTGTTTTTTAAAGTTTTGAGCTATTCCAACTTAAGAAAATGAGATTATTTGCCAAATTATATAAATATA
This sequence comes from Maratus michaelseni, assembly GCA_963931845.1. NCBI lineage: Eukaryota > Metazoa > Arthropoda > Arachnida > Araneae > Salticidae > Maratus > Maratus michaelseni. Next base: position 151,158,477 of record OZ007591.1, on the reverse strand, counting down.
TATATATATATATATATATATGAAAACATAACAGTATATATGAATTTATATATGATATTTTGTAATTCTATCATTTAATTTGCTCTTTTTCACATATTGTATCTTCTTTATATCGTAATTTTTAACCCTATGTTCTGAGAAATATCACTCAGACTAATCCCTTTGAGGGAAGTCCTAGTGTATTGATTCAATGAGAGTATTATGTGAGACCAGTGGGCCCGTGCAAGGATTTCGCACTGCAGTCTAATATTTTTTAACAATATCTAATATTTTTTAGGTGCAGCTTTAAACTTCTAAAGAAAAATTAAGAATTAAAATATCTGTAAACAACATTTAGTAAAGTAAGACTATCATCTCATTTATTCCATCTAAGTTTTAATCAAGACTGATCCAAAATAGCAAAAGGCACGCGCGAGAAAAAAAATAACAATCATATTTTAACTGCATTAGATGATGACGTCATCCGCTTCGGGAAAAACATGGAACAAAGAAATATAACCCTAAACATTTTAATTTCAATTTTGCTTTTTAATCATAAATATAAAATAAACCCGTGCGGAGTTTTCTATAATCATTGCTGATCATGATATAATGCGATATTTTACTCGTGTGGCAACATTGATTTGAGGAAAACTTTTCGTTTCATTTACGAAAACAATGTCGATATAATTTTCAATTAACAGCAATTTTTAATCAAAAAACATGCTTTAACGAAATGTGAGTGTACTATGTCAGAAGCCGTTTCGAAAACATTTGAATGATACCTCCTTCGTTGTTGTGTGTTTCGTAAATTCATAGGAAAGGGTATGTTGACAACATAAATAATATATAGTGATTTTAATTGAATCCTTTCAATAAAATCCATTGTAAATGAAATTTAACAAAAGAGAGCAAAATTATGAACAAAATGTTTTTAAATAAAGGGGAACATAATGATATATTTAAGAATAAATGGGCAGGGATTTAATAATAAAATATTAAAAGGATGGGGAGGGTTTTTATTTATTATTTTTTATTTTTATTTTTTCGAAAACGATTTTTTAAGATATTTGAGCGTTAAAAAGGACGGAAAGGGAAAATTTTAAAACAATGAAGTTAAGTAAGAGAGGTTTATATGTGATTTGACATCATAATGCTTATAAATCAGTATTTAAAGAAAACTACTTTTGCTTTTATTGTTATGAATGTTTTTTATCTGGTTTAATTATAATAATTACTATACAGAATATCTCTTCTTATCGTTGATCGATGGCTTATTCCTAAACCGTAAATTTTAGAGGTTATAATTTCAATTTCAGAAATGTTTTAAATATTGTTCGTTATCATACGACAATCCTATTACCAATATTTTCTTCATTCTTTTATAAATAAAACACTAAAAAATAAATTATTTTACTAGCGAAATTAACTGAATTATAATTATTATTATTTTTTTAATTTTGAGCGTTTTCTGGTACATAAAACGTTTAGTTTCAGAAAACTGAAAATTCGTAAATTTATTTATAATCTATTTATTGTTGTTATAATTGCATTCTTGTTTGTTTCACTTGAAGCAAACTCTCCTGGGTAGTTTGCATTATTTACCTAATGTATTGCAGATGAATAGCTGGAAGATCCTAGACAATCAAAAGAAGAGGAAAAAAAAAGAAGTATTTTATAAAGATAATGACGATTTTATAATTGAAGCATCAATAGGCATATCCAGTAAGCTTTCAATTCTTTTTCCAGATTACATAAACAATCTGTCTCTGTGTTCTTTGCATGTGAACCCCTAGAGCTTAGACGCGTATTACGGTCATTTGGGTACCATAGTTGGCGCGAGTGCTATGCAACCAGTGTTAAAGCACCTAATTTATTATTTAAGAGTTCAGTCCTTCATATAGGTTGCGAATAAAGTTATTGAGCTGAGCGAAGCTAAATTCCTATGCTGCGACTCCAATGTTGTTGTTTTTTTTAAGTGAAAACTTCCTTAGGCGCGTTGAGCATTTTTTGAGATGGGAAAAAACCATTAGATTCGCGACCTGTTACCGACACCGCTGTATATGTTGCCAATTCATACAATGAAGCGAAAGTATCAAAAGGAAATAGTTCACGTGCAGAAAGCGAAATGATTGGTATTATGAATAAAAATAATTCAGAAAATAATTTCAAGATAAATTTAGCACGCGCGGTGAAAACAGATAAAAGTGACTCAACTCGCGAGACCAAATCAAAAGATGAAAATGAAATAACAAAACACGGAAAATATTATAATTTAACGAGCGCGAGAAAAATAGACGGAAGTAATATAAAAAAAATGAAAAAAATGAAATATTTCACGAAAGTTTTAAGAAACGTGATTACCGATACGGAAATGAAGTATAAAACCATTTTATAAATCATTTTATGATAAATCATTTTATAGAAAATAAAAGTTTGTTGATAGAAATTATAGATACCGCAAACAATACGCGCAGTATGAAGATAGAAAAAAGCATAATGTTCACGAATACCGTAAACAAGACAGGCAGCAAAGAAATCATTTTTGGAGTGATAGGAAGAGGGAACCCTATTTTGCAGATAAATGTTATAACAAAAGATGTGAAACTAAATCTCATGGAAGAAATGAGGAATGTATTGAGAGTTGTTTAAATTGTGGATGAAAATTCATAAGTTTCATTGGTATTCATTTCAAAGAATACCAAGTAATTAAATTTTATATTTCATTTATTTGTAAATTTACGTTTTAAACAATAGATTGCAATTTTTGTATGTAAAGTAATATGCATTATTTTTCATGTACAATAGCGCATTAAATGAAAATTGTAATATAATTTTTGTAGCAGTAGTTTATAATAATGAATAAAAAAAAACTTCATTTAAAAGTATTTCCTGCGCAATAAAACGTTTCCTGACGATTCAAAAAATACACACGTAATTGTTCAAGTTTTCACTTCTGTCGGCACTCCCGGAGTGCCATTGTTTTTTTTGTTTTTTTTTTACGTGTGTATGTGAACTGCGCTTGCTCCCCTTTGTACCTTCTAAACTCAGCCATCTATTCAGCTATCTGACCATCTAATTCAACACAGTGCTAGACGCTAGGGACGTCATGGTTCACGTAAAAAAATCGGACAAAAATCATGTCCTTCAGGAATAATTATAGATAATAAATCAAATAGATTTAACGTAAAAGCCACCTTTAAAAAACAAAAATTCCACACGTATTTTTTTACTTTCTTCTGTCTATAATATAAAAAAGTATTGTAATCGAAATTTTCGACTTCAGGTTCTTGACGGATTTACACGTTTTAGGGGTCAGAGATTCCGAAAAATCAGTTTTTACAAAATGTCTGTCTGTCCATTGTATCATCGAAAAATATATGAAATTATGCTTCAAACTGAACCAAATTTGAATCAAATGTTTTTAGCTATGGCCAGCAGGTCCTGCTTGAATTTGGGGATATTTCGACGAAAGGGAAGTGCTGCGATCGCGATTTTTGCTCCATTTTCACCATTGTATCATCGAAAAGTGTATGAAGTTACGCAGATAATTGAACCAAATTTTTTGTATATGTTTTGGCTATGACCAGCAGGACCCACTTGAATGTGTGGATATTTCGACGAAAGGGGGCGCTGCGATCGCTATTTTTGTTCCATTTTCACTCTTGTTCATCGAAAAGTGTATGAAGTTATGCAGATAATTGAACCAAATTTTTTATATATGTTTTTGACCATAGCCTGCAGGTCCCAGTTGAATTTGAAGATATTTCGACGAAAGGGGGCGCTGAAATCGAGATTTTTGTTCCATTTTTACTATTGTACCACCGAAAAGTGTATGAAGTTATGCAGATAATTGAACCAAACTTTTTGTAGATGTTTTTGACTATAGCCTGCAGGCCCCAGTTGAATTTGGGGATATTGCGGCTGGAGGGTACGCTGTGATTGTCATTTAAAGATTTCAATTTCAAAAAATTGTACAAAAAAATTAGAAATCCTAAAAACTTTTTGCGTTAAATGTTCGGCCTTAATCCAAGGATTCCAGAGCATTTTTTGTTTTGCCTTTATCTTAAAAAATGGCAGAGATATAGCAGTTTAACTTATAGGGTGGCTGACATTTTAAAGCAATACAGCAGGATTTCTCCATAAATGGGTTTAATTTATGAGTTTTAGTGAACATGGTTTCTCCAATTTTTTTTTTCATTATTATAACCATCGTTTGAACACTTACATGCTTAACACTATATATTGATATTCGAAAAACGTCAATTTCTAAAATCTCATGAATTAGCTAAAATCTCAAAACCAAGCAATAGGGAGGCTATCTTTTCCAGCGGTACAAGCAAGAAGGACCTTTCGTAGTGTATTATAATACATCGGCTGCTCGCATCCAGGTAACCCGACGATTCTCAAGTAGCTGACGTACAACAGAATGACGAAAAATATTGATTTTTTTGGCGGTGTGATAGTGAATTTTGAAGCATTAACATGTATGAGATAGAAGAAAGTTATGGGATTGGCACACCAGACTAGTTTTACTTTTGTATAACTATCTACAAACGGGAAAGACAGAGCTGCGCTCGGTTCAAATTAACTTTGCGTTCATCTCGATATAAAAATAAATTCTCACTGTCTTATTCCTAGAAAGCATTTTATTTTATAAAAATATTATTTACAGAAACAATCAGTATTAAAACTATGTACATATTTCTAAATTTACATTACGTTCATATTTACATTGAAAGAGCATCTTTCCAAACTACATTTTTTAGGTTCCACGTTCTAGAAAATTCCTTCAAATTCTGAAAGCCAATTTTTTCGCTAAATATTGCCAAGTTTGGCGCCTTTTTTTCATTTGGAGCCAAGAAGGTGTTGAGAAAGTTCTTTGTACCATGATTGGTTGAATTCGGTTGTAGAGAATGTTCTATCGATTCTGATTATTTGAATCATGTATCTTAGCTCCTATTGAAAATGTCTAAAAAATTCCTTCATATCCTGAAAGACAAGTTTGGCGATATTTTATCATGTGGCGCCAAGCATGTGTTTTTAGCATTCGTAATCTTAAAATTCGATTTTCCTGCCAAATGTCAACAACATTTCACTAAATATCGTAGTAGTACACAGTAGTAAAACAGTAAAAAAATCGCAGTAGTAAAACAGTACTGAAGATATTTTAACGTAACCCTTACAATATGCTTACGATTCATACAAAGATGAGTCTGTTGTAAATTTTGTTAAAATATCTTCACTACTACTAAAGTTATGAACGAAAACACGACTTCGGATTGGAGTGAGACGCCCTGTATTTCTGACTATATAAATGGATTTCCGACCATGCTTTTTTGTGCAACAATTGTTTGTTACAGTATCCTGTACCACCCCTCCAAGTTTGTCCCATGATCGTAGAAACACCCAGTATAGTATAGGGATGCTGTTTTTGGAGTTTTTTTAATAGATTTGCAGTCCTCCTAAAAAAAAACATTGATGTCTAATAATGGCAACAATATGCGAAAAAATTTTTTAAAACCATTTCCCTTCTAAATTATAACCAATACGATTATAATTCAAAAATGGTCCGACAAACCACGACACAGCTTTAAAAATCTTTGAATATATTAGATAATATATTTCAATAAAGATATTTCAATTAATTAGATCTAAAAAGGTTGATATTAAAACATTTTCAAATTTATTATGTTTTATTATATGAAAAGTGAAATTATTTAAACGCACATGTAAAAGTATACATTTAAACACAATAACGAAGTCGAAACATAACAAAAAATAACGTCTTCTCACAAAGAAACTATCACTTCAACTGAGGGTAGGAGCCGCCGGATATGACTAATACTCCTGAAATAGACATAGATCGACACACCAGCTAGTCAGTTTTTATAAAATATACTTTTTACAATTGCTGAGCAAATTTTAATTTCTGACTTTTTGGCCAGGATTTTGTATCAAATATACCACTGTGCGTTGGTCGAATACCTCCGGCTCTTTTCAGTACACTTCCGGTTTCAAGGAACGTTTTGTCCTACTTATTAATGCTTTCAACATCGGGTGGATAACTTTTGTACACTATTCTGAACATTCTTTGCACCGCGATTACGCATTTCTTTGCAGCGTACCAAACAACAATTTGTGCTTTCTCTTGCGGTGTCACCGTGTTTAACTTTGTCTGCCCGCAACAACAGCAGGTGCTCATAGCATCAACAGAAAAAAATTGTCGCCAAACTTTAAACTTTCGGTTGTCGTATTCTTTAAATAGCGCTATCCTGTGTCAGAAATATTTTTATAATGGAAGTTTTAAATTAGGGATATTTGATTCGGATATCCTGCATAATTCTGCAATTGTAAAATACCAAATTTGTTTATTGTTAAGGTATTCAATAATTTTTCCAACCAAAAACGAGTGTGACGAGTTTTCCTGTAAGTTGAAATGCTTACTGTTAATGCGTCACATAACCCTGAAAATGGCGACCTAGGTCACTCCATATATAAAAAATCCCTGACAATTGATTTTTCAAAAATTCCAACTTATTTGAGAATGTAATAGGTAGTATTTCTTACGAAATCTACCTAAAAGAGTGCAGTTTATAGAAAATCGCGAAGATTGATACAGCCGCACTGCAGTCAGATGTATTTTTTAAGCTCTGGAGGTGCTATTATCAAAAAACTCGAATATACTCTCAAAACCGTGGAATTAGCTTTAATGTATTGGAATTGCTAGAGCATATTACAGAGTCCCAAAATAATTTACCAAAATTTTTTCGCAGAAAAAGGTTTATTTATTGATTGATTTATGTAGCAACTTATTATTCATTGACTGGGACACAAAAGAATTGAATTCATATCTATTGTTATTAAATGTCTGAAGTGAGTTTTATAAAATAGATATACACTATTGATGATTAAGATCGCACCTGCTGGTTTTTGTTTATTTTATTCAAATATTTTTCTTAATAATTCAAAATTTCGTTATTTTCATAGAGAATAAATGGACATTTTTTCGTATAATATTTTAAAATGGTTAAATTTACTTTACCGTTGCTAATACTTTATCGTTGCAAAAACTAAATCAAAACCAGGACACTGGTTTGGACATTTTTACTCAACAATTTAGTTTCAATTGAAAAAATTTCACATAAATAATGAAAATGAAATACAAAAATTAAAAAATTAAAAAGAAGATTAAATAATATTATTAGAAATAAAACGTACTTTTTTTTAGTTTTTGTTAATAATACAAGATTTTAATATGCGTAACCATAGGAAACAGGCGAATATGACGTCATACCTCGAAAATAAAGCGGATATGCTTTGATTGTGAAATAAAATGATCGTTGTTTTTTTCTTTACTTTTTTTCTTTTTTTTCTTTTGTATGGTAACAATACTTGGCGTTTTACCGTCTGCGTACGGCTAATATAACCATACCGTATTTTTTATTTAAATTTTAAAAAAGTAAAAAGAGGTTTGAAAAGAAAATGGATAGCAAATCTCAATAATATGCTTCGCAAAATTATCCATGTCGAAAATGATGTCATAGATAGCGAGAAATAGTTATTTTCATTCTTAAAACTAAAAGAAATAACTCGATTACTTAAAAAAAATGACGAATGTTAATAGTTCCATTTTTGCTGATAAAACATAACGATTTTTATTAATTATTTACTAATCGATTTTTATAAAATTTGAACTGTCTCGACAAAATTCTGCAAAGATACTATATCTTAAAATTTCAAACCATTCGGTTGGGTAGTTTTTGCGTTGTTATATGCGGACGGACGGACAGACAGACGGACGGACCAGACGACGACAATAGTTGTTACGTATTTATATAATTACGAACGCACCTAAAAACATATTTTCACATATTCAAACTTTATGAATCAATTTATTCTGGAGAACAAAAATTACCTGTCAACATACTGTCATTTAGAAAACACGATTTGTTTCAGCTATACATTAAACCAAGGAGGCAGAATTGAATTTATAGAAAAAGCATATACTATTTCCAATTAATATTTTTTTGAAGAATGGCTGTTAAAACGTTTCACAAAGGCGTTAAAAGTAAAATTGCGGCAAAATCCTCAAACAAGGGCGACCCCCGATTTGGCGATTTTTTTGACACGCGCCAAGCACTGACGCGCGCCAACCCAAAACTCGGCAACCTCCAAATTCCATCCAATCAGAACGCATGCTTCCTACGGCAAGCCTCTTTACAAAGTAAACATCGATTTTATTCCTTTTTTCGAGTATTTACAAAGTTTTAGCAATATTTTCTTTACGATTTTTCGATTTTTACAAACTTTTAGCAATATTTACCTGCGTATTTATATATTTTTACAAACTTTTAGCAATATTTCTTCCGGATATTTAGATTTTTTCAAGCATTTAGCAATATTTTCCCCTGTATTTTTACAAACTTTTAGCAATATTTTCCTCCGTATTTTTCTATTTTTACAAACTTTTAGCAATATTTCCTTCGAATATTTCAACTTTTACAAACATACAGTTATTAACTTACATATATGTACGATTCACGTACATTTTTCGAAAAAAAACCCCCTTGATGCATGGAACTCAACGTGCCGCGACCTCTAGAATATGTGAAACTCGTACAAGCAGCGATTAGTAACTTATATATGAACGCTTCGCGTTCATTTTCCGAAAAAAAAACACCACTGGATGCATGAATCTCTATGTGCAGCAGTCTCTAGAATATACGAAACTCGTACAAGCAGCGATTAGTAACTTATATATGAACGCTTCGCGTCCATTTACCGAAAAAAACACCTCTGGATGCATGAACCTCAGTGTGCAGCAGTCTCTAGAATATACGAAACTCATACAAGCAGCAATTAGTAACATACATGTACGCTTAGCGTACATTTTCCGAAAAAAAAAACACCTCTGGATGGATGAACGATAACTTGATGTAGTCTCTAGAATACGTGAAATACATTTTATCAAATAAAATCAACAAAAATTAACTTACCTTTTGCTATTTTTGTTTCTATTTTACCCATATTTTAATTAGCAATAATAAACATATACAAGCAAACGCAGCGGCATGTGTGGAATAAAAAATAAACGGTCTTGTTGCCAAAACGTCTATAGAAAAATAGTGTTGGCACTACAATAATATATATATAACTATATAACACTCATATTTCTCATCTTTCGGTTTTTTTTTATTATTTCACAGGAATTATCCTTCTATGACATACGACAAAACGTCAAATCATTAAACTTCACAAAATACATTCCACAAACGTAATTCAACAAATCCGACACACAATAATCCAATCATAACCTTCCTACATCTTTGCATTGAGCTCAAAATACAATCCAATCTCCAGAACAAACAACAATAAACCAACCAATCAACCACAGTAGGCGTGGAAGGAACATAACAAACGAACTGGTAGCAAGAAAATCTCATTTATCGTTTCACCAACTTCGACGCCGCCAAACACCGCCCTTGTTTGAGGATTCAACCAAAATGGCTTATCAGCTAAAATTGACATTTGTTTTTACCCATTGTGTCTATTTCCACGATTTTATTTGGCTCTCCTTTTTGCATTGATTGCAATTTGATTTTCGCGATTATTTGACACAAAACTTCACTTTTTTAAAACTAAGTTATGTGAAGGTCCCTATAACAAATAATACCATATTGTCTCCTATAAAATGTGATAAATAGTTAGTTAATTATTAACGTTTTTAATTATCGGGAGTGAAATATTTTGCTTAATTAATGTATTTATTCTTCTTTTAATGTTGCGTGAACGAAGTCGCGGGTAACAGCTAGTTTACAGATAATAACTGAGTTTTTGTGCATTTTCAATTTTGCATTCATTCGAAAATTATGCAAAAAGTAATTTCAGTGATTATAATAATAAGTAACATTTATAACAATTATTACTATTTATTAATAATTTCATTAATTATAACAATTACTGCAATAACTGTCATAAAAAAAATCTCCAAACTTTTTAAATGTTTCTTTCTTTTTTCTTTTCGTTTAGAATTATTTAAAAAAACTCTTTTGTTCACAAACGATAGAAATATGAGGTTGAAAGAGGGTCCTTATGATATTCAAGCGATTAGAATAAATGATGTTAGAAAAATAATTTCATCAAAAACTATAGGTAAGTGATCGATTGTTATTCATATTTTGCATATTTCTTTTCTTAAGCTTTTACTTAATTGTTTAAAAAAAATCGCAAAATATTTGAATCTTACGTTTGGTTGGTGATATGTATGCATTTGATTATTTTCAATTTAGATTGTGATAAAGAGAAACTGAGAAGTAATGCTACAATCCAGCAGATTCAAGAATTAGTCAGTTTTTTGGAGCCTGAAATGATACGTCTTATTAAAAGAGACCCGAGCCTAACAGTTGAAGTGTTCACTGAAAAGATTCAACCAGTAAGCGTATTTTTATTCGCTGTTAAATTCTTTACAGCTTTAAATGACATTTAATAGTCACAGAAACGGTGGTACAATACAGGACCAAAAATTTGGATTTTTTTCCTTTGCAAGTCTCTTGCTTATGGAATGACACTCGCCAAATGGCGAGTGCAAAATTAGGTATAACTGGTAACAATTTGAATATACAAGCCACTGTGGCACGTGCCTTACTTCCTAACAAATTCTATTAAATATCCAAGATTTGCGAAACCAAGGCACACTTTTTTTGTAAGTACAAAATTCCACTTGTGTGGGAGGGGGGCGGGGAGGATGGGGGGAGGCGATAACAAAATTTAATATATAAGTGATAGTGAATCTTACTGAACTCTTAAAAAACATTTTTTTTAGAATCGTTACTTTCTAGATTAATTATCAAAGGAAAAACTTCATCGAACTTCATCAAACTAACAAATTTTCTAATATTAATCCGCACTGCTCCACATGAACATGGGTTTTCATTTGTGAATCACATAAAAAATTGCATTTTGTACTCAGTTCCAGGAAGTTGTACTAGATCAGGGGTCGGCAACCTATGACCCGCGGGTCACCGAGTGACCCACTTGAGTTCCGAAAAAGAAGTAAAATATAAAAAAAGAAGTTATATAACATAAATATGAAACGAACACTTCAACAATACACACAAAATAAACAAAAAATCAATAATAACAATAACATTTTTGTTTGATTACAAAGTCGCAGTAACGAACATGCATAACGAATGAAGCGAAGAAGGGTTAGCGGAAGGCAGCATCCCATCGCTGCCTTTTGTCCAATCAAAAGTCGACTTGAGCTGCTACTACAGTTTGGTGGTTAGTTTCCTCTTGATCAATATCAATTCGTTGGCTATCACTTCTTACTAAATTTTCATCTATGTTTTAATAGTTATTTATAATTAGAATTGAATTGCACTTTAAAAAAGAATATTGCAATTATTTTCTCAATAACATTCATCTTATTGTTGAAAAAAAGAGGCTGTTTTAAACTACAAATACCGCCTACCCAAAACGTCTTCTTAAAACACACATTTTGGTGGAGTGTCACCCGTAGCCAAAAAAGGTTGCCAACCCTGATCTTGTGTTAATGAAATGCAGTGCAGACTCTATTCTCCAGTTTGAACCAAGAAATGCAACAAATTTATGGCCGAAAAAAACTAGTGATGGTATAATTATGCACTCTACACATAAAGGTTCATTTCTTTCCTGAAAAGCTGTAAGTATAATTTGTAATATACGATAAAGCTTGCTTTGATACAGTTTTCCTTTAAAAACATAAGGAAATTAAACCTGCAAACAACATCGACTGGTTAGAATATTTTCACTAAGCCGTCATGTGATCTGGAGTATGGTAATTCTGGAATGGAAATTTTTGTACAACATTTGAAGGTGCGTTTTGTACACTTGTTTTAGGTAGCTTTCAATACAAAAAAGTATAAAGCTCCCTATTACAGCCATTCGGAGGAAAGCAATTCCGGAAAATTTCGGTATATTTTCACCGATCATGACCCCCAGACCCCCAAAACCACCCTCCGTTCAAATGTTGATTTATATATATATATATAAATCATATAATAATATAATAATATATATAATATAATAATATATATATATATATATATATATATATATATAATATAATAATATATATAATAATCATATAATCATATATAAATCATCATATATATATATATATATATGTATCTGATCTATGTCATACGATAACACTCGTGTTTATAAATATTTTTGGATGAAACTAATTGTGTGTAATAAGCTCACCAATGTCTCGACCGAGTTCGTTGTCCAGCTTGGTTCGCCATTTTAAAACAAAATGGCGGCTACTTAAAGATTTAGAACTAAAATAAATATACAAAAATGTTTAAAATTCTAATTTATTTTTTGCTTAAGTGTTAGGCATTGATACAAGGATTCCGGAGCATTTTTTGTTTTACCTCTATCTTAAAAAATGGCTGAGATACAGCAGTTTCAAATTCTAGGGTGGCAGATGTTTTGAAACAAGATAGCACATTACAAATATCCAACGATTAATTTATGAGTTTTAGGGAAAGCGATTTCTCACAAATTATTATTTTTCATTGTTGTAATCATTTTCCCAATCATACGCCTAAACCTATATATTCATATCCGTTAGCGCCAAATTCTCGCCAAACTTGGCGACATTTGGCGACCAAAAATAAGTCTTCATAAATGAAGCCAACTTGGCTATAGTTGACTATTTTGGCAAATTTCTTATTTAAATTCTGTATTAACGAATCTTATGTCTATGGGTTCTTTGCATTTTAGATTGCTGTTTCGAGTAACATTAGCTAAAATTTTAATATCTTATATAGGAAAGCTTCCTTCTCCTCTCGGCACAGACCGGAAGGACTTTTTTTATTCCTTTAATTGATCGAAATTTCAGATACTAAAAATATCTGTCTTCTAAGCTGTCGTATTGAGGCGATGGTGAAAAAAAAAATCTACCACATATTCTCAAAGTTCCCCGGAATGGAAAAGGAAGAGTTTAACTTATATTTAGGAAATCTAACTTGATCTTTTAAAGTCTTATGGAATTCATGTCAAAAAGAAAAAGTTAGGTGAAATATATATATATATAGATATATATATATATATTTTTTTTTTTTTTTTTTTTTTTTTTTTTTTTTTGTCGTTCTTACTTTTTCAGAAGCAGAATGTTAATAAGTTTTTCAAAATAGTTTATTATCTTTATTTTAAACCTATGATAATTTCAAGTTAAAATTACACAATTTTTATAAAGTTCAGAAATATAAAACATAGCTGGTCTGAAAGGTTCCAGATTTTGGTCTTGTATTGTATATAATTAAAAATTTAGGCTATTGTATGATTAATTTAACCTACTTTTGTAAATAATGTTTAGAATTGCGATTTGAATCATAAGAAAATATTTTTAACATGAAAATATTGTTATTATTTTATTTTCTAAACACCAGTTGTTTGTAAATGAAAAAAATATATAAAATAACTGGCAAACTGGTAAAGGACAACAAAGTTCTTTAGATGTAAATTTGAAGATCCATGACTTTCAAAATTACATTTCTAAAAGTATGTTCATAGCATATTCGAGAAAATATTTTACTTGTTTAGTAAGTTAATATAATTTGAAATGTCATTGCAAATGATCTTTCAAACTTTGGCCATTTGATGAAGCCTTCATTTTTTTAAATTTCTACTATTAGCTCACACTCTCTCTATATATATATTTTGTTGGAATTTTCAATCGTTAATAAAATATTTTCTATTCATCCATTCAAGTTCAAATAATTTTTTTAAAACTTGTAGTGGATGACAATTGATGTTAACAGTTTTTTTCAAATATTAATTCATTAATTAAATTTATTTAATTAATTTTAATTTTATATTTCATTTCTGTTCAAAAGTATAGACTCACTCCATATTTATAGTCTCACCTTCACGCGTAAAAAGATAATGGGGTTGTTCACGGACGAAGATCAGGCGGCTCGCGGGCGAAGGAGAATATAAATGTGGAGTGAGTCTATACTTTTGAACAGAAATGAAGTATAAAACTAAAATTAAATAATAAAATTTAATTAATTAATTAAAATTTGAAAAAACTGTATTATCGCAAAGTGTAACATCGCTATGACAGTTTATTGTGAAGTTTGGTAATTTTTGAAATTCAATATTTGAAAAACGGCATAATCATTCGATTTTAAATTTATATCAAGAAAAATACAATTTTTTTACCTTTCTAACGCAGTTTGTCTAACAATTTTGTGAGAAATACTTTTCGAGCTATTAATTTTTGGTATTTTAGCTATTTATTTTTTATTTAATTTTTGATACATTTCAAAAATTTCTCTTATGTAAGATATTTAGCAGGATATAAATTTAGGAATAAATACCGTCAGTGGCGAAGCGTGTAGATCGCTGGAAAAAAGTTTCTATTTGACCTAAGTAGGAATTGACTTTAAAAAAAAAGTTTTTATATTACTTGTTTTAAATAATAAGAGTTATATGTTACAGATGTCAAAAAAGGTTGGAAACCGCTTTACAATTAATAAAATGCATTCATCAACACGTCTGTACGTTTTTAAATATTTGAGTTGGCCTTCTTAACACTTTCCAACATAGTTGAAAAGTATTTATGAATTCTGTTTGTCTGTGCTCAAACTCGCGTAAATATAGTCGGATTGTCATACAATTAATATATGCTATTGAAATTTACTATGGCATGTTTGGCATTGAAAATAAAGTCTGTATCACTTATAGTTACTAGGTTTGATCGGTATTGAAAATGGAGTGAGTAGCATTTATAGTTCGTTTACAGGAACACTCAAAAGAATTCCGTTACATTACGGTGTATGGGGAAAAATCATTTGCGGTTTATTTTAATGTTGTTACACTATTTCAACAATATTGAAATTAATATATATCACTGAGGTACATTTCAAGAGGCTTGCGGTATGGTGTACATAGTACTTGTAAGTTCCTTTACAGGGACACTCAAAAGAATTCGGTTAAAGTATTGATTGTTAACAATAATTGCTGGAAGTATGTTTTTAGATACGGAGAGCATTTTTTAAATCTAACTAACGTTTTGCCGGTTACTTTGTGTGTATAAATTCTATAAATCATATATAGGGCTACACAAAAGATGTATAGCACATTACCGTTTATTGACGGAAATTCCTGAAGGGGAATGCTGTGCGTTTCCTAATTGAATTAAAATTTAACATTCTATGTAGTATATATACAAATCAATAGATCATATACAATGCGGCATAAAATAATTCGGACATTTTTCCGAATATTTTAGATTAATTCCTGAAATAGGGTTTTTAAATGTGATATGCGTTTTCCAAATTGTTTAGTTAGACATCGCGTTTCGCATTATTAAACGATTAAGATTTGTAAAAGTATTTTGGAAGTGTTACGTAATCTATGCTTGACGCATGATTTTTCGTTCTTGTTTAGATATCAGATAAAGAAATGTATGTGTTCCAAATGAAAATATCTAATTTAACAAATTCTTTTTAACCAGGCTAGTTTTTTATTTGAATGAAAACGCAAGTATATCTTCTAAAACATTTATATAATAGTTTTATATTTAATTTTGATATTTATCCACTATACATGTCATGAGTGTTACAGAAAAGCTCCATTATATTTATTTGAATGAAAACGCAAGTATATCTTCTAAAACATTTATATAATAGTTTTATATTTAATTTTGACATTTATCCAGTATACATGTCATGAGTGTTACAGAAAAGCTCCATTATAGTTATTTGAATGAAAACGCAAGTATATCTTCTAAAACATTTATATAATAGTTTTATATTTAATTTTGATATTTATCCACTATACATGTCATGAGTGTTACAGAAAAGCTCCATTATAGTTATTTGAATGAAAACGCAAGTATATCTTCTAAAACATTTATATAATAGTTTTATATTTAATTTTGATATTTATCCACTATACATGTCATGAGTGTTACAGAAAAGCTCCATTATAGTTATTTGAATGAAAACGCAAGTATATCTTCTAAAACATTTATATAATAGTTTTATATTTAATTTTGATATTTATCCACTATACATTTCATGAGTGTTACAGAAAAGCTCCATTATAGTTATTTGAATGAAAACGCAAGTATATCTTCTAAAACATTTATATAATAGTTTTATATTTAATTTTGATATTTATCCACTATACATGTCATGAGTGTTACAGAAAAGCTCCATTATAGTTATTTGAATTAAAACGCAAGTATATCTTCTAAAACCTTTATATAATAGTTATATATTTAATTTTGATATTTATCCACTATACATGTCATGAGTGTTACAGAAAAACTCCATTATAGTTATTTTACGCAGGTTTTTATTTTTGATGTTCCCAACAAAGCTAAAGGAATGTTCCCAAATTGCTCCTTTTTACTTTTTTATATACATAAGAATAAAGTATTAAAATAGTGAAAATTTTTGTCTTCCTGGTTTTTTTAGTTTTTTAACGGATTTACATGTTTGGAAATGTCCTGAATAATAATTTGACTACTTTGGAAAATTCCTGCCTGTCAGTACGTAATGTATGCTACACAAATATTCCGGGAAATGCTGCAGGAACGCTATTTGGAACCTAGTGCGAAATAGTTAGTTTCATTTTCGTCTCATCATCTGTGCTTCGATAGTGATGACTCACGGCGATAATTAAGTGCCTAACAGATTTGGTGCCTGGTGCCGGTGCATCATTCGCGCAACTTTTGGTACAGCTCTGGTCAGATCTATAACACTTTATCTCACCTTCGGAAAACGATCCTGTTAGCTAATAGACCTTATACATCACGTAGTTAATATTCATTTAACATTGGTTTAGATTAATATTTACGTATTAATAACACAGGTCTACAATAAAAAAAAACTTTTTTGATAATTTTAGCTGATCCTAATGTAATATTTGGTTCTGAATTTAAAAATCCCAATGAAAATGATGCTTCACGTACTGCGCTACCATCTTTGCACAAAGCGGACTTTTATGATAGGTAAGCAACACAATCAGAAAAACTCGTTTTTATACACTAAATCATTGCTCATTTTTCAAAAAATATTTTCCGTAGTCCTAGAAAACGTGTTTTTTCCGTGGATTCTTCCCGAAAGTCTGAAGAAGAGGGGGAAATTCCGTTTATTTCCAGCACGCATGCGTATTGGCTCTATTAATACTAAAGTTCGAATTCATTTTTAAAACTAGTCGGATGTGCTAATCCCAAAACTTTCTTCTATCTCACACAGGTTTTGCATATACCACAAAGAATCAGCACCATTTTATATCAATGTCTGACTGAATCTAAAGTTCTATTAAATTCCGTGCATTATTTCTTGAGATATAGGTATCGTGATAATAATGAAAAAAGTAGCATAGCAGCGCCACCTGTTGGGATATCTACACCAAAACGTAATCAGCGTCTATTTATGTCAAGGTCTAAATGAATCTGAAGTTTGGTGAAAATAAGTGCATTAGTTCTTGAGATATAGCTATCGTGAAAATCATGAAAAAAGTAGTATAGCTGCGCCACCTGTTGGGATAGCTATACCGAAACGTAATCTGCGTCTATTTAAGTCAACATCTAAATGAATCTGAAGTTTCATGAAAATAAGTGCATTAGTTCTTCAGATAGAGCTACTGCGAAAATTGCAAAAAATGCAGCATAGCAGCACCACCTACTGAGCGATTTTCACCAAAAACTAATCAGTACCAATTTATATCTGGGACGAACTGAATATAAAGTGTTATTAAATCTCGTGCATTAGTTCTTGAGATAGAGCGCCCACAAAATTTTTGTCATATACAGACAGACAGACTTACAAACAGATATTTTCTAAAAACAGTCAAATCGTGTTCAGGACCTTCTAAAACGTATAAATCCGTCGAAAACCGGAAGTCGAAAATTTTCATGAATCCAATACTTTTTTTCTTGTAAAGATAGAAGAAAGTAATAAAAAATTAAAAATTCGATAAATTAAAATTTCGAATTTATTTATAAACAAATAAAGCCAAAAACAAAAATTTTGGATTCGAATTTTAAAAAGTAACAATTAATTTTCCCCATTCATTTAAAACTATTTGCACTTTATTATTGAAAATATTCGCACTTAAAATATGTTCTAAACAAACAGATAACAGATTAAAAAATATATATGTAATAGTTAAATTAAATGAAAAAAAAATCGATTTTAAAAATAGTACTGTATTTGACTGGGGAAAAAACTTTTGAAATAAAATATTTGGAAGACTGTTTCATACGAAACCCTTCTTAAATAATAAAGAAGCTTATTTTATTGATATTGTTATAGTATTTTTTTTCCGTCAAGTTTTGACGGGTTCCATCTAGTATATTTAAATTTATGGATACATAGAAGACTTATTTATGGAATGACATGAAACGTCCTATTTAATTTTCGAGAAAATCGAATTTATGTTGTAAAGCTCCGATTGAACATTGGTTTTTCTTTTCTTTTTTTATCATAGCAAACGCGCGCTTTTGCACGAAAGTTTAAATAAATATTAGTATTATTATGTATGTAACAGAATTCATTCAAATTAAATAAATCACGTGACAAACATGCTTATTTGTTTTTATTTTCTTACTAGCGTAAATGCCCGTTATAGGACGGCGGGTAAAAATCATGTTTTTCACATCACATCTATATATATATTACGTATATTACGTATACTAGCGTAAATGCCCGTTATAGGACGGCGGGTAAAAATCATGGTTTTCACATCACATCTATATATATATTACGTATATTACGTATACCTTTATATATACTACGTATATATTATGTATATGAAAAAGCGCGAATATGATTTTTTTCAAAAGTTGGCATTGACTCAATTAGAAGCACTGGTCCAACCCTTTTTCATACTTAAACATATTAACCCTTTTTGGTGCTCTTCAGAGCCTTTTTTAATGCTAGTATATATATACACACACACACACATATATATATATATATATATATATATATATATATATATATATATATATTACACAATTTTGAAGAGTATTTTAATTATACTGATTCAAAGAATGATTTGCAAAAGAAAAACTCATGAGTTAAATTTTGTGATACTAAAATGAGGTTTCAAAAACCTCAGTTAAAATAATGGTTTTGCAATGTTACATTTAAAAGTCTTTGGATTTTTATGAAAGCCCAGTATTCCATAAGTCTGTCAGATTTTTTAATTGCCTTTAGAATTTAAAAATAAATTAATTTAACCATAATATAACTTGTAAAATCATTTTAATATGTTACTCAAATCAATTAGTAAAAATAGTAGAAAGAACCCAGTTAATCAATTCATTTAAAACACTAGTTATTGACTGATTTCATAAGTGAATCTTGTTAAAATGATTTTATGGATGTTCTTTTTTGCTTTAAAAATTATAAAAATACTTTATCATATAAAAATATATTTATGGATGAATATAACCTTATTTTATTTCATTTCAGAATTTGTCCAGATAGTGGTGTTTTCTTTTTTTCATATTTTGCGTTTTTTCGAAGTAGACATTATTTTGGGCAGTCCATTCCTTCTACACATACAAATGCAATACAGATGATTCTTACTTTAAAGGTATAATCAGTATTATATTCAAGTTTTTCTAATATTTATTTTTTAATTATCAAGTTTTTCTTTTTTTTTTTGCATCTATAATGAAATTTTTGTTATTCAAATTGTTCTAAACTATAGAATTCTAAATTATCTTGTTTTGTTAAAGTACAGTATGGAACAATTTATCCAGAAAACCAGTTATTCAGAATATTTGCAATTGCAGAATCTTTCCAGAAAAAAAGTGTCGCACAGTGTCAGTTTGATATGTACATTGCTTGAAACAAATTAACATGCATGATATAACTTGATGTCAACATCTAGGATTTGAAATGGAAGCATACATAGTTAAATACTATTTTTTTTTTTTTTTTAATGCAGGGAAAGCAGAGGAATTTTTGTTTCCAAATCCAAGGTATTCTGGTATTCTCATAAACTGCCTTCTTTTAAATCCTCATTAATCTTTTATCTTGTTTAGATCCAATTATGAATCTGAATAATTAACAATTTATTTGGAATAAAAAGCAATGCTACAGCCACTACAAGTTGACTATTCTACAAATATGATCAAATGAATGTTGCTTTAATGTCCAACCAGTTATCCAGAAAAACCAATTATCCGGAATACATGTGACTCCAACAATTCTGGATAAATGTTTCTGTACTGTAGTTGTATTAAGTACACATTTATTTATTTTCAGTTAATTTCTTAGATTTTTTTATATGTTGATGTATACACTCCATAGATAACCAAAAATGTTCCCTGTTTTTTTTAAGACACAGCTCAAATTAGTTTATATTTAATTAATGACCTGATAAATTTATATGATTGAATTTTTAATATTTTTATCATGTTTTAACTTTTAATAAAATTTTCTTTTGTTATGAAGGAAGCTAAATTTAAAAGAAACATTGTTTAGGATATGAAAAAGTACAATTTGGGATAGACTTGCATTTAATTTTTGTTTAGAAAACAACGTTAACTAGTTGCCATCATAGTAAATAAATGTTGTAATTTCATATATAAATGTGTTGAATATTTCCTCAATGTTTCATTAGAATGATAATCATCATCATATAATCAGAGGGTTTTAAGTAAAGACCAGTGTTGAATTCAGGGGGTGGACATTCACCACCCCCCTCGGAACATTGTAATGTCTCACCCGGAAAAATTTAGAATTTATGTTTTTAATGATTAAAAAGTGAAATCCCCCCCCCCCTCCTCCCACGGAACTCTACAATGTCGCCCCCGGAGCCACATAAATCCCTCCCGGAGAAAAGTGTCTGAATTCAACACTTGTAGAGACAAATCTTTTCAATAGTTAAATAGATAAAACGGAATTTTTAGTTTTTCATTTTGAAAGAATGAAACCACTCCCACTTATTGAAAGGAATTTTTCAACTTTTGGATTGGTGTAGTATAAATTCAGAAATAAAATTGAATGTGAAAAGGAGAAAAAAAAATTTAAAAAATTATAGGTGTCTAAATTCAAATCAAAAGGTGTTGAAATAGACTGGTAATGGTAATTGGAAAAAAATTCTACTGTACTAATTGGGACGAATCAATCAATAATTAATTGATAAAAGTTCCTGTAGTTATTGAATCGAGATAGATCATATTTAATTTTATCATATTTTAGAGATAGTGTTTTGAAATACACTTAAAACTGGATCTAACAAATCTACAAGACTGATATTTTTTTCTTTTTTTTGTCATAAGGTATTTTTATTATAACTAATACAATAAGCCCAAGAACTCTTCAAATTTATGTAATTAAATTAATTCGGAGTCTTATGTGGTATTTTATTATGAGTTTCAGCTATATAATGTGGATTATATCAAAATAATTTTTAAGAGAAAAAGATTATTTTGCATCATTGAATAGTTATACATACTTGTAAAATTAAATTAAAAAAAAATATGTTTGAACCAGCAGCAAGATGCAAAATGGTAGTATTGAAAAAAATATTTATTTTCATTCCGGAAGTTAATGAATTTTTCATTCCTTTTGTTAAGGATTATAAACCTTTATGTTGGTGTAAAAATGTAAAAAAGTAATGAATTAATAATATTAAAAAACTAGCTAACCTGCCCGGGCCTGAGATAATAATAATATGTTCTATACAAATATGACTGAAATCTGCAAGGCTATTGAAATCAAGTCGAATGAGGCAAACCCCGTCGTAAACGGGCTCATAGAACCCAATATAGAAAAGCGAACCCTGGCGGTCGAAAGTGCAACTAAAATATTTAAGGCTATAGATATCAAGTCGAATGAGCCAAACCCTGTCGTAATCGGGCCCATATAACCAGAGATACTCCTATAGTTCTACCGCCAGGGAGTGCAATCTGTTCTGGAAGAGGTATCTTCAGAACACTCGACCCAACCAAATTTTCTAGTAGATTTGAAATTTAACCACGGGTAAACATTGACAAAATAGCAAAAATCGCAAAAGTGATTTACATAAACGATCGGTTTCGAAAGAGTTAATGTAGATATTTTTAAAAACCCAACGGTGAGTTTTGAAGAAAATAATTGTGTCTATGATCTGGAGTCTACTGTTTGTCCGTATTCGCATTTCCCGTGTCGATACAGATTTTTAAACCTGGGCCGAAAAACTAAAATCGTGTGAGTGAGTTTTGGAAAGGATTTTTTTCGGAAGGTTAAAATTAAAAATTTTGAAAACGGATACCAGATTGGAAAAAGCAAAGGGATGTAGATTAGTTACGGCATTTTTAGTTTTTCATATCTTGTTTATAAACGCCAATTCGGATTTTTAAAGATAGGAGAAATAGTTAAAAAAGAGAAATTGATTTACAGTAAAAAACGGTTTCGAAAAGGTTAACGTGATTTTTTTAAAACTAAAGGTTTCTGCCTAAACCTGATAGAACGTAGATGTCTTTAGGTGTGTTTGTTTTTTGTTTGGTTATTTTAGAGAGCTGCTGCCAGATTTTATATATCACAGAAAATCAGAATTCGCAAAAGAGAGTCCCGCGCACGAATTTTTTTTAAGGGTTAATATTCGTATTTTTAAAAAACAAATACAGATGCGAAAAAGGAATAAACTTAAATATTGTCTGGTATTTTTAATTTTTTGTATCTTTCTCTGAATCGCCAATGCAAATTTTTAAAAATTGCCAAATTCGCAAAAATTACAAAACGATATACGGAAAATATACTTTTTCGAAGGGTTAATTTTCGTATTTTTAAAAACTAAAGGTGGCTTTGAAAAGGGCAAAGTCAGTTTATTAATTTGGTACCTTCGTTTTTCTGTATTTTTTGTTTTCCGGTGGATGCAAGGCTCGGAAAACGGGAGAAAATAAAAAATAGGAATTCGATGCTTTTTTATTATTTTTTTGAAAGGGTTAAATGTAAAATATTTTCAAACCAAGTGGATTGTTCGAGATGTAAAAGTATGTTCTTTTAGAATATGTAGACGGTTTTTCCGTATTTCTAGCCGTTCGCCCATGGTGAATTTAGAAAAACTTAAAACAAAATTGGGATGACTTGTGCTTTCTTTCTTCTATTCCCGTAGATACGGATATTGGTTTCTGAGCATGCGCGAGCTAGCTTCAGAAGAAGGACTTTTTTATTTGTGATCTTTGATCAGTTTTTAATTAATAACTACTCTAATTTTCAAAATTTTAAAATTCTGAGGCTCAGGTGCACCAGGAAAGGGTTTGGACTACCTAAATCTAAAATTTCAGGCTTCTAGGTGGGCTAGATTTTGATAGCCATCGCCAACAGACACACACACAGACACACAGAGCGAAACTTTATTTTATTACTATAGACATATTAGCTGCATGCACATTAAATTTTAAGTTGCAAATTAAAACAAATGTAAAGTTTTTGGAAATCTAAGTTTTGTAAAAACCCAGTTGGGAAAATGATATTTATTGCTCATTTGACATAGTGGATCAAATCTCTGATAAAAAAGTGTCTTGTTAGGTGCGTTCGTAATTATATAAATACGTAGCACCTATTGTCGTCGTCTGATCCGTCCGTCTGTCCGTCCGTCCGCATATAACAACGCAAAAACTACCCAACCGAATGGTTTGAAATTTAAGATATATTATCTTTGCAGAATTTTGTCGAGACATTTCAATTTTTTTTTTAATTGAATCAAAACTTTAGAAAATATTAAAAAACATTTATTAAGAAATGTGTTTTTTTTTTTAATCGGTGCTTTCTTTTTATAGGAGCTTTCGAAGTTTCATCGTCAAGCGACCGAGATACTTATTTTATTACAGAAATTAATCTGCAGACGATATAATTCATTTCACAGAATTAAAAATCATCAAGATCTGAATATTTATATAACTAGCTATAGTACGAACGCACCTCGTACGTCACGTTTGACGTACAATTTCCAACTTGTTTTTTATTTTACTTTCTTCTATCTTTACAAGAAAAAAGTATTGGATTCCTGAAAATTTTCGACTTTTGGTTTTCGATGGATTTATATGTTTTAGAAGGTCCTGAAAATGATTTGACTGTTTTTAGAAAATGTCTGTTCGTGGTTCTGTGATTTCTGTTAGTCTGTCTGTCTGTATGTGGCAAAAATTTTGTGGGCACTCTATCTCAAAAACTAATGCACAGAATTTAATAAAACTTTATATTCAGTTAATCCTTGATATAAATTGGTGCTGATTAGTTTTTGATGTAAATCTCCCAACAAGTGGCACTGCTATGGTACATTTTTTTCATTTTCCGCAATAGCTCTATCTCATGAACTAATGCACTGATTTTCATCAAACTTCAGATTCTGTTTGACCTTGACATAAATAGATGCTGATTACGTTTTGGCGTAATTAGCCCAACAGGTGGCACTGCTATGTTTGTTACTTTTTTCATGATTTCCACCATAACTATGTCTCAAGAACTAATGCACAGAATTTCGTTAAACTTTTTATTCAATTAGACATTGACATACGTTGTTGTTGATTAGGTTTTGGTGTAAATCTTCCAACAGGTATTGTTGTTATGCTGCATTTTTCAGGATTTATATACAATTTTAGCAATAATCATATCTCTAGAACTAATGCACAGAATTTAAAACTTTAGATACAGTTAGACCTTGATATAAATTGGTACTGATTCATTTTTAGTGTATACAAAACCTGTATGAAATAGCAGAAAGTTTTGGGAAGTGCCTAATTTCTTTAAAAATGAATGAAAAAAAGGGAGAGATTGAAACATATTGCAGTAAGATTACTGGATATCTGACTGCAAATTATTTCAGATGTTAGGTGTCTGGTATCCAGTCAAATTAACATCCATTGCATCTCTAGAAATATGTTATATAGTAACCCATGACCAATTTTTTAAAAAGGGATGTATGAAATAGCAGAAAGTTTTGGGAAGTGCACAATTGATTAATTTACACTTTCATTTATTAAATGACACATTTTGCCTACAAAGCAAATCGTATACATTAAGCTTATTTATTTTTGCAGATTTTTGGTTTAGCCTGTGAACTGAAAGAGACTTTGCAGTTTGATTCAAAAGAAGAGAAGCAGCTATAGAGCACAAATGCAGGAAAATTAACGTGCCATTTTTTGGAGTATTTCATTATGCCTTTTTTTTAATAGGTACAAATACTTTTTGATTTTCTTTTATAGTTTTGTTTGTATTTTACATTTTCCAATAATTGTATAGAAGTAATCTCTTATATTTATATGGATTCTTCAAATTTTATTAGGTCCTTATTACAAATATAGAACTTCATGTTTGAGTGGCCATGCAGTACGATTCTTGACCAGTCTTACACCAGTCTCTTACACCAGTCTCTTACACCAGTCGATTCTTGAAAAAAGATGTGATCCTTTAGATGTGAGTGTAATTTTATTCTCTAAATTTATTTTAATGTTGTAAGTTTTTCATTTCTAAACTTAACTAGAAGAATTGTATGATTTTAAACTTTGCCAAGGTAATAAAATATTCAGTTTTGCTTTTACAAAAATTAATATCTTCCATAAATCTGCTTTTTTTTCTTTAAGGGGAAAACTTTTGTGAATAAAAAAAAAATAATAATAATAATAAATTAAGGAATAAATATAAGGAATTAATACTAATAACATTAATTATTAAATTCTGTTTTATTCAACAAGTACAAATATAAGATTTTAGAAATGTATTTTTAGGTGCGTTCGTAATTATATAAATACGTAGCACCTATAGTCGTCGTTTGGTCCGTCCGTCTGTCCGTCCGTCTGTCTGTCTGTCTGTCTGTCCGCATATAACAACGCAAAAACTACCCAACCAAATGGTTTGCAATTTAAAATATATTATCTTTGCAGAATTTTGTCGAGACATTTCAAATTTTATTAAAATCGAATCAAAACTTTAGGAGATATTAATAAAAATATTTATTAAGAAATTTGATTTTTTTTTTTTTAAATTGGTGCTTTTTTGTTATAGGAACTTCCGATGGATGTTAAATCGTCAAGCGACCGAGATACTTATTTTATTACAGAAATTAATCTGCAGACGATATAATTCATTTCACAGAATTAAAAATTATCAAGATCTGAATATTTATATAACTAGCTGATACATATATATCTGAATATTTATATAACTAGTTAAGATATTTGTATGAACAGTGTCATAAAATATATACTTAACTAGCTGTTTAACCCGTTCTACGCACGGGATATCAAGAATTTAATTCTAAAACGTGCGTACGAACGCACCTCGTTTGTAACGTTTGACGTACAATTTCCAACTTGTTTTTTTTTTATTAGCTGTTAGCTACGCATAAATGTGACATTATATTTTAAACTGAAATATTTCTGTTTGGAATTGAGAATTATTTGTATAATTTAATTCATGATTTTGTAAATGCTGGAAAGAGGATGGTAATTTTAGTTTCAGTTTTTCTTATTTGTATGTAAGTTTTTTTTTTCAAGTTATTAAAAACATATTGCTTTAGTAGTGATTGCTAGTATTAAAATAGCATATTGTGTTGTGATCATAGACCTTCTAGTAAACTAGATACCAAATTGGTAAACCTTTCTGTGTTCCGACATCATCTGCTGGAAATCACGTCTGGTAGAAGGTGTAGTATGCCAAACCGGTTTTTCTCCTGCCAAAATTTGCTTGGGTTGGGTTGGGTTGATTATTGACGGCCAATTATCTACACTAGGGATATAGGCCCGGGGGGAGTGCCCTTCGTGGGGGTCTTTCTAAGGGAACCTAACCCGTATTTACGCATGGAGAAATCCACGGCTCGAAGAAAACCACGAAAACTCCGAACGATTAGGCCGACGAGCGCGATTGGGATCGAACCCAGCACCTCCCGTCTACCAGCTTCGAGAGCACAACCTCTCAGCCACCAAAATCTGCTTGGAATTTCCCTATTCTCGCCGAAACTTTATATTGCGTCGGTGCTCTTTGTGTTACTCTGGAGGTTGACTGAATTTATTAATTTTAAACAGTTCTTTTCAGAACTTATTATTTAATACTTATTATTTAATCTAGTACTACGTCAAATATTTTACTAAAGTCATTTTTTTGTTCTGTTTTTCTGCAGCATTTTGATTAATAAAAATAGTTAAAAATACGTAAGGAGTGCATATTTAGTTTTAAAATAATTTAAACTAACAATTGCAGTATTCTGGCAAAACATGAGCTTCATTTTTACAGATTTTCTTGTTATAATAAAATTGCTACATAAATTTTTAATTGTTTTTATGTTCAACCATTAATAGGTAATAAAATGCATCATTTTAAGCTGATTACGTCAGGTGTGGGTTTTTTGGGGGGTAACATGGGTTAGTTTTTTAGAAAAGTGGATTTTTTTTTAAAAATAAGAATTTGTGATTAAGCAATTAAGCAAGACCTTAATTGTCTGCCATTTTGTAATAAAATGATAAAATGTAAAATACTCAACATTAAAATCTTTTAACAAGTTGTAAAAATTTATCCATGTATAATTTTTTAAATTCTTTATTATACTTTTATATAGAGAAAATTTCAAAAAATGGGTATTTTTTTAAGCTGAACAGCACAAGAAGTGATTCCTGTCATGTGACGACATTTTTCACC
Source organism: Maratus michaelseni (assembly GCA_963931845.1). Classification (NCBI taxonomy): domain Eukaryota; kingdom Metazoa; phylum Arthropoda; class Arachnida; order Araneae; family Salticidae; genus Maratus; species Maratus michaelseni. The sequence goes on along the minus strand of OZ007591.1, from coordinate 151,130,854 downwards.
TTTCAAGTACTGCGGCATCGAAAATTCGGTTCAAAATGCTGACTGACTTTATTTTCTGAAATATCTTCTGCCTGTATTAAAAACATCTTTTTATTACAAACTTTCAAAATAAGAACACCTGCCAATTTCATGCATTTTGGATAAAAAATGAATGAAAAATAATCCCTGACGGCTTGGCTTACAGGCACAGGTAGATTTCGAAGACACAGACCATGGAGCGCCTGTTTATTGGGAATTGCAGAAGAAATTACCTTTTTGCCATTATGCGGCAGTTGAAACCACCCACTTCGAAATCTACCTGTGTCTGTAGGCGGAGCCGGCAGTGATTTTTTATTTATTTATTTATTTATTTATTTTTGCTATAAGGGTTAATCCTACAAAAAACTTGTCGGTGTAAAAGTTGTAGATAATATTAAGAGGATTTATAATAAATTTAAGTGGATTTGATATCTAGTGAATTGACGAAGTTATGAATTTTTTTCTTCTTAAACACTATTCTCCCCCCCCCCCTTTTCTTCAGGGGGGGCTCTGTCCCTCTGAAGAAATATACTTTTTCATCTAAAAAGTTACAAGAATAAAGAGTTCATCAGGATTTCAGAACATCACTGCATAGCACCATGTTTAATTTATCGCTTCTAATTTCCAAAACATTCGAAGTACTGTATATGCTTATAAATATTTATCTAATCTAAAAATTTTAAATTGCAATTTGTAGGAAGTTGTATAATGTGAAAGGTGTGTTAAAAAACAACAAATTGGAGAACTGACGTTGAGGCTCCTGATCTGTAGATTTACCTGTATTAGTAAATGCTGAATAAAAATAACATGTATACTTTTCACATATCCCTGCTTATGGCACTGTAGAAATGACTAAACAAACAAAAAAAGGTACACAAGTAAATACTAGGGATGCAACAGATTAGTGATAGGCGATTTTGAAAAATTTGATAATCGATCAACATCGATACTGTATAAAATAACATTGATTAAAAAAATAATCGATTATCAAATTTTAGTATCGATGTTTTAGAATCGATTCTCACACAGATAGCTTAAAAAGAGTAACTCCTAAGGATATCGATCAAATGGCAATCTTTCCAGGTAAATTGTTATATTTTCAGTTTAGAGTTAGGGGCTACTGAGAATGAATCCAGAAAAGAAATAATTCTCAAAATATTAACGATACACGTAGGGAACCAAGGGGTGGAGGGGGAAGAGCGCTAATTATATTTTAGCTAGAATTTCTTGTCAGAATTTAATAAAAATTTAGAAAGAGGAAGGGCTGATGCCCAAGTCGCTGAAAATGAAAGATCGTGAATGTGAGATAAAAATTAAGGGAGGGGCCCTCCTCCTCCGAAATCATAACTTTTTAAATTATGGTCAGATTTGAACGGGACCTTTTCTGACCTTCTTCCCAAGTCATTTGGTTAATAACTAAACATTGGTATTATATCTGCAACTGTTTGTCACCACTATTTATGAACAAGGGGGGTGGGGGTTTTGTCCACACGGGGGGGGGGGGAATTTTCTAAATATGGCTGACACCCCTCATGTGATATATCGTTGGAAATGTCTGTGACCACTTGTCATATTATGCATCTCCGGTGTCCATCCCCCCCACTTTGCCCCCCCCGAGGGAGGGCACTTTTCTAAATTTTGCCGATACCCCTCCTGTGATATATAGTTGGGAAGGTCTGTGACCGCTTAATCATATTATGCATCTCCGGTGTCCATCCCCCCCTTTGCCCCCCAAGGGAGGTACTTTTCTAAATTTTGCACACACCCCTCATGTGATATATTGCTGGAAAGGTCTGCCACCGCTTAATCAAATTATGTATCTCCAACGATATATCAGATGAAGGGTGTTGGCAAAATTTAGATAAGTGCCCTCCTTGGGAGGAAAGTGGGGGGTAGGGAACCCGGAGATGCATAACATGACTAAGTGGTCACTGGCCTTTCGAACGATATATCACATGAGTGGCGTCGGTAAAATTTAGAAAAGTGCCCCCTTCCCCATAATTTTGACGCGGCCTCACTTTTAAAATTTATGTTATGTGTTACAAAATATCGTAAAGTTTCAAACAGATCGCATTATTGTATTTCCTAATTGTGTTCGTGCCCCCCTCCCGTCCCCTATAATTTTTGATGCAGCCTAATTCTTAAAATATATGTTATGTGTTATAAAATATCGTAAACTTTCAAACAAATCGCCTTATTATATTTCCTCATTTTGTTCACGCCCCTCCCCCCCACCCGAAATGTGACTCGAATCCCTTATTTATACGAAATTTGAGAGCAACAGCTGCTCATCTCTGCCGCTAGAATAATTAAAGTGAAAGAATAAATATATGGAATTTAGTGCTAGAGAGATCGATCTATAATCTATAGATTTCTGTTAGGCCTTATCCTCTGATGGTGATACGATCGATCTGCAATGACTATTTGAAAGAAAATAAAAATAAATGATCGATAATATTCGTAAAGACATTGATAAAAAAATTTATAAAATCGATCTGGCCATAGTATCGATTAAATCGATAAGAAAGGTCCGCCATTTTGTTTCAAGATGGCGGCCACTTAAAAATTTAAAACTAAAATAAATAAACAAAAAAGTTAAAAATTCAAATTTATTTTTCAATTAAGTGTTAGACCTTGATACGAGGATTCCAGAGCATTTTTTGGTTTACCTTTATCTTAAAAAATGGCTGAGATAGAGCAGTTTGAAATTCTAGGGTGGCTGACATTTTGAAACAAGACAGCACATTACAAAAATTTTCATTGTTATAATAATTTTCCCAATCATACGAATAAAACTATATATTTATATCCGTTAGCGCCAAATTCTCGCCAAACTTGGCGACATTTGGCGAAATATCGCCAAATTTGGCGACCAAAATAAGTCTTCATAAATGAAGCCAATTTGGCTATTGCTCAATAATTTGGCGAATTTCTTATTCAAATTCCGTATTAACGAATCTTTTGTAAACGTTTTCTTTGCATTTTAACTTCTTGTTTTCGTGTAACATTAGTTAAAATTTTGAAACGAAGATATAGGAAAGCTACCTTTTCCTCCTGGTACAGGCCGGAAGGACTTTTTCATTTAGCGCTGCACACAGCATTTCCGTTCTAAGTTTTGCTCGAATAAGAGGTAATGAGGAAAGTTTGCCTTAAAATACTCTGTTAAAGAGAAAGGATAGTTAAAAGTACTAAATATTTTCTCTCAAATGTATTCAGTTGTATGTTTTTATCATAAAAATAATTCACTATTACTCAACTAATTAGCTGATGCTTATGTAATTTATGATTTAAAATAGTGTAATCGGAACATTAGTACTGAAACTGAAATAATTATAAACATAATTGTTAATAGAAAATTTATTAACAAAAGTTTTATTATACATACTATTAGCTACCTAATCTAAACCCATGCCTAATTTCTTTAAAAATGAATGAAAAAAAGGGAGAGATTGAAACATATTGCAGTAAGATTACTGGATATCTGACTGCAAATTATTTCAGATGTTAGGTGTCTGGTATCCAGTCAAATTAACATCCATTGCATCTCTAGAAATATGTTATATAGTAACCCATGACCAATTTTTTAAAAAGGGATGTATGAAATAGCAGAAAGTTTTGGGAAGTGCACAATTGATTAATTTACACTTTCATTTATTAAATGACACATTTTGCCTACAAAGCAAATCGTATACATTAAGCTTATTTATTTTTGCAGATTTTTGGTTTAGCCTGTGAACTGAAAGAGACTTTGCAGTTTGATTCAAAAGAAGAGAAGCAGCTATAGAGCACAAATGCAGGAAAATTAACGTGCCATTTTTTGGAGTATTTCATTATGCCTTTTTTTTAATAGGTACAAATACTTTTTGATTTTCTTTTATAGTTTTGTTTGTATTTTACATTTTCCAATAATTGTATAGAAGTAATCTCTTATATTTATATGGATTCTTCAAATTTTATTAGGTCCTTATTACAAATATAGAACTTCATGTTTGAGTGGCCATGCAGTACGATTCTTGACCAGTCTTACACCAGTCTCTTACACCAGTCTCTTACACCAGTCGATTCTTGAAAAAAGATGTGATCCTTTAGATGTGAGTATAATTTTATTCTCTAAATTTATTTTAATGTTGTAAGTTTTTCATTTCTAAACTTAACTAGAAGAATTGTATGATTTTAAACTTTGCCAAGGTAATAAAATATTCAGTTTTGCTTTTACAAAAATTAATATCTTCCATAAATCTGCTTTTTTTTCTTTAAGGGGAAAACTTTTGTGAATAAAAAAAAAATAATAATAATAATAAATTAAGGAATAAATATAAGGAATTAATACTAATAACATTAATTATTAAATTCTGTTTTATTCAACAAGTACAAATATAAGATTTCAGAAATGTATTTTTAGGTGCGTTCGTAATTATATAAATACGTAGCACCTATAGTCGTCGTTTGGTCCGTCCGTCTGTCCGTCCGTCTGTCTGTCTGTCCGCATATAACAACGCAAAAAATACCCAACCAAATGGTTTGCAATTTAAAATATATTATCTTTGCAGAATTTTGTCGAGACATTTCAAATTTTATTAAAATCGAATCAAAACTTTAGGAGATATTAATAAAAATATTTATTAAGAAATTTGATTTTTTTTTTTAAATTGGTGCTTTTTTGTTATAGGAGCTTCCGATGGATGTTAAATCGTCAAGCGACCGAGATACTTATTTTATTACAGAAATTAATCTGCAGACGATATAATTCATTTCACAGAATTAAAAATCATCAAGATCTGAATATTTATATAACTAGCTGATACATATATATCTGAATATTTATATAACTAGTTAAGATATTTGTATGAACAGTGTCATAAAATATATACTTAACTAGCTGTTTAACCCGTTCTACGCACGGGATATCAAGAATTTAATTCTAAAACGTGCGTACGAACGCACCTCGTTTGTAACGTTTGACGTACAATTTCCAACTTGTTTTTTTTTTTATTAGCTGTTAGCTACGCATAAATGTGACATTATATTTTAAACTGAAATATTTCTGTTTGGAATTGAGAATTATTTGTATAATTTAATTCATGATTTTGTAAATGCTGGAAAGAGGATGGTAATTTTAGTTTCAGTTTTTCTTATTTGTATGTAAGTTTTTTTTTTCAAGTTATTAAAAACATATTGCTTTAGTAGTGATTGCTAGTATTAAAATAGCATATTGTGTTGTGATCATAGACCTTCTAGTAAACTAGATACCAAATTGGTAAACCTTTCTGTGTTCCGACATCATCTGCTGGAAATCACGTCTGGTGGAAGGTGTAGTATGCCAAACCGGTTTTTCTCCTGCCAAAATCTGCTTGGAATTTCCCTATTCTCGCCGAAACTTTATATTGCGTCGGTGCTCTTGGTATTACTCTGGAGGTTGACTGAATTTATTAATTTTAAACAGTTCTTTTCAGAACTTATTATTTAATACTTATTATTTAATCTAGTACTTTTTCAGTTGTATGTTTTTATCATAAAAATAATTCACTATTACTCAACTAATTAGCTGATGCTTATGTAATTAATGATTTAAAATAGTGTAATCGTAACATTAGTACTGAAACTGAAATAATTATAAACATAATTGTTAATAGAAAATTTATTAACAAAAGTTTTATTATACATAGCTACCTAATCTAAACCCATGCCTAATTTCTTTAAAAATGAATGAAAAAAAGGGAGAGATTGAAATATATTGCGGTAAGATTACTGGATATCTGACTGCAAATTATTTCAGATGTTAGGTGTCTAGTATCCAGTCAAATTAACATCCATTGCATCTCTAGAAATATGTTATATAGTAACCCATGTCCAATTTTTTAAAAAGGGAAAAAAAAATAGAGTTTGCAACATATTGTGATCAGATGACTGGATATCTGGCTGCAAATTATTTCGGATGTTAGGTGTCTGGTATCCAGTCAAATTGACATCAACTGCATTTGTAGAAATATGTTATGCAGGATATTGGTTAACCAGTTGTATTTTATAATTCAGTGTCAGGTAACTGAGAGTTTACCGTATTTTCAATATATTTATTTTGTTACAGTTTGAATCTTCTCCTGAAATTCTTGAGAAATCTTTTTGGTACAGAGTATTTTACGTGACCCCATCATTCTATTACTGTCGCATGAGAATGTACGCTGGATTTATTCTTTGAGAATGTGTATGTATTGCTCTGGGGCTTGGTGCTTATCTTGCATCCAGTAATCCTCAGCCAGGAGCTGGTCCTACTAGTTTTGAAGCACTTGAAGAAATGTAAGATTTGAAATTTGTTTCTTAAAGTAAAGATAATTTTATTTGATATCATTATAATTTAAAATTCACCTTACTTCTCTTTTTCCTCTCTCAATTTGTGTCTATGATTTTGTTCTTTAATTTTTACTTTTTCATTTCATGAATGTTTTTGGCATTTAAAAAATTATTTCCATAAAAAAACTTATATATATATATATAAAATTTTAATTCTATGTCTTAAATTTCTAATTTATTTATTTTAATATTAATTATCAGTTCTATTAAACTATTTCTAAAATCCCCTTATTAGGTGTATTCATAATTATGTATGTAGCTTCTATATCATCTGATCCGTCCGTCCGTCTGTCTGTCCATTCATCCACACATAACAGCATAAAAACTACCCAACCGAATGGTTTGAAATTTAATATGTATAATCATTACAGACTTTTGTTGAGTCATTTCAAATTTTATGAAAATCGAATCAAAACTTAAAAAGATATTAATAAAAGTTTTCTTCATTCTATTAAATCCTATCATGCATAATCTATGTAATAAATGCACAAATCATGTGACTGATGACAACAAATGTGAGATGACCACTTTGATTTTCATATGCTAAGCAGCCATTTTTACTCAAATTTATTTTTTCGAATAAAAGTTCATAAAAGTTACATTTTTAGAAAGATCATGCAAAAATATTGTAGGTTTCAGAGATGAGTTACATTCAAATGTGAATAGATTCTGAGATAATTTTAGTTGAAATTAGGTTGCCAGGCCAAAATCTCACTTCATTAAATTAAACAAACACAAAAGATTCATTCACCGTGAGTCATAACATATTAAACCATAAAGGTAAATCGTTGGCAAAGCAAGTTTTCCATGAAAATTTTTCCTGTCTGGTCTAAAAAAATCGTGCCTGTAAGCATGGCATCTATACTAATATTATAAAGAAGTAAAGATTGTTTTTTTGTTTGTTTGTTTGTTTATAGGGGTGTAATCTCTGGAACTACTGAAGCAATTTCAAAAGTGATGGTGGCAAATAGATGGTGACAGTCCCTGCTCCAACATAGGCTATATTTTATGTCGGTGCCAGTACCCCGAGGGGGTGTGGGAGCGAAAAACGTTCTAAAATTGCGATTTTTGTTATACTGAATGAACTAGAAACATGAAATTTGGCATGGTAGTTACTTATAAGATGTAAATGCTCTCTAAGAACAAATTCTAAAAAAATCGAATTTTAAAAGGGTGAGATGAGCGAAAAGCATTCTAAAAACATTCTAAATTACAATTTCTATGGAATATCTGGAACTGCAGAACCGTTTCCAAAATTGATGGTGGCAAATTGATGGTGACAGTCGACAGTCCAACATAGGGTATATTTTATGTCGGTGCCACTACCCCCGGGGGATGCAGGAGCGAACAACATTCTAAAATTTTGATTTTTTTTATACTGAAGGAGCTAGAAACATCAAATTTGGCATGGTAGTTACTTATAAGATGTAAATGCTCTCTAAGAACAAATTCTAAAAAAAAATCGAAATTTAAAAGGGTGAGATGAGCGAAAAGCGTCCTAAAAACATTCTGAATTACAATTTCAATGGAATATCTGGAACTACAGAACAGTTTTCAAAAGTAATGGTGGTAAATTAATGGGGACAGTCCCTGCTCCAACATAGGCTATATTTTATGTCGGTGCCACCATCCCCAGGGGCGTGCAAGAGCGAAAAACGTTCTAAAATTTCGATTTTTTTTTTATACTGAAGGTGTTAGAAACATGAAATTTGGCATGATAGTCGCTTATAAGATGTAAATGCTCTCTAAGAACAAAATCTAAAAAAATTCAAAATTTAAAAGGGTGAGATGAGCGAAACGCATTCTAAAAACATTCTAAATTACAAATTCTATGGAATCTCTGGAACTACAAAATCATTTTCAAAGTGATGGTGGCAAATTGATGGTAACAGTCCCTGCTGTAACATAGGCTATATTTTATGTCGGTGCCACTACCACAGGGGTGTCCAAAAGCAAAAACGTTTGAAAATTAAATTTTTTTTTATACTGAAAGAGCTAGAAACATGAAATTTGGCATGGTAGTTACTTATAAGATGTAAATGATCTCTAAGAACATATTCTAAAAAAATTCGACATTGAAAAGGGTGCGATGAACGAAGAGCGGTCTAAAAACATTCTAAATTATAATTCCTATGGAATCTCTGGAACTACAGAACCATTTTCAAAAGTGATGGTGGAAAATTGATGGTAACAGTCCCTGCTGTAACATACGCTATGTTTTATATCGGTGCCACTATCACAGGGGGAGAAGTGCAAGAGCGAAAAACGTTCTAAAATTTCGATATTTTTTATACTGAAGGAGCTAGAAACATGAAATTTGGCATGGTAGTTACTTATAAGATGTAAATGATCTCTAAGAACATATTCTTAAAAAATTCGACATTGAAAAGGGTGCGATGAACGAAGAGCGGTCTAAAAACATTCTAAACTATAATTCCTATGGAATCTCTGGAACTACAGAACCATTTTCAAAAGTGATGGTGGAAAATTGATGGTAACAGTCCCTGCTGTAACATACGCTATGTTTTATATCGGTGCCACTATCACAGGGGGAGAAGTGCAAGAGCGAAAAACGTTCTAAAATTTCGATATTTTTTATACTGAAGGAGCTAGAAACATGAAATTTGGCATGGTAGTTACTTATAAGAGTTAAATTCTCTCTAAGAAGTAACTCTAAAAAATTTCGAAATTTAAAAGGGTGAGATGAGCGAAAGGCGTTCTAAAAACAGTCTAAATTACAATTTCTATGGAATCTCGGGAACTACAGAACCGTTTTGAAAAGTTATGGTGGCAAATTGATGATGACAGTCCCTGCTCCATATTGGCTATATTTTATGTCGGTGCCACTACCGCCAGGGGAGTGCAGGAGTGAAAAACGTTCTAAAATTTCGATTTTTTTTATACTGAAGGTGTTATAAACATGAAATTTCGCATGCTAGTTACTTCTAAGATGTAAATGCTCTCTAAGAACAAATTTTAAAAAAATTCGAAATTTAAAAGGGTGAGATGAGAGAAAAGCGTTCTAAAAACATTCTAAATTACAATTTCTATGGAATCTCTGGAACTACAGAACCATTTACAAAAACACTGGGTGAAAAATTGATGGGAACAGTCCCTACTGTAACATAGGCTATATTTTATGTTGGTGCCACTACCCCCAAGGTACTCTCTTAAAACGAAAGAGTGGATTTTGCTTCTCAGAAAAGAGCTCTAATTTATTGGATCGTGAATGAGTTGATTTTTAAATGTTTCACTCATCATGATTTGAATTTTTAGTTTCCTAATGCACTCCAGAAGGGCGAATACTAAACAACTCATCTCGATAAAAAAGCACTCATTGGCGAGCGGAAATCCAGTAAGCTGACGCAGTTGACGTGACCTCACTGTCCCCATATCCGCTGAGCAGACGACAGACGTGTGGTGTGTAGTACGCGGCTAACACCACGTTGTTAAAATTTTAAAGAAAGAATACTTGAAAAGGTAAGAATTTCTGCTGATTTAAATACTTTAATTATGTTTTTTATAATGATTCTGTTTTATATTAATTGTTATTTTATATATGGCGTGATATTTTTCAGTTTATATCAATATTTTTATTAAATATGTCTTAACCCTAACATTTAGGACTATTTATACGAGCGAACATTTAGAGATCTTTTAAGTTGGAAGGATAAATATTAAAAAATACTCTAAAATATAATGAAATAAATCCTTTGCCTCTCCTTTATGTTTTTTTTAATGTTGTTTCAATAAATATGATTTATATAAATAGCATTTAGTAGCAATTTAAACTTTTAAAGAAAATATCTTGGCGGTACGTTTGTTTATATAGTCAGGGGTCGAAGCAAGTTTTTTATCTTGGGGCCCATTTTGTGAAAAGTAAAGGTTATTTTTGTGAAATTTATTATATTTTTGTGAAAAATAACATTTTGTAACGAAAGTTGAAATCCAGCTAATCAAATTCGAACCAAGCATTTATAAACAAAAAGTTTTTAAAATCCTTTTGCTGAAGTTTTTCTCTTTTTTGAACTTGTTTGTTTACAAATTACACATTTTAAAACATCATAAAATAATAAATAATAAGTTTTTATGGAATAGAATTTTGTGAAAGGATCAATTTTAGTAAAAGGAATTTTGTGAAGGGGCCCATTTTATCAAATTGATTTTTGTGAAGGGATCATTTTATTACATTTATTTTTGTGAAGGGGTCCTAAATAGGCCCAAAATTTTGTCTGGATCGAGCCCTGATAGTATATATTTTTAGCGATGTTTCTGAACTCTAACTTTTATAATACTATAAATTGAAAATTGACTTGTCTGGCTTTAAAAATATTGTTTAAATTATATTTCTTATTTTATTCTCAGTCTGAATTCTAATATTTTAAAATATACTTGATTTATGAAACTGTATAAATCCCATATTTTTTATCGTATGTTGTTAAAAATAAGGTAAATATCTACATTCACGGTGTGAATATTCCTAAATAGTATTAGGATTAAAACATATTTAATGATAATATTGATATAAACTGAAAAATATCATGCAATGTATCGAATAATATTGCATAGAAAACATAATCATTATAACAAAATAAAAAAAAAGATTAAAATATTTAAATCAGCAGAAATTCTTATCTTTTCAAATATTCCTTTTAAAATTCTCTTTTTGCGTCGGGAAGGGGGGGGGGTATATATTTCAAGCAGCTCAGAAACAACAACAACAACAACAACAAAAAGATACTTTTCACTTAATTGTTGAATATATACATATATGTAAACATAAATATGTATACATTCAATATGCAAATTACTTTTTTTTTTCTAAAATAATAATCTACCTGTTCATGAAATTTATTATTTTACAATGAATTATTACATTTTACCATGAATTTTAATTCTCCTTCCCCTCCTTAAGTATGAGTTAGTTATAAATCACTCAAGTGCTACTGGATTTAACCTTCATTGATTTGATTTCACTCAAGTATGAGTAAAATAGAGATAACTCAATCATGAGTTGCTTAAAAACAACTCGTTCACTCGAGTTGTTTCAACTCTTCATGAGAAGCTGACTTTCAAATCATGAGATGAGTGGATTTCGGCTCAACTTGAGTCATTTTGGCTCTTTCGTTTTAAGAGAGTAGTGCAGGAGTGAAAAACGTTCTAAAATTTCGATTTTTTTAATACTGAAAGGGCTACAAATTTGAAATTTGGCATTGTAGTTTCTTATAAGATGTAAATGCGCTCTAAGAACAAATTCGAAAAAAATTCGAAATTTAAAAGTGTGAGATGAGCGAAAAGCGGTCTAAAAACATTCTAAATTACAATTTCTATGGAATCTCTGGAACTACAGAACCATTTTAAAAAGTGATGGGGGCAAATTGATGGTAACAGTCCCTGCTGTAACATAGGCTATTTTTTATATCAGTGACACTACCACAGAGAGGGGGTAAAAAAGCGAAAAAAGTTCTAAAATTGCGATTTTTTTTTCGACATTAGTGTGGCTTAATTAGTAATTTCTGAATTATCTGTGGCAATAAAATTTCCTCTAATGAAAATAGGCCAACGAATACCACTTGGCATTTTTCAAGAATTACGCGAGCAAAGCCGTGGGTTTTGCTAGTATGTAATAAGAGAAGAGCATGCTCAATTCGCCGAAAACTGTGGATTCAGTACAAACCCTGAACCAAATTTCTCATTGGATCAGCGTGATCTTTGTAATAATAGATTTTAAAATCTCTGCATTAGCAAACGTGTTGCAACTGACAATCAAACGGGCATGAAGCATAAATACCTAAGTGAGTTAGTACTTTAGTTATCTTTAAATGCACTTATTTATTAAGGAAATTAATCATATCATATATAATAACAGACAATATAATTCATTGCACTGAAATAAAGATCACCAAGATCTGAATATATATAAAACTAGTTATAGTACGAACGCACCTCACTTATCACGTTTGATGTACAATTCCCAACTTGTTATGAGCCTTAGATTGTTTTTACTATGTTTTCTACTTGCATTAATTTTATTCTATTAGAACATTCTTTTTTAACTAAGCCTCTTTTGTATCATTTTGATTATGCAATACAATTGTTTTATTTTCCCACTAAAAAGATAAACAAATTACAGCATTTTTTTTTCAATATGCATTAATGTAGCTCTGAGGACACCCTTTGATTTGCTAAAGTTTCGTATCTATTTGCCAATTAGTAATAAAATAAAACATGCATACATCACTGTCAGAGTCACTCAAATCCACTGAGGACCCTAGATCGCCCCAAGATCAGCCAGAAAATAATCTTAAAAATGCCAAATAATAAATACTCCCGTAATAGTCATAGATGGCGGCTCAAAGAGAGATGCATTTTCCTTTTTTAAACCAACGTTTTTCAAATAACGAAAAATAATTCGAATACGAATACAGACAATGGGTACGAATTTGGGTACTTCAGTATTCGCCGCAAGCCAACTAATAATAACCAAGAAATAGAGAAAAATATAATGTCATATATGTGTTTATTATAGTATATGTATGTATGGCATTAATTTGTATGTATGTATGTATTCATATGTATATATGTTTGTATCCCCATGTATGTATCTTTATATAGGGTAATTTCCATAATCAGGTTTGCAGACATTTGGCGTATTTTAGTAAACGTTGTTTGACATGAGCGTGGTGCACATTTAATTTCAGTGTAATAACCTATTTTTGTTTTACTTTCTGTACATATACAGTGTAAGGAAGGGGAACGTATTGCACTGTTAAAAATTTTCAGCAAACTGTCTAGTCATTTGACCGTTTTTATAGAAAACTGTTACATAACCGTAAACTACCTCCTATTCTGACTCTATTATTGCCGACATTATGGTCGGAATAGAATTAAATCATGGTTATGTAACCATTTTCTATAAAAACGGTCAAATGACTGGCCAGTTTGTTGCAAATTTTTAACAGTGTGTAATAAATATAAAAACTTGATTATGGAAATATTGACAATTTAACATTGAGAGGTCCTCTGAATGGCTTAATTCAGATGGCTTAAAGCTCACAAACCCTAATATTCAAATATCATACCAGAAATCCAACTGTGTTGACTAATGCAGAACGCAGACAATTAATGCATGATAGACCTCTCCAGATTGGTTGGCTCTTTCAAAAATACTGTGATATATTTTTGAGAAAAGTCTTGACGCCGTTGTTTTTAGTCGATCACTACTGGCTTCGTTACAAATGGCAGTGGCGCGGAAGTCCTCACATGCCTGGTTTGACGTGGATATAAGGGTGCCAAACTTGGAAACTATACATACAGTGCCGAAATTGTAGAACCATTTAACATTGTCTTATAAAAATTCAAATGGCAATAGGAAATTTAATTTACATGAAGTTCAGAAGTGTCATTAGGTAAGATTTTAGTGTGGTGGGGAGGAGAGGGGGGGGGGTCCTCTTCATTTCTAAAAAAAATTATTTCACAGTAAAATAATCATCACAAACCAGACTCTCTTTATTTCTTCAGAAATTGCACACATTCTAAAATAACTTGTCAGATTTGATTAATATAGAAACATTAGCAGCATTAAATAAACACTTTAAGAACAGAAAGTAATAATTATCAAAAATATTTTCGAAAGCCTTATTTTTGGAAAATTATCATAGTGACATGAGACACATGTATCATCAATGAGTACTTTAACTTATTTGTGCACCAATTGTTGCTCAGCTTTTACAAAATCAATAGAATGTACTTCCTTCCTTTTCCAAGAAAGTTTTGAAATGGCACCCCTGAATTTATTTACTCATAAATTATTTTTAAAGGAAATATTCTTTTAGAAAATTCACAAGATGGAGAGGTTACTTTTATGAAAACATGTGTGAGATTTGGGACTTAAATAATTACGTTTTGGTGATAACGAGAACACGTATTCAGTCATAATATAATTCAATCGCAACATGTTATTTTTTTTTTCATTCATGTAAATAGACATATTTTTTAAATATATAGAAAACCTTTTTCGAATGGCGGAACACTAAATTCGCCTTCGTATATAAATTAAAAACATGAAAATATTTAAAATGAATCACAATTTATTACTCAGTATAAAATAGGTGCAAAATGAAATAAAGGTTAATACGAATCTTTATAGCATATTCGAGAATCCCTTTTCCTTTTCATTCAGATGCTAAGAATGTTTTCCATTTTTTCCATAAATGTGGCATCTTTTCTGCCCATAAGAATGTTGATTAAGAATGCGAGTCATGTATGTATCACTATTGTGTCACTCCTGTTCATGTCGCCAACTTTGACAGAATTTTATGAGCGATATTTTTTTCTTTCATGGGAAAACAGTTTAAAAAAATTATCCGATCTCATTGTATCTAAATATGAATGACAGGCTGTTTTATGAATTTAAAGAAAGAAAATCATTTTTTAAAAGAATGTTTCAGAAAAATAAATTAATTAAAACTACAAAACATGTTTTGTTGAGTACATTTTGGTTGTTTTAGAAAAATTCAAGTAAAATTGAACCATTTTACTTCAATTAACAAAACATTTTTTGCTGACGATACAAAATTTTTTTTTGGAATTGCAAAAAAGAAAATATATCTTATTTCACCTTATTTAACTGTGAAGTTTTGTTAAAGTTTTCTGGCTATGTTGGAAAGTTCTGACTATGTTTCATAATCTATGCTTGACGCATAATTTTTCGTTCTTCTTTTTAATTCTCTTCAATATTTTTCATAACGACTAAGTGGTTCACTTACTAGAAATCTGATAAACTATGTAATTGTGGAAATCTAATTGGATTTCTATGGAAAAGTTTTTTTTTTAGCTCTCAGGCTATATAGGTTCTGTAATCTGTATGTGCGTATGTATGTACGTAATGCGATAACTCTTGATAGAAATATCCGATTTGCTTCATATTTTGTATATAGGTTTAAACAAAATTTTTGTTTAAATATGAAAATTTGAAATTTTCATATTTAAACAAAAAAAATTGAAATTTCAATGAAAATTTTGTTTGAATCAACAGAAAAAAAATTTGTATCGTCAGCAAAAAATGTTTTGTTAATTGAAGTAAAATGGTTCAATTTTACTTGAATTTTGCTAAAACAACCAAAATGTACTCAACAAAACATGCTTTGTAGTTTTAATCAAATCCTTTTTCTGGGTGTAGCTAACTGCGATTTGTAAAATAGCCTTAAAAGCGTATTTAAAAATCCTAAAGATCGGAGCGACATCAAGAGAATCAAAACAGTCAAATGATTTGTTGAGCAGGGGGCAACGGAGGGATCCATCCAATCTTTCTCTTGGATATTGAAATTTTGTCTAAATTTTCTTTATTTATCTATCAATATGTTCCACTTTACTTCTCATTTATTTTTTAAATATCTCAGGTGACTTAAAAAAATAAACGTTTAGATAAAACTGTATGATTGAGATTAATAGTGTTTTTATGTATTATAATAAGCAATTGACTTATCACAATAGTCTTCTCAAAAAGTTTTCATTCAACCAGCGATGACTGCTTTTGCTTGCTAAGATGAACTGGGAATTTAGAATATATTAAATAGTAAAAAAAAAAAAATCCAAATTTCTTCTGTAGAACATTTGTGTAAAAGAAAATTTTAATTTGACAAAATCAAAAATTACGAAAGCATGCAAAACAAAATATTATTAACTATTAACTACTCGTGTATTACATTTGTCATCATGATCTGTTCTTTTTTAAGCAATATTAAGGCCATTAATTGATGTGAAACGTAAATGCAAGAATTTGATTTTAAAGAAAATGCTTTACAGCAGCGTGGTCCTCAAACTTTATTATAGCGTGACTCACTTTACTGTTTGAAAATTTTCTGTACCCACCTAATAAGTAGGTTTTTAGAGTCCTTTGTATAATCTTCCCTATGGAAAAAGCATACTTACAAAGGAAACTATTACCGGAGAATAGTAATAGCTAATCTTAATGTGATAGTGCCATTAATCGCAAAACAAAACCTTTTTCTAAGTACGGAAAATAGGTTCATTAACAAATACACTATAAAAAAACACTTTAAAAGCAGTGCTATTTATAATGTTTTTTTACCAATGAAGAAATTCATATCATGCTTAAAATTTGATAATTTTAGTTTAAAGTGAGCGAATCTTCGGACAAAGTTTAAAACATTATATTTTCACAAATTTAATTTATCTGTATTTATCTCTAATGGTTTCTATTATATCCTTAGTTTGGAAACCACTGCTTCACAGGATTAATTTTCATAAGTGCCACCTGCTTACGATTTTTTGTTATCAGCTTTTCCGAATGATAATCTCCACCTTATTCAATCTCAGAAATATGCGATTGGATAAGGTAAAGATTACTTTTAGTAAATATTGGTGACAAAAATTTGTGGCAGTTTCTAATTTGAAGTCACATTACACTTATAATGTCTAATATTTCAGCTAATTAATTTGTTTAAAGTATTTTTTCTAATTATTTATTTTGTGCACTCAAGTATATTGTATTTTAGTAACATTTTACTGAATAATTCTATATTGATATTTTCAAATTTTCAGATTTCTCTGTAAATAAGCCTGCATAAACCTGTTATGAAAATCTTCTAAAGCATGTAAAGTTTTCCTTTTGAATTGAAAAAAGTACTCAACGAGTTGAACGTTTAAATGGACTCTAATTTTTATCTTGCAGCAAGTTAATTAAAAATTAATAAATTAATAATTATTTATATCTTATCTTCTTCTTGTATGGAAATTTATTTTATAACTCCTAGTAATTATTAAACCTTTACCACTCAACTGAAGATATGCTCGAGAGAAATAATAAAGAAAAATGTGCAAATACCGGCAACCACTTTTATTTTCAATCTAGACCCTGCAATTTTAAAAATTAGTTAAGGAAAAAGTCATAATAGCTAGGATACCTTGATATGTTTCACATTCGTTAAAAAAAATAATATGTAATTCCTGTTTACAAAAAGAAAAAATCCGAAATTCTGCAAATTTTGAGTTTAGAAAAGTGGTCTAAATACCAGCTACCTCAGTTTTACCAAAATAGTCATACAAATAGGGCTAATTTTACTAATCAAGAGAAAAGAACGCTGATTTAATAAATTTTACTGATTAATAACATTTAATTTGAACAGAAA
Source organism: Maratus michaelseni (assembly GCA_963931845.1). Lineage (NCBI taxonomy): Eukaryota > Metazoa > Arthropoda > Arachnida > Araneae > Salticidae > Maratus > Maratus michaelseni. The sequence goes on along the minus strand of OZ007591.1, from coordinate 151,113,335 downwards.
GAACATAAAAGTTTTAATAAACAAGCATTTTTGTCAAATTTATCAAAATCTTATCGACTTTCTCTAACAGTCTTCTTTCCATTCTGTACTTAGTTTTGTCTTTTAATGTGTTAAACAAAAAAAGTCTTGCGGCTTGAAATGCAGATTATTTGATCTGCAAACTCATTATGGGTCCAAATATCCCATTTTAAACATCGTTTTCCATCGAACCCAAAGTTCCCCCTTTCTTTCCCTCAAGAAAGCATCCACGAAGAAGATACAAATTGCATAATCTTCCTATATCAAATATCATTCTTTTTTACCCTTTTAAAATCTAATTTCTACCCCTTTCGCCTGATGTTCTTAGATTTTCCTCCGTCATTTACTTCTTTTTCTAACCATTTATTTCAGACAATTTTTGGAACGTCCAAACAGCGTTTCTCTGTGAGGGGATCCAGTAATCTATGTCACAAATGATATAACAAAGAAATACATCGTCCACGATCCCATTGCTTAATTTTTCTCTCCCCTTCACGTAGAGTAAACCCAAATATATCCAAATACTTCCGAGTAGCAAGTATTTAGACCACTCTGGGTGGTCGGTATTTGGAACACTGCTCTATCTATCTATCTGTCTATATCTATATATATATAAAAGCCGTTCTTGGTATATTTGTTCCTATACAAATCTATAGTTTTTATCCGATTTGAACGAAACTTGATTCACATACGTTTTAGAACACGAGTAAAATTATTGTCAACTTTAAAAAATTCTCAGACCATTCTTTACCACTGTTTTCAAACATCTCCCATAGTTTATCATTACAGAAATCTATTTTTTTTTTCAATTTCTAATGCAATTTCTTTCCTGTTGCCATAAAAAGAAACTATTATACCGGGAGGCGGCAGCACAGACAATCACCTCATCGAGTTCACGGCTGAAATTCTAGAATTAGTTAAAACTCGATTCGCATATTAAAACGCAATCGGTCTGCCAAGTCATATCTTGGTGGAAAACACGTGAAAATCCGATTTTAGCGGTTGACTCGTAGGTTTACCATTGTGTTTTCCTGCACCCAACAGTATGAAAACATGGAGAACTTTTTGCAGGGAAACACAATGGTAAACCTACGAGTCAACCGCTAATATCGGATTTTCACGTGTTTTCCACCAAGATATGACTTGGCAGACCGATTGCGTTTTAATATGCGAATCGAGTTTTAACTAATTCTAGAATTTCAGCCGTGAACTCGATGAGGTGATTGTCTGTGCTACCGCCTCCCGTTCTATATGTATGGACAAAATTTTTACTAACCAATAACAATTCAGATTATCTCTATCCAAAACTAACGTAATTTTGGACAGATAATGTGATTTTTTTCCATATATTACACAGATTACTATAAGTACGTTTAAAGGACATAATATATTTATTATTTAAATGGGTTTGGAGATAAAAATAAAATTTTTAAAAAAGTAACTTTACGTTTTAAAAAGTAAACATTTCATTTAGTTGAAATGAAATCTAAATAAATCTTCAACTTTTAAATTATTTGAACTTTTCGTGTTTCTTGTCTGTTAGAATTTGCTACAATACAAATTTTGCATAATGCATGTAAAACGGAAAAAAAGTTGAAGATTTATTTAGATATGTTTTAAAGTTGCTTTAATATCATGTTTCAAATTTAAATTTAATTTTTTAAGATTAAATAGACTGAACAAGATTTAATATAAAAATGCAACATTATTGTAGCATTGACTAAATAAAATAATTTTAATATCTGTCCCTTTTCGGTCTTAACAATATAGAAATAAATTTATTTTTTTAAATTTGCTTTGCAAGTTACTTTTTATTTAATATCTCAAGTTTTTTAATAACAAATTAATATGAAGCAGATAAGATTCACACGAGGCAAGTATGTAAAAGACTGCACAGATCAAAATTAGTATTGGTAGTATAAAATATACATAGTTCAAACATTGATTATTCTGTAAACAATTCAAATAATAAAAGTAATTTTTAACAAAAAAAATATATATAACGGACTTCAACGGATTGTTTCTCATCTTCATAATGATAATAATAAACGAATCATGTTCATTTTGGCAAATAATTTTATTCCACTGTGCAAAATACGTTTGCAACCACTTTGGAAAGAGACACTAGTAAGTGGTGTGTGAAAGCTATCGATAAAATCTTGTGTTGTTTTATCACATAATAAGAAGTATAAATATAATAACGAGTATATATGAGCAGAATGTTCTTGAATATAATTGTAAAGAGTGAATGTGTCAAGAGTTTTTGTTATATAATACAAATAAGAAAATTAGCTGGCTTCGCCAACTAGCGAGCCCTTAACTTACATCGGTGCCTCGAATCTTGTAAAACCTCGAACCGAACGAACCTCCGACTCGGGTACCCGCTGCTTTCGGCACCGGATGATCCCTTAATTTACACATCAAATAGTATAAACCTCTAACTGAACGAACCTCCGGCTCGGTTCCACGCTGCCTGAGGCACTGTATAGCAGTCGTGCTGCGCACGCGCTGCATAATATAATTAAGTGGTCACAGACCCTTCCAACGATATATCACATGAGGGGTGTGTGCAAAATTGAGAAAAGTACCCTCCCTTGGGGGGGGGGCAAAGTGGGGGATGGACACCGGAGATACATAATATGATTAAGCGGTCTCAGACCTTTCCAACGATTTATCACATGAGGGGTATCGGCAAAATTTAAAAAACGGCGTCCCTTGGGGGGGAAGTAGGGGGATGGACACCGGAGATGCATAATATGATTAAGTGGTCTAAGACCTTTCCAACGATATATCACATAAGTGGTGTCGGCAAAATTTAGAAAAGTCTCCCCCCCCTCCCCATAATTTTTTGGGGGTAATGCAGGTGCATGGGGTGCAGTAATGCAGGTTGATGTAGTTTGGACAAAATCTTCCAATATGAGGATAAAAAATCAATAATAAAAACATGAAAAATAAATTTTACTTAAATTTAGTTATCCGATTTCCCACCAGGGGACGCTATGAATGCAAAAGTAAATTGTGCTGAATTTTTAGAGCTTATACTTATCAATATAGCTGCCATACAGTAAAACATTGAAAAAACAGTTTTACTTGAGTTTGGATAACCTACATATTTCTTCATAAGGGGCGATATAAACGCAAGAAAAAAATATTACCTAATTTTAACTTGGGGTATGGTTCCCATATTGGAAAACGTAAAAAAAATTTATTGTAAAGTTTTAGTTAAGCAATTTCTCACCAGGAGCGCTACGAGAGTAAAAAGACCTATCATGAGAAAAATTTTATCAAAATATAAACTTTACAAAGGCAGGATCTTTTTCTAAAAACTTATTTAAAAAAGGAAAACATAAATCAATTTTATTAATATTTAATTATCTTATTTCCTCTCAGGGGGCGCTTTAAACGCAAAAGAAATATTTGTTGAATGCGTACAACATACTCTAACTTGGGGTATTGTTGTCATATAATGAAACATAAAAAAGTGATTTGAAGTGGGAATAATCTACCTTCATTACAATCTACCTTCATTAGAATAGCTTAAGATTTCTGGCATTTTAAAATTCTAGTAAAAAAATAACATCGCATTCCTAAAGAATTGATTTTATAATCTATACTAATAAAAGAAAGTTTCGCTCTGTGTGTGTGTCCGTGTGTGTGTCTGTTGGCGATGGCTAGGAAAATTTAGCCCACCTAGAAGGCTGTAAATTTAGATTTAGGTAGTCCAAACCCTCTCCTGGTGCACCATTACTTCAGAATTTTAATATTTCAATTACTTTCTGAAATATTAATTAATATTCACAAAGAACTGTCATCAAAAATACGCTTTTATTCTCTTGGGTTGGTTGGTTCACTGGTTGGTTGCATTCTTCACAAAAGTAATTAAATAAACCAGAGTAGCAATGCATAAATAAGGATTTCTAACTAAATAGTGTCAATATGGATTGAAGTTATCAGCGTAGAGGAGCCATGCGAATGTCGCGCCACCTGTACATGACAAATTACACATACGTCCCACTGATTGAAATATTTTCCAGCCACATTTTTCTTCATGACAATTAGTCGGGTTTAAGTTTGTTTTTTTTACATGACATTTATTATTATGATGGATATTTTTAATACAGAAAACTTTATTTAACATATTCTTTTTTATATTTGCGGGAATGAAGAGGGGCAAGGGTTTAATTACATTTAAGCTTCAAGGTGTATTTCTAGAAAGCAGTTACCAGAATTTCCGAATAATAGTGTAAGCCAAATTTCAAATTAAGATCCTAGCTTACCAAATGAATCAATCTTTAAAGATGTATTGTGATCCTCCTAATTAGTTATTTGCTGAAGTCCACTTGAACAACGCCCCCCCCCCCCTTTCCCGGCCCGTCCTTCAAGGTTTTTTCTCTAACTCTGCTCCGTTTCCATATCTCAGCAACTATCTTTCCGATTTCAACGCAAGTGATTTCAAACATTATAATTAATTTAATAGTCACCCTATAAAACATTAAACTAAATATATGAGTAGCGGTTACCACTATTTACGAATAACAGTTTAAGCCAAATTTGTAATTAAATTCAAAGCTTAAGGAAACGAACGAATTTTGAAAGATGCATAGTGGTCCTCCTAATTAGTCATTTGATGAAGGGCACTTGAACATCCCCTCCCCCCCCTTCCCCCGGGACCTCCTTCAAGGTTTTTTCTTTTAACTATGCTCCGTTTCCATATCTCAGCAACTATTTTTCCGATTTCAACGCAAGTGGTTCCAAACATTATAATTAACTTAATAGTCACTCTTTATAACATTAAACTAAATTTATGAGTAGCAGTTACCACTATTTTCGAAGAATACTTTAAGCCAAATTTGTAATTACGTTCAAAGCTTAAGCAAACGAACGAATTTTGAAAGATGCATAGTGGTCCTCCTAATTAGTCATTTGCTGAAGGGAACTTGAACACCCCCCCCCTACGTCCCCTCTTGCAAGGATTTTTCTCTAACTATGCTCCGTTTCCATATCTTAGCAACTATCTTTCCGATTTCAACGCAAGTGATTCCAAACATTATAATTAACTTAATAGTCACTCTTTATAACATTAAACTAAATTTATGAGTAACGGTTACCACTATTTCCGAATAATTGGGTAAGCCAAATTTGTAATCAAGTTCCTAGCTTAAGCAAACGAAGGAATTTCGAAAGATGCATAGTGTTCCCCTTAATTAGTAATTTGCTGAAGGGTACTTGAACAACTCTCCCCCCCCGGCCCCTCCTTCAAGGTTTTTCTCTAACTATGCCACGTTTCTATATCTCAGCAACTATCTTTCCAATTTTAACGCAAGTGATTCCAAACATTATATTTAACTTAATAGTCACCCTTTATAACATTAAATTAAATTTATGAGTAGCGGTTACCACTATTTACACATAAGAATTTAAGCCAACTTTGTAATTAAGTTCCTAGCTTAACAAAACGAACGAATTTTGAAAGATGCATAGTGGTCCTCCTAATTAGGCATTTGCTGAAGGGCACTTTAACATCCCCTCCCCCCCGGCCCGTCCTTCAAGGTTTTTTCTGTAACTCTGCTCCGTTTCCATATCTCAGCAACTATTTTTCCGATTTGAACACATGTGATTCCAAACATTATAATTAACTTAATTGTCACTCTTTATAACATTAAACTAAAATTATGAGTAGCGGTTACCACTATTTACGAATAATAGTTTAAGCCAAATTTGTAATTAAGTTCAAAGCTTAAGCAAACGAACGAATTTTGAAAGATGCATAGTGGTCCTCCTAATTAGGCATTTGCTGAAGGGCACTTTAACATCCCTCCACCCCGGGACTTCCTTCAAGGCTTTTTCTCTAACTGTGCTCCGTTTCCTTTTTTCTCTAACTATGCTCCGTTTCCATATCTCAGCAACTATTTTTCCGATTTCAATGCAAGTGATTCCAAACACTATAATTAACTTAATTGTCACTCTTTATAACATTAAACTAAATTTATGAGTAGCGGTTACCACTATTTCCGAATAATTGGGTAAGCCAAATTTGTAATTAAGTTCCTAGCTTAAGCAAACGAACGAATTTCGAAAGATGCATAGTGCTCCTCTTAATTAGTCATTTGCTGAAGGGTACTTGAACAACTCTCCCCCCCCCGGCCCCTCCTTCAAGGTTTTTCTCTAACTATGCCACGTTTCTATATATCAGCAACTATCTTTCCGATTTCAACGCAAGTGATTCCAAACATTATATTTAACTTGTCTTTAGTAATGAAGTACCCGCACTGAAAGGCAAACGCTTGTTCATATCGCAATCGTGCCACCTAGAAGAGAAGGAATATCGATAAGCCAAAACAGCGACTCGCTACGTTTCACTAACCGCATATCGGTTTACCATGGTTGTACTCGCGAGTATATTCTAACATTCAGATATCACGCCGTTTCACTCACCGCATATCGGTTTACCATGGTTGTACTCGCGAGTATATTCTAACATTCAGATATCACGCCGTTTCACTCACCGCATATCGGTTTACCATGGTTGTACTCGCGAGTATATTCTAACATTCAGATATCACGCCGTTTCACTCACCGTATATCGATTTACCATGGTTGTACTCACGAGTATATTCTAACATTCAGATATCACGCCGGTCGCTTCAGGACTGGCATGATATCTGTGACTATTTTAATATACTCGCGAGTGCGCGATTATAATCCAGCATTCGTGAGTGGAAAAAATATATTCTTGACATCGTCTATATTTATTGGACTCACTCAGTCACAAATCCATTCACGATTTCGATGTATTAAGTGAAACTCCATGAATAGGTAGTTAAATTAGAGGCTGCACGGGGCACTATAGGCTCGGACCGGGCCGGGACCAGTCATCACTCGTTTCGGGCCGGGCTAGGCCAGACTTTTTTCCAGGCCAAATTGGGCCTGGACGTCATTCTTCCTAGTGGTGTGCGCGGGCCGAAATTTTCAGGCCCGTGCAAAAATCAGTAAAATGAGGCCCGGCACAATAATTTTTGCAAAAAAATGCATAGATTTTTAAATGGACATTATTCTACAATTAAAATTCTTTTTAAAGAATAATACATACATTGCAAAAAAAAAAAAAATTACAGTAAAACCTCTTAAATAGAACATATCTATGATGGAAATCTGCCATAAATAAAAAAAATGTCTTGATATGTGTTAAATGAAAAAATACAACAAACGATGTACCTGCTTGCTAAGAATGGAACCTGTCTATAACGGATTTTTTTTTTCTTACCTTATTTTTCTTCTCTTACTGAATCTTTATTTCGATGTATTTGTCCAAGTGAATTTTTTTAATTAGCGTTTATGTACTTAATTGTCTAAATGGTCATAAATATTGTTGATATTTTGCATTCCATGCATTTTGAACATAATTTGAAAATAAAATCTATGTACAAGTAAGTGTGCGTTTGTAATAATTTTAATTTTAGGTTAATGTTGTTTCAGAAATATCGGCATTGTTTTATAGAAATTCAGTCGGGGCAGAATCGGGCTGAGACTTTTTGTTTTTATACCGGGCCAATAAAATTTTTATACGGGCCGGGCTAAAAAACAATGTGTGGTTCAGGCCGGCCTGGAAATTTCGGACCGTTCAGACCTTTAAGCGAAACTGGACCATTATAACATGGTCGGCTATGTTATAACGGGATGCACGCCTAACAATATGTGTTTCGTATTTCTCTCTCTCTCTCTGTCTGTGTGTGGCCCCACCAGTGGCTGAGAGGTTCTGCTCTCGAAGCTGGTAGACGGGAGGTGCTGAGTTAGATCCCAATCGCGCCCGTCGGCCTAATCGTTCGGAGTTTTCGTGGTTTTCTTCAAGCCGTGGATTTATCCATGCGTAAATACGGGTTAGGTTCCCTTAGAAAGACCCCCACGAAGTCACTCCCCCGGGCCTATATCCCAAGTGTAGATAATTGGCCGTCAATAATCAACTCAACTCAACCAACCAACCTCTGTGTGTGTGTTTGTGTGTGTGTGTGTGTGTGTGTGTGTGTGTGTGTGTGTGTGTATGTGTGTGTGTGCGTCTGTCGCCGGCGGGGGAAAAATGCGTATTCGGTATTTGGACAGGAGGACTCATTAAAATCCTTATCTGCTATTGCATAAAATTATTTATTGCGCTTTATATATACAGCATGCATAAGCGTCGACAGAACGAAATCAAGAGTGAGATAAATTTTGAAACACGTGGGACTGTGGCTCGCAGCATCAGCCGAGTTTTTATTTATTTATTTATTTAATGGAGAATATAAAAATAAATTAAAATAAATTAAGAATTTTTTTGTCGGAGACGCCGCACAAGACAATGTTTAAGCATACCAGCATTAAAGCAATATAGAAATTTAACAAATATAAAATATAAACAATTCGAAAATAGACCTTAGCCGGATTTTTTTTCCGTCTGTCAACGGAAAAGTTTCATTTTTTATTAGAGTTTAATTATTTTAATTCGCTCTTAGAAAGAATAAATTGTATTTTTTCCATATATTAAAGAAAATTAATTTATTAAATTTCAGAATCCAGGGCGGAGTAATGGCCCTCCTTTACATCCCTTTTCCGGTGCCCCATGGTATCATATATTACATTAATACAGCAGCTACACGTTATATCTCGCCTATTTATATTGCTGATTTGGATATATTGCCCTTTTCACGTGTACCCCGAAAACTAATGCGTTTTACTTTAACGGCAATTATAAATAGTTATGTAATTCGATTATAATAAGTGCATTGGTTCATCGTTATTTATTAAAATATTGTAAGATGATTTTAAAGTATTATTTGGGAGACAAATATAAAAATTTTCTTGCTTGTTATCATATTTCTTAATGTTTTCTCGGTTATACCGCACTTTCTTCCCGTGTCTTTCAGAATGCGCCATGTAACGAAGGTCTACTGTATTTAGAATTTAGACGGGGTACAATAAACAAATAAAAAAAGAGAGTATGGAATTCGCATCTTTTACGTTTATTACTAGTACAGGCTAACGAACGAATGTGGCATTTTCGGCTTTTTTGCGTTCTCCTCTCTCTGTCTGAAAACACATCTGAAGTCACCCGATACTTTATGCAGGTGTTAGCGGGGGCGAAGGGTTCAGATCCGAAGAGGGTTATAGTTCAGATTTGTTAATGATGCTATTGGAGATAGACGGATTTTATCGGAGAGAAACAAAATTGTTTTTTAGCTGATCACGTATAAAACTGCAGTGATTGTCTAACGGGAAATAGACTAGAAATATTGGTTGCACGTTTAATTTTCAAAATTACGAAATATTCTTAAATGTGGCATGGCAGATATGAATTATCATCATTTAGTGCCAAAGAAAAAAACTGAGAGTAAGGTTTGGGCAACTTTTGGTTTGCCTGCCAATGAGCATGGCACTATTCTTAATTATGATATGTCAGTTTCTAAACTTTGCCAAAAATCTGTATGCAGTAAAGGAGGGAGTACGACAAATTTACTTTCTAATTTGAAAGTGCTCCATTCTCCGAAATTCACAGCAATTACTTCGAAGAGGACAGCTTCTTCAACTTTGGCTTCACCTATTTCTGCAGTAAATGATCCTGACAATCCACCGACAATGAATACAGCCAGTACTGCTGATGAATCTCTCCCCGCCCCCTCATTTAAAGTGCAAAGAACTATGATGAATCTTGAAGTATGTTGTTAATAATACATTGGAAAGTTTTTATCTCAAATAATTTTTCATAACGAATTTTTTTTAATATACTGTAATATCAATAATTTTCATTAGTTTTTTACATAACTTGATATTTTACTACTTTTTCTTTGTTCATGTATCACAATATCGATATATCGGAATATCATGATATAATGATGCCGATTTATCATGATATTGAATTCCAGACATCGCCCAGCCCTATACAAAAAAATATTTTGTATTCGTCTGCAAAATGGTTAGTTTATACACACATTACAAATTGCGTAGCAAAATTAAGAGAGATTTTATAATCTAGAAAATTACAGAAAAACAATTCTAAATGCAAACAAGAAATAAATCTGTAAATAAAGCGTTTCCGAATAACAAGGAACCTGGCGTTAAAGAATTAAGACCTAATAACGAGTAAGTAAACAAGTGTATCAGTAAGAAAAATAATTATTTTGGTGGGTTATTTCTAGATTTTAGCAGCAAGTGACAATAGAAAATCTATGATTTCATGGGATGCGTTACTATACACTGCATTTGGCATTAGAAAATTGTAGAGCCGAACAAAATTTACACAAAAGAAGCAAGTTTCGACCACGTGATTTGCAGAATTGCACATTTTTCCCCATGAAGTAGCATTAAAAGTAGCGCAGATTTTCGCTACAAACTACTGATTTTTTGTATCGCGCTACTCGCTACACTACATTATTTAAAATATAGCGCGCTACACTACAAACTACTGTAAAAAGTAGCGACTACTGTAGCGCGCTACTTCCGACCCCTGTATGGCGGTGATGTCAAACGGATTTGCATTACACAATTGTTTACGGAATGTTTGTTCGGAGTTTGCATCGGAAATAGTACTGTATTTCACTGAAGGAAGAAACTTTTAAAATTAAATATTTGAAAGACTGTTTCATACGCACCCGTTCTTAAATAATAAAGTAGCTTATTTTACTGACATTGTTATAGTATTTTTTTCCGTCCAGTTTTGACGAGTTCCATCTAGTAAAATATAATAATGCTTAAAATTACCATCAAACGATTTTAGGCAGTGACCAATGGTCATACATACAGAGGCAGTCAAATACCAAATACACACATATATCACGCGAACGCGATTTTTAAAATAAATTCTGGGGAGAAAAAAACTCGCGGCATAGAAGTAAAAAAATCTGCATTTTTAAACATCCTTATTTAACCTAGAATAAGCATTAATAGATACTAATAAGGAATTAATAATTTTTTCATAAAATAATAATTAAAAAAGAACAAATAAAAACATGTCTGAATTATTCTTTGTTCATTTTCCCATTAAATCCACTGTTACAAATAAAATACTTCCTTTCTGTATCGCCCTAATTCACACATTATTCAACAACAAAGAGCAGGTATTCATCCACACAGCCGAAATCTAATTTCATAATGAAATGAAAGCATATGCAGAATTCAACGCATGCGCACAGAGTTTAAACTTGCACCGTCGATACCATAAAAACAATATATCATCCACTGTTAGTGGTCGCTGGCAAAAACCGTAAACAAGCCTGTACGATATTTATTGCTCGTCGCATAAATACCGAAAAAATCACCCTTTCCTCTTTTCAAAAACCTTTTCAGCTGGGATAATCCACACCGTTAGGATTCATGAATACGGTATATTGTGGTTTAGGCTGGGGGAATTCACACCGTTAGTATCCTTAAATACTCGAAGATGAGGAAGCGCTTTTAATATCGTGGTTTTCACGATTTTCGTCAGATTTATGATATTTGCGATATACCGTTGGGTAGGATTTTTTTATATCGGTATCACGATATGAATTTTATATCGGTTTTATCGATTTTATCGATATATTGCCCAGCCCCTACGATACAGTTGATGTGTCAATGTCATATTCAAGTGCTATGTTATTCCCGTTTTCGCATTTTTTCAATCTTTTAACGAACTCAATTTTTTTATGTAACGATAGCACGATTCTATTGTGCTTTCCAGACATGTTTGAAAACACTTACTGCATCTGCGGAACTTATTAGAAAATAGCGTGTGTACTCTAGCACCTCACGTGTTTCAAAAGCAAATGAAATTGGAAATGCATTCCTCCCTCTGCCCTCTCTAATTTTTGGAAAAAGAAAAATAATAATCCTCTTATTCAGCCCTTTCTACTCCCTACTCTCTATTTTCCACCTTCATTGAAACTGTGCAGAACAAATACGAGCGGAGAGAGAGAAAGCAGCAATTTTTCGACCACTTTCAAAGAATTTGAAGATAAAGAGGAATTTTCTTTTTAAAAAAATGCGAAATGAAACTTCTTATGTTCTAGAAGCAGTTGATTTTATTCATTACTCTCCTAGCATTTGTTGGCGATTTTATTGTTTCAGGATTAGGAAATGATTATTTAATGGTTAACTTTCGTGACATGCAGCCAAATTTACTTTACTGCGTCTAAAGAAGCTTCACTTCAAAAATTTGGAGAAGACGAAAAAAAAAAACGCATAGTCCTTGATCGATCCGGTTAATTGGACAATCCGCATAATCGGCACTCTACTGTGTATATATATATATAACAAAATTTAAAATTGATCGCGATAAGCCAAAGTAGTTTTATTCCATCCTAGTCTAACTTACTCTATAATATTTATTTCCTCCGTTTATTAATGTATTTTAACTCTATTTATTCCAAAAAACCTCATATCTAAATTCAATATTTCAATGGCTGCTAATTAGTTCAATAAATCGCGTCTTTATCTTTAAATTATAAAACTCCCTAATATTCATACTTTTAAAAAACCCGCATAATTCCCTTTTAATTTTCTAAATTCCTAAAAAGACTGTATTTATTTTAATAAGTTCCGATATTAAAAATAATTCGCCAGATCATAAAATCTTTTTCTTATATTAAAATGTAAAAACATTTATTCTAATTCTGGCTATGTTCCAAATTCGATAAACCATTTCTGTTATTTTCTTTTTTCCTTTCCCTAAAAGTCAAAATCATTCCATATTCTCGAACCAATTAACTAACGATAATCAAATTAAACTAAAACTCTGGGTCATAGCTAAATCATCGAACATCATGGAATTTTCGAGAATCTTCTTTCGCGCCAAAAATTAGCGGAAACCATTTTATTACAATATTCTGGAGCCGTAGCAAAGAGTCCCGGTTAGGTCCCGGCTCACGATCGGCGCACAGGTTCTCACGTGATCTCTGTATCCCTACTCTTATTGAAAGGATATATCGTCACTTTTTCCGCTTCGGAGAGCATTCTATTCGTACATTCGAAGATGTGATGACTGATGAAAGCTAGACGTATTCGTGTAAGAACATTCGAATAGAGAGACGCTAGTTCGAAGTTTGGTTTGTTGGGTTAGTGATGGGATCTCTGCCTGGTATTGGCGTGGAGTCCAGTGTGCTTTTTCTTATACGCCTGCGGAATGTTTATTTTAAATAAATGGCCATCGTGCTCTGCTGTAGGGGGAGCCGTGTGATTGAAACGAAAAGAGGACTCGAGTGAAAGGAGATTCTTCCCTGATGTCACTTTAAGCTTCAAAATAAGAACTTCTGTGTTCTTGGATGAGATGCCTAATTATGATTACGTACACACGCCATCGACGGAGAAAAACACGACTGCCGTTAATCCGAGTGCTGAAATTTCCTCTTCGGTTGATAATGTGAAAAGAACACATCTTATTTTCAAAAAACCATTTATTAAAAAATGGTACTGCTCAATCAGCTCGGCCTTAAATATCACCACATATATATATATATATATATATATATATATATATATATATATATATGTATGTATATATTATCGATTATTTATGTGGTTTAATGGTTATTATTTACAAAAGTTTTATTATACGTGTGATAAAGTGACATATTGGAGCTTAAAAAGGCAGTTGGCGTTATCTGTTTTAGGTCGGGTTTCCATGTGTTGACACACAGGTAGAGGCCGGATGGTTGTATAAATCAGAAAGTATGTGTACTCCAGAAGTAAGCAATCGAAATTTACGTTTCAAAGCTTTACTACATAATCAGTGACAACCAAGTAGGAGAAATGCTCTAGCAGTTGTGATTCAAATGATTACTTCATCATCTCTATGTGGTAGTCGGAGTTTTAAATCTTACATTATGAGGTCTTAGAAGTACTATGATGATATTATCGAAGAAAATATGTTGTTACCGGTACCAAAGATATTGTTAGGTACAGTATAAAATTCACTGGTTTCGAACATGACAGTCATCGTGGAAACTGGACGTCTCAAAAAAACTTCGAATAAACTTCGAACTCTCTAAACCCTCGAAAAAACAACTCTCACTCCTCTGTCTGTCTCTCTGAATTTTCTGCACGTGCGTACTTAAGTTAATCTCGAGCAAAGTGACAACCAACTCACCTGACTTCCCTTCTTTAATCATAATCGCTTTAAAAGGGACTTATAAATAGTTCCGGTGAATTAATTTTGAGGTGATTTTACTTCCGTAGCGCGAAAAGACTCTTCTAGAACAATCCATAGCCTCGAATCAGGTACACGTCGTGTAAACAAACAATACACTCTGATATCGAGAGTACCGGCCAAAAATAGATTTTAGATTGCATGACGATAATTGCCGAAACGTCAGTTGAGACTCACTGTGGAGACCCGAAAAGTTTTTGGTTTCCGTCTGTCTGTTCCGCAATAACTGCCGTAAAAATCGTCCTGTTAGGTTGATTTTTGTTGAGTATGTTGGTGAGGTACTTGTAATTAGCTGTATAGTTTTTAGTCACATTTGGCTCATTAGCTCGAAAAATATAGAACATTTCTTTTTATATCATAATGCTTTACAATGGGAAGTCAGACGATTTTTTTTTTTTTTTTAACATTCACCGAAAAGAAAATGTCGCATTTGGATAATTGTAAATGCTAAATTATGGATGCTAAATTTACGAAATAGAGATCTTAATTTAATCCAATCTCTTTGAAAATTTGCCAATATATTTATTAGAATTTCGAAATTAATTGTATAAATTATTGGGAAAATTTATACATTAATTTTAAAGATGGGAATCGTTTTAATTTCTCATTTTTTACAAAAATTTCCAATGCATTTTTTTTTTTTATCTCTTTCATTAAATGTTGCTAAGCAACTATATTTCAAAGAATATCAGCAAAGGAAAATTCAAGTGAATCGCATTATTTTGACGCGAAATTTTATTAACAAAATAGGTAATTTTCGGGTGATTTAAGTTTTTAATATTCTTTTTGTAATGAAAGAGATGATAATTTATTTTAACTACTAAAGAAAGATTACCAAATTGAGTTTCCAAATGAAAATAATAAAAACGTTGAATGTGTAAATTGAATATAGGTCACATAAGAGGAATTTACATTTCTATAAATATATTTCATACGCGAAATTTCATTCAATTTCAGCAACGTAGGATGTTTAGTGGTTGAAATATACGCATTCTTTTAAGGATAAGATAAAATCTCTTGTACAAAGAGATGGTTATTCTAATGAAAATAAAATAGTAAATACATTCAGGCATATGCTCAAGAAATGAAATAGTACACTTACCGGAAATTGAGAATATAAAATTAAAGCGACAACAGGAGGTTCAGGGGGGCCACACAGAAGTAATGTATTATTATTCTGAAAAAATACAGTAATAAGTAGTTTATCCTATCATTGCATAACATTGTACTTAATGTGATACTTCTAAAATTTCCGGAAATTTCGATGAATTTTATATTCTTATAACTGTATGAATGACTTTAAAAAATTGAATTTTAGGGTATAAAACAATCAAATACTCACATAATATCTTGCAGATAATGTTAAAAATTAGTGAGATTAATGAACAATGATTTGTAGAGCTAACGTTGGCCTCTGATCTGTAGATTTACTAGTTTTAGCTTACGCTAGAGGCAAACAGAAATGGAAAAAAATGAACTTATTGATGCGGAATAAAAATTAGAACATTAAAACATTGAAATATTATAAGAGACATTTTGATATTTTAATAAAAGAATGATTTTAAATAAATAGGTTTTTTTACAACGGGATAATTCAGGATTTATGACATTTTAGCAATTAAGTAAAGAATTTAGAGAGGTTTAAAATACATGGGAAAAATAGTGAATTTTAATAGGGATTTAAATAATAAAAGGGTTTTATTTAAGGAATATAAGTAATTAGCGAAATTTTTAGATTTGAGTAATTTGGAATAAATATTATTAGGCGGATTAAGATCTTATACCTTTACATACGTAGATTGATATATTACTTTAAGAATAGGTTTTAATTTAATAAGACGGTATAATATATGAAATATTATTAAAAGGGAAATTTATATAGAATACTGCTAACCTTGGCGAAATAAAATTTTAAATTTTGTAATATACAGTGGGACTTCCCTTTAACGAAGTCCCTATTTAACAAAGTTTTCTACGTAACGAATTTTTCTGTAAAACTTTGACTTTGAACACCATTAGCATGTAAATTAATCTCCATATTACCAAAAATATATTCTATATAACGAAGTTTATTCCACTTTTGTACGTGTACAGAACTCAAACTAAGAGGTTGATGTTGCGATGGATATGCGAATTTATTTCAGCGGATTGTATGAAAATGAACACATTTAAATATTTTCCACCCTGTTTGGTGCTAAATAAAACAATTGTTTTTCACGCTAAAAACACTTGTTATCATTACTCTCCCACATCGAGACTATAGCGCTAACAGTTGGGGGAAGTCAAAATCCCCTTTCTACATTCAATGATACATCTACAAAAATGTGCTTCAAAATGCAAATCGAAGAACATCAAAGTTAGTTTTGTTCCTTCCAATGCAACTTCTAAACTTCAGCCATTAGTCTAAGGAATAATAACAAATCTTGAAGTATATTATCAAAAAAGACAACGTAGTGAAAACATTAGTTTGAGAACCTGTGTATCAGAGCTGATGAAAGCTTGAGGCAAAGTTTGGAAATGTGACGTGATCTCATCAACCGTACACAACTGTTTTGTAAAAGACGGCTTCATAATTAAAACTGAATCAAATGCTTAAGAACCCAATACCTGTTTGTCATATCTGAAGAAAAAATTTCACGAATTTAAGTTGATTTCTATTTAACGAATTTTCTTCATAACGAAGTTTTTAAGTGTAACGATGAGACTTCGTTAAATGGAAGTTCCACTGTACATGTATATATATATATATATATGTTGTAGTTTAATTCAAAATTTTAAATTCTGAGAGTTTATATGACATCATCGAATCAATGATGATAACCAGTTGTTTTTTGGCAGAAAACTGACATCTACCTAGCTGACATACAAGCTTATTACTTAGTAGAGATAAAAACTATTTGTTTTTCATTTTAAATATGACGTCATAATCCATCTACTTTCATTGTATACTGATTTTCATACCCCTTGTATTATTACGAATGCTTGAAAATGCATGTTTTATTTCCAATATGACTTCATATTTGTCCAAGCCAAAGGAGGATCCTTTTCATAGTTTCATGGTCCGGAAATCTTTTCTTAATAATATAATTATTTTCATCTTTTCTTCTAATTATAACGCAATTTTTGCTAGAAAACCTCTTCTCAACATAACCGACATTCATACTTCATGTATGAATGTCGGTTACGTTGAGTGACCGCAGGGTGGACCAAAAGTCCCGCATCTAGGAGTTTTTATTTTTTTTTTATTTGGTTTTCTATTATTTTTGATTGCAACAATACATGTTTTTCCTATGATGCAGCTAGATGGACCTCACAAGAAAGACAACAGTTCCTGTGAAATAGCAAAAGCATGCTAGCTCCATTATACAATTCTGGAAGTAATGTCACTACTGACAATTGATACACTAACTATGAATTAGTCAACGATTTATTGAAACATAAAATTTCTATTTTTGGAACAATACGTAAGAACAGAAGGGTTATCCCACCTGAATTTGCGACGCATAAAAATAGAGAAGCATATACAACTCTCTTCAGGTTTCAAAAGAACGTAATGATACTTTCTTACATGGCAAAAAAAAAAAAAAAAAAAAAAAAAAAAAAAAAAAAAAAAAAAATGTGTAAACCTTCTATCAACTATGCATAATGATGACCATATTGACGAAAGCACAGGATAATTTAAAAAACCGGATGTAATTACATTCTACAACATGACGAAAGGAACAGTTGATGTTGTCGATGAAATGGGAGGATCATATTCTGCTGCCAGAATATCAAACCGATGGCTGATATTATGATATTTTTTTACTTTTAAATATTGCTGGAATAAATTCAAGGATCGTGTTGTTATCGACCGCAAACCCACCAGAAATATTTAGAAACAGGCGGCATTTCTTGAAGGATGTATCGTTCTCACTTTTAGAACCTTATATGAAATCGCGGCAGAAACAAGAAGAGTTTCCGGATGAGCCGCAAACGAAAAAAGGGAAACTGAGTTATGGAAGATACTATTTGTGTCCAAGAGAAAAGGACAGGAAATCGATTACTATGTGTGTGAAGTGCGAAAAATATATATATCGAGAATACTCAGAAATTGAAGCTATATGTAAAAACTACAAAAAATCTAAATTTTCTGATCCATGTACAGCCTAATATTCATAAATATCGGTATTCTTATACACAATAATGTATAATTTTATTATAATAAAAATTGTAAAGGCAAAGCATTAAGTGCCGCATGGGAATAATTAAGTTTTTCGAATGAGGAAAATAAAGGTGAGTGCTTTTAATTTAATTAATATTATTTTTTTAGTTAACGATAATTTAACATTTCAGCTATCATTTTTCACGAGAAAGAGTGTAATTATCATGAATTTAATTAACAGATAGAATTCTAAAGATTCTTTTCGTATTTATGACATTTAATATGTTTGGGGTGTGCTGACACCTCATGCCAGTTCTGGTATTACTTTTCACGGCGCCCGTCCTGCTGGGTTATTTCAACCATTTTCTTCCAATTACGTTTTATAACATAAACTTATCTCTTTTCATTTCGGTTTTCTCATTGATATTTATGTCAGATTTTCTTTTCATAATACACTTTCCCGTTTGTAAACTTTTTTATATGTCGTAGAGCATAGATAAAAGTATTTTTCGTCAAAATTTTTGTTCTTATTTTAAACACACTAGCGCATATATAAAATCTTTCTATAAGGCGGTTTCTTTTTAATAGCAATGTTTGGTATAATTTACACATATCTTGTACTTTAGTGACAATTTGATTTCGACAGTATTTGTAAAAATTTTCAACTATAGTATGCTTGTAGGAAATGAACTTTTTGTTTAATTACCATTCTATTTATAAATTTAACCGCTTTAAATTGCTTCATTTCTTGGGTGCGATCGTTCAGGGATGGATTTGCGATCGGAAACGGACGAGAACCAATACCAATTGGTAAAACTCAATGCCATATAATTTGTCCGTTCACCTTTATGTTTTCTTTTATAAGATTTTAGATTATTAAAGATTTTTTTCGTTATGTTTTGTTCATATTTTCTCTTCTTCTTTTCTTTTACATAATCAAGGTCCATGCAGTAAGGAGCAGTCTTTAAGATTCATCAATTAACAACTCAAAATGCGAAAGAATACATGGAGGAAGTGATATTGTGACCTAACAGTACGAACCAGAATTACAATTTTAAAAAAAATTATCGATAAAATTAAAATATTCTAGTATCAGAGGCCTGATTTTAACATTTTTAATTTTAACTTCGAACGGAATTTTTAAGACTAATGTTTTGTATAAACATTCTTGTTTAGAATTTAGTAAAGTTGAATATAAGCAGGAGCAAAATAGTTATATTACATCTAAAATTACCCACTAAAAAATTACCCTAATAATATTCTCTAATAATAATCTCTGAAAAATTATCCTTAATTTTCAATTTTTATACAATATTCTTTAATAATAAATAAAAAAAATAAATTACATAAAATAAAAACATAAATCACGAAAAATAAATAAAAATTGATCATAATAAATATTGCTAAAAATAAAAATAATCGTAATTCCAGTTTAATAATCATAGTAAATGAATAACACTCATAATTTAACAATACTCATAAATCATTGATAATCATAATTTTATAATCAGTAATAACAATACAATTCTCATCTCAATAATAATAATAATAATAATAATAATAATAATAATAATAATAATAATTTAGTATAATAAATTAATATTAGTAATAATTAAATAATGAAAATTTATAAATAAATATCTAACTAAAATTCTTTAAATAATACTAAATAATAAGGTCTAATAACAATCCGAATAATAATCACTCTAAAATTAATATCTAATATTTAATAATATCTATCAATCTTCTCGACAATTTATCTTTAAAAAATGACGTACATAATTTTTTTTTTTAAATAACCTGTCATAATCAAGGTGAAGGGTAGTTTTTGTCGACTTGACAATTCCTGTACTTAATAAATCCACGTCAGAACTGAGATGGAGGCAGTTTCTGTCTGTAATTTTATAACCTTACTGGTTTACAAGCAATTTGTCAATATCTTACGCAGAAAATCTTCACGTGTTGTCAGTGTTCACATTGTGTAGAATGATGATGCAACAATATTTGTCTGTGATGCGCAACAAAACAAAATAACAATCATAATGGACACAACAATGGAACAAAAAAAGTTACTTTTTTCAGATAGTCAACATATTTGTCAGTTGAAAAAATTCCTCCTGAAAGGTTCGTTTCATTTCATAGATTTTTTATTTTTAAGATGTCAGATAGCATTAAAAATTGTTAGACGTTCTGTTAAAACTTAGTAAATATATAAGCATTTTTTTATTATTTTCCGTACATATATAGTGTAAGTAAAAGTATTTCATGATAAAAAAAAAAAACATTATGGAAATATTAGTTTATTTTGGAATTTTGAAATTATCTAATGCCGTTATCAGTATTTTTACAATAACTGCACTCTTTATGTGTCGATGTATGAGTGAATATGAATTTGTTTACATTTTTTAGCCCGCAGATCTCATTTATTGTGTCTACACGTTGATAGTGGCATGTCTGTGTGAGTGAACACGGTAGTGCCAAAAGCATGATTTTCCAAATTAAAATTATTGGCATTTTGTCAATATTTTACGCAGAATATCTTCAGAAGTGTTAACATTGTTTTTAATGATGATGTAACAATATTTCTCTGTAAAGCACACAATTACAAAATAACATTAACAATGGACTCAACAATAAAACAAGGAAAAAGTGACTTTTTTTCAGACAGTCAAAATATTTGTTAGTTCAATACTCAGAGCTAGACATTTAAGTTGGAAGAAAAAACTCCGCTTAAATGGTTCGTTTCATTTCATAGATTTGTAATTTTGGTACTTTTCGGTTAGCCGGGCGCCAGTGATACTATATATACATGTATATATGCACACATATGTATATATATACACATATATCTACATGTACATATATACATATATATGTATGTATATGTATATATGTACGTATATGTATATGTATATATGTACGTATATACATATATATTTATATATGTACTTGTACATATATCACTGGCGCCCGGCTAACCGAAAAGTACCGTAATTTTTAAGATGTCAGATAGAATTAAAATTTGTTAGATATTCTGTTAAAAATAAATAAATATATAAGGATCCTTTTTAGGTGCGTTCGTAATTATATAAATACGTAGCACCTATAGTCGTCGCTTGGTCCGTCCGTCTGTCCGTCCGTCTGTCTGTCCGTCTGTCTGTCTGTCCGCATATAACAACGCAAAAACTACCCAACCAAATGGTTTGCAATTTAAAATATATTATCTTTGCAGAATTTTGTCGAGACATTTCAAATTTTATTAAAATCGAATCAAAACTTTAGGAGATATTAATAAAAATATTTATTAAGAAATTTGAATTTTTTTTTAAATCGGTTCTTTTTTGTTATAGGAGCTTCCGATGGATGTTAAATCGTCAGGCGACCGAGATACTTATTTTATTACAGAAATTAATCTGCAGACGATATAATTCATTTCACAGAATTAAAAATCATCAAGATCTGAATATTTATATAACTAGCTGATACATATATATCTGAATATTTATATAACTAGTTAAGATATTTGTATGAACAGTGTCATAAAATATATACTTAACTAGCTGTTTAACCCGTTCTACGCACGGGATATCATGAATTTAATTCTAAAACGTGCGTACGAACGCACCTCGTTTGTAACGTTTGACGTACAATTTCCAACTTGTTATTATTTCTGACACATACAGTGTAAGTATTTAATGATAATAAAAAAACATTATGGAAATATTAAGTTTTTTTGGCATTTTGTGCGTTTCCGATACTGTTGTCAGTATTTTTACAATGACTCCACTTTTTATGTGTCAATATATGCATGCATATAATTTTAATTTTAATTTTAATGCCTGAGGAAGACCACTCGGCTGAGGGCGAACCCAGCCGTTGAGCGTTTAATGTCTTCCCCGGCTAGCTCCCCGGCACGCAGGTATTAAACGTGGCAGTACAAGCTTCGCCAATGGCTGGTCCTGCCGGGCAAAGCCCCACGCGACAGGTGGCAGGAACTAAAGACATACAAAAAAAAAAAAAAAAAAAAAAAATTACAGGGTCTGTCGCTGGAACCAGCGTTCCTACGCGACAAGGAGCGACAGACAGGGTGAACGAGGTCCACAGGTGCGCCTGCACCAGTTGTACAGTCCGCTAATTTAGTAGAAGGGTGCAGTTCTTGGATAAGACTGTACCAATTGTACAGTTCGTAAATGACGGCACTTGAGATGTGGAGGTGCCAGTGTGAGATTCCCACGCGACAAGGAGCGCCACACAATTGCGCTGGAACCCTCACACTGGATGGAGGCTGTATGCACTTCGTGTTAGAGGTGACGATACGTTACTTGCTGACCAAACTTGCGGTTCCCGATAAGAATAAATTAATTAATGGGGACTCAGCCCCTGCTAGGAAGAGAACAATACTTGCGGATGAGAGAAACTATTAAGCTGCAAAATAGCTAAATGGAGAAAGCTAAGCAGATAAAAAATGACGGAATGATTACGTTAATGACTAAAATAAGCGAGTTATTATTATTAATTTATGGAGAAAGAAAACTGCTTTGAATGATTAGGTTATGTTAGATAGGTGTGTTAGTAATTTGTAAATTTCTGAAAGTTTATGAGTTAAGATGGGACGCGTAATTATGTTCAGCAGCCAAGTACGTTTTCAGGTCCCCAGATCTCGTTTATTGCGTTTACACGTTGATGGTGTCATGCATGTGTGAGTGGACAATGTAGCGCCCAATGTATGATTTCGCTATATTAAGTTTTGGCATTTTGTCAATATCTTACGCAAAACAATCTTCCGAAGAGTTAACATTGTTTAGAATGATGATGTAACAATATTTCTCTGTAAAGGAGAACATTACAAAATAACAATTACAATGGACTCAACAATGGTACCAGAAAGAAGCGATCTCTTTCAGACGGTCAAAATGTTTGTCAGTCGGAGAATGACAGTAAGACATATCAGGTGGAAGAAAAAATTCCTCGTGAAAGATTCGTTTCATCTCATAGATTTGTAATTTTTAAAATGTCAGCATTAAAAATTGTTAGACGTTCTGTTAAAAATAAAGTAAATATATAAGGATCCTTCTTATTGTTTTCCGTACACATACTGTGTATTACGTAAATGTATTTCATTATAAAATAAAATGCCATTATGGAAATATTAGTTTATTTTGGCATTTTGAGTACCTCTGGACCCGCTGTCAGTATTTTTACAATGACATCACACTTTATGTGTGTATGTATGCGTGCATATGAATTTTTCTAATGTTTTTAGGTCCCCAGATCTCGTTTTTGGTGTTTACACGTTGATGGTGTCATGTCAGTGTGAGTAAAAAGGAAAGCGCCAAAAGTATGATTTCGCCATGTTAAGTTTATTGCCATTTTGCCAATATCTTACGCAGAAAATCTTCAGAAGTGTTAACATTGTTTAGAATGATGATGTAACAATATTTGTCTTTAATGCGCAAACAAAACATAATAACAATCACAATGGACTCAACAATAGTACAAGAAATAAGTGACTTCTTTCAGACGGTCAAAATTTTTTGTCTGTTAGAAACTGAGAATCAAACATGTAAGGTAGAAGAAAAAGTCCTCCTGAAAGGTTCGTTTCATTTCATAGATTGGTAAATTTTTAGATGTGTGATAGCATTAAAAAATTTGGACGTTCTGTTAAAAAAATGTAAATATATAAGCATCATATTTATTATTTTCCGTACACTTAGAGTGTAAGTAAAAGTATTTCATGATAATAAAAACGCATTATTATTTTCCGTACATAATACAGTGTATTACGTAAATGTATTTCATTATAAAATAAAAACCCATTATGGAAATATTAGTTTATTTTGGCATTTTGAGTACCTCTGAATCCGTCGCGTAGTCATTATTTTAACAATGACTCAACTCTTTATGTGTGGATGTATGCGTGCCTATATAAAGCCCATCAAAAAGAATCATACACGTTTTTTGCACACATGAACGGAAACTAGAGCGGTGTGAGTCCGTATTCATTTTAAACGGAAATTCATATAATGCATACGTAAAAAAAGCAAAAATTTGAGCAAAAGTGTTGTTGCATTTCAGTTGTGTTTTTGTTTTATTTTTGCGCCAAAAATAGGATTTTTTTCAATTGTACCACACTACATTGTGTACCGCAAGTTTCATTTTTTTTTTTTTTTTTTTTTTTTTTTTTATGTCAAATTAAATCTGACACTTTAGGCTATCAGAAAATGGGATAGTTTGTACGGTTAAAATTAGGATTAAATTGCTATTCAGTTTTGAAATTTCAGTTAATCTGACCGAAATGGACCAAATATGCTTAACTAAGATATGACGCTTAAGGGGGTCAGGTAACCTTTGAACATACAAAATACATGAAAAAGTGACCTTTATAAGAATTGCAGTCAATCGATAATTAATTGACTTTTAATTATAAAATTTCAAACACATATATATTAACAAAGGTTCATTTTATAAATCAAAGCTCTCAAAAAATGTACACACTCGTACACTTTTTAATTAATTTCAAAATATAATACTCTTTTTACGAAAGAATTATGCTTGCATGCATTGTGCGCAAGATTTTTCATATTTGAATTGTTAAGACCATCTATTTTGTTTTTTAATCTGTAGAGATATAATGTCTTATCAAAATGACCTACAATAAAAAAAAATAACATGTGTAGTTCCTGCAAAAAAAAATAAGAAACTCAAAATATCGAGTTTTTTTTTAATACAAAAGTAGTCGTGAACTCAAACTTCTTACTTAAGAAACATAATAATAGGTCATTTTGTGCATCTATATGGTTAATACATTTTGTCAAAATTTCATAAAATTCTAGCAAACCATTTTTCAGAAATCTTGCGCGCAGTTACTAAAATCATCGTTTTGAGAAAACTGACTTTAAAGATAAATTTACCTCTTAATCATATAAACTCACTGGTATATCACAATTAAAATATTCATATTGATTGAAAGCACTCTTAAGTACATAAAAAATATCCTCTGATAAAATATTACTAAGAAATTATGATTATTATGATTAAAAAATTGAAAATGGTGGATTTCCCGGTAACGGTGAAAAAATAGGTTTTTCATGTTTACATGGAAATTTTATATTGCAACTGATACTATCAATATAATACTTAAATAATTAAGATAAATCAATGTTCAATATATATATATATATATATATATATATATATATATTATATATATATATATATATAACTAAAATTAATCAAATGAAAATTCATAAAACACGATAGAAAACACTATTCAATTTCACAATATCAAGTTATATTTGTTTTTTTTACGCAAAAGTAATCATGAATTCTAAACTTCTTACTTGAGAAACATAATAGTAGGTCATTTTGTGCATCTATACGGTAAATACATTCTGTCAAAATTTTATGAAATTCCAGCATCATTTTTCAGAAATCTTGCGCGCATAAACTAAAATCGTCGTTTTGAGAAAACTGACTTTAAAAACAAATCTCTAAATCATATAAACTCACTTATATATCACAATTAAAACATTCATATTGATTGAAAGCACTCTTAAGTACATAAAAAATATCCTGTGATAAAATATTACTAAGAAATTATGATTATTATCATTAAAAAAATGAAAACGGTAGATTTCCCGATAACGGTGAAAAAATGCGTTTTTCATGTTCACATCAAAATTTGATATTGCAACTGATACTATCAATATAATACTTAAATAATTAAAATAAATCAATGTCCAGAACAGTTTTTTATATATATAATTAAAATTAATCAAATGAAAATTCATAAAACACGATAGAAAACACTATTCAATTTCACAATATCAAGTTATATTTGTTTTTTTTACGCAAAAGTAATCATGAATTCTAAACTTCTTACTTGAGAAACATAATAGTAGGTCATTTTGTGCATCTATACGGTAAATACATTCTGTCAAAATTTTATGAAATTCCAGCATCATTTTTCAGAAATCTTGCGCGCATAAACTAAAATCGTCGTTTTGAGAAAACTGACTTTAAAAACAAATCTCTAAATCATATAAACTCACTTATATATCACAATTAAAACATTCATATTGATTGAAAGCACTCTTAAGTACATAAAAAATATCCTGTGATAAAATATTACTAAGAAATTATGATTATTATCATTAAAAAAATGAAAACGGTAGATTTCCCGATAACGGTGAAAAAATGCGTTTTTCATGTTCACATCGAAATTTGATATTGCAACTGATACTATCAATATAATACTTAAATAATTAAAATAAATCAATGTCCAGAACAGTTTTTTATATACATAACTAAAATTAATCAAATGAAAATTCATAAAACACGATTGAAAACAATATTCAATTTCACAATATCAAGTTTTTTTTTCTTTTGCAAAAGTAATCATGAATTCTAAACTTCTTACTTGAGAAACATAATAGTAGGTCATTTTGTGCATCTATACGGTAAATACATTCTGTCAAAATTTTATGAAATTCCAGCAAATCATTTTTCAGAAATCTTGCGCGCATAAACTAAAATCGTCGTTTTGAGAAAACTGACTTTAAAAATAAATCTCTAAATCATATAAACTCACTTATATATCACAATTAAAACATTCATATTGATTGAAAGCACTCTTAAGTACATAAAAAATACCCTGTGATAAAATATTACTAAGAAATTATGATTATTATCATTAAAAAATGAAAACGGTAGATTTCCCGATAACGGTGAAAAAATGCGTTTTTCATGTTCACATCAAAATTTGATATTGCAACTGATACTATCAATATAATACTTAAATAATTAAAATAAATCAATGTCCAGAACAGTTTTTTATATATATAATTAAAATTAATCAAATGAAAATTCATAAAACACGATTGAAAACAATATTCAATTTAACAGTATCAAGTTTTTTTCTTTTTTTTTAATGCAAAAGTAATCATGAATTCTAAACTTCTTACTTGAGATACATAATAGTAGGTCATTTTGTGCATCTATACGGTTAATACATTCTGTCAAAATTTTCTGAAATTCCAGCAAACCATTTTTCAGAAATCTTCGTGCATAAACTAAAATTGTCGTTTTGAGAAAACTGACTTTAAAAATAAATCTATCTCTAAATCATATAAACTCACTGATATATCACAATTAAACATTCATACTGATTGAAAGCACTCTTCAGTACATAAAAATATCCACTGATAAAATATTACTGAGAAAATATGATTAATATCATTAAAAAAATTAAAAACGATGGATTTCCCGATAACGATGAAAAAATGAAAATTGAATTAACCCCTTCCATTCCTCAAACAATTTCTTTTTTAAACATTTAGAGAGTATTTACAGATATAAAATAGTACATTAAAACAATAAAAACAAAAAAATGCACATGAAATAAAGAAAAATTTAACATACCGGTCTAATAGTTCCAAAAATATAATTAAAACTCCCCCGCAGCATAAGTTTGTCCTTCCTGTGACAGATACTTATCTGCAATAACTTTTTCATTTCTTCTTTTGATTTGACGCATTCCGCATATCACCTGTCTTCATTCGTTGTTGATCTAATTTTATAAAACAATCTCAAGCATAATTGCCAACATTTAGCTCCAATTCTTTCATCAACTTTATTTCCCCTTTATTACCCTCATTGAACATTATAATAACTTCATTTGTAGCTATTTCAGCTATTCTGCTTCTTGTTCCTAAATTTTTTGGGACACAATTTCCAAATAAGTGAATTTAATGATTCATTGTTGTTTCGAGTCTTGCCACCAAGACATCTTTGTAATAGTTTAGGATGAGACAAATCATTAAAAATAGGTTTTATAATATCCATCACGCATGCAGGAATTGATACCTTATGCTTAAAACTATCTTCAATACCCATAGCAACAGCTTTCTGATAGTGACACCATGAATCGACACCATGTGGGCAAAAAGTATGTAACGGTTCTCTTTCTTCCAACTTTATTTTCCCTTTATTACCCTCATTGAACATTATAATAACTTCATTTGTAGCTATTTCAGCTATTCTGCTTCTTGTTCCTAAAGTTTTGGGACACAATTTCCAAATAAGTTAATTTAATGATTCATTGTTGTTTCGAGTCTTGCCACCAAGACATCTTTGTAATAGTTTAGGATAAGACAAATCATTAAAAATAGGTTTTATAATATCCATCACGCATGCAGGAATTGATACCTTATGCTTAAAATTATCTTCAATACCCATAGCAACAGCTTTCTGATAGTGACACCAGGTGGGCAAAAAGTATGTAACGGTTCTCTTTCTTCCAACTTTATTTCACCTCCACATTCTTTGCAGCATAAAAAAGTTTCAATAAAATAAAACATGGATTGCAAAACGGCGTGCTCGCCACAGGCTTCTGAGATCCTTGCAGTAAACAAACCCTTACAGATTGAAGTAGAAATTAATAAAATGCAGCATCACGCAATAATGGAAATGTAAACATGTGTATATAATTTAAGAGTTAGAATACAACCGAAAATAAAATAAAACTGACGTTACGCTCGCTAGCAGCCGATTGAAAAAACGTAATAT
Organism: Maratus michaelseni; assembly: GCA_963931845.1. NCBI lineage: Eukaryota > Metazoa > Arthropoda > Arachnida > Araneae > Salticidae > Maratus > Maratus michaelseni. The sequence continues at coordinate 151,084,458 of OZ007591.1, read as the reverse complement.
ACAAACAATCTCGCTCTTTAAATACTAGAAAAACACGAATAGGGCTTGAATTGTTTTGGCCATAACTTCTCTTCTAGTGTTAATTTTTGCATGGGGTTTTCTTTAAAATGCTCCTAAAGAATCATACTTAATTATAAACTATTAAAAAATCGATTTTCTGACTCTTCAAAGGTTATCTAACCTGTTAAGCAACGAACGTTTATTGTCATGAAATAAGATTTTTCTGGTGGATCATTTTTTTCAATGTGTAATCTTTATAAAAATAATTATTGAAACCATAGTGCACCAACATGGAAAACGATAAACAATTTAATCGCCAAATTTAAGGAGACAGGACCTGTTTCTGATCATAAGGCAAATTTAACTGGAAGACTACGATCTGTGCTTAAAATATCCAGAAAGTGTCTTACTAAAGATTCATTCTGTCAAGTTCGAGACTTGCTCAAGAGATCGGCATTTTTGAGGCAAGTGTACGCCGCATCTCAAGAGGTGAACTGCACCTTTACCCATACAGTATTCAAATTGTGGACAATTTGACTGCAACTACCGAGGAAAAGAGACTTGTTTTCGCTGAAAATGTTCTTCGGCTATTCCGTGGTAACAAAACCCCGCTTCCAAACTTCTAGTTTAATGATGAGGCTCACTTTCGTATGATTGAGCACATTAATAAACAAAATTACCGGTTCTGGTATAGAGAAAGCCGCCATGAGTCTCTTGAAAAGTCCCTACATCCCCAAACAAACACTGCCTCTATAGCCATCTGCTCAAAAAGAGAATTAGCAGCATACGTTTTCAGAAACATAGTTAATTTAAAAGGATACTGTTCGACGCTTCAGGAACATGGCATGGAACACACCGATTAATTGTTTCCATGATCCGTAAAAGGCAAACGATGTTTATGCAAGATGAAAAGGCCTCTCACCGTTCTCACGAAGCCACGACATCATTGAAGAACACGTTCATAACAGAGTTATTGGTCTGAGTTTCAAAATCTGATATGGACGTAATTTTAAATGGCCACCGTATTCCCCTGACCTCAATCCATGTGATTATTTCTTCTGGTGATATATGAAGGACAAATGCTATCAAAATGCACAGTGAAATCTCGATGAATCAGAACAAACAATTCAAGAAGTTCTAAAAAATATTCTGCCAACCACTGTTCTTGACGTTACTGGAGGTTTCCAGAGAAGACTTGAGATGGTTGTTTACATGAGAGGTGAACATATCGAACTATTTTTACAATGTTATACTTCTTCCAAACTTCATTTTGATATTAAAATTTCGAATGTCAACCGAGTACAAATAAAATTATTGACAAATATCCGTGTATGATTCCTTTTGACGGACCCTGTATATTTTTATCATGTTTTCTGGTCCTTAGATCTCGTTTTTTGTGTTTACACGTTGATGGTGTCATGTCTGTGTGAGTGAACAGTGTAGTGCCCAATGTATGATTTCGCTATCTTAAGTTTTGGCATTTTGTCAATATCTTACGCAAAAAAATCTTCAGAAGAGTTAACATTGTTTAGAATGATGACGTAACAATATTTCTCTGTAAAGGAGAACATTACAAAATAACAATTACAATGAAATCAACAATGGTACCAGAAAGAAGTCACCTCTTTCAGCCGGTCAAAATGTTTGTCAGTCGGAGAATGACAGTAAGACATGTAAGGTGGAAGAAAAAAAATCCTCCTGAAAGGTTCGTTTCATCTCATAGATTTCTAATTTTTAAAATGTCAGATAGCATTAAAACATGTTAGACATTCTGTTAAAAATAAGTAATTATAAAAGGATACACTTAATGTTTTGATGTATGCATGCATATGAATTATTTTTTTTCATGTTTCTAGTCCCCCAGACTCTCGTTTTTGGTGTTGACACGTTGACGGTGTCATGTCAGTTTAAGTGAACAGGGTAGCGCCAAAAGTATTATTTCACCCTATTAGGTTTTGGCATTTTATCTTTATCTTTCCCAGGAAATCTTCAGAAGTGTTAATATTGTTTGGAATGATGATGGTCCAATATTTGTCTGTAAGGCGCAACTAAACATAATAACAATCACAATAGACTCAACAATGGTACAAGAAAAGAGTAACTTTTTTCAGACGGTCCGAATACTTATCATTTGGAGACTGAGAGTCACACAAGTAAAGTGGAAGAAAAAATCCTCCTGAATGTTTCTTTTCATTTCATAGATTTGCAATTTTTTAGATGTCTCATAGCATGGAAAAATGTTAGACGTTCTGCTAAAAATAAGTAAAAATATATGATCATCAGTTTTATTATTTTCCTTACACATATAGTGTAAATAAGAGTATTTCATGATAATAATAACTCATTAGGGAAATATTAGTATCTTTTGGCGTTTTGAGTTTCTCTGAAGCCGTTGTCGGTATTTTTACAATAACTTCACTCTTTATGTGTCGATGTATGCGTATATATGTAATTTTATCACGTTTTTAGGTCCTCAGATTTCGTTTTTGCTGTTGACACGTTGATGGTGTCTTGTCTGTAAGAGTGAACAGTATGGCTCACTGTTAGTAAATTTGAAGGTAACCAGTAGCTTTAGCGCGCTCTAAAGTAATTGGGGCATATAATAAACAATTGTACTTTAGCAAAAGATAGGTAAGATATTTTGCTTACCTCCTTTTTTCAGCAATCATCCTCATGGTGCCGCAAGCCAGGTCCTTAAGGGTATCCACGTCAATTAATCCATTATTGGTACAATGCACATTAATTTGATCACTGCACTTACACAAGTAGTTTGATGTTTTATGAATTATCCCAACAACTTGGTATATTGATTTTAATGCTGTGCACTTTGAAGTATTAATTTCTTGTGGAATAGAGAAATTATAATTAATAATAATACAATATTCATAATTAGTTTAAATTATTTATCTTTTAATTACATTTACTTTTACATATCCTTTAATTTTAAACATTAGCTAAATTTAATTGAGTTTAAGGGAGAACGAAATATACATGTTCCGTCTCCATCGCGTGATAGCAACAAGTCTATTAAAGTTCTTTTCAGTAGAAAGAAACAATATTTTAGTACTTTTTATATGATGTCATTTTTTAGTTCTTTGATTGGTAAAAAATGACGTAAAGTCAACTCACGTCATTCATACGAATTTTACTTCTTACTTCCTTCATCGACGAGTTTGTAAAAACCTCTTCATATTGCATCATGGATTTCACTTCCTCTTTGAAATTGAGTTAAGTACTTTTTATCTTGATGAGTTTAAATGAAGTAAATAAACTGTCATAAAAATCAATTTGCGGAGATTATTTTCATGATATATTACCAACAATCTCCTCCTTAATCTCTGGAATTTGATTTCTTAAATTTAAATTTCTCCTGTGAACTTCAAAGATAGATTTGGGAATGGGCTTAGTTAGGATGTCCGCTATCATGTTCTTTGATTCACAATACTTTAGATTAATTGTACCATTGTCCTTTAAGTGTTTAATGGAATGATATCGAATATCGATATGTTTGGTGCGACGAGTATACTTTTCTGATTCGATCATTTTTATGCAGGACTGATTGTCCTCATGCACAGTTATGGGTAATGTTTGTTCTAAGTCGAATTCTTGTAGGAGTCTAATTAACCATAAAATTTCTTGCGACGCATTTGCTTTTGAAATATACTCAGCTTCAGCACTCGACATGGCAATGCATGATTGTTTTTTGCTAATCCACAAAATTGGGTTTTTTCCTAATAAAAATAGGTTTCCGCTGGTGGACTTTCTAGTTTGTATATCTCCAGCCCAGTCTGAGTCACAATACACTTCTAGTTTAGGTTGGTGTGTTGTATTTTTTCTGTTTTTAGTGTGATTTAAATAGGAAATCACTCTTTTAGTTGCCTTCCCATTTTTTTCTACTTAGGATGTTAACTGCGGCTGATATATCTGGTCTTGTGACAGTAGTGATGTATAAAAGAGCTCTAATTGCCTTTCTGTAATCGATGTTGTTTGGCAATGGTATTTCATCATTATCATAATTTAAGTAGCCTGTTTCCATGGGCGTTTTGTAAGGCTTTGCTTCTTCTAATTTAAATTTTCGAACTAATTCTTCAATTTTAATTTTTTGATTCAGTTTATATCCTTCGTTTGTTTTTTCAATTTTGATCCCTAGGTAATAGTTTAATTGACCTAAATCCTTTAGTTCATATTCAATCTTAAGTTTCTGTATAATTTCTTTAATTTCACCTTCTTTTGCAGATATTAATATGTCGTCTACATACACGATAATATAAGGTTTACTGTCCTTTGTATTACGTATAAATAAACATGTATCTGAATTTGATTGTTTGAAATTTAACTTTTCTAATGATTCAGAAATTTTTGTGTGCCAGGCTCTAGCTGCCTGTTTTAAGCCGTATATAGCCTTATTTAATTTGCACACTTTGTTTTCATGATTAGGTTTAACATAGCCTTCCGGCTGAGAGATGTATATATCCTCTTCTAAATTTCCATACAAAAATGCAGTTTTAATATCTACATGATTTATGTTTAGTTTATGATAGGCGGCGGCTGCTAAAAATGTTCTAATGGTTGTATGTGAAACCACTGGAGCAAATGTTTCTAAATAATCAATGCCAAAATTTTGAGAATAGCCCTTGGCTACTAATCTTGCTTTATATTTTTGTATTTTTCCTTTATCATCTAATTTTGTTTTGAAAAGCCATTTCGAACCTATTATTTTTGTATTTGGCGGGGGGTCAACTAATGTCCAAGTTTTATTTTGGTTGTGAGATTCTATCTCCTCCTGTGTCGCTTTGATCCAGTTTTCTTTTTCTACTGGGTTTTCCATGTTTATTATTTCCTGCCAATTTTTTGGTTCGTTTATATTTTCATCTTTAACCAAATAAATTAGTCTATCTGGGGGAACCCCTTTATTTACTCTATCTGATCTTCTCGGTTCGGTTTGATTTAGTTCAGATTCATTCTGAGTATCATTTTCATTTGAAATTTCGATTTTTATCAGATTTGGGTTTTCTGACTTTTCGTTTTCGGCACTAGTGTTTTCATCTATATTTAGTTCTAGCCTTTTTTCTTTATTTGAATTTCTCGGATAGTTTTCTAAGAACTTCACAGTTCTGGCTATAGTGATATCTTTGCCGCTCGTGTAGATACGGTATCCCTTAGAATAATTATCGTATCCCACAAAGATCCCCTCAACTGCTTTATTATCTAATTTCTGCCTTTTTTGTTTGTTAATATATGCATAAGCTTTGCAGCCAAAGACTCTTAAATATTTTAGATTTGGTCTTCTGTTTGACCATAACTCATATGGAGTTTTTTCGTTGGCTTTAGTCGGCAGTCGATTTTGTAGGTGATTTGCGGTGTAGATCGCCTCTCCCCAAAAATGTAATGGTAAATTCGAGTCATTTAACAATGTTCTTGTCATTTCAATTAGAGATCTATTTTTGCGGTCAGCAATACCATTCTGACTTGGGGAATATGGTACTGTTAGCTGTCGCTTAATTCCATTTTCTTTTAGAAAATTATCAATACTAAAATTTTTAAATTCTTTCCCATTATCTGTCCTGAGTTCTATAGGCTTTTTGCCAAATTTATTGTTGACCAGAGCAACATATTCCTTTAATTTTTCAAATACCTCACTTTTATTTTGTAGGAGATAAATAATTGTAAATCTTGAGTAATCATCTATGAAAGTTAAGAAATAATTTTTCCCACCTATGGTTGGAGTTTGAATAGGACCACACACGTCGGAATGCACCAGCTGCAAAATTTTATTTGCTCTAAATTCCGTCTTTTTGGGGTATGGTGCTTCAGTTATTTTTGCTTTGATGCAAGGCTCACATTCGGTACTATGGGAACAATTATTTATGTTTATTCCGCATGCTAATTCCTTCGTCATTAATTCTTTAATCGACGCGACATTTTTATGCCCTAATCTTCTATGCCATAATTCTATGCAATTTTTATTTTTGCAATTTATTAACATATTTACGAAATTTTCATCTGTGGTTTCGCTAGTTTGCTGAATTTCGTATAAATTGTTTTTTCTTGTACCTTTCAGGCGAATTAATCCTTCATATTCTAGAAAACATTTATTATTTCCGAACATTATTTTGCATCCGTTTTTCGTAGCTTTAGCTACCGAAAATAAATTTGTTTCGATTTCAGGTACTAGTAGAACATCTTTTAATGTTATGTCGTGTGTTTTACCGTCGGAGATTATCGTGTTTATTTTTATATTACCTGATCCGTAGGATTTTAATTTGTTGCCGTTGGCAATTACGACGTTTGATTGTTCTCTGTTATTAAATTCTTCAAATAATTTTTCATCATTTGATATATGGGAGGACGAGCCAGAATCTATGATCTATGCTTTATTTTGCGATTTCTTAGTTAAAAATGCGCAATTTTTCTTTTCTTCGGTTCCGAAATAAGTTGTGCTTTTATTGTTCGGTTTATTTGAGTCCGCGCTTCTAAACTTGTTTTCATCTTTTTGAAATACTAATGAAGAAGATAAATATTTTTTGTTGTTTTGTTTAAAGTTAGTTGTTTTATTTCTGTTGTGCCAGCAATTAACTGTGTTATGATTTTTCATACGACAAATCGTGCAATATTTTTCTTCCTTTTTAAAACCTGTGGGTTTAAATTTTCTTTCAGCTCTAAAGGCTTTGTTGGTATTATCACTGGTATTTGAATGCTCATTTCTTTTATTAAATTCATCAGTCAATTTACTCTTAATGAATTCGGAAGTTAATCCGTCTTCCTGCCTGGCTTCTAATGCGGTTATGAGGGTATCGTAAGAAGGTGGCAAAGAGCAGAGCAATAATGCTGAGATATGATTTGTTTTAATTTCTTCGCCTATGGCTGATAACTTATCAATAATTTCTAATATCCTTGTTATGTGCGTTATCATGTTGCCTCCTTCTGATAATTTTGTTCCGTAGAGTTTCCTTAGAAGGAAGAGTTTGCTGGAGAGATTCGATCTCTCATGGATGTTTTTTAGCGTGTTCCATGTATTCCGTGCATTTTGTAAATGCTTAATATGGATTATTTGGTTATCTTCAATGCTTAAATTTATAAGGGCTCTTGCTTTTTTGTCTTTTTTCAACCAATCGGGCGTCATTGGATTAGGTGGGTCTTCTGTGACAACTTCAAAGAGCTCTCTTATTAAGAGCATCTTAAAGTAATTGGGGCATATAATAAACAATTGTACTTTAGCAAAAGATAGGTAAGATATTTTGCTTACCTCCTTTTTTCAGCAATCATCCTCATGGTGCCGCAAGCCAGATCCTTAACGGTATCCACGTCAATTAATCCATTATTGGTACGATGCACATTAATTTAATCACTGCACTTACACAAGTAGTTTGATGTTCATGAATTATCCCAACAACTTGGTATATTGATTTTAATGCTGTGCACTTTGAAGCATTAATTTCTTGTGGAATAGAGAAATCATAATTAATAATAATACAATATTCATAATTAGTTTCAATTATTTTAATTATCTTTTAATTACATTTACTTTTACATATCCTTTAATTTTAAACATTAGCTAAATTTAATTGAGTTTAAGGGAGAACGAAATATACATGTTCCGTCTCCATCGCGTGATAGTAACAAGTCTATTAAAGTTCTTTTCAGTAGAAAGAAACAATCTTTTAGTCCTTTTTATATGATGTCATTTTTTAGTTCTTTGATTGGTTAAAAATGACGAAAGGCCAACTCACGTCATTCATACGAATTTTACTTCTTACTTCCTTGTTCAGTTCACATTCACGAGTTTGTAAAAACCTCTTCATATCGCATCATGCATCTTCAAAATATTTGTTAGTTGGAGACTAAGAATCAGACAAGTTACTTCGAAGAAAAAACTCCTCCTGAATAGTTCGTTTCATTTCATAGATTTGTAATTTTTAATATGTCAGATAGTATTAAAAATTGTACAACGTTCTGTTAACAGTAACTAAATAATTAAGCATATATATATATATATATATATATATTTAGTACAAATAAAGTGTAAATAAAAGTATTTTATGATTAAAAAAATATAGAAATATTAGTATTTTTTGGCATTTTGATTTTTTCTAAGGCCGTTGTCAGTATATTTCAATGACTCCACTCTTTATGTGTGGATGTACGCGCGCAAATGAATGTTTAAGTTTAAGCATTTTATCAAAATCTCACTCAGAAAATCTTCAGAAACGTTAACATCTATATAATAAAGGCGTCAAGCATTTGACTCATCAACCATTTCCGGGATACCCGCTTCACTTTTTCATATGCCAGCCATTTGTACTTTTTTATACAAACGTTTGGAATATGAACGATCATTTTAAACAATGTGAACACTTCGAAGGTTTTGCAAACACAAAATATTCATTCATCATGAAAGTTTAAAATATTAAACCTTGGAGGTAATCCTTCACGAAGTAGTCTAGTAAAGAAAAAAAATGCGAATGAGATAGGCAGAGAACAGTTCCGTGCGTGACGTCAAACGGTCACCCTTTCTTCATGATCATGCTGTGATATCGAATTTTTTTGGATAGTTTTTTGCGAGTTTCGTATGAAATCGATGCACGATGTAATTACGGGAATCGTTTGCATAGCAGGGCGATGAAGCCTGGTGTTTTTCGTAGCGATCATTACAGGAATCGACATAGCCACGTCGGCCAATCATAGGATAGACAACTTAGACGTTGACCAATCAAATCGCTTAAAAACTTGACCGTTTTTGTACCATTGTTGAGTACATTGTGATTGTTTATAATGTTTATGTAACAATATTTTTCTGTAAAATGCAACAATACAAAATAAACAATCGCAATTTACTCAACAATGGTACAAAAAATAAGTCAAGTGTATAAAACTGTTAAAATATTTCCCAGTTGGAGATTGATAGTCAGACGTGTAAAGTGCGGGAAAATATTTTTCCTGAAAGGTTCGCTACAGGTTAAGCACACTAGCACATGTACAATAACTTTCTATAAAACAGTTTCTTTTTAATAATTATTTTTGGTATGATTCATATACATTTTGTCCTTTAGCATTCACTATTTGATTTCTTAAATGTTATGTATGTTTGTATAATTTTTTGAACGGTAATATCATTGTAAGAAAAGAAATTGTTGTTTAATTTCTATTCTATTTATAATCTAAACCGCTTTAAATTGCTTCTATTTCTTGGATGCGCTCGTTCAGTGGTGGATTTGTGGGAGTAAACGAACGAGAAAGGATTCCAATTCGTAAAAATGAATGCCATATAATTTGTCCGTTCACCCGTAAATTTTACTTTACTCGATTTTACAATGTTCAATATTTTTCCGTTTCATTTTCTTTTTCGACTTTTCACATAATCAAAGGCTATGCGGTAAGGAGCAGTATTAGAGATTCATCATTTGACAAGCCAAAATACAACAGAATGCATGGAGGAAGTGATCTTGTGACACAACTATCCGAACCAAAATTACACTTTTAAAAACTTTTTCTCGGTAAAATATAATTATTCTAGTATCAGTGGAAATATTTTTACATTTTTTATTTTAACTTCGAACGAAATTTTGAAGGCTAATGTTTTGGATAAACTTTTTTATTTCTGGTTTAGAATTTAGTAAATTTGAATATAAGCCGGAGCAAAATAATTATCCCTAGTATTATAGTAAAATAAACATTAAAAATTTTCTCTAATAATATACTTTAATAATAATCTCTAAAAAATTATGCCTATTTTCAATATTTATATAATATTCTTTAATAATAAACAAACAAAAAAATTAAAATAAAAAATAAATAAATCTCGAAAAATAAAAATATATATATAATCATATTACATAATGCTGATAAAAAATTATCGTATATTCCAGTTAATAATCGTAGTAATTGATTAATTCTTATTATTTAATAATAATCATAAATTATTAAAAATCATAATTTTAAAATCAGAAATAGCAACACCATACTCGCTCTAATAATAATAATAATAATATTAATGATAATAACAGTCGTTATATTTGTAAAAATTATAATAAGGAATAATAATAATAATAATAATAATAATAATAATAATAATAATAATAATAATAATAACAGCAACAAAAAGTATAATAATTATAATAATAATAATAATTTATAATAATAAAGTAATAATAAAAATTTTTGAATAAATATCTAAATTATAGTCTTTAAATAATACTAAAGAGTATGTCTAATAATAATCTGAATAATGATCAACCATTTATTAACAATCACTCTAAACTTAATATCTAATATTACATTAATCTCTATTAATCTTCTCGATAATTTATGTTTGAAAAATGACGCACATAAAAAAAATAAATAACCTGTTATAATCGAGGTAAAGGCTAGTTTTTGTCGACTTGACAATTCCTGTACTTAATATATCCACATCGGAATTGAGATGGAGGCAGGTTCCGTCTGTGATCTTGTGACCTGACTGGTTGTATAAACCGGTTTTTTGTCACCTTTACAAGCCCAGGAGACACTGATAGATGGTCGGAGAATGTGGCCTGATGTTTCCTCGATACTTGTAAAGGACAAGACATGTTTGCGGATAAGGAGGTGGTGGTACCTGGTGTTGTGTCTCGAATTGTTCAAGACAAGTCACTTATGGAGGTTGAGTGTAATTCGTTGTTGGATTTTGAACTTTTCAAATGAATGATCCGAAAGAGGTTGAAGCACTCTGTAATTAAAGTTTCGTCTCTTTGCATTATTTCAAAAATTTTCATCCCATTACCTTTTTTAATACACATTTATCTCTTTTATTTCTGTTTTCTCATTGATAATGCATGTCAAACTTTCTTTTCATAATAAACTTTCCTAATTGTAAATCATTTATGCGTCAGAGTGCAACTTAAATATTTGTCTAATTTTTCGTTCTTGTTTTAAGCAAACCAGCGCGTATATAAAATTTGTCTATAAGGCAGTATGTTTCTAATATTAATTTTTTGTATGATTACAAATATATTTTTTCATTTACCATTGACTATTTACTGATATAAATTTTTTCCATTTCTTGGGTGCGCTCGTTCAGGGGTGGATTTGCGGGAGGAGAAGAACGACAACCGATACCATTTTCTAAAATTCAATGCCATATAATTTGTCCGTTCCCGTGTAAATTTTACTTTATTCGAATATATCTTGTCTAATTTTTCGTTCTTATTTTAAGAACACTAGCACATGTATAACTTTCTATAAAACAGTTTCTTTTTAATAGTTATTTTTGGTATGATTCATATACACTTTGTCCTTTAGCATTTACTATTTGATTTCTTGAGTGGTATGTATGTTTGTATAATTTTTTGAACGGTAATATCATTGTAAGAAAATAAATTGTTGTTAAATATCTATTCTATTAATAATCTAAAGCTCTTTAAATTGCTTCCATTTTTTGGATGCACTCGTTCTGGGGTGGATTTGCGGGAGGAAACGAACGAGAAAGTATAACAATTCGTAAAAGTGAATGCCATATAATTTGTCCGTTCACCCGTAAATTTTACTTTGTTCGATTTTACTCTGTTCAATATTTTCAGTTTCTTTTTTTTTTTCGACTTTCCCCATAATCAAAGCCTATGCGGTAAGGAGCAGTATTAGAGATTCATCATTTGACAAGCCAAAATGCAACAGAATGCATGGAGGAAGTGATCTTGTGACACAACTATCCGAACCAAAATTACACTTTTAAAAACTTTTTCTCGATAAAACATAATTATTCTAGTAACAGTGGAAATATTTTTACATTTCTAATTTTAACTACGAACGAAATTTGTTTTGGATAAACTTTCTTCTTTATGGTTTAGAATTTAGTAAATTTGAATATAAGCCGGAGCAAAATAATTATCCCTAGTATTATATTAAAATAAACATTAAAAATTTTCTCTAATAATATACTTTAATAATAATCTCTAAAAAATTATCCCTATTTTCAATATTTATATAATATTCTTTAATAATAAACAAACAAATAAATTAAAATAAAAAATAAATAAATCTCGAAAAATAAAAATATATATATAATCATAATCATAATACATAATGCTGATAAAAATTTATCGTATATTTCACTTAATAATCGTAGTAATTGATTAATTCTCATTATTTAATAATAATCATAAATTATTAAAAATCATACTTTTAAAATCAGAAATAGCAACACCATACTCGCTCTAATAATAATAATAATAATATTAATGATAATAACAGTCGTTATATTTGTAAAAATTATAATAAGGAATAATAATAATAATAATAATAATAATAATAATAATAATAATAATAATAACAGCAACAAAAAGTATAATAATTATAATAATAATAATAATTTATAATAATAAATTAATAATAAAAATTTATGAATAAATATCTAAATTATAGTCTTTAAATAATACTAAAGAGTATGTCTAATAATAATCTGAATAATGATCAACCATTTATTAACAATCACTCTAAACTTAATATCTAATATTACATTAATCTCTATTAATCTTCTCGATAATTTATGTTTGAAAAATGTCGCACATAAAAAAATTAAATAACCTGTTATAATCGAGGTAAAGGCTAGTTTTTGTCGACTTGACAATTCCTGTACTTAATATATCCACATCGGAATTGAGATGGAGGCAGGTTCCGTCTGTGATCTTGTGACCTGACTGGTTGTATAAACCGGTTTTTTGTCACCTTTACAAGCCCAGGAGACACGGGTAGATGGTCGGAGAATGTGGCCTGATGTTTCCTCGATACTTGTAAAGGACAAGACATGTTTGCGGATAAGGAGGTGGTGGTACCTGGTGTGGTGTCTCGAATTGTTCAAGACAAGTCACTTATGGAGGTTGAGTGTAATTCGTTGTTGGATTTTGAACTTTTCAAATGAATGATCCGAAAGAGGTTGAAGCACTCTGTAATTAAAGTTTCGTCTCTTTGCATTATTTCAAAAATTTTCATCCCATTACCTTTTTTAATACACATTTATCTCTTTTATTTCTGTTTTCTCAGTGATATTGTATGTCAAACATTCTTTTCATAATAAACTTTCCTAATTGTAAATCATTTATACGTCAGAGTGAAACTTAAATATTTGTCTAATTTTTCGTTCTAGTTTTAAGCAAACCAGCGCGTATATAAAATTTGTCTATAAGGCAGTATGTTTCTAATATTAATTTTTTGTATGATTCACATATATTTTTTCATTTACCATTGACTATTTACTGATAAAAAAATTTTCCATTTCTTGGGTGCGCTCGTTCAGGGGTGGATTTGCGGGAGGAGAAGAACGACAACCGATACCATTTTCTAAAATTCAATGCCATATAATTTGTCCGTTCCCGTGTAAATTTTACTTTATTCGAATATATCTTGTCTAATTTTTCGTTCTTATTTTAAGAACACTAGCGCATGTATACCTTTCTATAAAACAGTTTCTTTTTAATAGTTATTTTTGGTATGATTCATATACACTTTGTGCTTTAGCATTTACTATTTGATTTCTTGAGTGTTATGTATGTTTGTATAATTTTTTGAACGGTAATATCATTGTAAGAAAATAAACTGTTGTTTAATATCTATTATATTAATAATCTAAAGCGCTTTAAATTGCTTCCATTTTTTGGATGCACTCGTTCAGGGGTGGATTTGCGGGAGGAAACGAACGAGAAAGTATAACAATTCGTAAAAGTGAATGCCATATAATTTGTCCGCTCACCCGTAAATTTTACTTTATTCGATTTTACTCTGTTCAATATTTTCAGTTTCTTTTTTTTTTCGACTTTCCCCATAATCAAAGACTATGCTGTAAGGAGCAGTATTAGAGATTCATCATTTGACAAGCCAAAATAAAAATTATCCCTATTTTCAATATTTATATAATATTCTTTAATAATAAACAAACAAATTAATTAAAATAAAAAATAAATAAATCTCGAAAAATAAAAAAAATATATATAATCATAATACATAATGCTGATAAAAAAATTATCGTATATTCCAGTTAATAATCGTAGTAATTGATTAATTCTTATAATTTAATAATAATCATAAATTATTAAAAATCATAATTTTAAAATCAGTAATATTCCTTGTTGGATTTTGAACTTTTCAAATGAATGATCCGAAAGAGGTTGAAGCACTCTGTAATTAAAGTTTCGTCTCTTTGCATTATTTCAAAAATTTTCATCCCATTACCTTTTTTAATACACATTTATCTCTTTTATTTCTGTTTTCTCATTGATATTGTATGTCAAACATTCTTTTCATAATAAACTTTCCTAATTGTAAATCATTTATGCGTCAGAGTGCAACTTAAATATTTGTCTAACTTTTCGTTCTTGTTTTAAGCAAACCAGCGCGTATATAAAATTTGTCTATAAGGCAGTATGTTTCTAATATTAATTTTTTGTATGATTCACATATATTTTTTTCATTTACAGATGACTATTTACTGATATAAATTTTTTCCATTTCTTGGGTGCACTCGTTCATGGGTGGATTTGCGGGGGAGAAGAACGACAACCGATACCATTTTCTAAAATTCAATGCCATATAATGTGTCCGTTCCCGTGTAAATTTTACTTTATTCGAATATATCTTGTCTAATTTTTCGTTCTTATTTTAAGAACACTAGCACATGTATAACTTTCTATAAAACAGTTTCTTTTTAATAGTTATTTTTGGTATGATTCATATACACTTTGTCCTTTAGCATTTACTATTTGATTTCTTGAGTGGTATGTATGTTTGTATAATTTTTTGAACGGTAATATCATTGTAAGAAAATAAATTGTTGTTAAATATCTATTCTATTAATAATCTAAAGCTCTTTAAATTGCTTCCATTTTTTGGATGCACTCGTTCAGGGGTGGATTTGCGGGAGGAAACGAACGAGAAAGTATAACAATTCGTAAAAGTGAATGCCATATAATTTGTCCGTTCACCCGTAAATTTTACTTTATTCGATTTTACTCTGTTCAATATTTTCAGTTTATTTTTTTTTTCGACTTTCCCCATAATCAAAGCCTATGCGGTAAGGAGCAGTATTAGAGATTCATCATTTGACAAGCCAAAATGCAAGAGAATGCATGGAGGAAGTGATCTTGTGACACAACTATCCGAACCAAAATTGCACTTTTAAAAACTTTTTCTCGGTAAAATATAATTATTCTAGTAACAGTGGAAATATTTTTACATTTTTAATTTTAACTACGAACGAAATTTGTTTTGGATAAACTTTCTTCTTTATGGTTTAGAATTTAGTAAATTTGAATATAAGCCGGAGCAAAATAATTATCCCTAGTATTATATTAAAATAAACATTAAAAATTTTCTCTAATAATATACTTTAATAATAATCTCTAAAAAATTATCCCTATTTTCAATATTTATATAATATTCTTTAATAATAAACAAACAAATAAATTAAAATAAAAAATAAATAAATCTCGAAAAATAAAAATATATATATAATCATAATACATAATGCTCATAAAAATTTATCGTATATTCCACTTAATAATCGTAGTAATTGATTAATTCTCATTATTTAATAATAATCATAAATTATTAAAAATCATACTTTTAAAATCAGAAATAGCAACACCATACTCGCTCTAATAATAATAATAATAATATTAATGATAATAACAGTCGTTATATTTGTAAAAATTATAATAAGGAATAATAATAATAATAATAATAATAATAATAATAATAATAATAATAATAATAATAATAATAATAATAATAATAATAATAACAGCAACAAAAAGTATAATAATTATAATAATAATAATAATTTATAATAATAAATTAATAATAAAAATTTATGAATAAATATCTAAATTATAGTCTTTAAATAATACTAAAGAGTATGTCTAATAATAATCTGAATAATGATCAACCATTTATTAACAATCACTCTAAACTTAATATCTAATATTACATTAATCTCTATTAATCTTCTCGATAATTTATGTTTGAAAAATGTCGCACATAAAAAAATTAAATAACCTGTTATAATCGAGGTAAAGGCTAGTTTTTGTCGACTTGACAATTCCTGTACTTAATATATCCACATCGGAATTGAGATGGAGGCAGGTTCCGTCTGTGATCTTGTGACCTGACTGGTTGTATAAACCGGTTTTTTGTCACCTTTACAAGCCCAGGAGACACGGGTAGATGGTCGCAGAATGTGGCCTGATGTTTCCTCGATACTTGTAAAGGACAAGACATGTTTGCGGATAAGGAGGTGGTGGTACCTGGTGTGGTGTCTCGAATTGTTCAAGACAAGTCACTTATGGAGGTTGAGTGTAATTCGTTGTTGGATTTTGAACTTTTCAAATGAATGATCCGAAAGAGGATGAAGCACTCTGTAATTAAGGTTTCGTCTCTTTGCATTATTTCAAAAATTTTCATCCCATTACCTTTTTTAATACACATTTATCTCTTTTATTTCTGTTTTCTCATTGATATTGTATGTCAAACATTCTTTTCATAATAAACTTTCCTAATTGTAAATCATTTATACGTCAGAGTGAAACTTAAATATTTGTCTAATTTTTCGTTCTAGTTTTAAGCAAACCAGCGCGTATATAAAATTTGTCTATAAGGCAGTATGTTTCTAATATTAATTTTTTGTATGATTCACATATATTTTTTCATTTACCATTGACTATTTACTGATATAAATTTTTTCCATTTCTTGGGTGCGCTCGTTCAGGGGTGGATTTGCGGGAGGAGAAGAACGACAACCGATACCATTTTCTAAAATTCAATGCCATATAATTTGTCCGTTCCCGTGTAAATTTTACTTTATTCGAATATATCTTGTCTAATTTTTCGTTCTTATTTTAAGAACACTAGCACATGTATAACTTTCTATAAAACAGTTTCTTTTTAATAGTTATTTTTGGTATGATTCATATACACTTTGTCCTTTAGCATTTACTATTTGATTTCTTGAGTGGTATGTATGTTTGTATAATTTTTTGAACGGTAATATCATTGTAAGAAAATAAATTGTTGTTAAATATCTATTCTATTAATAATCTAAAGCTCTTTAAATTGCTTCCATTTTTTGGATGCACTCGTTCAGGGGTGGATTTGCGGGAGGAAACGAACGAGAAAGTATAACAATTCGTAAAAGTGAATGCCATATAATTTGTCCGTTCACCCGTAAATTTTACTTTATTCGATTTTACTCTGTTCAATATTTTCAGTTTCTTTTTTTTTTTTCGACTTTCCCCATAATCAAAGCCTATGCGGTAAGGAGCAGTATTAGAGATTCATCATTTGACAAGCCAAAATGCAACAGAATGCATGGAGGAAGTGATCTTGTGACACAACTATCCGAACCAAAATTACACTTTTAAAAACTTTTTCTTGGTAAAATATAATTATTCTAGTAACAGTGGAAATATTTTTACATTTTTAATTTTAACTACGAACGAAATTTGTTTTGGATAAACTTTCTTCTTTATGGTTTAGAATTTAGTAAATTTGAATATAAGCCGGAGCAAAATAATTATCCCTAGTATTATATTAAAATAAACATTAAAAATTTTCTCTAATAATATACTTTAATAATAATCTCTAAAAAATTATCCCTATTTTCAATATTTATATAATATTCTTTTATAATAAACAAACAAATAAATTAAAATAAAAAATAAATAAATCTCGAAAAATAAAAATATATATATAATCATAATACATAATGCTGATAAAAAATTATCGTATATTCCAGTTAATAATCGTAGTAATTGATTAATTCTCATTATTTAATAATAATCATAAATTATTAAAAATCATACTTTTAAAATCAGAAATAGCAACACCATACTCGCTCTAATAATAATAATAATAATATTAATGATAATAACAGATTAATCTTCTCGATAATTTATGTTTGAAAAATGTCGCACATAAAAAAATTAAATAACCTGTTATAATCGAGGTAAAGGCTAGTTTTTGTCGACTTGACAATTCCTGTACTTAATATATCCACATCGGAATTGAGATGGAGGCAGGTTCCGTCTGTGATCTTGTGACCTGACTGGTTGTATAAACCGGTTTTTTGTCACCTTTACAAGCCCAGGAGACACGGGTAGATGGTCGGAGAATGTGGCCTGATGTTTCCTCGATACTTGTAAAGGACAAGACATGTTTGCGGATAAGGAGGTGGTGGTACCTGGTGTGGTGTCTCGAATTGTTCAAGACAAGTCACTTATGGAGGTTGAGTGTAATTCGTTGTTGGATTTTGAACTTTTCAAATGAATGATCCGAAAAAGGTTGAAGCACTCTGTAATTAAAGTTTCGTCTCTTTGCATTATTTCAAAAATTTTCATCCCATTACCTTTTTTAATACACATTTATCTCTTTTATTTCTGTTTTCTCATTGATATTGTATGTCAAACATTCTTTTCATAATAAACTTTCCTAATTGTAAATCATTTATACGTCAGAGTGCAACTTAAATATTTGTCTAATTTTTCGTTCTAGTTTTAAGCAAACCAGCGCGTATATAAAATTTGTCTATAAGGCAGTATGTTTCTAATATTAATTTTTTGTATGATTCACATATATTTTTTCATTTACCATTGACTATTTACTGATATAAATTTTTTCCATTTCTTGGGTGCGCTCGTTCAGGGGTGGATTTGCGGGAGGGGAAGAACGACAACCGATACCATTTTCTAAAATTCAATGCCATATAATTTGTCCGTTCCCGTGTAAATTTTACTTTATTCGAATATATCTTGTCTAATTTTTCGTTCTTATTTTAAGAACATGTTTGTATAATTTTTTGAACGGTAATATCATTGTAAGAAAATAAATTGTTGTTAAATATCTATTCTATTAATAATCTAAAGCTCTTTAAATTGCTTCCATTTTTTGGATGCACTCGTTCAGGGGTGGATTTGCGGGAGGAAACGAACGAGAAAATATAACAATTCGTAAAAGTGAATGCCATATAATTTGTCCGTTCACCCGTAAATTTTACTTTATTCGATTTTACTCTGTTCAATATTTTCAGTTTCTTTTTTTTTTTCGACTTTCCCCATAATCAAAGCCTATGCGGTAAGGAGCAGTATTAGAGATTCATCATTTGACAAGCCAAAATGCAACAGAATGCATGGAGGAAGTGATCTTGTGACACAACTATCCGAACCAAAATTACACTTTTAAAAACTTTTTCTCGGTAAAATATAATTATTCTAGTAACAGTGGAAATATTTTTACATTTTTAATTTTAACTACGAACGAAATTTGTTTTGGATAAACTTTCTTCTTTATGGTTTAGAATTTAGTAAATTTGAATATAAGCCGGAGCAAAATAATTATCCCTAGTATTATATTAAAATAAACATTAAAAATTTTCTCTAATAATATACTTTAATAATAATCTCTAAAAAATTATCCCTATTTTCAATATTTATATAATATTCTTTAATAATAAACAAACAAAAAAAATAAAATAAAAATAAATAAATCTCGAAAAATAAAAATATATATATAATCATAATACATAATGCTGATAAAAATTTATCGTATATTCCACTTAATAATCGTAGTAATTGATTAATTCTCATTATTTAATAATAATCATAAATTATTAAAAATCATACTTTTAAAATCAGAAATAGCAACACCATACTCGCTCTAATAATAATAATAATAATATTAATGATAATAACAGTCGTTATATTTGTAAAAATTATAATAAGGAATAATAATAATAATAATAATAATAATAATAATAATAATAATAATAATAATAATAATAATAATAATAATAATAATAATAATAACAGCAACAAAAAGTATAATAATTATAATAATAATAATAATTTATAATAATAAATTAATAATAAAAATTTATGAATAAATATCTAAATTATAGTCTTTAAATAATACTAAAGAGTATGTCTAATAATAATCTGAATAATGATCAACCATTTATTAACAATCACTCTAAACTTAATATCTAATATTACATTAATCTCTATTAATCTTCTCGATAATTTATGTTTGAAAAATGTCGCACATAAAAAAATTAAATAACCTGTTATAATCGAGGTAAAGGCTAGTTTTTGTCGACTTGACAATTCCTGTACTTAATATATCCACATCGGAATTGAGATGGAGGCAGGTTCCGTCTGTGATCTTGTGACCTGACTGGTTGTATAAACCGGTTTTTTGTCACCTTTACAAGCCCAGGAGACACGGGTAGATGGTCGGAGAATGTGGCCTGATGTTTCCTCGATACTTGTAAAGGACAAGACATGTTTGCGGATAAGGAGGTGGTGGTACCTGGTGTGGTGTCTCGAATTGTTCAAGACAAGTCACTTATGGAGGTTGAGTGTAATTCGTTGTTGGATTTTGAACTTTTCAAATGAATGATCCGAAAGAGGTTGAAGCACTCTGTAATTAAAGTTTCGTCTCTTTGCATTATTTCAAAAATTTTCATCCCATTACCTTTTTTAATACACATTTATCTCTTTTATTTCTGTTTTCTCATTGATATTGTATGTCAAACATTCTTTTCATAATAAACTTTCCTAATTGTAAATCATTTATACGTCAGAGTGCAACTTAAATATTTGTCTAATTTTTCGTTCTAGTTTTAAGCAAACCAGCGCGTATATAAAATTTGTCTATAAGGCAGTATGTTTCTAATATTAATTTTTTGTATGATTCACATATATTTTTTCATTTACCATTGACTATTTACTGATATAAATTTTTTCCATTTCTTGGGTGCGCTCGTTCAGGGGTGGATTTGCGGGAGGAGAAGAACGACAACCGATACCATTTTCTAAAATTCAATGCCATATAATTTGTCCGTTCCCGTGTAAATTTTACTTTATTCGAATATATCTTGTCTAATTTTTCGTTCTTATTTTAAGAACACTAGCACATGTATAACTTTCTATAAAACAGTTTCTTTTTAATAGTTATTTTTGGTATGATTCATATACACTTTGTCCTTTAGCATTTACTATTTGATTTCTTGAGTGGTATGTATGTTTGTATAATTTTTTGAACGGTAATATCATTGTAAGAAAATAAATTGTTGTTAAATATCTATTCTATTAATAATCTAAAGCTCTTTAAATTGCTTCCATTTTTTGGATGCACTCGTTCAGGGGTGGATTTGCGGGAGGAAACGAACGAGAAAGTATAACAATTCGTAAAAGTGAATGCCATATAATTTGTCCGTTCACCCGTAAATTTTACTTTATTCGATTTTACTCTGTTCAATATTTTCAGTTTCTTTTTTTTTTTTTCGACTTTCCCCATAATCAAAGCCTATGCGGTAAGGAGCAGTATTAGAGATTCATCATTTGACAAGCCAAAATGCAACAGAATGCATGGAGGAAGTGATCTTGTGACACAACTATCCGAACCAAAATTACACTTTTAAAAACTTTTTCTCGGTAAAATATAATTATTCTAGTAACAGTGGAAATATTTTTACATTTTTAATTTTAACTACGAACGAAATTTGTTTTGGATAAAGTTTCTTCTTTATGGTTTAGAATTTAGTAAATTTGAATATAAGCCGGAGCAAAATAATTATCCCTAGTATTATATTAAAATAAACATTAAAAATTTTCTCTAATAATATACTTTAATAATAATCTCTAAACAATTATCCCTATTTTCAATATTTATATAATATTCTTTAATAATAAACAAACAAATAAATTAAAATAAAAAATAAATAAATCTCGAAAAATAAAAATATATATATAATCATAATACATAATGCTGATAAAAATTTATCGTATATTCCACTTAATAATCGTAGTAATTGATTAATTCTCATTATTTAATAATAATCATAAATTATTAAAAATCATACTTTTAAAATCAGAAATAGCAACACCATACTCGCTCTAATAATAATAATAATAATATTAATGATAATAACAGTCGTTATATTTGTAAAAATTATAATAAGGAATAATAATAATAATAATAATAATAATAATAATAATAATAATAATAATAATAATAATAATAATAATAACAGCAACAAAAAGTATAATAATTATAATAATAATAATAATAATAATAATAATAATAACAGCAACAAAAAGTATAATAATTATAATAATAATAATAATTTATAATAATAAATTAATAATAAAAATTTATGAATAAATATCTAAATTATAGTCTTTAAATAATACTAAAGAGTATGTCTAATAATAATCTGAATAATGATCAACCATTTATTAACAATCACTCTAAACTTAATATCTAATATTACATTAATCTCTATTAATCTTCTCGATAATTTATGTTTGAAAAATGTCGCACATAAAAAAATTAAATAACCTGTTATAATCGAGGTAAAGGCTAGTTTTTGTCGACTTGACAATTCCTGTACTTAATATATCCACATCGGAATTGAGATGGAGGCAGGTTCCGTCTGTGATCTTGTGACCTGACTGGTTGTATAAACCGGTTTTTTGTCACCTTTACAAGCCCAGGAGACACGGGTAGATGGTCGGAGAATGTGGCCTGATGTTTCCTCGATACTTGTAAAGGACAAGACATGTTTGCGGATAAGGAGGTGGTGGTACCTGGTGTGGTGTCTCGAATTGTTCAAGACAAGTCACTTATGGAGGTTGAGTGTAATTCGTTGTTGGATTTTGAACTTTTCAAATGAATGATCCGAAAGAGGTTGAAGCACTCTGTAATTAAAGTTTCGTCTCTTTGCATTATTTCAAAAATTTTCATCCCATTACCTTTTTTAATACACATTTATCTCTTTTATTTCTGTTTTCTCATTGATATTGTATGTCAAACATTCTTTTCATAATAAACTTTCCTAATTGTAAATCATTTATACGTCAGAGTGAAACTTAAATATTTGTCTAATTTTTCGTTCTAGTTTTAAGCAAACCAGCGCGTATATAAAATTTGTCTATAAGGCAGTATGTTTCTAATATTAATTTTTTGTATGATTCACATATATTTTTTCTTTTACCATTGACTATTTACTGATATAAATGTTTTCCATTTCTTGGGTGCGCTCGTTCAGGGGTGGATTTGCGGGAGGAGAAGAACGACAACCGATACCATTTTCTAAAATTCAATGCCATATAATTTGTCCGTTCCCGTGTAAATTTTACTTTATTCGAATATATCTTGTCTAATTTTTCGTTCTTATTTTAAGAACACTAGCAAATGTATAACTTTCTATAAAACAGTTTCTTTTTAATAGTTATTTTTGGTATGATTCATATACACTTTGTCCTTTAGCATTTACTATTTGATTTCTTGAGTGGTATGTATGTTTGTATAATTTTTTGAACGGTAATATCATTGTAAGAAAATAAATTGTTGTTAAATATCTATTCTATTAATAATCTAAAGCTCTTTAAATTGCTTCCATTTTTTGGATGCACTCGTTCAGGGGTGGATTTGCGGGAGGAAACGAACGAGAAAGTATAACAATTCGTAAAAGTGAATGCCATATAATTTGTCCGTTCACCCGTAAATTTTACTTTATTCGATTTTACTCTGTTCAATATTTTCAGTTTCTTTTTTTTTTTCGACTTTCCCCATAATCAAAGCCTATGCGGTAAGGAGCAGTATTAGAGATTCATCATTTGACAAGCCAAAATGCAACAGAATGCATGGAGGAAGTGATCTTGTGACACAACTATCCGAACCAAAATTACACTTTTAAAAACTTTTTCTCGGTAAAATATAGTTATTCTAGTAACAGTGGAAATATTTTTATATTTTTAATTTTAACTACGAACGAAATTTGTTTTGGATAAAGTTTCTTCTTTATGGTTTAGAATTTAGTAAATTTGAATATAAGCCGGAGCAAAATAATTATCCCTAGTATTATATTAAAATAAACATTAAAAATTTTCTCTAATAATATACTTTAATAATAATCTCTAAACAATTATCCCTATTTTCAATATTTATATAATATTCTTTAATAATAAACAAACAAATAAATTAAAATAAAAAATAAATAAATCTCGAAAAATAAAAATATGTATATAATCATAATACATAATGCTGATAAAAATTTATCGTATATTCCACTTAATAATCGTAGTAATTGATTAATTCTCATTATTTAATAATAATCATAAATTATTAAAAATCATACTTTTAAAATCAGAAATAGCAACACCATACTCGCTCTAATAATAATAATAATAATATTAATGATAATAACAGTCGTTATATTTGTAAAAATTATAATAAGGAATAATAATAATAATAATAATAATAATAATAATAATAATAATAATAATAATAATAATAATAATAATAATAATAATAACAGCAACAAAAAGTATAATAATTATAATAATAATAATAATTTATAATAATAAATTAATAATAAAAATTTATGAATAAATATCTAAATTATAGTCTTTAAATAATACTAAAGAGTATGTCTAATAATAATCTGAATAATGATCAACCATTTATTAACAATCACTCTAAACTTAATATCTAATATTACATTAATCTCTATTAATCTTCTCGATAATTTATGTTTGAAAAATGTCGCACATAAAAAAATTAAATAACCTGTTATAATCGAGGTAAAGGCTAGTTTTTGTCGACTTGACAATTCCTGTACTTAATATATCCACATCGGAATTGAGATGGAGGCAGGTTCCGTCTGTGATCTTGTGACCTGACTGGTTGTATAAACCGGTTTTTTGTCACCTTTACAAGCCCAGGAGACACGGGTAGATGGTCGGAGAATGTGGCCTGATGTTTCCTCGATACTTGTAAAGGACAAGACATGTTTGCGGATAAGGAGGTGGTGGTACCTGGTGTGGTGTCTCGAATTGTTCAAGACAAGTCACTTATGGAGGTTGAGTGTAATTCGTTGTTGGATTTTGAACTTTTCAAATGAATGATCCGAAAGAGGTTGAAGCACTCTGTAATTAAAGTTTCGTCTCTTTGCATTATTTCAAAAATTTTCATCCCATTACCTTTTTTAATACACATTTATCTCTTTTATTTCTGTTTTCTCAGTGATATTGTATGTCAAACATTCTTTTCATAATAAACTTTCCTAATTGTAAATCATTTATACGTCAGAGTGAAACTTAAATATTTGTCTAATTTTTCGTTCTAGTTTTAAGCAAACCAGCGCGTATATAAAATTTGTCTATAAGGCAGTATGTTTCTAATATTAATTTTTTGTATGATTCACATATATTTTTTCATTTACCATTGACTATTTACTGATAAAAATTTTTTCCATTTCTTGGGTGCGCTCGTTCAGGGGTGGATTTGCGGGAGGAGAAGAACGACAACCGATACCATTTTCTAAAATTCAATGCCATATAATTTGTCCGTTCCCGTGTAAATTTTACTTTATTCGAATATATCTTGTCTAATTTTTCGTTCTTATTTTAAGAACACTAGCGCATGTATACCTTTCTATAAAACAGTTTCTTTTTAATAGTTATTTTTGGTATGATTCATATACACTTTGTGCTTTAGCATTTACTATTTGATTTCTTGAGTGTTATGTATGTTTGTATAATTTTTTGAACGGTAATATCATTGTAAGAAAATAAACTGTTGTTTAATATCTATTATATTAATAATCTAAAGCGCTTTAAATTGCTTCCATTTTTTGGATGCACTCGTTCAGGGGTGGATTTGCGGGAGGAAACGAACGAGAAAGTATAACAATTCGTAAAAGTGAATGCCATATAATTTGTCCGCTCACCCGTAAATTTTACTTTATTCGATTTTACTCTGTTCAATATTTTCAGTTTCTTTTTTTTTTCGACTTTCCCCATAATCAAAGACTATGCTGTAAGGAGCAGTATTAGAGATTCATCATTTGACAAGCCAAAATAAAAATTATCCCTATTTTCAATATTTATATAATATTCTTTAATAATAAACAAACAAATTAATTAAAATAAAAAATAAATAAATCTCGAAAAATAAAAAAATATATATAATCATAATACATAATGCTGATAAAAAAATTATCGTATATTCCAGTTAATAATCGTAGTAATTGATTAATTCTTATAATTTAATAATAATCATAAATTATTAAAAATCATAATTTTAAAATCAGTAATATTCCTTGTTGGATTTTGAACTTTTCAAATGAATGATCCGAAAGAGGTTGAAGCACTCTGTAATTAAAGTTTCGTCTCTTTGCATTATTTCAAAAATTTTCATCCCATTACCTTTTTTAATACACATTTATCTCTTTTATTTCTGTTTTCTCATTGATATTGTATGTCAAACATTCTTTTCATAATAAACTTTCCTAATTGTAAATCATTTATGCGTCAGAGTGCAACTTAAATATTTGTCTAATTTTTCGTTCTTGTTTTAAGCAAACCAGCGCGTATATAAAATTTGTCTATAAGGCAGTATGTTTCTAATATTAATTTTTTGTATGATTCACATATATTTTTTTCATTTACAGATGACTATTTACTGATATAAATTTTTTCCATTTCTTGGGTGCGCTCGTTCATGGGTGGATTTGCGGGGGAGAAGAACGACAACCGATACCATTTTCTAAAATTCAATGCCATATAATGTGTCCGTTCCCGTGTAAATTTTACTTTATTCGAATATATCTTGTCTAATTTTTCGTTCTTATTTTAAGAACACTAGCACATGTATAACTTTCTATAAAACAGTTTCTTTTTAATAGTTATTTTTGGTATGATTCATATACACTTTGTCCTTTAGCATTTACTATTTGATTTCTTGAGTGGTATGTATGTTTGTATAATTTTTTGAACGGTAATATCATTGTAAGAAAATAAATTGTTGTTAAATATCTATTCTATTAATAATCTAAAGCTCTTTAAATTGCTTCCATTTTTTGGATGCACTCGTTCAGGGGTGGATTTGCGGGAGGAAACGAACGAGAAAGTATAACAATTCGTAAAAGTGAATGCCATATAATTTGTCCGTTCACCCGTAAATTTTACTTTATTCGATTTTACTCTGTTCAATATTTTCAGTTTCTTTTTTTTTTTTTCGACTTTCCCCATAATCAAAACCTATGCGGTAAGGAGCAGTATTAGAGATTCATCATTTGACAAGCCAAAATGCAACAGAATGCATGGAGGAAGTGATCTTGTGACACAACTATCCGAACCAAAATTACACTTTTAAAAACTTTTTCTCGGTAAAATATAATTATTCTAGTAACAGTGGAAATATTTTTACATTTTTAATTTTAACTACGAACGAAATTTGTTTTGGATAAACTTTCTTCTTTATGGTTTAGAATTTAGTAAATATGAATATAAGCCGGAGCAAAATAATTATCCCTAGTATTATATTAAAATAAACATTAAAAATTTTCTCTAATAATATACTTTAATAATAATCTCTAAAAAATTATCCCTATTTTCAATATTTATATAATATTCTTTAATAATAAACAAACAAAAAAAATAAAATAAAAAATAAATAAATCTCGAAAAATAAAAATATATATATAATCATAATACATAATGCTGATAAAAATTTATCGTATATTACACTTAATAATCGTAGTAATTGATTAATTCTCATTATTTAATAATAATCATAAATTATTAAAAATCATACTTTTAAAATCAGAAATAGCAACACCATACTCGCTCTAATAATAATAATAATAATATTAATGATAATAACAGTCGTTATATTTGTAAAAATTATAATAAGGAATAATAATAATAATAATAATAATAATAATAATAATAATAATAATAATAATAATAATAACAGCAACAAAAAGTATAATAATTATAATAATAATAATAATTTATAATAATAAATTAATAATAAAAATTTATGAATAAATATCTAAATTATAGTCTTTAAATAATACTAAAGAGTATGTCTAATAATAATCTGAATAATGATCAACCATTTATTAACAATCACTCTAAACTTAATATCTAATATTACATTAATCTCTATTAATCTTCTCGATAATTTATGTTTGAAAAATGTCGCACATAAAAAAATTAAATAACCTGTTATAATCGAGGTAAAGGCTAGTTTTTGTCGACTTGACAATTCCTGTACTTAATATATCCACATCGGAATTGAGATGGAGGCAGGTTCCGTCTGTGATCTTGTGACCTGACTGGTTGTATAAACCGGTTTTTTGTCACCTTTACAAGCCCAGGAGACACGGGTAGATGGTCGGAGAATGTGGCCTGATGTTTCCTCGATACTTGTAAAGGACAAGACATGTTTGCGGATAAGGAGGTGGTGGTACCTGGTGTGGTGTCTCGAATTGTTCAAGACAAGTCACTTATGGAGGTTGAGTGTAATTCGTTGTTGGATTTTGAACTTTTCAAATGAATGATCCGAAAGAGGTTGAAGCACTCTGTAATTAAAGTTTCGTCTCTTTGCATTATTTCAAAAATTTTCATCCCATTACCTTTTTTAATACACATTTATCTCTTTTATTTCTGTTTTCTCATTGATATTGTATGTCAAACATTCTTTTCATAATAAACTTTCCTAATTGTAAATCATTTATACGTCAGAGTGAAACTTAAATATTTGTCTAATTTTTCGTTCTAGTTTTAAGCAAACCAGCGCGTATATAAAATTTGTCTATAAGGCAGTATGTTTCTAATATTAATTTTTTGTATGATTCACATATATTTTTTCTTTTACCATTGACTATTTACTGATATAAATGTTTTCCATTTCTTGGGTGCGCTCGTTCAGGGGTGGATTTGCGGGAGGAGAAGAACGACAACCGATACCATTTTCTAAAATTCAATGCCATATAATTTGTCCGTTCCCGTGTAAATTTTACTTTATTCGAATATATCTTGTCTAATTTTTCGTTCTTATTTTAAGAACACTAGCAAATGTATAACTTTCTATAAAACAGTTTCTTTTTAATAGTTATTTTTGGTATGATTCATATACACTTTGTCCTTTAGCATTTACTATTTGATTTCTTGAGTGGTATGTATGTTTGTATAATTTTTTGAACGGTAATATCATTGTAAGAAAATAAATTGTTGTTAAATATCTATTCTATTAATAATCTAAAGCTCTTTAAATTGCTTCCATTTTTTGGATGCACTCGTTCAGGGGTGGATTTGCGGGAGGAAACGAACGAGAAAGTATAACAATTCGTAAAAGTGAATGCCATATAATTTGTCCGTTCACCCGTAAATTTTACTTTATTCGATTTTACTCTGTTCAATATTTTCAGTTTCTTTTTTTTTTTCGACTTTCCCCATAATCAAAGCCTATGCGGTAAGGAGCAGTATTAGAGATTCATCATTTGACAAGCCAAAATGCAACAGAATGCATGGAGGAAGTGATCTTGTGACACAACTATCCGAACCAAAATTACACTTTTAAAAACTTTTTCTCGGTAAAATATAGTTATTCTAGTAACAGTGGAAATATTTTTATATTTTTAATTTTAACTACGAACGAAATTTGTTTTGGATAAAGTTTCTTCTTTATGGTTTAGAATTTAGTAAATTTGAATATAAGCCGGAGCAAAATAATTATCCCTAGTATTATATTAAAATAAACATTAAAAATTTTCTCTAATAATATACTTTAATAATAATCTCTAAACAATTATCCCTATTTTCAATATTTATATAATATTCTTTAATAATAAACAAACAAATAAATTAAAATAAAAAATAAATAAATCTCGAAAAATAAAAATATGTATATAATCATAATACATAATGCTGATAAAAATTTATCGTATATTCCACTTAATAATCGTAGTAATTGATTAATTCTCATTATTTAATAATAATCATAAATTATTAAAAATCATACTTTTAAAATCAGAAATAGCAACACCATACTCGCTCTAATAATAATAATAATAATATTAATGATAATAACAGTCGTTATATTTGTAAAAATTATAATAAGGAATAATAATAATAATAATAATAATAATAATAATAATAATAATAATAATAATAATAATAATAATAATAATAACAGCAACAAAAAGTATAATAATTATAATAATAATAATAATTTATAATAATAAATTAATAATAAAAATTTATGAATAAATATCTAAATTATAGTCTTTAAATAATACTAAAGAGTATGTCTAATAATAATCTGAATAATGATCAACCATTTATTAACAATCACTCTAAACTTAATATCTAATATTACATTAATCTCTATTAATCTTCTCGATAATTTATGTTTGAAAAATGTCGCACATAAAAAAATTAAATAACCTGTTATAATCGAGGTAAAGGCTAGTTTTTGTCGACTTGACAATTCCTGTACTTAATATATCCACATCGGAATTGAGATGGAGGCAGGTTCCGTCTGTGATCTTGTGACCTGACTGGTTGTATAAACCGGTTTTTTGTCACCTTTACAAGCCCAGGAGACACGGGTAGATGGTCGGAGAATGTGGCCTGATGTTTCCTCGATACTTGTAAAGGACAAGACATGTTTGCGGATAAGGAGGTGGTGGTACCTGGTGTGGTGTCTCGAATTGTTCAAGACAAGTCACTTATGGAGGTTGAGTGTAATTCGTTGTTGGATTTTGAACTTTTCAAATGAATGATCCGAAAGAGGATGAAGCACTCTGTAATTAAGGTTTCGTCTCTTTGCATTATTTCAAAAATTTTCATCCCATTACCTTTTTTAATACACATTTATCTCTTTTATTTCTGTTTTCTCATTGATATTGTATGTCAAACATTCTTTTCATAATAAACTTTCCTAATTGTAAATCATTTATACGTCAGAGTGAAACTTAAATATTTGTCTAATTTTTCGTTCTAGTTTTAAGCAAACCAGCGCGTATATAAAATTTGTCTATAAGGCAGTATGTTTCTAATATTAATTTTTTGTATGATTCACATATATTTTTTCATTTACCATTGACTATTTACTGATATAAATTTTTTCCATTTCTTGGGTGCGCTCGTTCAGGGGTGGATTTGCGGGAGGAGAAGAACGACAACCGATACCATTTTCTAAAATTCAATGCCATATAATTTGTCCGTTCCCGTGTAAATTTTACTTTATTCGAATATATCTTGTCTAATTTTTCGTTCTTATTTTAAGAACATGTTTGTATAATTTTTTGAACGGTAATATCATTGTAAGAAAATAAATTGTTGTTAAATATCTATTCTATTAATAATCTAAAGCTCTTTAAATTGCTTCCATTTTTTGGATGCACTCGTTCAGGGGTGGATTTGCGGGAGGAAACGAACGAGAAAGTATAACAATTCGTAAAAGTGAATGCCATATAATTTGTCCATTCACCCGTAAATTTTACTTTATTCGATTTTACTCTGTTCAATATTTTCAGTTTTTTTTTTTTTTTTTCGACTTTCCCCATAATCAAAGCCTATGCGGTAAGGAGCAGTATTAGAGATTCATCATTTGACAAGCCAAAATGCAACAGAATGCATGGAGGAAGTGATCTTGTGACACAACTATCCGAACCAAAATTACACTTTTAAAAACTTTTTCTTGGTAAAATATAATTATTCTAGTAACAGTGGAAATATTTTTACATTTTTAATTTTAACTACGAACGAAATTTGTTTTGGATAAACTTTCTTCTTTATGGTTTAGAATTTAGTAAATTTGAATATAAGCCGGAGCAAAATAATTATCCCTAGTATTATATTAAAATAAACATTAAAAATTTTCTCTAATAATATACTTTAATAATAATCTCTAAAAAATTATACATATTTTCAATATTTATATAATATTCTTTAATAATAAACAAACAAATAAATTAAAATAAAAAATAAATAAATCTCGAAAAATAAAAATATATATATAATCATAATACATAATGCTGATAAAAAATTATAGTATATTCCAGTTAATAATCGTAGTAATTGATTAATTCTCATTATTTAATAATAATCATAAATTATTAAAAATCATACTTTTAAAACCAGAAATAGCAACACCATACTCGCTCTAATAATAATAATAATAATATTAATGATAATAACAGTCGTTATATTTGTAAAAATTATAATAAGGAATAATAATAATAATAATAATAATAATAATAATAATAATTATAATAATAATAATAATAACAGCAACAAAAAGTATAATAATTATAATAATAATAATAATTTATAATAATAAATTAATAATAAAAATTTATGAATAAATATCTAAATTATAGTCTTTAAATAATACTAAAGAGTATGTCTAATAATAATCTGAATAATGATCAACCATTTATTAACAATCACTCTAAACTTAATATCTAATATTACATTAATCTCTATTAATCTTCTCGATAATTTATGTTTGAAAAATGTCGCACATAAAAAAATTAAATAACCTGTTATAATCGAGGTAAAGGCTAGTTTTTGTCGACTTGACAATTCCTGTA
Source organism: Maratus michaelseni (assembly GCA_963931845.1). Taxonomy (NCBI): domain Eukaryota; kingdom Metazoa; phylum Arthropoda; class Arachnida; order Araneae; family Salticidae; genus Maratus; species Maratus michaelseni. The sequence continues at coordinate 151,052,051 of OZ007591.1, read as the reverse complement.
CTTAATATATCCACATCGGAATTGAGATGGAGGCAGGTTCCGTCTGTGATCTTGTGACCTGACTGGTTGTATAAACCGGTTTTTTGTCACCTTTACAAGCCCAGGAGACACGGGTAGATGGTCGGAGAATGTGGCCTGATGTTTCCTCGATACTTGTAAAGGACAAGACATGTTTGCGGATAAGGAGGTGGTGGTACCTGGTGTGGTGTCTCGAATTGTTCAAGACAAGTCACTTATGGAGGTTGAGTGTAATTCGTTGTTGGATTTTGAACTTTTCAAATGAATGATCCGAAAGAGGTTGAAGCACTCTGTAATTAAAGTTTCGTCTCTTTGCATTATTTCAAAAATTTTCATCCCATTACCTTTTTTAATACACATTTATCTCTTTTATTTCTGTTTTCTCTATTGATATTGTATGTCAAACATTCTTTTCATAATAAAATTTCCTAATTGTAAATCATTTATACGTCAGAGTGCAACTTAAATATTTGTCTAATTTTTCGTTCTAGTTTTAAGCAAACCAGCGCGTATATAAAATTTGTCTGTAAGGCAGTATGTTTCTAATATTAATTTTTTGTATGATTCACATATATTTTTTCATTTACCATTGACTATTTACTGATATAAATTTTTTCCATTTCTTGGGTGCGCTCGTTCAGGGGTGGATTTGCGGGAGGAGAAGAACGACAACCGATACCATTTTCTAAAATTCAATGCCATATAATTTGTCCGTTCCCGTGTAAATTTTACTTTATTCGAATATATCTTGTCTAATTTTTCGTTCTTATTTTAAGAACACTAGCGCATGTATAACTTTCTATAAAACAGTTTCTTTTTAATAGTTATTTTTGGTATGATTCATATACACTTTGTCCTTTAGCATTTACTATTTGATTTCTTGAGTGGTATGTATGTTTGTATAATTTTTTGAACGGTAATATCATTGTAAGAAAATAAATTGTTGTTAAATATCTATTCTATTAATAATCTAAAGCTCTTTAAATTGCTTCCATTTTTTGGATGCACTCGTTCAGGGGTGGATTTGCGGGAGGAAACGAACGAGAAAGTATAACAATTCGTAAAAGTGAATGCCATATAATTTGTCCGTTCACCCGTAAATTTTACTTTATTCGATTTTACTCTGTTCAATATTTTCAGTTTCTTTTTTTTTTCGACTTTCCCCATAATCAAAGCCTATGCGGTAAGGAGCAGTATTAGAGATTCATCATTTGACAAGCCAAAATGCAACAGAATGCATGGAGGAAGTGATCTTGTGACACAACTATCCGAACCAAAATTACACTTTTAAAAACTTTTTCTCGGTAAAATATAATTATTCTAGTAACAGTGGAAATATTTTTACATTTTTAATTTTAACTACGAACGAAATTTGTTTTGGATAAAGTTTCTTCTTTATGGTTTAGAATTTAGTAAATTTGAATATAAGCCGGAGCAAAATAATTATCCCTAGTATTATATTAAAATAAACATTAAAAATTTTCTCTAATAATATACTTTAATAATAATCTCTAAACAATTATCCCTATTTTCAATATTTATATAATATTCTTTAATAATAAACAAACAAATAAATTAAAATAAAAAATAAATAAATCTCGAAAAATAAAAATATATATATAATCATAATACATAATGCTGATAAAAATTTATCGTATATTCCACTTAATAATCGTAGTAATTGATTAATTCTCATTATTTAATAATAATCATAAATTATTAAAAATCATACTTTTAAAATCAGAAATAGCAACACCATACTCGCTCTAATAATAATAATAATAATATTAATGATAATAACAGTCGTTATATTTGTAAAAATTATAATAAGGAATAATAATAATAATAATAATAATAATAATAATAATAATAATAATAATAATAATAATAATAATAATAATAACAGCAACAAAAAGTATAATAATTATAATAATAATAATAATTTATAATAATAAATTAATAATAAAAATTTATGAATAAATATCTAAATTATAGTCTTTAAATAATACTAAAGAGTATGTCTAATAATAATCTGAATAATGATCAACCATTTATTAACAATCACTCTAAACTTAATATCTAATATTACATTAATCTCTATTAATCTTCTCGATAATTTATGTTTGAAAAATGTCGCACATAAAAAAATTAAATAACCTGTTATAATCGAGGTAAAGGCTAGTTTTTGTCGACTTGACAATTCCTGTACTTAATATATCCACATCGGAATTGAGATGGAGGCAGGTTCCGTCTGTGATCTTGTGACCTGACTGGTTGTATAAACCGGTTTTTTGTCACCTTTACAAGCCCAGGAGACACGGGTAGATGGTCGGAGAATGTGGCCTGATGTTTCCTCGATACTTGTAAAGGACAAGACATGTTTGCGGATAAGGAGGTGGTGGTACCTGGTGTGGTGTCTCGAATTGTTCAAGACAAGTCACTTATGGAGGTTGAGTGTAATTCGTTGTTGGATTTTGAACTTTTCAAATGAATGATCCGAAAGAGGTTGAAGCACTCTGTAATTAAAGTTTCGTCTCTTTGCATTATTTCAAAAATTTTCATCCCATTACCTTTTTTAATACACATTTATCTCTTTTATTTCTGTTTTCTCATTGATATTGTATGTCAAACATTCTTTTCATAATAAACTTTCCTAATTGTAAATCATTTATACGTCAGAGTGAAACTTAAATATTTGTCTAATTTTTCGTTCTAGTTTTAAGCAAACCAGCGCGTATATAAAATTTGTCTATAAGGCAGTATGTTTCTAATATTAATTTTTTGTATGATTCACATATATTTTTTCATTTACCATTGACTATTTACTGATATAAATTTTTTGTGCGCTCGTTCAGGGGTGGATTTGCGGGAGGAGAAGAACGACAACCGATACCATTTTCTAAAATTCAATGCCATATAATTTGTCCGTTCCCGTGTAAATTTTACTTTATTCGAATATATCTTGTCTAATTTTTCGTTCTTATTTTAAGAACACTAGCACATGTATAACTTTCTATAAACAGTTTCTTTTTAATAGTTATTTTTGGTATGATTCATATACACTTTGTCCTTTAGCATTTACTATTTGATTTCTTGAGTGGTATGTATGTTTGTATAATTTTTTGAACGGTAATATCATTGTAAGAAAATAAATTGTTGTTAAATATCTATTCTATTAATAATCTAAAGCTCTTTAAATTGCTTCCATTTTTTGGATGCACTCGTTCAGGGGTGGATTTGCGGGAGGAAACGAACGAGAAAGTATAACAATTCGTAAAAGTGAATGCCATATAATTTGTCCGTTCACCCGTAAATTTTACTTTATTCGATTTTACTCTGTTCAATATTTTCAGTTTCTTTTTTTTTTTTCGACTTTCCCCATAATCAAAACCTATGCGGTAAGGAGCAGTATTAGAGATTCATCATTTGACAAGCCAAAATGCAACAGAATGCATGGAGGAAGTGATCTTGTGACACAACTATCCGAACCAAAATTACACTTTTAAAAACTTTTTCTCGGTAAAATATAATTATTCTAGTAACAGTGGAAATATTTTTACATTTTTAATTTTAACTACGAACGAAATTTGTTTTGGATAAACTTTCTTCTTTATGGTTTAGAATTTAGTAAATATGAATATAAGCCGGAGCAAAATAATTATCCCTAGTATTATATTAAAATAAACATTAAAAATTTTCTCTAATAATATACTTTAATAATAATCTCTAAAAAATTATCCCTATTTTCAATATTTATATAATATTCTTTAATAATAAACAAACAAAAAAAATAAAATAAAAAATAAATAAATCTCGAAAAATAAAAATATATATATAATCATAATACATAATGCTGATAAAAATTTATCGTATATTCCACTTAATAATCGTAGTAATTGATTAATTCTCATTATTTAATAATAATCATAAATTATTAAAAATCATACTTTTAAAATCAGAAATAGCAACACCATACTCGCTCTAATAATAATAATAATAATATTAATGATAATAACAGTCGTTATATTTGTAAAAATTATAATAAGGAATAATAATAATAATAATAATAATAATAATAATAATAATAATAATAATAATAATAATAATAATAATAATAATAATAATAATAATAATAATAATAATAATAATAATAATAACAGCAACAAAAAGTATAATAATTATAATAATAATAATAATTTATAATAATAAATTAATAATAAAAATTTATGAATAAATATCTAAATTATAGTCTTTAAATAATACTAAAGAGTATGTCTAATAATAATCTGAATAATGATCAACCATTTATTAACAATCACTCTAAACTTAATATCTAATATTACATTAATCTCTATTAATCTTCTCGATAATTTATGTTTGAAAAATGTCGCACATAAAAAAATTAAATAACCTGTTATAATCGAGGTAAAGGCTAGTTTTTGTCGACTTGACAATTCCTGTACTTAATATATCCACATCGGAATTGAGATGGAGGCAGGTCCCGTCTGTGATCTTGTGACCTGACTGGTTGTATAAACCGGTTTTTTGTCACCTTTACAAGCCCAGGAGACACGGGTAGATGGTCGGAGAATGTGGCCTGATGTTTCCTCGATACTTGTAAAGGACAAGACATGTTTGCGGATAAGGAGGTGGTGGTACCTGGTGTGGTGTCTCGAATTGTTCAAGACAAGTCACTTATGGAGGTTGAGTGTAATTCGTTGTTGGATTTTGAACTTTTCAAATGAATGATCCGAAAGAGGTTGAAGCACTCTGTAATTAAAGTTTCGTCTCTTTGCATTATTTCAAAAATTTTCATCCCATTACCTTTTTTAATACACATTTATCTCTTTTATTTCTGTTTTCTCATTGATATTGTATGTCAAACATTCTTTTCATAATAAACTTTCCTAATTGTAAATCATTTATACGTCAGAGTGAAACTTAAATATTTGTCTAATTTTTCGTTCTAGTTTTAAGCAAACCAGCGCGTATATAAAATTTGTCTATAAGGCAGTATGTTTCTAATATTAATTTTTTGTATGATTCACATATATTTTTTCATTTACCATTGACTATTTACTGATATAAATGTTTTCCATTTCTTGGGTGCGCTCGTTCAGGGGTGGATTTGCGGGAGGAGAAGAACGACAACCGATACCATTTTCTAAAATTCAATGCCATATAATTTGTCCGTTCCCGTGTAAATTTTACTTTATTCGAATATATCTTGTCTAATTTTTCGTTCTTATTTTAAGAACACTAGCAAATGTATAACTTTCTATAAAACAGTTTCTTTTTAATAGTTATTTTTGGTATGATTCATATACACTTTGTCCTTTAGCATTTACTATTTGATTTCTTGAGTGGTATGTATGTTTGTATAATTTTTTGAACGGTAATATCATTGTAAGAAAATAAATTGTTGTTAAATATCTATTCTATTAATAATCTAAAGCTCTTTAAATTGCTTCCATTTTTTGGATGCACTCGTTCAGGGGTGGATTTGCGGGAGGAAACGAACGAGAAAGTATAACAATTCGTAAAAGTGAATGCCATATAATTTGTCCGTTCACCCGTAAATTTTACTTTATTCGATTTTACTTTGTTCAATATTTTCAGTTTCTTTTTTTCTTTTTCGACTTTCCCCATAATCAAAGCCTATGCGGTAAGGAGCAGTATTAGAGATTCATCATTTGACAAGCCAAAATGCAACAGAATGCATGGAGGAAGTGATCTTGTGACACAACTATCCGAACCAAAATTACACTTTTAAAAACTTTTTCTCGGTAAAATATAATTATTCTAGTAACAGTGGAAATATTTTTACATTTTTAATTTTAACTACGAACGAAATTTGTTTTGGATAAAGTTTCTTCTTTATGGTTTAGAATTTAGTAAATTTGAATATAAGCCGGAGCAAAATAATTATCCCTAGTATTATATTAAAATAAACATTAAAAATTTTCTCTAATAATATACTTTAATAATAATCTCTAAACAATTATCCCTATTTTCAATATTTATATAATATTCTTTAATAATAAACAAACAAATAAATTAAAATAAAAAATAAATAAATCTCGAAAAATAAAAATATATATATAATCATAATACATAATGCTGATAAAAATTTATCGTATATTCCACTTAATAATCGTAGTAATTGATTAATTCTCATTATTTAATAATAATCATAAATTATTAAAAATCATACTTTTAAAATCAGAAATAGCAACACCATACTCGCTCTAATAATAATAATAATATTATTAATGATAATAACAGTCGTTATATTTGTAAAAATTATAATAAGGAATAATAATAATAATAATAATAATAATAATAATAATAATAATAATAATAATAATAATAATAATAATAACAGCAACAAAAAGTATAATAATTATAATAATAATAATAATTTATAATAATAAATTAATAATAAAAATTTATGAATAAATATCTAAATTATAGTCTTTAAATAATACTAAAGAGTATGTCTAATAATAATCTGAATAATGATCAACCATTTATTAACAATCACTCTAAACTTAATATCTAATATTACATTAATCTCTATTAATCTTCTCGATAATTTATGTTTGAAAAATGTCGCACATAAAAAAATTAAATAACCTGTTATAATCGAGGTAAAGGCTAGTTTTTGTAGACTTGACAATTCCTGTACTTAATATATCCACATCGGAATTGAGATGGAGGCAGGTTCCGTCTGTGATCTTGTGACCTGACTGGTTGTATAAACCGGTTTTTTGTCACCTTTACAAGCCCAGGAGACACGGGTAGATGGTCGGAGAATGTGGCCTGATGTTTCCTCGATACTTGTAAAGGACAAGACATGTTTGCGGATAAGGAGGTGGTGGTACCTGGTGTGGAGTCTCGAATTGTTCAAGACAAGTCACTTATGGAGGTTGAGTGTAATTCGTTGTTGGATTTTGAACTTTTCAAATGAATGATCCGAAAGAGGTTGAAGCACTCTGTAATTAAAGTTTCGTCTCTTTGCATTATTTCAAAAATTTTCATCCCATTACCTTTTTAATACACATTTATCTCTTTTATTTCTGTTTTCTCATTGATATTGTATGTCAAACATTCTTTTCATAATAAACTTTCCTAATTGTAAATCATTTATACGTCAGAGTGAAACTTAAATATTTGTCTAATTTTTCGTTCTAGTTTTAAGCAAACCAGCGCGTATATAAAATTTGTCTATAAGGCAGTATGTTTCTAATATTAATTTTTTGTATGATTCACATATATTTTTTCATTTACCATTGACTATTTACTGATATAAATTTTTTCCATTTCTTAGGTGCGCTCGTTCAGGGGTGGATTTGCGGGAGGAGAAGAACGACAACCGATACCATTTTCTAAAATTCAATGCCATATAATTTGTCCGTTCCCGTGTAAATTTTACTTTATTCGAATATATCTTGTCTAATTTTTCGTTCTTATTTTAAGAACACTAGCACATGTATAACTTTCTATAAAACAGTTTCTTTTTAATAGTTATTTTTGGTATGATTCATATACACTTTGTCCTTTAGCATTTACTATTTGATTTCTTGAGTGGTATGTATGTTTGTATAATTTTTTGAACGGTAATATCATTGTAAGAAAATAAATTGTTGTTAAATATCTATTCTATTAATAATCTAAAGCTCTTTAAATTGCTTCCATTTTTTGGATGCACTCGTTCAGGGGTGGATTTGCGGGAGGAAACGAACGAGAAAGTATAACAATTCGTAAAAGTGAATGCCATATAATTTGTCCGTTCACCCGTAAATTTTACTTTATTCGATTTTACTCTGTTCAATATTTTCAGTTTCTTTTTTTTTTTCGACTTTCCCCATAATCAAAGCCTATGCGGTAAGGAGCAGTATTAGAGATTCATCATTTGACAAGCCAAAATGCAACAGAATGCATGGAGGAAGTGATCTTGTGACACAACTATCCGAACCAAAATTACACTTTTAAAAACTTTTTCTCGGTAAAATATAATTATTCTAGTAACAGTGGAAATATTTTTACATTTTTAATTTTAACTACGAACGAAATTTGTTTTGGATAAACTTTCTTCTTTATGGTTTAGAATTTAGTAAATATGAATATAAGCCGGAGCAAAATAATTATCCCTAGTATTATATTAAAATAAACATTAAAAATTTTCTCTAATAATATACTTTAATAATAATCTCTAAAAAATTATCCCTATTTTCAATATTTATATAATATTCTTTAATAATAAACAAACAAATAAATTAAAATAAAAAATAAATAAATCTCGAAAAATAAAAATATATATATAATCATAATACATAATGCTGATAAAAATTTATCGTATATTCCACTTAATAATCGTAGTAATTGATTAATTCTCATTATTTAATAATAATCATAAATTATTAAAAATCATACTTTTAAAATCAGAAATAGCAACACCATACTCGCTCTAATAATAATAATAATAATATTAATGATAATAACAGTCGTTATATTTGTAAAAATTATAATAAGGAATAATAATAATAATAATAATAATAATAATAATAATAATAATAATAATAACAGCAACAAAAAGTATAATAATTATAATAATAATAATAATTTATAATAATAAATTAATAATAAAAATTTATGAATAAATATCTAAATTGTAGTCTTTAAATAATACTAAAGAGTATGTCTAATAATAATCTGAATAATGATCAACCATTTATTAACAATCACTCTAAACTTAATATCTAATATTACATTAATCTCTATTAATCTTCTCGATAATTTATGTTTGAAAAATGTCGCACATAAAAAAATTAAATAACCTGTTATAATCGAGGTAAAGGCTAGTTTTTGTCGACTTGACAATTCCTGTACTTAATATATCCACATCGGAATTGAGATGGAGGCAGGTTCCGTCTGTGATCTTGTGACCTGACTGGTTGTATAAACCGGTTTTTTGTCACCTTTACAAGCCCAGGAGACACGGGTAGATGGTCGGAGAATGTGGCCTGATGTTTCCTCGATACTTGTAAAGGACAAGACATGTTTGCGGATAAGGAGGTGGTGGTACCTGGTGTGGTGTCTCGAATTGTTCAAGACAAGTCACTTATGGAGGTTGAGTGTAATTCGTTGTTGGATTTTGAACTTTTCAAATGAATGATCCGAAAGAGGTTGAAGCACTCTGTAATTAAAGTTTCGTCTCTTTGCATTATTTCAAAAATTTTCATCCCATTACCTTTTTTAATACACATTTATCTCTTTTATTTCTGTTTTCTCATTGATATTGTATGTCAAACATTCTTTTCATAATAAACTTTCCTAATTGTAAATCATTTATACGTCAGAGTGAAACTTAAATATTTGTCTAATTTTTCGTTCTAGTTTTAAGCAAACCAGCGCGTATATAAAATTTGTCTATAAGGCAGTATGTTTCTAATATTAATTTTTTGTATGATTCACATATATTTTTTCATTTACCATTGACTATTTACTGATATAAATTTTTTCCATTTCTTGGGTGCGCTCGTTCAGGGGTGGATTTGCGGGAGGAGAAGAACGACAACCGATACCATTCTCTAAAATTCAACGCCATATAATTTGTCCGTTCCCGTGTAAATTTTACTTTATTCGAATATATCTTGTCTAATTTTTCGTTCTTATTTTAAGAACACTAGCACATGTATAACTTTCTATAAAACAGTTTCTTTTTAATAGTTATTTTTGGTATGATTCATATACACTTTGTCCTTTAGCATTTACTATTTGATTTCTTGAGTGGTATGTATGTTTGTATAATTTTTTGAACGGTAATATCATTGTAAGAAAATAAATTGTTGTTAAATATCTATTCTATTAATAATCTAAAGCTCTTTAAATTGCTTCCATTTTTTGGATGCACTCGTTCAGGGGTGGATTTGCGGGAGGAAACGAACGAGAAAGTATAACAATTCGTAAAAGTGAATGCCATATAATTTGTCCGTTCACCCGTAAATTTTACTTTATTCGATTTTACTCTGTTCAATGTTTTCAGTTTCTTTTTTTTTTCGACTTTCCCCATAATCAAAGCCTATCCGGTAAGGAGCAGTATTAGAGATTCATCATTTGACAAGCCAAAATGCAACAGAATGCATGGAGGAAGTGATCTTGTGACACAACTATCCGAACCAAAATTACACTTTTAAAAACTTTTTCTCGGTAAAATATAATTATTCTAGTAACAGTGGAAATATTTTTACATTTTTAATTTTAACTACGAACGAAATTTGTTTTGCATAAACTTTCTTCTTTATGGTTTAGAATTTAGTAAATTTGAATATAAGCCGGAGCAAAATAATTATCCCTAGTATTATATTAAAATAAACATTAAAAATTTTCTCTAATAATATACTTTAATAATAATCTCTAAAAAATTATCCCTATTTTCAATATTTATATAATATTCTTTAATAATAAACAAACAAATAAATTAAAATAAAAAATAAATAAATCTCGAAAAATAAAAATATATATATAATCATAATACATAATGCTGATAAAAATTTATCGTATATTCCACTTAATAATCGTAGTAATTGATTAATTCTCATTATTTAATAATAATCATAAATTATTAAAAATCATACTTTTAAAATCAGAAATAGCAACACCATACTCGCTCTAATAATAATAATAATAATATTAATGATAATAACAGTCGTTATATTTGTAAAAATTATAATAAGGAATAATAATAATAATAATAATAATAATAATAATAATAATAATAATAATAATAATAATAATAATAATAATAATAATAATAATAATAATAATAATAATAATAATAATAACAGCAACAAAAAGTATAATAATTATAATAATAATAATAATTTATAATAATAAATTAATAATAAAAATTTATGAATAAATATCTAAATTATAGTCTTTAAATAATACTAAAGAGTATGTCTAATAATAATCTGAATAATGATCAACCATTTATTAACAATCACTCTAAACTTAATATCTAATATTACATTAATCTCTATTAATCTTCTCGATAATTTATGTTTGAAAAATGTCGCACATAAAAAAATTAAATAACCTGTTATAATCGAGGTAAAGGCTAGTTTTTGTCGACTTGACAATTCCTGTACTTAATATATCCACATCGGAATTGAGATGGAGGCAGGTTCCGTCTGTGATCTTGTGACCTGACTGGTTGTATAAACCGGTTTTTTGTCACCTTTACAAGCCCAGGAGACACGGGTAGATGGTCGGAGAATGTGGCCTGATGTTTCCTCGATACTTGTAAAGGACAAGACATGTTTGCGGATAAGGAGGTGGTGGTACCTGGTGTGGTGTCTCGAATTGTTCAAGACAAGTCACTTATGGAGGTTGAGTGTAATTCGTTGTTGGATTTTGAACTTTTCAAATGAATGATCCGAAAGAGGTTGAAGCACTCTGTAATTCAAGTTTCGTCTCTTTGCATTATTTCAAAAATTTTCATCCCATTACCTTTTTTAATACACATTTATCTCTTTTATTTCTGTTTTCTCATTGATATTGTATGTCAAACATTCTTTTCATAATAAACTTTCCTAATTGTAAATCATTTATACGTCAGAGTGAAACTTAAATATTTGTCTAATTTTTCGTTCTAGTTTTAAGCAAACCAGCGCGTATATAAAATTTGTCTATAAGGCAGTATGTTTCTAATATTAATTTTTTGTATGATTCACATATATTTTTTCATTTACCATTGACTATTTACTGATATAAATTTTTTCCATTTCTTGGGTGCGCTCGTTCAGGGGTGGATTTGCGGGAGGAGAAGAACGACAACCGATACCATTCTCTAAAATTCAACGCCATATAATTTGTCCGTTCCCGTGTAAATTTTACTTTATTCGAATATATCTTGTCTAATTTTTCGTTCTTATTTTAAGAACACTAGCACATGTATAACTTTCTATAAAACAGTTTCTTTTTAATAGTTATTTTTGGTATGATTCATATACACTTTGTCCTTTAACATTTACTATTTGATTTCTTGAGTGGTATGTATGTTTGTATAATTTTTTGAACGGTAATATCATTGTAAGAAAATAAATTGTTGTTAAATATCTATTCTATTAATAATCTAAAGCTCTTTAAATTGCTTCCATTTTTTGGATGCACTCGTTCAGGGGTGGATTTGCGGGAGGAAACGAACGAGAAAGTATAACAATTCGTAAAAGTGAATGCCATATAATTTGTCCGTTCACCCGTAAATTTTACTTTATTCGATTTTACTCTGTTCAATATTTTCAGTTTCTTTTTTTTTTCGACTTTCCCCATAATCAAAGCCTATCCGGTAAGGAGCAGTATTAGAGATTCATCATTTGACAAGCCAAAATGCAACAGAATGCATGGAGGAAGTGATCTTGTGACACAACTATCCGAACCAAAATTACACTTTTAAAAACTTTTTCTCGGTAAAATATAATTATTCTAGTAACAGTGGAAATATTTTTACATTTTTAATTTTAACTACGAACGAAATTTGTTTTGCATAAACTTTCTTCTTTATGGTTTAGAATTTAGTAAATTTGAATATAAGCCGGAGCAAAATAATTATCCCTAGTATTATATTAAAATAAACATTAAAAATTTTCTCTAATAATATACTTTAATAATAATCTCTAAAAAATTATCCCTATTTTCAATATTTATATAATATTCTTTAATAATAAACAAACAAATAAATTAAAATAAAAAATAAATAAATCTCGAAAAATAAAAAAAAATATATAATCATAATACATAATGCTGATAAAAATTTATCGTATATTCCACTTAATAATCGTAGTAATTGATTAATTCTCATTATTTAATAATAATCATAAATTATTAAAAATCATACTTTTAAAATCAGAAATAGCAACACCATACTCGCTCTAATAATAATAATAATAATATTAATGATAATAACAGTCGTTATATTTGTAAAAATTATAATAAGGAATAATAATAATAATAATAATAATAATAATAATAATAATAATAATAATAATAATAATAATAATAATAATAATAATAATAATAATAACAGCAACAAAAAGTATAATAATTATAATAATAATAATAATTTATAATAATAAATTAATAATAAAAATTTATGAATAAATATCTAAATTATAGTCTTTAAATAATACTAAAGAGTATGTCTAATAATAATCTGAATAATGATCAACCATTTATTAACAATCACTCTAAACTTAATATCTAATATTACATTAATCTCTATTAATCTTCTCGATAATTTATGTTTGAAAAATGTCGCACATAAAAAAATTAAATAACCTGTTATAATCAAGGTAAAGGCTAGTTTTTGTCGACTTGACAATTCCTGTACTTAATATATCCACATCGGAATTGAGATGGAGGCAGGTTCCGTCTGTGATCTTGTGACCTGACTGGTTGTATAAACCGGTTTTTTGTCACCTTTACAAGCCCAGGAGACACGGGTAGATGGTCGGAGAATGTGGCCTGATGTTTCCTCGGTACTTGTAAAGGACAAGACATGTTTGCGGATAAGGAGGTGGTGGTACCTGGTGTGGTGTCTCGAATTGTTCAAGACAAGTCACTTATGGAGGTTGAGTGTAATTCGTTGTTGGATTTTGAACTTTTCAAATGAATGATCCGAAAGAGGTTGAAGCACTCTGTAATTAAAGTTTCGTCTCTTTGCATTATTTCAAAAATTTTCATCCCATTATATTTTTTAATACACATTTATCTCTTTTATTTCTGTTTTCTCATTGATATTGTATGTCAAACATTCTTTTCATAATAAACTTTCCTAATTGTAAATCATTTATACGTCAGAGTGCAACTTAAATATTGTATACCATTGTATACCATTTTCTAAAATTCAAGGCCATATAATGTGTCCGTTCCCGTGTAAATTTTACTTTATTCGAATATATCTTGTCTAATTTTTCGTTCTTATTTTAAGAACACTAGCACATGTATAACTTTCTATAAAACAGTTTCTTTTTAATAGTTATTTTTGGTATAATTCATATACACTTTGTCCTTTAGCATTTACTATTTGATTTCTTGAGTGGTATGTATGTTTGTATAATTTTTTGAACGGTAATATCATTGTAAGAAAATAAATTGTTGTTAAATATCTATTCTATTAATAATCTAAAGCTCTTTAAATTGCTTATTTTTTGGATGCACTCGTTCAGGGGTGGATTTGCGGGAGGAAACGAACGAGAAAGTATAACAATTCGTAAAAGTGAATGCCATATAATTTGTCCGTTCACCCGTAAATTTTACTTTATTCGATTTTACTCTGTTCAATATTTTCAGTTTCTTTTTTTTTTTTAGACTTTCCCCATAATCAAAGCCTATCCGGTAAGGAGCAGTATTAGAGATTCATCATTTGACAAGCCAAAATACAACAGAATGCATGGAGGAAGTGATCTTGTGACACAACTATCCGAACCAAAATTACACTTTTAAAAACTTTTTCTCGGTAAAATATAATTATTCTAGTAACAGTGGAAATATTTTTACATTTTTAATTTTAACTACGAACGAAATTTGTTTTGGATAAACTTTCTTCTTTATGGTTTAGAATTTAGTAAATTTGAATATAAGCCGGAGCAAAATAATTATCCCTAGTATTATATTAAAATAAACATTAAAAATTTTCTCTAATAATATACTTTAATAATAATCTCTAAAAAATTATCCCTATTTTCAATATTTATATAATATTCTTTAATAATAAACAAACAAATAAATTAAAATAAAAAATAAATAAATCTCGAAAAATAAAAATATATATATAATCATAATACATAATGCTGATAAAAATTTATCGTATATTCCACTTAATAATCGTAGTAATTGATTAATTCTCATTATTTAATAATAATCATAAATTATTAAAAATCATACTTTTAAAATCAGAAATAGCAACACCATACTCGCTCTAATAATAATAATAATAATATTAATGATAATAACAGTCGTTATATTTGTAAAAATTATAATAAGGAATAATAATAATAATAATAATAATAATAATAATAATAATAATAATAATAATAATAACAGCAACAAAAAGTATAATAATTATAATAATAATAATAATTTATAATAATAAATTAATAATAAAAATTTATGAATAAATATCTAAATTATAGTCTTTAAATAATACTAAAGTGTATGTCTAATAATAATCTGAATAATGATCAACCATTTATTAACAATCACTCTAAACTTAATATCTAATATTACATTAATCTCTATTAATCTTCTCCATAATTTATGTTTGAAAAATGTCGCACATAAAAAAATTAAATAACCTGTTATAATCGAGGTAAAGGCTAGTTTTTGTCGACTTGACAATTCCTGTACTTAATATATCCACATCGGAATTGAGATGGAGGCAGGTTCCGTCTGTGATCTTGTGACCTGACTGGTTGTATAAACCGGTTTTTTGTCACCTTTACAAGCCCAGGAGACACGGGTAGATGGTCGGAGAATGTGGCCTGATGTTTCCTCGATACTTGTAAAGGACAAGACATGTTTGCGGATAAGGAGGTGGTGGTACCTGGTGTGGTGTCTCGAATTGTTCAAGACAAGTCACTTATGGAGGTTGAGTGTAATTTTCAAATGAATGATCCGAAAGAGGTTGAAGCACTCTGTAATTAATGTTTCGTCTCTTTGCATTATTTCAAAAATTTTCATCCCATTACCTTTTTTAATACACATTTATCTCTTTTATTTCTGTTTTCTCATTGATATTGTATGTCAAACATTCTTTTCATAATAAACTTTCCTAATTGTAAATCATTTATACGTCAGAGTGCAACTTAAATATTTGTCTAATTTTTCGTTCGAGTTTTAAGCAAACCAGCGCGTATATAAAATTTGTCTATAAGGCAGTATGTTTCTAATATTAATTTTTTGTATGATTCACATATATTTTTTCATTTACCTTTGACTATTTACTGTTATAAATTTTTTCCATTTCTTGGGTGCGCTCGTTCAGGGGTGGATTTGCGGGAGGAGAAGAACGACAACCGATACCATTTTCTAAAATTCAATGCCATATAATTTGTCCGTTCCCGTGTAAATTTTACTTTATTCGAATATATCTTGTCTAATTTTTCGTTCTTATTTTAAGCACACTAGCGCATGTATACCTTTCTATAAAACAATTTCTTTTTAATAGTTATTTTTGGTATGATTCATATACACTTTGTCCTTTAGCATTTACTATTTGATTTCTTGAGTGTTATGTATGTTTGTATAATTTTTTGAACGGTAATATCATTGTAAGAAAATAAACTGTTGTTTAATATCTATTATATTAATAATCTAAAGCGCTTTAAATTGCTTCCATTTTTTGGATGCACTCGTTCAGGGGTGGATTTGCGGGAGAAAACGAACGAGAAAGTATAACAATTCGTAAAAGTGAATGCCATATAATTTGTCCGTTCACCCGTAAATTTTACTTTATTCGATTTTACTTTGTTCAATATTTTAAGTTTCTTTTTTTCTTTTTCGACTTTCCCCATAATCAAAGCCTATGCGGTAAGGAGCAGTATTAGAGATTCATCATTTGACAAGCCAAAATAAAAATTATCCCTATTTTCAATATTTATATAATATTCTTTAATAATAAACAAACAAATTAATTAAAATAAAAAATAAATAAATCTCGAAAAATAAAAAAAATGTATATAATCATAATACATAATGCTGATAAAAAATTATCGTATATTCCAGTTAATAATCGTAGTAATTGATTAATTCTTATAATTTAATAATAATCATAAATTATTAAAAATCATAATTTTAAAATCAGTAATATTCGTTGTTGGATTTTGAACTTTTCAAATGAATGATCCGAAAGAGGTTGAAGCACTCTGTAATTAAAGTTTCGTCTCTTTGCATTATTTCAAAAATTTTCATCCCATTACCTTTTTTAATACACATTTATCTCTTTTATTTCTGTTTTCTCATTGATATTGTATGTCAAACATTCTTTTCATAATAAACTTTCCTAATTGTAAATCATTTATACGTCAGAGTGCAACTTAAATATTTGTCTAATTTTTCGTTCTTGTTTTAAGCAAACCAGCGCGTATATAAAATTTGTCTATAAGGCAGTATGTTTCTAATATTAATTTTTTGTATGATTCACATATATTTTTTTCATTTACAGATGACTATTTACTGATATAATTTTTTTCCATTTCTTGGGTGCGCTCGTTCAGGGGTAGATTTGCGGGAGGAGAAGAACGACAACCGATACCATTTTCTAAAATTCAATGCCATATAATTTGTCCGTTCCCGTGTAAATTTTACTTTATTCGAATATATCTTGTCTAATTTTTCGTTCTTATTTTAAGCACACTAGCGCATGTATAACTTTCTATAAAACTTTCTTTTTAATAGTTTTTTTTGGTATGATTCATATACACTTTGTCCTTTAGCATTTACTATTTGATTTCTTGAGTGCTATGTATGTTTGTATAATTTTTTGAACGGTAATATCATTGTAAGAAAATAAATTTTTGTTAAATATCTATTCTATTAATAATCTAAAGCTCTTTAAATTGCTTCCATTTTTTGGATGCACTCGTTCAGGGGTGGATTTGCGGGAGGAAACGAACGAGAAAGTATAACAATTCGTAAAAGTGAATGCCATATAATTTGTCCGTTCACCCGTAAATTTTACTTTATTCGATTTTACTCTGTTCAATATTTTCAGTTTCTTTTTTTTTTCGACTTTCCCCATAATCAAAGCGTATGCTGTAAGGAGCAGTATTAGAGATTCATCATTTGACAAGCCAAAATAAAAATTATCCCTATTTTCAATATTTATATAATATTCTTTAATAATAAACAAACAAATTAATTAAAATAAAAAATAAATAAATCTCGAAAAATAAAGAAATATATATAATCATAATACATAATGCTGATAAAAAATTATCGTATATTCCAGTTAATAATCGTAGTAATTGATTAATTCTTATAATTTAATAATAATCATAAATTATTAAAAATCATAATTTTAAAATCAGTAATATTCGTTGTTGGATTTTGAACTTTTCAAATGAATGATCCGAAAGAGGTTGAAGCACTCTGTAATTAAAGTTTCGTCTCTTTGCATTATTTCAAAAATTTTCATCCCATTACCTTTTTTAATACACATTTATCTCTTTTATTTCTGTTTTCTCATTGATATTGTATGTCAAACATTCTTTTCATAATAAACTTTCCTAATTGTAAATCATTTATACGTCAGAGTGCAACTTAAATATTTGTCTAATTTTTCGTTCTTGTTTTAAGCAAACCAGCGCGTATATAAAATTTGTCTATAAGGCAGTATGTTTCTAATATTAATTTTTTGTATGATTCACATATATTTTTTTCATTTACAGATGACTATTTACTGATATAAATTTTTTCCATTTCTTGGGTGCGCTCGTTCAGGGGTAGATTCGCGGGAGGAGAAGAACGACAACCGATACCATTTTCTAAAATTCAATGCCATATAATTTGTCCGTTCCCGTGTAAATTTTACTTTATTCGAATATATCTTGTCTAATTTTTCGTTCTTATTTTAAGCACACTAGCGCATGTATAACTTTCTATAAAACAGTTTCTTTTTAATAGTTATTTTTGGTATGATTCATATACACTTTGTCCTTTAGCATTTACTATTTGATTTCTTGAGTGCTATGTATGTTTGTATAATTTTTTGAACGGTAATATCATTGTAAGAAAATAAATTGTTGTTAAATATCTATTCTATTAATAATCTAAAGCTCTTTAAATTGCTTCCATTTTTTGGATGCACTCGTTCAGGGGTGGATTTGCGGGAGGAAACGAACGAGAAAGTATAACAATTCGTAAAAGTGAATGCCATATAATTTGTCCGTTCACCCGTAAATTTTACTTTATTCGATTTTACTCTGTTCAATATTTTCAGTTTCTTTTTTTTTCGACTTTCCCCATAATCAAAGCCTATGCTGTAAGGAGCAGTATTAGAGATTCATCATTTGACAAGCCAAAATGCAACAGAATGCATGGAGGAAGTGATCTTGTGACACAACTATCCGAACCAAAATTACACTTTTAAAAACTTTTTCTCGGTAAAATATAATTATTCTAGTAACAGTGGAAATATTTTTACATTTTTAATTTTAACTACGAACGAAATTTGTTTTGGATAAACTTTCTTCTTTCTGGTTTAGAATTTAGTAAATTTGAATATAAGCCGGAGCAAAATAATTATCCCTAGTATTATATTAAAATAAACATTAAAAATTTTCTCTAATAATATACTTTAATAATAATCTCTAAAAAATTATCCCTATTTTCAATATTTATATAATATTCTTTAATAATAAACAAACAAATAAATTAAAATAAAAAATAAATAAATCTCGAAAAATAAAAATATATATATAATCATAACCATAATGCTGATAAAAAATTATCGTATATTCCAGTTAATAATCGTAGTAATTGATTAATAATAATAATAATAATAATAATAATAATAATAATAATAATAATAATAATAAATTATGAATAAATATCTAAATTATAGTCTTTAAATAATACTAAAGAGTATGTCTAATAATAATCTGAATAATGATCAACCATTTATTAACAATCACTCTAAACTTAATATCTAATATTACATTAATCTCTATTAATCTTCTCGATAATTTATGTTTGAAAAATGACGCACATAAAAAAATTAAATAACCTGTTATAATCGAGGTAAAGGCTAGTTTTTGTCGACTTGACAATTCCTGTACTTAATATATCCACATCGGAATTGAGATGGAGGCAGGTTCCGTCTGTGATCTTGTGACCTGACTGGTTGTATAAACCGGTTTTTTGTCACCTTTGCAAGCCCAGGAGACACGGGTAGATGGTCGGAGAATGTGGCCTGATATTTCCTCGATACTTGTAAAGGACAAGACATGTTTGCGGATAAGGAGGTGGTGGTACCTGGTGTGGTGTCTCGAATTGTTCAAGACAAGTCACTTATGGAGGTTGAGTGTAATTCGTTGTTGGATTTTGAACTTTTCAAATGAATGTTCCGAAAGAGGCTGAAGCACTCTGTACTTAAAGTTTCGTCTCTTTGCATTATTTCAAAAATTTTCATCCCATTACCTTTTTTAATACACATTTTTCTCTTTCATTTCTGTTTTCTCACTGATATTGTATGTCAAAATTTCTTTTCATAATAAACTTTCCTAATTGTAAATCATTTATGCGCCAGAGTGCAACTTAAATATTTGTCTAGTTTTTCGTTCTTGTTTTAAGCAAACCAGCGCGTATATAAAATTTGTCTGTAAGGCAGTATATTGCCTTATGTGCGCTCGTTCAGGGATGGATTTGCGGGTGGAGAAGAACGAGAACCGATACCATTTTCTAAAATTCAATGCCATATAATTTGTCCGTTACGGTAATATCATTGTAAGAAAATAAACTGTTGTTTAATATCTATTCTATTAATAATCTAAAGCTCTTTAAATTGCTTCCATTTTTTGGATGCACTCGTTCTGGGGTGGATTTGCGGGAGGAAACGAACGAGAAAGTATAACAATTCGTAAAAAATAATGCCATATAATTTGTCCGTTCACCCGTAAATTTTACTTTATTCGATTTTACTCTGTTCAATATTTTCAGTTTCTTTTTTTTTTTTTTCGACTTTCCCCATAATCAAAGCCTATGCGGTAAGGAGTAGTATTAGAGATTCATCATTTGACAAGCCAAAATAAAAATTATCCCTATTTTCAATATTTATATAATATTCTTTAATAATAAACAAAAAAATTAATTAAAATAAAAAATAAATAAATCTCGAAAAATAAAAATATATATATAATCATAATACATAATGCTGATAAAAAATTATCGTATATTCCAGTTAATATCGTAGTAATTGATTAATTCTTATAATTTAATAATAATCATAAATTATTAAAAATCATAATTTTAAAATCAGTAATATTCGTTGTTGGATTTTGAACTTTTCAAATGAATGATCCGAAAGAGGTTGAAGAACTCTGTAATTAAAGTTTCGTCTCTTTGCATTATTTCAAAAATTTTCATCCCATTACCTTTTTTAATACACATTTATCTCTTTTATTTCTGTTTTCTCATTGATATTGTATGTCAAACTTTCTTTTCATAATAAACTTTCCTAATTGTAAATCATTTATGCGTCAGAGTGCAACTTAAATATTTGTCTAATTTTTCGTTCTTGTTTTAAGCAAACCAGCGCGTATATAAAATTTGTCTATAAGGCAGTATGTTTCTAATATTAATTTTTTGTATGATTCACATATATTTTTTCATTTACCATTGACTATTTACTGATATAATTTTTTTTCCATTTCTTGGGTGCGCTCGTTCATGGGTGGATTTGCGGGAGGAGAAGAACGACAACCGATACCATTTTCTAAAATTCAATGCCATATAATGTGTCCGTTCCCGTGTAAATTTTACTTTATTCGAATATATCTTGTCTAATTTTTCGTTCTTATTTTAAGAACACTAGCACATGTATAACTTTCTATAAAACAGTTTCTTTTTAATAGTTATTTTTGGTATGATTCATATACACTTTGTCCTTTAGTATTTACTATTTGATTTCTTGAGTGGTATGTATGTTTGTATAATTTTTTGAACGGTAATATCATTGTAAGAAAATAAATTGTTGTTAAATATCTATTCTATTAATAATCTAAAGCTCTTTAAATTGCTTCCATTTTTTGGATGCACTCGTTCAAGGGTGGATTTGCGGGTGGAAACGAACGAGAAAGTATAACAATTCGTATAACAATTCACCCGTAAATTTTACTTTATTCGATTTTACTCTGTTCAATATTTTCAGTTTCTTTTTTTTTTTTTTTCGACTTTCCCCATAATCAAAGCCTATGCGGTAAGGAGCAGTATTAGAGATTCATCATTTGACAAGCCAAAATGCAACAGAATGCATGGAGGAAGTGATCTTGTGACACAACTATCCGAATCAAAATTACACTTTTAAAAACTTTTTCTCGGTAAAATATAATTATTCTAGTAACAGTGGAAATATTTTTACATTTTTAATTTTAACTACGAACGAAATTTGTTTTGGATAAACTTTCTTCTTTCTGGTTTAGAATTTAGTAAATTTGAATATAAGCCGGAGCAAAATAATTATCCCTAGTATTATATTAAAATAAACATTAAAAATTTTCTCTAATAATATACTTTAATAATAATCTCTAAAAAATTATCCCTATTTTCAATATTTATATAATATTCTTTAATAATAAACAAACAAATAAATTAAAATAAAAAATAAATAAATCTCGAAAAATAAAAATATATATATAATCATAATACATAATGCTGATAAAAATTTATCGTATATTCCAGTTAATAATCGTAGTAATTGATTAGTTCTCATTATTTAATAATAATCATAAATTATTAAAAATCATAGTTTTAAAATCAGAAATAGCAACACCATACTCGCTCTAATAATAATAATAATAATATTAATGATAATAACAGTCGTTATATTTGTAAAAATTATAAAAGGAATAATAATAATAATAATAATAATAATAATAATAATAATAATAATAATAATAATAATAATAATAATAATAATAGCAACAAAAAGTATAATAATTATAATAATAATAATAATTTATAATAATAAATTAATAATAAAAATTTATGAATAAATATCTAAATTATAGTCTTTAAATAATACTAAAGAGTATGTCTAATAATAATCTGAATAATGATCAACCATTTATTAACAATCACTCTAAACTTAATATCTAATATTACATTAATCTCTATTAGTCTTCTCGATAATTTATGTTTGAAAAATGACGCACATAAAAAAATTAAATAACATGTTATAATCGAGGTAAAGGCTAGTTTTTGTCGACTTGACAATTCCTGTACTTAATATATCCACATCGGAATTGAGATGGACGCAGGTTCCGTCTGTGATCTTGTGACCTGACTGGTTGTATAAACCGGTTTTTTGTCACCTTTACAAGCCCAGGAGACACGGGTAGATGGTCGGAGAATGTGGCCTGATGTTCCCTCGATACTTGTAAAGGACAAGACATGTTTGCGGATAAGGAGGTGGTGGTACCTGGTGTGGTGTCTCGAATTGTTCAAGACAAGTCACTTATGGAGGTTGAGTGTAATTCGTTGTTGGATTTTGAACTTTTCAAATGAATGATCCGAAAGATGTTGAAGCACTCTGTAATTAAAGTTTCGTCTCTTTGCATTATTTCAAAAATTTTCATCCCATTACCTTTTTTAATACACATTTATCTCTTTCATTTCTGATTTCTCATTGATATTGTATGTCAAACTTTCTTTTCATAATAAACTTTCCTAATTGTAAATCATTTATGCGTCAGAGTGCAACTTAAATATTTGTCTAGTTTTTCGTTCTTGTTTTAAGCAAACCAGCGCGTATATAAAATTTGTCTATAAGGCAGTATATTGCCTTATGTGCGCTCGTTCAGTGGTGGATTTGCGGGAGGAGAAGAACGAGAACCGATACCATTTTCTAAAATTCAATGCCATATCATTTGTCCGTTACGGTAATATCATTGTAAGAAAATAAATTGTTGTTTAATATCTATTCTATTAATAATCTAAAGCGCTTTAAATTGCTTCCATTTTTTGGATGCACTCGTTCAGGGGTGGATTTGCGGGAGGAAACGAACGAGAAAGGATAACAATTCGTAAAAGTGAATGCCATATAATTTGTCCGTTCACCCGTAAATTTTACTTTATTCGATTTTACTCTGTTCAATATTTTCAGTTTCTTTTTTTTTCGACTTTCCCCATAATCAAAGCCTATGCGGTAAGGAGCAGTATTACAGATTCATCATTTGACAAGCCAAAATGCAACAGAATGCATGCAGGAAGTGATCTTGTCACACAACTATCCGAACCAAAATTACACTTTTAAAAACTTTTTCTCGGTAAAATATAATTATTCTAGTATCAGTGGAAATATTTTTCCCTTTTTTAATGTTAACTTCGAACGAAATTTTCAAGGCTAATGTTTTGGATAAACTTTCTTCTTTCTGGTTTAGAATTTAGTAAATTTGAATATAAGCCGGAGCAAAATAATTATCCCTAGTATTATATTAAAATAAACATTAAAAATTTTCTTTGATAATATACTTTAATAATAATCTCTAAAAAATTATCCCTATTTTCAATATTTATATAATATTCTTTAATAATAAACAAACAAATAAATTAAAATAAAAAATAAATAAATCTCGAAAAATAAAAAAATATATATAATCATAATACATAATGCTGATAAAAAAATTATCGTATATTCCAGTTAATAATCCTAGTAATTGATTAATTCTTATAATTTAATAATAATCATAAATTATTAAAAATCATAATTTTAAAATCAGTAATAGCAACACCATACTCGCTCTAATAATAATAATAATAATAATAATAATAATAATACTTGTTACATTTATCAAAATAATAATAATGATTAATAATAATAACAATAATAATAATGATGATAATAACAGTCGTTATTTTTGTAAAAATTATAATAAGGAATAATAATAATAATAATAATAATAATAATAACAGCAACAAAAAGTATAATAATTATAATAATAATAATAATTTATAATAATAAAGTAATAATAAAAATTTATGAATAAATATCTAAATTATAGTCTTTAAATAATACTAAAGAGTATGTCTAATAATAATCTGAATAATGATCAACCATTTATTAACAATCACTCTAAACTTAATATCTAATATTACATTAATCTCTATTAGTCTTCTCGATAATTTATGTTTGAAAAATGACGCACATAAAAAAATTAAATAACATGTTATAATCGAGGTAAAGGCTAGTTTTTGTCGACTTGACAATTCCTGTACTTAATATATCCACATCGGAATTGAGATGGACGCAGGTTCCGTCTGTGATCTTGTGACCTGACTGGTTGTATAAACCGGTTTTTTGTCACCTTTACAAGCCCAGGAGACACGGGTAGATGGTCGGAGAATGTGGCCTGATGTTCCCTCGATACTTGTAAAGGACAAGACATGTTTGCGGATAAGGAGGTGGTGGTACCTGGTGTGGTGTCTCGAATTGTTCAAGACAAGTCACTTATGGAGGTTGAGTGTAATTCGTTGTTGGATTTTGAACTTTTCAAATGAATGATCCGAAAGATGTTGAAGCACTCTGTAATTAAAGTTTCGTCTCTTTGCATTATTTCAAAAATTTTCATCCCATTACCTTTTTTAATACACATTTATCTCTTTCATTTCTGATTTCTCATTGATATTGTATGTCAAACTTTCTTTTCATAATAAACTTTCCTAATTGTAAATCATTTATGCGTCAGAGTGCAACTTAAATATTTGTCTAGTTTTTCGTTCTTGTTTTAAGCAAACCAGCGCGTATATAAAATTTGTCTATAAGGCAGTATATTGCCTTATGTGCGCTCGTTCAGTGGTGGATTTGCGGGAGGAGAAGAACGAGAACCGATACCATTTTCTAAAATTCAATGCCATATAATTTGTCCGTTACGGTAATATCATTGTAAGAAAATAAATTGTTGTTTAATATCTATTCTATTAATAATCTAAAGCGCTTTAAATTGCTTCCATTTTTTGGATGCACTCGTTCAGGGGTGGATTTGCGGGAGGAAACGAACGAGAAAGGATAACAATTCGTAAAAGTGAATGCCATATAATTTGTCCGTTCACCCGTAAATTTTACTTTATTCGATTTTACTCTGTTCAATATTTTCAGTTTCTTTTTTTTTCGACTTTCCCCATAATCAAAGCCTATGCGGTAAGGAGCAGTATTACAGATTCATCATTTGACAAGCCATCCGAACCAAAATTACACTTTTAAAAACTTTTTCTCGGTAAAATATAATTATTCTAGTATCAGTGGAAATATTTTTCCCTTTTTTAATGTTAACTTCGAACGAAATTTTCAAGGCTAATGTTTTGGATAAACTTTCTTCTTTCTGGTTTAGAATTTAGTAAATTTGAATATAAGCCGGAGCAAAATAATTATCCCTAGTATTATATTAAAATAAACATTAAAAATTTTCTTTGATAATATACTTTAATAATAATCTCTAAAAAATTATCCCTATTTTCAATATTTATATAATATTCTTTAATAATAAACAAACAAATAAATTAAAATAAAAAATAAATAAATCTCGAAAAATAAAAAAATATATATAATCATAATACATAATGCTGATAAAAAAATTATCGTATATTCCAGTTAATAATCCTAGTAATTGATTAATTCTTATAATTTAATAATAATCATAAATTATTAAAAATCATAATTTTAAAATCAGTAATAGCAACACCATACTCGCTCTAATAATAATAATAATAATAATAATAATAATAATAATAATAATACTTGTTACATTTATCAAAATAATAATAATGATTAATAATAATAACAATAATAATAATGATGATAATAACAGTCGTTATTTTTGTAAAAATTATAATAAGGAATAATAATAATAATAATAATAATAATAATAACAGCAACAAAAAGTATAATAATTATAATAATAATAATAATTTATAATAATAAAGTAATAATAAAAATTTATGAATAAATATCTAAATTATAGTATTTAAATAATACTAAAGAGTATGTCTAATAATAATCTGAATAATGATCAACCATTTATTAACAATCACTCTAAACTTAATATCTAATATTACATTAATCTCTATTAATCTTCTCGATAATTTATGTTTCAAAAATGACGTACATAAAAAAATTAAATAACCTGTTATAATCGAGGTAAAGGCTAGTTTTTGTCGACTTGACAATTTCTGTACTTAATATATCCACATCGGAATTGAGATGGAGGCAGGTTCCGTCTGTGATCTTGTGACCTGACTGGTTGTATAAACAGTTTTTTTTGTCACCTTTACAATCAGTAGAAACTTGTAAACTTGTCAACCTTAAACTTGTAAACTTAAACTTGTCAATCTTAACCTTAAACTTAAATCTTAACCTTAACCTTAATCTTAATCTTAATCTTAATCTTAATCTTAATCTTAACCTTAACCTTAAACTTAAATCTTAACCTTAAACTTGTCAACCTTAAACTTGTAAACTTGTCAACCTTAAACAACAACAACTTAACAACTTGTCACCTTTACAAGCAGTACACTTGTAGATGGTCGGAGAATGTGGCCTGATGTTCCCTCGATACTTGTAAAGGACAAGACATGTTTGCGGATAAGGAGGTGGTGGTACCTGGTGTGGTGTCTCGAATTGTTCAAGACAAGTCACTTATGGAGGTTGAGTGTAATTCGTTGTTGGATTTTGAACTTTTCAAATGAATGATCCGAAAGATGTTGAAGCACTCTGTAATTAAAGTTTCGTCTCTTTGCATTATTTCAAAAATTTTCATCCCATTACCTTTTTTAATACACATTTATCTCTTTCATTTCTGATTTCTCATTGATATTGTATGTCAAACTTTCTTTTCATAATAAACTTTCCTAATTGTAAATCATTTATGCGTCAGAGTGCAACTTAAATATTTGTCTAGTTTTTCGTTCTTGTTTTAAGCAAACCAGCGCGTATATAAAATTTGTCTATAAGGCAGTATATTGCCTTATGTGCGCTCGTTCAGTGGTGGATTTGCGGGAGGAGAAGAACGAGAACCGATACGATTTTCTAAAATTCAATGCCATATAATTTGTCCGTTACGGTAATATCATTGTAAGAAAATAAATTGTTGTTTAATATCTATTCTATTAATAATCTAAAGCGCTTTAAATTGCTTCCATTTTTTGGATGCACTCGTTCAGGGGTGGATTTGCGGGAGGAAACGAACGAGAAAGGATAACAATTCGTAAAAGTGAATGCCATATAATTTGTCCGTTCACCCGTAAATTTTACTTTATTCGATTTTACTCTGTTCAATATTTTCAGTTTCTTTTTTTTTCGACTTTCCCCATAATCAAAGCCTATGCGGTAAGGAGCAGTATTACAGATTCATCATTTGACAAGCCATCCGAACCAAAATTACACTTTTAAAAACTTTTTCTCGGTAAAATATAATTATTCTAGTAACAGTGGAAATATTTTTACATTTTTAATTTTAACTACGAACGAAATTTGTTTTGGATAAACTTTCTTCTTTCTGGTTTAGAATTTAGTAAATTTGAATATAAGCCGGAGCAAAATAATTATCCCTAGTATTATATTAAAATAAACATTAAAAATTTTCTTTGATAATATACTTTAATAATAATCTCTAAAAAATTATCCCTATTTTCAATATTTATATAATATTCTTTAATAATAAACAAACAAATAAATTAAAATAAAAAATAAATAAATCTCGAAAAATAAAAAAATATATATAATCATAATACATAATGCTGATAAAAAAATTATCGTATATTCCAGTTAATAATCCTAGTAATTGATTAATTCTTATAATTTAATAATAATCATAAATTATTAAAAATCATAATTTTAAAATCAGTAATAGCAACACCATACTCGCTCTAATAATAATAATAATAATAATAATAATAATAATAATAATAATACTTGTTACATTTATCAAAATAATAATAATGATTAATAATAATAACAATAATAATAATGATGATAATAACAGTCGTTATTTTTGTAAAAATTATAATAAGGAATAATAATAATAATAATAATAATAATAATAACAGCAACAAAAAGTATAATAATTATAATAATAATAATAATTTATAATAATAAAGTAATAATAAAAATTTATGAATAAATATCTAAATTATAGTATTTAAATAATACTAAAGAGTATGTCTAATAATAATCTGAATAATGATCAACCATTTATTAACAATCACTCTAAACTTAATATCTAATATTACATTAATCTCTATTAATCTTCTCGATAATTTATGTTTCAAAAATGACGTACATAAAAAAATTAAATAACCTGTTATAATCGAGGTAAAGGCTAGTTTTTGTCGACTTGACAATTTCTGTACTTAATATATCCACATCGGAATTGAGATGGAGGCAGGTTCCGTCTGTGATCTTGTGACCTGACTGGTTGTATAAACAGTTTTTTTTGTCACCTTTACAATCAGTAGAAACTTGTAAACTTGTCAACCTTAAACTTGTAAACTTAAACTTGTCAATCTTAACCTTAAACTTAAATCTTAACCTTAACCTTAATCTTAATCTTAATCTTAATCTTAATCTTAATCTTAACCTTAACCTTAAACTTAAATCTTAACCTTAAACTTGTCAACCTTAAACTTGTCAACCTTAAACTTGTAAACTTGTCAACCTTAAACAACAACAACTTAACAACTTGTCACCTTTACAAGCAGTACACTTGTAGATGGTCGGAGAATGTGGCCTGATGTTCCCTCGATACTTGTAAAGGACAAGACATGTTTGCGGATAAGGAGGTGGTGGTACCTGGTGTGGTGTCTCGAATTGTTCAAGACAAGTCACTTATGGAGGTTGAGTGTAATTCGTTGTTGGATTTTGAACTTTTCAAATGAATGATCCGAAAGATGTTGAAGCACTCTGTAATTAAAGTTTCGTCTCTTTGCATTATTTCAAAAATTTTCATCCCATTACCTTTTTTAATACACATTTATCTCTTTCATTTCTGATTTCTCATTGATATTGTATGTCAAACTTTCTTTTCATAATAAACTTTCCTAATTGTAAATCATTTATGCGTCAGCGTGCAACTTAAATATTTGTCTAGTTTTTCGTTCTTGTTTTAAGCAAACCAGCGCGTATATAAAATTTGTCTATAAGGCAGTATGTTTCTAATATTAATTTTTTGTATGATTCACATATATTTTGTCATTTACCATTGACTATTTACTGATATAATTTCTTTTTCCACTTTTTGGGTGCGCTCGTTCAGGGATGGATTTGCGGGAGGGAAAGAACGAGAACCGATACCATTTTCTAAAATTCAATGCCATATAATTTGTCCGTTCCCGTGTAAATTGTACTTTATTCGAATATATCTTGTCTAATTTTTCGTTCTCATTTTAAGCACACTAGCGCATGTATAATATTCTATAAAACAGTTTCTTTTTAATAGTTATTTTTGGTATGATTCATATACATTTTGTCCTTTAGCATTTATTATTTGATTTCTTGACTGTTATGTATGTTTGTATAATTTTTTGAACGGTAATATCATTGTAAGAAAATAATCTGTTGTTTAATATCTATTCTATTAATAATCTAAAGCGCTTTAAATTGCTTCCATTTTTTGGATGCACTCGTTCAGGGGTGGATTTGCGGGAGGAAACGAACGAGAAAGGATAACAATTCAGAAAAGTGAATGCCATATAATTTGTCCGTTCACCCGTAAATTTTACTTTATTCAGTTTTACACTGTTCAATATTTTCCCGTTTCTTTTTTTTTTTTCGACTTTCCCCATAATCAAAGCCTATGCGGTAAGGAGCAGTATTAGAGATTCATCATTTGACAAGCCAAAATGCAACAGAATGCATGGAGGAACTGATCTTGTGACACAACTATCCGAACCAAAATTACACTTTTAAAAACTTTTTCTCGGTAAAATATAATTATTCTAGTATCAGTGGAAATATTTTTACATTTTTATTTTTAACTTCGAACGAAATTTTCAAGGCTAATGTTTTGGATAAACTTTCTTCTTTCTCGTTTAGAATTTAGTTAATTTAATTATAAGCCAGAGCAAAATAATTATCCATAGTATTATATTAAAATAAACATTAAAAATCTTTGTCTAATAATATACTTTAATAATAATCTCTAAAAAATTATCCCTATTTTCAATATTTATATAATATTCTTTAATAATAAACAAACAAATTAATTAAAATAAAAAATAAATAAATCTCGAAAAATAAAAAAATATATATAATCATAATACATAATGCTGATAAAAAATTATCGTATATTCCAGTTAATAATCGTAGTAATTGATTAATTCTTCTAATTTAATAATAATCATAAATTATTAAAAATCATAATTTTAAAATCAGGACACGGGTAGATTTCTCATTGATATTATATCAAACTTTCTTTTCATAATAAACTTTCCTAATTGTAAATCATTTATGCGTTAGAGTGCAACTTAAATATTTGTGTAGTTTTTCGTTCTTGTTTTAAGCAAACCAGCGCGTATATAAAATTTGTCTATAAGGCAGTATGTTTCTAATATTAATTTTTTGTATGATTCACAAATATTTTGTCATTTACCATTGACTATTTACTGATACAATTTTTTTTCCATTTCTTGGGTGCGCTCGTTCAGGGGTGGATTTGCGGTAGGAGAAGAACGAGAACCGATACCATTTTCTAAAATTCAATGCCATATAATTTGTCCGTTCCCGTGTAAATTTTACTTTATTCGAATATATCTTGTCTAATTTTTCGTTCTTATTTTAAGCACACTAGCGCATGTATAACTTTCTATAAAACAGTTTCTTTTTAATAGTTATTTTTGGTATGATTCATATACATTTTGTCCTTTAGCATTTACTATTTGATTTCTTGAGTGTTATGTATGTTTGTATAATTTTTTGAACGGTAATACCATTGTAAGAAAATAAATTGTTGTTGTGACCTGACTGGTTGTATCAACCGTTTTTTGTCACTTTTACACGCCCAGGAGACACGGGTAGATGTTTGGACAATGTGGCCTGATGTTTCCTCGATGCTGGTAAAGGACAAGACATGTTTGTGGATAAGGAGGTGGTGGTACCTGGTGTGGTGTCTCGAATTGTTCAAGACAAGTCACTTATGGAGGTTGAGTGTATTTCGTTGTTGGATTTTGAACTTTTCAAATGAATGATCCGAAAGAGGCTGAAGCACTTTGTAATTAAAGTTTCATCTCTCTGCATTATTCCTAAAAATTTCTTCCCGTTACATTTTTTAATATACATTTATCTCTTTCATTTCTTTTTTCTCATTGATATTGTATGTCAAACTTTCTTTTCATAATAAACTTTCCTCATTGTAAATCATTTATGCGTCAGACAGCAAACTTAAATATTTGTCTAATTTTTCGTTCTTGTTTTAAGCAAACAAACGCGTATATAAAATTTGTCTATAAGGGAGTATGTTTTTAATATTAATTTTTTGTATATAATTTGGTCCGTTCGCCTCTAAATTTTACTTTATTCGATTTTTCGTTGTTCAATATTTTTCCGTTATTTTTTTCGAATTTTCACATAGGCCAGGCGTACGCGGTAAAAAGCAGTCATAGATTCATCATTTGACAAACCAAAATGCAACAGAAATCACGAGGGAAGTGATGTTGTGACCCAACTGTCCGAACCAGAATTACTTTTTAAAACTTTTTTTCGGTAAAATATAATTATTCAACTATGAGAGGCCAGATTTTTACATTTTTAATCTTAACTTTGAAAAAAATTTTCAAGGCTAATAATAATTTGGATAATTTACTTTCTCGTTTCGAATTTAGTAAAATTAAATATAAGGCGGAGTGAAATATTTTTCTCTAATCTTTTCTTAAAATAATCAATAAATTTTCTCTAATAATTACCTTTAATAAGAATCTCTGAAAAATTAAATAATTGTAACCAATAATAATTATCGTAATTCCAGTTTAATAATCCAAGTTATTTATTAATTATTATAATTTAATAATAATCCTAAATTATAAAAAATCATAATTTATTAATATTATTATTATTATTATTAATTTATTATAATAAATAAATATTGTAATACATAATAAAATAATTATTGAATAAATATCTAATTTATATCGTTTAAATAATACTAAATAATAAGATCTAATTATAATCTGAATAATGATCAGTCATTTATTAAGGATCACTGTAAACATAATATCTAACATTAAATTAAACTCTATCAATTTTCTCGATAATTTATGTTTAAAAAATGGCGCCCATAAAAAAACATTGAAATGTCACTATAATTCAGTATTTATCCCTTGACATTATTTCAAAAATTTTCTTCCATTTATATTTCTTAATATAAATTTGTCTTTCATTTCGGTTTTCTCATCGATATTTTAATGCATGTATAATAACTTTCTATAAAATAGGTTCTTTTTAATAGTTATTTTTGGTATGATTCATATACATTTTGTCCTTTAGCATCATTAGACTTCTTGAGTGTTATGTATGTTTGTATAATTTTTTGAACGGTAATATCATTGTAAGAAAATAAATTGTTGTTTAATTTCTATTCTATTTATAATCTAAACTGCTTTAAATTGCTTCCATTTCTCGGATGCGCTCGTTCAGGGGTGGATTTGCGGAAGGAAACGAACGAGAAAGGATTCCAATTCGTAAAAATGAGTGCCATATAATTTTTCCGTTGACCCGTAAATTTTACTTTATTCAGTTTTACACTGTTCAATATTTTCCCGTTTCTTTTTTTTTTCGACTTTTCACATAATCAAAGCCTATGCGGTAAGGAGCAGTGTTAGAGATTCATCATTTGACAAGTCAAAATGCAACAGAATGCATGGAGGAAGTGATCTTGTGACCCAACTAACCGAACCAGAATTACACTTTTAAAAACTTTTCTCGGAGAAATATAATTATTCTAGTATCTGTGGAAATAATCGTAGTAATTGATTAATTCTTATAATTTGATAATAATCATAAATTATTAAAAATCATAATTTTAAAATCAGTAATAACACCATACTCGCTTTAATAATAATAATAATAATAATAATAATAATAATAATAATAATAATAATAATAATAATAATAATAATAATAATAATAATAACAGAAACAACGAAAACTACAATAATAATAATAATAATAATAATAATAACAGCAACAAAAAGTATAATAATAATAATAATAATAATCACTCTAAACTTAATATCTAATATTACATTAATCTCTATTAATCTTCTCGATAATTTTTGTTTGAAAAATGCGCACATAAAAAAATGAAATAACCTGTTATAATCGAGGTAAAGGCTAGTTTTTGTTGCCTTGACGATTGCTGTACGTAATATATCCACATCGGAAATGAGTTGGAGGTAAGTTCCGTCTGTGATCTTGTGACCTGACTGGTTGTACTGAACATGGTTTTGTCATATGGTATGGTATTGTCATATGGTCAACATGGTATTGTCATGCCCGACAGGTGGCGCTGATATGCTGCATTTTTTGTGATTTCCGCAATAGCTCTATCTCAAGAATTAATGCAGTCATATTCATCAAACTTCAGATTCAGTTAGACCTTGACATCAATAGACGCTGATTAAGTTTTGGTGTAGATATCCCAACAGGTGGCGCTCTGTACCATTTTTTTCCTGATTTTTACGATAACTATATCTCAAGAACGAAGGCACGAAATTTCATAAAACTTTATATTCTGTCATACATTGACATAAATAGGTGCTGTTTATGTTTTGGTGTAAATATCCCAACAGGTGGAGCTGCTATGCTACATTTTTCATTATTAACACGATAATATTAAAATAATAATATTAAAAATAAATCACGAATAGTATATAAAATATAAGCATAATATATAATGCTAATAAATTAAAATTATCCTAATTCCAGTATAATAATCATAGTAATTCATTAATTATTATAATTTAATAATAATCATAAATTATTAAAAATCCGAATTTTAAAATCAGTAGGTAATAACAATGCTATACTCATCTTTATAATAATAATTATTTGTATTATTATTATTATTTAATATTATAAATTAATAATAGCAATACATAATTGAAAAAATTGAGGAATAAGTATCTTTATTATATTCTTTCAATAATACTAAATAATAAGATCAAATAATAATCTATTAACAATCACACTAAACGTAATGCCTAATATTAAATTAATCTCCATCATAGTTCTCCATAATTTTGCGCACATTAAAAAAAATGAAATCTGAATATAAATATGTATTTATCTCTGTACATTATTTCGATAATTTTCTTCCAATTACATTTTTACTTTCTTCTATCTTTACAAGAAGAAAGTATTGGATTCATGAAAATTTTCTACTTCCGGTTTTCGGCGGATTTATACGTTTTAGAAGGACCTGAACACAATTTGATAGTCTTTAGAAAATGTCTGGGTGTGACTCTGTCAGTCTGTATGTGACCAAAAATTTTGGGCGCTCTATGTCAAGAACTAATTCGCGAAATTTAATAAAACTTTAGATTCAGTTAGTCCCTGATATAAATTGGTGCTGATTAGTTTTTGGTGAAAATCACCCAACAAGTCGCGCTGCTATGCTCCATTTTTCGCGATGTCCGCAATAGCTCTATCTCAAGAACTAATCCGCTTATTTTCATCAAACTTCAGGTTCAGTTAGACCTTGACATCAATGGACGCTGATTAAAGTTTGGTGTAGATATCCCAAAAGGTGGCGCTGCTATATCAAATTTTTCTCGATTTTTACGATAGCTATATCTCAAGAACTAATTCACGGAATTTCATCAAACTTCAGATTCCATTAGACCTTGACATAAATAGATGCTGTTTACGTGTTTGTGTAAAATGCCCCAACAGTTGGCGCTGCTATGCTACTTTTTTTTCATTATTATCACGATAACTATATCTCAAGAACTAATACACGGATTTTAATGAAACTTCAGATTCAGTTAGGCGTTAACATAAGTTTTTGATCGTTTTAGAAGGACCTGAACACGATTTGATACTTTTTATAAAATGTCTGGCTGTGACTCTGTCTGTTTGTCTGTCTGTTTGTATGTATGTGACAAAAATTTTGTGGGTGCTACAACTCCATGGAATGTGGTGTGATGGAAGGACGGTTTAACATTCAAGATGAATGAATAGATGTGATTTCAACATAAACTGTTTCTATAAACATACCTTAACCACTGTGTTTTATAACTCTGATTTATCACTATCATGGTTAAGGGGCCATGTTATGCTATTTAAAGGTCAAAGAGATGCAGTATGGTGTGTTTTAAATGAAATATATATAGTTGAAAAAGTATAATGGCTCAGGTTCCTGAGTTAACTTATTTTTTCCCGAAACTATCGGATTATAACTAGTCTTCTTGGAAACTAGACGTCAAATGTGTATTGATCGATCGGAATTGCTGGGAGTTTATTACAAAGCCCGATACCGCATGTAAAGCTCAAGAATTAAGGCGGGGATTCAAACCTTCGGTAAGACATTTAAGAATTCTTGGTTTTTAGCATTTGTTAATGTTCCTAAAGTTAAACGAAATAAACTAGAACCAAAAGCTTTACCAAGTATTTTAGTTGGTTATGCCATGAAAACAAAAGGATATAGGATTTATATTCCAAAAGAAAGGTGAAATGTAGAAACTATTCATGTGCGTACAGATGAATCCAAAAACTGTTTCATTCAAATATTTTTATTCTTCTATAAATATTTCAGAATGGAAAAGAACTGAGAAACCTAGAACTAAAAGTAACAGGATTGACGTGTATTATTATACCCCCAGAGTTTATCTCATTAACTGAAAATGTAAAGGAATTAACTTGGTATTTGAGAATCTTAAATGAACTTAATTTAAGTGATAAAATAAAACCAGTTCAGTACTGTGATAATGAGTACGCCATTTATTTTTCTAAAAATAGTTAAGAGAACTTTAAAACTAAACATACTGACATAAAATGTCAATTTATTCATCAATTAATAAATGAAAATGTTTTTGAGTTAAAACATGTAAGTTCTAAAGTTAATAAGGCAGATTTTCTAACAAAACCTCTATTGTATATAAGATTTCAGAGAGCCATTTGTAATATTTCTGATTTTAACTATGAAAAGAAAGAGGAAGTTTTTACAACCGATGGGGCCGCATGTTGAAATTCTCTACAAAGTCTTGTTCCCCAAAATTTGTCAAGTGGTTTGTTAGGGAGTACAATTGTTCCGAACCGGTTTTTCTTTTTGCATTTCGGTCGTAAGGGCACTCTCTTTTAACTGTATTATTGCATATTTCTATGCATATTTTATTCTAGTTTGATGTACGGAGTAAGTATATTTAGTGTGAAACAACTCCATGGAATGTGATGTGATGGAAGGACGGTTTACCCCTTTCTGCATGTATATTGGTATAATGTGATAACCAAGTTCCCAGCAAAGGCTGGAGGTATATGTATATATCTTTATTTAACTTTAACATTCAAGATGAATGAATAAATTTGATTCTGATTAACTGTTTCTTCAATGTGCTATATACTTAGTCACACCACAGACCTTAACCACTGTATTTTATAACTCTGCTCTATCGCTATCAACCTTGACATAAATAGACGCTGATTACGTTTTGGTCTAGATATCCCAACAGGTGGCGCAGATATACCACTTTTTTCCTGATTTTTACGATAGCTATAGCTCAAGAACGAATGCACGAAATTTCATAAAACTTTATATTCTGTCATACATTGACATAAATAGATGCTGCTTATGTACAATTATGTTAGACCTTGACATAAATAGACGCTGCTTATGTTTAGGTGTAAATATCCAACATGTGGCGCTACTATGGTACTTTTTCATTATTAACACGATAACTATATCTCAAGAACTAATGAACGGATTTTCATCAAACTTCAGATTCAGTTTGATGTTGACATAAGTTGTTCTTGATTCAATTTTGGTCTAAATCTCGATTATCTTTTCTGTTTGTAGATTATTTATGATTTTGCAAATTATTAGAGATAAATATTTTGCTCCGGCTTATATTCAAC
Source organism: Maratus michaelseni (assembly GCA_963931845.1). Lineage (NCBI taxonomy): Eukaryota > Metazoa > Arthropoda > Arachnida > Araneae > Salticidae > Maratus > Maratus michaelseni. The sequence continues at coordinate 151,014,199 of OZ007591.1, read as the reverse complement.
TTTTCTAAATTCTAAACGAGAAAAAGTTTATCTAAAACATTAGCCTTGAAGATTTCCTTCGAAGTTAATTTTAAAAAGTCCTTCCGGCCTGTACCGGGAGGAAAAGGTAGCTTTCCTATATGTTCGTTTTAAACTTTTAGCTAATGTTACACGAAAACAGCAAGCTAAAATGCAAAGAAACGTTTACAAAAGATTCGTTAATACTGAATTTGAATAAGAAATTCGCCAAATTATTGAGCAATAGCCAAATTGGCTTCATTTATGAAAACTTATTTTGGTCGCCAAATTTTGCATATTTCGCCCAATGTCGCCAATTTTAGCGAGATTATATATATTTGGCGAGATATAGTAGTATATAGTTTTATGCGTATGATTGGGAAAATGATTACAACAATGAAAGAAAATAATTTGCGAGTAATCGCGTTAATGTGCTGTTTTGTTTCAAAATGTCAGCCACCCTAGAATTTCAAACTGCTCTATCTCAGCCATTTTTTAAGATAGAGGTAAACCAAAAAATGCTCTGGAATCCTTGTATCAAGGCCTAACACGTAATTAAAAAATAAATTTGATTTTTTTTTTTATATTTATTTTAGTTTTAAATGGCCGCCATCTTGAAACAAAATGGTGGACCAAGCTGGCCAACGGACTCGGTCGAGACATTAGTGACCTTAATACACACAATTAGTTCAGATATATATATATATATATATATCTTTAGTTCAGATATATATATATATATATCTGACCTATGTCATACGATAACGCTCGTATTTATAAATCAATTTTGATGAAACTAATTGTGTGTATTAAGCTAACCAATGTCTCGACCGAGTTCGTTGGCCAGCTTGGTCCGCCATTTTGTTTCAAGATGGCGGCCATTTAAAAATTTAAAACTAAAATAAATATACAAAAAAATTAAAAATTCAAATTTATTTTTTAATTACGTTTTAGGCCTTGATACAAGGATTCCAGAGCATTTTTTGATTCACCTCTATCTTAAAAAATGGCTGAGATAGAGCAGTTTGAAATTCTAGGGTGGCTGACATTTTGAAACAAAAGAGCACATTAACGCGATTACTCGCAAATTATTTTCTTTCATTGTTGTAATCATTTTCCCAATCATACGCATAAAACTATATATTCATATCCGTTAGCGCTAAAATTGGCGACATTGGCAACAAAATTGGCGACATTTGGTGACCAAAATAAGTCTTCATAAATGAAGCCAATTTGGCTATTGCTCAATAATTTGGCGAATTTCTTATTCAAATTCAGTATTAACGAATCTTTTGTAAACGTTTCTTTGCATTTTAACTTGCTGTTTTCGTGTAACATTAGCTAAAATTTTAAAACGAAGATATAGGAAAGCTACCTTTTCCTCCCGGTACAGGCCGGAAGGACTTTTTTGTATTGAAAGCTACCTAAAATATAAAAATCTGGCCACTGATACTATAATAATTATATTTGACTGAGAAAAAGTTTTAAAATGTGTAATTCTGTCTCTGACAGCTGGGTCACAAGATCACCTCCTCCATGTATTCTGTTGCATTTTGGCTTGTCAACTGATGAATAGCATAGGTAAAAATATGAATAGCATGGATAAAAGTGATAGCATAGGTAAAAGTATATTTTGCCTAATTTTCCGTTCTTATTTTAAGTATACTAGCGCATTTATAAAATCTTTCTATAATGCTATTTAAATAAACATAATCTTTTTAATAGTAATTTTTGGTATCATTGACATATATTTTGTCTTTAGCATTGACTATTTTATTTCTACAGTGCTATTTATGTTTGTATAATTTTTTGAACTATATTATGATTGTAAGGAAAAAAATTTTGTTTAATTACCATTTTATTTATAAACTACCCGCCACTGGCGACCAGTTTCGTCTTCCTTAAATGTATGTAAAGCATTGTAACACGTTACTTTTATTAATATTTTAATTTTTTTTCATTAATTCTTCGCCAAATTGGAAAATTCTAATAGACAAATCAAGAACTTTTGCAATCATGGTAGCGCTTCTCATATTTTTTGTTGATTTGTAGTTCATCTTTCGTGACAAAAAAAACTTAAGCTTCATGTCCGTTTGCTTGTCAGTTGCAATATGTTCACTAATGTTGAGATTCTTAAACATATTAAGTAATTTTCCGTAATTGGGTCCATTGCCAATTGGCGTATTTTATTTAATATGATTTGATGCAATGAAGTCTGTTTTGTGAAAGTCTTTAATGATATCCACATTTACACTGATCCATATTGCTGCTAATATTTTGTTTGTTTTTCTCTGTAACTTAGTCTGTATACTCGATTAAGGAAAAGATTAGATAATCTATCATTATTCTCATCTAAAACGTCTTGAATAATGTGTCATAATCAGACTGAATATTGTTACACGTAATTTTCGATTATGGTTTGGTGAAACATTGAACTTTTGGAAGCCAGTTTTGAAAAGCAGATTCCCTTTAAACCATATTTGCTGTCAGCACTTTTGACCCGTGGCGTACAATCTGATTAAAATTCACGAACTTCCTTCTAGATGCCGATCTCTGTTCGACTTAGTTTTTCTCTTCTTCCCTTTCTTGATGTAGTTCAGGAGTTTTCATAATTGCGTAATTCCCTTTCTTCAGCATTTCTGCTTAATGTCTACTGACTATTAAGATCCGTAACAGGTAAAATACTCCGCGCCAACATTGACGCCCATAATTCTAATTACAGCAACCCGTTTTTTTCTCTCTATATTGTAACTCTATAGTTAATATTATGTATAGTAAAAATATAAAAGACAATTGACGACGCTTTTATTGATATAGTAGATATAGATATGCATATTATATTCATAGGTATATAGTATGTGATTAAAATATATATCTCATATTCATTCCGGTGGATATAACATACCACCAAAACTACCATCGTAAATAAGCTAAAAGCCATGAATATGATTTTATGTGTTTAATAAATGTATACTAAATTATTAAACTATATTTCGACAAAATGAATAAAAATTTCGAATATTTAATGCCTGGGCAATCCGGCGGTTTCGGCTAGATTTTGCTTCGTATGACAACTCGGTAGAGCAGTTTCTGTATGTTTTATAATAAATTAAATATTGTGTGTTTTATAATAAAATTGTGTGTTTTTTAATATAAAATAAACTATTTTATAATAAAATAAAAGTAACGTGCTGTTTTAGCAATCTGTAACAGGTATCTGAAAATGGGGTTTTCTCGCCAAAATGGCTCAAAACAAAAATCGTGCAACCCCGGCGTGCTTGCGACATTTCTTGCCACATTGGATTTTAAAATCAAAGTATCGTTTCTAATGCACACGCGAAAAATAAAAGCTGGTTTTGGCGATTTTAAAAATGCTATTGGTGAGATTTGCGCCCAAATAACATAAAAGTATATAATGATGTTATGCATTTTATAAATGTATATTAAATTACTGTTTTGAACGCGATTGGTCATTAATTATGAAAAATATGATTGGCGATTTACAATCATTTTCGGTGATCTCTCCTTCTAGCACGTAAAATACATAAATATCAAATTTACTGACGATTCGTTTCGAAATTTGATTCATTAAATATTATTACATGAGTTGTATTTTTTTACATTCAACTTACGCCAAGAAAAGATCCTGAAGGAAGTTGAATTGTATATAATTCATCAAACAGAATTTTGATAAATTTTGGTTGATCACACAGGTCCTGGTTTTTTTTTTTTTTTTTTGTTACCCTAAGCAGCGCTCCAAAAATTCATTCGCGGAGAACCTGCTTTGCGAATGATTACCTTCATGGTTTTATATTTCCATCGTTCACGATGAACGAATCTCTTGTGTTTGTTTATTTTGATGGAATGAAATATTGGACTGTCGATCCAATTTCAACTGAAGCTATTGCAGAATATATACATAATTGAACGTAAGTCATCTCTCAAATATTAATTTATTTTGAACTATCTTTCTAAAAATGTAACTTTTATGCAGTTTTATTCTAAAAATTATTTTGAATAAAAATGGCCACCTAGCATATGTAAAGGTGAAGCGGACATCCCGGAACTGTTTCCGGAATATTGCTGGAATATTTAATAGTTTTAATCGCTTTAAATTGCTTCCATTTCTTGTGTGTACTCGGTCACGGGTGGATTTGCGGACGGAAACGAAAGAGAACCGATACCAATTAGTAAAAATCAATGCCATATAATTTTCCATTCACCTTTATATTTTCTTTTATTCGATTTTACATTGTTAAATTTTTTTCTGTTATCTGGGAGCACGGCTGTTCGTCCGCCAAGTTCGCACAGGCCGTAGCTGCCTTTTCTTGAACCATTTCGGCATACTTTTCACACCCTCATAACTTCGTTTTGGGGAGAGCTACAGAGTTTCCCTTTTTAACACACATTATAGTTTAATCAAATTGAACTAGGTTCCATGATTCCCTGTTTCTGTATTTAATATTTTTCAAAATATGCGATTCCGAAAACGGGCTTTTTTGTCACTGACTCACAAGGGATCATCAAATAACTAAGGTACTTCTAACAGTCGTAGAATCATGAAATTTGACAAGTAAGTCGATTTTGTAGCACAATTAACCAGAAAAATCTGAAAACATAGATTTTCTGCCTTTAAACCCTTTAAATACGGGGTGCTGATTTGGCTATATACAGTTCGTAACACATTCAATTGGCAAATTAAACTAATTACATTATTGTACCATTTATGTTTTTTGTTGTACGATAAACATTTCAGTAATAATAATTCCGTAAACAATCATTTACTCGTTCATATTTGAAGCCAGCCCGATAACAGAAAATTAGCTTGAGTTTGAAGGTGTTACATGGTTTCAAGCAGAATGAAATTTTTATATGCTTTTTCAAAAAATAATTGTCGATATGATTTATCGACGTACATTTCAAATGAAAGATGTGATACTTTTAATATCAATCAGGGTGTATTATGTATTCTAATTTATTTTTCTCAGTATTACATTCTTCTAGTGTTCTTTACAATTTATTGAAATTTGTATAAGAATGCCAGATAAATGAAAAATAAGAAAAGAAAAGAAAAGCCTAGAATGCATTAACGGTCAAGTCGCAGGAAGCCATTTTCAATTAAAGATTTCGGATGTGTGACTTTTAACTTAATCGAACATCAGATATCGGTATTTTTTGTGGCCGAAATATTAAGGAGAACTTGGCGTTTCTTTTTTTATAGAAAATTTTTGGATGTTTTTTTTTTTTTTTTTTTTTTTTTTTACTTTTTATATAATCAAGGCGTATGCGGTAAGGTGTAGTCTTAGGGATTCATCATTTGACAAGCCAAAATTCAACAGAATACATGGAGGAAGTGATCTTTTTATTATTATTATCGCAAACCAGGCCCCTACCTGCCCAGCATGAATGCCTAGCTTAACGGGTTAGTACCTGGGTGCGGGACGGAAATCGCCTGGTCACAGCATGGCTGTGATCCACCTGACTATAGATTTGTTCACATCGCTGCTGTGCTTGATCTCTTGTGATTTGCTACCGTTATCTTTGTTTGCCGGTTCAAGGTTTCTGTTTAACTTTGTTGAATTGACAGATTTAATAGGTCTCGTAATTTAGAACCTTGATCAGGTGACGAGACCCTCACCTGACTCACCTGGAAGTGATCTTGTGACCCAACTGTCCGAACCCGAATTACACTTTTTTAAACTTTTCTCGATAAAATATAATTATTCTAGTATCAGTGGTCAGATTTTTACATTTTAATTTTAACTTCGAACAAAATTTTTAAAGCTGTTTTGTATAATATTCTTTCTCGTTTAGAATTTAGTAAAGTGTAATGTAAGCCGGAGCGAAATAATTACCACTAATAATATCTAAAAATAGTCACTAAACATTTTCTCAAATAATAATCTCGGAAAAATTATTTTTAATTTTCAATATTTATATAATATTCTTTAATAATAAATAATGAAATAAATTACAATAAATAAAAAATAAATCACGAGAAATAAATAAAAAATAATCTTAATAAATAATGCTACTTAAATAAATATCATAATTACAGTTTAATAATCATAGTAGATGAATAATAATTAAAATTTTATAATAATCATAAATTATTAAAAATCATAATTTTATAATCAGATGTTTTTTACTGTTCAGTTTTAAATTGTTCTAACGCATTTTTCATTGTGATTTGGATTTGAAATTAAAACTTCAAACCAACACAGACATTTCCTTCCCTTTTCCTCTCCCCCTCCAACTTTTCTTTTTTATACTATTCAGTGAATATGAATTGTTCTAACGCATTTTTCATTTTGATTTAGACTTAAAATTAAATATATATTTTCTATTTAATTTAAATATTCGTAGTCATATGACACCTTTCACCCGTCTACCCACCCCTTTTTTTCTGGTGTAATACACCTTTTAGATTTCATTTTAAAACTACATTTATGTATACTGCATATAATGAAATTCTTTTCCACAATTTGAATTACATTACGCATAATTATGAATGCATCAAATATATTTCAAACTTAATAATATTTTTATGAGGTGACTGTTACCATCAATTTCCAACCATCACTTTTGAAAACTGTTCTGTAATTCCAGAGATTCCATAGAAAATGTAATTTCGAATTTTTTTAGAACGCTTTTAACTCATCTCACCCTTTTAAATTTCGAATTTTTTTAGAATTTGTTCTTAGAGAGCATTTACATCTTATAAGTAACTACCATGCCAAATTTGATGTTTCTAGCTCCTTCAGTTTAAAAAAAATCGAAATTTTAGAACGTTTTTCGCTCTTGCACCCACCTGGAGGTAGTGGCACCAACATAAAATATAGCCTATGTTGGAGCAGGGACTGTTACCATCAATTTCTCAGCATCACTTTTGAAAACAGTTCTGTAGTTCCAGAGATTCCATAGAAATTCTAAATTTAGAATGTTTTTAGAACGCTTTTTGCTCATCTCAACCTTTTAAATTTCGATTTTTTTAGAATTTGTTCTTAGAGAGCATTTACATCTTATAAGTAACTATCATGCCAAATTTGATGTTTCTAGTTCCTTCAGTATAAAAAAAATCGAAATTTTAGAACGTTTTTTGCTCCTGCACCCCCTTGGAAATAGTGGCACCGACATAAAATATAGCATATGTTGGAGCAGGGAATGTTACCATCAATTTCCCACCATCACTTTTGAAAACAGTTCTGTAGTTCCAGAGATTCTATAGCAATTGTAATTTAGAATGTTTTTAGAACGCTTTTCGCTCATCTCACACTTTCAAATTTCGATTTTTTTTTTTTTTTCTTAGAGCGCATTTACATCTTATAAGTAACTACCATGATAAATTTGATGTTTCTAGCTCCTTCAGTATAAAAAAAATTTAATTTTAGAACGTTTTTCGCTTCTGCACCCCCCTGGGGCTAGTGGCACCGACATAAAATATAGCCTATGTTGGAGCAGGGATGACAACCTAGTATTTCTTCAAACAGATGTGTTGTAACGATGACATAATCGAATTTATTCTTTCAAGTGTAAAAAATTATATCTGAGAAAGATTGATGTGTAATTAAACAAATTATTTTCAAGAATGAGAAGGTGAGACATGGAAAATTGATACTGAATAAGAATGTAACAGTTAGTTACTAATGGTACTTCCTAATTTTGCAACTGTTCTTAAGTTATTTATTATTATTTATTTTTTACTATAAATTTATTTTGACAAAATTTTATATTTTAAAATTTTGATGGGAAATATTTACTTTGAATGTTGTTGAGATCAGGGTATTTTAAAGATAACAGGATTGCATCCTATATTCATATTGGTAAAAAACCTCAAAAAATGGCTGAATCCAAGTTTGTTGCTTTTGATCCAGACTCTGGGATGGAAATACAGCAATGGTTAAATTACTTTGACCAGAGTTGTAAATAAGAAGAGGATTTTTGTGTTATATTAAGATAAGATTTTTTTAATTAATTGTAATTTTTATTTTTAAATGGAATTTTTTTCTTAAAATTCAGTATGAAAATTTTGAATTTAGTTATGTTTCTGCCAGAAATTTACAAAATTAAATATAATAAATAGAGTAATAATGAAAATATAAACTGGGGATATAAAAATGACAACTTCCTAAATAATTGTGATCATGATGCTATAATGTTGTCATCAGTTCAGTGTTAACCAGCACCGGGTCAACCCACACAATGAGAATCCCATTCATCATTCCACCCGAATTTCTGGGAGGAGAAGCGATTTTACTTTCACTTTGTTTTAAAAAAATCTGCTAAGGATGGTTCCTTTTTAAAATAAATCCATTTGGAGAAAAACGGGAACAGGTTGACAGAAGGACACGGGAACAAATGACTGCGCTGGCTACAGTTGACTTTCGAAAATGCACTAGAAAGGTAATATTTATTTCAAAAACCTTCCTAATTGCAATAACAAAACATTTTTGCGGATAGAGTTGTGGAATACATATAGCTATGATTATTCACTATTTGTAAACTATTTATTTACAGATAATAAAGAAAAACATGGAAAATTAATTGAACAATCACAATTTTCAAAAACTTAGTTTCTGAAGAATTCTTCATGAAATCAAATTAAATTTTGTTATTAAATTGAAATAAATTAAAATATCTTTATCCATGAAATATAATGAAGAATTAATGGTAAAACTACATATTAAAAAAAACTAGGGGATTCAACCCGAAATCTCCTCGGGAAAATCAATCCGGGTTACTGAATATAGCTGAAAACCATTCTTTTAATTGAAAAATCTAACAGATTTTTTACATTTAATATATTTCTTTTTTAGATTTTCCACTAATAAAATAGTGAAACATTAAAAATAGTGAACAGATTTAAAATAGTGAAAACATTTAAAACATTTGAAATAGTGAGACAAAACTGCAAACGATTTTTCTTCATAGACCGTAATGTAACGGAATTATTTTGAGTGTCCCTGTAAAAAAACTGCTACCTGAAGTGCTACACACTTCATTTTCAATACCGAACATGTCACAGTAAGCCTCAATAATATATATCAATTGCATGAAGATCCGAGTATATTTACGCGAGTTCGAGCACGGACAGACAGACGGCAGACAGACAAACCGAATTCATAAACACTTTTCAACTATGTTGGAAAGTGTGACCATAAAAAAAGAGCAAATTGCAATGCAGTTTTTAAGCAAATTACGATACAGTTTTCAAACAAATAGCATTAAAAAAACTGCAGTAGCAAAAGTCGCAAAACTGAAATTTCATTGTCAAGTGTTGCCATTCGGAAAATGATATCAGCGTTACGAACGGACACGTTTGTCCTTTATAATATAGACGTTTGTCCTTTATAATATAGATTGTATTAGTAAAAATTCCACAGAATTTAGTTATTACACTTTTTTTCTTTAATTAAATAAATGTATTGGCATCGAATTATATACAGGGTGTTTTTTTTTTTAACTGACACTGTTCAGAGCCGTCTGTAGCTCATTCTAATAACTGGATTGACACAAAATTTTGTGAATGGACTAAGAAAACCATGGGAAAAAGGATTCCAACAAAAAAAATTTAGTTCCAATCCCCACCGATAGGGGGAAATGTGGCGCTGTGGTCATTTATGCAACTGGGAATACGGGCAAAAAATGAAAATGCAAATTTTTACTTGCGCAAGCGACAGTAGCGCCAATAGTTTAAGTTATAAATGCATGCGAAAAACACCGAGAAACAATTTCAGCTCAGGTTGAAGATGAATCTCACGTTACCGCAGCGCGCGTTACTTGTGAAGTTCTTATATTGTAACCAGTACAATGCACCAGCCGCTCTTCGTTTACTTAGAACACGCCATAAACTGCGCAAAGGACCTTTATCCATTAATGTATTGAAAGCAATGATTCTGAAATTCGAAGAAACAGGCTCGCTAGCAGTTCGATCAGGCAGAGGACGTAAACCGGTGGCAGAAAAAGTGATAATGGATGTTTCAACTGCGATCAACGAAAGGGAAAGTGTAAATGATGAATAAAACGTGGCATTTTATCCAAATTATTAATTTTGTCTGTTTCTGATGGGTTTTTTTCAATGTACAGCGCCACATTTCCTCCTATCGGCGGTGATTGGAACTGATTTTTTTTGTTGTTGGAATCTTTCTTCCCATGGTTTTCTTAGTCCATTCACAAAATTTTGTGTCAATCCAGTTATTAGAACGAGCTACAAACGTATAGTGTCAGTCTGAATAGTGTCAGTTTAAAAAAAAACACCCTGTAGTTCTTTTATCTAATTTGCCACTATAGTACATTATGTCATGTATTGTAAAAAAGGGTTTTCAACTTTAATAAAAAGTTCCAGGTTTAAACAATCGATTTTTTTCTGCTTTTCAGTTTCTGCATTTGAGCCGGTTTTCAGAAACTATATAACTTACAGTCATGAAATTTTGTGTACTTGTAGCTAAATACGTATTATCATTTGTGAATGTAAAGGGATCAAATTGGCAGGTTGGAGTATTGAAGCAATATGTAGTAGAATGTCGTCATTATTTGATAAATAAATTGCTTATCCAAATTAGCGATTATTTTCACGTGGCGACAGATTTTCCTCCTTTTCCGCGTTTGTCGCATCCAGAAATTCGGTTAAAAACGCCAAATCTTATTTTCTGAAAGATGTTCTGCCTTTACCAAGAAATGGAAAGCATTATTCAATTAGATAGTTTCTGAATAAGAACACCTTGCTTTTCCGAATAAAGATGAATTCACAAATGTGTCAGAAAGCAGCTCATTTGGATTTTAGAACAGCCTTAAGCATTAACAAAACAAATGCAAATGAGATTAAAATTTTAACTTCTTCATTATTTCCTATAAACAAACTGTTCCTTACTCTTTTATATACAAAGTTAATCGTTTCTAAACTATTAGAACAAACTTTCAGTAATAATAAGAATACATATAAATGAATACAATTTTTCTATAGGAAATCAGGATTATGCAATCAACTTTTTTTTCAATCAAAAATACAGAGTATGTCACTACAAACCGAACTCTAATTTTTATTCCTAAATTTAACACCTTCCTGAAAGCAATTTTAAATCTTTTTAAAAAAGTAAATCGAAATAGACATTTTCGATTTATTTAAACACATAAGTTCTGCTTTATTTAAAGCTACTATACGGAAATTTTGAAGATTGAATACTCTTTAAATGTCACATATACACGACACACACTTGGATACAGTCGTCCACACCGACGTTTTTAACAATAATGTAGATTTTTTAATGATATTTTAAACAAACTTACTTTGCTTAAAATATTTTTATAAGTTTTGTTTAAAATATTTTTATATTATTGCTTAAAATATAAGTTTGCAAACTTACCATATAGCCAATTAAAATTAGCTCCTAGATAAGCGGAGAAGGAAATAAAATCAATGATGGTTTTAGAAAAATAAAAGTTCTATTAGATTTTAAAATATTTTGTTTTAAAATAGAAGAAAATTGTATTAATTTATTTTAATTCACTGTCAAAACGACAAAATTTGAAAATTTTATTAATTGAACAAGCTTTAAGATTGGCCTCTTAAGGCTGTTCTCAAATCCAAAGACGCTATTTTCTGACACGTTTTTTAATTCATATTTGTTCGGAAATGCATGAAATTGGCAGGTGTTTTTATTTAGAAACTGTGTAATTAAAACACGTTTTCCAATTTTTATTATTTTTTTGTTATTATTATTATTTTTTTTTTTTTTTTTTTTTTTTGATGAAGACAGACGATTTTTCACAAAGGACTATCAAAGTCAGCATTTTGAACCGAATTCATGCAGCGGCAGCCCGAGAAGCGCGAAAAACGCGTCGTCACATCATCAGAATCGCTTATAACTCGATAAGTAATCTATTTATCAAAAAGTGGAAGACCAATTTCGATTTCAAATCACTTCCATAGCCAGGCCATTGTAAGCCTCTTGTAATGTACTGTAGGGATATATATCAATTTCAATACGTTTGAAATTGTGTAACATTAGTAAAATAATCCGCAAATGATTTTTCCCCATAAAGCGTATGTAAAAGAATTATTTTGAGTGTCCCTATAGAAAAACTATTACGGAACAAACAGACATAATACAGTACATGCAAAATTTACTGCCACTTTTTCTCCCTCTTCCCCCCCCCCATTTTTTAGCTCACAGGCTATGAAAGCCTGAGAGCTAATGTGCCCGCCCGTTCTGTATGTATGTACGTACGTACGTAACGCGATAACTCTTGACAGATATAACCGTTTTGCTTCGAATTTTATTTATAGGTTCCTTGTGATAAGGCGCTTCCCTGATTAGTTTTTAGGGTTGATTGGTTAACTATAAAGGGGGGAACGGGGGCTAACCACCCTTAATTTACATAAATGTTTTTTTCATGCAGAATTATCCAATTTTCTTCAAATTTTGTATATAGGTTCATTGTGATAAGGTTCTTTCCTGATTAGTTTTGGGGTTCATAGGTTAAGTATAAAGGGGCTAACAGGGGGGACTAATCCTCCCCCCTTAATTTAGATAAATGAATTTTTCATGCAGAGTTATCCGATTTTTTTCAAATTTTGTATATGGACTCATTGTGGTAAGGGGCTGCCCTAATTAGTTTTGGGGGCTCATTGGTGAAGTGTAAAGGAGGGAAATGGGGGCTAACCCCCCCCCCCCCCCCCCCCCATAATTTAGATAAATGGGTTTTTCATGCAGAATTATCCGATTTACTTCAAATTTTGTATATAGGCTCTTTGTGGTAAGGCACTTCCCTGATTAGTTTTGAGGGGTTCATTGGTTAAGTATAAAGGGGGGAATGAGGGGACTAACCCCCTTAATATAGATAAATGGGTTTTTCAAGCAGAATTATCCGATTTTCTTCAAATTTTATATATATGTTCATTGTGATAAGGCGCTTTTCTGATTAGTTTTGGGGGTTATGTATAAGTGGGGTTCGGGGAGGCTACCCCCCCCCCCTTAATTTAGATAAATTGATTTTTCATGCAGAATTATCCGATTTTCTTCAAATTTTGTATATAAGTTCATTGTGGTAAGGCGCTCCTCTGATTAGTTTTAGAGGTAAATTGGTTAATTATAAGAAGGAGAAACGGGGGATGGTCCCGCCCTTAATATATTGTCGATTTCTCCATTTTTCGAGGGCTTATTTCAAATTCTTTGAAATAAGAATATAATTTACAGTTAGTGTGAATAGCCTGTGAGCTCAATGCCGTCAGTTTAACTGGGCAGTTTTCTTTTATTTATTAATCAATTATTTTTGTATTGGTATAAAATATGCCAGGTTAAAAAAAAAAAGTGGGAAGTGTGATCGAAGATCGCATAAAGGGTTTCGTTTAATATTCCTTTCAAAACACTTTATCCTTTCTTTAATAAATCCAAATAAATTCCATTTTCCAAAAAAAAAAAAAGTCATGTTTTTTATAAAGTAAAAATTTACCGGTCTGTTTTTCTCGTTTTTTCGAATATCTGAACCGGTCCGATAGCGGGCGAAGCCCACAATTACACTCTGTCATAATAATATATGTGGACTAAATGCGATATTAAAGAAAAATCAATTTCAAATTTAAACATGTTTTTATAGAGACTTTCAAAATGTTAAGTATGCTAATATTTCCATAATCGGGTTTTTATAATGATTCAATACGTTCCTCAAACTCCTATGATGTTATAATCACTTGCTGACGTCATATCTACTCAAGGTCGGCGCTAGAGGGGGGGGGGTCCGGGGTCAAATTCAATTGTCGTCGGGGAAAATATTTTGACTTTTGGATTTCAACCAGAGTCGGGTCGGGGTGGCACTCTTATGATACAAAATCATATATTAGTAAATTAATATACTCAAAATAACTTATTTTCTAATTGCCGAAACGTCAGTGAAGGCTTACTGTGGAGACCCGAAAAGTTTTTGGTTTCTGTCTGTCTGTTTGTCTGTCTGTCTGTCTGTCTGTCTGTCCGTCTGTCTGTCTGTCTGTCTGTCTGTTCCGCGATAACTGCCGTAAAAATGATCCGATTAGTTTGATTTTTGGTAGGTATGTTGGTGAGATACCCGGAATTAGCTGTATAGTTTTTAGTTAATTTGGTTCATTCGTTCGGAAAATATAGAACATTTCTTTTTTGATCATAATGCTTTCCTATGAGAATTCAGACGATTTTGAAATTTTTCAGTCGTTGAAAATAAAATGTCGCATTTGATTAATGTATTTAAACGGTAAGTTATGAAGGCTAAAATTTATCAAGTCAGGTGTTAAATTATTTAAATTAATTTGAAATTTTGTTTATACATTCGTCAGATTTTTTGTTTTTGGTGCAATTTTATACATCTGTTCTAATAATATAATACATTTATTTTATCACTTTTTTCAAATATTAAAATGCATTCATTTTTATTTTCCTTTACAATTTAACAGTAACCTAGCAACCATATTTCAAAGAATATCAAAATGATAAAATTCAAGTAACTCAGACGATTTTGCTACAATATTTTATTCGAAAAATAAAATATTATTGGAGGATTTTAATACTTTATTGAAATAAATGAGAATTTATTTTGTACAAGTTACCTTTTAACTACTATAGAATGATAGCCGAAACATTTTTATATGAGATATTATTAATTTTCTGGAAGAGATGTAGATTTTTCGTGGTTGAAAATTAGTATTATTTTAAAAATAGAATGTAATATCTCGTTAGTTAATCTAAAGAAATTAGCGTAGTAAAACGCACCCATACAGCCTGAAATAGCACAATTACTGGAAACTGAGATCATAAAATGCTATCACAAAAAATACATTATAGCGCCAAATCAAGGTTGCTATTTAGTGAATTGACAGTGGGCACGATTATGAATGATTACACAATAGGTTTAAAAGTTTCCAAATAAGCCTATTTTGGGGAGATTTTAGTATGCTATTGCCATCGAATTAGATCAGGATGTACTTAGGTCAAATAAATATTGTACAATGACCATCAAAACTGTTTTTCCGAAACAAAAATTGTAATAATACTAGATTTCTGAAATAGATAAGTGAAATACTATATAGTAGATTCAGTTTACATTTCCATAAGTTACTTTTGTACACGAGATATTATTCAACGTATCAATCAGATACGAGTGTTTCGTGATTGGTAAATATTGCTATTTAGGTATTAGGATAACATGAAATTATTTTCTAAATTTTTGCTTATCGTAATAAAACCACTGTGCAGAACGAAATGGAAGATATACTAGAATCATTCACACAAATAATAGGAAATCACGAATAAAAATTTAATAAGATTACGGAGGGTTCAGTGGGGTTGAGCCCCCCAACCCCCCCACCCCCTGAAGAAATGTATTTTTTTTTAATCTAAAAAATAGAATAAGAAATTCATAAGAATGTCAGAATATTATTGCATAAACCGTGTTTAATTTAACGTTTAAGTTCTGAAATCTTCGAATTATTTTATATGCATATAAATATATATGTAGTAATTTAAATAATTTAATTTGCGGATTGTAAGATATTAAATATTATGAAAAGTGAGTTTAAAAAACATTGACTTTCAGAGCTGACGTTGAGGCTCCTGATCTGTAGATTTACTAGTTTAGATTCCTTTATTTCGGCTATAATATCTTATATCAAAAATCTATTTTATGTCTAATCAAAAAGCAACTTATTATGCTAGCTTTAATATCTTTATTCGGGTACATGTAATATAACCGTTTCCTTTGGTATTGATTAATTTGTCCAGGCCTTCAATTGTCTGTGGTTTGTAAAAATAAAAAGATTGAAAAGGAATTATGTCAGTATCTGTTAGGTGAACGTGTTTCCCATCTCGATGCATTTCGTTTAACTTAAACAAAGTCATCATAATGTTTTTATTGTTGTTTCGGCAAGCCATCTGCTCCTGTCCGACGCGACGCCTTTAATTTTGCTGTTTAAAAGTTGGAATTTAATATTTGATTTCGGGTCGGCTTGGGTTGAAGTATTTCGGGTCCGGGTCGGAATGCGAAGGACGAAACTTTTTTTATCGGCTTAGAGTTGGCGGTAGAACCCTGCATCGTGTGGGGCAAACTGAACCCGAGCCGGCTCGTGGTTTGGATCGTATCGCACTGACACTAGTCTTTTTATTGCGGGTCGGACTTGTATATTTTTACTGTGGGTCGGTTCGAGTCGAGTTAACTTTAACTGTTTTCGGTTGGATTTTGACACTTCCGACTATGGTTCGTGTTGACCCGATTTCTCGGAAAAATCCCCAAAATATAGCTTTAAAATGAACAACTATCTATTTTTTAATATTTATTGTTTGGAGAATTATTTTTTGTTTCGATTCGGGTTTCGGGTTGAAGTCGACGAAAAAATGTTTGTCGATTTTGGGTCAAAAGAAATTTTTTCGTGGGGTTCAGGTTGGATTTCAGGTTGGCTTTAAACAGAATTTTCGGGTCCGGGTCGGAAAAAGCCTTGTCGCTTATTTTAGACAGTTTAAAATAAAAGAAATGGTAAAAAATACTAATTAGATCAATTTTTAAACAACATCCTTATATATATTGTTGTGAGCTCGGGGTTCGAAAGGACTGATGCCAATATATAAGAACAATAAACAAGCTTTATTCACTATAAACAGTGCAATACGATCACAAATATCTTCTGAAAATTACAAGATATTCAGTAATCTTCAAATCTAATAACAGCACAGCAAAATTCTACACAGAACAATATAGCGTATTGTTCAGTACTAAATCGCTCATAGACAACACAGTTCTCAATGCAAAGCCTCTCGTGCGTATTCAATCGCATTTGACAGAGAACTAACTAACTGAACTGATGGAGGTCCTTATATAGGTTTCAGAGATCTTTCCAGATTATTCCAGAGCCTTCAGATGCTAGAAATTACCAGAAAGTGCTTTAACTTTCGATAGAGAACCCAAGCAAGAAAGGATCCCAATGTATAGGTATAAGGGGGGTGTGGTTGCACAAGAACAACCAGCCAGGACACTAACCGCGAGGTTTATAGTGAAAATGTCCTGGCGGAAACTCCCCCCCACCATCCAGCGATTCCGTAAGGAATCAAGCTTGATCAGCGGCGTTTTTTCAAGATAATATTCACAAATCATCCCACACTGGGACAAATCAAAAGAAAAGTTGGCAACATGCCTGCTTTTAAATAGTAAACTAAAACTGAATTATCAATAAATTAACTAAAAATTACATCAACTATCATCACAGTAGCTTACTGTGACTACTAAACTAACTATGAATAACAGAAAAATTATACTGAAGTTCACCAAAAAGTTCACTATGAAAAGATATATTGTCTTTAAAAAACAAATGTTCATGAAGATATGATGTCTTTTAATAAAACAAATGTTCATCAAGATTTCATGAATATATCACAGTCCACCATCTCTCTTCCTCCAATGATCAAAATTACCAAAAGTTTTGATAATTGTGCCTGAACAACTTCATTTAACTATGATGCATAAGAAGATCAGTAAAGATCACCAAAATGTTCAGTATATAAAAATAAAATGTCCTTAAAAGCAAATGTTCATGAAAATAATGTCCTTAAAACAGATAGTCATCACTATATACTGTATTACTTATACCACCTCGTTGCTAAGAAACAACAAAAAACTTTAATTCAGAACATAATATTCTTCCTTTAGGCAAATAATACTGATTGTTGATAATTATAACAATAGTAATAATCACTGTACAATGTTCATGTAGATCATCAGTAAATATAACAGTTCCAAATACAATTAAATGACCAATATACGTTATTGCAGAAATCTTCAACTATGTCACAGTCAATCTATAAATCATGCTTTTTCCAACTCAAAACCTTTAGAATACTTGAAGTTAATGTTAGATAAATACGTTCAAAATGTATACTTAATAAATGAATATAGACTGTTAAGTTTGTTATAAATTATTTTTAATCTTTCATAATTCTTTGAGTTCAAAAATACGTCCTGCAGATTTTTTCTCAATGTCTTATTTGAATTAAAATCAAAGTAGCACGGCATTAGTGGGCATCTTCCAAAGATATAGTGAACAACATCACCCTTTATGCCACATTGGCATTTATCTGATTGTGATTTATTTATTCGAAAGAGAAAAACTGGAAAGGAACCATGTCCCGTCATGAAATATTGCACTACCTGGCTTGTACATACGTAATCTGTATTTACATATTTGAACACCAAATAGGTGTCTCTGCCCAAAGTGGACTCTGACCATTCAACTTGCCATTCTTTATTCATTCTATCCTTAAGGTATTTCGATATTGCAGAAACCGGAAAATCTAAATCGATTCTTTCATCGTAATCGTCTTTTAAAATAGCATTTTTTGCCAAGTCATCTGCAATCTCATTTCCTTGCAGACCCGCATGCGCCTTTATCCAGCCAAGTTCAAGTTTTATCCAGGGATTATCCAATAAAAGTAAATAGATATCTCTTATTATTGTATTTTTGGGGAATAATTGTTGTAATGACGTTACTGATGACAATGAATCTGTGTATATCCTTGCTTTACTACATCTATTAAAAACTGTCCATTTCACTGCTTGTTTTATGGCTTGCAGCTCCGCCTGAAAAATCGTATTAAGATCATGTAATCTAAGTTTTTCTTCATAGATATAGTTATTCTTGTGAAACACTGTAAATGCAGCAGCTACTCCACCATCCATTTTAGATCCATCAGTATAGATTACAGGAAAATCTACAGTGACTATTTGTTCCATTTTTGATACCGAATTTATAATGTGTATGTTTGGCTGTATGGTATAATTTACATAGTCATAAGAACTCAGATTATCCATTAGTTTATGCCTATTTATTATAGTATTCTGAATGGAAATTTCAGCATCTTCATTTCTAACTTGATATTTCTCCAAAATCGCCTTAATCTTATGATGTATTGGTGGAACTCCCGCCAATACACAGAGAGCTTCCGTAGATGTGTTTCTATATGCTCTTATTACACTGAATAACCCCGTTCTCTGACATGAACTGATTCGTTTAATTGCCGGTTTCTTAATATCTCTAGCCCACGCCTCGCATCCATATAATATTTGTTTCTCAATAACGGTTAAGTACCATATCTTCCTGTAGTCTGCTTTAAGTCCTTTGTCTCTCCTTGACGTCCTTGCAATAGAGCCCACAAAACTTTTAATATTTTCTCTAATAACCTCAAAATGTTGCATCCATGTGAAATTACCATCAATTATAAATCCCAAATAGGTGATTGCATCTTTGACTGTAATAGAAGTGTTATCAATTTTAAAAATTGGTCTTCTGTTTTTTAATTGACACTTTCCAAAAAGCATTGACTCACACTTGTCAGTACTCAGTCTCAGTTTGTATTTTTCAGTGATATTCCTAAATAATTGAATCAAAGCATTCATTCTCTCTTCCACCTCTCTTCTGTTGTTTGCTCCTGTCAAAATGACGTAGTCATCCGCATATGAAATTATATATTTATTTATTAAACAATAATCTTTAAGAATAGAATCGGCAATCAGCAACCATAGTAGCGGCCCGAGGCAAGAACCCTGCGGGCTTCCTTGGAATAATAAGAACCACTTTATTCCATTCACATAATTAAACCCTATGTACCTTTCTGAAATATAGTTTCTCAACATTGATTTCAAATATGTTGCCACAGGAAGATTTTCTATAATATGACTCATTATAAACCAGTCAGCGGAGTCAAATGCTCCCTGAATATCCAATGAGGTTAAGGCACAGTACTTATAATCCATCAAAATGTCCTTTGTACATTCCCTAAGAGCTAATAATGCCTTTACTGTAGAACGTTTCTCTCTAAAACCATATTGACTATTATTGAAGTAATTAATACTTTCCAAAGTAACCATGACCCTCTGTTTCACTATCCTCTCCAATAATTTACCCATTATCGGTAATAATGTTATTGGTCTGTATGATCTTGGATTTTTTGGATCTTTGTTTTTCTTATGGAAAAATATTACAACGCCTTTTTTCCAGCTCCCAGGAAAGTGTCCTAGTTTCAAACACTTGTTATATATATTAAGCATTATCTCAGGAAAGGTATTACATATGTGTTTTACTATTACTGCGTCAATCTTCTCCCATCCAGGCGCTTTATTCAAAGCTTGCTTCGAGAGAGCATACTTCATTTCTCTAATTGTTATCATATCCGTTGTTGGACTAAGCTCAAATTCTTCCTTTGAAGAATAATCATGAATATTTTGTGGAACTTGATCAATGCTGAAATGTTCCCTCATTAATTGATCCGCAACTTCATCATATGAGTCAAATATCTCTGAGTCCGTAAGAGAGGTAAAAATTAAGTCCGTATTATTGAGTTTCTTGCCTCGCCAAATCCGTCGCCAACTTGGCGACATTTGGCGATATATCGCCAAATTTGGCGACAAAAATAAGTCGCCAAAACCATCGCCAACTTGGCGAAAAACCCATTCCTTGGCGATTTTCCAATAGAACTCATTATAAAAACCGATGCTGTAAGGTTGTTTTCCTTGCAAACCACCTGAGGCCTTTAGCATTGAGTTACATGATGCTCAATAGGAAAACATTAATAATACTGCAATTTTCACAATAATAAAATAAAATAAATTTAAACAAATGGAATATTTACAGATATATACAAAATTCATAACATTGCCCCCCTCTCAAGGACTGCACGTCCCGGGCAGTTCAACCTTTGATCGGAAAGCAAACCCGTTACCAACAAATGCTATACTATTCAAAACACATTCATAATGCTGAATTATACAAAATATACACTTATTTAAAAATTAAATTAAATTAAAGCATAGACATTATTACATACAAGTATTTAAATAATAATAACAATAATAATGATAATGCTAAGCAAAATAAATAATTACATTAATTTATATACAAGACCATGGTCATACTAATTTACATTATTTACATTACACTATTTACAATCAATGAACTAAGTACTATGGCCATAGTATGGAGCCAGCCTGTCGTAATGAACGACTCTAGGCTTCGAGCTTGGTGACTTTCGGATCCGAATTACGACATCGTTCAGTCTGTTTAGGACTGTATAAGGACCGTCCCAGTGCGATTGCAGTTTGGGAGAAAGTCCTTTACGACGAGTCGGATTATAAAACCAAACCTTGTCACCTTCTTTGAATTGATGTCCCGTGGCTTTCGTGTCGTACCTGGTCTTCATCTTCTCCGTCTGATCCGCTCTCGAGCCAAGTTGTGGACGTCTTCAAATCGTGCCTGGAGATTCTGCACGTATCCCTCTGGCGATGAAGGCGCATCTGGAGGGCGACCAAAAATCAGATCACAAGGTAGACGAAGATCACGACCGAAAAGCATCTGAGACGGGGAATAGCCGGTTGTTTCATGGACGGCGCTGCGATAGGCGAGAAGAAACAAGGGAAGTTTTTGGTCCCAGTCTTGTTGGTTTCTTGAGACTAGCAGTGAGAGATTGTTGAGGATGGTACGATTAAATCTCTCAACCATGCCATCCGACTGTGGATGTAAAGACGTCGTCCTAGTTTTGTCCATTCCGAGAAGTTGACAGAGACCCTCAATCACAGCAGAGATAAAATTTCTCCCCTGGTCCGAATGCATTTGGAGAGGGACTCCATACCTTGATATCCACTGGTGTACCAAGGCATCCGCAACCGTAGAAGCTTCTTGATCAGGGATGGCATAAACTTCAGGCCATTTCGTGAAGTAGTCCATGACAACAAGGAGGTATTTGTTGCCATCAGCACTTCTTGGCAGAGGGCCTAGGATGTCAAGGGCGATGCGTTCGAAAGGTGCTCCTACATTGTAGAGATGTAGTCTTCCTCGGCTACGTTTCTTTGGTCCTTTTCGAGCTGCACATGCATCGCAAGATTTGCACCATCGTTCGACGTCAGCTCTCGCTTTTCCCCAGAAGAAGCGCTCTCGGACTCTATGTAATGTTTTCATGACTCCAAAATGGCCACCAGTGGGACTGCCATGTAATTCTTTGAGGACCTCTGGTATTCGGGATCGAGGAAGTACCATCTGCCACCGAGATGTCTTCCCATCTTCCGATTCGAATTTTCGGAACAGGACACCATTCCTGACGTGGAGAGAGTTCCAAAGAGCCCAATATTGCTTCGTCGTAGGACTGTAAGTCGAGATGTCTTTCCAACTGGGCTTCGTGCTAGAAGATTCTAATAACTACAAGATTGGTTTGATCTCAGAGTCTGCCATTTGATCTTCTCGAATCTTCTCATCACTCCAGGGATCTGGTGGCGTCAATAGTGAAGTCTTCGTCTGGCGTATGACATATTCGGGATTATACTTGATCTCCGCTCTGGAACAATAGCGACAGCTCTCGGGACACGGTCTTCTTGATAGGGCATCGGCGTTTCCATGCGATGAGCCTTTGCGATGCCTGATGTCAAAGTCGTATTCCTGGAGTCGTTGTATCCATCTGGCTACTTGGCCCTCTGGGTTCTTAAAATTCATCAGCCATGTTAGGGATGCGTGGTCAGTACGAAGGAGAAATTTCCTGCCATAGAGATAGTGATGGAAGTGTTCTATGGCTTTTACTATAGCTAATAACTCCTTACGAGTGACGCAATAATTCCGCTCTGGTTTCGATAAACATTTGCTCCAATATGCTACGACTCGTTCTTGGCCATCTATTTCTTGGGAAAGTACAGCACCGACACTTTCATGACTGGCATCCGTGTCCACAATGAACTGTTTCTCGGGGTGCGGATAGGTAAGGACTGGAGAGGATGTGAGAGCTTCTTTCAGCCGCTGGAAGGAATTCTCGCATTCTTGTGTCCATAGAAACTTCTGCTTGCTTTCAGTGAGCCTATGCAATGGTCTTGCGATGTTGGAGAACCCCTGGACAAACTTTCTGTAATAAGTGCATAGTCCCAGAAAGCTTCGCAACTGATGGACATTTTCCGGACGTTTCCAGTGCTTTACTGCAGACACTTTTTCAGGATCTGTTCGAACACCTTCAGCTGAGATGATGTGTCCTAAATAGTTTACTTCTCGTTGGAAGAACTTGCATTTTAAAGGGTTCAGCTTTAAATTCGCCGCTCTTAGTTTCGTTAACACTTTCCGAATATTCTCTAGATGTTCTTCAAACGTGCGGCCACCAATGATGACGTCATCTAGGTAGATGAGACAAGCTTCAAAAGTCAGACCTTTTAACACTGTCTCCATGAGGCGCTCGAACGTTGCTGGAGCATTGCAGAGCCCGAACGGCATAACTTTAAATTGCCAAAGTCCTTGTCAGTAGTAAATGCGGTCTTCTCTTTGTCATCAGGATGGATCTCTACCTGCCAATATCCACTCTTCAAATCCAGTGTGGAAAACCATTTATGTCCTGAAAGAGTATCTAGCGTGTCGTCTATTCTTGGTAGAGGATAGCTGTCCTTCTTCGTGATATCGTTAAGTTTACGATAATCCACACAAAATCTTGTGGAGCCATCTTTCTTTCGGACCAACACGATGGGAGATGCCCACGGACTTGATGACGGTTCGATGATGTCACTATCCTGCATCTCTTGTAAGAGCTTAGAAACCTCTTCTTGTTTTGCGAACGGCAAGCGTCTTGGATGCTGTTTAATCGGTGGATGGTTGGCAGTATCAATTCTATGACGTGTCAGTGAAGTGCGCCCTATATCACTCTCGTTTTGTGAAAACACATCCTTAAATTCCTGGAACAGTCTTTCTGCGGCATGTCTCTGTTCAGGAGATAAATTTTCATTTCGTCCAATTACAGGTGTTAACCTTGTAGGCGGCTCCGATAACGTCAAGCTCGGGTCTTTGCAAACACAGGTAACTGGAGAACAGGTTGCAAGCACTTCACCTTTCTGGATAATTCTAGACTTTTCACTTACGTTCGCAATCCTCACAGGTATCACATCTCTCGACAGATCTACCAGCGCTGATGCTATTAGCACTCCCTTTGGGCTCTTCTCAGGATATCCAGTCAAGCCATACTGGAAAATTCTTTCGTTTCCAGTTAATCCAGGTATCATCATTTCGGTCCGAGGAGGGATGATAACATCTGCCTTGGCTGTGATCCGTTGAATAGACCCGGACTCATTTCCAAGTTTGAAAATAGTGACATCTTCTTGAGCAGAGCGTAACTCATTATTCTTAAAATCCAGTGTAAATCCATGCTCTTTTAAAAAGTCCAGTCCGAGTATGAAAGGGTCTGAAATATCGGCCACATAGACTGTATGGTGGTAAGCGGCGTTCCCAAACTTTATTTCCAGTGTCATTCTTCCAAATATGTCGATCTTATCTCCTGTCACAGTTTGAAGGATTACACGTGGCGGGGTCCAGGAGAGTTTTTCTTTCAGCCGCTGAGCTAGATCTTTCCGAATGATGGTCACATTGGCTCCTGTATCGATGATCATATTACAGGGCAAATCATTCACACTTCCGACTAGAAAAACTCCGTTCTCGCCGCAACTTCTTGCAGAAATTTCACATACTTGAAAATGCGGCTTCTTAAGATCTGGAAACCTCCGCCCCGCAAGATGGTCAATCATCAGTTTTCTTGCTCCTCCGTTAGCGGGTGAGCTATTACCATCGGTGCTGGGTCGTCTTGGGCAGTCGATTTGGATATGGCCTTCTCCACCGCATCTCCAGCACTTGATCTTCCTGTAAGGTTTGTTGGCCATTAAGGAGTTCATCTTTCTCATTATGTCATTCATCTGCTGCTGTAAGCACTCCACAGCTCTATCCGACGTCTCAGGCAGGTTGGCTGCTCGCACAAAGTGTCGATCTTTCCTAGTAGCTTGCTGGGCTGCCTCGAATTTCAGAGCGTAAACCAAAGCCCCTTTTAAATCGTTGAGATCTGCAATCCGGAGTGCTGTCTGGATCTCAGAGTCACGCACACCATCAATAAAATATTGCAGAGCTAAACTTTCTCTTATTTCAGTCGGACAGCCAGGATAAGCAAGGTGTGAAAGTCTCTCGACATCCGTAGCAAGCTCTTGCAGGGATTCAGTGGATTTCTGCTGTCGAGATTTGAGCTGGAGTCTGCTATATTCCTTCATGCATTTCTCGCCAAAACGCAATTCTAAGGCACTGACGAGCGTTTCAAAATCCAGCGGTTCATTTGCAGGCAAAGTCTGTAGGACGTCGGCAGCATCAGCTCGTAGAGACGCAGCTAGCTGGCAAGCCTTTGTCTGGGAATCCCATTCATTAGCGTCCGCTACGATCCCAAATTGTGTCTTAAAAACTGGCCATGAGGATTTGCCGTCATAGGTCGAGAGTTTAATACAGGAACGTGGAAGCATAGATTGATACTTGACATCTTCGGTATAGTTTCCGGCAATTATCTTTTGTTTCTTCACATTTTCCAACTCTTTTTCTACACTCTCTATCCTTTCTTCGACGGTCTTGGCGATCTTTTGAACTTTTTCTTCTACTCTTTCTTCAACGGTCTCGGCGATCTTTTGAACTTTTTCTTCTACTCTTTTTTCTACGGTACTGGCTGTCCTTTGAATTTCTTCTACCTTTCCTTCTATTTCTTGAAATCTTCCTTCAACTTTGTTTTCCACGCCGTCAATTCTGTCATTTAAAGATGTTATTTTATCCTCTATTAAATCTTTCAACTCTCCAAGGTTGGTTGACATATCCTTCTTCATTTCATCTTTTAAGTCGCCAAGGTTGGCAGTCATTTTCCCATCCATCGCTGACATATCTTTCTTCATTTCTTCTTTCAACTCGCCAAGGTTAGCAGTCATTTTCCCATCCATCGCTGACATATCTTTCTTCATTTCTTCTTTCAACTCGCCAAGGTTCGTAGCTAATTTCTCCAATAATTCTTTCAGTTGACCCTCCATTGCTCTGGTGATCGGCATTCAACCCCACTTCTGACACCAAATGTTGTGAGCTCGGGGTTCGAAAGGACTGATGCCAATATATAAGAACAATAAACAGGCTTTATTCACTATAAACAGTGCAATACGATCACAAATATCTTCTGAAAATTACAAGATATTCAGTAATCTTCAAATCTAATAACAGCACAGCAAAATTCTACACAGAACAATATAGCGTATTGTTCAGTACTAAATCGCTCATAGACAACACAGTTCTCAATGCAAAGCCTCTCGTGCGTATTCAATCGCATTTGACAGAGAACTAACTAACTGAACTGATGGAGGTCCTTATATAGGTTTCAGAGATCTTTCCAGATTATTCCAGAGCCTTCAGATGCTAGAAATTACCAGAAAGTGCTTTAACTTTCGATAGAGAACCCAAGCAAGAAAGGATCCCAATGTATAGGTATAAGGGGGGTGTGGTTGCACAAAAAGTCGCCAAATCCGTCGCCAACTTGGCGACATTTGGCGATATATCGCCAAATTTGGCGACAAAAATAAGTCGCCAAAACCATCGCCAACTTGGCGAAAAACCCATTCCTTGGCGATTTTCCAATAGAACTCATTATAAAAACCGATGCTGTAAGGTTGTTTTCCTTGCAAACCACCTGAGGCCTTTAGCATTGAGTTACATGATGCTCAATAGGAAAACATTAATAATACTGCAATTTTCACAATAATAAAATAAAATAAATTTAAACAAATGGAATATTTACAGATATATACAAAATTCATAACAATATATATAAAAAAAAAACACTCAGTTGGCTTTGTTTTTGTTTCTGATATGAGGAATTTGAGATCACATGATCAGTATTCTTGGTTATGGTGATTCATAGACGTAGTACGTAAATTTGGCAAACTCAGCAGTTAAATGAATCATTTCGAAACGTCATGCGCTCTCTTGCATATTTTGTCGGCAAAAAGCTTGATTTGATTTCCAAGGTATACCTTTTAAATGTTCTCTAAACAAAAGATTGGTAAGTGTACTAGGTATAAAGTCCAGTGCAGCATCTGCAATGAAATTTTTGACAATGATTACGTGAAGAAACATACGGATTTAAAGCATCATGATCTTTCCAAGCAAAATAGCTTAGCTCCTATGTTTAAGCCTGGAGAACTCAAAAGGAAGGATTATTCCTTTTTATGCAGCTCTAGCATTGAAAACAAAATTAGTGACAGAAAAATGATAACAGATAATTATAGTGTGTAATAAGACCCGAGCAGGACTCTAATCCACACACACACATATATATATATATATATATATATATATATGTTATACAATAATTAATGAAGTCTTGGTGAGTTGTCAAAATAATGCAGTGAAGAAACTCAAATTGGATTAAAATATTACATTAACTAATACAAAAAACTATATACAGATTAAAATGAATAAATTTTAAACACTCGTCGTTCGAGAATACATCTTTCACTACATGTTATTCATTAACATATATTTACGTGTTATTCAACGACAGTCATGTACGTCTTACACGTTCAAAATAATCCGTCATGTGCTGGCTCGAAACGTTTTTACTGCTGGAGAATGGTGGCGCTGCTCTCTGTTCTTATTAACGGAGAACGAAAAGAAGGTGGCAACGTTGCCAGGAGCTGAAAATTGAAAAGGAAAAAAGCAACAGCAGGAGAAAACAAGCAGTTTTTTTTAAATATATATATAACAACTGATGAATATTGGTGATGATTTTTTTTCTCGTCTTCGTCGTCATCAGACCGTCTTAAATTTTGTCGTCTCGGACCGTCTTAATATTCTTCGTCATCGTACAGTCGTCACATTCGTCTTAATATCACCAGATCATCTTAATATTACCAGATCATAGAAATATTACAACATATTCGTCGTATGAATTTAATTGAATACATTATGTCGTCTTGCTGTATACATGTTAAAATTTTTCATAAACTTATCTTCGTAAACCAAATTGAAATGGAACAAAATATTAATACATATACACTTGAGAATAAAAATAATAATAGAACTATTATTGACAGAAAATGGAAAACACAAAAATATACTTGAATAGTCGTGTAATAATTTAAAACAAAAATATAGAAAATATGTACAGTATAAGAATAAAAAAGCGTGGAAATTCATCTTTTACGTGGTTGATCACGGTTTCATCATATCAACTACAGTATGTAATGCTACGTTGGCAAGTTCTTCTAGGAGTTGTTTATGCGAATGTCATCTTTATTTTTCATTTTAATCCCAACCAACAATTCGAATGGGGAAAACTGGGTCGTATCTGACTTGGTACTGTTAATATTTTTTTTTTCACGGAGGGAACATGCTTGTACCATTTGGTGGGATCATCCAAAGATAATTTAGTGAGAATTGGGATTAACGTGGCATGAAATCTTTGGCCATTTCTACGAGGTACACCAGTAGCGATTGGGACATACTCTATGTGCTCTTCCTCACAATAGGTTATAAAATCAGTCGACGTAAAAGCAGGGCCTTTGTCGCAAATAATGCGACGTGGATTTCCAAAGACAGTTTGTTGGAGTTTAAACTTGTCTAAAGAATCACGGGCAGTTGTGGATTTTACAGGATATATCCACATGAATTTAGTAAATGCATCGACTACCGTCAAGAGATGCTTATAATTTTTGTTCGTCGACGGTAACGGTCCTAGAAAATCGACATGGTACGTATCGAGATGCTCAATCCAAATGGGGCTTTTAAAAATTCGCACTGACCATAATGAAGGATGAAAACGGTATATTTAGTACTGTTAGGATCTATATCCACATGGAAAAAACCATTTTTGAGATCAATTGATGTGAACACTTTGGCACTTTGCAATTGATATAAAACATATTCAATGAGGGGTAAAGGGTAATTATCCCTAACAATTTTTTTGTTTAATTTTCTATAGTCAATACATAAACGTGTAGAATTATCTTTCTTTTTAACAAGGACTATTGAACTGGCATAGTCACTACATTATGGTTTAATGATGACTTCTTTGACCTCAAATTGTTGCTCAATTTGAGCAGAAACAATTTGTTTTTCAGGTAATGACATTCGACGGTCTCGTTGACAAACGGGAATATCATCTTTTAATATAATGGACATCTTTAGATCGGTGGTGTGCGTTTTGATTGGTTTGTAACTATGAATTAAATTATATGCTCTTGTTTGCATG
This sequence comes from Maratus michaelseni, assembly GCA_963931845.1. Taxonomy (NCBI): domain Eukaryota; kingdom Metazoa; phylum Arthropoda; class Arachnida; order Araneae; family Salticidae; genus Maratus; species Maratus michaelseni. The sequence continues at coordinate 150,985,151 of OZ007591.1, read as the reverse complement.
CTTTATCACGAATATGACTCAAATCTACGTCAAGGGGATCTTCAACAGAATTTACTAAATACACAAACAAATTATCATCAGATGCTGGTTTACTAAGAGAAATACCAGCTTTGTTGTAAAGTAACGTGCCTTGAGTAATTATATCTGTATCAATGATAAGTGGGAGATTCATGTGATGCTTTTCAATGCCATATACAGTTGTAGAAAAATATTATTATCAATATCAATGTTACCAGAAAATGAGCCAACTGGTTTAGAATTACCGCTACCAAACCCTATAAATGTTAAACCCACGGGTGTTAATGTTGACAAACCCAGTTGTGCATAAATATCTTCACGAAACAAAGTAAAATTTCTTCCTGTGTCGATGAGAGCATCAATCGTAACACCAGAAATTTTAACTAATTTATGCATTTCATTTCGAGAACACGTTAGAATAATTACTTGAGAATGATCATCCGTATTTTTTGCATCTTCTGATTTATCACACTGAAATGATTTATGCCCGTACCGATTACAAGAAAAACAGAGGGGACCTTTATCTTATTTTTACAGTCTATACTCACGTGATTTTTTTGGCCACAATTGTAACAATTATACGATTTTTGGAATTCTGGGAATTAAATGTTGAGTCAGCATTATCAGGTTTCGATTTAAATTTAGGAACAAACTTCTCATTGTGTTTGGGTTTTTCATCTTGAAAATGACGCTTATTCTTGATAAAATCATTTCGGATTTTGTCGTAAATTTTTAACTTTTGTTTAAATTCTATGATAGTTTTCATACAGCATAGATTTTTGAAAAACAGAGCCAGGAATACTTTTAATTATATATTGCATAAGAGCAGAATCTTCGATATTACCGCGTGAACCCAACTGCTTCATGATTAAAAAATATTCATCTAATGACTAATTTTCATTTAATTTTCGCGCATTTAAAATTTCATGTAATTCAGCAGAATTATATAATTCACCAAATTCGGAAAGAAGCAACTCTTTTAACTTATTCCACGAATTTATGTGACTTTCTGTTTGCACTAGTAAGAGCGCTTTACCTCTCAAAGATCTTCTGGCGAATAGAAATTTATGCAGCTCAGTCAAATTAAAAATATTAGCTAGATCATCAAAATCGGATAACCATTTATCTATACTTTGAAAGGAACTGCCGTCAAACGGCACAAGAACAGTTTCTATGTCAAGAACAGTTTCTATGTAATTTACAGTAGTACTTGGCAAAACATTTTGAACTGGAAGATGCTTGTTAGGAGAATGAGAAAATTCGTTGTTAGTGCTTAAAACACTCGAAACCGGTACATTACTTTGTTTATTTTCAGCATCAGGAGAATTTAGTTCAGAATCGGATTCTGCTTCACTTTCGTTTTGCAATATGTTAGCGTGTAGCAAAGTTAAATCTGAAAGATACGTAGTCAAATGGGTAGCAATGTCAACTAAAGTTCCCGCGCTATCAACACAAAGTAGATTGCACAAAGTAATTAAATCGTTCAGAGAGGCTGTAATTTTATCGACTTTCTTTTTAAACTCATCAGAATCCATGTCAAAATTAAAACCCGTAAATTCATGCGAATTCACCGGCTCGAGAGCCTCCATGTCATAAAATAATCAATGAAGATAAGCAAATTAATTAAAATATTATATTGAATATTTACAAGAGCTATTTACAGATTAGAAACATTTGGTCACATCATCGCAATTCAAAACTTCGCCGTAACTTTTTGTTACGTTTTTTTATAGTCTGCTATATACATGTCTTTATAGTTCAAAAACGTCTTCACTTCTGGCTGGCGCGAAACGTTTTTACCGCTGTAGAAATGGTGGTGCTGCTCTCTGTTCTTATTAACAGTCTGCTTGAAGGTACCGTTGCCACTGCCGACATACATATAGATGTATATATTATAAATTTGGGATGTATTAATTTTTAAATCAGAAAACTGTAAAATTCAGTTTTAAATATGATTAATAATATGATAATCAATAGTATTTTACTTGTTGCATGCAATTCTATATCTGCAACTCCAACTAAGATGACTACATCTAAAAAATGTTCTTGCTCAGTATATTTCTGCGTTATTAAACATGTTAGCCAGAGGTGCGATAAACTGCCTAATATGCAGCTTCTCACAGAGTTGTAATCCATCAGGAATCCGAGTTGGGGTTAAATTGAGAATGGGGATTCTATTGTTAGGAATGAACCGTGCTAAGCGATACCGAACCGTCCAAACTATCTATAGGTACTTCATTTTCCTTCCCTTAACAGTCCGACACACCCCTCGCGACTAACTCGATGTAATTATCTTAGGGGACCATACTTAAATGAAAAAGAAAAAGATCAGATGCACCAAAAGGGAACCATTGTTACTCTCTCCTTGACAGCCCACCACACCCCACTTTACCTAGACAGTGCTGGGTAAAACTTTACGGTTGCCATCTAAGGATGAAAATGATCTGAATACTCAGAAATTTTAATGGTGATACTTTTTTAATGGTGAGTATGAAGTGCAGCCAGAGTATAGAAGACTCGTGGTTTATCAAAAAATGGATTTAACCTTAAATTATTGCTGCTCATGTGATAACTTTAGTGTCAGAAGGGTATACAGGACGTAATTTAGAAACATGGACTAACCCGCGTCCGTATTTTTTTCCACATGATTTTAAATTCTTTCATGAAAATTCAAAAAGTATAAAACATACAGAAACATCTTCACATTCATTATCACACCATCAGGCATTAGTGAAAACAATAGACTAAATTTCTACTTTCCAACAGTTCTAACTACAATAATTAAAACTTAATAAAACTTTAAAATTCTTAAATTAAATAGTAAACTTCCTTTTTCAACATTGCCAAGTACACTCTTGACGGCCGCAGAATGTTGCTTGTTTTTTATTAATTTGTGAGTTTATAAATTGTAATTTATGCTGGCGTAAATTATATATTTTGAATTTAGGGATTTTCAAGAATTAATGTTGAAAAAGCTAAAAGTAATAAATATAAGTGTCAGATTAGATTAACTATTTTAATATTAAAATTTTATATTAAATTATATTTAAGATTTTTTTCTTTTTTTAATATTAAAATTTTATATTAAAGTTTAATCATATTATTTTAATAAACTATACTTACTTTGTTTACTTCAGTGAAAGAATTGTGTTTGAATTTTTCCTTTTTCTGTATCCTAAACAATAAGTTTACGTCGAATTTTAAGTTCTAAAGCTACAAAATCGAATTTTTTTAATTTTACAGATTTTTTTTCTTTTTTTGTATCTTAAATACTATCTTTATTCCAAATATCAAGTTTCTAGATCTACAAAATCGAATTATTTACCAATATCAGATTATTTGAAATTTTTCGATTTTTTTCGATTTTTTCGATTTTTTTTTGTGTTTTTGATGTTTTCTTTTTCTGAATTCTAAACACTACCTTCACACCAAATTTTAAGTTTTTAAGACTACAAGATCGTGTTATTTTCAATTTTCAATTTTGTTCAAATTTGTTGAATTTTTGAATGTTTTTTTTTTTTTTTTTTTTTTTTTTAATTTTCCGGATTTTATCATTTTTCCTTTCTTTGTATCCGAAACACTAGCTTTATTCCAAATTTTAAGTTTCTATGGCTGCGGGATCTACCCAATCTTTTTGATGACGCGAGAGTGAGTGAGTGAGTGAGTGAGTGACAAAAAATCGAAACTTTGAGTTCATATATCGTCTGCACTAGATAAGACAGAATCGAGACATTTCAAATTGTGGTCCTATTTGCCACATATTCGATATAAACGAAGTTTCAAATTTTTGGGATACTCCAGCGCAGCGATATGGGGGTGTCAAAAGTTCCCTGAGTTGCTTCCAGAAAAGGATGTTTAAGGCCGTGCTTTCTCGACTTGGACTGCCGTGCCTCCAGATATAATTTAATATTCATTCATTGCGTGTGACGAGTTTTCTTTTAATCATACTGTACACAGCTCAGAAGCAATTCATAGAGTTTTTTCTCATATATTTCTAAAACTAGCCAAAATACTCATTAATGATAAATGTCAAACTTATAGAATGTTACAATAGCAAGGCTTTAGAAAACATTTCAATGTATAAACTGTTTATTAAATGTTTATTACTTTTTTCTATTTTTACAAGAAAAAGGTATTGGATTTATGAAAATTTTCCAATTCCGGTTTTCGACGGATTTATACGTTTTAGAAGGCCCTGAACACAATTGAACTATTTTTAGAAAATGTCTGTCTGCGAGTCTGCCTGTGTGTCTCAGTATCTGTATGTGACAAAAATTTTGTGGGCGCTGTATCTCAAGAACTAATGCACTTATGAATGAATTTAATAAAACTTTATATTCAGTTAGACATTGATATAAGTAAGTGGTGATTAGTTTTTTGGTGTAAATCGCCCAACAGATGGCGCTGCTATGCTACATGTTTCATGAATTTTACGATAGCTATATCTCAAGAACTAATGTACAGAATTTCACCAAACTTAAGATTCGGTTAGACCTTGACAAAACCAGTCGTTGATTACGATTTGGTATAAATAGCCCAACAGGTGGCGCTGCTATGCTACATTTTGCACGATTTTCACGATAGCTATATCTCCAGAACTAAAGCACATAATTTAATAAAACTTTATATTCAGTTAGACCTTAATATAAATTGGTGCTGATTTTTTTTTTTTTTTTTTTTGCGTGCATGTGAAACCTGTATGAAATAGAAAAAAGTTTTGGGATTGGCAAATCAGACTAGTTTTTTTATTGTAATAAAATCTGTGAAATTTGACGTTATTTTAGCTTTTGATCATATATTTTTTTTTTCTTGGTCTAACCTGTGATAACTGATAAATTTTCTGAAATTTCAAATTCCTTGGGGGGAAATGGCGCCCCTGCCTTTTCCCCCTGCTCCCAAGAATATCAGAATAAAATCTGCGTAAACAATTGCTTAAGGAAGTAATATTAATAATCAATACTCAAAATCTGTATTTTTACTATGCATTTTTTCTATATAAAAAGTGCAATATTACACAATACAAAAATTACAGAAAATATACCTGTTTTAACATCTACAAGACAATAGCTATTAAAGATTTACTTTACGAGCTATCTTTGATGCAAAAGTTTTTATTATGTCGTCATAAGGTAATTTGCAAGCTATCCCATTTTCTAAATTTATTATACATAAATTGGATAATCATTGTTCTTTTGTTAAATTTCTTAGATATCTTTTAATCAATTTTAATTTACTGAAACTTCTTTCATTAGAAACGACGGATACAGGTAGTGTTCTGAATAATTTTAGACAAGTAGTTAGATTTGGATAAGCATCCTGAAGTCCATATAAATGTATCATTCTTAGCAGTTCAATAGCCGAACTTGACTTCATCTTTTGGTCTAACTTCAGTGCGTGATATTTGAAGCTTTCGACTTCCAGAAAAATTTCCTCTTAATCTAAATCGTTTTCATACATAGGAAACTCTTTATAAAATAAGTATAAGTTAAATGTATGTTTTCCAGGTTCAGCTAGGTGAGGAGGCCTACCCAAGAGCTAAAGTTTAATAAGCCATGTATGCTTTACAAAAATAAATTGAATATGTAAGTTAAATGGTTTTAAATAAAAATTCTGATATAAAATATTTTTATAAAACTTTAGTAAAATTTCCTGCGGTTCTAATAATAGTCTTTAAATGCTAAAACGGATACTTTGGCCTACTCCTTTTTTACTGCATAAACAATTCTAAAATTTGACTAATACTATAAAACTGAGGCCTACTCACTTGCAAATATTTAATATGCAAAAATCTGAAAACAACCAACAAAAATTCTGTTACAACTTTTACGGTTATATAACAAATGAAAATTAGAGGGATGACCATGAGTCTGACTGCCAGAAATTACCTCTTAAAAGGGTAATAATATTCAGGTTTTTGTCAGCTATACTTGGTTACTGAGTAAATGCTCCATTTATAAGTTTCAAAATATTTGTTATTGAACTACATTAAAAATAAAGAAGCAAGCAATTTTTTTAAACAGGAAACATTTTTTCAAATAACTATAACTTTTTAAAAATTATAGTAAAACTGTTATAAACATTATTCGTCATCGTACATAAAGAGAAACAGGAGATTTGAAGCGAAAATATAGGCATAGCAAGAAATGTAAACAATCATGACAATCTCGATTAAAAGTTACGTTTAAATTTATTGCTATGTTAATCTACGCCGTTTAAATTTAATTAATGTGCTTTTTTGCTTCAAAATTAGTACAAGTGGCGTAATTGTGAAGCACAACTTAAGTTAACATATTTTATTAGATAAACATTTCTAATGAAAGCTTTAATTAATTTTTAAAAAGTATAGGTGCGATATTTTGAAAATCAAAATTTAAAAGGTTTATTAACAACTGATATATATAAATAAAAACATAAAACTGATTCACCATAAATAGAAAACCTTTTTAACTACATAAATAAAATGGCTTTAAAGGGCCAGAACGCGTTGAATTCTTAACAGAGTATAAGTTTCGTTTTCATTTTTTAGACAAAAATGTCTGTAATTACAAGAATATCTAAATTTAGAAGAAATTAATAAAAAATCGATCTATTCTTTTCTTGCATATCAACTCAGTTATTGCATAGAAAAGGATATTTTTAGAACAGAAATAATACATATAAATTATTATATGTTGTAGCACGTATATATATATATATACGAAACAAATTAAAAAATTTTTCGCCGTTGGCCTCCTAAATTATTTTCTCGTTATAGTATTTAGATAGTCAAAATTCCGCCTAGCTAAAAATGCTTTATTCTAAATTCATTCTCCTAAAAAAATGGCTCTAAGCGCTGTTCTGTTAAATTTACACACTTTTTGTTTCATTAAATAAATGCATCCCAGGATTTAATTCTTTTAAATATCAATCTCCCAGCTAAAAATATTTTAATTCTCTTGAAATAACAACCTATATATTTTTATTTTTAATTCACACCGAATTCGAACTTAAATTTACGACATATATATATATATATATAATCAAGTAACTTGGTTGCTTACCTTCATGAATATCGCTCGGCTTAAGCCTTGAGGACATACTAGATGATAGCTGTGAAGCCTCCTCTTCTCTTTTTTTAGTCTTTATGTAATAATAATCACCCGAATGCCTTTTAAACATAACCGAAATAAAATACTGTACTCGCTGTAAAACAACATAAAACGGTGTCAGAAAAGACAGGACGCAAAAAATCTTTGAATACTAAATAAATAAAAAATTCTTAAAAATACTGGTGGCAATGTGATATTTTATATAATGTAATACAAATTAATTTATTTTTTATTTCTGATCCTTATGCAACGAAAGTAAACCGTCGTTGAACAAAATAAAATTGAATATATTTTCATGTGAATTTTTATTTTTCCTTTATTCTTAATCTGTTTATGATTCCTTATTTTTGCGCCCTTCCAAGTCTTGCACCCGAGGCAGCTGCCTTGGCTACCCCCCCCCCCCCCCTAGATCCGTCACTGGTCACGTGACCCACGTATTCCTACTCTTCCTGAAATGTTATACCGCCGCTCTTCGCTTCGGAAAAGATTGGAAAGAGGGACGCTAGATTGGTGTTTGATTTGTTAAGTTGGTAATCAAATCGAATCTCTTCCTGGTATTGGCGAAGCGACTAATATTCTTTTCTTATACTATTTCGGAATGAATATTTGAAAAAGCTAAGCATCATGCTTCTGTTGTAATGGGATTCACTACAAAGAAAATCACTTGTAAAAGTAAAACTTCTGAGAAGAAGAAAAATTGTAATATTATATTGTAAAACTTGCATACATAATTCTGTAACTGTGGTCTCGCTGGTGATAGAGGCGTGTCAGCCCTTCAGGATTGCACACAAACGCTAAGGCTTAGACCGGGTTTCCTGAGGTGGTCATCCCTGTCATCGAAACTAAAAAGATGACTCGTGTGAAACTATATCTGCACCTGATGTCCTTTTAAGCTTCTAAATAAAAGCTTGTTTGTGTTCTTGGATGAAGTTTCTTCTTATTCATACTCACACACGCCATCTACGGTGGATAGTCCGACTGCCATAAATCCTAGCGCGGAAACTTCCTCTGTTGACTTCTGAAAAGAACATCTAATATTGAAAACCCATTTATTAAAAAATGGTATTGTTGTTACACAAATCATCTCGGCCCTTAAAATCATCACATATATGTTACGGTCAATATGATTAATCCAGTCATTATTAATAATAGCCGGTTATTTTTAATAATGACCGCCGGACATAATAACCGGTTAGTTTTAATAATAACCGCGGTCATTATTAATAATAACCGATTATTATTAATAATGACCGGATTAATCAATTTGACCGTGATATACAGGGTGGTCCTAAAATATATGTCAAAAATGTAAAGGTAGGTAGAGGGGACCTAAATAAGCAGATTTTGTACAGGAATGTGGGTGCGAAAATCCAGCGTTGAGGCAGTACGGGGTGCTGTTGAGTTCGGCAGATGAAAGCAGTTAGCTGGCTTGAATCGTCATTTCCCGCATGGATTTCGAGCAACATGCATCGTTACGCCAATGCGAAGCTTGCCGACATGCATTCATTGCCGACATACATTTGTTGTGGACAGTGGAGCTGATTTATCAATAATTCCTGCTTCATCCAGCCATAAAACATTTAATTCTTTTAAACTATATGATGCAAATGATACAATTATACCTACATTTGGTTTCAAAATTTTAACGCTAGATTTAGGCCTACGTAGGCAATTTCAGTTTCCTTTTATAATAGCCAAAGTAGATAAAGCTATTTTAGAAGCAGATGTTCTTAATAAGTTTAAATTGCTTATTGATATGCACAATAGAAAATTAATAGATGATGTCACAAACATTTCTATTCAAAGTGATGTTATGTGTGTTTTAAATAATGATAGCATAAGTAAAACTGGCAAAAATTCTTAATATGCACATTTGTTATTAGAATATTCCAATTTAACGAAACCCAATCTTTTAATTAGCAACTCCAAACACAACGTAAAGCGTTATATTGCTACTAAAGGCCCACCTGTTTTTTCGAAAGCTCGCCAATTAGACTCGAAAAAAGTTAAATTTAACAAAGCAAGACTTCAAGTTTGAATAGATAATGATGTAATTATACCTTCAAAATCACCTTGGGCAAGTCCATTTCCTGTAGTCTTCAAGAAAGATGAGACTTTACGACCATGCGGGAATTATAGATGCCTAAATGCTCAAACTATTCTCGATCGTTATCCTATTCCAAGATTAGAAGGTTTTGAGCATATACTGAAGGGAAAGGAAATATTTTCAAAAATTGATTTGTTTAAGGTCTATTTTCAAATTCCAACTGCTGAAAAGGATAAAGAAAAAACAGCAATTATAACACCATTTGGTTTAAACGAATTTAATGTCATGAATTTTGGATTACGGAACGCACCATCTACGTTTCAACATTTCATTAATGAAATATTTCAGGATTAGACTTTGTTTTCCCGTATTTAGACAACATTTTAATAGCTTCTTCAATGAAAGATGAGCACGCAAAACACCTAAAAATAGATTTTTCAAGACTGGATCAATAAGGTAAAGCCAAGAGAGATGGCGCGGTCGGAGAGATTGCGCACATCGAGGTTCGGCGGAAAGGAGTAGAGTGAGTGCTCTGCGACTCCAGGTAGTTGTACAACAGCAGTAGTGGAGTGCCTACTTGAAAGTGCACGTAGATTGTTTTGAGCGTCTAAGAAAAAGCATTGCTATTTTGTTTTGTTTTCCCAAAGTAAGCGCTTGAATTTTCATAGCTATTCGTCAGAATTTCTATACAATGTCAGTAGTACAAAATATTTTAAACTTAAGCGATTTCTCATAAGCTACTAATCTAGACTAACAGTGTGAACATCAACGTTTCGTTTCAGTAGCGGCCATGTTTAAATAAAAGGCCGCGCCGAAATTGGAAAGTTGGCGCATCTGCTATTTAGAAGCAATGACGCATTGTTCCCATTAGTTTCCAAGCTAGGAGAGATTACGCAGCTTATTGGTAAATTTGCATAAAAAGAAAATAAAAATGAAGATGGACTAATTTTAAGTTAAACTTGTTATCAAGTAACTTAATGCTATTTTGTAATCTTATCTGGACTTTTCTCTAATTCTTTAATTTTTTTCCCTTTAATTACAAATGTTTAATAGATTTTAAAATTATTTCCTTTTTCTGATTCTTTAATCATTAGGTTGAAATATTCACTCCTAATACAATAATATTTGTTCACCAAAACCTTACAACAATGTCATATAAATGTAATTATTATTGTTAATAAATTAATTGTAGTTATTATTAGTAACAATCTCTCCTACCCCTGTGCGCAATCACACCAACCCTGTAAGGACAGATTGCGCAAAATAGCTTTCGTGGTTGTATTACAACTGTTCTATATAATTACAACATAACAACAAAATAGCAATAAAAATGTATAAAAAACAAATGAAGTAAAAATTATTCATGGATAGTTTAGCAAAAAAATAATATTTAGACTTTTTATTGTTATTCTTTTGAATTGTGCGCAGACTCTCCTAGCTTAACCTTATGGCCTTCGTTTAAATATTGCAAAATCCGTTTTCGGAGTAAACCAGTTACAATTTTTAGGATACATGATTACTCCTGAAAGTTATAAACCTCCTCCTGAAAAAGTAAATGTCATCCTAAATTATATAAATTACCGGAAACAATACACGAATTGCGCACTTTCCTTGGTCTACCTAATTTTATAGAAGATATATAAAAAATGCTGCTGAAAAGCAAGCATCTTTTCATGAATATTTGAAAGGGGCCAAAAAGAAAGATAAAATTCCGTGTACGGATGAAACAAAAGAAAATTTTCAACAATGTAAAGAAGATTTAGCAAATGCTGCTTTATTGAGCTATCCCAATCCTGACATCCCATTATCTCTTTATTGCGATCTTCTGAATTTGCCATTGGTTCCGTGTTGCAACAATTGGAAACCTTTAGCCTTTTTCTCAAAAAAATTGAATAATGCTCAGAAAAGTTATAGTACCTATGATAGAGAATTACTGACAATATATCTTTCTGTGAAGCATTTTAAACACATGCTAGAAGGAAGACAATTTATAATTTACACGGACCATAAACCCTTAACATTCGTTTTTCACCAAAAAAAACAAAAAAGCTTCGCTTAGACAGTTGGGTCATTTACAATATATATCACAGTTTTCAACAGATATTCGTCACGTTACTGGAAAAGAAAATATATTTGCAGATTCTTTATCCAGAATAGAATCGATCTCTGTAATAGATTATGACAAAATTTCTGACGCACAGATTAACAATGAAGAACTAACAAACTACGTTTAAAACCATCTTTGAATTTCAAACAATATCCTCTGGATTCCGGTGAACTTCTTTGGTGTGATATTTCAACTTCAAAAATTCGTCTATTTATACCTGAAGACTTTAGAAAGCAAGTATTTCAAAAAATCCACAATTTAGCACACCCTGGTGTGAAATCAACAGTCAAACAAGTAGCTTCCAAATTTATTTGGACGAACATTCGGAAGGGTGTAAATCAATGGGCAAACTCTTGTATTTGATTATCAAAAGAACAAAATTACCAGATACACCCATTCTCCATTTGCCACTTACGATGAAACGGATGAAAGATTCAGTATCGTTCATATTGACATAATAGGTCCACTTACACCTTCAGAGGAAAAACTATACTGTTTAACCTGTATAGACCGTTTCTCGAGCATTTTATGACCAATGGATTTCACGCTTTGGTATTCCATATCGTGTAATCACTAATCAAAGAAGGCAATTTAGATCGGAGCTTTTCTACAATTAAGTGTTATTTGTAGTTTTAAGATAAACCCAACAACAGCCTATCATCCTCAGTGTAATGGCAAAATAGAACGCGTACATCGCACTTTAAAAGCAGCAATTAGAACGCACAATTCGATTAAATGGACACAGTCACTACCAACAGTACTGTTAGGATTACTATCTGCTTTGCGTGGAGATAAAAATTTTACCATTACACAAATAGTCTATGGCAAATCTATCAGGATACCGGGAGAATTTTTCAAAGAACTGAAAACTATCATGGACACGGAAACATTTGCTAAAGAATCGTAGGAACAAATGGACCAATTAAAACCTTTTAAAAGTAGCCAAAAACCTTCTCAAAATTTTTTTGTTCATAAAGATTTGCACACCTCTACTCATGTTTTCATACGCATTAATAGAGTTAAAAACCTTTCCCAATTGTCAAAAGATATGAGAAGTATTATACGTTAAAAATCAACGGCAAAGACATAAACGTATCAATAGATAAATTAAAACCTGCATAATGGCTAAGGCCTCTGCCCGATAAGCTGTCAGATCAATTAATAATCAAAACTGAAGGAATAAATTTCCCTGATAAAGATCACCAAGAAAAAACTACACGTTCTGGTAGACATGTAAGATTTCCAAAACATTATAGAAACTGATTAGACACTATTTTAATTTCATTTAATATTATATCTTTACCGTAACAATAAGTTACTGGGTAGGTAGCAATGTAGCCTCCATGGTCATGAGAAACTCGTTATTTTTTATTGAATTTTAGTTAACTAGTTGTTATGGCAACAGAAAAAATATTTCATGGAATTATTGTAAAAAATAAACATGTAGTTTGATGTGTGTTCGACGTTAGACGTTAATAAATGTTGTATTATTTGAAAATATCATATTATTTTGAAGTTAATAATTGTAAGTAACATAAAATTAGTAAATGAATTAATTTAAACATATTATTAGTGTAAAAAGGCCAATAAGTTAAACCTAATCTACAAGTTTAAAGAGCTATATAGAACTCTATAGACAACTCTATAGATATTCCTTACAAATTCTATAGAATAGCCATTCCATAGAATACTATTTCTATAGAGTTTTGGAGAATTCTATCGAATACTTTTTCTAAAAAAAATGTTTCTATAGAATTCTTAGAAGTTCTGTAGAATATTTTTTCTATAGAACAGTTTTTCTATAGAGTGCTATAAACCTTATAGAATTAAGTTAGACTAATAATACTACAGATTTTTTTTGCTTTCATAAAAAAAATGTTTTTTGGTCTTTTAAAATTTATGTGTGTAGTAATTTATTTATAACTATATGTTAAAATTAAAAAGTAATAATTAATTTTGTAATACATCAGTTTAATATATAATAGTAATCCATAGATTTAATCCTATTTAATAAAAGGCTATGTGTGGCTGACGACTGGAATTTTCGCTGATCGTTGCCACAGATTGATCTTGGAAAATGAAACATTGGAAGTTACTGAAAAAATTAATAGCTCGAAAAGTATTTGTCAGAAGACTGTTAGACAAACTGCGTTAGAAAGGTAAAAAATTGTATTTTTCTTGATATAAATTTAAAATCTAATGATTATGCCGTTTTTCAAATATTGAATTTCATAAATTACCAAATTTTACAATGGAGTATCATAGCGAAATCTTCACACGTTCGTATCGTTTTCAGAAATGCAGAAGTAAATTCCAAGTAAAGATCCATAGGGTTTTTAAATACGTCAAATTCAAAGTCAATATTTCACTTGATTAAAGGTGCATTAAGAGAAATTGACCAGCGTAGCGGGCGTAGCTTGCTAGTATTTATATATAATTTAATTCAATTCTAATACAGTGACCTCTCACTTATACGCGTTTCACGGAAATCATTTTTTCACACCAGTTTTTTTACAAGGTAATTTTCGGCTTCTTAAATCGCAGAATTTATAAATCGAATTTTACTGTTTTAAAATAGTGGTATGAAAAAGTAACTACTCAACATCGCGTATACGTGAGAGATCACTGTACATTGTGATTCAACTGTCAATGTAATAATATATCAATCGAACTACTCAATTAAATTTGTTGTATTATGCTGAAAGTGCTGGTTCTTCGTTCGAACACTGAAGTCAAGCAGCGTCCAGTAGGGTTAGTACTTGGGAGGGTGACCACCTGAGTTCTATACATATTTTTATAGAAGCTCTATATTTTTTCTATAGATATTGTTATAGAAGCTCTATATAGACATTTCTATTGAACTTCTATAGATATTTCTATAGCTTTATGTTAAACAAGCTTATGGAAAAACAGACCATAATTCTATAGGATTCTATAATGCATTTTCTATATTTTTTTATATAATTCAATAGGAAATTTTTGTAAGGGAGTAACGATACGATGTGAAGAATCTTTTCTTATTTGCAGTTGAATCAGAAATTCACATGTGCAATATTGGCTTCTATATGTCTTTTGGCTTCCATTCGTATATGGCACCCAAATGTCTTACTTTTGAAAAACTCCCATCGATTTAAAACGTTTCGAGACGGTCGTCAAACGTTTGACATTGATTTGTGTCCAGCAATGCCTACTATTCAACATCTGCAATTTTTTTCGGTTGGCCCGTGCGCTTCTTGTCGTCCAGCTCGCTATCTTGGAATCGTCGAAACCAGTATCTCACACATTGAAATCGATAGGGCATAATCCCCATAAGCTTCGGTTAGTACATGAAACTGCCGATTTCATTAAATGGAAACAGAAATGTAACGCTTACCGCACATTGCGTTTCTTAGGCATAAAACTTGACATCACAAATGCACAAAACCAATCTGTTGTTTACACTTCCACTAAATGAAATATACTGATCCTTAAAGCCTAATGACATGTCATTAGGCCGTTGCTTCATATGCCATCAGCGGTCGTAACGCTATCTGCTGTCGATCCTTTAAAATTAAGTTTAGTACTCAATATTTCGATCAAACACGAAATTTGCCACTTTGATTTGCCCATTTACCCCTAAACTGCAGAGATCTCACCAATCTAACTCACCAACTACTCCAATCCAACGCTGCATTTTCTTCAAATCACAAGGATGTTCTGGCTACTGCGCTGCCTAGTACTTTTTCGTAACGGAATTTTTACGTGTGTCCCTTTTCTCTCAAAACACGAAAAAGTCGCGAACCTAAGCCTAAAATTTCGTAAAATTATCCGTTCAAAAGACGGAAATGTCTTGAAATAAGAGATAAATCGTTTCAATTCACAGGAGTATTCTGGCAACTTGCTGTCTGTACTTTTTATGTTTTTTCATGACATTTTTTTTCTGAGACTGTAGTTGAGGGTTAGGTTTAAATAAAATTTGCGTGTTCACAAGACTCTAGTTGGGTATTCTAGTTAGTAGTTAGATGTTAGTAATGTTTAACTGCTAATTTTGATAATGCCACTACCTTTAACAAAATTTTAAAACATCACAAAAAAAGGAAAAATAAAGTATCTAAAAACTGATGGAAAGTCGTCATCGTCATCCCTTTTCGCGTAAACGATGTTAAAGTCAAAGTTCGCGAAAATGCCTGCGATAAATGATAAGATGCAGCATTTATTTTTTAGGTTGCTTCATGCGTTTGCAGTAGTCATTTGTCAACCTTTCTCAATTCCCCTACATCAAAAATAGAGTCAAAGCGACTCGAGACCCACCTATAGAAAAAAAAAGGCTAACCCGACCCAAACACGAGTTCGGGTATAGCTTGGGCAGGGGTCGGAAGTAGTGCGCACAAGTAGCGAAACTACAGTGGCTACTATTACTGTAGTTTGTAGTGTAGAGCGCTACATTTTGAACAATGTAGCGTAGCGAGTAGCGTAGCGAGTAGCGTGATACAAAAAATGATTAGTTTGTAGTGAGAACTGACACTACTTTTAACACTAGAATACACACTAAAAAAATGCGATAACACTAAAAAAGACACACTAAAAAAATGCGCCATTTTGCAAATCACGTGGCCGAAACATGCTCCTTTTGTGCAAAATTTGTTCTGCTCAACAATTTGCGAATCTCAGTAACAAATCTCAGCTGCAGTGTATTGCAACGCATGGCATGAAGTCGATTTTTCTCATTGAGACTTGCTGCTGAAATCAAGTAATAATCCATCAAATAAATTAATTTTCATGCTGGCAACACTTATCTCAGAAGAAAAAACCCAAGCACTCCTATTTGGAAGCAACCTCCTTAATAATCGAAAGCCAATTTTCAAAATAAATCAGAAATCTATAAAAATTGTTAAAAATCTACAATATTTAGGAATTACACTAGACCAAAAATTAAAATTTCAATCGCACCTAAGTGTTTTAAAAGCTAAGATCGCCCAATTTGTTTCAGGCTTTAAAAGTTTCCACAATTACAAAAAGGGAATCAGTCCCTTCCTCAAGAAGATCTGGTATCAAACAGTTATTGAAAGACAGATTCTTTATGGCTCCGAATTCTGGTATCCAAAGTTGAATTGCCACGGCATCAGAATCCTTAGATCAATTCAGAGAATAGCATTGTTAAACATCATAAGAACTTACCGAAGTATTTCAAATGACGCATTAAATATTTTAACTGGAGTGCCTCCAATTACCATCAAAATACCAAACAAATTCCAAGTCTATGAGATAAAGCAAAGAAACAGATTATTTAACGCTTTCCGGCACAGTGGTCCCACTCCGGGCACACTTAATTTTAATTCCAAACTTGCAAACGGCACCAAGAATATTTTAATAAAATTTTGTCTGTATAATGAAAGCTTAAAATAAGGAGTTCATATTTTCTAAAAAAAGTCGTTTGTAAATTCCGGTGTCAGTCAGAAATTTCTCATTTTACGAACAGATTTTGTCTGTGCCGGAAAGGGTTAACATCAACAATACAATAATATACAATAATCTTATGCAACGGGAAGCAACTTATAAATTTCCAAAATATTAAAAGTTGAAAAATATAGAAATTATAGATAACGTGACAGAAAACATACCATTGGAAAATCATCTACAAATTTTTACAGATGGATCATCTATGGGAAATGGAGTGGCAAATGCATATACAGTCTCTCTTAATAATAACTCCATCCATGATCATGCAGTAAGACTACACCCAATTAACTCAATTTACCAAGCCGAATTATATGCGATCCAGAGCAATAGTTTGGTTAACACAATCACAATTTACATCAGCCCTTATTTTGACAGATAGTCGCTCATCCTTAGATGCACTCAAGATAATTTTTCCTCGAAACTCCATAATTTTAAATATCTACAATAGTTTACTACAAAACCCCAATGAAGTCATCAAAATAGCCTGGATTAGAGCACATGTAGGCACCACTGATAACGAGCGAGCAGACCTTCTCGCAAGAAATGCAATTACAGAAGACCATTATGATGACATCTCTGTCTTACCATTTCCAGAATCCATTCTAAAGAGTTATTTTAAAAACAAAATCATCACAGATTGGCAAAATGATTGGACCAACTCAACGAAAGGAAGAGAAACGTATAAAATTCTTAATAAGGTAGATGTTAAATTTTTATGTGTTCAGAAATCAGCAGCATATTATCTTAGCGGCCATGGAAGCTTCCCAAGCTTTTTATATAAAATTGGTAAAAGAACCACGGATAGATGTCCTTGTGACAAAAACCCTGGAACTCCTATACACTACATCTTCGGTAACTGTCCTCTTATGGAATACCATTTTAACTTCAATAAAAATAAAACATTAAAGAGAAACCTACAACTTGTGCTATTAGACGCTTCCAATTACGAAAAGTTAGATGAAAACTATAGTGTCCTAAATAAAAACTTTTCATATATCGAAGAATTATTATAACCTATATAAAATTCTAGATCTATAGATTTTAAAAACTATGTTTTAAAAGACTTAATAAACTAGTGCATAATACGATTGAAAATTTTCAGTACAATGTTATTATTGTAAATATCTGTAAATATTTATCTTTAATATTATGTTTATCAGTATATTCATATAGAACTTATATACATGTAATAACTTTGGGCTCACCCAGTAATAAGCAATATTGGGTAGTGCGTGTGACTGTTTTTTTTTTGTTTTGTTTTTTTTTAACTTGCTGGGGACTCCGGGTCCTTGGACACTGGGGTTCCTGGTAGATATAGGTTTTCCCCTCGTGGAATATAGTTCCTATGCCGAGAGGTTGGCTGTCCACGAGTGGGACGTTTCTGTTTCTGTTTCTGTCTATTTACTCGTTATTAGGCTTCCCAGCATCCTGCCGGGTTTTTTGTTATTCGAAATTGCATTATTTACAGATTTATTTATTGTTTGCATTTAGAATTGTTTTTCTAACATTTTCTTGTATGTTATCTTTTTAATTTTTTAATGCCCTCGGTTATGTCGCATTCATTTAATTGTATCTCGGCAGATGCGATATAACGATGGGTCGCTTTATTATTTAATCCGCCTCTTCTATTGCTAGTGTAAATTGAACTTTTTTGACAAAATCTGAAAGTAGCGAAGTAGTGACTACTTTTGAAAAGTGTCGCTACTTTTTCAAAAAAGTCGTTGTAGTTATAGTTCGCAACAACAAAACAGTAGTTTTCCGAACCCTGGGCTTGGAAATATCGGGGTACCCGCAGAAGCATACCCAGGATTTAATTTTGGGGAGTGGGCTGACTGATCGATATAATGTGCTCAGTTTTACGAAACACTTTAAATTGCGCTATAAACAGAAATCATCTTTAACAATAAGATCATAACCAGAGGAGAGAAAGTGGGGAGGGGGGCGGCATGCATGAGGCCGATCCCCCTTCCCAGCCGAAATAAGTTTAAAAGTGTTAACGGGTTCTTTCATATAGTTTCATTTAAAAGAAAGCCATTGTAACTTAAAATCTATAAAATCCTAGCTCCTCACCCCCGAATGTAAAATCTGGCTACGGCTCTTGTTTCACAATAAATTAATATCGCTAGGGACAATCTCAAATAAAAATATTTTTTCATCATATTTTTATCTATTTCAGTATTATTTACCTATTATTGGCAATGCACGCGGGGCACTTCCTCAGAACCTACAAATTTAAAGTGTCCAAAAATTTCTGGTGTTTCAAATTAATTTTATTGTAAACAATCTTAATGGAATAAGAAATTAAAAATTTCCACATTTAAGAACCTACAAATTTAAAGTGTCCAAAAATTTCTGGTGTTTCAAATTAATTTTATTGTAAACAATCTTAATGGAATAAGAAATTAAAAATTTCCACATTTAAGGTAAAGCTAGGAGAGTCTGCGCACAATTCCATAGAAAATTAATAAAATATCTAATTATTAATTTTTTGCTAAACTATCCATGAATAATTTGACTTCATTTGTTTTTAATGCATTTCCATTGCTATTTTGTTGTTATGCTGTAATTTAACAGAACAGTTGTAATAAAACCGAGAAAGCTACTTTGCACAATCTGTCCTTATAGGGTTGGTGTGATTACGCACATGCGTAGGAGAGATTGTTATTAATAATAACTACAATAAAATTGTTAACAATAATAATTACACTTATATGACATTCTTGTAAAAGTGAATATTTCAAACTAATGATTAAAGAATCAGCAATAAGGAAAGAAATTTTAAGAACAATTAAAGAATTTTAATTAAAGAAAAAAAATAAAGAATCAGAAAAAGAAAGCCTAGAAAAGATTACAAAATAACATTAAGTTACATGATAACACGTTTAACTTAAAATTAGGCCATTTCGTTTCCACAGTTTCCATGTTTTCTTGTATGCTGACCAGTTGTCGTCGTCTACAATCGATACACTTATTGTTGTAAATGATGAAGGTTTTGTGCAACTACCTGTCACCAGTGGCGTAGCCAGGGAGGTGGTCCAGATGCTTTAGATACCAGTAATATTGTAAAGTTTTAGTTCTCTTTGATTATCGCAGAAAGTTCTCTGATTAGATAAGACAAAGAAAACTCTACAATATTAGTAGTGTTCAGATCATCTGGTCCCCCACCCTGGCAACGTCACTGCCTGCCACAAATAATACATTGAATACAGTCACTTATCGAAGATGAATCCTGGTACATTTCTCGACATTTAGTGCACTCATCCTCGTTGCCCTTCGTTTTCTTTCCTTCAGTTATTTTTTATCGCATGTTTTCTGGAAGCAGCTTATGCTCAGCTGTTTGCTTTTTTTGTAGCTGCTTCCTTCTTTAGTCTTTTTTTCATGTATATTTTGTGGATCGATAACATCCGTTGCACTCTTTTTAACACTTTCCAACCTAGTTGAAAAGTGTTTATGACTTCGGTTTGTTTGGCTGTCTGTCCGCCTGTCCGTGCTCTAACTCCCGTAAATATACTCGGATTGCCTTGCAATTTTTATATGTTATTGCCGTTATCTATAGCATGTTCCCTATTTCAACGGAAGTGTGTAGCACTTATAGTTTTTTTACAGGACACTCAAAAGAATTCCGTTACATTACGGTCTATGGGGGAAAATTATTTGCGGTTTATTTTAATGATGTTACACAATTTCAAACACATTGTAATTGATATATATCACGAAGGTGCATTACAAGAAGCTTAATATGGAATAGGATGTGCATAACACTTATAGTTACTTTACAGGGACAGCCAAAAGAATTCCGTTACAGTACGTCTATGGAGAAAAGTCGTTTGCGATTGAAATCTATATATAGCACTAAGGTGCATTACAAGAGGCTTACTACAGAATATTGGGTGTATGGCAGTCATCGTTCCTTTAAAGGGACACACAAAAGAATTCTCAACTGTCTGTTAACAATAATTCCTGGAAGTGCGTTTTAAGTTGCTGAACGCAATTTTAAATTTAACTCACTTTTTGTCTATTACTTGGTGTGTATAAATTCTGTAGATCCTATACAGGGCAGCACAAAAGTTCGCGAACACATTTTCGTTTATTGACAGAAACTCCAGAAGGAGAATTTTAAACTGTGCTACGCGTTTCCTAACTAAACTAAAATTTAGCATTCTATGTAGTATATATACAAGTCTATAGATCATATACAGGGCTGAATAAGTATTTGGATATTTTTCCGAATATTGTATATGTTGAAATTTCCTGAAATTACGTTTTTATATATGTTATGCGTTTTTCAAATTGTTTACTTAGATGTTATCTTTCAGCTTATTAAACGGTAATGATTTGTAAAATTATTTTGGAAGCGTTGGAAAGTGTTACATAATCTATGTTTGACGCATGATTTTTCGTTCTTGTTTCCTTTTTGATTTCGTACTTTGAATAGTGGGTGAAAGCTTTTCCAAAACTTTCGTAGGTGTATACAGAGAGTAACACTGAGAGTAAACATTAGACTCTGCAGAAGTTAATGGTTAAGGCTACCGCAGAAACTAGATGCTTGAAACTAGATGCTTGATGTTCTAGATGCTTGAAACAACCAACATGCACATTCAAGTAGACACTCCAGTACTGCTGTGGTACAACTACCTTGAGTCGCTGCGCGCGCACTCTATCCCTTCCCCCTTAGACTCTTTGTGCGTAATCTCTCCGACAGAGCCATCTCTCCTGGATTTACCTTATTATACAACTTATATCAGTTGAAACTGTCAGTGACATCATGAATGTATTTATAATTTTTCTGTACTTTAAAGTTTTAAGTTTATTACACCAGAGCGCCCAAAATATTTCTGTTTCTTTACACATGTTTTAAACTTTCAGATAGATATTTTAAATGTATGACTCCTATCTTATCTATAGAATCACATTTTCTTTAGCATATATATGTTTTTTAAGTTCGTGCATCATTAGTTCTTGTTTATTTAACATCAAATTTGAGTCTGCACGTTATTTTTCAGGAAGACATTTCAGTAATAATAATAATTCAACTTCAGTTCACAATGATTCTCAGTCTTTCATTTAAATGAAACTTGGACTTATTTTTAATAATATGAAGTTATATTCACAGAAATAACAGTTACAATCACAGTTACATTCACAGAATCTGTTAAAAAAAAGTGATAATCTACGATTAGGGCCCAAAATATTTTCTGTAACCAGGGCGCCAAATTTTGATGGTCAGGTTCTGTTCAACATAAACGAATTTTCTTTGTTGGAACTCTTTTTTAATTGCAACAAAAAGTTAATTCAAATTCTTATTACAAAAAATTGCATAATATAGCATACAAATAAAAGCATGTTATTCTCAAAACCGTATATTTAAAAAAATACTTACAATTATCTTGGATGTTGGATCAAATATTTGATCTCTAAATGGAATTGATAATTTCGTATCTCTATGACTGTGTTAAAAATGGATTATAAAACTTTCCAATCTGTTTATACACTATGTTCCCAAATCCGTTGTTCCCAAAAAGATGAGGGGTTGTATCAAATATATCTGTTGATTAGTGCCAAGATAGCGTACACAATATTGCACGTACTACTGTATTTGGATACAACCCCTCATCTTTTTGCTTACTTTTGGGAACAACGGATTTCGAGCTTATTCTATCGACGATTATTTTCAGAATTTTCAAGCTATGATTTTGAGACTTTCATAAAAGTTGCTCTATATACTTAGCTAATACATTATGCACATTATATTTTGATTGCATTCGCGCATGCGCAGTGAAACATTTTTTAGTAAACCTGCTCATTTTTCATCCAATTTTTTTTAAATTCTGATTGCAGAGTATTGTGTACAATGTTGTTTGACATATTTTTTCAAAATAACTTTTTTATATATTAAGAACTCTGCAGATTATAAGCAGAAAACTTGGCGAAATTTGGGACTGTTTTTATAAAAACCTTAATTTCTCTACGAGTATACATGCTATCCTCATAAAATGAACACAGTATATTACAATAAGCCACTTATTAATAATCACGAGTTTGAACGCTTTTGCTACATTAGTTTTTACAGGGTTATCCAAAAGATATTCGTTCTTTTTCAATTTGTTGACAGTTCCCTATGGGGTTTCGGGAAAAATTCTTCACGGAAATATATACAACCAATACTATACTGTTTACACATCTGCAGTTTCAGATTAATTCCTCATGTATTTTTCTAGACAGTTAACTAAACGTCTAAAATCGCAAATGACCGGTCACCTTTGGCAATATAGTGTATTTTTTCATTTTGTTATTTTAGTCTTCAAAAATTTAAATATATGAGTATCAATATAGTTTAAATATAATCGATGTAGAGTACTTATGCCAGAATTTAAAAAAACAGATATGTAAAAGATACTTGTTGAATTCAAACCATTCCAATGATTGTTCTGTCTGAAAAGAAATAAGCCTCTGAACTAATCAGGAAATAATTTTTAATGGAAATGATAAATGAAGGTTTCAAGTAGGAGAAGGAGAGGTAATGGGGCTTCCAGAAAGTTCTTGCACACCATTGGAGTTGTCGCTCTTGGAACTGTTTACACTGAATGTGTTTAAAAACGGACTCTTTTTAATGACTAATGCCAACCTGCTGTTGTTAATTGTCATTTCAGCAAAACATACCCATGCTTTCAGAATAGAAAAACCAGTTACATCTGGACATTTTTCAAACTGAGACGGTGGTTTGTAAAGAAATTTTTTGAGGGCTTGGGAGATCTTTCAGTTAGGGGCGGAAAGGGATAATAGTCTAATAATTAAAACGGCACTTTTTTTCACTGAAACCATTTAGAAGGGGAAGGGAACTGTAACTCCATCAGCCCTCTTACCCATCTTTGGGTAAGCTGCAGAATCACTGCAGAATCACTGCATTGATATGGGACTGACGAAAATGACTAGTCCGTTGTATAACAGGAAAATAATTATAAATTTACCTCAAAAAGCACGAAACAAAATTAGCCCTTTTTTCATTTCACTGCAACCATTTTTGAGGGGGTACGGAGTTCTAACTCCATCAATCCCCTTCCCCCTCTTGAGTGAGTGCTAGTCCGTTGTATGAGAGGGGGAAAATTATAAATTTATTTCAAACAAAACAAAAAAACAGCACTTTTAATTATTTTTTTTTACTATTTCGGGGAAGAAGGGTGGGGGGATTGTAACCTTATCAGGCCATTTCCCCTCTTTTACTATGCTCTGGTGGCATTGCATTGACATGGGACTAACGATAATGACTAATCCGTTATATGACAAGAAAATAATTATAAATTTATCTCAAAAAGCAAAAAACAAAATTAGCACTTTTAATTAATTTCATTTTCGACTATTGAGGGAAGGAACTATAACCCCATCAATCCCTTCCCCCTCTTTGGGTATGCAGTGGTGTCAATGTGGACTAATATGGGACTAATGAGAATGGCTAGTCCTTTCTATTACAGGAAAATAATATTATAAAACCTCAAAAAGCAAGAAAGAAATTACCGCATTTCTCATTTTACTGAGACCATTTCGGAGGAGGAAGGGGGCTATAACTCCATCAGTCTCCTTTCCTCTCATGAGTGAGTGGCTAGTCCGCTGTATGAGAGGGGAAAAATTAGAAATTTGTCTCAAATAGAAAGAAAAAACAGCACTTTTAATTAATTTCATTTTCGACTATTCCGGTGGAGATTCTTCTCATAAGATAAAAAATGTAAAAAAAAGGGAAAAGGAAAACAACTACGTTGCTATAGCAACGAGCCGCGTTTAACAAATAAAAAATATATATTACAGCGGCGTTTTTGCCAAAGCGTATAAAAAACGTATAAAAAATATTAATTTACCGATTCCTAACTATCATCAAGATCTTAAAAGTAAATTAATATCATTTAAAAAAGAAAACAAGATTACCTTATTGACGATATATGGGCGTGAAAGACACTACAAAAACTGATAAACTAGGGTGATTATTCTATGCTAAAAAACTAACGTAAATAATGAAATAAACAAAATAAATTTACCTTTGAGATACTCCAAGATACAGAAAGGAAAACAGAAATCCAACAACACATATCACAAACCCAACAACACACATTAAAAATTATGAATTGAAACAGTTTATTATTTTTGTTCATCGGGGGGAAGGAGACCGAGGCTGTGTAATGTAAAACTTTGTTTAAAATAATTGTTAAACACATAAACATATAAGAATATATATAATAATTAACTCATTGCAAAATAAAAATTACAAAAATTAAGTTAAATTAATTAAATTAAATTAAAAATAATAAAATGAAAAAATAATTTATAAAAGATACAAATAGGACAGTAGGGAGGATAGATATTAACCCATTCGGGACCATGGGTGCCTATACACACCCTCAAAAAGAGCATACAGAATTTGTCTTAGGCACCAGTAAAAAATAAAAGTCATTTGCTTTTTCTAATTAGAGCAATTTTTTTTTTTTTTTTGTGATAGTTTAAGTAAAGGTAGCTTTTTTTTAAAAAAAAAGTGGTATCAACCGAATAAAATTTGTGTAAAAGCCGCCGGTCCCGAAGGGGTTAAAGTATGGAGGGAATGGTTAGTTACAAAAAAAAATGCGTGAGAGTGGGTTATTAGTTTATTATGAATCCTTTCATTACATGTTATTCTTTTTCTGATACTGTACACTTCATTTATAACAAAATTCGTTTGATAGCTTTTACTTTATGCAGTATTTCATTTAATTAGCTTCTTTGATTTGTGTGGGACATTGTCACATTGATCACTTGATAAATTATCACACTTTTTTATATTTATTCTTTTTAATTATTTCCTCCTAATTAATCATTATTATTTCAGATTACTACCTTTCTATATAGCATAATAGTAATGATTCCATATCATCTAATAGGCAGTTTTAATTCAATCTACAGAATTTTAATTAACTTCTTTGATTTATGTAACACAGTGTCATATCTAAATAACTTTTTCAATCATCTTTTTTAGGTAGATTTCGTAAGAAATACTACCTATTACATTCTCACCTAAGTTGGAAATTTTGAAAAATTTTTGCAGATCTACGCCGATCATGACTCCCAGAACCCAAAACCACCCCCAGTTCAAAACTTTATCTATCTATCTATCTATCTATCTATGTCACTTTTTTCTGACCACGATAACTGGAAAAATTCTGCATTAATCTTTTACAAACTGATACATAAAATCAAGGGGCATAAAATCTCGGTCAAGTTCGTTAATGGGCAAAATCGAACCAAGGGGGGGAGGGTGGGGGGGCTTTTTGTGAAAACAGAAAAAAACCCATAATTTCTTAATTATGATACATATCGAATCCGTTCAAAGTTATTATTACTTCTAGGAGAAGGGCCAAAAATGTAAAGTATGACAGATTTTTGATATAATTAAAAATGGCCCCAAGGGGGGGGAAAAAAGGGGGGTTTTAGAAGAAAAAAATCATAGCTTCGTCAATTCACAAGATATCAAATTCGCGTAAATTTATTATTAATCCTCTTAATATTATCTAAAACTTTTATATTGACAAGTTTTTTATAGGACCAACCGTTATAGCACAAAAAAATTTAAAAAAAAAATCCCTGCCGGCTCCGCCTGCAAACAAGTTATTTTTCGAAGTAGGCGGTTCCAACTCCCGCATATTTTCGAAACTGATACATAAAATCAAGGGGCATACAGTCTCGGTCAAGTTCGTTAATGGACAAAATCGAACCAAGGGGGGGGGGGGCTTTTTGTGAAAACAGAAAAAAACTCATAATTTCTTGCTTATGATACGTATCGAATCCGTTTGAAGTTATTATTACTTCTAGGAAAAGGGCCGAAAATTTATGTATGACTGATTTTTGATATAATTAAAAATTGCCTTAAGGGGGGGGGGAGGGGGGTTTAGAAGAAAAAAATTCATAATTTTGCCAATTCTCAAGATTTCAAATCCGCTTAAATTTATTATTAATCCTCTTAATATTATTTAAAACTTTTATATTGACAAGTTTTTTATAGGACTAACCGTTATAGCAAAAAAAAAAAATTAAAAACAAAAAAATCCCTGCCGATTCCGCCTGCAAACAAGTTAGGTTTCGAAGTAGGCGGTTCCAACTGCCGCATCATCGTAAAAAGGTCATTTCTTCCGCAATTCCCGACAAACAGGCGCCCCACGGTCTGCGTCTTCGAAATCTATCTGTGCCTGTAGGCCGAGCCGTCAGGGATTTTTTATTTAATAACTATCTTGTTTTTTAATTATTTCCTTCACCCCTTTATGTTTATTATTTGCTTATAGAAATATTACTATTTTGCATTGACAACGTATTAATTCATTTATTTAATTTAAAACTTTAATATAATTTTCTTTTATTATTTTGTACATAATTTATTAATTAAATTAATGTTTCCACCTTCCTTTTAACTTTTCATTCATTATTTACATTAATTTATGGATTTATCACTAGGCACTTTCTTTAAATTTTAAAATTCCACTTTTAATAACTTAATTTTGATATTGTTTCTTAAACTGACACTAAAAATGGCGTATCTGTATCTGGATTTCATATTCACTTGACTTGAATAGTACTCTTTCTTACGCAGTCAATAGGTGGCAGCATGTTTTTTCATGTTTCTAAATTCTGGTATTAACTTCTAAAAGTACTTCATTTAGTCATGGTTTTAATATTTATGAATCATTCACTTCTCTTGTAATTCATCTACTGAATTTGTAACTATTTTTAACAACAGGTCAAGATTTGTTGATTCATGGTATTTTTGCTTGTAAGCATGATTCTTCCTGGTTAATTATGGGAATTCATCCTCACTTTTATATCTTTAATTTTTGTAATTCTTTCAAATTTTTGGTTTATTAATGTATGATATCCCAAATCTTGCACATTCTTAGCTTAATAGTTCGTGCAAGGATTAAATCATACATTTTTGTGTAACCTGTGGTAATTTGGGCTTGAGAATTCTGCCATGGTTACACAATTATTTCAAATTACTTCATCTATTCAGTTATTTCAAATTATTTCAGTATTTCACTTTTTTCCTAAATTTGTTATTTTATGGATACTTTTCATAACAGTTTTGAGTTTTATGTTTTTTCTACATTTTTCTGGATATTATTCAAACCGATATGTGTTCATATTTCATATTTAATTGTTATATGATATTTCTGTTTTGTTATTTGTCGGTTATATATATATATAGATAGATAGATAGATAGATAGATATAGACAAGACAGAAAGACAACACAGAAACATCATACAACAAATGGGGGAATAAAAATAAAATTGAAAAATGAACACATACCTGTTTGAATAATATCCAGTGAAAAGTAGAGGAAAATAAAAATAACTGACCAATATAAGATAAAACAGATTTGGGGGGTGAGGGGAACTGAGTTAATGAAATATTGAAATATTTGTGGCGTAATATATTGAAATATGTGTGTGCGATATCGTTCTAAAGATATCGTAAAACCGAAATATTTTTCCCCTTTTTCTGAATCTACTGAAACTAAAATTATGACAATACTAGGGGTAGTAAGAGTTTATTTAAACCTTGAAGAGAAACTATAGCGACTATCCTAGGTCACATAGTTTTTGAGAAAATCGCACTTTTCCGTTACACACAAACTTTACTTTGCGAGTGTTCAGCGGAGGAGTTGAGGGGCACTCGAGGTACCTGTCGATGTGGAATCATCCAAGGATCGTCGGTAATGATTTTCGTAAAACTTTGTAAGTAATTAGCCAAGATATTAAGCAAAAACGTATCTAGAAAAACGTAGCACGGACCAAGGCGGTGTTGCAACCTTGCGACCTCCTTTCGAAGCGCGCTTGGCACAATGACAAGTTTAAACTTTATACAGGGTCTTTGTTTTAGGTAAGGCGAATCTAACTAATAAATATTCAACGTTTTTCATCCCAATTCAATTCAATTACTGAAGGCAAATTTTGAAAAATAATTCATAGAATACTTCCAAGTATTTTACAATGTTTTGTTATTATTTTAGCAACGATTTTTTGTAATATTAAATAATAATAATAATAGTAATTAATAAATTTACTGTACGGAACCCTTTCTGCGCGAATAAAACTTACACCTGACCAATTATTATTATTTTCATTTATTAAAAAAAAATTTTTTTTTAATTAAAAATGCATGTTAAAGGTAGGATACCTTAAAAGAGGAAAAACTAGATTTTATTCAAAATGAAGTCTATATCTTCTTTCAAAGAATACAAAGGGCATAAACTCGTCAAAAAAAATTCTTCTTTTTTTCTTTTTTCGTTTCAAGAGTATGATGTTGAACCAGTCAAGTGGCATGAAACTGTGGTTTCGATTTCAGAAATTCAAAACCATAACCCCCAGGTTACGAACAAATACCTTAATGGGACATAGTATCTCGTGGCCTCGTGATTAAGTTATCAACTGCGATTCAAGCCTGAATTAGTAGGATTGAACAGTGTCGAATTCAGACCTTTTTATCCGGATGTGTGTGTGTTGGGAGGGAGAAGGAAGGGGGGGGAGGGGTTGCGGATATTTATACTTTTCCGGAAGGGTGAGACGCGCTGGAATTTTGTTTCTAGATCTATAAATACATTCTTGGAGTTGAAATGTTTATTTCTAAGCAAGGTTGTAGTGGGGCATATGACGGTATATGCCGTATACTTTCCTGATATAAATATACGTATATGTATTTTTTTTTTTCTTTAACTCCCCATACGTTGTGTTTCTCGAGTAAAATTTCATATAAAATTTGCTATTCAGAAAGCAATGAGTACCCGAATGAGATTAAAGTTATCCAGGAAAACATGAAGTATGGCTGCGTACAGACAATACTTGCTTAAGCACTCGTAAATCATTCCGCCTTGCATTTATTTTCGAAAGGTTCTGTGGTCATCAACAAAAGGAAGGGGAGTCTCAAAAAAAAAGAAAGAGGTGGCGATAAACATCTTAGCGATGTCCCCTGTTGACCGCTAACCCTTAGACAAGCTAGAGAAGTTATAAAACATGAAACAGACCGCCTTACCTCATGAAAAGAGCGAATTATCGCAAGAAAGAAACCGCTAAGCAAAAAGACTACATTTTGCTTAGCGGTATCTTTCTTGCGGTAAGGCGATCTGTTTCATGTTTTGTGATATCTCTAGCATGTCTAAAGATCAGAGGTCAGCAAGGGACCCTGCTGACAGATATATCAAAGTCTCTTTCTTTTGTTAAGACTCTCCTTTATTTTGCTGATGACCATAGAACCTTTGGAAAAGAATGGGCAGTCGAAAGATTTAACACTCTCTTAGCAAGACCTTTCTTAGCAAGCATATAAACGGAACCGTAAGATTTTTGAAAAAACAGGTTTATTTATTTATTTATTTATTTAAGTTTCGGGGTAATCAGATCCTGTGTACACGGAAATTTTTTTTCATAAACCATTTTTTACGATTTCTTGATGTCAGGTATAGACAAAAAAAGCAAACTCAGTGGAATAAAGTATTTTAAAAGATAGATTAACACAATACTTGTCTTTATCTCTAAATATGTGACACCTCCCTCATTGTAAACAACAAACAAAAATATTTCAATTTATAGATATTTCCATTTCCAATGATTTCAAAAAACATTATCAGGAAAAGTGCTTTTTTGTGTGTGTGTGTGTTTTTTTCTGTATCATTTTATAAAATATGTCTATTACAAAATATGAGCTATATTTAAAAACTAGGACTTCCCTCAAAGGGATTAGTCTGAGTGATATTACTGAGAACATAGGGTTAACAATTACAGTATAAAGAAAAAGAGCAAATTAAATGATAGAATTACAAAATATCATATATAAATTCATATACACTGTTAAAAAAATAGAAAAGAAGTACCGTTCATCAGATGTGTTGTCATATTTTTTTTTTAACATGTGGCAAAGAATCTCATTTTCTTAAGCGCGTATTGCGCAAAACTTGAAAAAAAAAAAAAAAAAACAACGCCGGATCTTTTAAAACGCCAAGCTTTTTAAAGTTACGTAATTGGATTTGCAGCCAATAGATTTTTCTATCAAGCGTGGCTTAACGCAAATTTTATTTCATTGTTGCACCTTTTTTTGTGTGTGAATTTAAAATTTTTCTTCCTTGATTATATATTTATTATTTGTATAACTGTTTATAGAAACTCTTACACTTCAAACCACATTGATAGCATGCTTTGCTACAAACTAGGACTTCCCTCAAAGGGATTAGTCTGAGTGATATTGCTGAGAACATAAATTTAACAATTACGATATAAAGAAGATATCAACAAGAATCTAAGTGAATATACAGCATATGATAGACAAGAGATAGATAAAGATACAACATATGAAAAATAGCAAATTAAATGATATAATTACAAAATATCATATATAAATTCATATACTGTTATGTTTTCATATGCATTTTTTTTATAACATTTGACAAATAATCTCATTTTCTTAAGCGGAAATTGCTCAAAACTTAAAAAAAAAAACCGCCGGATCTTTTAAAACGATATTTTTAAAGTCACATAATCAGATTTGCAGCCAATAGCGTATTTTAGCAAGCGTAGTTTAACGCAAATTTAATTTAATTTTTGCAACATTTTCTTTGTGACAAATGTCTAAATAAAATATTAAAAAATAAAATATTAAATATTGAAATATTAAATCAAATAATTAATATTTGAATTAAAAAATGTCCTTTGTTTATTTGTATAACTATTTATAGAAACTCGTATACTTCAAACCACATTGATAACATGCTTTGCTACAAACGTGTCTACCAGTCTAACTACTCGTATGTCTTAGCTGTGTCTCTCTCCGAACTCATCTGTCTACTGTCTCTCTACTCTTCTGTATACCCGTCTCAGTATCCGTCTGTCTTTCTACCCGACTCTTTAATCGTGTCTCTACCTGTCTCGCTTCCCGTTACACTACTCGTCTATCAACACGTCTGTCTGTCTATATACCCCTCTCTCTACACGTCTGTCAAGTCGTCTCTGTACTCGTCTCTCTATCCACCACGCTACCCGTCTCCCTACCCATCTCACTACCCCTCTGTCAACCCTTTTTTGCACCTGCCTCGCTACCCGTCTGTCTATTCGTTTCGCTACCCGTTAGCTTATCTCTGTCGCTATCCATCTCTCTACCCGTTTGTTTACACGTCTATCTATCTCTCGCCAACTCTTCCCAATATTTAAATAATTTAGTAAACGGAAGCCATTTATCTGTTATTAAATGCAAACAGGAGTAATTTATCTAAAGAGTGTAATCAGATGCAATTTTTTTAAATACATACATAAACCAGCATAATAATTCACCAGTTTTATTTTCATAGTAGTTTATGTCATTTGACAGTAAATCTCAACTTCTTCAACCCGAACAGCGTCAAGCTTTTGAAAAAAGCCCCAAGGTCCGTATAACTGGGAAGGGGAATTGTCCTCAGGGCTATTAGATACATGTTATTAAGTTAAGTGAAAGTTTCGTAATCGGGTTCGCAGCCAATTTCTTATGTCAGAAAGGGTGACTTCACGCCATTTTAAATTCATTTCTGTAACTTTCTTTTTCTTTTTTTTGGTGGGTGGTTGGGGGGGGGGGAGGGTTCCAAATATATACACTTAAATTCAAACTTTTGCCCCCATGTTAATATTAGTGTTGTTTGTATTATCAATTAATACTTTGTTGATCGAGCTTCATTCGAAACAAATGTAAAAGACTTCTACAGTTTTTTTTTTCTAGGATAAAGTTCCGTAATCGGGCCCTAAGCTAATCGGGGAATTTAATATCATTATTGTTTCTAACTCTTATAGAGTTAAAACAATATTGTTGCTAGCATTACTATTGTTTGTGACCAACCTCTTCTGTGTATCTGAATAGGGAAAAGTTCCGTATCATGTACTGGTTGGTGCCAAAGGCAGTTGTAGAATCTTACAAATTTTTCTAGAGAGCGGAAAAACATGTTTTTTAAAATATTTACAAATATACGTTTATTAAACCATGTTTTTGAGCCATTTTAAAAAATTAAGTACGGTGCTAAAATAAAATTTTATTGCCATTTTCGATATTTTAATAAGAAATGAAAATACATAACAAACAAATTTAACAAAACTAAGCCATTTTTGGGTACTTCTCTATTATCCCGTCGACCACTTTTCATAACAAAAAACTATCGCCAAACTAAGAATAAACGCCAAAAATACAGTCCCATTTACTTGATGCCAGAAGCATTATACGTATTTGTTATGCCATCAAGTGGTTTTTAATTCGACATTTGCGTGTATTTTTCATTATGTTTTACTGATTTATTAGTTATTTCATTCATTAAAGTAACAATTGTGTCCTTAAATTCTTATATTTTATTTATTTTGATATTTCAATGGCAACGTTCTCCCGTTTATTTAGCGTTACAGTTTGGCGATAGTTTTTTGTTATGAAAAGTGGTCGACGGGATAATAGAGAAGTACCCATTTTTGTGATAAATAATTGTTATTGCCAGGGGGGCAAATTGTAAACAATTAATAAGCGAACTAAAAAAATTACCGGAAAAAACTTGTGGGAATCTCAAGAAAGAAATATCTGATATAAATAGCATTTAAAATCTTAAAATGGAGAAGTGGTCCGTATAAAAATGCAAAACATTATACACCTGATAAAGGAATTTTTTAATTTTTTTATATTTCCGAAAGCACAGATAAAAGGGTAAAAATCTCGGCACAGATGCCATATACTCACCACGTTGGCGCGATTTTTCCCCCGCCCCTTTGGCGAAAACTGTTTGTTGTGTTTGTTTACTTTTATTTTTTATTTTAATTCTATAGATTATTTTTATATGTATATCAATATTAATTTAGGCACAGATGTCATATACGCACCAGATTGGCGCGATTTTCCCCCCGCCAATTTGGCGAAAACTTTGTTTTTGAATATTAGTTACAAATACCATACAATAATAGCATGTAATTTTTTATTTCAATATAAAAATAAAATAACGTAATAAATGAAATAGCTCCTATTATTCAAAAATGGGAAATAAAAATAAATAAATGATAGTTTGATATAAATAAATATTGATATATATAATAAAAACAATTTATAGAATTAAAATAAAAAATAAAAGTTAACAAACAACAATTGAAACACAATAACCGGGTTACCATGTGAGGCATAAAATTGCCATTTTGTATTTGCGTATATGACATCCGCGCCTTTATTTATATCAAACTATTATTTATTTATTTTTATTTCCTTTTTTAAAATAATAGAAGCTGTTTCATTTATTACGTTATTTTATTTTTATATTGAAATAAAAAATCACGTGTACTATTTGTCACACTATTTGTAACTAATATTCAAAAACAAAGTTTTCCCCAAGCTGGTGGAGGGAAAAATCGCGCCAACGTGGTGCGTATATGACATCTGTGCCTTGTTTCATTTCACATAGAGGTACTGCTCTATTATCCCGTCGACCACTTTTCATAACAAAAAACTATCACCAAACTGTTAGATTAAACGCCAAAAATGCAGTCCCATTTACTTGATATCAGAAGCATTATACGTGTTTGTTACGTCATCAAGTGGTTTTTAACGCGATATTTGCGTGTATTTTTCATTATGTTTTACTGATTTATTAGTTATTTCATTCATTAAAGTAACAATTGTGTCCTTAAATTCTTATATTTTATTTATTTATGTATTTTGATATTTCAACGACAACGTTCTCCCGTTTATTTGGCGATAGTTTTTTGTTATGAAAAGTGGTCGACGGGATAATAGAGAAGTACCCACATATGTATTGGTACTTTTATGTTAACTTGGCGCAGTTGATAAATCGCCAAATATTTTTCTCATAACATCTTCATATTGCATTCATTTCATTTAAATATAAATCTTTCACTGATTTCATTTGAAATACATACATTAAAAATACACGTATTTCACTCATTTAATTTAAAATACACGCCTTTCACTAATTCCATTTAAAATACTAAAAAAGAAAAGAAAATAAGAAATAATGCCACAAATCGAAACCTTTTATTTAAACATCAAAGAATTGTTTCTAACATACACATGCGAAATAAAAAAGCTGCTAATGGTGTGATTTACGCCAAATCTCTAATACTAATACTACTCTTACTAATCTCTAATACTTTTCAAACAGAAAAAATTCCAGATTAACTTTCCATTTTTATTAAATTGAAATATATTTTATTGTGCTGAATATTAGTGCTTGCATATTTTTTTGCTCCATGTATTCCATGAACTTTTCAATTCCGATTGTCTACGAAAATCTCCCGCCGGTGAAAATGACGTACGCACAAAATTTATTGACGTATGTAATTTAATTGTGCTTTTTTATCTATTTTTTTAATATAACTTCCAAACGGTTTGACACTTATTCTTGGTAATAAATAGACGACGTTGTCACCTTTATAGGTACCTGCTGTAAAAATTTGAACGAAATCCGTTAAATATTTTTTGAGTTATGCTTGACGAAAGGTTTTAATATCCATCGTAGCTATATATGGGGCAAAGTAATACTGCGCTGTGTATGAGTCTTCGTTGCACTCAGACAACAAACCAGATTGCAAAACTATAGTCTAAATTACTATTAAAGTATACAAAAAATCTTTCGATGACTTCTGTAAAATAATTTTACATTAAATCTCCATATCGGCAAAATTGAAAAATTATATATATTACAAAGTTAAGCTTAACAGATACTTCTTGATTATTCTCTAGGAGCGCCTTTACTGCGCCAATCCGCAGACTTTTCTTTTGCCTGTCTGTCTGTCTCTCCACAATCTGTCTGTTTCCCTATCCGTTCTTCTGCCCGTCTCTCTAACCGATTGTCTATCTCTCTACACGTCTCGCTACCTGTCTCTATATTTCTCTACCGGTCTCTCTACCCGCCAATCTATTTCTCTAACCGTCTGTCTATCCGTCTAACTACTTGTATGTCTAGCCGTGTCTCTATCCACTTCGCTACCCATTTGTCTATCTGTCTCACAACTTGTCTATCTGTCTCTCTACCCATCTGGCTATACGCCTCTCTACCCATCTTCTTAACCATCTCCGTAACCATCTACTGTCTCTCTACTCGTCTGTATACCCGTCTCACTATCCATCTGTTTTGTACCCGAGTCTTTACCCGTCTCGCTACCAATCTCATTACCCGTCAGTCAACTTGTCTCTGTACTCATCTCTCTACTCGTCTCTTTATCTACCACGCTACGTGTCTCGCAACCTTTCTCGCTACATTCCTGCCTACCGGTGTCGCTACCCGTCACGTGACCCATTTCGCTACCCCTCTGTCAACCCTCTTTTTACCTTTCTCTCTAGCCGTCTGTCTATTCGTTTCGCTACCCGTCAGACTACCTATGTCGCTACTCGTCTCTCTACCCATCTCACTACTCGTCTGTCTACCCGTTTGTTTACTTGTCTTTCTACCTCTCGCCACCTCTTCCCAATATTTAAACAATTCATTTAATATGCAGAAGCCGTTTATCAGTTATTAAATGCAAACAGAAGTAATTTATTTAATAAGTGTAATCAGATGCAATTTTTTTTTTAAAGTACATACATAAACCTGAATAATAATTCATCAGTTTTGTGTTCATAGTTGTTTATATCATTTGACAGTAAATCTCAACTTCTTAAACCTGAGTTGTCTCAAGCTTTTAAAAAAAACCACAAGGTCTGTATAAGTCTGCAAAGCAAGGTCTGCAAGGTCTGCAAAGTACCCTGAGGGCTATATTAATTACATGTTATTAAGTTAAGTGAAAGTTTCGTTATCACGTTTGCAGCCAATTGCTTATGTCAGAAAGCGTGGCTTAACGCCATTTTAAATTCATTACTGTAACTTCTTTCTTTTTTTGGGGGGAGAGGGGGGGTGGGTAGGGGTGGGAAGGGTTTCAAATATATACATTTAAATTAAAACTTTTGCCTCCATGCCATTAGTGTTGTTTGTATTATTAACTAATACCTTGTAGACCGAGCTTCATTTGAAACAAATGTAAAATACTGCTACAGTTTTTTTTAGGAGAAACTTTCGTAATTCGGCCCAAAGCCAATCGGAGTATTTAATATCATTATTGTAACTCTTATAGAGTTAAAACAATATTGTTGCTAGCTTTACTCTTGTTTGAGAGAAGCCTTGCCTGTGTATCTGAATGGGGAAAAGTTTCGTATCCTATGTCGGTTGGCGAAAAAAATTTAAAATGGTGCCAAAAGTTAGATTTAGCATCTTACAAAATTTTTCAAAAGAGCGGTAAAACATGTTTTTCAAATATTTACAAACATACGTTTATTAAAGCATGTTTTTGCACCATCTTAAAAATTTAAGCACGATGCTAAAATGAAATTTTATCGCCATATTCGATATTTTAATAAGTAATGAAAACACATAAACAAACTTATTTAACAAACCTAAGAGGCATTTTTGTGATAAATAATTGTTATTGTCAGGGGGGTAAATTGTAAACAATTAAAAAAGGCTAGTAAATAATAAATAGCATTTAAAATCTAAAAATGGAGAAGTGGTCCGTATAAAAATTAAACGCTTGATATATGTAAATCTTTTTTTTATTTTTTTATATTTCCGAAGGCACAGATAAAAAGGTAAAAATCTCTTTTCCAAATGCCAAATAGAAAATATACAAAATAGAAAAGTATCTGCAAAAAATATATATTTACATAATACTACATCTGCAAAAAAAAGATTTAGAAAAAGTAAGCCAAATCCTGCAGATCCCAACAATCAAAGAAGAACTCGCCAAATCGTACGGCACAGGAGATGTTTTTTTTCCCTCTGAATGCAGAATATGTTTTTTTTTCTTGTACGATGGGTGATTATACTATAATTGTTTCATTTCACATACTACATACCGTTTCAGATATGGGTACTTTCATGTTATCCTGGCGCAGTTGATAAATCGCCAAATATTTATAACATTTTCATATTGAATTCATTTCATTTAAATATAAACCTTTCACTCATTTAATTTAAAATACATACCTCTCATTAATCCCATTTAAAATGCTAAAAAGAGAAAGAAAAAAAAAGAAAGAATGCCATAAATCGAAACCTTTTATTTAAACACCAAAGAATTTTTTTTTATTTTATTTTTATTTTTTTTTTTATTTACACACGCGAAATAAAAAAAAGCTGCTATTGCTGAGATTTGCGCCAAATCTCTAATACCAAGTCTACTAAGTTATTGCGGGGGTTTTCTTTCCAACAGAAAAAAATCCAGATTAATTTTCGATTTCTACTAAATTGAAATATATTTTATTGTGCTGAAAATTAGTGCATGCATATTTTTTTGCTCCATGTACTCCATGAACTTTTCAATTCCGATTGTATACGAAAATCTCCCGGCGGTGAAAATGGCGTACGCACAAAATTTTCTTGACGTATGTACAGTAATTGTGCTTTTTTATCTATTTTTTTAATATAGTTTCCAAACGGTTTGACATTTATTCTTGGTAATAAATAGACGTCGTTATCACCTTTATAGGTACCTGCTGTAAAAATTTGAACGAAATCCGTTAAATATTTTTTGAGTTATGCTTGACGAAAAGTTTTAATATCCATCGTAGCTATATATGGGGCAAAGTAATACTGCGCTGTATATGAGTCTTCGTTGCACTCAGACAATTAATAACATTTAATCAACACTAATATTATAAAGAAGTAACGATTGTTTTTTTTTTTTTTTTTTTTTTTTTTTTTTTTTTTGTTGTTTGAAGGAGGTAATCTCTGGAACTACATAACCGATTTCAAAAGTGATGGTGGCAAATTGATGGTGACAACCCCTGCTCCAACATAGGTTATATTTTACGTCGATGCCACTATCCCCAGGGGGGTGCAGGAGCGAAAAACGTTCTAAAATTGCGATTTTTTTTTTAAATATATACTGAAGGAGCTAGAAATTTGAAATTTGGCATTGTAGCAACTTATAAGATGTAAATGCTCTCTAAAAACAAATTTTTAAAAAAATTCGAAATTTAAAAGGGTGAAATGAGCTAAAAGCGTTCTAAAAACATTCTAAATTACAATTTCTATTGAATCTCTGGAACTACGGAACGGATTTCAAACATAATGGTGGTAAATTGATCGTGACAGTCCCTCCTGTAACGTATGCTATATTTTATATCGGTGTCACTATCCCAGAGGGGTGAGGTACCGAAAAACGTTCTAAAATTCAAAATTTTGTAATAATGAAGGGGCTAGCGCAAGTGCACATACAGAACATTTTTTTAAAATTGAAACTTAAAAGGGTGACGAAGGAAAAAAAACGTTCTAAATTACGATTGTTTTTCATACTGACAGGATTTGAAACTTCAAATTTGGCGTGGTAGTTACTTTAAAGATACAAATGCTCGCTAACAATGGTTTGTAAAGGAATTCAAAATTTCCGGGGTGAAATGAGCCGAAAACGTTCTAAATTACGATTTCTATGGAATTGTTAGGGATAGAAACTTGAATTTGACATGGCTGTTGCTTTTAAGACGTAATTGCTTGCACAGAACAGTTTCTAAACAATTTGAAATGTAAATTACTGCAGGAACAGAAAACGTTCTAAAATTGAGATCTCTGTGACACTGTTAAGGCTAAAAACTTGAAATTTTGCATAGTAATTAATTTTA
Source organism: Maratus michaelseni (assembly GCA_963931845.1). Lineage (NCBI taxonomy): Eukaryota > Metazoa > Arthropoda > Arachnida > Araneae > Salticidae > Maratus > Maratus michaelseni. The sequence goes on along the minus strand of OZ007591.1, from coordinate 150,945,803 downwards.
ATGATGTAACTGCTCTCTAAGAAAATTTTCTAAAGAAATTGGTCACACAGAATAATTTGAAAAAAATCGAAATTTAAAAGAATGAAATAAATGCGCGAAAAGCGTTCTAAAAACGTTCTAAATTGAGATTTCTATGGAATTGTTAAGGGAAGGAAACTCGAAGTTTGACATGGCTATTGCTTTTAAGACGTAACTGCTCGCACAGATGAGGGGGGTTTTTTAATTGAAATTTAAAAGTATAAAAAGCGTTCTAAATTAAGATTTATTTCGAACTTGAAATTTTGCCCAGAACAGTTTACAAAAAATACAAAATTTAACAAGGCAGGAGCAAATAAAAAAAAATTAAATTAAATTAAAAAATTTAAAAAAAGTTCTTAAATTGCAATTTGTGTGGTACCGCTGGTATAGAAGCCACGTATTTGGCATGGTGGTTACTCTTAAAATGCAAATGCTCGCTAAGACCGGTTTCTAAAAAATTCGAAATTTATCAGGCGGAAATGAGCGAAAAACGCTCAACATTATGATTTAATTGGATTTATTCGGGTTAGAAACTTGAAATTAAACATAGTACGAGGATAAGTCATTAAGTAAGTCAGAAAAGATAATTAAATAATAAATTACAATGATATTTACTTCAAAACTATTTTAATTTCTCAACATATTCTCCACTAATATTTATGCACTTATATCACCGTTTTATCAATGTCCCAACACCAGCTGCATAACATTCTTTGAGTTGCTGTCTCAGTCACATTAGGACTTCAAGTTGAACACAGGAGAAAATTGAAAAGTTTGGTTGGCAACTTCTTCAACATCCACCATACAGCTTCGACTTAGCCCCAAGCGATTTTCATCTGTTTAGTCCACTAAAAAACTATCTTGGATGCAAGAGGATGTTCACAGATGATGAAAAGGTTCAACTTGAAGTCCTAATGTGGCTGAGACAGCAACCCATAGAATGTTATGCAGCTGGTGTTCGGGCACTGATAAAACGGTGATATAAGTGCATAAATATTAGTGGAGATTATGTTGAGAAATTAAAATAGTTTTGAAGAGAATACCATTACAAGTTATTATTTAATTATCTTTTTGTGACTTACTTAATGACTTTCCCTTGTAGTAACTTTTAAGATGCAGACGCTGGGTATAAACAGTTTATTAAAAAATCGACATTTAAAGGTACAAAATGAGCGGAAAACATTATAAATCATATTTTTTTCTAAATTGTTATGGATAGAAATAGATTAGAATTTGACATGCCTGTTATTTTTTAGATGCAAATGCTCCAAAAGAATAATTTTTACAAAATTCGAAATTTAGAAAGGTTCAGAAGTAAAAAAACTTCCTAAAATTGCGATTTTAGTGATGTTGTTGGTCTAGAAAGTTGAAATTTGGAATGGTGGCTATTTTTAAGATTTCAGTGCTCGCTAACAACGATTTCTAAAAAATTCGAAATTTAAAAGGTTTATATGAGCAGAAAACGTTCTAAAATTATGATTTAATTGGATTTATTCGGGTTAGAAATTTGAAATTTATTATAGTGGTAACTTTTAAGAAGCAGACGCTCAGTATAAACAGTTTATTAAAAAATCGAAATTGAAAGAAATAAAATGAGCGGAAAACGTTATAAATTATGGTTTATTCTCGCTAAGAACGCTTTCTAAAAAAAATCGAAATTTAACAGAATGAAATGAGCTAGAAAAGTTCTAAAAACTTTTTAAACTATGATTTATCTAAAATTGTTAGGGATAGAAACTTTAAATTTTACATGACTGTTACGTTAGAGACACAAATTCATCCACAGAACAGTTTTTAAAAATTTAGAATTTTTAATTTTTGCAGGAACAAAAAAGTTCTAAAATTGCAATTTCTGTGATGTACTTATTACAGGAATTTGCTTAACCAGAAGATTGGAATTTGATATGATACTTACTTTTAAGATGCAAATACTGGCTTAAAACTGTTTCTAAAAATACCAAAATTTCAAATGAAAACTGAAATGTGCGGAAAACTTTCAAAATATATTCTATACCATTAACTTGGAATTAATTTTAGCTCATCTCATTCATTTAAGTCTCATGTTCACGTAATGCAGTAAAAAGAATGAAGTTTACTCGAAATGTGGCTTAGTTAGTAATTTTTGAATTATCTGTGGCAGTAAAATTTCCTCTTATGAAAATAGGCCCATGAATACCACTTGGCACTTTTCAACAATTACGCGAGCAAAGCCGCGGGTTTTGCTAGTATGTTATAAAAAAATATTATACTATGTTCCATACTATTTTTTAATTACAAAGAAATATATATATATATATATATATATATAATTTTCTTTTTATTATGTTTGATTTTCGTTGTCTTTTTTGTTGGTGTTGTTGTTGTTGTTTTTATACTATCTGTTCCTTTAATTTTCACACACGTGATTTTATTTTAAATATGTATATTACATAGGTGTATATATATATATTTAACCGTAATAAAACAATACAGAAACATCATACACAAATGGATAAATAAAAATAAAAAAACTGAAATACGAACACATAGCTGTTTGAATAATATCCAGAAAAAGAAGAAAAAATATAATATATTGCCAAGAAAAGATAAAGCAAATTGGAAAAAGCACTATAATGAAATATTTGTGGGTCTGTAGCAGAATTGTCAGGCCCAAATTACTGCAGATTTCACAAAAATGTACGATTTCATCATTGTACAAGCTATAATAAGCTAAAATAATACATGATATTGGCAATCGCACATTAATGGACTAGAAAATTAATGAAAATAAGATATGAATATATATATATATATATATATATATATAAAACTTTAAAAACAGATGATTCATTGTTTAATTTCAGAAAAAAAAATATCAGAAAAGCTCAGCTTGTTTATATTCGTGTATTTTGTTTAATGCTATCATAGTTTGTTTATTAGAATCTCGATCAACGCCGTGCCAAAAATATTCTGCCGTGTGCCAGGTTTGCCGTCCCTGCACCTTGCTCCAAAAAAAAAAAAAAAAAGTTAAAAACACATGCGTTTTTTGGCCAAAAGTAGCAAACCTTTCCTCAATTTGTGAAATAATAATAATAATAATAAAACATAAGTAAAAACTACTATGATGTTATGAGTGTTTAACATCGAGAAAAAAAAAAATAGATTGATAAAACTGAAATACATTAAAATTCGTTAAATAAGCATATGTTTCTGTTCCTGTAATAACGTAATTTAAACAATCTTCAAACAAAAATCAATCAGACAGACAGCCAATACTGATCCTAAATTACATCAAAGAAATACAAAACATCTTAGAAGAAAGAAAAAAATGTCTCCTATCGGACCAAAAATGAATGCTTATTCAAAGCATCTCCTTTTTCCAATTTTCTAAAGACATTTATTAATTACGTTCATCTTCTCCGTAGAAACAAATCGGAATAGACTTTCTCGAGCCAATTTATCCTCTTGAGCTGTTGTGATCAGTATCAAATGAGACTTTTTTTTTAGAGTTTCATTCTTCGAAGAAGGTATTCTTTTGTGTGTTGCATAAAATGAAGCTACGTGACTTTCGCACATTGCAGAAAGCAGGCAAATTTATGATATTTTATTATCTTTTTTTTAATCACTAAATCAGTAGTAGTCCTTTCTACACGGCCTCGAGTTCATTTTATGCGGATCCGCAGTTCAATGTTTAATTTGAAAATCAAGCCTGATTTCATGACCTGCAGTCCATGTTTTTTCCGAAATATTTGCATCACAATACATTAATTTGGTGTGGGCATCGAACATTATGGAAAATTTCCCCTTTTCTTTGTGCTTGGTAAAAAGTGTGAGCTATAGTGAATTTATTTTTAAAAAAGTACAATTTTTGCTGTGTTCCTTTTTTAAAGTATGGCAACAGCAAATAAAACAAATTAAACACTGTTTAAACTATCTTTTTTTAGGATTTCTAAGTGATTTCGTAACGTATAATCATAATTTAATTAATATGAAAATATTAATTAATTAAAGCATTTTTTTTAAATATATTACTCTTTATTTTTATTTTTAGTGCTTAAAATATATCATTCTTCCAGTTTCACAGCCTATTGGGCCTTTTTTTGGCGAGCGTGAATTTGACGCATAATTAATTCTATAGTTATTATAACTCGTATAACTGTAGTAATCATATAGAATTTTTAGCGACTTATCATCTGTGACCAGATAACAGAAAAATGCCTTAAAATTAATTTATTAATTAATAGTTAAGTTCTAAAAATATTAATATGATGTATTGTTATCGGGAAACGTGAACATACAGGGTGAACCAAAAGTCTTGTCCGGATTATAATAATTCATTATAAAATAACCGTTTGCATAATAATGTAACGTTGTATCATTGGATATGTCAGTTTTAGTAGTTTTTTTTTTTTTTTTTTAATGCAATAGATGGCGCAAATTGGATTGGAAGGGAAGAACCAATACCCTGGCTTCCGCGCTCTCCAGATATTACTCCTCTTATTTTTTTTTTCTTTTGGGGCTATAGGGCAGTTGCAATTGACGTCAGGTTGGGGGTCACACACTACAAATAGGCAGTTCGGATTGGTGGAAGTACCCTGACCTCCAAGTGAAGTACAATGGTTGATCAGCAGATTTCAACTTCTCTACATCAAGGACAGAGTCTTTGCCACCCCAATTGCTGACGTCGAAGAACTGAAGACTAGGATACAAGTTGCTGTGTGTACGGTAATAGAAGACATGTTAAAGAACACTTGACGGGAATTAGAATACCTCTTAGACATTATCCGAGTTACCAAGGGGGCGCACGTTGAAATTTACTGAGGTCTTAAAAAAAATTATAACAGTACTTACAATGTATCCAAACAAACATAGTAATGTCTACACTGTATAAAAAATTGCTGATTTTACAGTATAATACTGCACACCAGCTGTCAGTAAACAGTAAAATAACCAGTAATACGCTACCGCGCATGCGCAGCAGCCTATTACTGCTTATTTTACTGTTTATTACTGTTAATTTTACGGTATAATACGGGCAGCTGGGGTGCCAGTATTGTACTGTAAAATCAACAATTTTTGTTTGCAGTGTAATTATAACAGTTTGAGCAGAATAACTATTTATAATCAGGACAAGACTTTTGGTTCACCCTATATATACATATATATTTAATATGATTCTAGCACATCCGGAAATGAGTGAAAATTCGATTACAAAATTCCATCTTTGCATACAAAAACTAAGTTGAGTTAAATAAAATAGTGTAACAATACAAAGTTTTGCAAAAATATCAAATCAACTAGACTATATGTGATGAAAAATATATACTTACATTATAAAGAAAAAACATGTCCGTGAGTAACGTTGCCATCTTTTTTATCAGTTCGGTTAGGAAAAGCATAACACAGTTGAAAAATCCCTTTCAGCTATTTCTATCAACAAGCAAAATTGTACTCTAATTATTTTGTGCAGCCCTGTATATGATCTATAGGGTTTATACACACCAAGTAATATGCAAACAATTAGTTAAATTTAAAAACTCATACCATAAATGATAAAGCACTTCCAGTGATTATCTCTCACATATAGTCTTGTTTTGTGTGTCACTGTAAATGAACAATACTCACCATATTCTAATACAGTACCTTGTAATGCACTTCAGTGATGCATATCAATTTCAATCTGTTTAAAATAGTGTAACATCATTAAAATCCACTGTGAACGATTTTTCCCTATAGACTACAATGTAACGGAATTATTTTGAGTGTCCCTGTAAACGGACTGTGCATGCTACACACTTCATTTTCAATACCCAACATGCCATAGTAAAGCTCAATAGCATATATCAATTTCATGGAAATCAGAGTATATATTTACGAGACAGACAGCCAGACAAACCGAACTCATGAACACTTTTCAACTATTACGTCTTGAATCAGACCCGAAAGGGTTAAATATATAAGGGCTCCTACGATGTAGTCATGCGTTGCAGTGAATTTTGAATTACACATTCTTTAGAGATGGTCCATTGAAAAACGTATAAATTATGTTTGCCAGAGAAATACGTTAGTGACCTTCAGAATATAAATTGCTATCCGGGACGTACTCGTGTAGATTTTGCGATGGAGAAAATTACATTGTTTAGATTTCGCTAAAAAAAATTAATGATTTTGTCGAAATAACATAATTTTTGCTGATGTTTCATTCCGTAATACCACAGATCAGAACCTCAACTGGTAACTTTGTGACGTGCCGTTGTATAGTGTACCCTAGCTAGCTCAGTTATAAAGTCAAGAAGTAAGTTAAAATCAACTTTTATTTAAAATATCAAGAGAAGGGTGATGGGTAAGTCTCCTTCACTAAAATTTGAACTCTGATTGAGTACTGTTAACTGAATAATCCCACTCAGGCAATGCACGTACTAAACTATAATATTATAACACTTGAATGAGACGGTTAAATGAAGCTGTAACTTACGCACAGATGAGAACTGCATTTACAACTTCAGAACTCTTTCTGCAGCGATGCGCCGCCTTCCAAAGCTGCTGTAAGAGATGTCAAACTAGCTAAATAGAGTAGCCCGAGGCCACAACAATAACGTTATTGAGCTTAACAATTTAAATTATCTTACAAAATCCAGATTTTAGCTCTAAGCAACCATCAGAACCGGCGTTCAATTTCCCTCTGGCATCAGAAACAGTCTGAGCTTGGTCCGAGATACGACCAAATCCAACGACACAAATAATTTCACTTGCTTAAATACATTGCCAACTAACCAAATAAGCCAAAATTTGCATAAAACAGCTACGAAACGCAGAAAACCCACAAATTCCGAAGCACACATGTATTTGTCAAAAATTAAAGAGAGTATAGATGTGGCTGCACGCACACAGATGTTATTTTCACAATACGATGTTAATCAAAACAAACGACTGCCTTTATGAGGAGTTGCCAATCAACTACAACTTCATCATAATTACTTACTTATCTTGATTACACGCTACCGATAACAAAGAATTCTTAATATAGACTATTTAATATCTATATTTTCCCATTTTCAGAAATGCGAGTATTAGAAGAATCATCGTTATTAAAGACTTTCAGTACAGTGATAAATTTGTGAGAAGACGTTTTGCTGCGGCTCGAAAAAAAATCATCAACTTTAAGGCTGTAGACCACCAGGCACATCTGTTTTAAAATCTAGCTTCTCTTATAAATTTTGTTCTGCTGCCACCCATTCCAAGTATGTCCAGGGGAAAAAATCACAAATGTTCTTGTAAATAAAATTAATTTTTATCATTAGAATGCCTTTACCTAAAATAGAATAAAGAACAATTCATGTAAAATGCAAAAAAAATTGAACTTGTAGCTTTATTTTCTCATTTTCTTGTCACTACAATTTATAGTAATAAAGAATATTTTCTCTGCGTCAATATTGCATTTACTGTTATACAGACAAATCCCATTACAGTGGTTGAAGCCACAAAAATGTGTTCAGTGTAATCAGTGTCAGTTCTAAAGTATATGGTATGGTTGCAATGAAATTTCGTTAGAATGGGTTTCCACTTCATGTATATGGATTTTCTCGAGGAATGATAAGTAAAGTAATGATAAGTAAATACTCCTACACCGCAAAAAAAAATGTGGATTTTATGCGCGGCAGCGTATTACTGCTTATTTTATTGTTTATTATCACAGGATACATTACTGTTTAGTACCCCAGCTGCCATTATTATACCGTAAAATCAACATTTTTTTTTTTTTTTTTTTTTTTTTTCAGTGTGGAAATTAGGATTTGAATCTGAGAATGCAGACAAACGTCATTCATTCAAAAAGTTCTAAATTTGCATAAAAACTTTAAATTCCAAACTGGCCGTTTTTCTAATACTTTCTTCAAATCATATTCATTGATAAATGCATAAAATTTGCATTAATATCTGTAAATATAAAAATTCCAGGTGTTCACATATCAATAAACTGAACAGCGTGTCTCATTTCAATTCCTACTATTAGCTCACACTCTCTATATATTTATATATCTTGTTCAAATTTTCAATCGTTAATAAAATATTTTCTATTCATCCATTCAAATTCAAATACATTTTTTTAAACTTGTAGTGGATGACAATTGATGTTAATACAGTTTTTTCAAATATTAATTCATTAATTAAATTTAATTAATTTTAGTTTTATATGGGAGAAAAAAAATGTCTCCATTGTTTTCATAAATGAAATGAAAGATTTTCCTCAAATTAGAGATGCCACAAAAATAAAATACCGCAACGAGGATTATAAAAAAAATTTCAATAAAGATAACGTAGGACTTTAATGCTGCACGGGTTTATTTTATATATTTATGATTAAAAAGTAGGAATTGACTTTAAAAAAAAAAATTATATTACTTGTTTTCTTATAAAGGCAAAGAATGTTTCAAAACATTTTGTTAAAGTCGAATTGTGGGATTCGACAGTAAGAAAAAAGTCGTTCTGAGGGAGCAATTGCGTTACAATTCAAAATGCACTTATATACAGGTAAATTTTTAAAAAATTATTCTTTGGCACTTAATGCAACTCTCAAAAAATATTTTCTCCGTTCAACAACTTTCAAAACTTTCTGATGCATTTTCACTGATTCGTTTTTCAATGTAAAATAACGCAATTGGCAATCATGACAATTGAAGTGATTTAAAATTGGAAAGCAGTTTTCGATAAATGGATTGTATATTGAAATATAATCAATTATTGTTTCATAATGACATTTTTCTCGCTGATACGTCTAGAAATTATGTTTAAAACATCAAATTTGACATCATTTTCTGAAAAATCCTTTGCCTTCCTCGAAAATTGGAAAAGGTTATTTATTCAATTGCATACTTTCTGAATCCTCAAATTTCCTCCGTCTAAGATCAAAAATGACCTCGTGAATGTGTCAAAAAGTGGCTAACTTTCGATTTGAATAGAGCCTTAAAGATTGATTATTATAAATTTCAAACATTTCCTTATGAAAATGACTTCGCGAATGTTGCAGAAAAAATTGCGATGTTGAGGAGAGAAAAAAAAATAACAATCTTTACTGTGTGTTTGCATTTTAAAAAGTCAGTATTCTTTAGAAATTTTCTTTGTTCAGATAGAAGCTTGACCCCTGTGAACTGCCCCTTGGATCCGCTATTATCTAGAAATGTCCACTTATTGTACCCACAAAATAAAAAATTTAAAATTATTTAATTATATTAATGTTTTTTGCCCTATTTGTTATTTTGTAGTTATAACAAATAAATAACCAAACATCTAAATACCTCCCGTCCCGATCCGAAATTTTTGTTTCGATTTCTGTCCCGAACACATAATAATACAGTGCTTAAAATCTCCAAAACTTGTAACGGGTCCCTCGGGCTCGTCACGTAAGAAAGTCGATATGGCACTGAGTTAAGTTAAAACAAAAAGTTTATTTAAAGCTAATTAATAATAAGGAATACAATGTGTAGCGTAGCCGGCAAGGTCGCCACTTTGAAAATCAGTCATGATTAGAATTTATAGATAAAATCTCTTTATTTAAAACTAATCGGAGTCCCTCTGCGATTTTCCCTATAATATGCGGCGATTAACCGAAATTTGCCCCTAAATCAATATTTACTAATTGGAAATAAATATAAGCTTTACTAAATTTCAAAAACACGTACAGAACGCTGGCGACTCAAATCACTATCAAATCGAAGAGTAAGAACAAGGCTTCGACTTCAAAACAAAAGTTAACTCGAATCGTTAAACACTGTCTAAAAGTCAATAAAAATTAGCAACCCGTGGCTGCCGAGTAAGTGTATTTGGCTATAAGATAAATGCCACGGAGAAAGAACCTGGAGGGGACTCTAGAATAGGCGAGGATATCGAAAATGCAAGTCATATTTTTTAACGAAAGAGGGCACTGTAAAATTTGGCGGCTGCCTTTAAACAGAATGTCATTAGATTACATGTTAAATTCCGAAAGTATTTTACTCGATTATTTTTAATTATAGCAATTATATGTCATAAATATAAGATGGAATATAAATGTTTTATTCCGGGATGTAGATCGGGCTATGATGATGAGATAAACAAGAGAAAAATCGAAGAAATTTTTTTTTTAAGTATGTTTAGAGCTCCAAAGATGAGTGCTTTTTATTATACTTTAATTTAAAGTTATATGCATGTAATCATTTTTAAACTAAGAAATTTTTATTCTAGTATATCGATCTTAGTGTATATGTTTTTAAAATGTTATACTTAATGAATGCTAATGTCTGTGGCTAATTGACATGGCCATTTAAATTGTCTTATAGAGTGCTATTTGTTTGGCTGTAATCTGAAGCTGTTTTTATTTGAATAATACTTTTAATCTCTAAAAATTATACGTCCATTCCGTATTTCTTCGCAGTACAATATCCGTGATATTTATTTTTAAATGACTACTATTCAGATGCTTCTGTCAGGATGAACTCTTATTTAAAGAGTTATAAAAAGCAATCGAAACGCCAAATATCTATTAAAATATATGCATGGTGTGAAGAAAACTTTATTTAATGAAATTTCTACTTGTTTGACTTTTTTAAAATTCAAATTTCCAATCAAAAACATTTAAAAAATGAATGCTTTTCGCATTGAAAAGCATTGCAGAAGCTGGTTAGGATAGCCTTCAGTTTACCGTGGCGCCATCTATAAGGAGAAAAACTGTATTGTAAAATTTCAACGTTACTTTCCCCTCCATCTATCTTCCTCCGTGATAAATGCACTCTAACCCAGCTTGCAAGTTTCACTCGGCTGGATTAAACTCTTCCTAAGCACTTTTTGAAACAGCAACTCCAATACTTCGACACTGGCCTTAATCTCCGGAACGGTAGGACTCCACCAGTCCAAAATTCACTGTACAAACATCTGCTTCTTCTTTTATGCTCCGCAGATTGATCAACAAAGACTAATTTGCATAAACTCACAGGGAAAAGCACTGATCGCAGATTCCGAGAGCTCCAAACACACTTCGGAACATTAAAGTAAAAGAAAGTGCAATTGTCACTCAGATTCGCACTCAGATTAATGTTGACAAAATGTTCACAATCAAAAACTAGAATCCCTTCCTAAGAGAGTTGCTAGTCCACTACAAGTGGAGCGGACGGAAATCTAAATACTACGTTAATCAATTCAGCCCCAGTAAACTCTTAAAAGAACTAAATACAAATTTACTAATCTTGAAATTCAACTTACGCCGAGAAAATGATTGCTTGCAAGTGTATCCAAAGCCAACAGCTGTGTCAAAAACCACTATAGCTGAAAATAGCTACAATCAATAGCACTTCTAAATGTCACTAACTAAATGAAATCCCATGGATCCCAAAACGCACTTTATTCAAATACCTGGGATAACACTTTACCAAAGGCACGCTGCTTGGCTGCGGGAAACTAACTCGCTTATCTTAAGCTACATCAATCGTTGGAACAAAATTGCACAATGTGTGCACTGTAAATGCTGGAAAGTTACCTAATTAAACCACTTTGGCGAGATTCGGCTGGTCTGTCTGTTCAAACTTTTACACACATTTATACTTTGCCAGCCGACCACAGTAAGCTAATTTGCATATAACCATGGAAAAATAACCACGGAACCCACCTTCATGAAGGCACAATCATACTTACAATAATCAAAGGAATAATAACTAAAGTCCCTTCACCCACAAGACGTTAGATGTCGGACCATGCTTAAAATTCGGACTCTCTTTATAAGAGTAGCTAGATACTGCCACAAACTGCTTAACTTTTAAATATATATATATGTCACGATAAATAGTACATTAGTAAAGATCAATAACTGATCGTCTAAATCCTGATTAAAATTTCTATACCACTTTGCTTCTTTATAAAGGGGGGAGCTAAGTTATGGATAAAACAAAGCCTTCCTCTTTTTAGGAATTTCGTTGTTCTCACTCTTGAGTTCAGAGACCATTTGTGCAGAAAGTTTGTTATGTTAATGAAGAATTTCAGATGATTCATTGTCTTTTTAATTGCTATTTTTAACAGAATTCACATCTAATAATTTTTGTTTTATGGCTAAATTAATGTCATCTAAGTTCTCAATGCTTTCCTTTTCATTAATAAAATCATCTATTATCCTTGTTGTCACAACGCGCAAATATTATATCGAATACCGAATTTAATTCCTTTTCAAAGGAAGCCCCGGGCGCAGTTTTCTCTTCGCACGGTCCTGCCAAGGATTTAACGATTTCTGAATTGTATGTAATTTTGATCAAAGTCTGTGAAAGAGGAAGGCAGAAAATGATTAAGGAAAATTTTTACTAACAGAATATCATTAATGAAAAATTCTTAATCACAAAATTTGTAAATTTCGTGACATATTACTGATGTTCGTGTGCTGATTACCTCATGACCGATTAAATTTCATGATTTTTTTTTGCGACCATTTGGCGAAATTCATGATTGTTTCACGAAATTCACATTTTTTTTCAATGATCATTTTCCGAAATTTGAAAAAAAAAATTCTGCGACCGATTAACAAAATTGATTTTTTTTTTCGGAACTGTATAAATTCACGATATATATATATATATATATATATATACATATGTATATTTTTTTTGCGGCCGATTGATTAAGTTTGCTATTTGTTTTCGCGGTCTTTTGCCGAAATTCTCGATTTTTTTCTACGATGGTTTGCTGATATTGTTTTTTTTCCGCAACCGACTAACAAAATTTGCAATTCTTTGGCGCGATCATTTTTTGCGCAATTATTTGAATAAATTTGTAATTTTTTGCGCTACGTTTTGTTAAAATATCACAATTTTTTTTTGCAAAATTCTCGATGTTTTTCTACAATTGTTTGCTGATATTCGTTTTTTTTTTTTCGCAACCGACTAACAAAATTTGCAATTCTTTTGCGCGATCATTTTACGAAAATCTTGATTTTTTTGCGCGATTATTTGAATAAATTTGTGATTTTTTGCGCTACCTTTTGTTAAAATATCACGATTTTTTTTGCGCAATTTTTTGACGAAATTTCAGAGGTTTTTTTACCGCAACCAATGGACAAAATTTTATTTTTTTCTGGAATGGAATGTTGAAATCTGCGATTTTTTTCGTCAACCAATCCTTAAAAATCGCTGGATTTTTTTCCCTATCTTTAGCGAAATTTGCAATATTTCTCCACGGTTGTTTGAGGAAATTAACGATTTATCCGCGACCAATTTGCCAAATCAGCTTTTTTTTTTCAATTTTAATTGGAAAAATTCGTGATTTTTTTTTTTCGAGATCGATTCATGAATTGATTTTACGTAATTCTGAAAAAAGATAAAAATATATCGCGGACTTTCACAAAAATTATAAAATATTCGTGGAAGAATCACATTCCTTTGAAGAAGTTCAGAGGACAAAATCCAGCATAGCATTTTTTATTGTGGGCGATTTGCGCATTCCTGTACTATATTTCAAGCCCTGTCCCTCAAAGAAAATCCCGCCTCGCCCCCCACAAGAAACTCTTGATATGGCGCCCCTGCAGTAAAACCTGCAAAGAGGTGTCAAAAGGGGCTGGAAAAATGTTCCATTTTAGACAGCACTCCGTAGTAAGTATAAGCCGTTGTAAGTTTTATCAAGTATAACTGTATGGTGTTTTTTCTTCGAAACTTGAAACAATATATGTGTTAGAAAAATATCTATTGCATCCTGTTTATTATAAATTTAAATTTTATATTTCATATAATAGTTTGTCTTGCAAGATTGGCAACCACTTTTCATTGTCAATTTCAGTAAGCCGTTAACTTAATGCAAGCATCATGTTCTGATGCCGCAGTCCTTTCTATCTTGTATTAAATCTTAATGTCCCAGGTATTTTCAATTTCTTTTTTTAGCATGGTGATTATCTTTTCTATAAACCGTTATCAGCACGAGTCGCTCTGATGAGCATTTTTAATTATATTTGAAGATTAAAAGCGTGCTAAGACGCCATTGCACGTTCGTTAAACCTAAACTTAGAAGTTGTCCTGCAGTACATTAATCGTTAATGTTTTGAAGAAGTTGTGAAGTATCTTAGCGGTAAGAATTTTTGATACGTTTTTTTCGAGTATGCATGTCTGGTGATGATTCTAAAGTGCCAAAATTAAACGGCGGAAATTATATAGACACGCATGGTCTATACACGCACGTGCCACACTTATACAGAAGAGATATGTTGGGACGTCAAGTGTAGCATCAAGTGTAGTTTTTTAGCATGCTGATTATCGTTTCTTATAACACTATATAGGGGAGTTAACAACAAATGATCTCACAATTCGAAAATTAGAGTTCAAACAACCGTTGGGGGGCACTTGTGATTGGTGGCTAAGATAATTTCGGACACGACTGGAGGTCAACCAGGCAATTGTGATTGGCGGATGAAAACTTCATCAGCTGATTTCAACGTATCCATACATCCAGCGGAGAAATATCGCTCGATGCTGTTTTAGCAGACGAGGCAGATTGGGTCGAAAAGTAAAAACACAGCTTTATAATAATGCACTTTGACGAAACTTATGGTATAAATGATTGTTATTTAATTATTTTGAACCCTACATGCACAAATATGTTATTGTAGACGCCCATCGACTAAAATGACAAGCCTACACTCTCGCCAAATTGTACTAGTCAAGTAAGAATGCGAACTTGAATTAGCGTATTTTTTAATGTAGAATTCTTACTTTCTGGTGTTTTTTCTAATGAAAATATCAAAACATAAAAAAAAGTACACTTCTTGCTGCTTAAAAAAAAGATAAAACGGCAAAGAGGAAAGAAAACAGGCTATATAGTGATGCCCCCCAAAAAATTATACATAAACTTATATACATGTTACAGCGCCTAGAATACATGATTACCATAGAAAATATAATAATAAGAGTTAAAATATTTACAACACAATGTAAATTAAGGCTGAAAAACGTATACATACGGGGTAAACGTACAATCTGTCAACCGTACATGTCATGGTAAAGTAATCTGCTTGCATGAGATTTTCCTGGAGCGAGAAGTTACATGTTTTCTCTACCAGAGAGAGAAGAAGAGAGGGAAGAATTTCTATTTTCTACAAATCTTGCTAAATTTGTTAAAAAAGTTGGCAACACCTTAGTTTTATTTTCTCTTTTAACATAATCATGTCCGTAACTCTTTTCGTGACGTTATGTAGCCAGAAAAGGCGTTAACAGCTTTTATTTTTATGCCGCTCGCTTAATTTACATAAATTAAAACATATTATTACAATATATTTGTAGTTTTGTAGAAAATATGTCGCTACTTAATTATAAAAGTAATAATAATGAAGTACCTACAGAGGAAAAAGAGGAAGACGAAAACTTGTGGTATGCTCGAAATGTTTATTTTTTTTTTTTTGTTTATTTATTGATATTTACAATTTCAAAACATAGAAGAAAATTTCTTTCTTACTCATTAATATTGGGATCAAATGGATGAATCTCTTTCTGAACACTATTTATAATATATTATATTGGATTCACCTGTTTGTGATTTGTAATTCACCTGCTCTTCTTATGGTGTGTGTTTGTTTTGGATCATTAAAGGTAAGACAAGCGTTCGCATTTAAAAAAAAAAAACAAAGAAAATGGAGATATATTAGTTAGTCGTTATTTAGGTATAAGACGTTATATCTAAAATTCATGTATGAGCCTTCTATTTAAAAAATAAATTTTGACATTTCATCTGTTAGTATTTCTCTAGGAGCGAGATATTTTGTAGACTTAAAAACTTGAAATTTCGGTGTGTATCAAATTAAAAAAAAAAAATCTTTGTTTAACCAAGATTTATAATTAAATATAAATTTCTGTTTTGCATGTGATATTAATCATCATTATACTTCATTAAATAAATTTACTGTTATAAATAATAATAGTTTATATCCAACACTAGCTAGATTTCATTTGTACTTGTTTAAATCACTTGTGTGCCTGTGTTCATACTTTGCATTTTATAATCTGTAATTCTGTTTCAAGCTGATTTCATAATAAAATTTGATTAATTGATTGATGCATATTAAATCAGTAATCGGTGTACACTTCACGTACAAAATTAGTAGAGCTTTAATATCAGTTAGACAAACATGGTGTACAAATTTTACATGTATGAGAATCTAACATTTTCCTTTATTCCTTAATTTTTAATTATATAAATCAGGATTGCTTGGTATATAATGGACCACCTTCAACGTTTTGGTTTATAAAAAAATAACCAATAAAAATTCAGCTTTTTTTATTTCATTAATATGCTTTCTTTAAATTCTAGTTTTAAATACAATCATAATATCAATTATCTATTACTTTTTGTGGGGTGTCCATTACTGGAATTTAAGGTGTTTTGATTTATTTCTGTTATTTACAATTAAATTTCGATTCACATTGGGAAATGTGACTATGAGCAATGAGCATGGTTAAATATTGTTGGTAGATTAATATATATTTAAAAATGTGGAATGCAACAATTATAACTATTAATTAAAAAATAATTTTTAAAGAATTTCCTCAAAGGTGTCCATTACTCGCACATCTACCCTACATCCTGCTAATTTTAATTTTTTTTTACCTAACCTAGTGTATAGGTAAATAATACTAAGCAAACAGTAAATAGGAATGAAAGTTTTTTGTAAACATGCACTTCTTTGAATGCCTTTCTGTTTGTTTTTTGAAGTCAGTGCAAAAACATTGAGAAATTGTGACCTAACAACTTATGTCATATATTAAAGGGCAAATATTAAGTACATTCCATCTGTATAGTATTGCTTTTTAAGTGTACATATGTTGCCATTTTAAAGAAACAAATTATTGTAGTTCTGGCATTATTATAAATATTATAATTTTCAACTCTTCCATTTTTTAAAAATTGGTATTATTTTACTATATTACATTTTTTTCTTCTTACAATTATATTTTTTATTTCCTGTGCATTTAGTTTTGGTATGGCTTTCCAATCTAAATGCAAACCCGAACTATGTTTTCATTTTAGTTTAAATTTTATATTCTTAATATGAAAGCAGTAATTTATTTTAAATGAAAGTTTTTAAACAGGCTGATTTTTGCATACTTATAAAAATTGTTTTCAACTGAATTTTTCACAGAAAATTGCTTACATGTTCTTTGTAAAGTTTATTTGTATCTTTATATTAAAAAAAATAATAATAACAAAATAATAATACAGTTAGACAACTCTAAGAATATATATTGCAGGAAAAAAACAATAAATAATTTCAATTGCATGTTATTAAAAAATAATTTTTTGTAGTAGTGAAAAATTGCAGCCATTAGTATGCCAATAAAAATAAATGCATATGTCTCAAATTTTGTATTAAATTTTCAACCTTACCATTTTCATTAATTGGCATAGTATTGAAATAATTTTCCAAATGAATTTTCATTTTTTAACAAAATAAGTTTCATTTAAATTATCTTACCAGGGATCTGCTTGGATTTTTGGCACAGATGTCATAATACGCACCATGTTGGCACGACTGCAACAAAATAGCAGTTTTATGCCTCACATGGTAACCTGGTTATTTTGTTTATATTGTTTATTTACTTTTATTTTAATTCTATAAATTACTTTTATTATGTATATCAATATTTATTTATATCAAACTCATTTATTTATTTTTATTTCCCTTTTTAAAATAATAGAAGCAGAAGCTATTTCATGTATTATGTTATTTTATTTTTATATTGAAATAAAAAATCACGTGCTATTATTGCATGCTATTTGTAACTATAATATTCAAAAACAAAGTTTTCGCCATATTGGCAGGGTGGGGAATCGTGCCAACGTGGTGCGTAGATGACATCTGTGCCGGATTTTTTTTTTTTTTTTCCCACACGATTCTGTTTTTTGTGAAATTGTGAACTTTTGTATGTATTACTTGTAAAAAATGTAATCAGAATTTTGTGAATTAGAAATTATTATGTTTAGGTTTCTAGTTAGATGAAATGGGTTTGAGATGATATGGGAATCCTATAGCAATTTTGAATCATTTTTTTAAAGTACCTATTTTGTTGAAAATGGGAAGCTTGTTTTTAATCTTTAATATCTTTTGATACCCTATCCAATCTTATTTTGTATCCTTGTATGAAACAGACTTCCAGGAGGGAAGCCAGCTCATTAGGGCTTTGACAGTAATGACTAATGCTTTAACTCCAATGGTTATCAAAACTTATCGTGCCATTATACTTTGAATGTCATTAATATTCAACTCCTAACTTTGGCACAGATATCATATACGGACCACATTGGTGCGATTTTTCCTCCCCGCCAATTTGGCGAAAACTTTGTTTTTGAATATTAGTTACAAATAGCATGCAATAATAAATAAACAGTTATAAATAATAATCATAATAATAAATATCAATGTCACAATAAATCGTAAATATCTTAAAATATTTCCTCCATAGGAATAACATGAGCGAGTTGGTGTTTTCGTCTGAGTGAAGTGGCCTCTTAAGAACCAAAAAAGCTTGATTAATACATAAATGTATTTGGTAAAAAGATCGCGATTGCTACTGATATCAGTGCTATCTTGAATTTTTTCAGAAATAAATTTATACTTCCTTCGTGAGAAAACATGAGTTCAATCCTATTAACTAGAATTGCATATTAAAATGTGTACAGAATGGTATAAAATTTTTTTTTAAAACTTGAATTTTTCACCTACATCTGGACTTTAAATTTTGTTGTTTACATCTAAAACGGTTTTCTTCGAACCTTGCCGTAAATACGGGTTAAGATCCCTTAGAAAGACCCCCATGGAGGGCACTCTCCCAGGGCTTGACTGATTTGTGGTGCCTTCTTACCTTTCTTTGTAAATATCAAGATATTTTCGAAAATACCAAAAATATCTGATATTTTGATATACAGTAATCTCTCACTTATGTGTCGGTGCAAGGGACTAATAAAAAGTGATGCAGTAATGAGAGAGACACATAAATGAAATACAAGTAAAAATTTAATTTTAAATAAATGCTAAGACAAAATTAATCATTAAATGGGTAAATAACATGCAGAATCATGAAAAACAATTAACAATTTATTTAGATTGTTAAAGATTTTCTAATTCAAAATAAATCTAAAATACATAGTATGTATTTTAGAATTTTGTGTAATATGTAAACAAACTAGTATCAGTAAATCAATCAATGTAAAGGGGCACAAAAAAATTGATAGTGCCCTGGGCAAAAAATCTTGCTAGTCGGTGCCCTGGGCTAATGGGACAAGGATCTAATGGGACACTGGCCAAATTTCATTGAAAATATTATTTTTAACAAAACATTATGCTACACCTAAATGGCAATAGGGTCATTCCATGGTAACTTGCGTTACATTTAGAATAATTGACTTCAGTAATTTTAGTAATATAACACTAAAAAATATTCAAAATGTAATGTTTATATGATTTATTAATTAAACCTATACAAAGCTAAATTTGGATAAAAATTACTTAAATTTAGTACTATTTCTTGAACGCTAAAAATTATATTTACTATGGTAACTTACGTTTCTGACAAAAAGAATGTAAGTTACCATCTACTATATATATAAAACACAAACGGAAATTTCGTTCCGTTCCTTTATAACTCGAGTTTCGCTGAATGGATTTTGATGGGACTTGCACTGTTCGATAGATAATTTTTCAAGGAAGGTTTTAGTATATAACATATTGTTCTATGTACATTAGTTATAGAATTATGATAGAAAGTTCTGTTTTTTTGGCCGAAAAGGTTACCATTGCTAATTTTTGGCGACCATTATTGTTGCAGAAAGAATTAAAAAGGTTATACATGTCGAAAAATTAAAGAAAAAACTGTTGCTAATTTTATTTTAAAATAAGAAAGAAAGAAAAAAAAGAAAGAGAAAAGAAGAAAAAGCAAAACAGTTTTGATGAGAAATAATACTATAAAACAAAAATATTTAATTTAAACATGATTGGGAATATTCGTAATGCTTATAAAATTATTCAATGGGCAAGGTTGCTATTGAAGCAATGTTTGGCATTTTATCTTTTGCTTTTGGCGATTTTGATTTTACTTTTGGCCCCAAACAATTAGATTTTAAGCCAAATGGTGTTTTTTTTATCCAGAAAGAATTGATTTTTTTTTTTTTTTTTTTTTTTTTTTTTTTTTTAAAAACAAATACTAGCTTTTTCAATATTTGATTCCAATTATGAAAGATTAGCCTTCTGAAAAAGTTCTTCTGGACGGATTTTGATGAGAATTATATTATTAGTTAGATTCTATTTCAGGAATGGTTTTAGTGTACTACATATTGTTCTACGTTGCTTAATCAAACAGTTATGTGTGAAGGTTATATAGTCAGGTGAACCCGATTCCAAAATAATAGCCTTTTTGAAAGCTTTTACTGGCCATATTTTTTACGACTTGCATATTGTTAAGTAGATAATTTATAAGGATGGTTTTTTGTATATTTCATATCATTCTATGTTAGTTTTGGAATTATGTGGAAAAGTTCTATAATCAGATGAACCCGATTGTCAAATATTAGCCTTTATAAAAACTTCTACTGGATGAATTTTGTTAGTTAATTTGTTTGCATTGTTAGTTCGATCATTTTTAGTGATGGTTTTAGTATATTGCATATAGTTTTATCGTTCTTTAGCAAACCCTAACAGTAAATGACCAAATAAAAGAATTGGTCCTTAACAGCTAAAATTTTGACTGCACATTAGAAAATATAATCGCTCAATATTGTCATTTTTCAGTAATGTGGAAGGATATTTCAGGTAAATATACAGATTGCTTTCAAATACAAGGTCAAATTAAACAATATATTTCGTTTGATTCAAGGTTCATTTGTAGAAACCGACCAGCGCAGCGGGCGTAGCTTGCTTGTAATAAATATAATGGCCAGTGTTAAAAAAATAGCACTAAAGGTAAGTAATTTTCATCCAAATTTCACTTTGGATAGGTTTAATTAACAAATCATATCAACATTACATTTTCAATATTTTTTGGTGTTATATTATGAAAATTACTAAAGAAAATTATTCTAAATGTAACGTAAGTTACCATGGAATGACCCAATACCAAAGTTGCTAACTTCAACAACAACAAGTCAGGTATTTGCAATTGTTTGAAAGAGTGCCTGAAGAAAGTTTGTTTTCAACTATACAAAGTAAGTTTGACTAGATGGAACCCGTCAAAACTTGACGGAAAAAATTACAATAACAATTTACTATTTGTACATTTTACCAATTTTTCTTTCAGACATTATTTTAAAAAAGCACGGTTAAAAATCCTTACTAAAAACGTTCCCCATTTAAAAAAATGTAAAAACAGTCTCCAATAAAAATCTCTACCACTTGACAATAGTGCTTTCACCCCCCCCCTCCCCCCCGCTAGGGCATCATCAGTTGTGATCTTCAACTTCCTTCCTCTCCATTATATATATGACTGCTGGTTGAAGAGCTCCCCCTATCGGCATTCAATATTCTCTCTCTCTCTCTTTCCCCCCTCTTCCAACATTTTTTTCCAGCGGCAATCAAGTAATGAGTGTACCATGTCATTGCATGCTTCTTTGGATGCATTGATTTGTATTGATTCTCTTATTAAAGCGTTATGTAAATTTTCTTAGTTAGCTATATTCTGTATTTGTAGGGTTTCAAGTTTTATTGGGGTTTTAGTGTTTAATCTTGCAAGAGCTGTTGACTGTTTATTTAGTTTTATATCTCGGATATGTTATTTCATTCTTTCTTCTATTTTTCTCTTTGTCATTCCTATGTAAGTAACCTTTTCATTTCTGCTGTTTAGACAATTTATTCCTGCTGTTTGTATTTCCTCATATTTTTCTATTTCATTTGTTATTGATTTGAAGAGGGATGGATTGGGGGTTAGTGGGACTATTTTTCCTATTTTTTCTAATTCTCATTTTATTTTCAAAGGTACACCTTTTATATATGGAATAGGAGGAGTGTATGTTAGATTCCTCTGTGCTGGTTGTATATGGTCAATTCTTTCTCTTACTCTTTCAATTAGTTTAAGTATAGTTTTTCTCGGATGTCCTGCCTTTTAACCTATGTTTTCAATGATTTTTAATTCTTCCTTTAGTGATTTTTCTGTAGAACAAACATGTATAGCTCTAATTATATATGTATTCATGGCTGCTAATCTGTATGGTAGTGGAGTATCGGCTTTATAGGAGATTATATTTAAGTTTGCTGTGGGTTTTCTATATACTGTAGTATTTATTTTAGTTATATCATGAGTTATTTTTACATCTAAGTAGTTGATCGAATGCTTTATTTCTTTTTCTATTGTAAAGTGGATATTCTTATCATACGAATTTACTTTGTCAAGGAGGTTATCTAGATTATATTTGTTTATTTGTGATAATAAATATGTCGTCTACATATCTAAGCCATAGCCTGATTTCAGTTTTATGTTCGTTTATGATTATTGTTTCCAGATTTCTTAATTTCCATTGTGTGACTATATTCTTGCTATATCTTGCGATCGATCAAATAATTGAATTTCGTTAAGCATTAAATTTTCTGATTACTTCTCTATTATCCGGTCGACCACTTTTCATAACAAAAAACTATCGCCAAACTGTAAAATTAAACGCCAAAAATGCAGTCCGATTTACTTTATGTCAGAAGCATTATACGTATTTGTTACGTCATCAAATGGTTTTTAAATCGACATTTGCGTCTATTTTTCAATATGTTTTACTGATTTATTAGTTATTTCGTTAATTAAAATAACAATCGTGTCCTTAAATTCTTATATTTTATTTATTTATTTATTTTGATATTTCAATGGCAACGTTCTCCCGTTTATTTTGCGTTACAGTTTGGCGATAGTTATTTGTTATGAAAAGTGTTCGACGGGATAATAGAGAAGTACGAATTTTCTTATTTTTAATCTGAGAAAGAAACAATAATCATGGATTTAATTAATTTTGAAATAGGCGGTGCAACCAAAACAATTTTGATTATTGCAGACGCACCGGGGTTAATTTTTGGCGCCTAAATGACGATTTTTGCTTTGTATCGCAACATGGTGTTTTATAATAAAATTGAATTTTTGTGTAAATAAATAAAATAAAATAGGTACTTTTATGTTAGCTGGGCGTCAGGGATAACTCTCCGAATCTTGTTTCAATTGGAATCATTTAAATTGCAACATTTTACGTGAGATTTGTTATTCATATTGATATGTTTATGTTTAGATATTTTATTATTATTATATTCTAGCTAATTTTAAGTAAGTTTTTTTTAAATTTTACATTTCAATGTTTAAATATTACTTAGTTGATATTAGCTAATGTCAAAAGATTGGCGAACCACGGAGTTCAGATAATAAACTCTATTCCTCGCAACAGTGGGAGTTACCGACTTTATGACGTCATAAGCAGCAGTAAAAGTTTAATCAAAAATTACGGCTAATTAATTAAATTTTCGAACAAACGAATGCACAATAACAAATCTGTGTCCAAATATCTTTCATTAAAAAAAGAATGGTGTAATTTGATGCAGTAGTTTGTTCTCACGGATTGTCGAAAGAAATCGCTTAGCGTTTTAAATATATAGATTTTGTTTACTTAAATGACATTTACAATTCATTATTGTCTAAAATTGTTTATGAGGCTACTAATTGATATAATACTAATATTCCATTTTATATTCCATTTAATTAAATTATCTTTGGATAAACATATGCTGTGTAGATTAGAAAAATATAAAATATCAGTATATGGGGACTAATGGGACAACTGGATTGATGATGCATAGGTACTTATTGTTAGTGATAGGTATGCATGATTATTTAAAAGATTGTCTTATTAAAAGGTTTTAAAAAAAACACCCGAAAAAGTAGTGCATAATATTAAAATAACTCTGAAAAAGATTTCAAAAATGCCTAAATTAATATAAAAAATAAGAAGCTTATTTCTTTTTCAGAAAGTTCTGAAAGTAGTTTTGTACTACATGATTCTTCAAGTAATAGAGACTTACCAAAAAGAATTAATGTTGAAGAAAATGTTCTTTTAGAGAAAATATCTGAAAATGATTTTTTCTGAGCCATTTTTTGCTGAATCCTGATTTGGTTATTCGTCTGCGTATGGTGTCACGTGATATTTTTGATCCAAGTCTCTTTTTTATCCGATTAAGAAACAAATTGCCAGTTATAGTCATTCTTTTATTTCTTCTATCCTCATGAAATGTGGTTTTTCTCGGCTTCCCTGAGCGATACACATTTTTTAATTGTTTTGCAAAACACTATAAATATCACGTTTACACAGATTTAAAATAAGTGAAATTTGCAAAACTGATTTATCTTCAGCTTTCTGCTTCCCCAACTTCTTCAGGCGAGAACTGCAAAAATTTCGGCATTTTGATAACTGGTACAGCGATTGCTACACTTCATAATCTTGAAAAAATGTCTTGCTGATCCCCTACCTATCATGTTTAAACAGATATTTGCATAGAATCTCATTTGTGCATAAACTTTTGCGACATCATAAAAAGTTTTTTGTAATTTCTGATTTTTGTAACAATGATTTTTTTCCAATCTTGAGATATATGTATTTATGATCATATTATCCACCTACAGTTTATATTTGAAAGCATTCCGTTGTACAATTTTATTTTTATTAAAATATCTGTGCTGTGCTTAAACAGCCATGAGTTTAGAGGGCAAGAAATCAAAAGATGAAAATTATCAAATTGTGTTAAAATTTCAAAAACCTTTTTTACATTCTTTTATTACACTCAACCTGTTTTTTGTATGTAAAGATGGCATTTAGTAGTAGATTTTTACCTACTACTACTTATGATATTCAAAAATTATAAAAATTGCATTCACAAGTATGTTTTTGATGACAATACAACATTTAAATATTTTCAAAACTTAATTATAAATTAATACATTTTAAGGAATTTTTCTATTAGCGCGCCATAGGTAAGAAATCGTCAAATATTCTATGTAACTTGTTCAATTGTATAGTATACAAGTTGAAACAGCAATGGATTTAATTATGTGCCCAAAATATGCTAAATGGAACAATGAAACATTTTAAAGTCTAAAAATAAAATTGAATGCTTATAAAAAAGTGTTTAAAAAAAAAACTTTTATTTTTGTTTTCTTTTTGTGATTGAGAACCAGTGTTCAATCGCGTTGTTCAATATTTAATAGGTTTGTCTTTTATATATAACTAATTATTTGTATTTTAATTTTTTCTGAACTCATTCATATTCTTTTCCTTAACTACTAACATAGTATCATGTGTTAACTCAGATTTTGTTTCAAAATACTAGATATAATCGGGCTAGAAATTCTTTCTTGACTTTGCAAAGCATCTAGAATACAGAAGATCGTTCACACTTTATGGAAATGATTTTCAAAGTTAATTTCTATGCATAAATGACATCTTCTTTGCAACAATTTGACTCTGTTGGATAGCTCGTTGGACTTTTGGCTATAGCTCTGGCTCGTATCAATTTTTCCCAACACCTCTTGTAAAACTTTCCAAAGTCTTTTCAATGTTTGTGAATTCATTTAAACAAGCCAAATGCAAAACAATATCTCATTGAGGAGGGGAAGGTGATTTTACATGCATTTCTTCACAATTTATTTCTGTTTGTGATTATTTCTTTGCTAAATATGAGTTAGTTGAGTTATGGAAGAGTGGGTGGGAGGACTTTGTTCATATGAAGCTCTGTTAGTCTTTTTCATATAAAGCTGGAATTTCTTCTTCAAAAATGGGTTCTAAAATATTTTACTGATAATAAAATGAAATCACCTTAGCTTTACTGATTTTTTTTACATTTAATTTAATTTCAAAATAAAATCCAGCGGCAATCATGAATCCTTTTGGAAATTTTTTCTTTACATTCACAAATCCATTTCTTGTTTTAAATTGCTCTTGTTATACACTCGTTTAAATAAAGCCATGTTTCATCCAGTATTGCAATAAATTTTTGTTTATCATCACCTATGTGTTTGATAAAGCGAGCATTAGAAATCAGCATTGAAAGACTTTGGAAAGTTTTCCAAGAGGTATTGAGAAAATTAATTTGATTGTACTAAGAGAAAAATGGAAATTGATGGAAATTTCCAGAGTTATAATCAAGAGTCAGGGCTTATACAGTAGATTCAAATTGTTGCAAAGAATATGGCATATATGTTCAGAAATTGTGAAAATCGTTTCCATAAAGTATGAATGACCTTTTGTACACTTGCTGTATATTACTTTCTATAGTCAGTAACTGAATTTATATCAATAACTGATCTAAAACAATTACAAAAACTTGAAACATAATCTTAAAAGGAAAGTTAGGGAATTAAAGAACAAATTTAGAATTGGTGTTTCATGAAAAATCTGTTACTAATGTTATTTTGATTTGGCTATATATTTTTTCTTTGTTGATTAACCAAATTGTTAAGGTTAGTCAAAAGCCAGTGAGACCCCTGCTTTGAAAGGAGATTAAGGAAGACGATTTGGCTTAAAACATTTCTGTCATTTGAGTCAGTGGATTTGAATCTTTGTTTTTTGTTTCTTATAATCCTTACGCATAGGACCCAGGGTCAAAAGGTACAAATTTAAAATTTTAAGTGATCAGGAATTATCCCAGAAACTGGGTGATTCCTGATTACTTCTAGGGTAATTATAAATTACTATGACTTTTTATATTTTATCCAAGCAATGTTACATTAAAATGTTTTTTGACATTAAGATCAACTAAAAACTTTGAATTAATTAATCATATTTATCATAGTTTTTATAGTGCTGTAACAAAAGCATGATTTAAATTTCAAATTATCAGTCAATGTGTTGAAAACAACCATTGTAACAAGTTTTTAGGTGTATTAACTTAATTATTCCTGTTTTTTAAATCTGTTGCATTATATTTTTATTTTTGTGTTTACTTAAAAAATATTTTATTTTAATAGGCTTGATATATTAAGTCAAGTTCAAGAAAGTTCGCCAAATAAGCTTCCTTCTTATAAACATTTACTAGTTTTAGGTGAGTATTTTCTATATTTTGTATTTCAACTTTTTGTAGTACATATTGAGGATATAACACGGATATACAATATTCAATCTGTTTGCTGCATGGTGTTTGATTCGGCCAAATATTGTAGGATATTTGGCCAAACATATCTAGAATATTCAGAAAAAAATGTTTTAACAAGTCAAGTGTATTTAATGATGTTTTTAACAAATACAAATATTTTCTGTGCTGAATGTAGTACATACTTAAATATCAAGTGCAGTTAACAAAGTAGTACAATTTAGAGAATTAGATGTTAAATATGAAATTAAAATCAAATATTTATGTTATTCGATTTTTCTATATATGGGGGTTAATATAATGTATTATTATTTTGGAATGAATATGTATTGTTTTTTAGCATTATACCCCCAAAGGAGTCACCAAATTCTTCAGTCAGTCGCAAGGGGAAAAAATGTGAATTTTGTTGATCGGTTGCAAGGAAAAATCATGAGTCATCAATCAATTGAGGGAAAAAACAAAAAAAATTACGAAATTAGTTGCACTAATAAAATTGCAAAATTCGTTAGTCAATCGGGGGAAAATCAAGAAATTCTTCGAGCAGTCGCAAG
Source organism: Maratus michaelseni (assembly GCA_963931845.1). NCBI lineage: Eukaryota > Metazoa > Arthropoda > Arachnida > Araneae > Salticidae > Maratus > Maratus michaelseni. The sequence continues at coordinate 150,918,173 of OZ007591.1, read as the reverse complement.
AAAATATAGCGAAAGTTGTTAGTTGAATTGTGTGTGTGCGCTTTACGAAATGTCTTTCACATTTCTATAAAAGATGAATTTGCACTCCTACATATACAAGAACATGTTATTATGTTTCTTAACTAACAGACGTGCGCAGCCTAAGTCTGCCAAGAAAAATTAATCCCAGGCATGGCACAAGACTAAGGAAAGAAAATCTGCCTGAGACAGTCCCGTGGGCTGCTCATGGAAACTAACACAAAAATTTCAATTGTACCCTATAAATCTTTAAAACAACAATCACTCAGGGGTGCAGAAAATGTTTTTACTCCCAACATTTCCCCCAATCTATCTGAAAATTTCCCCAAAATTTTACGATATGTCCTTACCTAAATTCTGTATTACAGTAGGTAACTTTTGCAATATACAAGTTGCATCTTTAAAAACCTATAGACTGAACTTGTTACATGTCTAGTTATTGGGAAGGTAAATTAAGTTAATTCATGTAAGTTTTAATCTAATTCTTATGCCTCATATTTATTAATAATTGCACAGTTTTAACCAACAAATACAATGTTTTTTATTACCTTTTCTGTTAAATTGTCAATAATTGAGAAACTGCAATTTTCCACTGTCTCTGTGGATGTTGTCAATCACTTTCGATGTTTTGTAGATCTTGAGTCTGTTTCTTGAAGAAAATCTAGTAAAATGACAAATTTCCACCATGAAAATGTCTGTTTAAGGATGCTTTTAATTCCATAGCTTTATGCACTGGAGTTCCATTCCATGATATAAACACTTCATGAAAGACATTATCAGATTTTAGGGTTCTCTTATAAATGTGATTTCCAATAATAGAGCCAACAGATTCACAAACACACTCGCTGCAAGATTTCAAGGAGGTAAACTATTTCTGGTACATCAGTGTACACATCAGGATTCGTAAAAGCTTCTTTTATAATACCGCTGTCTTGATCTAGAAGTGATGGTTTCTTTTCAGAATTCAGGACTTTTTTTATTAAATTCAGTTTTTAGAATGTTTTTCTTCAAAGTTGTCCATTGAATTAAGAAGACTTTTCTCATTATTAAATTTAAATTATTTTCTATTTTTGTTCACCCATTCACTGAGTTTTCTACCATTGGTGGTGCGAGATCTTCTTGATTTAATTCTCTTTATGAAGATGGGGTAGGGCTCAAAATGAGTTTACTCTGAAGCATTGTCTCACATCTTTTACAATTTTTGATTCACATATTCTTTGTTTAAGCTGTTTAATAATCCTTGAGCAGATTTTTTAGTTTATTTTTATTTTTTTGAGTTTGAAACAGTCACTTTTTGTGATGTTTTCTTGTGCTTGGGAATGAATTTTTGTTTTTTTTGAGACAGTCATCGTCAATCAAAAAACAGTCTTTATAGAAGTTGTTTTTCAAGCCTTTAATTTTCTCAAAGAGTAAAGGAAAGTTTGTTTCTGATGTTTTACCATTTTTCATTACTGTTTCCATTTTACTTAAAGTGTTTAGTAAAATCTCAAAATAATCAAAAACTGTCCAAATGTATGCATTTACATTTTGTATTTACATTATGCATATACATTCCGATTCTGCAAAATTTCCCCAGATGGCTAAAATTTCCCCCCGATCCTAGATCGCCGGATCGGACATATTCTGCACCCCTGCAATCACTATGATGGAGATCTTCCGTTAATATGTAACATCGCATATTTATTTTGTTTAAAATACACAATTGCAAAATAACTTTATAAAAATACACATGAAAATGTCTTCGCCAAAAAAGAAAAAAAAAACCTCTGAAAATTTCAATTGTACCAAAACGTATTAGTTTGTTATAACACATTTTGGTGGCAAGAAAAAAAAACACAAAATTCATCAATCAGTAACAGAAAAATATTGTGAAATTCATCTATCGATTGCGAGAAAAAAATCACGAAATTCATTCGTTGATTTGGGGAGGGGTATCACGAATATCTTCAGTTGTTTGCACAGTCACTCATTGAGAAATATTACAAAATTCGTTAATCAGTTTCGAGAAAAAAATACTGAAAATCATCCATCGATCGCGGGGAAATATCAATTGGTCACTGGAAGAATCGTCAGTTTTTCTGTTTGTTCCCTGCTATAAACTAATGGATTTTTTTATAATTAAAAAAAATGACTAAAAAAGTTTTTTTTTACTTTTGTAAAACTCCTACTTTTATATTTCAAAAATTGAGTATGAACTCTGATTTATTCATATAGTATTTAAGACAAAACTGACGACTATTATTAACACATAATTATTAACCAATTGTTTTAGTTCCAATGCTTTTTCATGTTAAATTTCTTCATAAAACGAAGAGAGACCAAAAAATAAACATCACATTGCATTGTGGGTAAGAACTCACCAATATCACAAACCCTAAAAATGTAAGAATTGATTAAACACTATCATTTAAAGATGAGATCAAGCCTTTTTGTGTATGAGTAGAGTACTAGTCATAAAAAGAGAACTCTAAACAAATCAGTTCAAAATACGTTTTTTGGACAGGATGCCAGAGTGTCCTTTTTGTGAAAATCCCCCACCGGGCAGCCTCTTTATTCTAAAGTCAGTACTATTCTAAATTCAGGTGTTTTTTCATGGGCCCACAGTCACTTCTTAATTATTCTAAACCCAGTAGCAGAATTTTTTGTGTCAATCTATGTCAATCTAAAATTTAAACAATAATAATAAACTAGCCAACAATGCTGGAATTATAAGAAATAATAGTACCCCATAAAATAAGCAAAATTTAAAAATGGTACAATAAATCTAGAGATTTAAAGTAAATTTAAGAAATTTTTTAAGCCCAGGGCAGGGAAGATAAAATTAAACTTGTTCAATGATTTTTCAATTATTACTGATTTAGATAATTATAAAGCTTTAAGAAAAAAATATTCTGCCTGCAGAGTGAAATTTTCTAGTTTTCACAAATTTTGGTTAGACCAAGAAAATCCCACATTATTTTTTTTTCTTAGTGTAAACCTTGAAATAGTGAGTATATTCAATGGGAAAGTGGGAATACCACATTCACTTTCAACAAGAATTCAAAGCTTTTATTTCATTATTTTCTTTTAAATAACTATGTTCATAATGAACTTTTATTTTTTTTCTTCTGCTAATTGTTTTGTAATAATAATAATAATAATAATAAATAACATTAAAATTGTTAACAAAATGCATATTTAAAATCCCAAATGTTCACTAGATTTGCATTTGCATCAAGTGTAATAATATTTTTCAATTGTTATTTTTCATTTTCTTGGTGCTTCTTTTGGTTTACTGAATATAGTTTGTACTCATTAGCATTCGTCTCTGTATGAACCAATGCAAATTATTATCATAAGCAGATGAAAGAACTACTTTTGTCACTTTGCCAAATTCTTTAAATACATTTTGGACATTGTCCAAAACTATTTGTATTCAAATTATTTTAGCTATAAAATATTTTAGTTTTTAGTATGCAGTAAGATAAAACCTTTAACATTCTAATTTTGAATAAATTAAGAGAAAATAATCTAACATTTTTAAAAGAACAGATAATTTTAAGCATAAAAATTAGAATTAAAATTCAAAACTATTGTGTAAAAGTACAATTAAAGTTTTACTAAAAATAAGTCATTTTCTCAACTTAAACTTGAGAAATTTAATTCAGTAAGTCAAATTTCTTAGTCTTTCTCTTTTATGCATTACATTGATCTATTGCATCTATACTAGCTATTTTTAAAAAAGAAATATAGTTTAAAAAAAAAAAAACTTTTTTTTAAATATCCAGCTATACTTAAGTGAAAATAAAATAGATATTTTCTATTTTTTGAAGACTACAGAGATGTTTTATCTGACTAAGGGAGCTATTAAATTATTGCTGTCAAAACCAATGCAAAAAACGTTGGATATGTAAGAAGTTTTGTTTTTATTGCATTAAACATGAGATTTTTTTGACCTTGTAAAACCTTTCTTGACATTGCAGATGCAATGAGAGTTGTATATGACAAATAGCCTATTAACTCTCAAAAACATTTCAGGGAATAATTCCACTTCTTTTGGAAAATCTTTAGGAGTATGTTTTATATTTTAGGAATATTTTTTAAAATGTGTTTTCTTTTACTAAATTTTACTTGTAAAATTATAAAACATATTAATTACATTTAAAGGCAAAATTTAAGTTCAAAACTACATTTTGTTTTTCAATTTTCTTTTCTCCTCCATAATTTTACAGTTTAGAATCCATATCCCAATTTAAATTGTCATTAAGAATATCAAAATAAAGTCCCCCACAAGAAAGTCTAAAAGTAGGTCCACTTGATCATGTTTTTGTTTTGTTTTCTTTTTTACTGTATTCTATTTCGAGTTGAAAAGCCTCTCTCATTTGATGTAGTAGAAAGAGGTAATGTCAATCTAACAATAACATTCCTATATTCTGACAACATAAATGATACACCATTCTCAATATGTTTACCTGATACAAATTTGCAAAAGACTTATTGATAAATGTTTACATTTAAAAATCAGTTCCTTAATTTTGTATTCCTGAGAATATTGTATGAAATGCTTTGACTTCAGCCTTAACATGTTGAAATATTTTCAAAATTTCAAAAATAGATACATAATTTTGCCCCAAAACTTTTTCTCAATGAGGGAAAATGATTCTCTAAATGTGTAAAATATTCATCTATAAGAGTAATAGAGAACACTGATGACAAATACAATGAATGAAGTTGTGCTATAAATAAAAATTGAGTTATTGGTGATCAAATAAATTAATATAGGATGGGTCTTACTTTAAATCAAATGGAATTATTGGATGATCGTAAATAGCATACTATTGCATTGTGAACTATTTTTAGGTAAAAGAAGCAATAACCCTAAATGCAACAATTTTACCATTCTTTTGGTCTAAAACATTCTTGAAGAGAAATAATAATATTTAATTAAATAAAACATCTTGCTTTACAGATGGAACACAGTAACATGAAAGCCGTAAAATGAAGACAAATAAATTGTAGAAGAAATCTTGTTTATGAATCCATGAATGGGAAGGAGGAAGGACGTATTATTCTCTGTTTTGATCACTGCACTCCAAAAGATTAGAAATCTTGTTTTAAGATTCCATAAAACTGCTTTGAGATTTGAAGGTTGGCATATGATGAATAAAGTCTTGTAAAAATATTGAAATCAAATAGCTAGGTAATTTCTTTAAAATTAAAATTAAAAATATTCGTGCAATACATCAATTTATATCATTTCACTAGATCTTTAGGAACGAAAAAGTCATTTCAATTTTAGCATATTAATGCAAGTTCCGATAAAAATGGAAAACTTGCGCCAAAAAAAGAATAGCAATCATACACACTACATCACCAATTTGAGTTTTGTCTTCTTCTGACTGAAAAATTTGTTGCATCCATATATATACCAATGAACTGGTGTTTCTAAAAGTAAATGAAAGGGATTTGTTAGTTAAATGATGAAGAAAATATCTATAAACACACTGCATTAACTTAGAACAGGGTTCATACGCCTCCTGGAATTCCATTTTTTTCTTCAAGGGCCCTTAAAACTCCTGGAATTTACCCGTGACTCCTGGAAACTATTAAAACTAAAATATACTTTACTAAACAGCGTACAACCATTAGAGTGAAAAAGTGTCCAGACCGGGGTTCAATCCCAGATCCCTTGATATATCGCACCAAGTGCTTTACCAATTGAGCCATCCAGACGACATCTAGTCTAGCATTCTCTCACTCTTATATGGCAAGGCTACAACCATGCAGCACAAGATGGAAAGTCAATCATGAAGCATGCATGAGACAAATTACACCCAGTATCGTTGAATATTTCTTATTTATTATTTCAGCTCGGCTGAAAAATTAATTAGTGTACAATATTTTAATTATTTTTTTACTCTCTATAATTTTGAGAATATTAAACATTAAAAATTTATTGATTTTGAAGAAAAAATGCCGAAAATCTAATTATTTCGCCACAGAGCAATGTTAACTGCAACTGGCGTGAAAAGTGTATTGCACAGTAAACATGTGCAATTGGCAGTTAAGAAGAACGATTGAGCTCTTGGGGAAATACAAAATCAAATTAAGCTGGTAACTTTTAATTCTTAGCAGTGAATTTGACATTAAAATATTGAGGGAATTTAAACAAAAGTTTTAAATTAATTTTTGCTTCTGATACGTATCAACTGGAGCTTAGTGATCCATAGTGAGAAATTGACATTCTCTTAAGTTTCATATTTCCAAGGTTTTTTACTATTTTAAAATTTAAAATTAGTAAGATTTTTGAAGTTCACATTTCAGGAGGAGCAACACCATCCCTGTATATACCACCTTGAAAAAAGATAGCAAAGTTGTATTAAAAACTCAAAGTAACTCCTTGAAAACTCCTAGAATTAACTTTGTTAAAAATTGTATGAACCCTATTAGAAAAGTAAATGAACTTAATACGCTTCGGGCAGCAAAAGCACACCTCCCCATACAGAGAAAGCACAATCATATCCATCCACACAGAGATTAAGCAAACATAGCACATGCACACTAGCGCATGCATAGATCAAATGACTGAACGGTATCAGAGAGAGCGGTTGTAAAGCGCTGTTTCCTATGCAAGCCTACAAGGGAGAATAGAAAATGTAATGACAGTGCTGGCCTTCACGAAGGGATGAAATGCCGATAGAATGCTTGTGTTAAAACAGCACTGAAACGGCAAATAAAATACACAAAAATAAAAGCTTTGTGATAGTATTATCACAGAAGTGAGTATAATAGATATAATATACAATGGATACAGCAAAAAAAAAAAATAAATAAAATAAAGTGAAAATAAGGCTTCCCTATATATATTATATGTATGCCATGTGTTTGTTGTGCTTTTATGACTGCATTATTTAATGTTTTTACGACTTCATCATTTCCCGCCATTGTCTGTGGCTACAGCATGCCATGTTAAAAAGACTTATTTATTTTCTTAACATTATAAAAGTTTTTAATTGCTGCTATCTATTTATATAATATGCAAGTGAGGTGATGATTCTGGCAGAACCCATCCATCTAACAGCAATTTCCTATTAAATTTAAACATTTTTCGTTATAACAGCTTTAAACAATTAAAAATCCACAATAAAATTCTTTCCAAACAATTAATTTTCTATTGAAAGATTTCCATGTGAAAAATGAAAATGAAATAAGTTTCAAGAATGAAAAATAAGATGAATATCATGTCATATTGGAAGTATAACAGAGATTTCCAAAGAGTTCTCAATAATTTAATACAAGCAGCATAAATATGAGAAAGTGCAAAAAGCAGGCAAATTTGACATCAGCAGGTGATTATATAACGTCAAATGAGTTTCAGGAATGTATTGCATCATGATAAAAATCTGATTATGTAAATATTGGCATATTTTAACATCCTGAGGTTCTCGGAATTTGTTTTCGCTATTTTAAAATCTATTTCACATACGTATAGTATATACATGTGTGTATGCATGTATATTAAAATTTCTACAATTGTTCGGGTCCCCAGAGCTTAATGGAGAAATGAAATAAAATGAAATTCATATGCTTATATTTTTTGCAATACCAATCTGTAAAAGCTATTTGTATTGGTATTGCCTTCGATCTATATCTGTTTTTCTTTATTAATTAAGATAGGTTTGTAATTTCTCCTCTGTTTTATCATCTTATTTACATCAAATAGCAAATTTGTTATTAAAATCCCAGAGATTGCACGGCCCGGAACTTAAGAAAAACTGATATGAAACGTTATTATCGATGAATAATATATGAATATTTTTATCAATTATTTTAGTTTTTAAGTGAAAACCATGATTTCTAACTATCGTCCTAGGATGAGCATTTACTCTAGTCTTATAATAAAACCAAGTGTAAGGATTCCAGTCCGAATCCATCCAAACAATGAATGGGAAACAATAAATTTGTTGTGCAGAAAAGAGAAATAATGAAACATATTCAGGCACATAGATTTTTTGGACATTTTTTTTAATTTTCAGATTAAATTTTGGTAAAAATATTTGTTTTTATAAGGGAGTAAAAATTCATATATACTGTGACGTCACTAGACTAGCAACTATTGGGTTTATTTTTTCTTTATGCATTATAACTTTATTGCTGCCATTTTTTTTTCATTATAATTAAATAGAAAATAAATTTCTATTTGGATTCATGGTGGTTAAATACAAAATACGTGCAGAAATTTCTGCATATCAGAGGATAAAAAAAAGCAAAGATTAGTCAGGTATTCGGTATTTCACCATTTTCTGAAACCCTTTCCCATTTTAGGCCTTTTTCAGACTATGAAAAAATTTTCACTTTTATCAGAAGATGAAACATATAAGTTTGGAATATCGAAAACTTTGCATAAGAATCATGTTTGGACTTTGGAGGGGGAAAAAAATTCACCTTAAGCAAGATTTTCCGAAATTCGATTTTGTGTTAATCAAATTAGTTAATATTGATTTTCAGACTATCTAACTGGACCTCAGTATTTTTTTGTGTTAATGAGGTTTGACTGTAGTTTGTAGTGTAGCGTGCTACATTTTAAACAATATAGTGTTACAAGTAGCACTTTACAGAAAATCAGTAGCTTGTAGCGAGAACTGTCATTACTTTTAATGCTACTTCAGGGGGATAATGTGACATTTTGCAAATAACATGACTGTAATTTACTTCTTTTGCACAAAATTTGTTCTGTTTAACAATTTGAGAATCTAAGCAAATAATTAACTCTCAACAGAACTCAATACAATTAACACATTAAGAGTGTATTGGAGAATTAAGTAAACAAATTTGTTGGTAAATACATGTAAAAAGTAATTTTATATTATATAATAATTACTGTAAAAATAGTAAATAAAATTTATGCAGTGGTGTGTTTGTGCATAAATATGTTATATACAAGAGTAGCTTCTCGTTATATTGCTCATTCGAATATATCTGTTTTTGTGCCTCCTAATAAGTTGTAGTTAGCTGTGCATTTCTTATACTTATACATACAGTATAAGGAAAGTAATGTAACCATGATAAAAACCTGATTATGGAAAAATTTTTGTATTTTTACATTTTACGTTGCTCTAAAACCATTTTAGCTATTTTTACAATGATTCCATTTGTATGTGTGGATGTAAGCTTTATTTTAAAATTGCTCACATTTGCAAGTCTCCAAAGCTCACCTTTGTAAAAATAGGATCTAAGTTTTTATGTTATTATTATATTACTATTTATTTGAATCTACAGTAAAGTGTTCGAAAAGTCGATTCACTCCAGATTTTTTAAAAGTAATTGTATTTAAATATTTATTGTTTTATGTATCTCTCTTAATTTCGCTAAGAAATTTATAACGTGTGTATAAACTTAACATTTTGGAGTAAAACACAATTTTTTTGTTATCTTTTAAAATTTTTAATGCCTTTGATTATATCACACTTATTTAATTGTTTCCCGGCAGACATGATATAACGAGGGGTTGTGGGGAGTGGCTCGTACAATGTTAGAAAGGAGCTTGAATAATATACTTATTTTCGTAGATAATTGTCTTTATAAAACGTATTAATTATCACAAAAATACAGCATCCAAACGATAACATTTTATTCTTTTTTTTTATTCTAATAACAACAAAACCTGGACCGTTGCCAGATTTCAAATAAAAAATGTTCCGATAATTTTAACAGATAATAAATAAAAATAAAATAAAATAAATGGAACATGGAGTTAATAAATGTATATTCAGTTGCTTTAAACTGAGTAATCGAGCCACTACATTTACTCCCCTACCCAGGGCATAAAATAACATATAAAGTAGGCGACACTAGTGTCGCCCAGTGTGAAATTATTGTCACCCAGTGACAGGGAATGGTGCCAGCAATTTTTGAAATAAAAAATCTTTAAATAACAAAAACTGTCTTTGTGCTTCGGATAATATGACTGGCGATAGTCGTTATAGCAGATACCGAGTATAGGTAGGGACAGTACGATACAATATGAGGCAGGCTGGGATGGCGGGAAGTGTCGTGTTACCTATGGCCTATGGGAAACATATCATTGTTGTGACCTTTGTGTTTCTGCTTGAAAGATTTATTTTCCGACAATCCATCCAGTGATGGGATTCAAATAATATAACAACCGGTTCGCTTCACGAATGATTTTTGATGCATTAACAATAAGAGAAAATGAAGCATCACACATAGATTATGAAACACTTTACATTAAAACAACAACATAAACTTTGATCTTTTAAGTAAAATGGGAAAAAAAAATCCTGAAACATGTTTTCCTATAAGGACGTAATTTGTTTAATAAATATTAGGCAATCATGAAATCCTGATCAAAATTTCTATTAGAAAATGAATCAAAACCTAATAATACAATAACGATAATGCAAGAATAGTAGAAATTTAAGAAATGTTGAATAAGCATGCTATATAACCAGGGAGTTATCCTAAACTGCCGATTTAGATACCTAAATTCTTTAAATCTTCAAAATTTCAATGTTTTTTCTTAAGTGAAATTGGATTCCCACAGGACTGAAGAAGAATTTTTTTTTCAAATTAAACATTATTTTATTAAATGAAACAATTTAGAAAATGTCACAATGTTGTATTTAAAAAATGCTGTTTTGTGTTGTGCAGATGCACAATAAAAAAAAGTATGTAAATACGATTTTCGCATTTGAAGTATTTTAACAACCAGTTCTCCGAATTCCCCTTTTAAATTAACAATTGGTGCGAACCAGCTGAATCCCACCACTGAATCCATCCATCTTCATCCACTGCATCATGACCTCAAGACGAACTTAGAGTTGGGGACCCAGTTGTCTTCGGCAGCGTATACAAATTATTATTTTTCATCTTCAAAATTGTAACTTCACGTTTTTCAAATTCACGCAGCGATTGACCTAGAAACGTTTTAATAAAATAATGCAGCTTTCAAAATCATATATATATGTATATATATATATATGTAACATTAAAATATAATGAGTCCTAAAATATTTTTCGTTACAACCCGACAAAAAAAAAGTAATAAAATAAATAAATAAATAAACACAAGTCAACCCGAAATATTCAAACCCGAACGCGAAGTGAGAGAAAATTAATCCATAATACATTTATGGATAAGTAATCTACAATCACATCTCTAATATCAATTTTATCTTTTTCGTATAAAAATGAACAAATTAATTCGTTAGTATCAAATATATAATTTTTTCATTTGAATGGAGGCCTCTTGGATTCTGTCAACATCATATTTGAGAACATGGGCATTAAGAGCGTCGCCAAAAATAAGTTGACAGGCTTAACTACTGAAGGGGAAAGTGCAAATACAGGCAAAAACAGCGGCTTCTGGGTTCGTATGAAACAATACTTGGGCAGAAACTTGCTATGCGTTTGGTGCGTTGTTCACAGGTCCGACTTAACTATGTCTGATTTGGAATCATCAGTTATTGAAGATCGGCATTGGAAATCCAATATAAAATCTGTAGCAACATTTTATCGGGCTTCTTTCTGCTCTACGCTTTGAAGAACTTCAAAAATAGCTGAAATAGAAAACCAAACTGCCTTTCGTTCCCCTGTATATTTTAAAGTGCGATTCACGGAACACTTAAAAAACTTAGCTAAAGCAGTATGGCACAATCTTCCTTTCATGCAAAAACATTGGGAAAACATTGTGAATCATCCGACTCATCAAAAACTGAAAAAGCTTCTGCTCGCGGGTTCCTCCAATTATGGATGAAAGATGGTGAACAACAACGCATGACTTGCCTAATGCTAGATCTCCTGAAGCACTTTGAAAAACTTCAGAAAGATAGACAAAGGTCTTTCATTACAGTGCCTGACATAGAATTGACAAAGAAAATTTTTACGAATGCTTTGACTCTTATTGAAGATGGTTGTTATCCTGGTGGATACGAAGAACAGTTGATAAACATAAATGAAGGTACTAAGGAATCTGAAAGTGACTCGAATGTTGAAGAAAATCCTCGCAGGCGTAAAGTTTGCAACTCATTAGTTTCTACTAAGAGATGTTGGTCTGCAGTGAAAAAAGAAACTGTATGGAGTTGCAAAGAATTTGTTTCTCAAAGATTGGAAGAGGGTCAAATGAGCATCTCCAACAGGATAGATGCTTTCTTAAAAGCAAGAAGACCAACAGAGGTTGTTCGTGTACCCGCCTTGATGTTGAGAACCTTTTTGGTAAAGACAAAGTTGCCGATTTTACCGATGATGTGGTTGCTTTATACGTGTCTGAAAAACTGCCTTACTCCATCAGATGTGACCTCATCAATAGCAAGACTCTATCACTACTTTAGAGCATCTCAACCCCACTCAGTTTTTAACAAATTGGTACAATCATATGTTTCTTTAACAGCTTACAGAGCTGGCCCAAACAGAGCTGTGTCCATACATACAACGCTTAAATCTAACAAACAGTCAAGAGAAGCATTAAACTCAAGAATGTTTATTGCTCTTAATGGAAATGGAACAGTTTTTTATGATCCAAGACCTGCAGTTGCAAGGTTCCTAGAGAGCAAAGAAAGAAGGAGAAAGCTTCCAGACAAAGAAGTGTATCAAACACAAGAATTTGTCAAAAAATTCTTTGCAATTGATATTAAACTTGTCAGAAAAAAATTTAACGATTTTAATTATTATTGTAACATTTTAAAACCATTATAAAAATTTAATAAATTTTAACTCATTAAAATATAAAGTACAAATCGATTTCCTATTATAAATATTTCTGTAGTATTTTGGAAATATTTTACAGTTAGAATTTGATTTTTTTTAAACATAAAGAGTAAAATCGATTTCCTTGTTTAGTTTTACTCTTTTCAAAATACAGTAATTTCTGAAAGACTAAAGATGTTAAAGTATTTTTTTTTAATTTAATGTTTTTAAACAGCAAGAGGTAAATATTTTTGATTAGTTCCACTTTGGATCTAAAACTATAGTTACGGGAAATTAAAAACTAATATTTAATGATTCAGGTCAAATTTTCTTATCAATTTGAGAATTTATTCCAGTCTCCAAATACCAAATTGGTAGATGTAATACTGTTATGTACAAAAGTCAAGTGTAGAAACAGTAAAAGGTAAGCAGCATTTTAACATAATTTTAGCTATAAATTTCATACATAAATTTTTAATTAGGTTCAGAAATTTGGTAGGTTGAATGTTATGTTTGATCTATATATATGACTAACATAACAATGGTTAACAATTAGTCTGAGCTGTGAATGTAGACTTTCTTTAATGCTACCTAGCTATAAATGAATGGATTTACATGATTCAATGAAGACATCATTATTTACTTACCAGGTACACAAGAAGTAAAATAGACCTTATTAATAAAACAGAATTATAGAAGTCGATATTCTAATTATTTGGTTTGTAGTTATCGGGGGGGGGGGGGGCTGAATTTATAGATGTTTGCTTGGGACAACAGATCAAACCTATTGTCGCCCAGTGAGAATTCCTTAAAATATGCTCTGCCCCTACCAGTAACGAACGTTACGTTAAAAAAAGGTAGGAAAGTATAAAACATACAGAAAACAATATAAATATATACAAAATAAATACAATTTTACAATTATTCAAAATATTTACAAAAGAAATAGTTATAAAACATTTCAGCAAATTTTCTAGTCTCTAAATCTTACTGGAAGTTTAATTGTTCTACCAGTTTATGATTGTTTCAAAACAGGCACAGGCTTTTCCACTGTATTACCAGGTTGAATAAGTTTCTATTGTTCAGATTTTGTGTAGATGAAGTCTTAACTTGTAACTGGGTTGCTTGTTCAGTGTTTGAAACTATTTTGGGATCATCTGAGAGAATATATGCTGGTTTCAGTCTATCTATAGATACATTCACATTATTACCTTTAATTTTTATAGTGAAATATTTTGAAGAGTGACTAATTACTTCATAAAGACCTTCATATGGTGGTTCTAGTTGTTTGCGTACTCTGTCTATCCTTAGGAAAACGTGTGTACTTGATTCCAAATCCTTATGAACAAATATATTTGGAATATATTTATGTTGAATTTTTCTTGGTCCAATTAGTTGAATCTTCTCTTGTAATTTATGAATAAAACTTCCTGGTGAGACTTGCATGGTACTCGGCTGTAAAAATCCACCTGGCAGCCGAAGTTTATCTCCATAAACCATTTCTGCTATAGTATAGGGAGTATCCGTTCGAATTGCTGTGCGAAGACCCAAGAGAACTGTAGGTAAGGTTTCAGTCCAGTTTATTTGATTATGCGCTTTTAGGGAAGCTTTTAGTGATCTGTGGAGCCGTTCCACTTTGCCATTGCATTGCGGGTGATAGGCTGTTGTATGTTGTAGCTTAATACCGCAGAATCTTGAAAGGGCTTGTACTATTTCTGAATAGAATTTACCTCCACGATCAGAAATGAGCTTTGAAGGTGTTCCGAATCTAGAGATCCAATTATTATAAAAGGCTTTTGCTACAGTCTCTGCCGTGCTGTTATTCAGTGGAATGGCTTCCATCCAGTTGGTGTATCTGTCTAAGCATGTTAAGCAATAGATGTTGTCATTTGATGGTGGTAGTGAACCAACGAGATCAATATGCACTACTTGAAATCTCTCTGATGGCTCTGGAAATTCACCAATTGTTGATTTTGTATGACGAATAATTTTTACTTTCTGGCATGAAATGCATGATCTAGCCCATTTTCTTACATCTTTATTAATGTTAGGCCAAATGAATTTCGATGTTCTTAGCTTAACTGTTGATTTTACTCCCGGATGGGATAATCTGTGAAATTTCTGGAAGATCTTCATTCGGTAAGTATGAGGTATATAAGGACGAATATTGAAAGTAGAAACATCACACCACAGATTCTGACCAGAAGGAAGAGGGTATTGTTTAAACTTTAAAGTCTTAGACTTTTGTAAATCTTTAATTTCTTCGTCTTGAGATTGATCTTTTGCTATTTCATCATAATCGATTATTGTAATTTCTTCAAGTCTTGATAATGAATCTGCTACAATATTATTTTTACCTTTGACGTATCTGATGTTAGTAGTAAATTCGGAAATATATTGTAATTGTCTGCATTGTTAGGCTTTTGCAAAAAGGCATATACCAACTGTTCATGATCCGTATAAATTGTAAAGGTTCTTCCTTCTAGTAAGTATTTAAAATATTTTACCGATAAGTAAATGCCTAATAGTTCACGGTCATATGTGCTATAATTCTGTTGAGTGACGCTTAACTTCTTCGAATAAAAACAAATAGGTTTCCAAGATTTATTTTCGTATTGTTGCAGGACAGAGCCTATGGCCAAATCTGATGCATCTGTAAACAAACCTAGAGGTAAATCAGAATTTGGGAAGGATAATAAAGCTGTATTTGCTAGATCTTGTTTGCAAATCTCAAATTGCATTCGTGCTGGTCAATTCCATTGTAACTGACGTAACACTTGATCATCGGATTTTGTTTTTAAAACTGTGCAGAAAATTTACTAATAAAGCTAGAGCAAATTTTTACAATTTAAAATATTTCTTACTAAGGACTTAATATCCAAATACCTGCAGATTATTTCAATCTCTTTTTTAGTCACAAAAATTGTAATTCAAAATCCTGTAACTGATGTAACATAAAACAGACAAACATTTTTTCTGCCTTCATTGAAGTGTAAAAATTATCAAAACTATCTCATTAAAAAAAGTGATTTTATGTTCTCGGCAACACTAAGTAATGACAAATTATAACAGTAACTTGTTTAATTAATTTCTGAATAATAAAAAAGAAAAAATTGCATTTACACATGTAACTGACGTAACTTTTATTGTGTAACTGACGTAACATTATGACTTTACAAAGACAATAATGGTTCTTAACTTAGTTTGTAAACAGTAATTTAGAATGGCTTTTTATTGAGATTTTATTATACAACATAAAAATACCAAGCTTTCCAATCATACCCTTAAATTAAACATATTATAAATTTTATTTCCCCCTCAAAATGAGACTTTTCTGTGGAATTGACCTGCTTCTTCAGTCCAGTCAATTTTTCTTTTATCTTTTTTCTTGGAACCTTTAAGGTATTCATGTAGTAATGCTTGGTGTTTACCAGCATCTTTTAAATAACGACGGTAAAAATTAATCATGCCAAGAAAAGTTCTTAAATCATGAATGGTTTCTGGTAATTTATAATTTAAAATAGCTTGAACTTTTTCTGGTAAGGGACGTGAACCTTCGGGTGTAATAAGATAACCTAGAAATTCTATTTCTGGAACTGCAAATACTGATTTGGAAATATTGATTCTGAGGCCGTATTTGTGTAATCTTTCAAAAACTAAATTAAGGTGATTTTCATGTTGGTTTTCATCAGCAGAAGCAATTAGTATGTCATCTAAATATGGAAAAACAAATTCAAGATCTCTTAACACTTCGTGAATAAATCTTTGGAACGTTGCGGGGGCATTTTTAAGATCAAAACTCATGACATTAAACTCATATAATCCAAAAGGAGTAATGATAGCTGTCTTACATTTATCCTTTTCTGCAATCGGTATTTGATAGTAAGCTTTAAAAAGATCTATTTTTGAGAAAAATTTTGCACCTTTCAAAATATGATGAAATCATCAATTCTGGGAATTGGGTATCTGTCAGGAATGGTATGGGAATTAAGCTGTCTGTAATCACCACAAGGACGATAAGGTCCATCCTTTTTAACCACTAAATGTAATGGACTTGCCCATTGGGATTTAGAAGGACGAATAATATCATTGTCGAGCATGTATTTAAATTCTTCTTTGGCTATTGCCAGTCGTTTTGAATCGAGTTCACGAGCTTTATTGTACACTGGAGGACCTTTCGTACAGATAAAGTGCCTGACATCATGCTTGGATGTTGAAATTAGCAAATTTGGCTTTGCAATATCGGAATACTTAGAAAATAAGTTTTGAAATTTAACAGTTTTGTTCAATGTGCCAATATTGTTAAAAGCAATTGAAGAAACTTCACCTTTTACACAAAGTTTTGTTTCTCCATCAATTAACTGTTTATTTTTCAGGTCAATTAGAAGATTATATTTATTCAAGAAGTCTGCTCCAAGAATTCCTTTTGTTACTTTAGCAATCACGAAAGGGAATTGAAAATCCCTTCGAAATCCTAAGTCTAGATTTAGAATTTTAATGCCAAAAGTTTCTATTTCTGTTCCGTTTGCTGCATATAGCTTATAATCGGAAGATTCTTTGTTTTTTATTGTGGCTGGAAGAACACTTATATCAGCACCACTGTCAACTAAAAATCGCAAATTTGTTCTTAAATCTTTCACATATAATCGAAATTTGCGACAACTTTCTACATTTTCTGCAGTAGTATGTGCCGCTAGATCTACTGCAGATCTGAGTTTTCCTGTTTGGAATCTGTTTTTTTGTTCCACGCACATGGCTGTGTGCATTTGTCAGGGAAACAACGATTACGGAAACGGAAATGAAAATAACAGAGTTTGCCGTTAGGATTGTAGCGCTGACGAGACCTGCTTCGGGAGCGAGAACGGTTTTCGTTATTTCGAAAGTTAGGCCTGGATTGTCGTGAAACGCACCATTGTGAAATTTGCTGTTCCAGAGAAGCAATTCGATTTAAAAGTTCATTATTGGCAAACGACGTTGTGCTATCATTAACAATTTCAGTTTTATTACTTGTGGCAAAGATTTCGGTTTTGGGATTCATATCGCTGATTTTGTCTGCCATTACAGCTAATTTATTTAAGTCTTCTTCACTAACAAGCAATATATTTTTTATACAATCGGGCAATTTTTCAAGCCAAAGCGTTTTAATCAACTTTTCTGAAACATCAGCAGTAGCGACAGTTTTTAACTTTTGTAGTAGCTGACTAGGTTTCATAGTGCCAAGTTCAATTCCGGTTATCAATCGCTTAATTCGAACATTTTCACTACTTATTATGTTCCAAATATTTTCTATGAATTTCGGCTCAAGTTGCGCAACTAAATAATTGAATTTAGTTTCCTCTTTAGTGATTTTGTTAATTTTAAACTGAGCCTCAACTTGATAAAATCAGATCTCTGGTCTATCAATCCAGAAAGGTGGAATTTTAATACTCACCTTGTTAATTTCCGGCTTTTCCGTGGAAGGCGAATCATTCTTCTCCGGTTCACTCGTAGACTTTTTTTTAAACTTAACGGGTCACCAGTTTGTGTGGGGAGTGGCTCGTACAATGTTAGAAAGGAGCTTGAATAATATACTTATTTTCGTAGATAATTGTCTTTATAAAACGTATTAATTATCACAAAAATACAGCATCCAAACGATAACATTTTATTCTTTTTTTTATCCTAATAACAACAAAACCTGGACCGTTGCCAGATTTCAAATAAAAAATGTTCCGATAATTTTAACAGATAATAAATAAAAATAAAATAAAATAAATGGAACATGGAGTTAATAAATGTATATTCAGTTGCTTTAAACTGAGTAATCGAGCCACTACATTTACTCCCCTACCCAGGGCATAAAATAACATATAAAGTAGGCGACACTAGTGTCGCCCAGTGTGAAATTATTGTCACCCAGTGACAGGGAATGGTGCCGGCAATTTTTGAAATAAAAAATCTTTAAATAACAAAAACTGTCTTTGTGCTTCGGATAATATGACTGGCGATAGTCGTTATAGCAGATACCGAGTATAGGTAGGGACAGTACGATACAATATGAGGCAGGCTGGGATGGCGGGAAGTGTCGTGTTACCTATGGCCTATGGGAAACATGTCATTGTTGTGACCTTTGTGTTTCTGCTTGAAAGATTTATTTTCCGACAATCCATCCAGTGATGGGATTCAAATAATATAACAACCGGTTCGCTTCACGAATGATTTTTGATGCATTAACAAAATAAAAATAAAATAAAATAAATGGAACATGGAGTTAATAAATGGATATTCAGTTGTTTTAAACTGAGTAATCGAGCCACTACAGGGTCACTTTATTGTTGTCTTAATGTGTCTTCAAGGGTAGAATTGAGCTGTGTCGTCAGGCACATCAACTGCCATGTTCAGGGTCATGAAACCTTTTAATGTGTACGACCAGGGAAGTTCCTGTAAGTGCTACAGCCTGTGGGGGCACCGCCACATGCTGACCACCTCCACTTTCCTAAGATGTATTGCAAACATATGTCGCAACAATATACTGCAAATATATGCAAACATATGTCGTTGTGATATGTTGTGGATCCCACCCTCTTAGGAGACCACCTTTAATTTACACTTGGGAATGAGTCACAGTCTCCCGACAGCTTCGGGAGGTGGACACTCAGAAGGGAACCAGGCCCTAGGCCTTTAAGTCAGGTTTCCCCGACCCGTACTTGCTTTACCAAAGCTCTAGGGATGTGAAGATCTACAAAGATAGTCACAGAGCTCTTTCGCAGTAGATTTGTCTTCGAGGGTAAATTGAATCATTTAACAAAATCTGAAAGTGGGCTGAAAGAATCTGAATGGTAGTAATGGTTACTTTTGAAAAGTTGTTTGTAGTTGCTGCTTTTTAAAACAAGTAGCTAACAACATTTTCGACAAAATAGTTGTAGTTTGCTACAATAATAAAGTAGTTTTTCTGACTCCTGTATATATATATATGTATTTTTTTTTTTTCTGATCTTGTATGGAACACATTTAAACGATCTTGAAAAAAGAAACCCATCAGAGAAGTAGTAAATATGGATCCTAAATCTATCTATATTATTAATGTTCGGAAATGTCTGTGTGTCTGTGCATCTGTATCTAGAAAAACTCAGCTCACAGAGCGAGTAGCAAAGCGCTTTTGGTTTAAAACAATTCGGAAAAATCCCGGAATTGTTGATATTTAGTATCGAAAAGATCAGCCCTTAATTAAGAAAGATATCAATTAAAAACCTCATCAAAATTAACGAAAAAAAAAAATTCTGAAACAAATAAAGAATTTCAGTTTTGACTGCAAAGGGACCCTGTAGCGAGGCTCGCAACTGACCAATCAGCTTTCGTCTTCGACCTGCACCCTGATATTTTTCGTTCCAGCTGCGGTAAAAATGGCATACTGTGTGGTTTCCGACCTTTATTTAAAAAATTGTTCCATCGGCACGAAAATTTGTAAACAGACGTAACAAAAAAATCACAAATTCAAGAATCTGTGCTGGAGGTTTACTCGATGAGATGTTTATAGTATTCGAGTTGGAAATTAAGGATTTTTCCGGTGTGTGTAAAGTACGCCCAGTATACGGTGCCGAAGGCAGTGGGGACCCGAGCCGGAGGTTTGTTCGGGTCAAGGTTGAATACAAATCGAGAATTCAATTAGATTCGAGGCGTCAATGTAAATTAGGGGCCCACTAGCAGGCGAAGTCAGCTAGTCATATTATTAAAAGAATCAAAATATCATAGAATAAAGACAAATAATTTTTACTATTAGGAGGCCAAAAATAAATGCTTATCCATTTATTTCCTTTATTTATATGCCGTATATTCTGCTGTATAACATGCACCTAAACTTTAAGAATACATATTCCTTTTTTTTTTTTTTTTTTTTTGAGGAGGAGGGGGGGGGGGGTAGTTTTGTTGTAAAACATGCATCTTCTTCTTTGCAAATAAATCTTTATTAGATTTGTAGCAGCATGATAGTTAGTATTTTTCATACAATCCGATAGCAAGCATTATTAAGCTCATAATGTATGCAGCTTTTTGCAAATAGATAGCATGATTTTTTAGTTTTTTTTTGGTTTGTTTTTTATCTTAAATCTAGAACTGTCAATTTTTTTAACTGGTGTATAATGTACATCTGAAAATTTTGATGAATTTTCTTGTACCAAAATTGCATGTTATATGCCAGAATATACCATAATTTGTTTAATTATTCAGCATGAAAAGTGTTTCTTTTTAAAATTCTTTCAAATTAATTTAGTTCTGACATTGTTTAATGCTATTAATAGGTGATAATGAATCTGGAAAGACGTCACTAGTAGCTAAGCTGCAAGGAAATGAAGACCCCAAAAAAGGATCAGGTCTTGAGTACTCCTACATCTTTGTGAGAGATGAATATCGTGATGGTATGTTTTAAACTTTTTTTGTAATTAATATTTTTGTCCTGTATTCAGAATATTTGCACTACTCCTTTTTTGCTTAAAATAGTAAAAAATCCTTCACTAATTGGATAACCGTTTCATTTTTTTTTGTTTTAGTTCTAATTCCTTATAAAACAATAAGAAGTAAGATAAATAACATGTTTTTCTTTCTAGAAAAATAGTTTGTTGGATTTTTTTTTATGTATTGCTCAGTCAAAGTTGACTTTTAATACAAATTTCTTTTTAAATTTTTTAGTATTGGGTTGGTAATTTTGTTACTTTGAAACCAAAATATTGTCAGTTGACGCATTATTGTTCTTTTATTTATTGACTAAAGTACAGTGTTCATAAATATCATGATATTTTTGAAAATATAAAGAATATCTGATATTTTTAATATACTTGATATTTTCAAAACAGTCAACATGCTGAGGATTATATTTTCAAAATTATATAAATTAGAAACTAAAACAAAGTGCCCTTAACATGAAAACTTAATAAAACAATACTCTAAATGTTTTTATTTATTTTTTCTCCTCTTACAACTTAATATAAATTGGAAACAAAAATACAAATTGCCTTAACGTGAAGACTTAATAAACAACGAGCAGGGAAGACCGAGCTATGCTCGGTCAAAATTAAATTTAAGTTCAAATATCATGACCCATGACCAAAATGACCCACTAATTGAATTTTCTCGAACATGTGACTTAGCCCAACAGTCTTCTCGTGCCCGAAAACCATAGGATGCAAAATTTAGTGTAAATAGTCTGAGCCGTTTTTAAGATAAAATAGCTTGACCCATAATGACCCATGACCAAAATGACCCACTAATTGAATTTTCTCGAACATGTGACCTAGCCCAACAGTCTTCTTGTGCTCGAAACCATTGGATGCAAAATTTAGTGTAAATTGAGCTGCTTTTTAGATCTTGACCCACAATGACCCATGACCAAAATGACCCACTAATTGAATTTTCTCGAACATGTGACCTAGCCCAACAGTCTTCTCGTGCTCGAAAACCATTGGATGCAAAATTTAGTGTAAATTGAGCCGCTTTTTAGATCTTGACCCAGAAATGACCCACTAATTGAATTTTCTCGAACATGTGACCTAGTCCAATCATTTTCACGTGCCCGAAACTCGTAAGATACAAAATTTCGTTAAAATCGTTCGAACCATTTTTTAGATACAATTAGCTTGACCATGACCCAAAATGAGCCACTAATTGAATTTTCTCGAACATGTGACCTAGCCCAACAGTCTTCTCATGCTCGAAAACTATTGGATGCAAAATTTAGTGTAAATTGAGCCGCTTTTTAGATCTTGACCCACAGTGACCCAGAAATGACCCACTAATCGAATTTTCTCGGACATGTGACCTAGCCCAATGACTTTATCTTGCTCGAAACTCGTAGGACACAAAATTTAATCAAAATCGTTAGAGCCGTTTTTTAGATAAAATTAATTTGACCTGCGTTGACCCACAAATGACCCACTAATCCAAAGCTCTCGAACATGTGACCCAGCCCAATAGTCTTCTCGTGCCCGAAAATGGTCGGATACAAAATTTCGTCAAAATCGTTTGAACCGTTTTTTAGATACAATTAGCTTGACAATGACCCTAAATGACCGACTAATCGAATTTTCTCAAACATGTGACCTAGTCCAATGGTTTTCTGGTGCCCCAAAATGGTAGGATACAAAATTTCGTCAAAATCGTTATAGTCGTTTTTAAGATAAAATTTGCATATATATATATATATATATATAACCACACACAAGCAGTGCCATCGCTAAGACTTTTTATTGAGGGGGGAGAGGACCTTAAATTGCCAAGTCAAATTTCAGTATTTGCCAACTCATTGAAAAGGAAAAATAAATAGTTCTCGCCAATTCAACAAGTTTGCCAACTAGTTTTACAATTTACCAAAATACCACAGTTAGAAAATGTAATATAGTTCTTATTTGTAAAAAGTTTAATAATATTCCCAATTAGATCTGTAACTTTTGTCAAGTCTATTAAAAATAAAGAGTATATTATAGTTTTTATTAAAGTTTTATACAAATTTGCCAAATAAAAGTTTGTAAATTTGCCAAGTGTAATAGCATTCACAAATGTTTGGGGGGGGAGGCTCCCCCCCCGTCCCCCCCCTTAGCGAGGCCCCTGCACACAAGATTTGCTCATATTAGAAAATATGATATTGTAAGTGTATTATTCTTTCTTTTTTTTTTTTTTTTTTCACTTGCAACAAAATTGAAGATCAACTAATTGAAACCAGAAATTTTTTTTTCGAAAAATTAAATAATTTGCTTTTTACATTAAATATATATATATATATATATATATAATTGGGTATCAAGTATCAAGAAAGTTTTATGTTTTATACAACAAAATTTAAAATACAAAATATTTTTTTTTAATGAAAAATTTTAACATAAATGTAAGTTTGTCTATAAACTAAAGATGTACATGCTTTAAGTGATAAATTAAAACATATAAAGGCTTTTAAAAACCTTTTAATATAAAAATCGACATATTTCAGACGCACAAACAGACATTTTTAAGATAAAAAATGATAAATAAAACTATTCTTGCAAAATTGGTTTAAAATAAACACAAACCACGAGATTATATGCATAATAACAGCAGGTGCTTAAAAATGGTCAACTGTAAACATGAAAATTAATATTTTCTTATTGTTTTTAGGTAGATTTCGTAAGAAATATTACCTATTGCATTCTCCCATATGTTGCAATTTCTGAAAAATTTTTGCAGATCTACACCAATCATGACTCCTAGAACCCAAAACCACCCCCAGTTCAAAACTTTATCTATCTATATATATATATGTAATAATGATGTAGTAATAATAATAATAATTAGGCTGGTGAGATTATTGAAGAGTCTTTTGTAAAAAACGATACTATTTTAATCTCTGGAGTAAAACACAGTTATATATACAGACTAATTACAGGTTATATACAGGGTTAAGGGGAATAGGGGCTGATTCTGCCGCAGTTACCGGCATTTTACGCGTCCTTCCGGAGCTAGGCCGTCGTGCGTAAAGCCAACCGGACAAGTCAATCGCCAAAGTAAATCTGACGATAATCTTAATATTCTGTTCCCAGGCCAGAGAGGCGAAGCTCTTTAGTCATCAACTTTATTGTGTATCGTTATTGCTGACCTAATGAGTTTCCGTGGGAACTCGGGCTGCTCCTCTTCTCGCTGCGGTCGGCATATTATGGGAACTGCAAAACCACATCCATCCCATTCACATATATATCACTTTTTTTATGGACATGATAACTTCCATAATTCTAACTGCAACTGCTACGGTTCACACAACCGGCGTGAAAAGCGTATTGCACATTAAACATGCGCAACCGGTAGCTAAGAAGAATGATTGAGCTCATGGTGGAAACTGACACAGATGGCGATCGTTGAGTGTTTACTTTTGTTTGCATTAATTTAATACTTCGTCCTATTTTATAAGTTCACTTTTAGTATAGTTTTTGTTTATAATTTTGTTCAGTGTAGAAAAATGCCTGGAGGAAAGTGCATATTTAATGAAATTTGGATTTGAAATGAAAAATATAAGGACTGGTTGCTACCAAGTGCTTCCCGTTTTAAAGCAGAATGTTTAATATGTAAGCATCTACAGACATTTCAAATATGGGAGAGTCGGGTCTAATATCACATTTAAAATTGAAAAAGGTTAAAGCAGAAAAAGATAAGATGTTGATAAGACTTCCTCAATGCAACTAATCCTAGTGTTTCTGCGATGAAATGCGAAACGTCTGATAAGGCTTCTGCGGTCATGGCAGCAATCAATAAACAACTGGAAACTCGATTCCACTGTAATTAGAAATGAACATTTAAAAGCAGAAATAATTTGGGCGTTGAAAGTTTTAAGTGGCAATTATTCTTACAAATCATGTGAGAATATAGACTTAACATTTCAAAGCATGTTTCCATATAAATGAAATTGCCAGAAAATTTACATGTAGAGAAAGCATTATAAATTCGTAGTGAGAAATCAACATTCTCTTAAGTGTCATATTTTCAAGTTTTTTTACTAATTTAATTAGTTAAGATTTTTGAAGATTCACATTTCAGGAGGAGCAACCCCATCTTTGTCTGTACCATCTTGTAAAAAAAGATAACCAAATTGTATTAAAAACTCTAAGTAAATCTCTGGGGGAAAAAAAAAATGAGACTCCTTAAAAACTCCTGGAATTAACTTTGTTAAAAAGGGTATGAACCCTGTGTGCAGTTTAAACTGCATTAAACCAAAACCAGAAATGATTATTTTTAAATAAAGCAGTAAAAAATCCATCAACTAAATTAGACAGTTTATCTTTCAATGGTGGTTCTAAGTTAATATTGTTTCATATAATTATTGGTTTTACATTTAAAAATTCAGCTTCAAACATAAAACTTGGATAAGATATTTTTGGTAAAAAAAAAAGTTACTGTCTGAGGCAAAAGTTCTTTATCTACAGAAACTTTTGCCTCTGACAGTGACTTTTTTTTAACAAAAGAAGAAAAGTATATTTTCCAAGCTTTATGTTTGAATCTGAATTTTTAAATGTGCAGCTGTTACTGTAATTTTGTAACTTGTAGGTTCTAGCACACAGCTTCTGACCACGGCTGTGAACTTATATTGAAAACATAAATTGAAAGAAGACATAATTTCTGATTGAATGGCTATTTTTGTTTTTCTTTCTGACAATTTGGTGATTAAAATGTATGGGGTGTTTCTTTTTTCTTTTTCTTTTTAACACCAACGGTACCATTTTATTTGAACATATTATTGACTTATTGTTTGTTAAATTTAAAAATATATAATAATACTAGTTATATCATATTCAATATGTATTTGGTTCGATAAAATAGATTTAAGTGGATTCAAAGTATCTTGTTGCCCCATC
This sequence comes from Maratus michaelseni, assembly GCA_963931845.1. Lineage (NCBI taxonomy): Eukaryota > Metazoa > Arthropoda > Arachnida > Araneae > Salticidae > Maratus > Maratus michaelseni. The sequence continues at coordinate 150,892,128 of OZ007591.1, read as the reverse complement.
TAACAAAGAAAATTCGATCCAGAATCATATTTTTTAGACAACATCTTCGATAATGAAAATATAATTTCCCTGTAGGTTTTATTAGAAATTAAGCTCTGGTTCTATGATGTATATTTGATCGATGGATTATTTTACAAATATTCATATTTTAATGTATTGTTCTTGTAGCATTGATTTTGAACGAGTGAAATTAAAGTTTACATGAATATTAGTAATAATAAATTCTTATTTTGATTTATGTGTACTGTTAGTAAATTTGCATTATTTTAATTTATAATTTATTTTATTTTTCAGATCATACACGATTAGGAGTCTGGATTCTCGATGGTGATCCGTGGCACAGAAACCTTTTGAAGTATGTTTTAAATGAAGATACATTTGGTGACACCACAGTGCTTTTAACAGCATCCATGACAGAACCTTGGAATATTATAGACTCTCTTCAAAATTGGGCATCAATTTTGGAAGAGCACATAGAAAGGTTAAAAATTCCCAAAGACAAATTTCAACAGCATACAAACAGAAGTAATTCATTTGGGTTTTTTTCTGTTTCTCCTGATAAAAATAATTATGAACATGTGATTACTTTATAAAGTAACGATAATCAAAATATAAAAAAAATCTTGTTTTATAATAAAGTTCTTTTCTTATTTTATATTTTAGTCGTATTTTTGCTTATAACCTAAATTATTAAAATAATAATTTAAAAAAATGCAATTATTTTCTCTTTTTTTTTATAAAGGCAAAGCTTGAAACATTAGTTCTTACAGTTACAAAGCAAATAATGAAAAAAACATTCCCATTTCTCAAAATTTTATTCTGTTTAATTGGGACAAAATATGAAAAGCAAAATTAAAAAATACCATTAAATTTACTTCTGTTAATCGGGGACAGCTGTTGGGACTAATCATGCTGAACCAATGTGTCCCATTTAATTAGAATATGTTAATTAAACTGGAACCTTATTTTCTGGTGTGTAAGTCAATTCTATATTTTTAAAACTCTGAAATGGTGTATTCGGCATATAAGTCAATCCCTTAATTCACTCATGAAAGAAACACTTTTTTGAGAAAATAAAAGTGTTAGGAGAAAAGTCATGCTTAAAAAATCATTTTAAAAAAAGCAAATACTGCAATGATTTTTCAAAAAGTGAGTCATTATTAGCAGGGATGGAGAATTTTCAGAAAGTCTTACCAGCCAGCAAGATGCAACATACAGTCGAAAATCGTTAGGACAAAATGTACACAACTGCAAAAATAGTTAATTACTACCATTATAATGCATTTTCATATATTTTTTTCTATAAAATTACAAAATATATACAACAGAGGAAAATTTACTATAGGATAGAACTTAGTGAATGTTTACATTGCGGTAATTTGGAAAGTTGCAACATACAGTTAATTAGTAAAAAAAAAATACAGTTTTTAGTGTATTTTCTGTAGCCTGCAGTTTTTCAAATTCACTCGCCCCATCATAAAATCTACTTTTCCCCAACTAAATTTTCCCACTCCTGATTATTAGGAAATGAGTCTGTCTTTCTCCTTTAGCAGATGGGATCCATACAACAATTCTGTAAATGTTGAAGATTTTTTGGAACCTTTTGAACCTAAAAGTAATGAAAAACATTTAGATTTTCCAAAACTAAATCCTTCTTTGTATTGATATACAGTGAAACTCACTTAAGAAATTTCCCCAAGGAATGAAAGGCGGAAACGTCTTAAACTGGAAAATTAAGAATGTTTTAAATAAAAATCAATAGTTTAAGTATTGATATTCAGGAGAGGTTTATATATATATATATATATATATATATATATTATTAAAAAAATGAGTAATTTATATAAAGTTGAGTTTTACTTAAGAAATTTAAATAGATTTGCACACTTAAAAAAATCAGATAATAAAGTAAAAATACATAATTATGTTAGAATTGCTTTATTTAATCCAATGCTTTGAAGACAGGAAATTTCTCTTTATGCATTATTGGGTATGACTTTACAGAAAAAAACTGTTATAGTTTTTGTTTCTGTTTTTTCTCAGCAATTTTTAGTTGATAGCAGTCCAATTGTCTTAAGCTTTTAAAAACTTCCTCCGGAACATTTTCAACACTTTCGATAAAACAGCGAAAGGTTTCTAGTCCTTTCACAGCATCCGAAAAACTAGGAATTTCTACATCATCTTCCTCAGTTTCACTCATTTCTTCATCATCGTCTGTAAACTCACAAATATCATCCACTATAAGCACTTCTACTTACCTACTCCTCACACGATGCAGTGAAATCCATCCTTTTTTGTAGTATCTCCCGATCATCTTAAATATCCAATTCATATTCTTCTGTTGATTCTCCACCCAAGAATCCTACTTTTTGGAAATAATTGACAATCACAGATGGTGTTATTAACTCCCATACAGATAAAACAAAATGAATTGATTCCAAAACAGTCACTTTTCTTAGCTCTCCAGTATTGTCTAGTTTTTCAATCAACCACTGCACAAGCTGTTTTCTATAGTGCTGCTTAAATATTTTAATTGCTCCCTGATCTGTAGGTTGGTTGTAAAATGGAAGTACAGTTTGGTGGTAGAAAATGCATTTTTATGTTACTATAAAGATATTAGTGTCTTTGGAATGGGTGGCACAATTGTCTACGAAGATGACGATCTCCTGCTTATTAGCTCTTCACATTTTAGCATTCAATCTTTTCAAATAAGCTTCATAAATTGTAATTGTTATCCATGCAGCTTTGTTACTTTTATAATCACAAGGCTGTGATTTCCCATTTCGAAAATCTGGATTTCTTCAATTTTTCAACAATAAAAATTGACAATTTCTCAGAACCGTCCATGTTAGCACCCAATAAAATTGTAAGTCGTTCCTTATTTCTTTTACCTCTGTGACAATTTTCACCTTTATATGATGTGATGTTTTATCTGGTTAAGTGATTGTAGAAAAGGTGACACTCACTTATATTGAAAATGTCTTTAGGATAATATAGTCAATTATCAAATGTGGTGAGATTTTCTTAAATTCTTCTATTTCTTGTAGATTGATACCTTTACCCTCATCTTTTGTGGAATTATAACTCAATCCAGCTCTTTTTTTCATTCTATTAATCCATCCATTTGAAGAGGTAAATTCAATCTCAATTTTTTGGGGGGAAATTTCCTCAGCCTTTTTTATAAGAATAAGTCCGCTTATTAAGAATATTATTAGAAATATTGGCAGATCTAGCTTGTTTGAACCAAATTAACAACGTTGCTTCCATAACTTCATATTTTCCTTTTTTTTTCACTTTTTTTTTTTTTTTTTTTTTTAGATTTATCAGAATAGTTTAAAATAAAATCTCATTTTGCTATAATTCCATTCACTGGTGTGTTCAACTTCTCTGCAATTTCGATTCTTGTCATGTTCGAGTTGCTATCAACTTCTTTCAAAATTTTGATTTTATCTTCACTTGACAAAGCTTTTCTTTTAATTGCTTTGCCTGACATTTCGGGAGAAATAAAATGTTTTGTTCATGATTTTTCTAGGGAGAAAGATTTGATTTTATACACTTCATACTGACTTAAAAACTTTGAATTGAATGAATCTAATACAGCTTTGGTTCATTCCATTGCTGAAAGGGGGTGGGATAGAGTCTATTGTAAAAGAAAGCAACTGGTCAACTTAAAGAACTACTCCTGGATACTGTAGGAGCAGCCCATTTCTCTTTCCTCCTTATCAGTCACTATTACAGAGACCAAGAATTCATCCCCTCTCCTCATTCCATCACACTTGTTTGACTGAAACAGGTGTGAAGGTGAAATAAAGGTGACCATAATTGTTTTCAGTCAACATTTACCTTTTAAATAGTGAAGAATATTGAGAAAAAGTGTTTCAGTACAGGAAAAAAAAAAAAAAAAAAAACCCCGAAATAAACATGTTTTGAAACTCAAATTGGAGGGGAAAGAAAACTTTTTAAGCAAAAAAGAGTTTGGGACTAAACTGTTTAAACAGATTACTTTAATATTTTAAGAATAGCAAGAAAATTAAGAATCGAAAATATAAATTTCTTAAACAGAAAAACTTTTTAAGCAGGAACTTCTTAAATTGGTTTTACTGTATATATTTTATATATTTCAAAATACAATACTTTATACTTTTCTTTGTCCTTTCATGGATTTAAAATTTCCTCTAAGTCAGCTATTAATTTTTTTCTGAAATGTTTTTTGTAGTAATTATATATAACAATATTTTAAATTGCGAAAAATGTTAGAAATGATAAATTTTGTCGGTTATATTAGTAAGGAACAAATGGATGTTCATCTCATAACTATTGCTCACAGTCATTGGATGTCTGATTTTATATCTGGTGTATAAATCAATTGCTGAATTTTGTTGTGTTTCAATGATTTAAAAAGTCGATTTATACACCAGAAAATATGGTAAGATATAATACATAAATTATGTATTAAATTATCTATTATATGTAAAACTGTCTGCTTTAATTGACATCTGATATCTTTAAAATAGTATTTAATGGATTGTTTTTATATTAAAAAGCACTATGATGATAATTTTTAATTATATATTTTCACTGCAACTATTGCCATCTTCCTGATTTTTGCAAATGAATTTATCCCATTTTCTATCAAATTTCATGAAAGTAATTGATGAATTAAATATTGATGCTATTTTAACAATTTAAATGATTTAAAGGAACATAA